>CM061263.1:21542500-22792500 GCA_030848825.1 Tadarida brasiliensis
AGATAACACTCATGGAATCCCTGAAACATGGAAAGATTCTGTTATGACATCTGTGCTATTAGCCAAAGTGTAGTGAAGGGAAGGGGATGGACATTTCCCAGGAGTCCACTTCTTGCAGAACACTGTGGTTTACATACATCTGTCCCCCACCTCCACTTTTTAGAAATAAATATGAATTATTATGCCATCATAACTGACTTTGGAAAATTCTGTGTGGAGATTGTTTTCTTCAAAAACAATGAAAACCCATACATATATTTTTTTTCCTGAATCGGTAATGAATACATTTCTAAAACATGTAATCAGTATAAATAAGTAGAGTTAAAGGTAAATCTTTCCCACCCCAATACTGAGCTGCAATTTGTTCTCTCCAGGACAGTAACTAAAAATAATTTCTTGTGCATCCTTCCAAGAACATTCTATGCCTATGTACAAATTTACATACTTCATTCAAAATCTATTCAATATACACTGAACATAAACATTAGCTTACTATACAACTGTTCTGTGCTTCATTTTTTTCCCACTTGATATATATCAGACACTTCCCCATCTTCGTACATATTGGTATCATTCCTTTTTCTGGTCACATAATATTCCACTGTGTGGATGCATCATGTTTTATTTAGCAGAGCCTTTGTCAGTGAATACTAATGTTTTGACATGTTCTTTAATATACATAATTTCCCATATATGCAGATAGAACTATATATATGCTAAATGCAAACATTGCTCAATAGTAATGTAAAGTGAAAAACATGCAATTCAAATGTTCTAGCAGCCACATTTTAAAAAGCAAAAGAAACAAATGAATTCAATTTTTAAAGTGTGGTATATTTAATGCCTTATGTCCCAGATATTATTATTTCAACATGTGAATGAGTAGAAAAATTTAATAATGAGATACTTTACATTCTTTTACTTGTATTAAGTCTTTGAAATCCACTGTATACAGGGGGGAACAAAAGTAGGCTTATAGTTGTTCATATGGAAAATAATACAGTAAGTAATAACAATATAAGAATGAACTGTTTTGCATACTTATAACTGTAAACCTACTTTTGCCCACCCTTGTATTTTATACTTAAAGCACATCTCAATTCAGATGAGCCATGTTTCAAGTGCCCAGTAACCACTAGTGGTCATTGCTACCATATTGGCTACCATACAGATGTGGAATTGCTCAAAAAAGTATGCAGTGACATTTTTATGGCTGTTGCCAAATTGCTTTCAAATAAATTGTACCTATTTACATTCCCCTTAACACTGTATGGAGTGCACACTTTCCCACATCATTTGTCAGTCAGTTAGGTGCAAATAGCATATCAGTGAGTTTTCATTTACATCTATTTTATTACAAGTGAGACTGAACATCATTTCATACGTTCAAAAGCTATTTGTAGTTCCTTTACAGTGAGCTAGTTTTATGTCCTTTGTCCATATATTTTTTTACTGGATTGGTGTGTGTTTTTTTCCTTGATATATGAGACAATGAAAATAATGCCTTTTTCTGTTATAAATCTTTCAAATATTTTTCAAGTTTACCCAATTTTCGCTTTGATAATAGTAAATTTTTTTTTTTTGCCCTGTACAAATGTTGACATTTTATGCAGTCAAAATATCAATCTTTTATGACTTCTGGATTGTATTATGCTTATATAGAGGCCTTTCTCTCTCTAAGATTATTTTAAAATCCTTCATGACTCTTCTAATCCTCTCAGTGAAGTTATGAAACCAATGTTATTATTTCCATTTTACAGTAGAGGGAATGGATGCTTGGAGAAATAGTAAATAAACTGTTTAAAGACAGCAAGTTAATAAATGGCAGAGCTAGAATTCAAATATAGTCAGTTTAACTTTAAAGACCATGCTTGCTCTTTTTACTAGACCCTAACGACCAAAGTTATCTGTGCTAGGTGTCTTCCTGTTGTCCACTTCTTTTGAATCCTAGTGCAATATTAAATATATCGTTATTGTTAACTACAACACTGCATCAATCCTAACACCATATTCTCACAAAATTCCAGGTAACTTCTTTTTTAAAGTTTGGACATTCCCATGGACTCTCCATTAGACCTGGAGAGAAAACAAAAAGGTAAAATATCATAGAGACTAAACAGAAAACATTCCAGAGTTCAGTTTATTGAGCTGAAAGGGAGAACAAGTAACAAAATTCAGTGAGATGGCAAAGAGCCTTGACTTCCAGACCAAAGGGTTTGGACATTTTTATGTCAGGAGCCAGAAGTCACTGATAGATTTTGAAAATGGTGTTGACATGACTGGGAGAGAGAAAGAAGAAAGACAAGAAAAGGAGTTGAGCATTAGGGTTCTGGAGAGGAAAATTAGTCTATCTCACTATGTTTTTATATGATTATGTTATATTCTTAGTATTCACCTTTACCGTCAAATTTTACTCCAAATGACAATGTGGGTTGTTTTAAAAATTCAAATTTGTTCTTAAAAGACATGGATTTTTATTCATTTCAAGCTCTGAGGCAAATTCAAAAGAGAAGTTACCAAAATGTCCTGTGCAGTAACATCACTGCCAGATTATGTGTACCGCCTCCCAAAGCGAATACCTTGGGTATTGTTCCGTCTATTTTATTTTAAAAATAGGTCACTTTGTAATGTTGTTTCATGCCAAAAACTAATTTCAATGACCATAGGGAGCATAAAGTCTACCTTTCTTTCCTTTTAAAAAATTTATTTTCAGTTACCGTTGATAAACAATATTATGTCAGTTTCAGGTGTACAACACAGTGATTAGACATTTATATGCCCTACGATGTGATCACCCGACGATGGTAAGTCTAGTACCCGTCCGACACCATCCATAGTTATTACAATATTCTTGACTATATGTGTCACTCTTGGGGAAGATAAACAACTTAATCCATATGTTTAGTGAATAGGTAAGCCTCGTCAAAATGAAGACTCGTCTATGGGCATTTGTCTTAATATTTAATCAAGATCTCTCAGAGCTGAGTCTAAAAGACTGACTGGGTTTGAACTGCAAACTGGCTTTCACCAGAATCATTGAACAGATTGTAGACATCTGCTGTTTTGGGTTGCCTCGATTCCAACCACATGTTCTGGAAACAGCAGTTCTTCCACTTCCTTCTTTTGGATTTGTTCCTCCTTTTTCAAACCAAGTGATTCTGGTGACATGACCATTCATAGCACCTTCCCTTGGCCTAGGAGTAGGCTCATGACCCTGGCTGGCCTGGCCAGTCAGAGTCCTTCCCAGAAAGGTGTACATTATGAACTGGGTAAAGAGAGTTCCCTCTTTCCTCTGGATTGACAAGGATGAGAAGATATGAGCCTGATGCTACCTACAGCAGCGGTTCTCAACCTGTGGGTCGTGACCCCTTTGGGGGTCAAACGACTCTTTCACAGGGGTCGCCTAAGACCATCGGAAAACACATATTTCCCATGGCGATTCATAACAGTAGCAAAATTACAGTTATGAAATAGCAACGAAAATAATTTTATGGTTAGGGGTCACCACAACATGAGGAACTGTATTAAAGGGTCGCGGCATTAGGAAAGTTGAGAACCACTGACCTACAGTCTTGTCTTTCTCTGTGAACCAGACACCTGTCTGCAGTAGAAAAGAATGAGACCAAAACAGAGAAGGACAGAGATGTATGAATGGGGAAAGGTGGGGAGAAAATATGAATATTATTTAAGACCCTGTATCCTCTCTTCTCCTTCCCGTTAATATAAACTAATAAATTACTTAAGCTGATTTGATTTGAATTTCTAGTACTTGCAACCAAAAAAAATCTGACCAATAGCTACTCCTATTAATGAATTTCAATATATCTAATCGACTTCACAGTTTTTACCTCATCCAATCTTTTTGAAGTCCATGTGTCCATGTTCTCTTATATATTCTTTTAACTTTTATCCCACTTCTCTGGCTAGTCCATCTTGGTCTCCTCCTGGCACTCTGCCCTCTGGATTTTCACAATATGCCTTTCTTCCTGTGAAATAGCATCAAAATCCACAGCTTCAAAACCATTTCTACTCCATTTATTCTATATCAGACATCCCGCAGGCACCTCAAGCCCAAACGGGCTACAGAAAGCCTGCTGTTTTTTATACCAGACCTGCTTCTCTTATTACTATATTCTGCTTCTCAATCAGTCAACCCATTACCAAAAGACCAAACAAGAATCATTGTTAGAGTCCTCCTACCCTATCTTCTCTCTCCTTCCACATTCTATCAATCATTAGATCATATAGATTTTACTTTCTAAGTATCCTTAAAATTAGTCCCTACTTTTTGCCTTAACATACCCCACCTAGTTCAAATATCTAGTCTGTGATATTACTGCTCCCTCCCAGCGAGTCATCTTACCTCCAGGTCTGCTCCAAATTATTGCCCAAAGAATCTTCCTACAAAGACATATGATCATTTCTCTCCTCTCCTGAAGTTTCTTCAAGAGATGATTCCCCAGCTCTTTTAGGGTAAGTTCTGACTCCTCAGCTCAGTACACAGCCATTCTTCAGTCACCAAATATTCATCAATCACCATGTCCCAAGCTGTGGTAGATGCTGTATTTATAAAAAAAAAAAAAAAAAAAAAAAAAAAAAAAAAAAATCAGGGTTTCTGCCTAAAAGAGCTACTAGTTTTGCTTCTGTGCCAATACATTTCAAGTGTTTTGGAGAAGTTACTAAACAATTAAACTTGATGGAAACTTACATCACAAATGCTGTAATTCAGGCTTTCTTTGCCCTTTCTAATTCTATGAAAAAAAAACAACATCAAATACATGATCCAAGAGACCCCAACCTGCGTTATTTGCCTACTACAAGCCCACTCTTACTTTTAGCCATTTTGTCTGGACTGTGATGGGGCCCTTCTAGAAAAGATTAAAGGAGAATTCAGCCCCAAAAGTGATTCTTTGCATCTCCTGTAGCTACTGATTGGTATTAGCACTCAAGGAGACTTGAACATCATAGCCCTCGCTCCTATACCTTGATGGAGAATGCTTTGTCTGCCTGTATCCACTTCGATCACCTGTGGGTTGAATAGCTCTCCTGTGCTTTCTAACCACAAACTAAAAATGCTCTCTATGACTTGATTTCTAATAACATGCCACAGACTTTGATGCAACATCACGAGGTTATGTATCTAATTGGTTCAGTGCATGCTTCTATAATAAAGGGTACATTAAGATGGCTTTATGTGTGTGGTTTGACTTTGAATAAGAACAGCTGCTCTCATTTTAAACTAGAGAAAAAACTAGGAATTATATCAGAGGGAATAATCCTTCACCTGATAACCTAATGGATCTTTTTCCTTCTAATTTCCATGAGTCTAGATGCATCTTTTGTAAAGAAAAAAAAAAAAAAAAAAAAGCTTTCTGGCTGTTAATTTGACAGCTGGAAACTTTTGCTCTGGTTTACCTGGACTTTTGTCATTGATTTCAGCTTTTGAGGAGGGGGTAGTTGTCTCAGAGAAACTATTTTTGAAGGCTGACTAATAATGGTCTGAGGGTGACTCATGATACAGGAAGGTATGCATTAAGTAGGTTGTTGAATAGCGGGGACAAAGTTGTTTGATATATTTCCTTCCCTCTGTTGAAGTATAGACCAGAAAAGGGCTTCTTGGGTGCTGGTGAAATTCTATTTCTTTATCTGGGTGCTGGTTACTAGGTGTGTTCAATTTGAATAAATTCACTGAGCTATATACTTAGGATCTGTGCAGTTTTCTGTATGTATGTTATAGTTCAATGAAAAATTAAAAAAAACAAAAACAAAAAAACCCTGCAACACCCCTCCCGATATGGTGAATAAATAGACATGCATGCACACACACACACACACACACACACACACACACACAAACACACACACACTCTCTCTCTCTCTCTCTCTCCTAGTCTGTGCTCTGTGATTTCTTCATCAAAGGAGTATTATACTTTATTGTAATTGTGTGTTTATTAGCAATCTTTCCTGATAGTGTAAGGTGTTTGTTCAGATATCTTTTAAACGTGACCGAAAAGAACATCTTTAAATGGTCTAAAATTTGTGCCATGTAGACCAAACAACATTTACAATCTTTATGTCACATTCAACGAGACAGCCAAACTTAAAACCTATATTTCAGTTTGCAAAATTAGGTGAGTTAGCCCATCATTAGAGTAACCCCATCCTGTCACCCACCCTCCCCCAGACTACGCCTCCTGCCAGCTCAGTGTAATTCGACATCCTGGGGTTGGAATGTGGTCTGCATTTTTATGTCACCTTTGGCTCAGAATTCCTATATCTCTGAGTTAGTTCTGTTTATGGATCTTCTTCCTTCTTGCACCTTAGACATGGACCAGTTTTTCCTCCATTTCCCCACTGATGTCTGTCTCTCCCAGAACACATCTGAGTGTGGAGAGAAGGGGCTTTATGCCTTTTATTGCTTCTCACCCTTTTCCCCTCAGGAATCTTCCCTGTCCCAGTTCCCCTTTCCATTGGTGTCCTCAAGAAATTAATTTCCTTTTAGCTTTTCCTGTGAAACAATTTAGACCATTACCTCCTACCTGCTCAGAGCATCCATTTACTCATACTTAATGTGCTCTGTAAACAATGGACCATTTTCTCCAAAGCTCCCACCTTGAGCAGCACTAAGCTCTGCTACCAGCCTCCAAAATGATATAGCTGAAGCAAAAGAGCTGATTCAGAGGTAACTGAAAAATAATCCATAAGCCATTCCCCTCCACCCCCTTCTCTAGTTCCCTAGAGATGTTGGTGCGGGGACGAAGGGCCCTCTATCTTGCTTGGGATGGGTCTCCAGGCAATTTCAAAGGGAGGAACGAATATATTTCCCCACTAGATAAACTAGGCACTGCCCTCCCCCTCCAATTTTGAAAGCAGATACTGCTAAAGTCAATTTTGGTTTTAAATAATACATTTTCCTGCTCTTCAGCTCACATCCATCACGTGGACTATGCCAGAATACTTTTAATAAAGAAATCCATGCTAATCATTCATTAGGATACCAATATACCCGTTGTATTGTAGTCTAATGTAGCTCGTGCATTTCAAAGAGCTTCCTCAGATTTAATTAATCCTCAGCTTTGCTAATGAAAAGCATCGCTTCCACCCGACGTGAGTTTGGATTGCTGGTCTATTCCTTAAGGTCACTTCATTTTTCTCGAAACCATACATTTATAATTTAACATTTCAGATCTTTCACATTCCCTATTAAGCAATTATTTTGATTACTTCATTATCTTTAATTTTTTTTCCTAGACTATTTAGTTTGGTTTCTGCCTACTGCTAGCCAAGTGTAATTCCGACATTCTCTCTCACTCCCTTTATTAGCATGATTTGCATTAGCAAGGGATTCATTTTCATTCTGAAGACTGAAAACAATTTCATTATCTGATAAAAATTATCTTCTCATACACTATAAGAAGCGATTCTCCTCATTTATGGTCTCATTAGGCATTTCATCTACCCGATACATCTCCTCAATTCTTCCTCTTTCCAGAGGTAATAGTTCCTGTGGCTCAACTAGCAGCGTCTTGGGCTAGGGACTCTCATTTTTGCCTTCCTTCCCTGTTTTGCTCTTTCTTTTCCTAATGTAATAGCTGCATCATCTCCTTTGTGAACCTCTGCTATGGCCCCCTCTTCCTCAACATGTTGTTTGGGTTTTATTCTGACACTTGCATGGCTGTATCATGAATTGTAAGTCTACATTTCTGTTGTCCTTATTCACTATGGGCTGGGCCGCAGCTTATGGATCTTTGTGTTTTCAGAGCCTGAAACTCTGTCTAGTGCATAGCAATGATTAAATAAAATGGGTACTGAATAAATAAAGAACTAAGTGCATGTGCAGAGTCATTTTTAATTTGAAAATTTATACTTTCAAAACACAGGAGACAATGAGAAGCCAAAGCAACTTGATAAGGAGATGAACCAGCTGGACAAACTAAGGACAAGCTGAAGAGATGGTACAGATCTGTAACAGGAAAGAAGCAGTTAAACTGCCCCAGAGGGAGCTAAAACACCCTTGGCTGTGCAAGAGGCCAACTGAGCAAGAGCAAAAACTCAAAAGATACCTGGAGCATCTGGATACATCATACATGACCAGATGGGGCGAGACCCAAGTCAGACCTAGAGCCTTCTTAGAATCATGACTATTCCTTCTCACCAAAATTTCAAAAGATAACAGAAAGTGCTAAAAAAAAATTCCTAATATTGCATTCTTGACTTAATTCTCACTTTTATTCATCCCTCAACAAGGGGAAAACAGGTAATAAGAATACTTTCTTTTCACCTAAAGCATGCCAGAATAGAAGGAATGCTGTAGCATCGTCCAGCAGCATTGAGGTCAATTCCACGGGAATGGCAAGGTGCCTGCTGCTGGGAGCTGGACCTATTTTTAAGGAAGTGGAATTCCCTAGCAAGTTTTGATTATGTTAATTTTAAAATGCTATTAAACTTTTAAATGGAGATGTTAAATAGGAAGATGTCTATAGGAGTTTGGAGTTAGAGGGGCGGTATGGGTTGGAGACAAGAATCTGGAAGAGTTTAGCACATAAATGGTACTGATAGGGTCATCTTGAGCGACAGTACCACAGAGAGAAAAGGGAGCGTGTGCCAGGAAGGAAATGTTTTGCTTAAAGCTCTGCTCAGACAGTCTTTTAAGTCAGAGGTTAGCAAATGATGACCTATAGGTTAAATCTGGTTCTCTGCCTGCTTTTGTTCAGTCCTTGAGCTAGGAATGGTTTTACGTTTTTTTAAACAATTAATTTTTAAAAATCCAAAATAGAATAGCATTTCGTGACACAAAAATCATATGAAATTCAAATTGATAGAATTCTTTTGGAACACAGCCATGCTCATTTGTTCACATGTTGACTATGGCTGTTTTTGCACTACCACGAAGACACAAGGCCTAAAATATTTACCCTGTGACTCTTCATAGAACAGGTTTGCTGACTCATGGTGTTGTGTGAGCACATGAGTCCTGGAACTGCTTTGGCCACTGTTGCTCCTGTGAGGGAGACCATTCTGAATTGGAAATGTCACAGGGAAGAGGGCTGCTGAGACACTTACTGACAAATGGAACCAGAGCCCAGAAGTGATCATGAACCTCTGAAGTGAATCAAACCTGAAGCCACTTTACCTCCGTAGTTTTCAGTTACATGAGTGAATAAATGCCTTTGATTGTATGATCCAGTCATAAGTAGATTTCCTATTATCCAAACACAAGATTCTTAACCAATACTGTTATAAGATCCAGATATAACAGTATCTTTTTGTCCTTAACATACCCAAACTGGACTCAAATTTCCTATTTCATACCTATGATGGTCCAAAGTCATTCTCATGATCTATATAAATTCCCAAACACTTACTCTAACAGAATAACATAGACTGGTTGGCTTAATCAATAACTACTTATTTCTCACATTTCTGAAGTATGGGAAGATCAAGGTTCCAGTCAAATCAGTGTCTGGTGGGAGCCCTCCTTTTGGTTTGAAGACGTTTGCCTCCTTACTGTATCCTTACTGTAGCCAGCTCGCTGGTCTCTTCTTATAAGGGCACTAATCTCATCATGAGGACCCCACCCTTGTGACCTCATCAAAACCTAATTACACCCCAAAGGTCCTATCACATTGGGGGTTAGAGTTTAGACACATTCAGTCCACAGCAATCAGGTTCTCACAGTCCTTGTCCCATGAATACCACGCTCATGACATATGCTGTGGATTTTTCACCCATTCTCCCTTTTTTATTTGTTCACATGCTACCTGTATGTCTTTGGCAAATACTCATAACCTTTGCCTGTTTTTTAAAAATGAATTTTGACTATTTTCCTTTTCATTAACAAATAAGAAAGTAAATGAAATAATAAATAAAGACATGTTGGGACTTAAGGGGAAAAAGAGCCTCCCCACACTATGAAATGTCTCATTTTACCTCTGGCACTAATCCAAGTCTTGAAATAAACCTGATATTAATATAGTCGCACCAGCTTTCTTATGTTCAGTGTTCGTGTGGTAGACATGGCTCTGCCCTTTTATTTTCTTCTGTGGTGTCTAATTCACTATTAAGTTCATCCAATGAATTTACTATTTCAGATATTGTAGTTTTCAGTTTCAAGATGTCCATTTGGTTCTTTTTTCTATGTATTTCCTGATAGTCTTCGTTTCTTTTTTTAATCCTCACCCGAAGATATTTTTTTTCCATTTATCTTCAGATAGAGTGGGAGAGAGGGAGAGAGAGAGAGAGAGAAACATCGATGTGAGAGAGACACATCCGTTGGTTGCCTCCTGCACGACCCCGACCAGGGCCGAGGGCCAAATTGAAACCGAGGTACATGCCCTTGACCGGAATCAAACCCGAGACTCTTTGGTCCAGGGACCAAGACTCTAACCTCTGAGCCAAACCAGCCAGGACTCTTCCCTAATATTCTCCATGTCTTCACTTATTATATCAATCTTTTCCAGTAGGTTCTTTTACATGTATATCGTAGTTATTTTAAAGTCTTCAGCTGGAAATCTGGGACTTCTGTAGATCTGTAACTGTTGTAGACCATTAAACTGAAAGCTTGATAGAACGGGCTTAGTTGTTCTGCCCTTAGACCTCAGTTGTACTCCTCAGTCCTTGCATTTTTATTCTTAAAGTGTGACCTTCTTAGCGTTTTAGTGAAAAGTACAAAGCATTTAGCAGGTCCCTTTTACTTGGCTGGACTTGAATTCCAACACTTGTCTCTCTGGCACCAAACATCTGCTGAAGCCTCTGCTCAGCTCTTCCAACCTTCCAGTGGTTATGTTCCACGGATTTCCCCCATCATGGACAAGTGCCGCTGGTGGTCAGCCAACCATTTGAGGTGAATTTGTGCACACATTTGGAGGCTCCCCACTCTGTCTCTTTTCTCTGGAATGTCCCTCCTTAGTTTTCAGCTATTCTGACACCACCCTCTGACATCTGACTCCTCAGTCCAGTCAGTCAGCCCCCTCCCGACTGAGCTCTATCCTTATGTACTTTACCAGACGAGGAGAGCCCTCAGGGAAAAAGCTGTTTAAATGTGGATCTCACCTAGTTCGTTTCCCATAGTTCAGGAATCATGTCCCCTCCAGTTTCTGCATATTTTCAGTCATTCCCGAGGGGCTTCAAACAGTTATTTTAATTCTGATTTTATAGTTGTTTATACTGTTTTTTAGTCAAAAGTTGAAAATTGTGATTACTAAGTGGCAGTTCAATAAAAGCTAGAAGTGAACTCCTCTTACTAAAAAACAAACAAAATCCCTCTGGTCTTTCTAGGCAGAACTGAACTTTCCTGAAAGGGATATGTAAAAATATAAGATATTATACTAGTAAGAGATAACTGTATTGAGCGTCCAGCATCTGCTAGCCATTTTTTTCCGGTGCTTTATCTATCCCCGATTTACATGTGAGGAAACTGAAGTGCAGAGAGGTTAAGAAACTTTGCCCAAGTTCATGTAGTGGTAAATAGGAAAGCCAGGACTCCAACCCACATGACCTAATGTCACTGCTGGCTGTCTTAACCACGACACCACGAGGCAGCTTAAGTGTGGGCTGGTTGTTCCTTAATGGAGACATATTAGAGGAAATTTAAGCCTGCAGTAGATACCTGAAATGAATAAACATTATGTTTTTTTTAAACCTGTAAGTTCATTATCCTATAAAAATTATAATCCCCAATCAGCCCCAAATATTCATTTTTGTCAGAATAATTATTTCCCCCCAATTAGAATTCCAGAAAATGTACACATAAAATGCTATGTCCATGTTACTCAGCTCCTGCGGAATCGTTTCCCTGCTCTCTGCTTTAGAATATGACTCACAGCACCTCGAGCGGGACGGTGTGTTTGTGGTTGCCTGAATTGCTCCGGTGTAGCTGTATACTGCGTCCATTCTGAGTGCAGAGTCAAGACTGATAAACCAACTTACTTCAAGCCATTCCAGGCATCAGCCTTTGACGTTCTGCAAACAGCCATTTTGGTGTGTCTTTCCACGCCACCCCAAATATATTTGAAAAACATTTTTAACCAGTGAAATTGCTCTAGGAAGAAAAAAAGCCATGTTGAAGTATTTTTCCTTAGACAAACACAAAATTGGTTGAGGATCAATAAAAAAATATCCCTTTTGTTGATACCCTTGGCTTGCTACCTGCCTCCCAAATTCCTTTAAAACTAATTAATGAAAAATGGAGAGTGTTTTGCAGAAATAACTGAAAAACTCTTGAAAGAAAGTCTACAATGTACAATCCACAAATCCCTTAAAGTCTATAATCCTTGGAATGATCGATAAAATGAGTTCCATTTTCCCATAGGCAGGGTTGACGGCACGGTTCATGGAGAGGATCCTTTCACAAGAACCCACAGGAAAAACCGTCTTCTGGAGTGAGTGCCGGAACACCAGTGCTTCTGTAAGTCCCTGGTCTGTTTCACCCTCACAGCGCTGTTGGTCTTGTCATGCACTGTGTGTACTTAGCAGCACAAGCTGCAGGAAAGCACATCTGTGGCTGACCCCTTGTAAGTGCAAAGGTCATCATAGCGTCTTTTGTCACGTAACTGACCCCTGGCTCCATCCATCTTACTTTCCTACCTGTTTGCTTTCTTTGCTTCATTTTTCTTATACAGTTTTAACTAATCTTACCTTTGTGTTGAATGCATGCTTGCGTTGAATGCATGCTTGTACCCCTTTTTGAGCAAGTCTGAATATAACGAAATAACCTAGACTTGACTATCTCAGAAATAAACACCATCAAACTGTAAAATCACGAGACAAGCCTGAAAACAATTTTACAAAACATATAAAAAGGGTTAACAGCCTTGATAGTGAGGGATCTTGGAGATCGACGAGAGAAAAAATAGATGACCATGCAAAGTAAAAACTGAGCCAAGGTCCTGAAGAGGCGTGAGACAGAGGAAATGCACTGGGCCGATAACAAATGTGAAAAACATTCAACCTCGGTTGTAGTCAAAGAAATGCAAACCAAGAGACACCTCTGTTAAACAGTGGGAAAATAAAAGCACGTCCTTGCTCCTGGAGGGGCCAGACATACAAATAAGCCTGTCTAGAGGAGAGTGGGTGTGACACGGGCAGGTGTGCTACATGGAGGCACCGGGGGAGGTGTGAAGACAGGTCCATGGGAGGGGAGATGCCTGAGTGGAACCTGGAATGAAGAGCGGTGACATTAGATGTTATTTTTTGAAGGAAGGGACTGCCTAAGTGGCATTCTTCATGTACACAGTCTTGCATATAGTGGGCACTGGAAAAATATTTTTTAACTAAAAAGCGTGAGAAAGGACATTTTTGCCAGGAAGCAAAGGCACAGAGTAACAAATGAAATCTATTAACTGAACAAATGTATGCATGGACGAATGAGCTAGGTTTGTCGGGGAAACTAATGTGTCTACGAAAGAGAAATTAAATGACCGGCCTCCGAAGGACAAAACGAAGATATGATGTTTTTTTCTCTCCTATGGATCATTACCTATTAGCAGGAAGGAGAACTCTAGACAATTCCTTTGGATCTAATTATATCCCGATTTTTAAAAACTGCATTGGATGAACCAAGCCACAAGGTCTAAACACTCCCAACTCAGGCATTTCCCCAGCCAACAGGCTCTGAAAAGGCCCATCTGTGCCCCAGCTTAGGGAATGTGGATAGTTGCCTCAAATCTCAATACTTTTTCGTCTCAAGGTTGTTTTTTGTTTATTGGTTTTTGTTTGCTTGTTTTTTCCTGGCTATTGGGGACAATAATTAGATATGCTATAGGAAATATATTTAAATGTTAACAGTGTTTCACAGTGGTGGATTTCTGGCTGACTTTTATTTTCTACTTAGTACCTGCCAATATTTTGCAAATTCTCTATACTAGTCCTGAATTGCTTTTAATGACAAGAAATCAGTTCAAGAAATTCCTGTGAATTTTGTGCGGCAGAATTAAATTCGGGAAGTTGTGACTACTTAGAAATCATCCAATTACTTAGAAATCTACTGGGTTTTCACATTGTGGCCAATTTAAAGGGAGGGTTCAGGGTGATGTGTGCTTGGGCAGACTGTGGTTTCAGACCTGTTCCATTCAAAGCTGTTAAATACGAAATGTATAAATGTTATCTTAAATATCAAACAGGACCAAAGGCAATTTAATAGCAATTAATTTTGTGTTATCGCCAAAGCTCCCGTTGAAAATGTCCTTGTTGCAATAAAACTCCTGTTCCTCTTAACCCAGCATTTTAACTAATGAATTTAATTATAAAGAAAACTGCTGTCACTAATGCCTTCTTCTTAATCATGCCCATTTTTATGACAAAAAAATAATACGTTGCCATGGAAATTTTAGTGTCAAAGTTGCAACTCATAAAGCTCTGCTGAAGTGAAAAGCAAAAATAAGAGATGTGTCTGTAGTAAGAGAAACTTCTTAATATATTTTTAAAACATTGAAAGTATGCGGGTAGATGGGTTTTACAAGTGCACCTCATGAATGCAAGTAGCAGTCACGTAAAAATGTCTGCATGTATCTAATTTCGGGAAATCAAATTAAAACGTAACTAGGTAACGCACAATTGATAATAAATTGTACAGGGAGTCTGCCTCAATGTAATTAAACATTTATTGAGGCTCTACTATCTTATATTAAAAATTAATATTTTCACAGATTAAGTTTTCTAAAATTGGGCACATGTATAGCTTGACATTAGCTTCAAAATGATTTTTAGTTGTCATTAAAACCCCAAATAATGGGACCAGATGTGAACTATCGGTGATAGTTATATAATGAAACCAGAGTCATAACTCACCTCTAATGGGTATTTCCTGATAGGCGAGCCAACAGCCACACAAAACATTCCAGCCAACGAGGTGAGGAAGGGAAACGGTGTGTTTGTTTTTAGTTTATGAAATATATCATGTATGTAAAAAAGTAGAGACAAATATAACAAACCAACACAGATTAACAAAGAAAATCTTACAAACACCACCTCTTGGGCATTGTCCCTAGACCACAGTCCCCTCCGTCATCCAAGAGGGGACCATAAACCGCATTTGGGTGTTGACCACTAACCTGTGTCTAAAAACATGTTTGTAGCACATACGTGTACATCTGTTAATACTTATGTCATGTTGCCTGCATTTTTAAATTTTATATAAATGGTATCTTCCCACATGTATTTATTTTTTTTCTTTTGCTCAATCTGCTTTTGAAGTGTACCCAGATTGATATATGAGAAATGATCGTTCATTCATTCATTCATTCATTCATTCATTCATAACTCCTCTCTAGTAGTCTGCTCATCATTAATTTATAGCTTTTGTATGATATTCTATGGGATGACTACACCATTATATATTTATCCTTTCTCCACCTTAGGCATACTTGGTAAGTTTCTAGTATTTTTGCTACTGTAATCGATGTATCGGAGGACATTTTTGCACAAGTTTGTCTGGGCATGTGAGAGCTTCGTGGGGGATACACCACAAGCGTTTCCGATATGAGACGAGAAAGAGTGGACTGCTGGGTCCATTGCCTTCTCCCTGAACCCACAGTTAAGGGCTTGTCCAATCCTGTGCACACATACATAGATAAGTTAAAAATATTTTTTTAGGGACTGAAAAAGTTTATAATGATATTATGTCTATTTTTCCCAATTTTCCAGGTGTTGTGGACAACCTGTAAATTACAAGATACATTATAGAAAACAGTAATATACTGATTCTCAAGTTAAATGAAACCCAAAGGAATGTGGGATAGGCTCACACACGTATGACACCCTTCAGCTAAGGCTATAAGACTGTGCTGTGGAAATGTAACAATACAAGACCATGTGCCAGAGGGCACTGCTCAGAGCCAAATGAGCAGGGCCAGGAAGCGCTCACGGAGTTCTGGGAGCCCTGACCTCTGTCGTTTGAACTGGGATGGAGAGATCTGTATAAGGTGGTCTGAAAGGGCAATGCAGTCCAGAGGCAGATACCAAGTTTCTAAAGTTTCTAGTACTCTCTAGAAAGGTACCCTCCCACCCCACGCAATTCAGTGAAGACTAGGCCACGAACGTGTAAAGTGCCCACACGTGAAGTGAACCGAGACCACAGCATTTAAGCCTCTGAATGGCCGGCAGGTGGTCAATTTCAAAAGCAATCTCTTGGAGATTGATGTGGAGAAAGATGGGAAGCACTGGCGTTTCGTTCCCCATCAGTTGGCTGCTGCACAGGCCCCTGTTCCCTGGCTCCCTGCTTTCCTCCCCTCTCCTCCTGCCTCCCTTCTCCCCCTTTCAGCTTGCCTCCTGTCATTCTCTGCTATAATTAAAACAAATAGAAAACGTGCAGGTGTCTGCTATAAAGCATTTGCAGATACCGTGTATAGCATGAAAAAAAAAAAAAAGCAGCTGCAAATTGTGTAATTTGGTCTTTAGAAAAAACCTGAAAGATTTCTGGAAATAAACACATCTTTCATCCTGGTAGATTTTGAATTTTCTTTTTGTTTCTACTTTAGCACAGTTCATCACCATTCCCTCGCTGCCTTGCACAGAGAGTTTCTGCTCTTTAGAGCCGTTACTATTTTAGGGGAGATGGGAGATTTCTGGAATGATGGCTTCACCTGGGGCAACTGTCTGCAGAGTCCAGTGCAGTTTTAGACAGTGTTTCTTTCCATCCAAACAACACCCCTACCCCAAGAATAACAGCAGCTGTAAGTTACTAAATGTGGAGAAAAGTAACAATGTGCTGAAATATTATCTGTAATACTTGGAAGGGACTTCCTTCCCCAGAGGAAACCAATATACGGGTACAGATAATATTGGGGACACGCCCATGCTTTCTTGGGACATCCATTTAGGTCTACAAATCATTTTTAAAAAATCTGGTCCGAGGGCAGACCAAAGGTGCTCTGAGTTGAACGTAAGGCTCAGCTATGTCTTCCTCTCCCTTGACTTTCAAATTTCTCAGGGCCACGGAGTGGGTAAAGGGCTGGGGAAGTCAGTTTAGCAACAAAGATCTCAGATTCTCCAGTCAGACAGGGCTGGGATTTAAATCCTGGCTCTACCGCCAACTGTGACCACTGGGGAAGTGACTTAACTGCCTGTGCTTTTGTTTCCTCATCTGGAACATGGGGTCAGTCACCTGTAGCATCGTGGTCATAATTCTTGTGAGGACAGAAGGAGATAAGGCACATGAAGTACTTACTAATCCAGTGCCTGCCGTGGTAAAGGGTAGACAGTGATGGTAGAGCTAGTGATGGTGAAGGGGTGGTGATACCTTTGCTTCCACTCCTTTTAGAGCCCTATGGTGCCATCTTGCCTGGGTCATATCCATCTATCCATCCATCCATCCATCTATCCATCCATCCATCCATCCATCCATCCATCCATCCATCCATCCATTTATTCACTCATTCAACAAATATTATAGACCTCTACTATGTGCCGGGCATTGTTCTAGGGTTCTATAAAACATTATATGCTTGTATATCCACTAATATTTAATATAAAGAAAAAAAAGAGCATGCAATTAGTAAAAACTTAATAGTGACGAAGAATGGGTGACATGTAAATACGTTCCGGGACATTAACATTAGGTTGAAGAAAGTGGCCGTGGATATTAGTCATGCTGTATTTCCACACCTCTATCAAACATGTACTGCCTCTTTGCCCCGGTGGCAAAACTTTGCATAATAAATTAAACGTCCCCTGGGAGAAACACAAACCCATGAAAGCATTCTCCATCCTACCAAGAAATTTATAAGCCCCAGTAGAGCCATCACTATTTGAGTGGCTTTTCTATTTGACCCAAACTTTATTTCATAGAAGAGTGTAGTCATCAGGCAATTATTTTTCTGAGTTCAGTGGAAAATATTTTGTTTCTTTCTCTTCCTTTTTCCTACTGGTCTTCTTGCTTTGTTTCTTCTGTTGCCATTGAATACTGCATACTTGTCTTCCCTGAAAGCCAGGCCATCATTCACTCACTCACTCACTCACTCACTCACTCACTCACTCACTCACTCACTCATTCATTCCCTTTTACTCACTCAACATTTATTGACTGTCTACTAGTGCCTGGAATTTGCCACTAATCTCCTTAATTACCAGTAATGGTGCCCTATTACATATGAATCAAGCCCAGAGTCTTCACTCTAGTTCCACCCTTAGAATTTCTTATTTTTATTATGACCGTCCACTCCAAATAGGTAGTAGGAAAGACCTTTGCACATGCGTCATATTCATTTTCATGTTTATGCCTCTGTTCTTTTATGGCATTCTGCCTACCAGCGCATTGTCAACCATCAAAATCCTTATAATTAAAAGTCTTGCCCATGACTCATGTCCTCTCTGTAGGATCCTATGATAATTCTAGCTTGGCTGTTCCCAAACTTTGTAACTTCGATGCTGAACAGAATGAGTCAGAAATGCATGATCGTCTTGCAGCTTGGCAGGGAAATGAAAACTCTTGGCACCATGACTATTGTGTTAGTGCCTTTCTTACATCATCTCAGTCTAATTCCCACAGCAATCCTATCACTATTCCCATTGTACTGCTGAGGAGACAACAGTTTAAATAATGTGTTACTTTCCCAAAGTAGCAGAACTAGGAAGTGATAAAGCTACTATTTAAACTCACATCTACATAATTCCATAGTCCGTGCTCTAAAACAGTGAATTTCAACCTTGTTCATCTCATGGCACACATAAACTGATTACTAAAATTCTGCGGCACACCAAAAAATGTATCATAATTTTTGATGGTCTGACCAAAAAAAAAAAAGTATAATTTTGATTCATTCACACTGGATGGCTATCGTTGTGTTGGCTGTTGTCATTTTTTTATTTGACAACCTAAGGCAAAAGAAGTCAGCCCTGGCTGTTTGGCTCAGCAGATAGAACATCGGCCTACGGACCAAAGGGTTGCAGATTCAATTCGTGGTCAAGGGCACAGACCTGGGTTGCAGGTTCGATCTCCGGCCCTGGTCGGGGTTGTGCAGGAGGCAACCAATCGATGTCTCTCTCTCACATCGATGTTTCTCTTTCCCTCTCTCCATTCCACTAAAAATCAATGGAAAAATATCCTTGGGTGAGGATTAAAAAAAAAAAAAAAGAGGTCAGTGTCCCTGACTAAATAGTCAGGTATTGCATATTTTAAAAATTCTTGCAGCACACCGGTTGGAAATTGTGCTCTAAAATTTTGTGCAGTGTTGCCTCTCAGAAATATAAAATATGAAAGGTCTAATTTGCTGCAGATTTCTTCCCAAACCCTACAAACTCCCGAAGTTGAATTTACCACATGTTGAGATTTAATCCAGGATTTCTCTTCCTTAGCACTATTCACATTTTGGGGCCAGTAATTCCTCGTTGTGGGGAGCTCTCCTGTGAACTGTAGGAAGTCTCGCAGCATCCCTGGCTTCTACCCTCCAGATGCCAGTGGCATCCTCCTTCCAGTTATAATAATTGAAAATGTCTTCGGAGATTGCCATATGTCACCTTAGATGCAAAATTTCCCCCGGTTGAGAACCACTGGCTTTATTCAGTCTTGCGATATGGACACATCTGAAGACAAGCTAATCATAAATCATATAAACATGGGGATAGCTGGACTGTGCAAAAACATATCGTCTATGCATAGCTCCGTAAGATGTCTTAAGAAGCAACAGCACTGTCATTTAATGCAAATGCAATGTAAGGCATTACTCAAAACTATAGTTTTTAAGGAAATTGAGCTTGTGTAAGAAAACAATTTTATTTTGTTTGTGGTAAGAGGATGGTTTAAAACTTACTTCAAACCAAGAAAAGCAGTAACAGTGAAACCTTTATAAGGTTAACATGTAAAGAATGTTCAGGGAACAATCGATACAATCCAGTTGAAAAGGCTTCCTCCTGATACGATGCAACCGTTAGCAAGATCAAAAAGTCTCTCAAGATTGAATATGGATTGCAGCGAGACCTGAAATGGAACCTGAGAAAAGAGCATAAAAATGTTCATGAAATGCATTGTTCTGAACTGCTGACTGAAGTAAAGTTCTCAAAATACGCAAATACCAATTCCATAGAATAATTTTATGTGAAAGATATATACTTCTTGCCTAAGGTAAGACACAGTTTTGCATCTTTATACTGCTGAGATGTCACATATATCACTCTACATCCTATTAAGATTCACATCTACGAGTCTATAAAACAGCACACCGATTCATATCTGTGAATCTGGAAAATTGAGCCTATAAAACAGCAGATACTTCCAGAAATATGGACTATTTGTATTTACATAATCATTGTGTATGATTCTAAATGAAGGACTTTGGGCTCTGCTCCTGACGAAATGCTTTCCTCCATAACAGATCGCCCAGTTGACAACTCTCCCTCTCTCATTTTGAGCTTCAATCCTGCCACAGCGAAGCAGATTGTGTTAGGAGCTCACCCTCTCTGACAGAGGCACTGTGCTACCACGCCAAGGACTAGTGTAGCCAAAGTCATCTGAGAGCCCTGGAAGTGGGAAATAAGGCTGCTTTTGTGACCGAGGCGCTGGTTATGTGATTGAGAGAAGGGCAGAAATGGGGGGAAAGCGCGGAGGAAACAAATGTTTCCTGGGACCCATTTCGTGCACATCTCGGTCCTTTTGACGATGAATGATGTCATGTAGAATGACCACAATGAGTTAGATCCTTGTGGGCCTGAATCCTGGTAAAAAATTAGAGGGAATGTTTTATTAACTCCTTGTCTTATTTGTTAAATGAAACTGTTATTCTCAAGAAGACATAATGAACCTAAAAATGGAGGCTAGTTTTTCTTCACCTTATTGGATTAAAATAGACAAAAGTATTCCAGTGTTTTCTGTAACTTCGAATAATAAAGAGGTGAATAAATAAAAAGTACTACCATCCCCTTTCTCACCAAACCTTGGAGTGGTGTCACCAGTGTGAGGAGCATTTTCCAAAACTGTTAAAATCCTCATATCAATTTATATTCATGTGGGTCTTTTCTTTCTTCCTTTACGTTTTTTTGAAATAGAATAACTAGATTTCCATTTGCTTTATCAATTACCAATATATAAGAAAAATCCCTCCCTAATCAATCCAGGGCAGCGGAACCACCACGTGCAGGTTAGAAGGGTGCATCCCGGATGAGACCATCTGGCTCAAACTCAGACCGCACCACACACCAGCTGTGTGAGGTTAGGCAAACCGTTTGATGCGTTTTTTTGTTCTTTTAACTTTTTTTATTTTTTATCCTCACCCGAGGACATTTTTGCACTTTACCTTGAGATATAGAGTGGGAGGGAGAGAAGGAGGAAGAGAGAGAAACATCTATGTGAGAGAGACACATCGAGTGGTCGCCACCCACACGACCCCAACTGGGGCCGGGGACAAACTGCAACTGAGGTACGTGCCCTTAGCGGGAACCGAACCTGGACTCTCTGGTCTGCGGGCTCTCTAACCGCTGAGCTAAACCGGCCAGGGCCATCTGATGCGTTTTAACTTTCATTTTCTCATCCATAAAATGGAAATAATAATAATTGCTACATAGTATTGTTGTTACAAGAGTGGAATGAGTTTACAAATATCAAGTGCAGTGGACCCTTAAACAATGTTGGGGTTAGGGGTGCCACTCCTCCCACACAGTTCAAAATCCAAGTATAACTTTTTTGACTCTCCCCAAACCTAACTACTAATAGCCTACTGTTGACTAGAAACCTTACCAATAGCATAAACAGTTGATTAACACATATTTTGCATGTTATATGTATTACTATATTCTTACAGTAAAATAAGATAGAAAAAAGAAAATCATAAGGAAGAGAAAATACATTTACAGTACTGTAGGTATTTATTTTTAAAAATCCACATATAAGTGGACTCACATAGTTCAAATCTGTGTTGTTCAAGGGTCAACTGCTCTTAGAAGGGTGCCTATCACACCCAATAAAGGCTATGTGTTATTATCACTATTGAACACATTAATTTATGGCTATATAACAATGCACGCGATGGACATATCCTAATTTATTCAGTCACTCACCAAAGAGGCTGTTTCTAGTTTTTGTACATGCTCATCTATTTCTACATCTCCTGGGTGCCAGTGCTTTAATTTCTGTGTTACTGATTCCCCAAGGTGGTCGGTTTAGTCAAAGCGTGTTTACATTTTACTTTTTAACATTTCCTGCCAGATTACCTTCCAAGCAAGTTTTGGTAATTAATACTTCAATCAGAAATATGTGAGGGTTTTCCCACACCCAGGGTAGCATATTATTATGAAATGTTATAAACATTTTTTTTTGTCATTTAATGACTAGTTTTATTTATTTAAAAAATAGGAAACATCCTGGAGAGCTTATATTAACTAGTTTATTAATACGTTGAAAGTATGTGATTACCATTATTATTTTATTATATCTCATTGCTATTTAATTGCATTAAACATTTAGTTTACTATATATATGGTGATGAAAAGCCTCACGTCCAATAATCCCCTTTTAGCAGATAATTTTCAAAGTAGTATACACAGAAAATAATAATTAACATTAAAATATGTGTGTTTTCTCTGGTGCTGTATCTGTTATTGTAGAATTGTTCTCATGTTAAAGATGAGTGTATAAAAAAACACCACCACCAAAGTGTCCAAGTTAGTTTTAGATAACATTAGAAGTATCTTTATGACATAATTTATATACCAGATCCAAATAGAGCACTTTGGCCTCTGACCCTTGACAATGAACCTGCAGACACAAGTGGCCATTTGTCAAAGGATGAAGATTAATTGCTGAATTTATTTATGGAGGCCACGAGTGAAAGCTTCGGATCAGGAAGATAAAATAAAAAGAGCTGTCATCCTGGAGTTATTAATTCTTGTTCATCCTCTGGAGAACACAAATTACCCTAAAATGTCAGAACTCACCCTTATGTTATTACTCCTACCTTTCTAGACACCTAAGCATTTAAGCCCTTGGGTGGACAAGTCTAATGCTTCAAATCCCAGCTGTTTCTATTATGTTATAACACAGCAGTCTTCATCTTCCTGTTGCTGAACACAATTCTTTAAATGAAGTTTCAAATGAAGTATAACATACAGACAGAAAAAGGAGAAATCTTAAGTGTACAACTTGATTTCCCCCCCAAATAAACACATCTTCATAACCATCACAAATCCAGATATAGAACTGGCATCCAAGAAGCCCCCTGGTGCTCCCTCCAAGTCCTGCCCTCCTTCCTGCAGAGTAACCACTATTCTGGCTTCTATGTTTATATTTTAGTTTTACGTGCGTGCGTGCGTGCGTGTGTGTGTGTGTGTGTGTTTTAACCATATGTTTTTTAAACTTTATTTAAGTAGAATCATAAAATGTGCTCTTCTGTGCCTGTTGTTTTTGCTCAACGTTGTGTTTCTCAGATTCATCCACGTCAGTGAGTATTAACAATAGTTTGTTCATTCTTAGTGATGCATAATTTCCATTGTATGAATGTATCACTATTTTCTAATTTTCTAGGTGTTGGGCATTTGTATTATTTTAAAGTATTTCAAAGTATTATTTCAATTTTTCTTTGCTCTTATGAATATACACAGGTACACATTTTTGTGAGGTATATACATAAAAATGGAATTTTCTGGGACATTGGTTATGCACATATTTATTTTTAAGCTGATTCTACCAGTTTTCTGAAGTGATAGGCCAACTTATGCCCCCACCAGTAATGCATGAGGGAGTCAGTTATTTCATATCTTCACACACTTTGATCATTTTACTTTTACTTTTTAACTTTAGACATTCTGTTGTATGTTTTGAGATATCTCTTCATATTTTTAATGTCATGTCTGTAACAACTAATAATATAAAAAATGCGTTTCTTGGTCTCTGTTGAAATGCATGTCTTTTGTCCAATTAACACTGAGTTGTCTTTTTGTTACTGATATATATGGGAATTCTTAATATATTCTAGAAACCAGTCTTTTGCTGGGTGTATGTAAATATGTTTCTCCCGCTCTGTGGCTTGCCATTGCACTCTCTTAATAGTGTCTTAACATATAGTCCAACGTATCAGTCTTTTCCCTTATGATTGGTACTTTTCCATAGGTCCTATTTTGAAAGTTTTGCCATTACCAAAGTCATGAAGATAATCTATGATTTCTTCTAGATGCTGTATTGTTTATTTTTCACATTTAGTTCTACAATCAATTCAGAATTGATTCCCTATATATTGTGAGGTAGGGATCAAAGCATATTATTTTTCTATATAGATACCCAACTGACCCAGATCCATTTGTTGAAAAGGCTCTTTTTCCTCACTGTACTGAAGAGTCAGCTTTGACATAAACCAGGAGACTGCATACGTGTGGATCTCTTTCTGGACTCTCTATTCTGTTCCCTTGGTCTATATCTAAACTTATTCCAATCTGACACTGGTATTGTAGTTCTTTAATAAGACTCGAAAACTAGAAGTGTAAGCCCTGAAGCTTTCTCCTTTTTCTAGATGGTCTTGGCTAGACTGTCATTTGCATGTCCATGTAGATTTTCTAATACTACTTTAAATGATAGCTTTTAAAATTTTTCATATTTGTTTTTCTGTTATACAAAAATAAAATTTATATTTACATTAATATTGTATATAAGAACATTGCTAAATTCACTTTTCATTCTAAGAGTTTTTTTGTTTTTTTTGAAGGCTATTTGGGATTTTCTACACCTGTGAATAATGAGAATTTATTTCTCCCTTTCCCACAGTTATACTTTTATTTCACAGGTAAGATCTTAATACAGTGTTAATTAGAAGAAATGACAGGTTGTCATTGACTACCTGACTCTTCAATCCAGGGGAAAAGAGAAGGCTTATTTAGTAAATGGCATTGTAAAATTATTTACTACTAAAACTCATCCTTTTACTTATATACATTGTGTACTATTTTTGTTCAATTTATTCCTAGGCATTTTCTAGTTTTGTTATTGTTGTGAATAAAGTTTAAAATTTTCCATTTTAAATGGTTATTCTTTCTATTTTTTTTTTTTAATCCTCACCCAAAGATATTTTTCTATAGAGTGGGAGGGAGGGAGGGAGAGAGAGAGAGGGAGAGAGAGAGAAACATCGATACGAGAGAGACACATCAACCAGCTGCCCTGGACTGGAATCGAACCCATGACTCTGGTCCATGGGTCAACACTCTAACCACTGAGCCAAACCGGCCAGGGCTAAATGGTTATTCTTAATAAAGAGTTATTGATTTTTATATAAGCCATTTTATCGGATTCTCTTAATCTAATCATTTTTAAAATTCTTTGGTTTTGGTTTTACAATTATATTGTTTAAAAAGAAATATAATTTTATAATTTCTTAATATTTGTCACTGATTGTATTCTCTTGCCTTATTGCAATGGCTACAAATTTCAAAGTAACGTTAATTCACAGAAGTGCAATTGAGCCTCATTATTTCTAAAACTTCTACGTAAATTAGGAATAGAAGGAAACAACCTAAACATGTTCAAGGTATTTTTTGAAATAAACATTTTATTAAACAACAAAATAAAAAAAAGTCACTATCACCAAAATAATGAAGTCCAGTGTTTAAAAATGTTAAGTGAACATGCTAAATTGATCTCACAGCCAAAGTGTCAGTGCAATACATACATATTAAGAGAATCTGAATGTGCTTTAGGAAATCAGAGTTATACCTTCTTCCTGGAGAATTCGAGATTTTTTAAAAAATTTACAAGGTTTCAAGTAAAATGTTTGAATTAACAGGCAAAGTATTTCTTTAGACATGATTCTTGTTCTGTATCTGGTCAATATTGGTTTACCTGGACATTTAAGTGAGTCACATACTTTTTTACAATGTGAACACACCTACGAGGCTCAGAGGCTTTGCTCAGGCTTTAAGTGACTTGCCCAAAGTTTCTCAGCTAGTGCGAGAGCCAGGAATCACACCTAGGCACACTGGCTCCTCAGAACACGTTCCTAACCCTCTGCTCTACTGTCTGCCCCACCCCACCCCTGCCCAGCTGTCCTCCGAACTCCCACCCACCATGTCCGTCAATCACAAAAGGTCCCTGCTCCGGGAAGCCTCTCCGTCCACTCCTACCTGACTGCTATCTCCTCCTCCTATGGGCTCAGTAGTGATCTACACAGTTTTCTAGCGTCAGCTTTTGGAAATTTTACGGAAAGTTCTAGGTCTTCCTTAGGGAATTTCTCAAGTAAAGTTAAGCTCAAATAAAATTACTTAATTTCTCTCTTTCTTATTCAACAGAGACAGAATTGGCAGTCATATCATTATTGAGAAGTCTTTTATTTTTTTGTAAATAGCTTTGAGTTCAAATTGTCCAAAATAAGGTACCAGCAAATCCTCATTCCTTTTCCTGGATTAGGAATGGCTTTGTAGAGAGAAAGGAAGAAAATAAGCTTGGCAGGTAGCACACTGTAAATCATTCAAGTAGGTTGTGTGTTAAAGTGGCAATATTAAAGAAATGGTGATGATTTTGCCTGCCTAGAGAAGATAAAAGTCTGAAATAGTACAAAGAAGGGAAAGAAAATTAATCAAGTTGGGGCACACTGAAAGGTTTCATTAAAATCTGGCCTGGACTTGAACTTGTTTAGGAGAGTTTTGAAAGGCATTGGAAAGTTAAAGGTTATTTGCCAATGCTATACTGTGTTATATATGAATTTCTGCATGAAAACTAGATTCTATCATAATGAAAGATTTTATTACTTCTGTCCTTTTGTTCCAGTGATTTTCCTTGATTGAAAGGGAAGTCATAGAGTGTTCAAAGTATCTGTAATTTTTCTCAATCCAATGAGTTTTTATTGAGCATCTACTTTGAGACCTCTTCTTGCTTCTCTCAGCACAATGTCAGTTGCCTTTTCATTGATTTTAAGGGTTAATGACCAAGAAAAAAGGGAGAAAGCCAAATTTCCACAAATCAGTTAGGTTTGTCTACTTTTGTAATTGGTAAGTGGATATAAAAAACTGCCAGCTTTGTGATGTGGGTGGATTTACCTTTGCCTCCTTCCAAGTACCTTAAAACACAGAGAATCACAGCCATGAAAGAAATCATTTTAATAGCTTCAAGGTTACTGTTTTCATCCAGTGTTCTCACATATAAGTTTCTCTAGCATGTTTTCTATGTCTTCTTAACAGATCACCTGAGTTTTTACAGTTAATGACTGATTCTGATTGAATTTTTTCCCCTCAAACTGGGGAAAAACAAGCATCCCAAACTAAAAAGAATAATATGACACTACCTTACTTAAGAATCGATATCACGAATGACTGGTTACCCCCCTCATAAAAGTTCCAGTGAGAGGGAAGGAGATATATTTGTTTTCACTGTGCTTTTTATATGACCAAGAGAATCCCAACACCAGCAACAATAGATGTTATTCTCTGAAATCTAATAGAAACAGCACCCAGCTCAGGAAGGCGAGAAAGGCTTGTATTCAGCTCTACCAGACCACAGGAAATCTCACACTTAGCTGAGAACAGGATTGTTTCTTGAATCACTCTAATTTTTGTATTAACGAAACTTTAAATATGACAGAAAAGAGGTATTTTTAAAACCATAATATGAGATCAAAGGGTTATATTGGTGAGACAGTAGGAATCTTTTAAAATTAATTTTAAATAAATAACATTATTATAAAGACATTTTGCAGAGAACAAGAACGTTAGAAATTAAGACAGGATATGGGAAAGAAAGCATTTGTGCAGGGAACTGGTTGGAATGTTCCATTGTCCTGAGAATAGAATATATTCTTCTTAAATCATCACCACGGTCACCGTCATTGTCACCGACACTCTATAACCACTGACTCCCGGCTGTGCATGGTGCTTCCTTGAGCTCCTGCGCAGAGGTAACCTTTTAATAAAGGACAGTTCTTGCTCAGACACACTGTTTCACGTGCACAGGAAACCAAATGTCTCGGTCGAGCCCAAATCGTTTCAGCAACATGAAGGGGCCCCGTCTCCCTTCTCACATCTAAGTAGATGCCCAGAGTGTTTTTGAACAACGGCCTCCTTGCTGCAGTACATGCAGAGCGCTCCATGAGAGAAGACAGATCGAGGGAGACTGCATTCACTGAGACACATGTTTAAAAATCAATTTTAGGTTATGCTCATAGTTTACAGTTATGGCACAATAAAAAATAAATATCTGGTCTTTGACCCAGGTTCCCAATATAGAGCTCCTAAAGCCCTTGAGCTTCTTTTTATGTGCTAGCTTCAGGATGGGGCTGGTCCCCAGGGAGACCAACCATGTGATTAGAGACTTAAAACTTTCAGCCCTGCACCCAGAACTCTGAGGAGGCAGAGGGGCTGGAGATTACGTTCAATCAGCAATGGCCAATGATTTAATCAATCTTGCCTATGTAATGAAGCCTCCATAAAAACTGCATAATGACAGGTTTCAAGGAGCTTCTTGGTTGGTAGACAGACTGATATGTTGGGAGGGTGGAAACCCAGAGCGGGCAGGGAAGCTCTGCTCCTCCTGCCCCCGTATCTTGTCCCACATGCTTTCTCCTTTATAATGAACTGGTCATCGCACATAAAGTGCTTTCCTGGGTTCTGTGAGTCATTCTAGCGAATTATGGAACCTGAGGGGGCATCGTGGGAACTCCCACACTTGTAGTATGCTGGGCAGAAGTGGGGATGGCCTGGCACCTCATTTGCAGCTGGTGTCTGAAGTGGGGGCAGTCTTAGATGGAACTCCCGATCGGTGGCGTCTGCGCTAACTCTGGGTAGAAGAGGCGGGAATGAATTGCATTGTCGGACAGTAGGTGTCAAACGGGTTGGTGTCCGGAAAAGCACACAGCCATCCCATCTGGAATCAGGTAAATGAGGGAGTGCTCAGCTAGTAAATGTCCTTGGGGCCTCTGGGGCTTCTCCGACACCCCTCCTCCTGCCAGGCCCCCATTCTGCCCTTCACACCCCAGGCCAGCCCGGCCACAGCACTCCTTGATGGAGAGGACAGAGCTGGCAGTGAGGTCATCGTTATGGGCACATGCTTTTTATAGGACACTATGTGAGACAACAATCCTTTAAGACCAAGAGAGACCCTTATGAAAAAAGTAAAAGTTTAGGCTGTACCTATGGAGGCTTATTCTGACTGCTCCAGAGTCCAAGGGCCAGAGAAAAGAGCCTTTGAAACCTGATACCCTACTGTGCAGAAAGAACAGCCACTGTCTCTCTCCTCAGGAAAGTATTTCTCACCAGATAAAGAACTAATAAAGGATCTCAAACAGGGAAAATCCTCTTTAAAATATCAAAAGCACTAATCAGAACAGAAAGCACGAGTTTGCAGACAACAACGAAGGGCACAGGGCACAGAGGCCAGATGCAAGTTCATGGCCGTGGGTCAGGCGTTTGGGGGAAGAACTGAAGGAAGGTTTTCTGGGGTAGAGGATTTAACAGAAATGCCTGTATTAAATGTGTTGTAAAACGAAATGGCTGTTCTTCATTCTTTGTGGAGATTGGAGGGTATAAATTCTGATACAGTTCTTATGCATGATCACATTTCACTTCACATCATTGCGTTTATTTTCAGAAAATAGTTTTAAAGCTTTCTCAAGTCCTGTTTTTATACTCTGGAAAAACTGTTTCACCAAGAAAAGAAGGCTGCATTTACTGAAGATTGGAAATGGGCTGGAGTCTTTGTTTTATAGAGTTCATTTCATTTGTAAATTAACTGTTAAAATGGAGGTCAAAAGAAAATGCGATTGAACTATAGGTCACATTGCAGAATGTATTTTTAATCATGAGTGGGTGACATGTACGATGTTTTCCCCCTAATTCCACATTAAAATAATAAACTTGAAGCCAGAAAGTATGTTTCCTAGTTCCTTTAGAACACTTCTAAACTCCCATAAATAAGGATTAATTGAGCACCCTTATGTATTTATCACCAGTCAGGGATCTTCATTTTTCGTTTTTAACTCATTCTGCAGTTCAGGTTCCTGGGAAGCAGACCCCAAGAGGAAACCTCAGGAAGTTTATTAGGGAATACCCTTGGGATCAACACCCATGGAGAAAGGGAAGGAAGCAGAATTAGGCAGAGAGCAAAGATGGGCTCCAAAGCAGTCCCAACAAAGGGCCCAGCCAACCCCGGGGGAGCTTTGCAGGATGGCCCTTCAAAGTTGTCTCTGGCCATGGTAGAGGAGGTTAGGTCTTCGTACCCCCATATCAACCAGTAATTGGATGCAGACTTCCCCCAAGAAAGAGACCAAGTCCTTTGGCCAGGGGCAAGTCTCGGAAAGGGCTGAGAGTGGGGGGCTGTTGGGCAGCACATCCCCAGAGCTGGGAAAATAAATTCCTTTGTCCTGGAGGGGAGAGCTGGGTGGCTCAGTGCAGGGGCCAGAGCAGGCATGAATATTTAACTCGGTGGTTAACTACAGAACCATTCAACAACAGTCGTGTGGCAAAATGCATACTAGTATACAACCAATATAAGCTAAGGGAGATTAAAAGTAATAATTAAGTAAGAATTCATATATCAAATTTCCAGATGCTTCTTTTCTGGGTCATGGTAAAACAAGCTTAATACAGTTCTGGTATGACTTCTATTAATCACTCTATTTGATTAATCTTGGGAACATTCCCCTCTCTAGAGTATGAGGAAGAGAATTAGAAACCAAAGAGTAGGAAGAAGATTCAGTAATAATATACTCCCAAAAACTTAAATACAAAGAAATTCAATAATTTCACCTGAAACCTAAATTCCCTATGGAAGACTTAGAACATTCCATAGAATGTCCAAAAGCTGAATGAAGCTGGAAAAGTGTCCCGAGTGCTGTCGAGCCTGAAGTCAGTGGGAGGAGAGGCTTCCCGGAGCAGGGCATTCCGGGGGTGCCGGACATGGTGGGCAGGAGTTAGGGGACAGCTGGGCAGCGGTGGGCTGGGGGCAGAGCAGAGGGTTAGGAACGTGTTCTGAGGAGCCAGACTGCCTACGTGTGAATCCTGGTTCTCACACTAGCTGAAGGAACTCGGGCAAGTCACTGAAACTCTTCAGGCCTCGATTTCTCCCACGTGAAAGAAGAATAATAACAGTATCTGCCTTAACTTGAAACAAATCTCTGGTGCCATGCTGAACTTCGGGTGCACGTGTGTTCATTTCTTATTGCTGCTACAACACCCATGCATCCTCTCAGCCTCGGAGGTGAGAAACCTGAAGCCAGTTTCACGGCACTGACGTCAGGACGGCAGGACTGGCTCCTTCTGGAGGCTCTACGGGACAATCTGCTTCTGTGCCTTTGAGGGCCTTCTAGAGGCCACCTGTGTTCCTTGACCTGCAGCCCCTTTTTCCATCCTCAACGCACACCAACCTCGGCTCCCATCACCACACTGCCTTCTCTTCTGCTGTCCAAGCTCCCTCTGCTCCCTTTTGCAAGGAACCTCTGATGACATTTAGGTTCAACCTGGATAACCCAGGATAATCCCCCCACCTCAATATCCTTAACTTAATCATATCTGTAACAGGTTATGGGGATTAGGATGTGGACATCGGGGTGGGGGGTGAAGAATGACTCAGCCTACCTCAAGGTGTGATTCAATGAGATGGTTTAGGTCATAAGAATATCATATTTATATCTTATCTGTTCAACACAATTTTGCTAAAGTTATGCAGTTGATTCTGTTTAAAATTTCATGGCATTCCTGAAAATGCCTATTGTGTGGGAAGATTTTAGCGTTCACTCAAATATATACTTGCTTCTCTACAATTCTCTACATCCTTCTTGTTAAGAAGCCAATAGGATATGGGCAGAAATTATGATGGCTGGCTCTTAGAAATGGTCACCCTAATTTGTCTAAACTGGGACACTTTTGAGAATAAAATAAAGGGAGAAATAGTAACCATTTCTCCAGATCAACAGGCACGCGTTGTGACTGTCACAGGCAAACTGGTATGTATGGTCACCCTAGTTGAAAGCATCTTGTAAATCCCCTAGCCCTCTCCTCCTGCAGCGGGGACCTTGCAGACCCAAGTCCAGACAGCGTAGTTACAGGTTGAAGGAGAGTTGCCCACCCTTCGCTGGACTTTGTGTGAGAAAATAAACCTTCATTGCCACTGAGATGTAGGGTTATTTGTTAGTACAGCAAAGCCTACCCTATCCTGACTCAAACATGTATGCTCCAGCAAGCTTGCTCTGCCCTTACCCTCCTTCTGAATAGGGGGAAATTCCACCAGAGTAAGAATTTGACTCTACTTAAAGGACAGGACTTTGAATCTCAGCAGCAAAGTTACAGGAAGAAATGCTGTAACTGAGTACAACGCAGCTGGGTTCCCTCCTAAAGGGTTGGTCTGGGTCTGCCTGTGGGCTTTTGACCTGAGATACAGAAATGGAAACTCGAGAGTTTGAACAATACTTGGCATTTCTTGATGCTTTTATGAAGGAGCTCACTGGGCTTAATGTCTGGCAACTAAAAACAGGAGGCTCTTTTTTAGAGCAAAGGATTTATAAAGAATGTGAACTGACGTTCGCGTTTTGTTCACGGGACTTTTTTGCTTAGAATCAAAACATGACAGGCTTTGTTGGTTAGCAGCCCCCACTGCAGGAGGAAACTGGAGGCCAGATCTCATGTGCACAGTGCGGAGAGAAAAGCCTGCTCGTGCCGACTTCTTTATTCACATCGGTATACACTGCGAGCACCTGCAAACCATTCTCGTAAGTGACCAACATCGACCAGCAATTTCTGACAGAAAGTCTAACGGTTGTCATTTACAAAGAACTTTCACACAATTTATTTCGTTAAACTTTTTAGAATTTTTTACCTTGAGCAATCAGCCTTTGTCAATATTAATATTGAGGATGTGGGAAAGAGGAGGGCAAGGGAAGAGGAGGATGAGAGGGTGAGGAGTGGGAACCCACCCCCAGACCTCCCTGAGCATTTACTATGCACGGCACGCCAGGCACCACATCAAGCACGTTTGGCTAATGATATTTTTGTTACCAAAATAAAATGTGTCAATATTCGTATGGATTGTTCTGGTTCATCAAAAGCATAGTTTAATGGCTCTCTGGGGAATTACGCTGAATGAAAAAATGCCAGCCACAAAAGGTTACATGCCATGTGGTTCCTTTAATACACCATTCTTGAAATGACAAAAATATAGAGAAGGAGAATAGACTAGTAATTGTCAAGAGTCGGGGTCAGGGACGGGGTGGGGATGGAAAGTTGGAGTAGCTATAAAAGGACAACGAGGGGTCCTTGTCATGATGAAACTGTCCTGCATCCTGACTTTATTAATGTCGGAATCCTGGTTGTGATACTGTACCAGAGTTTTGCAAGATGTTACCATTGGGGGAAACTGGGTAAAGGGCACACAGGATCACTCTATATTATTTCTTATAATTGCATGTGAATCTACAATGATCTCAAAACAAGAAACTTAATTTAAAAAGGATAGTTGAAAAATAATACTAAGAATACATCTATTAAATGTCCTTTTATTCTTTTGATAATTAGCAAACATTTAGACAGGCCAAAGGCCACTAATAAAGGGAGCTGCTAATGGCCAAATGAAGAAATGACTCAGCGCACTTATCTGAAGGCTGGGGAAGATAAAGATGGCCACGCTGAATGTTACCACTGGCCTTGTACCGGCACCACGCTACACGGGTCGCATATTGTTTCCGCTGTGACTACACCGACCTCCTCTGGGAGTAGCTAGTGCCCATGTGCAGATAAGGAAGTGAAGTCACCTGCTCACAGTCTTGTGGAAACAAGAACCACGTCACGTTCTATCCACTAAGACACCGCTTTCGGGACCGACAGCAGAATCTGATTGACCTGCAGTGTTTAAGGGTTAATGACTTGTCCGAGGGCAAAACTGGGGCTAGGATGTGCTGGGCACTCTGCCCTCCATACTGTGTTCTCACAGGTGGTTGAGAATGGAACATAATGGCATCAGCTGCCTGAGCTTCAGGTGGAATAAGAACAAAAATCCAAACAGCTAGTGCCGAAGGTGTTAAAAGGAAAATGGGCGAATTTACACCTGTTTCTTCTTTGTGAAATTACTTAATTATAAGGAGAATTTGTCCAGAGAATTGCCAAAAGATTGCCAATTGATTCACTTATATGAGGCAAAAACCAACATCCTCCTAAAATGAAAACTTAATCCCACTGTTAAAGGTCCAGTTTTTCAATCAAGACAAAACCATTTAGCAAAATGAATGAAGTAAGTGAAAGTAAACATTTAACTCCATTTTCAGCATAACAGAAAGCAGTGAGCAGATCCGCTAATGATACCCCTGCCTCTCACCTCCCTGAAAGGTACACAAGTGACTACATTTCGGGGGAATTTTCCCTTTGATTCTGAAATACAGTTACACCCTGAACGAAGCCAGGCTTGCTTTATCAAGCAGTAAACAGGCTTCTCGCCACTTTTTTATAGTAAATATACAATATCAGGTTCATGATTATATTTCAGTTTGAATTATATCCAACAGCCGTTATACCTCCAAATTGCATGCCTAACAAAAGTAGGACCAGTACTTTGAGCACAGATAACACAAAGGCCCTGGGTTCCTTGATGAACGAGAGGGTATTTCACCTTGACACTATTGCTGGCAAATCACCGAGAGATGAGCATTTTCAAAAACGCTATAAACAGCTTAGCCTTTTCTTAGCATTTTGAAGAGCACATTAATAGCCTGGCCTTTTCTTAAGGGCTTTCTTTTCCCCTTAGCCAAATGTGACAGTTGGAAGTGAACAGAGAGAGGATGGAATCAAAGTCAGCGCTGTGTTTTAAAAGCAGCGTGGAACTGATGTCATCCGGCATTGTCTTCAAAAGAATATGAGAATATTAAGTGGATGTCTCATGGACTTGCATACAAAGGAGACTCTTCACTTGAGGACAGAATGATAATGTCTCACAGAAGAAAGATGTAATTCTAGATGCCCCTAAAATCTATTCAGACAGCTCTTGGCTGGTACAAAACAAAGGAATGAAAAGACTCTTGACTGATACCAAAAAAAAAAAAAACACAAAAAACCCTACAACTCTCAACTTAACCAAAAAAAGTTGTATTAATAGATTTACTTTTTTAAGGCTTAGTAAACACCTACTATGGAATTTGTGCAACCTTGTGCCCAATGATGTAAATGACAGTTAAGAGAGTATTGTCATTGATGCCATTGGGCTATTTTATTAAAAGGAAGAGGCACACAGTAATGTAACAGAATTAGCCAAAGGGAGACAAACAGCCCAGCACTACCCTCTAGGATTTAAGAGCCTAAAACAGTGAGCTAGAACCTGGCCCACATAAGTAGGGGTGTGTGCAACTCCATCCAACACCCAGAATACCGCATAGGTTATTTCAAAGGGTACTTCGAGAGTCTAGCCACTTTATCCTCTCCTGTCTGGGCTCAGACACACTCAGCAACTCGACGACAGTTACCTAGCATATTTGGGGGGAGGTGTCGACTAATTTTAAAAATTGCCTGAGCAGGTTGCCAGGAGCAGCCCCTGCAGAGGGAACAGGTCTGGACACTGGGGTGTTTCGCTGGATCTTGGGGTAGATTGCCTTTTCCCCAAACGGCTGCAACAGTCCTCCTGTCAAGAGGTGGAGTCTATGTCCAGTCTTGAATCTGGATGGATTTGGGACTAGCGGGGCAGAGACATTCTATAACTTCCAAAGTTAGGGCATAAACAGTGATAGAGCTTCTCTGCCTGGTTCTCTTGGTGGTGGTGGGAGGGGGAATTCACTCTTGAAACCCAACTCCAGAGGCCCAACTAGCCACAAAGAGTTCACCTCTCGTGTCCTGGCCAACGGCCCATCTGCGTCCCCAGCCTCGGCCACCAGCGGACAGCCAGCATGACGCACCAGACCCAATGAGCCTTCGCACAGCCAGGGGTTCCAGCCCCCAGCAGCCGAATCATCGCCAACCCCGGAGTCTTCCCAGCCGACTCCCAGAGACCATGGAGCGGAGACAAGTTGCCCCACTATGCCCTTTCCAACTATGTGGCCCACGGAACCCTTGAGCCTAATGGCAGGTGGTCATTTTGTGCCGCAGTAGCTGGAGCAGATGAGAAGGGGCATGCGAGCGGTCCAAAGGGATGCAGCGCCATTGCCAGCACTTGCATTATCCCAGCCTCTCCTTCGGGAAGGACGCGGAGGCTTTACCGTAGCTCGTTGTTGTCCTTTGCGACGGCCTCTTCCAGGGAAACTCATTCCAAGGGAACTCAGCTCTCAGATGACAATGATAGCAACTCACTATTTTGCTTAATACATGCCAGGCACTGTTCTAAGAGTTTTACGTGGATCAACTCAATCCACACAACACGCCTATGAGGTAAGCGCCACTTTCACTCCCATTTTACTCATAGGGCGACCGAAGCATCGAGGTTAAACCACCTGCCTGAGGTTACACAATCAGCAAATGTCAGCGCTGAGCAGGGATTTGGGGCCAGGCAGTTTGACCCCTGAGCCTATCCATTACCCACAGCCCCTCACCACTTCCCAAACCCTGACTCAGCTAAGTCCAGCCCCTCCCCTCAATGGCAAGAGTCCCGAGTGACAGGCGGGACAGTGTGGGCTTCAGCGCCATGTTAACAGTTAACAGCACAGGCTCGGGGTCTGACAGTCTGGGCTGTGAGTTACCAGCTGTGCGGCTTTGGGCAGGTCTTCTAACCTCTGTCAACCTCTTTCTCCCCATCTTCATCCCAAACAATCATCCACTTTATTTATTTTTTTTAAAAGTGATACACTCTTTTATTTATTTTTTTTATCCTCACCCAAGGACATTTTTTCATTTTTTGTTCAGATAGAGTGGGAGGGAGAGAGAGAAAGAGAGAGAGAGAGAAACATCGACGTGAAAGGGACACATCGAGTGGCTGCCTCCTGCACGACCAACCAGGGCCGGGGACAAACTGCGACCGAGGTACATGCCCTTAGCGGGAACCGAACCCGGGTCTCTCTGGTCCGCAGGCCGACGCTCTAACCGCTGAGCCAAACCGGCCAGGGCTAATCATTCACTTTAAAACCACACCCACCGTCTTCTCCATGTGTAGCATTAGCCCTGTCCCTCCCTACTAGACTGCCAGCCTCCTCCAGGACTCTGTCCTCTGTCTCTGTTCCTCCAGGGGGTCCAGCACAGTGCCTTGCACTCAGCTGCAGCTTGTAAACTAAGCTGACTCTAAAAACAAAACAAAACAAGTTTCTCTTTACTTATTTTTGCATCCAGAGATTTGGGGATTTGTCCGATTCTCTTCATCACTAAACAAAATTATGAAGCATGCCCTCACCACTGAGCCTACTGCCAACGCGAGGACTTCTGTTCTCCACCTTATCTTCCAAATGTCTTCCCAGTCAGAGGAAAATGCTTCCAATGTGCCTGTGACCATGTTTACGTCTACCTGAGGATTCTCGAGTACCTCCAAGTCATCCTCCAAAGAAATTGAAACTTTTAACCATGGGCCATAGGGGACTTCTACTAACTTGATTTCTTATAGAGAACTAGTGATTCCTTCTTAAAAGATAGCAAAGGGAATTTCTCACCTTCAAAATTATGCCAACATATCAGAATATTAACTACTATTATTGCTGGCCCCCAGGCCTCTACTGCACACTTTCTGTGGGTGCCTCTGTATGTGTCCATGTCCCCCACTGAACTGCAGGCCCCTGAAGGCAGGACCTCTGGCTTTTACTTCTGCATCCCAATGCCTAGTCCAAAGGCTGGCGCAGAGGAGGCACCTGCCAAATGTTTACCATACAAATGCATGAAACTGATGACTCTCAAGCCACTGTGACTGTCTAGACTAGAACTGCAGCCAGGGGGATCTCTGGAAGGTGGGTCGTGAACAGTCATTCATTTAACAGACATTTGTCTTTGGGCGTGGGGGGGACAATACTGGGTAAGTCACTGAGAATAAAAATATAATAAGATCCAATATTTTAGGGGGGGGGGATTAGCTTATTAGCAGAAAATTGGCAGTTAGGTACAAAATTCCTCTATACTCTCAGTTTCCCCTGAAGTTAACAAGATCCAATCTTTTTATGTAAGACTCTCTCAGCTCTAGCAATGGGGACAATTATGGAAGCACAATTTATGACACATTCTGATAAAAACTGTAAGTACAGCCTGGCCGGTGTGGCTCAGTGGTTGAGCATTGTCCCATGCGCCAAGAGGTCGCCAGTTCGATTCCCAGTCAGGGCACATGCCCAGGTTGTGGGCCAAATCCCCAGTGAGGGGGCATGCAGGAGGCGGCCAATCGATGTTTTCTCTCATCGATGTTTCTGTCTTTCTCTCCCTCTCCCTTCTTCTCTCTAAAATCAATAAAGAAAATAAATTAAAAATAAAAGAACTAAGCACAGCGACATAAACCACGGTCCTGAGAGAAAGTGATGAGAGGAGGGCTCTGAGTTGGAGTGACATAGGTGTAAAGTGTTTTTACCCATTTTTACCTGATAATCTAGCAAAAGATAAGAGACCAGCATTGTGACACAATAATTTCAGCTGATAGGCAGGGGTCATAAGAAGATAAAGGCCAGAGGGCATAGGTAGTCATATGGCTGAATCAATACATCAGACATAAAATTAAAGATGCAAATGACTAAACAAACTGAGACATGTTAACATATCTGTGACTCTGTGTCTCCCTCTAGCTGTTCTGTTACCCTCTCCATACTTCCTCCCGAAGTCATGTTACAGATAATAACTATTTTGGTGACCAGCATGTGGTTGATGTCAGTATCTGATCATGCAAAAATACGAAAATGACCATTTTAAAATAACAACACGAGTACACAGAATTTAGCCATGTGAAAAGTAATGCACATTAACAATGTACATAATCATGCCACATAGGTCATTAGAATGTAACTGTTATTACGGAGATTTTTAGGTTAAATTCAAAATATTTTTAAGAAAACATATTGCCTAAACTATTTTATATTCAACTAGAGCTTGGGAGAAGTGGCGGCCATCGGGCTGCAGCGGTTCTTTCTCCCAGTGAATCGGGGATTGTCGGATCGATGGAGATGAGAGATGCGCTGAGCCACCTGACCTCCCGTGGCTGTCAGCACTCTCACTGTCCACGTGCCTCTCCTCTCGCGTCCAGGAAGCCACGTGTGGCTGCAGAAACATCACAAGCCAAGCAGCCTAGTGTCCCAACGAATCAGTGACTTTCAAATCTCCACGTGGCCCTCGCTCCTTTTACGTGTCCTTGGTCAGTGTTCCTGCCTCACACTCAGCAACTGTGAACAGTCAAGATCTGCATCTCCCTCAGAAGGCCGTACCCTCAACCTCTACCCCACTCTAACAGGAGACAAACTGGCCTCCACTTCACTGAGAAATGAGAACCACGGGGTGTGAGCTGCCCCGGCTTCTCCTGCTCTTTCCTTACAAACTTACACTCCTCCCACCTCAGTCTGCTACCCCCAGACCTAGAGAAAGAGGCCTTTCCTCTGTGTCCAGGCAGCTGTCTCCTTGAGTGGTCAATGTCTTCCTGCTCCCTCCCCGCTCCCTTCAGGCTGTGTTCCAGCATGCTCGTCCTCCTTTCCTCTAGAGAGGAACCTCCACCCCTCTCGGCTCTTTCCCTTCCCAGCGCCCCTGTCCTGACTTCCTCCCTCGTCTCTGTGTCTCTCCAGACTCCTTACCCAGACTCCTTTAAGTCCCATCTACACCTGCAACGCCCCCTTCCCACCTCGCACTCCTCCTCTCCCCGTGGCACCTGCTCCCACTACTCCGACAGAACGTTTCATGGGTCTAATTTAGTTCAAGACGCAGATCCTGCATTTTTAAACAGAACTCTCTATGTGACTCCTGCCTCCTCCACATAGGAGCTGGGAGACCTTGAGCATGCTGTTCGATCCCCTGTGCATCAGTTTCCTCCTCTCTAAATGACGATAACAGTAGTTACCGACTTCACAGGATTCTTGTAATATTAAATGAAATAATAAAACACCGAACAGTGTCTGCACATGCCATGTGCTCAATAAACATTAACCATGAATATTATTACTACTACCACTATTAGTAAAAATCATCTCAGTGATTACTATGATTATTGCCAGATACTATGCTAGGGCTAGCTAAAAATCCTGAGCTAAAAAAATATCCTACTGCACTCATGCAGCCAAGAAAAACTACTTTGCAATCTCCTTATACAATGTGTCTTATCACTTGGCCTAGAATAACCTTCCCTACTTTAAACCAGTATCTCTCCTAGGAATCTCCTCTCCATACTGATTCTGTGTGACTCTAGTCAGTTCAGTGCGCGTGCACACACACACACACACACACACACGCACACACACAGTGATTAGGTAAATTTGTTTGTATCATAAGAACCAATATGAACACATAAAGTTAGCCGAGTGCAGGAACCTTAACCTATGCTGCCTTTGTAACAACGAAAGCATCACACCCATGTTCTGCATGCAGCTGGAAGTCAATAACTACAGATGGACTGTCGGTCCTTCCCATGATCAGTCACAGCAAGAACAGAAAGAATATTTTTAGCATCATGTTTGAATCCTACCTGGCAACTTGGAAACTGCAATAATTTGAACCTATGCAGGCAATGAAAGGAGAGCTTTATTACTGGTTCACCAGAAACTATACCTAATGGTCATTTATATTCTGTGAGTAATCACTGAGAAGGTTAGCATGGAGCACTCATTCCCTTCATCTCCTCGCTATTCTCAGTTTCTTTTTGTCACAAGCTGTGTGTGCAATATCTATTTTAATTAGGAAGAGGCAATAACAGGCAGAGGCGATTGCAATAGGTATGTTCAGTATGGAACCAAACTGCACAGCAAGATCTCATCCCGGTGATAAAAACAGCTTCACTAAGGCATGTAATTTTGTCTAACAATTTATTTCTTGGAACAAGCTCCAGATGCCCCCGCCCCCTGCCAGCACCACTAGGTAAGTCTTGCTTCAGCAGAAGCGTTAGCGTGGAGTTCAACTGGGAGGCACCATCCCTTGGGCCTGTGACTCTTTCACCACTGGGGTCTCGTGTTGGGATCCTGCACACTGACCTAATTCCTGGCGGGTTCGACAGTGATTTACTTTACAGACAGAGAAAATGAGTTCTGGTTCTCTCTCTACTTTTAACATGTTTCTTCTCCTTATCTATCAACACTTCAAAACAAATTTAGGACTTAAATGTCTGTTTTAAATTAGTTAACTAAGGGATGAAGAATTCACACATGGAAGGCAAGGGGACCATGGTAGGGATGATGATGACATTGATGACAGTAAAATAGTGAATGTTTACTAAACATTCATTTGTACTAGGCCCTATGCCAAATACTTAACATACATTATTTGCTTTAGTACTCACAACTGTGAGAGGTTGGCATTATTACCCCATTTTCCATTTGAGAAAACTTGCCTAAGGTCATACGACTAACAAGATTCAAGGCTGGGATTTCAAGGCTGGTCTGTCAAAAGCTGAAACCCATTAACAGTAAAAATCATGTGTCCTTTTACTGTGACCTGTTTTTAAACACAGTTTGTACAATATTAGGTTTAAGTTTGATTTTATTATCAATGGCCTGCCACAGTAAATCTATGTATTTCCATACTAAAAAATTAAATTCTCCACTTAAAAAATGGGAAAGAACATGAATAGCCAAATAAATATTTTAAAAAAGCAAATATTAAATTTCAGGTGTTTAAAACTAAAGAGAATTCAATTCAGTTTAAGAAACAGTAACTAGTTAATATAACGTACAGGGAACTGTAAAAAATCAAAGATTAAGATAGCATCGCCCCTGCCCCCCAGGAAACTAATGATACAGGGGGAGGAACACAGTGTGATATTTCAGGTCTTCCTTCAAATGTCATCTCCTACAAGAGGTCTTCCCTCATGATCCTACCTAACTTGGCACTCCGTTCCTGGTTACTTTCTATCCCAGGGGTCAGCAAACTTTCTTTGAAGGGCCTGATATAAAATAACATAGGCTTTGTGAGCACATGGTCTCTGCCAACACCACCCAACTCTGCTCTTGTAGCTGCAAAGCAGCTACAGACTGTAAGTAACTGCATGAGCATGGCTGTGTTCTAATAAAACTTTATTTACAAAATAGGCAGTGGGCCAGATGTCTTTCATAGGCTTCAGTTTGCCGACCCATACTCTAATATTAGGGGGACCGGATAGTAATGTCGTTTCTGCGTATTTCGATATTCAGTTGTCATTTATCAGCTCATTGTGTATGTCAAAATTGTGCCAAAGACATTTTAAGGTTAGAGTGACTTGTTTACTCATAAATAATTAAATCTTAATATTTTTTTTCAATTTATAGTGAAATGGCCAGCCAAATACTAGAAGAGGTACATATCTGGCATTGTAAGCTTTTTGAGTTTCACAAGGGTAGCAACACAACAGTTGCTACCAAAAACATTTGCGATGTTTATCCAAGTGCATTAGACGTTCGTAAATGCCAAAGGTGGTTTTCTAAGTTCAAATCCGGTAATTTTGATCTTTCTGACTCATATCGATCAAGAAGACCAACAACTTTAGACAATGACATGTTAAGGCGGAAGTGGAAGCAAATCCGTGTCAGACAATTGAGGAACTGTTGAACACTCTTAACCAACCTTGGTCGACCATCCAAGAACATTTGCAGCACATTGGTACAGTAAGTAGAGCAGGTGTTTGGGTCCCGCATAATCTCCGAAGAAAACAAAGCTAACCGGTCCACCACATGCAACTTATTGCTTCAGCGGCACAATACAGAAGTGTTTTTTGATCGCTTGATCACTGGGCATGAAAAATGGGTCCTCTATGATAATCCAAAATGCAAAAGGCAGTGGCTCTCTCCGAATGAATCGCCACAAAGTACAGCTAAGCCAGGTTTACACCCCAAAAAGGCTCTTTTGTGTGTTTGGTGGAGTATTCGCGGGGTCGTTCATTTTGAAGTGCTGAAACCTGGACAAACTGAATGCAGACCTTTACTGTGAACAATTGGGTCAAGTAAATCAATCTTTAATTGAAAAGTGCCCAGCGATTGTCACCAGAAAAGGCGTTATCCTGCAACACGATAATGCAAGACCGTACTGCGCAAGACGAACCCTGGAAAAAATTAATGAATTGGGGTGGGAGGTATTGCCTCACCCACCACATTCACTTGATATTGCGCCATCGGATTTCCATTTATTCCAATCGCTACAACATTTTCTAAGGGGCAAAAAATTTGACAATTTGGATGATGTCCAAAATACCATCTCCAGATATTTTGCTCAAAAACCAATTGATTTTTATCGATCCGGCATTGAAAATTTGCACACTAGATGGCAAAAGGTTGTTGATAACGAGGGTGATTACATCATTGATTAAAAATAAAAACTTGTTAAAAATTTATCTGTTTGAATTAATGTCATAAAAACACGGCATTACTTTCAGGTCCCCCTAATATATCACCGTTTATTTCCTTCATAGCACTTAACAAACTCTTAAATTGTCGAGCTTATTGATTTATTTACTATTTTCTTCACAAAAATGTTCGCCCTAAGACAGTGGGGTCCTTGTTTGTTCGGAGCTTGCTCTCCAGGGCCTACAAAGAAGGTCCTGATGCACCATAGGCCGTCCACTCTAAATATTTGTTGATGGACTAAATGAATGAACACCTTCTCACAAAAGGAGAAACACAGACTGCCAACAAACACATGAACTATATTTGGCCTTCTTAATAATAAACATTTTAAAAGTTAAAATGTCACTTGTCAGACCTACAATGGTTAGAGGAAGAGGAGGAGGCAGAGGAGGAAAGGGAGAAGAAGGGGAAGTGAAAGAGGGAGGGGAACTAGGAGAAGGACATGTGGAGATGAGCATGTGGAGAAATGGCCCTCTCATCTGCCCCTGATGGACAAGAAAATTGGTGCAACATTTCTAGAGAGCCATTTGTAATTATACACCAAAATGTATATGTCAATTCAAAAATAGGCAGAGGACTGAACAAACATTTCTCCAAAGAAGATATACAAATGGCAAAGAAGCACAAGAAAAGATGCTCAACTAAATTAGTCATTAGGAAAATGCAAAAAAAAAATCACAATGAGATACCACTTTATACTCATTATGATGGATATCATAAAAAATGGAAATATCAAGTGTTGGTGAGGATGTAGAGAAACTAGAACCCTTATGCATTGCTGGTGGGAATGTAAAATGGTTCAGCTTCTGAAGAAAACAGTTTGGGAGTTCTGCAAAAGGTTAAACATAGAATTACTGTATAATCCACCAATTTCACTTAGGTATGTACTCAAAAGAACCGAGAGCAGGGACTCAAACAGTTACATGTATCCCCATGTTTACAGCAGCATTATTTACAATAGCCAAAAGGTGGAAACAACTCAAATGTCCAGCCACATAAAAATGAATAAATAAATGTGGCCTATCCATACAATGGAATATTATTCAGCCTTAAAAAGGGAAGAAAGTACTGATACATGCTACAACATGGATGAACTTTGAAAACATTGTGCTAAATGAAATAAACCAGCTACAAAAGGACCAATATTGTATGATTCCATTTATATAAGGTGTCCAGAATAGGCAAATAGTAGAATAGAGGTACAAAGCAGAACAGAAGTTACCAGGTGTTGGGGGAAGCAGGGATGGGAAGTTATTATTTAATGGGCACAAAGTATCTATTTGGGATGATGAAAAATCTCTGGAGATGGACAGTGGTGATGACTGCACAACACTATGAATGTACTTAGCTTCACTGAAGTGTACACTTAAAAATGGTTAAAACCGTAAACTTTATATTATGCATATTTTAACACAATAAAAATTGTATATGTACTTTTTACTCCAAAATCTTATTCCTAAGAATTAACTCTGAGAAGATAATGTAGAAGGGTGAAATATGTTTATACTAGAATCCACCACCCTCAAGATCCATGAATAAAATATGGTTATGTAAATAAAGCCCGACAACAAATACACAAAATACACAAAAGAGAATATTATGAGGCATTAAATATTAATATAACAAGGTAGACTTTTCACATAAAAATGTGTCCATAACATTATTATTGAAAGAAAAAAAGCAAGTTACAGATGCAGGTACAGTATGATCCTATTGATGCAAAAATTCTCAAGTTTATATATACCTGGGAAACATTTGAGACATTCTCCAAAATGCTATTCTCTGAATGGTAGATTTGAAATGACTTTAACATTATTCTCGTCATAATTTTCTGTGCTAGTTGATTTTTAAACAAAGAATTTTTTAAACAAAATAACATGTTCTTACAAATTCATGTGTATCACTCTTTCACATTAATTAAGAAGGGTTAGGCCCCTGATGCTTTCATAATACATGTTTTCTGTATTTCCATTTCCATAGCAACAATAATACTTATGAGTGAGTCAAGTATAGTTCTAAAAGAGATACATACCTCAGTTAGTGGTGGTGTCTCTTTATCAGTTACAAACAGACTTATTACTTCAGAGCAACATTCAATAATCATGTTCTAAAAATAAGAGAACAATACAGTAAGGTTGATCTTATTGGTCAATATTAGATATTTTAATTATAAACTATTTCATTTGTATTTTCTTACCTTGTCAACTAACTTCAATTTTCAGGTTGAGACTTAGAGGGCTATTTGAAAACGACAGGATGGCCACAAAAGATAAGATTTAATTAAAAATAACATATTTTTAGGACTCTTTCCCTGCACATTCACTGTTAAATTCATGTTATAGAAGAATAACAAGTAAAGAAATTCACATCTAAATAAGATTTTGAAAAATCACTTTTCTTCTCAGAAGAGAGTCCGGAAATGGGTTCGGGCAGAGAAGAAGGGCTGGCAGTCGGGAAAGAAATGGAGAGAGTAACTGAATAGGAAGCAAGGTCAGTATTGCATGTTGTCTATTGTTGACAGCACTGCCACAAACCCTCCTGTGTGGACAGAGCTGTGCTGATGTGCACACAGCCCACCCACGAGGGATCCACCCACAGGCAGGGCTGAATCAGTCAGACCCTCTGTCATTGTAATCTCACACAGGGAAGGACAGCAGGAGAGAGCTGCTGTCAACGCTGGCCATGTGAGCTGGTACGGAGGTGGAGAAGGCAGCCATCGGGCCAGATGTAAGGTGAGTAAGAGGATGAAACAGAGATGGGTGAGAACTTACACCCCCTGTGGAACTGAGCACAGTCGTGGCTCCTGACACTCCAGTCCCCTTTCTGAGGTCCACTGCCTGCTGTTTCCCGTCCTTGGCTGTGCGTGAGCTCACTTACTGGACCCTGCCAAATCCTGCCTCCCCACCAGACCTATTTTACTCGAGCTAGTGTAACTAAATTTTCTTTACTTACAATTAAAACAGTCATAGCTATAACATTATGAGAGAAAAACTATGACTGCTGCACAGTGTTACCAGTATCCATCCCTGAAGGCAGCAACAATGTGCTTTTATGGTAGTATTAATATACACATGAGGTAGCAGTCAGAAATATTAAAATGATAGAAGTGCATTCATTCTTACATTATAGCTGACAACTGCCGGTTAAAACCTGAAAATAAAAAAGCAAGAAATTGTGCTCACAGCCCCAAACCATGTTATGTCCAAGTTTTAATAAATGCATCAACATAGAGAAGGTAAAATTTTAGAGTTCCAAAGCTATAGCGAATGTAGCTCAATGTAATACATATATTCAAGGCATTACATTAGGTGCTGTGGAACACAAAGATGAAGAAACGGGCCCTATCCTCCCAAAGTTTGCAATAACAGAAAAACAGAGGCATACACAGCTAAATAAAATACCAAGTAGAATATGGGCAGAACATGTGTCGTTATGACATGTTATGAGCCTGGAGGCGGGAGAGTGAGCATAAGCATGACGAACAGGGTCATGTGAATGGAGAAAGGGTCATGTGCATCGAGAGTTGACAGAGCAGCAGGATTTCAAGTGACAGAGAATGGGGACAAGGGTTTTCTGGGTGGAGGAAGCCAGGTAAACAACAAAACAGTGGGCATTCGAGGCACATAAGGGATCCGATATGGTTTTCGCCGTGGGCTGGTGCAGGAAGCATGGCGGCGAAAGTGGTGAGAAATGAGGCTGGAGAGGAAAACTTACACCAGGACAGGTAAAACCTAAGAAACTGAGGCTTTTGTTGGGTAGGAAACAGAGGAGCCCTGGACTGAGGGAGTAATGATCAGATTGCTTGAAAAAGATCATTCTGGCCACAGTTTAAAGGTGAACTGGACTGTTCCGACCAAGAAGTGAGACGTAAGGGTGAACTTAAATGTTCTCACACACACACCAAAAATGGTGAATTGGACTGAAAGAGACAAGAGAAAGATAAATAAGCAAGGAGTCTACTCAAATCACTTGGGCTGGGAGTGATCGTGGCTAAAGGTAGGCCAGCTTCAGTGGAGGGCAGGCGGGATCCCCAGCACTGGTCAGGATATACCAGTTTCCTCTGATGAACTTCCCAGGCTTCTGGTTCATTTCACTACACAGAGGAGAACACATATCCACCCCTATATTCCTCTCATTATCTCTCTTTCTATATTTCTAATCGAGTTCTCGGGACTGGTTAAAGTATATTTTCTTCCCATATAAAAGGTTTCAATAACAGCCATGATGGTTACTGTCATGATTCTATCAAGACCTATCAAGCAAAGTGACACTGTCTATATCTGTAATCATGTCACAAAACAGATGGACAGCAATGTTATCTGATAAATGCCTTTCACTGGCTGTTTTCACATTTATCAAACAGAAATTTTTGCCTCAACAACATTCTGTTTCTTTGGCAGTATCTGAGGTAAACCATGTACACAGGTCAGAAGCTGGCTGATCCGAGGTTGGGCTGTGAGGGCCCTCAGAGACTTCACTACCATAGAAATGGAGGCAGAGAAGCACTGAGCTCATCTGTCCCACCAGAGAGCTGCTGGAGGAGGCTGTGGTTGGCGAGAAGCCTGGGAGGACAGAGTGACCCTGCTCACTCTGCCATTTCTCCTCTAACAAGGAGCATCTTGATTCCACCAGGGATGGACTTCTGAGTTACTCCAAAAACAATAAAGCCAATTCTTCAACCTAGTTGAAATCCTCATCATCTTTCACCTACAATCTGGAAGAGCTTCCTAGGTTGTTCTCCATCCTCCAAACTCTTGCTTCCCTCGTCCCTCCTTCATGTACCGCCAGGGTATCTTAGTCAATGTAGTGTGGACCATGAGGTGTCCTTCCAGGTGCTGCCCCACCTTCTCCCACCTCCAGCACACACCATCCCGCCTTTTCCACACCCCTTCCCTGCAGAGCAATGTTCATTCACCACTTACTGGTTCCATCTCTATTGAATGCACACTGTGTGCCGTGGAGTGGTAATAGGAGGTTAACAAGACAGAAGGAGCCCTTAGGAGGTCATGGTCAGGTGGGAGAGATGGGAGGGACAGACTTCCAGCACTGTGTGAGATCAGGGAGCAGGAAGTGAGATCACGCAGTGCCACCCATCTCTTCAGCCCCGCCTCCCACACATTAACCCTGTACTGTTACCACAACAGATGGCTCACTGTCCCCTGAATATGACAGTCAGTCCCATGACTTCACATCTCATCTCTGGCTGCACCCTCAGTCAGGAAGGAGTGCGCTCCACAAGTCCGACTAGAAATTTCGCAGGCAAGTATTGAAAAGATACTATGTTTCACTTACTGGGCAAGACATTGGAGATAAAATGATAAATAGGACCCTTGAGCAAAGGTATACATATTCAAGAGAGAGGAAGAGACACATACACAGATAACTGCTGATACAATATGGTAAGGGCACAAGGTATTTTGAAGCTCAAGGGAAAATGGCCTTTGAACAGTTTATAGGAGCCATAAAATGCTGTCTGAGCTATCTAAGCAAATACAAAGTCTAGCTCAACTCTTTCTCTTTCTCTCTCTCCCCCTTCCTCCCTCACTTCCTCTCTCTCTCTCTCTCTCTCTACACACACACACACACACACACACACACACACACACACACACACATGAATGAGGTCTAAACAATAATGAATTAGAATCATTGGCATCAATAGCCCCACCATTGAGAGGAGGGTTCCACAACCTTACCCTTTTGTATGGTGTAGAATCCAGATAATGGGGGAAATAAGAAAACTGGAAGAAGTCAAAGAGACGAAGAAAGTTAAACTATACAATAAAGAGCTGAGCCAGAGCAGGAAGGGGAGAGTCAATGAAACAGCCCACGCAGACTGAGTTGGAGGGGAAGTCTTAGGAGTTTGAGCCAAATGAGACAGATGTTGAAGGCTGGCTGTGGATGTCAGAGAGATATTAAGAGCAAGATGGTTGGGGAAAATAAGACTTTAAAGAAGTTTTGCTGTGTACTCCAAAAAGATTCCCTCTTGGATGTTCTTGCAAGAGACTCCATAGAGATTTCCATTGTTTTCAATGGTTTTGAACATCAGATTGATGTTTTTTCACAACGCCACACTTTGCTTGCTGAAAGAGGGCCACCAGGCAGCTGGCTCATTATGAATGACATCTGGGTACCTAGCCATACTCATACAATGATGAAGCTCCTCCAGGACAGGGACCTAATTGTACTGATTTCTGTGTGTCCTTATCTCCCCAAGCCTGGGACATTTTTGCAAATAATTGTTTCTCAAAAATAATTTGTGAATTGATTCTAATGTCCAATTTTATTTTGTTCTACATTTTCATAGTACTTTGATATTTGGGATAACTTGACAATATACTACTTTTAATTACTAATTTTATTATAATTTTTTTAATCCTCACTTGAGGATAGTTTTCCATTGATGTTCAGATAGAGTGGGAGGGAGGAAGAGAGAGAGAGAGAGAGAGAAACATTGATGTGAGACAGACACATCGATTGGCTGCCTCCCACACAACCCCAACCAAGGCCAGGGATCGAACTGCCCTTGACTGGAATCGAACCCGAGACTCTTTGGTCCACAGGCTGATGCTTTAACTGCTGAGCCAGGCCAGCCAGGGCTTAATTACTAATTTTAATTGCCTTGTACAATCCAGGCATTCTGCACATGTTTGCTGAACTAACCTTGGATGACTTGGTAAACATACTTGAAGCTTTTCATATCAGTATGCTATCATTCCAAAAAGGTTTTGTTTTTGTTTTTGTCTTAAAATCAGGATGGTTTGCATCTTTCATATGCTTTAAAGTACCTGATGTACTCTGAAGATACCTCTACAGCTGTGAATGACAGGTGAAAATAACTCGGTCATTCTGAGCTGGGGTTGTTCATTTTTGAAGAAGGACATACAAGGTTTTAAAGCCAGGAGTGATTGAAACACCTGTTCTGTAGCCCTCCCAATACATCTTAAATTTCTATCTGTTTTCTGAAATTCTTGGCTTATTCCAGACCACAGGGATTTGTGAAGGAAAGAAAAAAAGAGAAGGGAATGAGAAAGAGAATAAGATTTACTATTTCCCATATCAACCAAAAGCACATTTTCTGGACCCTCATATTTAATAACCCACCAAAAGTCTATATTGTGATAGATATAAATATATTAGATTATAGAGGTTATGAAATCATGTCCAATTCTCCACCAGAATTGATCTCTTCAAGTGTCCTAGTTAACTTCTAATTAGCTCCCAGTGAAGGTTGTCATGACAACGAACTGGCAGATTTAGTCAATGGGATTTATCTGATATTACCCAGAATCTAGCTGATTTTTTCTTTTTTTCTTAAGTGCTGGTTAGTATACTGGAAAAAAAGAAAACTTTGTATGTTCGTTCCATTTCTGAACTTTCAAATGTTATGATGTAATTAGTTTGCCAATTCACCTAAACATATACTAGTTTTCCTTCCATTTGATGACATTCTGTCTTATAAAGAACTAGCAGAACTGAAACACATCTAAAAATGTCCTACTGAAAGCTGAAGAAGCACTTTCTAAGTTGGAGAATAGAACAAATTAAAAAATACACAGGACAATGTCAGAACTGAAAGGGGTTTGTTCTACTCAAGGACTGACCCGCTCACATATATATATTCGAGTCAGGACAGGAAAGCCAGCCACAAAACTTGGTTAAGGGATTTCTCCCTCTGCCTATATTCAAATGACCCCCACCCCACTGATTCTTAACTTGTTTATATGCAGTCAACTTCCTGGCTCAGATACTGGGCTCACTGTGATCGATCTGATACCTACATCTGACCACCAGGGAAATTCTGACCAGTTCATTCTAGCCAAGGGGCTCATCTCTCCATCTCAGAGCAGTATTTGAGTGAAATGATCTTTTTTTTTTTCTTTACTGATTTTAGAGAGAGAGCAAGGGAGGAGAGAGAGATAGAAACATCCATGAGAGAGAACATCAACTGGCTGCCTCCTGCATGCCCCCCAATGGGGATTGGGCCCACAACCTGGACATGTGCCCTGACCGGGAATCAAACTGGCGACCTCTTGGTGCATGGGTTGATGCTCAACCAGTGAGCCACACCGGCTGGGCGAAAGGATCATTTTTAGAAATTAGGGGAAAATTAGTCCCAGGAAAGGTCTTTAGTCCCATAAAGCTGAGTGGCAGAGCACAACCTAGAACCCTTACTCTTATGGAGGCTCACTTTCCTGTCTTAGACAATCTACGCTGAAAAGACAAATGAGTGCAGGAGAAAATAATCATTTCCATATATAACCTATATAGTAATGGATTCAAGGGTTTTCAGCAAAGACTATTCTAGACCATGGCTCAAAGACAGCAATCTGATAAATTTGGTCTATGACTGAAAAACTGTGATTATAAGTGATCTACAAAAGAAGTGCAAAATGAAATGAGAGCCAAGCTCTTCTCGAAAACAGACATGAAAGGGCAACCACGCAATTTAGGGAACGAATTATATAAATGAAACCTCCTGAGTTTGAGATAGCTGATCCGTTGGGAGATTTGTTATCTGCTCTCAGTATACCTTAATACCATCAAACACCTGGTAATTCATGTTGTAACATTTGAGGACACTGGAAAGGACGTGTAACTAAAATTCTAAGACATCAGTTCTATGATAAATGCGAGCATAGAGCACTGGAGACGTAAATACTGGCAAGTTGCATTTTGCAAAGGCTAACTGTGCTTGCCTGATGAATCCTCTTACAGCTGGGCTTGTTGCTTTCACAATAATGAAAAATGCACTCACTGTACTGGTAAATTCAGACTGAAAAAATGCCAACAAGCATATTCTGAAAATCAGGAGAGTTGCCAATGTTTACACTTTTGCATAATGAGTACCTAGATGAGGTAAACAAGAAAACAAAAAGAGCCATACAAATCATATTCTTTAAGAATTAAAAATGTTTTGTAACCAGCTGAATATTAACCTAGCAGAAAATGATTTAAGAAAAAAGATACAGCAGACTAAAAATTAAGGAAGATCCTAAAAGATCTCAGAGAAAAAAACAGAGATGGGACCCAAGGGGCTGGCATTCTGTCAGTCGAGGTTGGGCAGGAGACTGTTTCCTTTCATTGCAAACATCGTATGGCCACTCGATTAAAAAAAAAAAAATGACCACAGTAACTATAGAATATATATCTCAAGAAATTGGATTAATGTACAAATGGAAATTCACAGAGCGAGTAATTAGGAAAGAACAATTATTCCCTGCTCCTCCATTTCCACAGATGGTAAAGAATCTCCATCCCACTCCTGAAGAAGGAAGGACACATCCAGCTGCCTTTGGACCCATCCCCAACTCACTGCCAGGAGTGTGGGGTGACTTATCTGACTGGTGAGCTTGGGAAAAGCAACAGAGCATGCTAGGCTCAACCCCTTCTGGGTAATCTGTGCTGATCTTTTTGGAGGCACCTGCCTGCAGGACTATTTTTCTCTGCTCCTTGGTGCAGTAAGCCTGGTAGGGGCAGAAGGGTAGTGAAGACATCTTAGCGTCACAGGTGTGCTAGATAACTAAGTGACTGGGTGGGTAAGTCTGGCTAATTCAGTGGTAAAATATCAAGAAGCGCATTTGCCACAAATCTAAAGCCTTGTTTGCTAATCAGCTTTATTAGTAATGATGCTGACATTCTGATCTCCATCTGTCCACTTTCTGTATCCCATTTCTCTAGCTTTGTTTCCATTCACCAGAAGATTCTTATCAGTGATACGCAGAGAAGAGCTCTGAAGGAAGTATTACCTATGTGTCCAAAAGTTGGATCACATCTGGTACTCTACGTAGAGGAAAAAGGGGGCAGAGCCACCACCAAGTTCAAGGAGAGTTACATAGTTCTGCTCTAAGGAAGTAAAAAATAATTTAAAGAATTACATCTAATGACGTCCATTCTGCAGCAGCAATGTAATTTTCCATTATTTAATAACTTACTTCCATTTCTTTATCAATTGATTTCTCTTCCATTTCACTGATTTCAGATACGCTGTCATCTGAAGTAACTTCAGGAATTGCTGGCAATGATATTTCAGCTATTTGCGTAAGATTAGATAGTTTCTCATGAATTGTAATAACTCTAAAAATAACAAACATAGATATATTTTATTTGAAAAGTTAATAAAAGCATTCATTTATTCCCAGAATCAATAATATGCGTCAAGTAAGTCCTTAAGTTATTTAGCACTAAGTTTCTGGCATCCCTAAACATAATTCATTCGATAATTCCTTCATTCAAGAAACATGAGAAAAGAGAAACAATTCTAACCTGCATAATGTGTATGGTCTAGTTATACACTGAGAGGGATATATAATTACAAACTGGTAAAGGCACAGAGGAAAAATGTATATATCCAAAATACTGCTTAAGATAAAAATAAAGAAAATAAATATCTACGTGGGCAAAGGAACTCCAGGCAATGACAAAAGAGTCATTCCCATCTACATCTGGATGCCACGCTATGATTGTCTGCCTGACCTGAAGGTAAGAATTACGACAAGTTAGCAATGGCTCCAAACAAAAAACAACAATCAATGAGCCCACAACACTGAAGTGTGTTGTGTGGGGAGGGAGTGGAGGGTAGGGAGAAATGTCAAGACAGAAGGAAAAGCAAAAGCCGAGGAGGAGGCAGAGGACAGTGGCAATCACGCTGCAGACAGAAAGTTCCCGGAGCCACAGGCCAGCGAGCGCGATGCTCTGAAGGCAGGGGTGAACGGGAGGGTGGAGTCAGAAGGTGGGGAAACCCTGAAACAGCTGAAGAAGGCCAGCAGCCACCTGCATGGCCCTCAGTGACTCCACGATACAGGCCGTGTGCATGTCTGGGGCGGGGGGGCAAGCATCTCCATCCAGGGAAGGAGGGACATTTTTACGGAAAAGAACTAAATGGTCCAAAACAGCAATATGGTATCAGGAAACAATTCAGGAATTTCAATTCTCCAATTTTCCACAATGTCCCCTCATTTTGCCTTCTAAGGGATGATCAACAGGAACAATTCTCCAGAAACTGATCTTATCTTGACCCTCGTAAGAACACAGGTAATGCCACCCTGGGTGGGAGAAATAGCCGTGTTCACTGTGCCACCAAGGCAAGATCAGGCGAAAGGTCAGGCACCCTCCTCCGTGACGGCCTCAGTGACAGGGCACACCCCTAACTTTGGTAACCCCACCACTGATCATGAACACACCAAAGTTAAGAACAGTTAGGAGTAAAAAAGAATCCTGTCGGTTTGATTACCCTCCACTCTGCAGAAATTATAATCATTTTCACCATGTGGTTCTGAGAAAACACCTTGCGTGTTTCTGGATGTGAAAGGCAAGTGCACAGGCTCCAGGTTGGTTGCCTAGCTCTGCTGGCATGTGACCTGTGTCTAGGTTTCACTAGGAAGAAAATCATTTTATTCTCTGTTGTGATGAGGCCAAAGAGTCCTTCGAAATAAAAATCACGGAGCATGAACAAGGCTCTCCAGAGAAGCACCAAGTCTGTGTTCCCGAAGCACCTACTAGGTGCCTTGCAGGGCAAGGAGCCGCCACTGACCGAGTAATGAGACTTGGCCTTACAAAGTATGTGCATACACTGTCTGGCTGGATCCTAGCAATAACCCTGAAAGGTAGGCACGGTAGGTATCATTTCCATCATAAAAGTGAGGAGATGGAGGCTGGGGTCACAAGGGCAGTGAACAATGGAATCAAAACCAAACTAACTGAGCAATGAAAAGAAGAAAAAACAAACAAGGAGCTTGGTAATATGAAACAGGAAAAGAGAGAAACTAGGCATAAGCAAAAGTTGAGGATGCCCTGGCCGGTTTGGCTCAGTGGTTAGAGCGTCGGCCCACAGACCAGAGAGTCCCGGGTTCGGTTCCCGCTAAGGGCACATACCTTGGTTGCAGTTTGTCCCCGGCCCCGGCTGGGGTCCTGTGGGTGGCAACTAGTCAATGTGTCTCTCTCACATCGATGTTTCTCTCTCTCCCATCAATGTTTCTCTCTCTCCCTCCTGCTCTATCTGAAGATAAATGCAAAAATGTCCTCGGGTGAGGACAAAAAAAAAAAAGTTGAGAATATGCCCTATTTGACGGAGAGGGAGCAAAGCATCTAGCTGAAGCAGACGTTTGACTAGGGAACAATATAAAATAAATTAGGTAAAGAGGAAGGGCTAAGACAAGTGATGTGGTGGGGTCTGGGCTGAACTTTGTAACCCAAGGCAGAGCTGCATCAAGTTACTTTCTAAACACTTTGTTAGGCAAAATGTAGTCCAGATAACATCCTGTACTCTCTATAAACTTCATACAGGAATTGTTCCTCCAACAACCCTAGGTACTGTTGTTATTATTATTCCCATCTTACTGAAGAGGAGACTGAGGCACAGTCAGGTTAAGTTACCTGCTCGAGGGTGCAAAGGTACTAAGGGGCACAGCCGGCATTTGAACCAGAGCAGGCTGGATTCAGAATTTGTGTGTTTAACCACCTCCACACTGTGCTCCTCTGAAAGGAAGATTTTTGTGTTCTAGCAATGTCTTCTAAAAGTCCTCCTGTGGTTTACCTTGCACATTGCTGCAACAGCCTGTTCTTATGACAACACGGACAGTGAAAGCTCGAGTGCGGATAGCCCAGCCTTACTTGCCTGTTCAGTGGAACCCAGAAAGAGCCAACATACGTGTTGGCGTAACTGCCGCGGTTAACACTGGAAATCTTCAGGGGTATTAAGTTATATGCATAAAACAGTAAAACCTGTAAGAAAATTAAAAGGCATATAAAATGTGACATCAAAATTACACTTTGCCTTAAGAAATGTGGCATCACTTCTCAAAATAATATCGTTGAACTTTTAAAAGTTGTTCTTTGAAAGAGAAAAATGAGGGCTTTTGTCCCCCATTCACTTAAGAAGAAGTGATAGGAATAGGATTGTGCAAAGGTGACAAGATGAAAAGAAATGCCATTTGGTCCCAATATTATATTATTTTTGAAGAGTGGCATTTATTACTGTAGGTAAGTTTAAATTTCAGCCTTCGAAAGCCCTCTACAGCAAGTTTTAAATATACACCTGGTGAATGTCTAACTTTGTTTCTTGTTACTTCTCAAATTGCCCTTTCCCCATAGTAGTCATAGCTGCTTCTCCGTATTCAAGCACGCTGTTCCCTTCCCCTTCCCTCCATTTATCCAACACACACACAACTTCCTGGTCCCCACCTGTAGGATGGGACTTCTCCTAATGACTCGGGCTCCAGCAGTCCCCTGCTGTCTGAATTCTGACAATTCTGGGACTCAGTCCTACACCATACGCCACCTGTTCAGTCAGGGCTTCACAGAACCTTAGCGACGATCTGCTCTGTGCCCCTCGTGTTAGATAGAAGAAAGCTGCACCCTGGAGCTACCAGACAAAATTAACTAAGTACATGCTTTTATTTCTGCTTCCTCACAAATCAAACTAAAATAAGAGTAGAGGGATTTTTTTTTTTAAGGCATAAATCCACAAAGACAGAAAGAACAAGGGAAGAGGTGAGGCAGACCAGATGTTAACAACACTGAATGACGGAAAGCCCTGGAAGGGCGTAGCTGACTCAGCAGAGAGGAAAGGCTGTGTCCTAACTGCCTTTCCTAACGACAAGCATGGGGCCTGGAGGCATCAGGGGTCTTAGACAACCTCCTTCCCATCCCTTCCCTGAGTCCACACAACCAGGAGAATCCCACTTCCCTGTCTCCTCTCTGCTAGGTGAACTCCTTCCATTTTTCTCTCTGCTGAGGTTAGATCAGAAGAGATCTATGCTCAGGAGCATCAGATAAGGGGTGAAGTGCTGAACTGGTGACACTGGAATTAAGTGAAAGCCTGCATTCTGAACAAGAGACATCCCTTTACTCCATTCCAGCCCCTCCCCAGAACGTCTAAAAGAGCCCTCTTACGGGAAACTGACCAAAGAGGAAAGACCTACAGATACTGACATTTCAGCATCCTCCAGTGAAACTGCTGGCTGCTGCAACGATAAATCAGAAAGCCTGACTGAACGTGCTTCTTAGTGCCTCCACACGCAAACGAAGGGGCAGCCGGCTGTCACTGGACATGAAATGAAAGACAGCAACCAAACCGAATGTAAGAAAGGAACTTGGAGAATCAGTCACAAGACAGACAGCAGAAGAAAACTTCAACGGAACCATAACCAACATCTGTGGAGAGAAGAAAGATAATACTGCATCCACAAAATAAGAACACAGTGTCATTACCATGAACAATCAAAAGATGAGAGAGAGCTCTTAGATGTTAAAAAAACAAAATCATAACAACTAAATAATCAGTAAAGGATTTGAAGAATAGAAAGTAAGCCTACATTTAAAAACATAAATAGGGGAGAATGAGAAAAGTAAATAATCTAATAGGTTCAATAGCTGAACAAAAATTCCAGAAGGCACAGAGATAATCAGGTGGAGAAAATTATCAAAGACAAAAAATCTCCATTAACTGAAGAATATACTTTCAAGACTGAAAGGGGCACCCAAAGTGTCTAGAACAATGGATGAAAGACCCACACCAAGGCCCATGGTGGAATTTCAGGACACACGCGCCAGAGGGAAGACCCCCAGCTCCCAGAGGGAAAAGTCAATGGATGAGGACTCGGAATAGGAGCAGACGCCCCAACAGCTGCGCGGGATTGCCAGACACAGTGGAGCAGTGCCTCCCGCATTCTGAGGGGAGATCATTTTCAACCTCTAATCTTATGCCTAAAAAATAACAAGGAAGCAAGCATTAAAATTATGACTTTTGTCGGATGTTTCAGGTCTGTTTACCTCCTGGGTCAGTCTCGGTCTGGTGCAACCCTGTTCGCATCCCAAGGGCCTGTGGTCACGATATTGGCCATTGGCTAAGCCTGAATGAAATGTGCTAACTAGTAGTTAATCTAGTCCTGTCCTAGGGTCTGAAACACACTGTGGGTCATCGGCCTGTGCCATCCGGTCAGCATTTTGTGCTTAGTTAGTAAGCACTTGAGTGGTATGTGTGTTATAAAGAAGTCAACATCAGAAGACTTAGGTCCCCATTTCTATTTATGTCACTAATGAGTCGTGGCATTGCTCAAGCCCACGTGGGACTTTGCTTCCTGAGCTGTAAAGTGAGAGCACTGAACTAAGTTCACGTTCTCTTGGTTTCTTTTCAGATCTGAAATTTGACTTGGGTGGTACCAAGACAAGTCGGACAAGGTTTCTAGTGTAGCCTAGTCTGCAAGCATCCTCCTGGGAACTCTGGATGCTAAAAACAGCGAGATAAGGTAGAATAAAGCTAAAAATCCTAAGGTGCAATCTTGAGACAAATTTGGCCAATCAAACCTTTGGTCGTGGTTACATCTTTTTAAGGCCAAGCTCTAGCTGTACATCTCTCTGACTTATATCAGCCACTCTTTTAGTTGTTTGTTTGTTTTTTAAAGCCTGTGTCTAGGCCCTGGCTGGTATGGCGCAGCGGTTAGAGCATCAACCCATGGACCAAAGGGTCACGGGTTTGATTCCAGGTCAAGGGCACGTATCTGGGTTGCAGGTTTGATCCCCGACCCTGGTCAGAGTTGTGCAGGAGGCAACCAATCAATATGTTGCTCTCACATCGATGTTTCTCTCTCTCTCTCTCTTTCTCTCCTTCCCTCCCTCCCTCTCTCCCTTCCTCTCTCCCTTACACTCCATCTAAAAAGTCAATGCAAAAATATCCTCAGGTGAGGATTAACAACAACAACAAAAAAGCCTGTATCTGGGAGGTTCATGAAAATGACAGTCCCTGGCAGCTTTTTCAGTGTCTGTCTCCAAAAAATGCTAAAATTGTTCAAAAGATGCTTAGTTTGTAACAAAGTTCTAGTGAAGAGCTTACAATGTGCTTCTACTATATTCAATTAAAGATAATTTTGTCAAATGGGATCATATAATTTCTACCTCCATACTTAAGAAGTTGAACTTTTCCAAGTTATAAACTTAAGTATCATGGTATGGAATATTTAGCCCTCTGAATTATCTAAAAATTCCATATCCAAATCCCCAGTCCCAGGATTTCTACTTTGCTAGTGATAGCATCCTTAGGTCCCACTGGCATTGCTGCTTCAGTGTGGTAGGTAAACCCCAGTGGAGTGGGAAGATGAATTAAGCAATGTCAACTTGTGGTGTCATCCAATGACCTCTAAGTCCCTGGAAATTCCAAAGGCCTAAGTCAGATATTAATTTTCATTACCATCCCTCCCAAAGGCTAGAAGCACCGGCAGCCAGGAACATCATCCGAAGACTCAACATAGCACCATGCTTAGAAATGCAGACATGGAGTCAGATGGCTCCAGTCCTGACTTCATGCCAGCAGGCATTCTTCCATCCTGTGTCTGTTTCCTCTTCTCTAAAAGGTGGCTGATGATAGTACCTACGCCACAGAGTCATTGTGAAGCTAATATAAGTAAAGTGCCTGGAACATGAGTGCTCACTAGTACCATCACCTTGTGGGTTTCATGAGCTCTAGCCAGTCATTCAACATGAAACTCTACACTAAAGGCCTATCAAAATGAGTAGATGTGTGCTTGAATATGCCAGTATTTAAATCATCAAACAAATTTCAGTGTTCTTTTCCAAAAAGATAGAATCTTAGGACTGAGAAGATGTAGCTAACCCAAGTCAGTGTTTCCTGATTTTTTTTTACTGAGATGTATGGCAGCAACTACATCTTTTATCGTGACCCAATAGATACACACTAATTGTCAAAGGGGGAGAAAATGTCCCTGAACTAAGAAATGGGAAAACTGTGTGTTCTATGTCTTTGCTTGTGGCTTAAGAAAATCACTCAAGCAACCTGTTTAAATCAGAACTTGTTACTTGATGCTCTGCTTCTAATCTCTGTCTGACACCAGTGCGTGCTTCCATGTTAATTGTCAGACACGCTTGTTGATGGATGAAACCATGTTGTTCCAATTATCAGCCACAGATGTAGTCTTAGCATGAACTTCTCAGATCATCCAGCCCCAGATGGCTATGGATGTGATATTTCCATGACCTTGTGAAATGAACTTTATATTTGGTACTTTCTTCCTCATTTTAAAAAAAAACTAGCTGCTTAGGTAAACATTCTGTTTCCCAGCTATGTAATCTTTCTCTTTCCATGCCCTCTCTGACTGGATATATTCTTTTATCATGTTGTTGGTTCTCTGGCCTGCAAGTTAATAAATTCTGATATATGCTGAAGAGTGACCTGGAAACATTTTCTTTGTTAACACATCTATCATGAAACAAAAGTTTCAGAAAACATTTCCATTTACTGTATGTGATGCATTCTGATATTTCTTCCTGTATTCAATTTCTTTTTTAAAAAAGTACTACTCATCATCCACTATATTGACTAGACCGGTGGGTATTCTTGGAACCACAATTTGAAAACTACTGCACTAAATTCCTCAAAACAGATTACAGATTTATTACTTCAAAATGTATATGGAATGTCTGGCAAGGATTTGACTTGGAAAGGGTGAAAAAGAGAGCACTTTCAAAATGTGAGAAATAGCTTTAAATGTTTCTGGGAGTGATGTCTTAAAGTTTCTCATTTTGCATGAGCGGGAAGAAATATGTAATTGACCAAGGGTTAGCAGGGTTTCCAGCCTGAGGAGGCAGAATGAGGGGGCTAAATGGGAGAGGCCTGCTGGAGAGCAAAGACAGGTAGGCCCAGGAGGCTTCACTCCCTAACGAGTCACAGAAGTCAAAGGAGCAGCAGGAGCTACCAGAGGCACAGCTGGAGGGGACAGCACTCAAGAGCTGGGAAATGCAGGAACAGACCAATGCAGGAGACAAGGAGCAAAGAGAAATGCTAAACAGGGCAAAACTTATACAGCGAACATTTTATGGGAAAAAGCCTGAGGCTCCTTTTAGCACAGCAATAAAAGGAATTCTACAGTAGAAAGTTCCTCTGTAAAAGGCTGTGGTGACCAACTGTTCCATTTTTAAAAGCTTGACTTCTCTTCCAGATGTTCCCAGAATCTGAATCACTGATCAGTCTCCAAGAGTTCAAGGACTGACACTGAACTGCTCCCAAATACTGGCCTCTCTCTCCTGCTCTGCAATCAGCTCTAGTGCAAGTGCGTAGCCATGCATATGGACATAGACATAGAAAAAGATAAAGATGCAGAGTTAGAGAAAGACAAAGATAATAAATGTTAAAATAAGGAGTTATATGTGATACAAATTTGTAAACAGCATTTACAGGCAAACTAAGTTTTTTTTCTCCAATTTGCTACGAACTTTAATGTTGCTGGTTAGGCACAGTTTACTCTCCTTTCTGCACAATGTAGGCAGCCAAGGAATCTATAAAGAGATATTGTTGCTAATCTTTAAAAGGAGCTTTTAAATAATGTTTAGCAAGTGTATTACATAAGTAATTGAAGTTATCAAACTTTAAACAGCATAATACTTCTTACATAATTTGAGATAATAAATGACAATTACTACTTATTGAGGTTAGGTGTTTACACAGCTATCTCTAAGTACCGATGAAGGTAACCATGATACAGAATAGTTAACTAATATACAGAAATTCAATTAATTATTAAGTGACAGAGCTAGGATTCAAACCCAGGCAGTTTGGCTCCATACTCTGTTTTCTAAACCATCACACTAATGTAAACTAAATAAATAAATAAATAAATAACTATTCCCAGTAAAACTGCAAAGACAAAGAGAATATCTCAATAGCAACCAGTGAAGGAAGTCAGAATACTTTTAAAGCAGCAACAGTTTGACTTTCAACAATAATGTAAATGAGTAGATAACGTTTTCAATATAGTAAAATAAAATAATTTCCAATCTTGAATTCTCTGCTTTATAAAAACTTATTTCACAAATAAATGTAAAACAATAACATTTATCAGGCAAACAAAACTTGAGAATTTCTGCCTCCAGAAGAGCCCCACCAAAGGACATTCCTTTGGGCATGGACTTCAACAGGAAAAAGATCCTAGATGGAATGTGTAAAATGCAAGAAAATGTGCCCAGCCGGTGTGGCTCCGTGGTTGAGTATCAACCCAGGTACCAAGAAGTCGCCAGTTCGATTCCTGGTCAGGGCCTATGCCCAGGTTGTGGGCCCAATACCCAGTTGGGGGCATGCAGGAGGCAGCCAATCAATGTTCTCTCTCATCGATGTTTCTAGCTCTCTCTGAGGGGAAAAAAAAACATTATTACAAAAAGGCCACAGAGCATTTCACAATGATAAAATTCTCAATTCACCAAGTAGATAACAGCAATCACATTGCACCTAAGAATACAGCTTCAAACCATGTAAAGCAAAATTTGACAGAACTACAAGGGAAAAGTAGACAATGACAATCACTGGGAGAGAGTTAAACATACTTCTTTTAGTAATTGATTCAAAAAAAATAAAAAGGCAACAAAGAAAAAGAAAAACCAGCAAGAATACAGAATATATGAACAAGACTAGCCAAACTGACTTATGAGACATATTGACCAACTGAGGAGTGCACATTCTGTTCAAGAGAAATGGAATATTTACACAATAAACTCTTTCCTGGAGGAAAAAGCAAGTTTCAACAAATATTAATTATAAAGAGCATATTTTATTACCTCAGAGCAACATAGTCTAGAAATAAATAAAAATGGTAACTAGAAACACTCCATCTAGTCTGAAATTTAAGAAACACATTTTGAAATTGGTCATGAGTCAAAAAAGAAATCATAACACAAATTAAAAAACTATTTTTAACTGAATGATGACAACACTATAAAAAACGTGGGATGAAGCGAAAGCAATGTTTAGAGAGACATTTATGGTCTTAAAATGCAGACATTAGAAAAGAAAGGACTGAATATTGAGCTAAACAACTATCTCAAGAAGTCAGTAAGGAAAATAAAGTAGAAGAAGGATATATTGGTTAGTAAAATAAAACTAATAAGAAATCTCTGGTGACAATGATCAAGAATACACAAATAATCCATACAAGAAATGAAAAGGGGCACTTCACTACAAACATATCAGATTAAAAATGAGAAAAAATTAAATAAAATGGGAAAATTCCTAGAAAAAAGCAACCTAAAACTGACTCAAGAAGAAATAGAAAACCCCAATCTTCTATAAACAGAGGTTTGACATAGTTACTAACCATTAGAATAGATATTGGCACAACTAGAACTGTTACCAACTCTGAACCAGTATATTACTTAGTAAAAACTACTGCTTAACAAATACTTCTAACTATTGAGAATTATATCACTAGTCTCATATTTTGTCTCACACACACACAAAAACAACTAGGAACAGATGGCTTTACTGATGAGTTCTTACCAAACATTCAAGAAAAAAGGTTACTACAAACTTCACCAGAGAAGAGAAAAACATGATTATATTTATTAACTCACTTTATGAGTCTAGCAAAAGCTTGAAACAAAAAATATCTGGCAAGGATAGTATGAAAAGGAAAATTATAGCCCAATATTACTCTTGAAAACAGTGGTGCAAATCCAATACAAAACATAGCAAACTGCCCAGCCAGTGTGGCTCAGTGGTTGAGTGTCAACCCATGCACCAAGAGGTCACCAGTTCGATTCCTGGTCAGGGCATATGCCCAGGTTGTGTGCCAAATCCCCAGTGGGGGGCATGCAGGAGGCAGCCAACCAATGTTCTTTCTCCATCAATGTTTCTGTCTCTCTCTCTCCCTCTCCCTTCCTCTCTCACTAAAAACCAATAAAGAAAAAAAAAAAAATACAAAACTGAATCCAGTACAATTAATACATCATGACCAATTTGAGTTTATCTCAGGAATGCAAGGGTAAGTTAATATATATATATATTTTTTTTTTGCATTTTTAAAACCATTTATTTATTTATTTATTTTATTAATTTGTTTTTGTTACATATGTTTCTCCTTTTTCCCCCATTGACACCCTCCTCCCCATCCTCCCCGCCCCATTCCCAGCTTTGTTGTCTATGTCCATTGGTCACACATACATGCATATAAGTTCTGTGGTTTATCTCTTCCCCCCCCAACACCCCCTCCTTTGAGGTTTGTCAGTCTGTACCCCACCTCTATGTCTCTGGGTCAATTTTGCTCATCAGTTTGTTTAGTTCATTACATTCCACAAATAAGTGAGATCATGTGATATTTGTCTTTCTCTGATTGGCTTGTTTCTCTTAGCGTAATACACTCCAGGTCCTTCCATGTCATCTCAAAGGATAAGAGATCTTTCTTTCTTACAGCTGCATAGTATTCCATTGTGTACATGTACCACAGCTTTTTTATCCACTCATCTACTGATGGACACTTGGGTTGTTTCCAGATCTTAGATATTGTAAATAGTGAACATAGGGGTGCATATATTCTTTCTGATTGGTGTTTCAGGTTTCTTAGGGTATATTCCTAGAAGTGGGATCACTGGGTCAAATGGCAGTTCAATTTTTAACTTTTTGAGGTAACATCATACTGTTTTCCACAGTGGCTGCACCAGTCTGCATTTCCACCAGCAGTGTACTAGAGTCCCCTTTTCTCCATACCCTCACCAACACTTGTTGTTTGATGATTTGTTGATGGCGGCCATTCTGACAGGTGTGAGGTGATACCTCATAGTTGTTTTAATTTGCATCTCTCTGATGATTAGTGACGTTGAGCAGTTTTTCATATGTCTCTTGGCCATTTGTATGTCCTGTTTGGAGAGGTGTCTAATTAGGTCCTCTGCCCATTTTTTAATTGAGTTCTTTGTCTTCCTTTTGTTGAATTGTATGAGCACTCTATATATTTTGGAAATTAACCCCTTTTCTGATGCATCATTAGCGATTATGGTCTCCCATATAGTGGGATCCCTTTCCATTTTGATGGTTGTTTCTTTTGCTGTGCAGAAGCTTTTTAGTTTGATGTAGTCCCATGTGTTCATTTTTTCCTTTGTTTCTCTTGGTGAGTTAATATTTAAAAAATAAATTGACAGAAAGAAAAATGGCAGCAGAGTGAATGGAAGCTACACAGTCTGTCTCCCAGGACCAAACTGAAACAACAACTAAAACAAAGACAAATCATTAGGAAAAGCCAACTGAAGAGCAGCTGGACAGAACCAGTACAATCAGGGATGCCAAATCGAGCCAGGTAGGAATTGTGGAGGCGCATGGGGGCAGGCTGGGAGCCCACAGACAGCAGTGGAGAGCTGTATTAGCAGTGTGTGCTTCCCACTGAGAAAGCAGGAGTTTTTAAAAAGCACCAAACCAGCTACAGCAACTCAACTTGGGGTCCAGCAGAGGGAGGGCGGACTGGACGAGAACTGAATGGAAAGAGTCCAGGGCTCCTGGCTCAGGAGGGGTGGACACTGGGAGTTCTGTACTGAATCAGTCCCTCACAGGACAGTAGCCATCTTACTCAAAGAGTCCCTTCCCAGAGCCCGGGGGAGAAGCAATGGCCCCTCCCACAGGAAGTCAACACCACCAGGCCAGGCCAGAAAAATGCAAATTGAGGCTCATTAACATCTCAATTTAATGAGCAAGCAAGTGATCCAGCTGCTGGAAATCCTCTTATACCTAGGGATTTTTCATTCAGCTGAGAGGGCTCATCAAGTAACTGAGACTAATAGCCTCCAGCCAAATAGCTAGAGGATAACTGAACCTTTCCTTGGCTTCCAAATATACTCAGGAAAGTAAGACTTGACAGTGGTGTTTAATGTGGGTGCTCCCACACTCATCCAAGCCCAGTAGAGGGAGCCACAACCAGTGGAACACCAACACTCACAGGGAAAATTTGGCAGGCTCAAAAACCCAACGAGACAGCCAAAATGGTGAAACAAAGAAACAAAGTCCAAATGAAAGAACAAGATAATTCGACAGAAGATCAAATAAATAAAAGGGAAATGAGCAAAGTATCAGAGGGAGAGTTCAGAGTAATAATCATGAGGAAGCTCAACAGCATGAGTAAAGATATAGAAGCATTGAAAACCAACCAATCATAAATGAAGAAGGACATAGCAAAAATGAAGAACACACTGAAAGGAATAATCACAGTAGAGGAAGCTGAGAACTGGATCAGTGAATTTGAAGACAGGGTAGAAAAATTAGCCCAATTAGGAAACCAAAAAAGAAAAAAACAATTAAAAAACAGGAAGACAGCCTAAGAGAACTGTGGGACAATATGAAACATAACAACATCCACATCATTGGAGTGCCAGAAGAAGAAGAAAATGAACAAGGGTTAGAGAATATATTTGAAGAAATGGTGACAGAAAACTTCCCTAGCTTGGTGAAGGAAAAAGGTACACAAGTTCAAGAAGCACAGAGAGCCCCAAGTAAGAACCCAAAGAGGCCAACATCAAGACACATAATAATTAAAATGCCAAAAATTAAAGACAAAGAGAGAATCCTAAAGGCAGCAAGAGATAAGCAACAGGTTACCTACAAAGGAACCCCCATAAGGACATCAGCTGACTTCTCAACAGAAACATTACAGGTCAGAGAGAATGACATGCAGTAATTAAGGTAATGAAAAACAAGGATCTGAACACAAGATTATTCTATCCAGCAAGGCTATCATTCAAAATAGAAGGTAAAATAAAGAGCTTCCTAGACCAAAAAAAAAAAAAAAAAAAAAAGGCTAAGGGAATATATTAGCACCAAACTAGCACTGCAAGAAATGTTAAAAGGACTGCTGTAATAAGCAGAAGAAATAGGAAGAGAAACATAACCAGAATAAACAAAAATGGCAATATATAAGTACATATCAATAATAACCTTAAGTGTAAATGGATTAAATGTTCCCATCAAAAGAAACAGAGTAGCTGAATGGATAAGAAAGCATGACTCATATATATGTTCTTTACAAGAGACCCACTTCAACAACAAAAGACTCACATACATTGAAAGTAAAGGGATGGAAATAATTTTTCCAAGCAAAAGGAAAGGAAACAAAAGCTGAGGTAGCAATACTCATATCCGATAAAAGAGACTTCAAAATGAAGGCCATAACTAGAGACAAAGAAGACCACTACATATATTGAAAGGATCTATCCAACAGGAAGATATAACTTTGGTAAACATATATGCACCCAACATAGGAGCACCAAAATAAATTTAAAAACTTCTGGAGGACTTCAAAGGAAAAAATCAACAGCGATACAATCATAGCAGGGGGCCTTCAACACCCCTATGATCACAGGATAGATCCTCTAGACAAAAAATTAACAAGGAAACAGTTTCCAAATGATGCACTAGATCAAATGGATTTAATAGATATGTACAGAGAATTACACCCCAAAACTGCAGAATTCACATTCTTCTCAAGTGCACATGGGACATTCTCAAAGACAGACTACATGTTAGGACACAAACTAAGTCTCTACAAGTTCAAGAACATTGAAATCATATCAAGCATCTTCTCAGATCACAATGGCATGAAACTAGAAATCAATTACAACAAAAACAAAAAAACATTCAAACACATGGAGGCTAAATAGCATGTAATTAAACAACAAACGGGTTACCAAAAAGATCAAGGAAGAAATTTAAAAATTCCTGGAAACTAATGAAAATGAACACACAACAACACAAAATCTATGGGACTCAGCAAAAGCAGTCCTGAGAGGGAACTTCATAGCACTACAGGCCTACCTCAAGAAGCAAGAGAAATTTCTAATTGACTTTCTAACTCTACAACTTAAAGAACTAGAAAGTAAACAAAAAGAAAAACCCAGAGTAAGTAGAAGGAAAGAAAGAGTAAAGGTCAAAGAAGAAATAAATGACATAGAGACTAAAAACACAATTCAAAAGATCAATGAAACAAAAAGCTGGTTCTTTGAAAAAATAAACAAGATTGATGAACCCTTAGCCAGAATCACCAAGAAACAAAGAGAGAGGACTCAATAAACAAAATCAGAAATGAAAGAGGAGAAATATCAACTGACACCACAGAAATACAAAGGATTGTTAAAAAATACTATGAACAATTATACGCCAACAAACTGGACAATCTAGAAGAAATGGACACATTTCTAAAATCACACAGTCTCCCAAAACTGAACTGGGAAGAGACAGAAAACTTGAACAGACCAATAACAATTAAGGAAATTAAAGATGTAATCAAGAAACTCCCAGCAAACAAAAGCCTAGGCCCAGACGGCTTCACAGGGGAGTTTTACTGAACATTCAAAGAAGATCTAACACCCATTCTCCTAAAATGATTTCAAAAAATCCAAGAAAAAGGAAGACTTCCAAACTCATTTTATGAGTCCAACATAATTCTATTCTAAAACCAGATAAAGACACTACAAGGAAAGAAAACTATAGGCCAATATCCCTGATGAACATAGATGCCAAAATCCTTAACAAAATATTAGCAAATCAGATCCACCGATACATCAAAAAAATTATTCAGTATTACCAAGTGGGATTCATCCAAGAGATGCAAGGCTGGTTCAATATTCGCAAATCAATAAATGTGATACACCACATAAACAAAATGAAAGATAAAAACCACATGATCATATCAATAGACGCTGAAAAAGCATTCGACAAGATCCAGCACCCATTTCCGATAAAAACGCTTAGCAAAGTGGGTAGAGGGTTCATATCTCAACATAATAAAGGCCATATATGAAAAACCTATAGCCAACATCATACTCAATGGGAAAAAACTAAAAGCATTTCCCTTAATAACAGAAACAAGACAGGGATGCCCACTTTCACCACTCTTATTTAACATAGTACAGGAAGTCTTAGCCACAGCAATTAGACAAGAAGGAAAAATAAAAGGGATCCAAATTAGAAAAGAGGAAGTGATACTCTCATTATTTGCAGATGACATGATATTGTACACAGAAAACCCTAAATACTCCATCAAAGATCTACTAGAGCTAATAAATGAATTTGGCAAAGCAGCAGGGTACAAAATTAACATCAAGAAATTGACGGCATAATTATACACCAACAGTGAACTCACAGAAAGAGAAACTAAAAAACAATCCCATTTACCATTGCAGCAAAAAAACTAAGATACCTAGGAATAAACTTAACCAAAGAAGAAAAGGACCTGTTCTCAGAAAACTATAGGACATTGAAAAAAGAAGTAGAGGAAGATATAAAAAAGTGGAAGCATATACCTTGTTCATGGATTGGAAGAATCAACATCATTAAAATGTCCATTCTACCCAAAGCAATCTATAAATCCAATACAATCCCCATTAAAATACCAATGACATATTTCATGGAACTAGACCAAATACTCCAAAAGTTTATATGGAATAAAAAAAGACCCCAAATAGCCACAGCAATCCTGAGAAAGAACAAAGTAGGAGGGATCACAATACTGGATATCAGGTTATACTTCAAAGTCATTGTAATCAGAACAGCCTGGTGTGGCACAAGAACAGGCATATAGATCCATGGAACAGAACAGAGAACCCAGAATTTGACCCAAGACATTATGCTCAATTAATATTTGACAAAGGTGGCAAGAGCATACAGTGGAGTAAAGACAGCCTCTACAATAAATGGGGTTGGGAAAATTGGACAGCTACATGCCAAAAAATGTAGCTAGACCAATTTACACCATATACAAGAATAAACTCAAAATGGATAAAAAACTTAAATGTGACTCGTGAATCCATAAAAATCCTAGAAGAAAATGTAAGCAACAAAATTTCAGACATCACAAGCAGCAGAATTTTCACTGATACAATGTCTAAGGCAAGAGAAAAAAAGAAAAAATAATAATAAACGGGACTACATCAAACAAAAAGCTTCTGTACAGCAAAAGAAACAACCATCAAAATGGAAAGGGAACCCACTATATGGGAGAGCATAATTGCAAACGGTACATCAGATAAGGGATTAATTAACAAAATACATAGAGTGCTCACACAACTCAACAAAAGGAAGACAAGAAATCCAATGAAAAAATGGGCAGAGGACCTAAACAGACACCTCTCCAAACAGGACATACAAATGGCCAAGAGACATATGAAAAACTGCTCAACATCACTAATCATCAGAGAGATGCAAATTAAAACAACTAAGAGGTATCACTTCACACCTGCCAGAATGGCTGCCATCAACAAATCATCAAACAACAAGTGTTGGCGAGGGTGTGGAGAAAAGGGGACTCTAGTACACTGCTGGTGGGAATGCAGAGTGGTGCAGCCACTATGGAAAACAATATGATGCTTCCTCTAAAAATTGAGCCCTAGCCAGTTTGGCTCACTGGTAGAGCGTCGGCCCGTGGAACAATGAGTCACAGGTTTGATTCTGGCCAAGGGCACACATCTTGGTTGCAGTTGTCCCCGGCCCTGGTCAGAGTCATGTGGGAGGCAACCAGTCGATGTGTCCCTCTCACATTGATGTTTCTCTCTCTCTCCCTCCCACTCTATCTGAGGATAAATAGAAAAATATCCTCGGGTGAGGATTAAAAAAAATTAAAAATTGAACTGTCATTTGACCCAGTGATCCCACTTCTAGGAATATATCCTAAGAAACCTGAAACACCAATCTAAAAAAATATATGTACCCCTATGTTCATAGTAGCACTATTCATAATTGCTAAGATCTGGAAACAGCTCAAATGTCCATCAATATATGAGTGGATAAAAACTGTGGTACATATACACAATGGAATACTATGCAGCTGTAAGAAAGAAAGATCTCATCATTTGAGATGACATGGAGGGGACTGAAGGGTATTATGCTAAGTGAAATAAGCCAATCAGAGAAAGACAAGTATCACATTATCTCACTTATTTGTGGAATATAATGAACAAAACAAACTGATGAACAGAGTGGACCCAGAGACATGGATATGGGGTACAGACTGACAAACCTCAGAAGACAGGCACGGGGTGGGGGTGAGGGTGGGGGGAGTGAAGAGAAAAACCACAGAACTTAAATGCATGTGTGCGTAACCAATGGGCATAGACAACAATGCTGGGGGGGCAGGGAGTGGATCGGGAGGAGGGTGTCAATGGGGGGGAGGGAGAAAAAACATTTGTAACAAAAATAAATTAATAAAAAAATTGACATATTAAAAGAGAAAAATCATAAAATCATCTTAATAGACATCATAAAAGATTCATGATAAAAATTCTTAGCAAAGTGGCAGTAGAAAAAAAAAAACTTCCTTAAATGGATAAAGAATAACTACCCTCCCCCCCAAAAATGTCAAACATCATATATAATGGTGACACCCTGGAAAGTTTCCCTTTAAGATCAAAGAAAAGGAAAATGATCTCAGCTTGAAGACTTTCCTAGTATTTCTCCGTTATTTTCAGATTCATTCTACTAGACAAAATAGATTTTATATTGGTGTATGTTTTGTCTATATAAGAGGATGTTCTCTATGCTTAAAGTTATAATGGCCCAGTTAGACGTTATCTCTAAATGTAAGATTTAGCTTTGTAATTATGTTTCATACCATGGGTTCCGTTTCCTTTGGAGGTTTTTCCAGAGGAGGGATGTACCATTGAAAGCAAAGTTCTTTGTTTGAAGCTTGTATTGCCATATCTGATGTCATCAACTCTACAGAAGTTTGGCTTGCAAGGAACTTTAATGATAAAATGGAATGTAGGGAACTCTCATGAGGTATCTAGGGAACAAACCAAAACATCAGTTTAATTGCTGGTAATGATGAATTCATTCAATATTTAAAACAGTCATTCAATATACATTCAATATGGGCTACACTGGATAAATCTGGAAATTATTTCAGCTTGTTTCATGGACATAGATCTTAAAACTGCCCCAGATGACCATAGAGAAGATTCTCCTACAGAAAAATACACCTCAAAACTCAGAGGACTCAGCAAATGTCTTCCACTTTGGTGAGTTTCCCAAATTAAAGATCTAGAGGTGAAAATGTCCATGCGATCATTTCAGTCTCAAGGTCACCATGGATTCTAAAAACATCTACTTTTTTCTGGTTTATTTACTGGTGGATAATAGCATTTTTCTTTGCAGTGCCATATGCAAAATAAGACAGTTTTTGCCCTGAAAAATTAAAATTCATTGTTCTCATTCCCTTTTTACATGAATGTGGCTGATTTGTAAATTCAGTCTTGGTAAATCTGGGCCCAGCTTCTTTGATGAAACTTCGTCCCTGAATCAAGTTTTCAAGAATCATAAATGTGTAAAATGCACTTGTTGATTTAACAAATTATTTACTTGGTTGTTTTTAGTTGATTGATGTAACAAAACAAGTCTAGCCAGAGAGATAATAATAGTGGTAATAATATCTCAAGTCTAAAAATTACCTTCTTCAATGGAGTGTGAACTATTTTAAAAATTAACTTCTTGTTATTCCCACGAATACATCATGGCGGCTGGGAAGCAGCTCTTCTAGTAAACTCCTGGCATCTAAGTTATCTCAAGGCTTGGTGACCAAGGGGAACATGTCAGTGGCCAGAAAGAAACGCCTGCTGTTTCTATAGGGCTTTGTACCTCCCATTATTTCTGAACCAATTCAAGACATTATATAAGGCTGTCAATGCAAGTCTTCAGAATAAAAGAAAAGGAGAAATAAAGACACTGACCTTTCAAGTTGTCTACTGATGAAAGAAAAAAATATGTCTTGACTGAAAAGTAATATTAAAGGTGAAAACTTTTCAAAACTGTCTAGAGACTATCATAAAAGGATATGATAAGCCAGAATCCTCACTTATTGGCACTGATACTAAAAGCATAACCAAAATGCACAATCATCAAAATTACCAGGCTTAAATCATCATTTCAAAGTGTTTAATTAAGATTAATTCTACATCATGCAGCTCACCAAAAAAAAATCAGGCAAACAATTGATTCACAAAAATAATTTCTCGTATTTTTTCATATCTGAGTGCCTTTCAGGGGTCTGATAACTATTTTAGCAAATAATTTATATTCAGCCCAGCTGGTGTGGCTCAATGGTTGGGCGTCGACCCATGCACCAAGAGGTCGCTGTTTCAATTCCTGGTCAGGGCACATGCCCAGGTTGTGGGCCTAATCCCCAGTGTGTGTGTGTGGGGGGGGCATGTTGGAGGCAGCTGATTGATGTTCCCTCTCATCGATGTTTCTGTCTCTTTCTCCCTCTCCCTTTAAAAATCAATAAAGAAAAAACATTTTTTTTAAAAGAAGAATTTATATTCAATAACTAGCTAAGTGGAGAAAATAAACAAATAGCTTTCTCTTTAATATATACAGTGTTTATTAGCATTAGCATGATGGTCTAGTCATTGTGAATTGCAACAGAAGTCAGTATCAAAATATGTAGGTAATTTTCCATTATCTTTAAAAAAAGCAATATCTAGTGGCTAATGGGATTAATTACCTATGCTAATTGGTGGGATATACTACACACTGAGTACTTTGATATGTTTGATTTATTCTTTGAAAGGAATGAAACAATAGACCTGGCAGGAAAACTCTCGTTCGCCACAGTTCTGTAAACAACAAATCACTTTGCACTAGTCAAATATTTGACCTTCCACAGACTGCCACAGGCACAGTCTAAACATGGATAATTCAGCATTGTGCACAATTTTAATCATATCCTTTTCTGGGGAATTTTTAACGTAATTAGTTCGGCACCTTTGTTTGGCCATCACAAAGCTTCAATAAACCTGACAACATGCAGACTCACAAAACTGATGAGCACGACACGTAGCAATGATCCTTCTGGAAAGGCATCTACTTCTTTGGGGGGGTAGGGAGCAGGTTTAAGTAGCAAATCATGGAAGGAGTTTGATTGAAACAGCCTCCTGAGTGATTAAAGGCTCAAAAATGTCATTATAAAAATCATCCAAGCTTGGAGTTTATTAAAAAAAATCCAAAAGGCTTTATGCTTGTTAGCTGTCTACCCAATGAAACAAGCGCCTGTCAGGCAGGCAACCGTGATCTCCAGAGCTGATTATCCTGGGAGAGCGTTCCACTAATTCTATCAAAGAAGGAGCAGGCCGGGTGAAACAACTCTTTGATAACATTGCTGCCACTAGAAATGGCACGTGTATTTCCAATGTATTCATGGCTATGCATTTGGAGCACGGTCCTCAGGAACTGGGTAATGATAGGCCGCCTTTAATACTGAATTACTCAAGGGGGGCTCCTTTCAGAACAGCATTGGAGAAGTCACACATCCCAGTTTCTATACTCTTATAAAATATTCACACGAATACACCCATTCAAACTACAGCTGTGAACCTTCCCATGCTCTGCTCCCTGCTCCAAAACACCTGAGGCACCTGGGACACAGAGTAATCCTCAAAGGCAGACTCAGTTCCCAGGAGGGGTGAATCCGAATTTGGTGTTAGATGGAAATTATTTAATACCACTAGCTACAGTTTCCTCCCCTGGGGAGGGCCAGATACTAACATTACATTCCTAGCCTTTCCGCCTCCTCACTCTTCTCCCTGGGAGAGAGTTACTTGATTGGTGAATTTGGAGAGGAAAAAAGAATTATACATGCACAGTTCTGCTCTTACATCTTCGGAGCGAGCAATCTGTAGGGAGTGAACAGTCTAAGCTCCTTCATGTGACATATTTTAAAGGAGTCTCTGTTCCCACAGATTTTAAAGAGGCCTGTAATGACCAAAAACAGAACGAAACAAAAAACACGTGGCTAGATTGGTAAATCCGTCTACTTTACTGTTCACTACTAGGAAGACCACTTTCCAGATAAATATAACCATATACCAGAATGTCAACTTCATGATTCATAAAGGTAATCATGTGTTAATCCCAATCTGTCTGACTCTTTTGTTTCTCAAATGATTTAGAACCCAGCCAGGAAATGACAATGCCACTGCCAATATCTCAGTATCTAGGAAGTCATCTGAAAAATCCTCCCATGTGGATTCCAATACACTGCCCTGGGGGCAACTCCATAACCCCAATTAACAATCATTTCTTTAACTGAATTAGTAAATATGTCTTGGGGGAGGGGAGTCTTTCCACTACTTTTTAAAAACCACAATGTATTAACAGTCATTTTTAAAATCATAATTTATTAATAGTCACCCCACACTCTTGTTCAAAACAGCGATTTAAAAAAAATGTATTATCTACCTAAAACTTAAAGTTACTAGTAGGATATAAGTTACTATTTTCTAGTAGGACAAGATGAGCAACAGTTCCCAATTTGGAACAAACCATTTTTTCAGGTCACTTCTCTGAGAGCTGACAATAGAAACATGGACAGATCTGGCATGGGGGAAGTCCAAAGTCAGGATAATTCAAAATAAATGAAGTTTTGTAACAATCTATGATGTTTCAAAACATTACCTTGGATGGTGATTCATATATGCCTTTTTCGGGAAAAGGTGGATTTTCCAATCCTTGAAGTAGTTCTTTTGGAAATTCATCAATACAAGAGGAAGAGTACAGTTGTAAAAATTTTTTAAGGAAATTATGCATTTCTTTTTGGCGCAAAATCAACCCAGAGTTGAAAAGGGATGTGAGAAGTGTACTATCTGGCACAGGAATTCCAGAACCGGGCTTTGGAGATGCTGAAGGAAGAAGAATACCTTAATTTAGAGTTATATTAGACAGCAGAAGGTTCACAATAGTGTTGTGTTTTACTCACTAACCGCTCTTCTGTACATCCCCACCTCAGATGCCAACAGCCTTCCTCTGTTTTTAGAGCTTATACACTAATGGAATTGCTTCTTGCCACGGAAAGGAAAGAAAATCGCAGAAGCATGTGAGGATGTTAATTCAGGTTCCAAGTCTTGATAATGTAAAATATTCTGTCCAGCTGTCTTGTTTGAGGTTCTCCCCCACAAAAAGATCTTAAAGCAAGAATTCAGATGCAGGTAACTTATTTGAAAAGTGATCCAAGGAGCAGAAGTGAAAGAATAGGCAAAATGTGACAGAGGCAAGAAAGGAGCCAATGAGAGTGAGTTAATGAATGGGCTACAACTACGAACAATGAGGGCTCAGTGCTGAGGGGGGCCTTCTGAGAAAGAAAGGAACATGTAGAATTATTCCATCAAGGGGCTGGGAAGCTGGAATGTTAATCCACCAGTTCCCTGCCTCATTAGTTGAAGGCTACTCCTGGGTGTGTGGAACCCTGACACTTCCAGATGGTCCTTTCTTTGGGCAACCCTCAGTAACTTCAAGAAAGCTCAGAGCAGAAAAGCGGTAACATGTGGGCACTTGACATGGGAAGTGCCAGCAGGTGAATTCAGAGGTCAGATGAGTTGATACGGGGCAAGGTCCACTTCCTCCACCGCTGAACTTCCATTGTTCCCGCACCCTCCTGTCACACCTTTTACCCAGATGCCTTTCTGAGTGCCTGCCTGTCTCAGGAGTTAGCAAACGCCTGATAACTGTGCTCAGCCACTCTGTGACTCAGCCTGCTAGCCCCTCTGGCTTCTCTACCACTGGGCCCTGGCATGGGCCAAACTGTCTTTTCTAACTGTTATACTGATGAGCAACACTGAATCACCCATTTCATGGGCACAGATTAAAAACAATAATATACATCATAGCGAAACCACTAAAGGGACTGATGTGAAGCAGATTATACCATTTTTTTGGATAGTCTTTAGCTATCTCAATGATAAAACAAAAAACTTAACAAAACAACTCCATGGAGTTCTATGTCCTATCTCAAGTCATGTATTTCTTCTCTTTTACATATTGGATACTAAAAGACTCTCCTTAAAGCCAAAATTTCATCTTGTTCATTGTATAAGCTTGTCACATTATAATCAGTCTGGTTCTTAACTGTTTCAAGCCATGGGTCAATTTGGCAGTCAATATCTTTCTAAACACATGAAATAAAACATGTCGAGTGTCAAAGGAAATCAGTTACATCGGAATACTATTGTCATCAAAGGTCTGTGTGTCTCAGGTTAAGAACCTTTGAAATGTTCATCTTCTGATGAGAATTCACTCAGAAAGATATCGAAAGTATTTCATAATTCTAAATAGGAAACATGGCCTAAACAGAAATTAGAAGGAAATAAGTTCTTTCTTAGCACATGAAAAACCCGCCTAGCAGCTTGGTCATGTTATTAATTCTCTGCAGGTGGATGTAGTAGCGCAGCAGCAGAATCCACGTAATGTCCACTTTCGTCGGAGTCTTTTTTACAGCGTCTGCGGCCCCGTCCGTGTCATTGCTTTGGTAAAAAAACGTATAGCTCGTCTGGAAGACAACTTGGTAATGATCTGAAAGTAAAAAGAAACAAACAAAGATTACGCTTTTCTTGAAAAATAACAACATGAAAAAAGCCCAACTCATAAAGGAAAGACTGACACGTGGGACTACATTTGATTAAAAAATGCTCTGTGCCACAAACGACAATAAACACAAAGTTCAAAGAAAAAACGCAGACTTAGAGAAGATATTCAAAGCACATGTAAATTGGTTCTCTCTAATATATGTAACACTTTGCACCAATCAATAAGAAAAAAAAAATCAAACAGTCCAATAGAAAAGTGGAGAAGGAATTTCAACAGGAAACTCAGAGAAAAGGAAATCCAAAGGGCCAACATTTTCAGCATCACTGAACATCAGAGAAATAGAAATTGAAATCAAATACCATTTCACTTCCCTCAGGAATGGACAGGCACTAAAATCTGAAAATGATAAGTACTGGTAATAATCTGAAGAAATCGGAATTCTTACACACTACTTGAGAAGAGTTGGCACCTTGCAATAATATTTCTTAACTCTAAACATGGTATGCTTTCATGCTTTCTTATCTCTTTCAACAAATTTTTTGTTTTATAATTTTTGTTAGGTTAAGCCCTGGATGCCTTATATATTTTTTAGTATCATACAGGATAGCTTTTTAGAAATGTATTATCTCTTAGAAGTGTATAGAAATACAATTTTACATTCAGTAATCTTGCTAAACGTTCTTATTGTCTATAGTTTTTTTGGGAATTGTCCATGTGAATAATTTAGCACTAATGACAGCTTTTTCCTTCTTTCCCATTACTTGTACTCCTTATTTCTTATTTCTTTTGCTTAATATTATGCAGGGGAAGACTTCCAGAATAATTTTCAATAGAAGTGATGATAGCAGTCTTACTCTGCTCTCAAAGAGAATAGTGTCTGAATATTGAGTATGATAAGTCCAGTAGTTTTTTTCCTATTTTAAGTTTTTCAAATTAAGAAACTATTTAATTCTTCACGTTAAAGTCTTCCGGTGACTTTATTAAATTTCTCTATACTTTTTTTTTAATCCTTACCTGAGGATATGTTTATTGAATTTTTTAAATTAACTAATTTTGTTACAGATGTTTCTCCTTTTTCCCCCATTGACACCCTCTGTTTATTGATTTGAGAGAGAGAGAGAAACACTGCCCCCCGTACCCACAACCTAGGTATGTGCCCTGACTGGGAATCAAACCCGCAAAACTCTGGTGTAGGGACGATGCTCCAACCAACTTTGCCACCCTGACAGGGCAATTTTGCTATACTTTTTTAGTTGATTATTGTTTTTCTCTTTTCATCTGTTAATTTAATGATTTACTTTAATACATTTTCTAATGTTGAGTTACATTTAGTGTTCTGGAAATAATCCAGACATACTGAATCTTAAGATCCTGTTTTTGATCAAGGTTATAACTCACATGATCAACACTGAAAATCCCTATCCCCAGAGGCAAGCATTTTTAACCATCTACTTTATTTCTTTCAGTGGTTAGTTCTGGCTCTTAAAATAATCCCCTTCTGGCACTTCCTTGGATCATCAGTTTTAGAAAATATACCTGCTGACTTTCTTTTATGACAGTGAGGTAGTAGCTCCCATAACCACTCCTCTTCTCTTTGAAGTTTTTATAGTTATATCAACATTTTTAGTTCCTCCATTATTTTTATATGTCTATCAATCATGTCTTAAAACCTTTCTTTCTAGTTCTACCAAATATGGACAATATCCTTCGATGTCTTACTTTATAATCTAATGGTATCTACACCCCTTCACCTCCTTCCACTTGCCAGGTTTCCTGCTTTCAAAGTCAGTAACATTTACTTTCTGTCCCACATCCCTAGTAGACCCTATTTGCTATTTACTGAAAACCAATAAATAATGCGGAAGTTGTGCTTGTAGAAGAGCTGTTCACTGCAATGTGACTACATTTCTTTACTAAAGGTAAATATCACAACCTGTAACCCACAAAGGATAGAGTTCTTAGCACAAAGATCGAATTGATAGCTTTCACTTATTTCAATTTCTCAAAATCATGTAATACTCTAATTTGCCTCATATTTTGTCCATGAAGAACACTGTATTTTTCTTAAAAGTTCTGAATGTCTTTCCAATGACACAAATCCAGCAGTTATCAAAGAAAAGATTAGTAATCTATACTGTATAGAAATAAAAAGTTTCTCCATGGGACTGAACTACCATTTTTTTAAAAAAAAAAAGGTTGAATAACAACTGATAAATTAGAAAAATATATTTGCAAACCATATTATAGTTAAAGGTTAATTTCCATAATAAAAGGCTTACACAAATACTTAAAGGCAAAAAAAGAGGAAAAAACACAAGAAAAAAATAAGCAAAGATTATGAGCAGAAAGTTCACACAAAAGATGTCACCCTTAGTCCTAGGGAGAGATGTACAAATTAAAATAAAATCATTTCCCCCGTGCCACATTGACAAAAATTTTAAAAATATACCTGTGTCAGCAAGGATATAGGAAAAACAGACCTTTTATTAATTGTTGACAGAGTACAAACTGGCATAACCTTTATGAAAGGCATTTGGCAATATTTATCAAAATTACAAATGAATCTACCCTTTGATCCAGAAATTTCCCTTATGGGATCTGATCCAATAAATACACTAGCCTATGTACAAAATTAGGTATACATATGATCATCTATAACAGAGCTATATTAAAAGAGTACAATCAACCTAAACATCTATCAAAGGAAGATAATTGTGGTACATCTCTATAAAGGAATATTATGCAACAATACAAAAGAGGTTATGTATTGATGTGAAACAACTGCCAATAGATATATTTATACGAAATTAAAGAAAAAAAGAGCAAGAAGCATAGTTATGTGTAAAGTTATACTATTACTGGTATTTTTAAGGAGAAAATGTATCAATTATATGTACCAGATTGGTTCAATCAACATTCAGCCTAATCTCCAAATGTGCTGTCCTATGTTAAAGAAGTTATAAAGATAAAAATTATGTTTCCCAGATTTCCTTGCAGCTAGGACCCTGGACGGGATTTTGGTATCACAAATTCAGTGCGTTGGTGTAGCACTTGAAGTTGGACCAGTGCTAAGGATGCAGGAGTCAGCATTCACGGCATCTCTTGAGCTGGTATAAATTCTGGCAGAGGCTGCATGGTTCTGCAGGTTGCATCGAGAGAGCAGAGGCGTCCTATTCCATAGCTTCCTTTATGCTGTGGTCTGCAGGTCAGTGACTCCTCCCATTCTAATGTTGAAATCCTTTGTTTTGGCAGCGAGGCCCTAAGACCCCTATCCTCTCCCAGAGGCCCCCCAAACAATTATCCTCTCTAAGCTCAAACTCAACAAATCACTACAATTAAACCTTTGAAACTTGATCACACATGGTATATATCATCTTTTTACAAAATGCCTAGACATTCAAACATACCAAGCAAATAATCTGTGTATGAAGACAGAAGGTCCACAGTGGCAAATTCTGGGATGTTAGGCAATGCCACTTGACTAACTTGATCAGTTCTAGCATTCTTCTTGCCGATAAGCAGGTTAATTGCCAGCACAGCTTTACTGACCTTAAATTAATGCACAATTAGAATTCATAAGTGTAAACTTTCTGATTCATAGATTACTCATTAAGTAAATAATGTGAAAAGGAGAATTCATAAATAACATTCAATATACATTGGAAGGAAAAATAAAGACAGCCTCAAAAATAATGTTATCCTCAACATGCATAATATATCATAGTCAAAGAAATGACAATTTAATTAATGTATAAGTCACTTTTAATAGGCTACTTCACCTAGCCATGACAGATATTTGCCAAAACGTCAAACATGTGCACGTGTGTCTCTGCCAATATTTCCCTTAAAGAAAAGTTGAAACAAAGCCAGGTCTGGCTAACAGAGATTAAAAACACTACACATATAAAAAGCATTTTTAATCTTCCCAAAAAAAAACATCATTGGCACAATCCCAAAGGATGTGAAAATTTTCTTTCTCTTATACAAATAAATACACTGTGTTGCCTTAACAGCTGGTAGGTGAAGAATAAAGATATTACAGTAAAAAGAAGATTAAATAGAGATCACACCAACCTGTGCAGCGGCTCTAATCGCAATCCAGGCCAGTGAACTGCACATTTCAAATCCACTTGGTGTTGATTCTTTAATAGAACTATGCCTTCTGTTCAAAGTCTAAAAAATGTGGCAAATGTTTTATGATAAAAAATATTTAAAGATATCATAAAGTTTCATGATAAATTTCCTCATCTTCTGAAGATGACAATTTAGCAGAATACTATGTAGCTATTAACAATAACAATGTAGCCCTGGCCGGTTTGGCTCAGCAGTTAGAGCTTTGGCCCAGGGACCCGAGAATCCAGGGTCCGGTTCCCGCTAAAGGCATGTACCTCGGTTGTGGTTTGTTCCCAGCACCAGTTGGAGTTGTGTGGGTGGCAGCCAGTCGATGTGTCTCTCTCACATTGATGTTTCTCTCTCTCTCTCTCTTCCTCCCTCTCTCCCTCCTGCTCTATCTGAAGATAAATGCAAAAGTGTCCTCTGGTGAGGATAAAAAAAGAAAAAAGAATAACAATGTAGCCCTGGTCAATGTAGCTCGGTAGTTAAGAGCATTGGCCCGAGGACCGAAGGGTTGTGGGTATGATTCGCAGTCAAGGGCATGTACCTGTGTTGCAGGTTTGATCCCCAGCCCCAGTTGGGGCACGTGCAGGAGACATCCAATCGATGTGTCTCTTTCACCTCTCTCTCTCTCTCTCTCTCTCTCCCTCTCTCCCTCCCTCCCCTCTCTAAAAATCAATGGACAAATATCCTCCAGTGAGGATTAACAACAAAAGAATAACAATGTATATGTATCTATTCACATGAAAAGATGTTAAAAATATCTTGGGATAGAAAAGTGTAGGTTACACACAGGATGCAACATTTGATCCCATTTTTTATAAAATATGCACACACATATATTTCCAGTGTATATAAGCAGAGAAAATTAAGTGTTACCCCAGGTTTTAAGGGTGATTATTTCTTACCATTTTTTTTTCTAATTTCCTACAATGAGATTGTATCATCTGAATAATAACAAAATGAACACAAATGGCATTTTAAATAATTTACTTTACTTAAAGTGATATTTACCGTTTTAACAGAAAATCTATCAATTCAATCTATAGCTTGTAATGTCAGAAATAAGATTACTAAAAGATTTTTTATAGTATTTGCTATCATCTTTCTAAATAGGAAATTATTAAAGGGATGGTGTTATAAAATTCTACAGAATAAAAAGTAACAATGAGTGAAGATATGTTTTACACTGAGTGTGTGCATGTGTGTGTTCAGTAGTTAAACATAAGAAAATCAAGGCTACAGAAAGAAACAGAAAGAAAATAATTCCACCAGCAACATGAAATCTGTTTTACATTTTTAAAGATAACTTAAGTAAGCATTAATAGTCAATTTTTAAGGTTTGACTAATCAGGACAAAACTATTCAGTTAGACTGCTTGCTTCTAATTCTTTGACGCTCATATTATGGCCAATTCTTTAATCATCAACAAAACTGCAGAATAAAATAAACAATAACAAAAATATTTTTCTTTTTGTTGGCTATAAGACTCCCAAGGAAAAGAAGAGACAAAGAATAATGCTGATGCCAGAGCAGGAAAGGCAATGTGCAAACGTGGCTTGGCCTAAGTCAAGTGCTAAGCTGGAAGGTAGGTGACACCGCCGAGATCTGCCTGTGGGGAATCTAAGCAATACATCTCTGCCCCAAGATGCGAAGACCCTAGTCATTAGCCGTAATGAAACTACTTCGTCTCTGGGTTGCCTTATCAGCGTACTAGCTATAGAAGCTTGAAAATTATTCCTACTCAAATTCTGGAAACAAGGCTAATAGGCATCAGATGAAGAATACAGAATAACATTAAATGTGTATAATGTAAGAACAATTAGTGACACAGACATTTAAAATAGAAAAAAACTCATTTTGAATTGAGAGGAAAACTTTATTGAGGAGGTCAGGCTTGAGCTCAGAATGGGAAAATTTGAACTAGGAAACTAATATAGTGGGTACTTTTTGATGGGGGAGGTGCTCAACATTGCATAGGATATTCTAGCCCATGCAAACAAGCAAGAAAAAATACATCTAGATTGGAAGTAAAGAAGTAAAATTGTCTTTGTTTGCAGAAGACATGATCCTATATGTAAAAAAAAACAAGATACATACACACACACACACACACACACACACACACACACACACAACAAATGTGTTTGGCAAAGTCACAGGATACAGAAACAAACAATCTAAAAATGAGATTAAGAAAAATTCTGTTCACAATAAAAATAAACATAGCAAAAATGTACAAAATTTGTACACTAAAAAGTAGAACACATTGGTGAGAGAAATTAGCTAACATCTAAATGAATGAAGACACAGTTCATATTATGAATTGGAAGAGTCAATATTGTTAAGAGGCAATTACACCCTAACTGATTGTAGATTCAACATAATCCCTACCAAAATATTTAGTTTTGTACAGAAATTCAGAAGAAGAGCCTAAAATGTAGATGAAAATGCAAAAGACTCAAAATAGCCAAAACAATTTTAGAAAGGAAGAACATAGTTGGAGGATATGTACTTTCCGATTTCAAAATTTACTAAAAGCTACAGTAACCAAGGCAGTGTACACGCATGGAAAAGTAGACATATAGATCAGTGGAATAGTACTGGACGTCTACATTTATGATCAATTGATTTTGACAAAGGTGCCAAGGCAATTCAAAGAAGATAGGATACTCTTTTCAACAGACGGTGCTGGGACAACCACTGGATCTATGTACCAAAGATGAATGTAAATACTTACCTTATATTTTACACAAAATATTTATTTATTCAAAATAGATCATGGACAAACTTAAAAGCTAAAACTATAAAAATTCTACAAGAGCCCAGCCAGTGTGACTCAGTGGACTGAGCATCATCCCATGGACTGAGAGGTCTGGGTTTGATTCCCAGTCAGGGCACATGCCCGGGTTGCAGGCTCGATCCCCAGTAGGGGACATGCAGGAGACAGTTGATCGATGTATCTCTCTCACATCAATGTTTCGCTCTCTCTCTCCCTTCCTCTCTCTCTCTAAAAAAAAAAAAAAAATCAATAAAAACATATTTTTTAAAAATTCTACAAGAAAACACAGGAAAAATCTTTAATAACTGGATATGGCAAAGAGTCCTTAGATATGCCACAAAAGAACAATCTAGAAAATAAAAAATGATAAACTAGACTTCATTACATTAAAAACTTGTTTGCCTCTAAAAACAAAAACAAAACAAAACAAAAAAACACCATAAACAACATGAAAAGAAACATCAATGTGAGAAAGAATTTTGATTGGTTGCCCCGACTGGGGATCGAACCCACAACCTTTCAATATACAGGACGAGGCTCTAACCAAGCCATACAGCCAGGATAAATTAGTCCCTACTTTGCTCCACTTCCCTAACTTGACATATCTTGATTATAGTCCTCATTATATTATGATATAATTATTTCTCTTCCTTGCTAGACTCTGTGCTCCTTAGGGAAAGAGAATAGCATGCATGGCATACATTAAGCACTCAATTAGTGTTTGGTTAATGGATGAATAAATAAATGAATGTTCAAGAAAATCAACTCAACCTAGCTAACAAATAATTATTGAATATTTACTATGTACAAAATCCTTTGGAATGTAGATGTTCAACTGAAATTACATAGTGATGGAAAACAGTTCCCTTGAGTATGTATTATGTGCCAAGCCCATCACATTAATTCTTCTAGCCAGTCTAAGAGGCATCGCAGCACCATTGCACCAGATGAGAAAACTGAGCTCACAAAGGCTCCGGTCACACTGCTAGCATGCCATGAAGCTCAGATTCAAATCAAAACCAGTGCTATGGTCACTCTGCTATACGGATTCCATACAAGTGCAACCATAGCGCTTCCTTTTATATTATCTGTATGTAGACAAATTTCAAGGTATATTTCAATGGTCTGAATGTGCTTGAATAAAATTTTTTGTTTATTTTGGCTGCTTTCTGTGTTTCTGGTAATTATACGAATTCCTAAACTATTTATACTATGTCAAGATATACAGAAAATGATGACCATATTATATGGAATTATATTATTCTTTTCACTCAAATTCTAACTTGTTCCAACTCTTAATTGTAAACACCTCTCTAGTAAAGGTCAAAAAGGTGACATATTATTATCCTACTATCCTATTAATTTGTATTGCTACTTGCTATGGAAACAAAAATATTTGTTTTCTCTTACTGGAAATAAACATGTTTATTACACCACAAAAAGCAACTTCCCTATGTAATCATACATTTTTTTATAGAAAAAAAATAGTTGCTATCCACCAAAGGCAGCTACTATATGAATAACTCAACTGACTGAAAGCTTATTTGCCTAATGGTTTTAAATCATGTTTATGCTTTCTCAAAAATTAGAGATACCAAAATTTTCTGAAAAGATCTCTTGGAGGGTCCATAAGAACAAGGACAGAGTTTGGCTTGGACACTGCTTAATCACTTTCCAGAACACTGCCTGGGTCATAGTAGGTGCTCAATAGATATGTGATGAATGAATTAATGACTCTATCACAAGGTGATCTATTTGTAGACCACATCAATAATGAAAACCTTACTTGTCCATCTGCTTAAATATTATTTCGTTTCCTGCAATTTCCTGATAAATACTAATGACTTTGAATATTTACATGTACCCACATTTCATGGATAACACTTTAACAGACAAAAATGTCTAAATGAAACCTATTCCCAAAGCTTTATATAAAATATCAAAAGAGATACTTAAACACGGATATGACGACAAAGTAATAAACTAATTTCTCTAAGTCATGCAGGAAAATCAGTCTCATTATTTCAATAGCACAGTATTACCAAAATAGCAAACTCAAAAGGTAATTAACTTAAAATTTCTAATAAAAGTTTATTACCTTAGGTGTTGGTGGTGCTGAAGTCTTATTCTTTGTCTTTCTCATATGTAAATATAACAGGGCAATTTCCAGGTAGGAGTCTCTTATCAACCTAAAATGATACAGGATTGTACTTATTAAATAGCATCACTACTCATAATTATTTTGCATTATTTGCCAGTAATTTCTGGGCGAATGAAAGGTAAAAATGGACAAAACCAGCGTCTGTCCCAAACTCACACCCTCTTCTCACAGTACGTTCAGCAGACACGAGCATCTGCCTCCCTGCTGAAATCAGAAGCTCTTGAAGAGAGCTGAGCATTCTGCCTTGTCCTGTACTGGCAACACTCCACAACATCGAGGCCAGTCTGGAATATTCCAGCAAACAAGGCAGCAAAGAGGTGAAGGTCGGGTCTGGAGGAACCTGCCTTAGAAACCAAGCCTCACCCTGGCCGGGCAGCTCAGTTGATTGGAGCATTGTCCTGATACACCAAGGTTGCAGATTTAATCCCCAGTCAGGGCACATTCAAGAATCAATCAGTGAATGCATAAATAAATGGAACAACAAATCTCCCTCTTTCTCTCTCTCTCTAAAATCAATTAAAAAATTAAATAAAAACACCAACAAGCCTGTTTCTACCCTCCTACACCACTTAATATCAAAAGAGACACAGAGTTATGCAGAAAGCGATGATTTGGTATCGGTTAGCTCTGTGTGCTCATTATCAAACTTGTCAGTTGGGGCCATTTAGATCAGTGCCGTTGTAATGATGGTGGCTTACTCTCAATCTTGAAGTGATTTTTACACAGAATTAAGTTGGCCAGCCCTGGTGCTGCTGACCAGAGTGAATATCCACATAATTCCCTTCTAGATACAATTTCACATCTGGGGAGGACTGTAATCCTAGGACAGATTGATCTGAGCACAGACTAGAAGGGATTCACAGTCCAGTATGCCACCATGATAATCACCATCATCAACCAGCACTATAACCGCCTTGGGTCAGAGCCAAGAGCAACAAGCTTGAAAAGGAAGTCAGTAAACCTGCTGGACAGTGGCCACCAGTGGGTAGTACAATATGCAGTGTCCTATTGGGAAGACAGTTTCTTTACCCTGAGTTTTGATCATGGCTCAAACTTAGTTGTATAGCTTCATATAAACTCTCAAGTTGAGGATTTGGAGCTTTCTCTTCCATCAATATCTGACATTCTATTTTGCCTGAAAGAAGAAAAAGATAGACAAAAATGGGCTTTCCCTTTTCTATCATTTAGAACTTCAGAACAAATATTTCATGCTGAAAATTCAGAAAACTGGATGTGCTATCCTTCTCATCCATCTGTTGTTTCTTGCTGGAAGGGGAGCCAATGGGGAAAGATCTTTTGTTTCCTTCCCTAAGAGTCTCAAGACTCCCCTGCCTTCAGTTAGCAACACTGCATCAAAGCCTCCTTTGGCTTTCCAGTCACAAGTGTTCTACCATCCTTTTCTCCCTATTTACTGTGTCCTTCCTCTTCCTCCTGGGGCACTCCTTCCCTTTTTCCACGTCCATCTTCCTCTTTCTGCTGTCTGCTATCACAGATATTATAGAAAACATCTCTAAAAACAAAAAGTCAGCAAACGCTTGAAAACCACCGTGGATGATGGAAATGCACTAGTTCTCACTCAGCTGCCAGACTTCACGGTGAGCTGCAGCCTTCAAATGTAGGTGCTGGAATGACACTTTTGTAACAAAAAGGGAAATCGTATAATTGCTATAAAAAGGACCTACAGTTCTCATGCAGCATGTGGACAGGGCACAGAGCCACCCAGTGTAAAGTTCACATCTGGGCACTATAATTTAGGAGCTGCTGATTTATGAAAAGTTACTTAACCAGACTGCTCATCACTTTCCTCATCTGTCAACCAGGAATGGCCATCCCTCCCTTGTAGAGCTGTTGTAAGAATTAGCAATATGAGATGTAAAACACTCACTGCGGAGCCCAGCATCTAGTGGATGCTCCACAAAGGAGAGCACTCATAAGCATCATCATTCTTCTCATGGCTGAAATGGCCACAATAAAATCACATGAATGTATTATGCGAATATGTGTTGTATATAAGTTATAAATGTAAGTATGTTCTAGCTATTTAATTTAAATGGGTATCTATCTTTCATAAAAATTAACTAAAATGCTTAGCTAAATAATGAAACGATGCAGAAAAAAGTATCTTCTAAGCATTATTTAAGGAACATTATTTTTAGCTAAATGGCTGATGCTGACGTTTTTGAAACATGAAACCAAGGAGGGGCAATTGCAATTATCAAAGAAACTAAGGACTGCTTTTTGTTTCTTTCTAGATATAAATTTAAAATAAGTAATGTTCTCTTGATCTAAAACTTAGTTTGTACCAACGTGTTTGTCATCACCAAGCCCTTTGTAAAAATCTGTATTTTTTTATACTCACTAACTAGATTTTCAAGAAGCCTAATGTTAGCAGGAAAAAAAAAAAAAAAAAAACTCCAGAAACATTATCATAGTTCTGACCCCAAATACATCTTACCTTTCTGAAAAAGGATTTCAGCTTCCACCTCATGTTCCTCTGTTGCCGATGTCTTACAGAGTTTCAATGCTATTTCAAAAAGTTGAAGGGCAGGTAACCACTTTGAGGAATCCTTCTTTTTACTGGTATAGTATGTTTGCTTGGCCACTGTATGTCCTGAGGAAAGATAGTGGACGGGAGGGAACAATTAACTAGACAGTGTTCATAATACGCTTCCGAGTTACCAGGTTTCTCTCACAGGGGGGGCATCTACTGAGAACCTGAGGGTCTTTAGTTTTTAGCATCTTAGAAATGTTTTAAAGAAACTCAATACCCAAATGTTTCAATGATCTCTAACAACAGTCCTTTGAAACTTTATTTTTGATAAATTTCAATTATTCTCATTTTTCAAAAGGAAGGGTTATCTCTAAAATCTCTCTTTCAGTTCCAAAATGTTATAATGCTCTGGAGAACAACTTCCACGTTCCTAAGATGAGGCCGTCGTAGGGAAGCATCTGGAAGTTTTAAAGTTTTATGTTGTTTCCAATAAAACTTGCATATATTAATAGGCAGTAATTTTGCTTCTACTTGGCTCCGTAGTGGCTGCTTGCTATGCATATTTTGTCATCCTAACTGGATGGCAAACCCATTATGGACAAGGGCCACAGGCTATACTGCTGTGTGGTCCCATCACCACTGAACATAATAAAGCGTTGCTGTATGGAAGGGGCATTCGATTTAATCTGTGTGGCCCCAGAGACAGACATTTTCTGAGTGCTTAGGCACTGGATAAAAATGAGAAAAGAGAAGATTAAGAGCTAAGGTTTATTAAGTGCTTCCTACATGCCAGGCATCATCCCAAGTTCTTAACAAGCATTGTATCATGTAACCCTCCCAACCCCAACTCCAGCTGGATGCCATTATGCAGAAGAGTAAGCCGTGGCACAATGAGGTTAAGTAACTTGCCAGGGTCACACAATTAGTAGGTAGCAGGGCCGTGATCTGAGCCTAGGCAGTCTGGCTCAGGGCCCACACCCTAAACTATGACACTGCAAGGATCCTTAAGAGAGAGATTGTGGAGCTTAGTGTTTAATGGGGAACATTAATGGCCAGACAGGTGAGCAAAATACTGTGTGGTCAATTGCGTGCCAGGGAAAGCAAGGGTGCTGTGGTAGCAGGTTGCAGGAGAACTGGTATAACTGTGCAGAAACTTCATTTCTCTAGTATGACCTTTTCTCCTTTCCTTCCTTTAGATTCATACTGGCCTCATCCAGCACCCTGTCTCACCTGCCTCCCTCTCCCCTTGCATGTCCACTCCCTCAATCATTAAGCCCTTGGGACAATGAGGCTTCGGTCAGCACTGAACAATCTTAGGAACAAAGCCATGGGCCTATAGAACACAGAGACAGAGTTTCATCAAACCAAGGATAACATCTAGATAGGCCTCAGATGTGTTTCAGCTCTAGACCCAGAAAGGTAGAATGGCTCTACCAACCACATCTCTGCAAAACCAAAGAAACACCATGGCTGACCTCAGGACCAGATGCACTGATCCACTACCCTCTCCCCTAGCACCAACCAGTCAGTAGAGACCATGATCCTGACCAGGCCCCAACTCCCTTAGTCCCCTATATAACCCATCCCCTAGAAGCCATTGGGGAGCCAGGTCCTTGACCACTAGCTTACCTGTGACTCTGAACTTGGCACCATTTCCTCAACTAATAAACCTCCACCTTCTTGGCTGCAAACTCCTGTTTGTGTTTGACTGGGCTTTGATACATGCAGGTAAATGGAACCCTTTAGTTCAGTAACACTGGCCCAGACCTGAGAACGGTCAGGACGCTTTCTCAGAGAGTGGGGCTGCAGAGGCCAACAGCTGATGATTGCCTTGTCTTTGGTAATTTTTTTTTTAAAATGTTTTTATTGATTTTTTTATTTTTTTTTTAAAGAGAGAGAGAGGTAGAAACATCGATTGGCTGTCTCCTATGCACTCCTTACTGGGGATAGAGCCCACAACCCGGGCGTGTGCCCTGACTAGGAATCGTCCAAGGGATGATGCTCAATCCACTGAGCCACACCAGCCGGGCTTGTCTTCGGTAATTTTAAAGAGGAAAATTGTTGGGATAAAGAGTAGAAGGCAACTGGAAGAACCACTACATTGATAGGACAGCTTATCATACACAGCAGAGGGACACAAACAGAAAGACCAGGTAGGACTGCAGAATGAAACAGTTGCTGGGCTCCAGCTAAACTGTTGGTTCAGGCCAATCATTGGTGCTACCCTGTCACTGAGGCTTTGAACAAGTCCCTGTGTGTCTCTGGGCCTTGAGTGTCTTCCTCTGAAAGGTGAGGGATCAGAACTAAAAGATCTGAGCTCCCTTCTGGTTCTGAAAATTTTCAGTTTCAGGATGCTCTGCCCTACAAAGGGCTTTCAAGAAACCTAGGACTTTTTGTACGTTTTTAGCTTAGGAATGTGCTAAATGAACCACAGGATAGTGGAAAACCATGCTTCTCTCCCTCTCTCTTTTTTTTTTTAATTTTTTTTCCTTTATTGACTTTAGAGAGAGAAGAAGGGAGAGGGAGAGAGAGACAGAAACATCAATGAGAGAGAACATCGATTGGCTGCCTCCTGAATGCCCCCCACTGGGGATCAGGCCCACAACCTGGGCATGTGCCCTGACCAGGAATCGAACTGGCGACCTCTTGGTGCATGGGTCGACGCTCAACCACTGAGCCACACTGGCCGGGCTCTCCCTCTCTCTTATCCAGGGAGAAGTTACCGAGCCCTTACTTTAGAGGATACAGAATGGCAGCAAACTGCTAAGAATATGGAGATGAAAACACCAAGGGCTTGCTCCCAGGGCTCCCAGGAGAGTATGGTGGCCAGGCATGGAATAACAAGAATAGCTAACACCTACAGTGCTCTTAGAACAAACTAGATGCCCTTCTAAACTTGTTACACCTTCCACTCGCTTCACCCCACAGCAAGCCGGGGAGATTGGTACATACTTTTCTTATCCACATTTTATGGGAGAGGAAACCGAAACACAGAGAAGTTAAATGACTTGCTCGTGGAAATTAGACCAGAATTCTTTCTCTAGAGTCATCTATACTCTTAACCCCAACAATTACCAAGTGTGATTAGAGATCCCAGGCAAGAAGGATACGTAAATATCATTTGCCCAATACAACCTCATATTTCCATACATCTCTCCTTTTTATAGGTTTCACTATTGTTTCAAATTATACTATAACACTGATTATTAATATGAGACAAAATACCAAGTATCACGTCATCAAGACACTTTAACAGATGTACTATATATGCTATATCTACCACATATAATATAGTACTACATAACATAGGACTAATATATAATAACAGTACTTAAATTGTCTTCTAGATTTTTGTTAAAATTAGGAAAACACTGTATAGAAATTATTGACTGTTTTCTTTTTCTCCCTCTCTGACTAGATAATGGGCTCTTTGAGGGCAGATGGTGACTGGCCCAGCTCCCTGTCGTATTCCCACACCCCAGCATCATTCTTGCAACTTTCTTCCTCCTATTAAAAAATCAATAATTGACTTTTTTTATCTAAAAAGAAAGCTCAAGGTACAGTCATTAATGGAAAATAAATAACCATGATGCTTATTTTTTTTGTTTTATAAAAATAATTTCCAAATGCCTTTTTCTGTGGGAGGCTTTCACAGGAAAACAATTTTTAAGTGTCTCTGTTCTTGCGAGGCAATCTGTGCTATCACTATACAGGGAAACTGTTGAGAAAGCATTAAGTCAGATGATATTATGCTTCATAATATTGACGTGTTCCTTTTTCCAATAAACATCAACTCTGTGGGGAGGGGGTTGTGAAATTGACATTGTTTTGACAGAAAAGCTGTTTTGGTTTTGTTTTTTAAGTCTGTGTTTAATATAATACAGCAGAAAGCAAGCTGTTCCGCTTCAAGTGAGTCTAAGGAACAGAACCAGCATTGCTACTGAGTAGTGACACATCTTCAAGATTCTTCAGGCAGGAGAGCAGCGAATGCACTTGACGGAACAAAATCTGTACAGGTTAGCACAGTCTGTACTTTAAGCTCTTGTAGAAATCAAATATACTGATAATGTAACAAATTGTGGACTAATAATAAGAGAAAAATGGCTCTCATGGGATCAGACTGCTGGAAGGAATTCTAGAAGTCAGTTAGGCCAGCCTAAATTTATAGACAAGGAAACTCAACAATATAGGTGAAGCAATTTATCTAAAGTAATAACACTCATATCTGATGATGATGGTGATGATAATCATCATATAATAATAATGGTCAATAACAATCATGAGAGGGAAGAACAGAAGAGAAAAGGCTCTGGACAGGTGATGACTTGAGCTCACCTCTGTTGCCCTCTTCCCCCATTCTGGTCCACCCATCAACCTCTCCTGAGCTGAGCACCAGCAGGTACAGGAGGCAAATGGGTCCTAGGAGGCAGGGGTGATGTTGTAAAATGTAGATTTTATTATTATTCAGGTATGATGAGGTTAACAGGTCAGGAGATGATTGTCACTGAAAAAATAGCTCATTACAGTTCCCAAAAAGAAGAGGCGCAGCACACCATGCAGGGCCACATGGGAAGCACCCGCGTTGGTCAGGAGGTGGAGGAAGCAAGGGGAAACCAGACAAGAACCTTTGTTATGGTTCTCACGGGAAGGAATGGGTAGGGTAGGGTAAGCAGGCTCAGCAGGTCTAGGATTGGCTAGTTTAGATCATTAGTGGGCTCTGGTAGTAGTCTGAAATCTGTCCCTGGGGTGATTAGGGTAGGAGAGCAGTGGCCCAGAGTGTAAGAGTACAGCGAAGAAGGTTTGGTTAGTTTGCATATGAAAGGCATGTTCAGTGAAGAGTGGTTTGCTACTCTCTAGGAATTCTGGGAGAGAAAATTTCTACCCAGACATTAAGGTGCCACATGTCAAGGCATCAAAACTACAGAAAACAAAAAGGCTTGGTGAAATACAGGTCAGAACAGAGAGTTGGTACAAGAGTTTCTGTCCTCTGAGCTGGACAAGAGCCTGGGAGCTAGAGGCAGGCACTCAACACCAGAGAGGTGTCCTGGAGAGGGCTAGAAGCAATGTCTCCGAGTTCTTCCTAGGTTTCTGAGGAGCTGTAAGCTTTCTGCTTGCTGGTCCACCTACTCTAATCATATGCACTCTTGGTTGGCTCCAGTCTACCCTCCAACCTATTCTTTGCCCAGCAGCCAGGGTAATATTTTAAAACTTAAAGCAACCCAGCTCAGCTGTTCCCATTAAGCTGTCCTTCGCCTACTCTGCTCTGGCTGTACTCGTCTCCTTGCAGTTCTAGAACATGTCAAGCTTGTCCTGACCTCAGAACCTACTACTCACTGCTCCTTCTGCCTCTACAATGCATACTTAGTGACTCACATCTAAGGTCTGGGGTTAAATACCACCTCCATGGAGAGGCCTTCCCCATGTACTCTACGTAAATAGGTAGCTGACTCTTCCTTGTTCTTTATCAACAGATCTTATCCACATCTTTCATAACATTAACAACTCATAATTAAATACATATACTTAATTCATTATCATATATTAACTTTCTATATCCCTGCTGATTTTCTAATTGTTATCAAATACATATTTTATTTTATACAATATTTATTTTATTAAATTTTATAAATATTAAAATATTTATGTTCTATAATATTTATAATATGATATCTGATATAATATGCACTCCTACATGGTTTGTTTACTTATTCATTTCTGTCTCCCACACTAAGATCAGGAACTACATCTGTTTTAATCTAAAATAACTTCCTAGGTCCTCACAGAGTCTGGCACGCAATAAATGATCAAAAACTATTTGTTAAATAAATTGAGCCTGGGCACAGCCAGTATGACTCAGTGGTTGAGTGTTGACCCATGCACCAAGAGGTCGCTGGTTTGATTCCGGTCAGGGCACACGCCCAGGTTGTGGAGCAGATTCCCCAGTGGGGGGGCGTGCAGGAGGTGGCCAATCCATGTTCTCTCTCATCGATGTTTCTCTCTCTCTCTCTCTCTCTCTCTCTCTCTCTCCCTTTCTCTCTCTCTCCCCCCCTCTCCCTTTCTCTCTCTCTAAAATCAATGAAGAAAAAAAATTTTTTTTAAATAAATTGAGCCTGGGTATTCATAAATATTGCCCCATATAAATGTACCCATATAATAGTGTGCCTGAAAATAACTTTAAAATTTTTATCAACAACTTGAGTATAATATATGTTTAAGTGTTCTCACCAATTCTCATTTTTGTTTTGGCCAATAACATGACATGAGGAAGGTAGACATTTTTCAAAGGCTGTAATGGACTTGCATAGTCAGTGTTTGATGAAAGAAATTCAATTGTTTCTCCAAAAGTTAGCATCTGTAAAAGAAACACTGACTGTAATGAGTAATTCGCTGAAGTCGTTTGGAATAAGGAAACAAAAAACAAAAAACAGTATAAGTTTCTAAATCTTGGGGACACAAAAGCACTCTCACCTGTTCAATAAGAATGTTGTGAGACTGAATCAACAAATTTAATTTTTCTGTTTTTGAAGAGGGAGATTCCTTGAATTTCTCTGCTTTTGTTAAGTCATCCAGCAAAAGCAAGCTTCTCACCAGGGTTAAATGAGACCGAGGAGAAATAAACTCATTTCCTTCAAGCAAATGTATTATGGCCTATTAAAACAAAATTGTTCCTTTTGATGTACTGTTTGCAATTCACTGAAACAAGAGCTGTCCACATTGACTGTTATGCATTCAGTACCTAACGGAATCTAAAATTCTCTCCTTTTGTTCTAAACTGAATCCTTTGGTAAATATCAATGTGAATGAAGCTTTCCTCCTACCTGAAGGTTTGTTATGATGTCTGCCTTTAAATGCTTTTCTTGTAGGCCAATGATTACAGCTTGCATCAAGAATTCAGCCTGTAGCTCCCTGTCTCCTGCACTTTTTGCCTCCACACACATTTCATTGATGAGGCTAACATAATCTGTTATATCATTTTCTAAAAAAAAACAAATGTCGTTATTTGAAACGCACTAAGAAAGTATATATGCATAATATGCCCAACGTTCATCACAGGAATATTGTGTAATAGAGAAGAACAGGAAGATACAAAGACAGAAAACAAATAGACTACATGAAACACTGAAAATAAATGTGTTGCAATTTGGGGAGAGGTACTTTAGAGTATCCAAATGCTGCAAAAGTAATAATAATATTGTATGAACCAATTAAATTTGGGAGATTGATAGAGATGGGTGGATAAATAGGTTTACAAGTACATAATTATTAATCACTGTAAGAACTAACATTCGTATGTGCCAGCCTGTGATCTATGAACTTTATAAATGTAACCCATTTAATTTTAACAAGCATTTAAACCCACAGCAGTTGGCTCCAGAGTCTGTGCTCCGGACCCTTTACACAACGCTGCCTTTCTAGATGACAAAAAGACCCATGTGCTAGCATTCTGACATCTCCTTGCCTGCTTTGCATACATCAGTAACATACATGCTATTTTCAGTGATACAAAGGACTGCTGAAAAGGATTATTCTTTATGTAATAACCTGAATTAAGGTACAGAGTTATAAAATGTTAATGTTAATAAAATATATCTCAATAAAACCTGTTACCTACATAAAAGCACTTTTTACAAAAAACTTTGCTTAAGAAAATAGGATATTTGTACCTTTCACAATTCCAATGCCACGAATCTGTGCAACAAACGCAGTCACCAATGCCAAGCAGCACCTCAACCACAGATGAATGTTGAAATATTCTCGAGAATTTAAGGAAATAGGATCTAAAAATTCATTATCATCTTTATTTTCAGAGACCTAAACAATATTAAAATTATGGTTATCTTCATATTTAATGTCAAAGTTCTAGCCTAATGCTAAATGTAATATGTTTAAAAAATCATCTGATATCATTTAATAGTATTAAAATTTTAATTTTAGAAATTGTTCTTGTACATTCTATAAAACATAAACAAACACACACTCACAACAACAACAACTACAACAAATTAATAAAAGCACCCATAATCCTACAATCCTCTGTTAATATTTTGGTATAGTGCTTTTCGGCATTTCTTTTTTTCTTTATGTCCATTGTTGAAAAATAGTTTCGCAGTTTGAATTTTTCATTGCAAATTATATTATCAGCAGTTTCCATGTCTTGAAAAATTTTGTAAACATCTGAAAGACTGAATAATAATAAATAATACTGGCTAATATTTATTGAGTGCTTATCATGTGTCAGGCACTGTGCTACAGGCTTTACACACATTATCTCACTTAATCCTCCTGACAAGCCCAAGAGGAGATACTATTATTTCTGTTTTACCAATGGGAGACCTAGCACCTAGAAAGATTATCTATTTGCTTAAATTCCATCATATTTTGGCACTGGTGGGATTCAATTCGTGTCTTTCTGAATTCAGAGCCCACAGTCTTAATCCCTTGTGTTACATTTCTATATTCTGCTCACATCCCAAACACATATTATAATTGATCTACCACCCTTATTATTACACTTTACAAAGGGTGGTCAATGTCCAGAGCTACTAGGCAGGAGGTGCAAAGAGAATTTTTTCCAGGGAGTGGCAGGAATCAATCTTATTTAGAAACTTGGGAACTTCAAAGTCATTTAGACCAATGCCCATCTATTCTAGGAATCCCTGCTTTGCACGACAGCTCATCATCTCCCACCAATTAACGATACCTGCTGTCAAGGAACAGCTATGGGGACTTGAAGGGGTCTGGAATCTGGATAGACAGGTGAGAAGCACAGAAGAGGAGGGTGAGCTGTTCCTGGAAACAGTAAGAAGTGAACAGAGGCCCTGGCCAGTTTGGCTCAGCGGTTAGAGCGTCAGCCCACGGACCAGAGAGGCCTGGGTTCGGTTCCCGTTAAGGGCATGTACCACGGTTGCAGTTTGTCCCCGGCCCCGGTTGGGGTTGTGTGGGTGGCAACCAGTTGATGTGTCTCTCTCGCATTGATGTTTCTCTCTCTCTCTTCCTCCCTCTCTCCCTCCTGCTCTATCTGAAGATAAATGCAAAAATGTCCTCGAGTGAGAATTTTAAAAAAAAAGAAGTGAACAAGAGCTTGGAGGCAGGATGGTGACTACAATGGGCACAAGTAATGGAGGAGTCCAGTATTTAGATTAACAACACAGAAAAAGTACCCATCCACATACCTTAATCTCTCAGTGCCTAGGTTTCCTGTTACTACTGAAAAGCCATCACTATTTAAATCAGGGTTTCTCAGCCTTGGTACTACTGACATTGTGTGGCAGGTAACTGTTGTGGGAAACTGTGCATTACGGTATGTGGATTAACATCGCTGACCTCTACCCACTACATGCCAGTAGCATTCCCTCCAGTTGTGACAACCAAGATGTCTGCAGACATCGCCAAATGTCTCCTGGGGCGGCAAAACAGCCCCCGAGTAACAATCCTTCCTCTAAGTCAATGTTCAGAATTAGATTGTTTTTCAGAATTTTTATTGCTTTTAAGATAGTTAAAAATGAGTCTCTATTTAGGACAATTAGTGTTACTTATCTGTAATGACAGTGGATATTAGCAATTTTATTAGTAAAGTTTAAACTAATGAGCAAAGATGCTATGTGATGAATCTTTCTATTTCAAACAATGCTATGTTATTAAATTACTTGATCTTATCAAAAATCCAATAAAATTTCAAAGAATTTGCAACATCAGTTGTCAAAGAGATTTGAGGGCTTAAATGTGGAAGAATGTAACTATGAGAAATCCAAAGTAGAAAATAGCACAGGTGTCACACCGGTAATGCTAAAGTAACAACTGAAAAGTGAAATGAAGTGCAAAATAAAGTGAAACAACTTTATTGGCTAATGAAATCAGATCCACAATTCTGTACCGATACATCTGGTGTGACTTTAGTAATTATTTCATCCAATTCTTTTAGTTCATAAATGAGATATAAATTTAAATTTTTTTTAATTTAAGGGACTTGCCCAAGGTATACCAGTTAATAAATAGCATAAACAGGGTTTAGACACAGATCTTTATACTCTGAATTCAAATGTTTTTTCTACTTTATCCCTTTGTTTTATTGAACTAATTAATTAGACAATTTTATAATATGCCAACAGTTACTATAAGGAAAAACATTAAATTCATACATACAGAAGTTGCTGCAGAGAGGGAACTCTCTGTCTCATCTTGTACTACCTTCTTTTTAAAAAGTTTTGAATCCTGGAGAAGTTTAAGTGTGGAAAATACTATTGCAGCACTGAAATAGAGAATATATTTTAAATATTATTAGTATTACTCTTGTGGCATTTGTATGTTACTTCCTCCAAAAAACCTTCCCATGTCCCCATTCCCCCCCAAAACTGTTAGGTGCCCCTTCTATGTACCCTAATAGTACCTGGTCTTAGCCATGTGGTAGTATTTATCACACTATTTAATTGCTTGTAAATTGCTCTACAGCTAATTTGTCTTAATCCCTGATGAAACCCATCACCAAGTGTCTGGGACATAATAGAAACTGAAAAATATTTTAAAATGAAAGTGAGTAAAAACAAGAATAAATAAATAAAAATTTCCAAGATTTAAAACAAAATTTATTGACAATATCACTAAAAAAAATGGGCATATATGCATTTTATATAAATCAGAATGTGGTCCTCCAGCTTTTTGAGGTTATAGTATTGTTACTCAATGCTATATGTTTAGAAACTCTTAAGCTAAATTATTGCTTAATCAGTGTCTAGCCAGAAGAGAAATGTACTAAATTAAGAAAATAGAAGTCAGGAAATAAAAATTCTTATTATTATCTTGTCACTCTATACATATATTTGCACTTTAGACCATTACATTCTTCTCCCCTGCAGAATAATAAATTTATAACTGACATCACGCTTTTTCAAAATATTTAGATAATATATATCAGGAGGCTTCTTCTTTTGCAAATCTATCCCAAATACAGAACAATCTATATATCTGAAGATGCTTATCAGTGTCATTTATAACATGGAAAGATGCGATGAAAGCCAAATGGACAATACACCCATCTATCTAATTCCCCACTTGACATCTCCACTTGAATAATCGGCAATCACGTTTAACAGGTGTTATAGGCTGAATTGTGCCCCGCCAAAAAGGTATGTTGACATCCTAAACCTTAGCACCTCAGCAGAGTTATCTGAGAAAATCAAGTTAAAATGAGGTCATTAGGGTGGTCCTTATTCTAATTTGACTGGTGTAACTACAACAAGGGGAAATTTGGACAGAGAGACAAACATCCACAGAGGGAAGACCATGTGAAGACACCCAGGGAGAAGACGGCCACGTGCCTGCAGCGATGCGTCCACAAGCCAAGGAATGCCAAGGACTGTTGGCAAACACCAGAAACTGGAAAAAGCAAGGCAGGAATCTCCCACCGAGAACTGTCGGAAAGAGCATGGTGCTGCTGACACCTTGATTTTGGACTTCTAGCCTCTAGAACTGTGAAACAATAAAATTCTATTGTTTTAAGTCACCAGTCTTTGGTACTGTGTTATGGCAGCCCTAGGTAACTGATAGAATAGATTAAAAGCAGCTCTCCTTGCTTCCTCCTCCTCCACCAAACCCTGTCCTCCATCCCACAGGCAGAACCCAGAATCACCATTGCTTCCTTTTTGACTCACACTCTATGTTCAATCTATCAACAAGTTCTGTCAGCTTCGACTTCGAAACACGGATACCAGCGGCAAGCTCCTCACCTCACCTCCTCTACTACTAATGCCTGTGTCCAAGCCATCACCATCTCAAGGCTGGATGACACCGGAGCTTCCTGACAAGCCTTCCCGCTGTGTCTCTTGCCTCTGCAGTCCTGGTCTCCAGACAGCAGCCACAGCAATCTCATCAAGACAGAAATCAGATCACGACACTTCCCCCTGTACTCATTCCAGAGGCCTCCCGTGTCCCTGGACTCTGGTCAGTTCACTTCCTCATTTGGGTCAGTTACTGCGGTTTCGGGCCTAGTTATATGGTCAGCTTTGCCACTGTCCATGCCTGCTTCGGAGAAGGTAGAGTCTCTGCTTGTGGGCTCCCAGAGTATTAACATGGGATCATTGTAAAGATTCAATGAGATATTTATTCTTCTATGTGTTAAAAACAAACAAACAAACAAAAAACGTGTAGAGCCCAGCCGGTATGGCTCAGTGGACTGAACGTCGTCACATGGACTAAGAGGTCCCAGTTCGATTCCTGGTCAGGGCACATGCCCGGGTTGCAGGCTTAACCCCAGCAGGGGGCGTACAGGAGGCAGCCTATCTATGTTTCTTTCACATACTGATGTTTCTATCTCTCTCTCCCTTCCTCTCTATCTAAAAAATCAATAAAAACATATTTAAAAATATATACATATGTGTGTTGAGCACCTGCTATGGGCCAGGAACAAATCTAAGGTCTATGTGTACAGTCCCGGACCTCATGGAATTGACATTGTAGTGAGAGTGGGGTGTGCTTAGAAAGCAGAAGTGGGGGGCAAACAGATGGCACTCAGGGCATGCTAGCTGCTACCCTGATCAGTACATTGAGTTAGCCAGGAGCAATGGGGAGAGAGAGGAAACTAAACTGATTTTTTTTCTAAGTTGTTAACCAGAATGAAAAACTTTGTGCAATTATTGAATTTTAAATTCCCAAAATTCTACTGTGTCATTAAAATGTATAGATATTTGGTATAGATGGTATAGATATTTTAGACTAAGGTATTGTTTCTAATTATATAAATTTACTGGTTTTTATTTAAAGTAAAACTAAACAAACAAGCAAGAGGACAGCAAGAAAAAATGTAACACTGATTCATTATGTATAAAGGTATGAAAATTCCTCTCCCTAACACCCTTCCTCCCACAAGGACACATACACGTTTCTATGGCACATCATTTACTGGCAGCATCAGAGGCTAGCACGGGGCAGCTACCTGGGGGTGGGGGTGGGGTAGTGGTGTTCATCCCATCCTTCTGATTCTGAAGCCCAAATTTTGATTTCAAGAGAAATGAGCATGAGGTTTGGAATCTTGCTAACCCCAAAACTTAATGAATAAAATATAAACATACTAGTATGTACTAATCCACCTGGTACTACTTAGTTGCAAAATGGAAATTTCTAGTTTCTCCTCTCCACTTGAGAAAGTGTGGGAGGATTACCACTATAAACAGTCTAAAATCCCAAAGGAAGGAAGACACGAAATTAAAAGGCTCAGATGTTATCCCAGTTAGACAATAAATTAAATAGAAAGAAGAGAAAGGAACACTTGTTAAAAAAAAAAAAAAAAAAAGACAGGATTCTGAGAGAGGCAGCCCTAAACAAGTAGAAAAATAGTTTGAATAACTTTGATCCCGTTTATTTCTTATTACTCTTTGTGACAAAAATGGTCAGTTTGTTCTCCTAAAACCCATGCAGCTCACTTTACCTGTCACCCTAGGGAATGTGCCTTTCAATTTCCCTGACACTTAATGTTATTAGAAGTATCATGAAATGTCAAGCTAACCGTCATCTGGGAAAGTGACTGTCCAACACTTTCCACAGCTCCCAAACAGAAACTCGCAGGGGGTCAAGTTCACCTAAGAGAACCTCATTCATCTTGACAGTAGGCTTCCCCAAATGACAACTCTGCTGCAAAAAGGCAATGCTATGAAAGTTTTTGCAGGTTTTGTCCCAAGGGCCAGGTTGGTGTATTTAAAACGGGAGTGATCCTGATACATTTGCACATTATTTGCATATGTCTATCTGGTCTTCAAAATAAAGTTCTAGTATAACATTCCTTTCAGTGGCCATTTTGTAATTTTTTAGTTTCTAGCTTCCTTCTTAAAAAAAAAAAAAAAAACCTCACTCCTGTCCCCCATTCCAGAAGGGAGTAAGACATGTAGAGAGCTGGGGAAAAGAATGAATGAAGGCTGCTGCCGCTGTGAGGGGCTCAGCTGGAGAAGAGTTCTGTATTTTCTATATTCTTCTTTAGGAATTCATATAGTCACCTATTTTATTGTCATAACTATCAAAATACACATATTTAGATGTGTTCACATCATATATTTTTCTATCGAAAATCATAGTAAAAGTTCCTTCTCTTGCCCTGGCCGGTTTGGCTCAGCGGTTAGAGCCCGGGTTCGGTTCCCGCTAAGGGCACGTACCTCGGTTGCAGTTTGTTCCCAGCTCCGGTTGGGGTCATGTGGGTGGCAACCAGTCAATGTGTCTCTCTCACGTCGATGTTTCTCTCTTTCTCTTCCTCCCTTTCTCCTCCCCACTCTATCTGAAGATAAATGCAAAAATGTCCTCGGGTGAGGATGAAAAAAAAAAGTTTGTTGCAATTTAGAAACTAATACCACACACTGATGAACTTTTCCTACTCCTTTATGTCGAGACCTATTTGTCTATCTCAGCGATTTTCTGCTGGTGTGCAGCAAGGATTTTAAAACATGCAATACCTGACTATCTAGTCAGGGGCACTGACCTCTTTTCCCTTAGGTTGTCAAATAAAAAATGACAACAGCCAACACAACAATAGCTGTCTGGTGTGATCGCCCTGTCTTGAACCATAAGTATATAGGTCTTAATTGAGTTGTATTTTATTGATCATTCACACAATAAGATTGTGTCTGATTGGTTAATTCTTGGTATCAAAAACCCTTATATACAAGTATAGGAAGATCTCTAGGGGTGTTCCTGGATTTTTAAAAAAGTCACTTTGAAGCAAAAAGGTAGGTAATTACTTTTTTTATTTTGGGAAAATCAATCAAAATTATACCTATTTTTTTTTTTTTGACAGATTGGGAAAAATGTATTTTTGAATATACTGCAGGATTCTAGAAATTAGTTTATGGGTGCTATGAGATGAAAAAGGTTGAAAATCGCTGGTCTATTTTGTTAACCAGGATATTGGAACATCATGTACTGGTCATTTGGAAAAATATTAGCTTCCTGAGTTATGCAGATCCCACTCATGTTGAAACATTTCGTTACACAATTTTAAAAATGATGCTTGTTAATATTACTACCAATCTCATCAGAAAAATCTAAGCTTTAGAAAACTGTCAAGCTCATCGTGCAAATGCAAATTTTCCAAATTTCTAGTTTTTCCATAAACACTTAGATGTTATGACTGGAAACAAATACTATCAGTTGCTTTCCTAGAAGTGGCATGTCCGTTTTGCTCATTCTCAGTAAAATACCTGGCAAATATTCAAGTATGAATAACCGTATTTTGCAGGTGTTTTTCAAATAAACATGGCGTTCCATGGAAAAAAAGCTTGTTCGGCTCTCGTGGCGAATGTGCTTTCTCAAGACAACTATCATGTGCAATAAAAGTACTTTAGGTGTATTTCCCATTTAATATTTCCACAGAATATTAAAAATAGGTTCAAGGATAGAGACTTATAAATGAAACAGATTCTACTGCTTCATGAAAGGCATTCTTAAGTGAAACTGGCATTTTTTTTACTTACAGCAAGTGTGTGGCAGCGAAGTATGTCATGACTACAACTATGGTCATGACTTTGACTGGCAGCCAGATGCCAAAAGTTGTACAGTATCAATGCAAATAGCAAGCAACACAAGAAGGCCAATCACATCTTGGTTTTATTATAAAAACAGTTTAACCTTACAGACCCTTAGGGATTTGCAGACCACACTTTGAGAATCACTGCTCCAAGCAGACTTTATGAATTTTCATCACTGCTTAGAAACCACAAAAATATAAATTTCCAAAAACCTAGACTGTCTCTAGCAAAAAAAATCCAATTTAGATGTGGTTAATCATGGAATGGCCTTCAGTCAAGGCTCATACTGATGAGATGATTCTATATTTCCAATCAAAGCAAAAAGGGATTTCTGCTGAACTGATTGCCTCTTTGAAAAAGCTGCAGTTGGGTTTCTGCTTTATTATTATTATTATTTTTTAATCTTCACCCCAGAACATAGTCATTGATTTGAGAGACAGAGAAAGAGAGAGAGAAATATCAATTGGTTGCATCCCGCACAAGCCCCAACCAGGATTGAACATGCAACCCAGATGTGTGCCCTGATCTGGAATTGAACCCTTCAGTGTACCTGCGACCCCTCAGTGTATGGGAGGGCACTCCGATCAACTGAGCCACACCAGCCAGGGCCTTCTCTTTTTTGAAGAGAATGACCATCTAAAAATTAGCTCCCCTTCCATATTCTGAATCCAATGCATGGAGTTGAATGCACAGAATTTCAGTCTAATCAAGAAAGTTAGGATTAAAAAAAACAAATTTTAAATCTGTACTTTTAAGAATAATAATGTATTAAAACTCCCTTGAATAATAAAAAATAAGTAGGCTCTATTAATCTAGGAATTGATAAAATTTAGGCGTATTTAACAAATTCTGGTGAGGCAGAAACTCTTCTATGCATAAAGAGACTCGCCTGTATGCTGCCCGGTGTCTCTGCAGGGCAATTGCAGCCAGCTGAAGCCTGGCCTCCACCACGATCTCCAACTGGCCCGCAGAACACCGAGCGAGGTTCTTACGGCCTGAATGCTCCGTCTCTGATACAAGGAAGTTTAGCCTGTCTTCAGCTTCTGTCAGTAAAGCTGACTAAAAAAAAAAAGACCACACAGTAAGTTCAGAAGTAATACAAATAATAATCTCGTTTTTATTCATGAAATATTTTTTGTACTGCAAAGTAACAACAAATGGAAGACCAAAAAGGAAATCTGAACATTAACATCAGTGAACAGCACAAAGGCAACAGAGAATGCAGAGGCAAGTAATGGCAAGAGTGAGCATGCCGACAGTCACCATTGGTTGTGTGCACAGCCAATGCTCATACAAACTTATTTACAGTAGTTATGTTCGATCAAGTTGCTGCAAACACTGAATTAGCAAATAATGAAAACCACTACTCCTAGGGGAAATACAGGAACGTATAGGTTTGTGGGAGCCTCTAGTTATATTTTTGACAACTGATCAATACGTACCCTTGTTCAATGTGTATTTGTTTAAAGACACATTATTTAATATATATTATAGATTCATTAACCTTGAACTCACAGCCAATAGCTCTATAACTAATGCCTGACTGAAACTTAACACACGTATTTTCTCCATAAGGCACATCACAACCCTCTCGCAATTAGAACACTAAACAGCACTTTAGCACTAGAGTTGTGGGTCATTTTAAATAACAAAACCAGCAATAAAAAAGCACAAAAAACTTTTAAAAACTGTGGCAATAAAAAGACCACGAAAAGGACATTTGTTTACAGTATAAGAGTGGAAACAAAATCTCAGAGCATTGCTATGTCCAACCCAGCTGGGAATGTGTGTGCTGGGCAATTCACATTTTTCTATGCTCTGTCCATATCCACAAATGACCACAAAAGAGCCAAAACTATTGACTTGGGGTTACAAATAAATTTTAGCGTTGGCAGATTAGCAAATAGTGAATTTGTGAATAATAAAAACTCAGCATTTCAAGTTAAACTGTGGTCACCGGACTGGTAAGGTGAAGATAATGAGATTTCACAGTGGGCAATCAATAGTTAATAGCAACCTGACACAGCAAAACAGGAAGGAACCAACCAATCTTGCAAGGAACAGGCTTCTCAAATCTTGTTTGTACAGAGCAGTAAATAGTATGTAAGTTCTAGGCCAATCTGTGTGATAAGAACATGATCTGTATTTTACTAGTTGCATAATGTTAGTGAATTTCTAACTAAGCCTCAATTTTCTCATGGTTCAGCACAACATAGTTCAAAAATGATTTATACCTACATCATAGAGCTGTGAAAATCATCATACAAAGTGCCTGTCATGTGGTAAACACTGAATAAATTAATGCTGTTGTCATCTATTATTATTAGGAAATAAGGAACAGGGTATGGAATACTCAGATCCTATCAAATAAAGAATCATATATTCTGCAGCACTTAATCAGGTTGTATAGTCAAAGTCTGATACCTCTGGGTATCTGACCTTTCTCATGGGGACAATTCACCTTACCCCAACCCATGTTTATGCGAGAAAAGCTACCTGGTCTCCTAACAGCAAGCACAGCCCAGAAAGTGGGCCTGTCCATGGCCAAACAGTAGGCATCTTGGTAACTGATTTCCTATGATTTGAAAACATTTTTAAACTTACCTTTATTGTATTAAGAGTGGATTCATCTTTCACTTTTCTAAGATAACTTAATGTACTTTCATTATCCTTCAAACATAGTTCTATAGGACACAAAATTTGAAAGAACCAAGAATATCTGTGGTTAGTTTAAATATCAATTCTAGTTAATAAAACTCAGCATCAATTGGAAAACTATCCATAAATTTAGTACTGAAAACCCCACAATGATCATTAGAAATATATTACTATATCAAATAGTCTCTAAACATCATACACTAGAAGACTGAGGGTGATTCTCACAATAAGTCAGGCAATCCTGGGAGGATCTTTTGGATGCTTAGTGATGTTATTAAAGTGATCAGCTACTGGTTCCTCTCCTGGAATTCCAAAACCCTTTAAGGTCCTCAAAGTATTTTGGATCTTCCAGATATTTAAAATATCTCAATAAGATGATCTTGTGTGTGTGCATAAAATGTATGGATATGGAGAGATATGGATGAATATGGATATGCATGTACCTAAACATAAACATATATGTGTGTCATTAGTAAGCTTAGAGAAAATATGGAACAATAGATACTAAATTGTTCCTAGGGATTACTGGGGTGGAGAGGGGCATTATTGGAAAAAGTGAGGAGAAAAAAATGCAAGCAAACAATAAAACAAAAGATTACCTTTTAAGTTTGAGAGGTTTGCTCTGCTCTTCTCAGAACCATGTCCAAAGTAGACTGTTCTTAATATAGTCTCTGGGACACAATTTATTGTTTCAGCCACACTTATTAAAAAGTATGCTTTAACAAAAGAAAACTTATTTAAGAGATGTTGATGCCCAATTGTAAGCAGAATTTGAGGCAAGCCTTTATTTATTAATTCATCAAGTGCCTAAAAAATGGGAAAAAAGAATTAAAAAAGGCAAATAAGTAAAATATTGTTTTTAGATAGTATTAGCTTCAGTCCCCTTGTGCATTCATTTGGTTTTGGGTGAAAGAATACAGGGACAGCAGGTCTGTTGAGAGAAACATATGATGTCAGAACCACCCAGCAGCTCCACCGTGCCTCTGCAGTTCCCCACCAATTTGTGACCTGGGGCTCGTGAGCACAGCCCTGACACATAATGAGAGTGAACCAGGGCTAAGAGCAAGGGAGGAGACACCTACAGAATGGAGAAACTGCAAAAGCTCATTAGCCATGCAGGCTGACTGCACTGCTTTAGTGTGAGTAAATTAGAGCTACGAGGACAGGAATGGGAAGAATGGGTGGACAGTCAAGCTCCCTACCCAGCTTAGATCAGCTCTCAGTCATCAGAACTCCACCTTGCGTATACCCGCACCTCCCTGGCCCCCATCCTGTGCATATGCACTTCCTTGGCAAAATCATAGCCCTGGTAAAAGCCAGTATGGAACCTTCTTGGGGGCATGCACCCTACAGTTGAAGAAGGCTGGGGGGAAATCATGCAATCAGGACCAGTGGTCCCACTTTAAGTGCTGTCTGGTCATCATTCTGCGTTTCCCCAGTCCATTCATTCTCACTCTCTCCCAGACAACTATTTTCACATTTTTCTTTTTTCTAAATTTTGACTCTTCCTCCCCAGTGTCCCTCCTGGCTAATGACCTTGGTTCCTCTACTTAACTGAGAAAATTGAATCAGTCAAAGTAGTGTCCACAGACCCCACAGCTCCACCATCTCTCCAAACTACCCAAGCATCTGCCCCACCACTCTGCCTGCCTTCCTGCCACTCAGGCCATCGAACCTGTCCCCACTGGTCTACTCATAAATATCATAAATATCAGCCTTTCTACAGCAACATTCTCATCACCACACAGTCATGCTGTCTTCTCCATCTCAAAAAACAAAAACCCTATATCCTGACTTTCTCTCCAGCTACTCCCCTAATTCTTGCTCCTCTGTATAGCACGACCTAAAGAGTTGTCAATATTTAATTGCTCTCCTTTCATTTGCTTATAAACCCACTCCTTTCCTGCATTGAAACCCTTTGATCAACGTCATCAATGGCCTATACTTGACTACATCTAGTGTTCAATACTTAGTCCTCATATGTCATATTGTTTATAATCTAAGACAGCGATTTTCTATTGATGTGCCGTGGCAGGCACACTCGTGTGCCACAGAAATTTTTAAAATGTGCAATACTTGACTATTTAGTCAGGGGCACTGACCTCTTTTCCCTTAGATTGTCAAATAAATTATGACAACAGCCAACACAATAGCCATCAGTGTGAATGAATCAAAATTATACCTATTTATTTTTTGCCAGATCGGCAAAAAATATATTTTTGGTGTGCTGCAGAATTTTAATAATTAGTTTATGTGTGCCATGAGGTGAAAAAGTTTGAAAACTGCTGATCTATAATACATTATTTCTTATGCCAATTAAACTGTCATATGGCCTCAAATGCAAAATTCATTCTAATTCAGAGATGTTAAATGTGCAAAAAAAAAAAAATGCATATTTACGAATCAGTAAATTATGGTGCTTGATTCATCAGCAAAATTTGACACTATTAGTCATTCCATCTTCTGAAAATGCTTCTCTTAGCTTTAGAACCAGTACAAGCCCTTGATTTCTTTCCTATCCTATTGGCCAGTCTTCCTTGTGTGTCCCTCTTCATCTCTTTTACCTCTTAATCCTGGAGTGTCTCAGGACTTCTGTCTCCTCACTCCCTCCCTTTAGATGATCTTAATCAGGATCATGGTTTTAATTTCATCTAAATGCTGATGAAATAAAAGTTTTTCTCTTCAGCTCAAATCTCTCTTCTGAACTCAAAACCCATATAATCAACTTCTGACTCAATACCTTCACTTGAATGTCTAAGAGACATCTCAAACTGAACATGTCCAAAATGGTATTCCTAGCCCCCCCTTCTCACCCCCCCCCCCCCACACACACACACAATCAAATATAAACTCTATGAGGGCTGGGAATTTGTACTGTTGATTGACTGATGTGTTTGATTAACAGCACAAGAACAGTATGAATTAAACAGCAGGCTCAACAGATTAGCTAAAGTGATACTTTAAAATATAAGTAGATCAGCTCATACCTCTGTTTTAAACCCTCCAGTAGCTCCTCATTTTGTTCAGAGTAAGAACCTAAGTTACAAAGGCCCTACCAGGCCCTTTTCAAACTGTTACCCTGTTACCTCTCTGACCTCATCTCCCACTGCTCTCCCATCATTCACACAATTCTACTAACACTGACCAAGATGTTTCTCACCAACCTAGGCAATCCTGCCCCAGGGCCTTTGCACTCACTGTACCCTCTTCCTAGATTACTCTATCTCCATATTTCATATGACTTGTATCTTTACTTGTTTCAAGTCTGTTCACAAATGTCACCTCTGGGAAGACTAACCTGATTGCTCCATTTAAAATTATAACCTATCGGACTTCCGGTCAAGATGGCAGCGTAGGTAAACGCGGTATCCCGTCCTCCCACAACCACATCAAAGTTACAACTAAACTACAGAACAACCATCATTCAAAACCACCTGAAATCAAGCTGAACGGAAGTCCTACAACTATGAAATTAAAGAAGCCGCATTGAGACTGGTAGGAGGGCAGAGGCAGATGGGCTGGTCCCACACCCGCGTGTGGCGGATAAAAATCAGGAGGCTACTTCAGCTGGGAAGGTCCTCCCTGAGGACTGAGGGCTCCCCATCCCACACCAGGCACCCAGCTCAGGGTTCCAGTGCCAGGAAGAGAAGTCCCCATAACTTCTGGCTGGAAAAACCAGCGGGAACTGAGGCTGAGGCGGCTGGAGCCCCCGGCAGCTCCTCTTAAAGGGCCCGCGCACGGACTTACTCAGACTCCCACCCTCCGGGCTCCAGCGTGCGGGAAGCAGCCTGAAAGGCACCAGAGTCATATGGGGAAGAACTGAGCTGTCTGGCATTGGAGCGAGGGCTGGAGAGGCAGCTTTCTCCTGGACAGACATGCTATCAGAGGCCATTGTTCCTTTGGTGGGCCCTTCCCTGGGCTGGCAGACGCCGCCATATCTGGGACTCCAGCAACCTGGCTCACACTGTTGGCCCCGCCCTGGTGATTCCCTGAGGCCCCGCCCCACCCAACTTCCAGGCCCACCCAAGCTGTTGCCAGTTGCTTTACCATAGGATTGGCCTGCCTTGGATCCTGCTTCAGCTTTTCCTAAATTATTTCAAACAAGCAGCATCTGGTCTCAGCTAGCCCCAAACCTCTCGCTAAGTAATACATAGAAACAAACACAGGGAGGCAGCCAAAATGAGGAGACAAAGAAACAGGTCCCAAATGAAAGAACAGAACAAAACTCCAGGAAAAGAACTAAGTGAAATGGAGTTAAGCAACCTAACAGATGCTGAGTTCAAAACACTGCTTATAAGGTTGCTCAATGGACTTAGTGAGAACCTCAGTGAACTCAGTGAGAACATCAGTGAACTTAGAGAGGGCATCAAGGGCATAAAAAAGGACCAGTCAGAAATGATGGAATCACAGTCAGAAATGAAGGAGGCACTAACTGAAATAAAGAATAGTTTACACAGATTCAATAGTAGAGTAGGCAAAGCCAAGAAGCAAACCATCGATTTGGAATATAAGGAAGCAAAAAATATCCAATCAGAACAGCAAAACGAAAAAAGAATCCAAAAAAATGAGGATAGTGTAAGGAGCCTCTGGGACAACTTCAAGCGTGCCAACATTCGCATCTTGGGGGTGCCAGAAGGAGAAGAGAGAGAACAAGAAATCGAAAACCTATTTGAAACAATAATGGCAGAAAACCTCCCTAACTTGGGGAAGGAAACAGACATACAAGTCCAGGAAGCACAGAGAGTGCCAAACAAGATGAACCCCAAGAGGCCCACACCAAGACACATCATCATCAAAATGCAAAAGGTTCAAGACAAAGAGAGAATCTTAAAAGCAGCAAGAGAAAAGCAGTTAGTTACCTACAAGGGAGTTCCCATAAGAATGTCAGCTGATTTCTCAAAAGAAACTTTGCAGGCCAGAAGGGAGTGGCAAGAAATATTCAGAGTGATGAAAAGCAAGAACTTACAACCAAGATTACTCTATCCTGCAAAGCTGTCATTTAGAATCGATGGCCATAGAAAGAGTTTCCCAGACAAGGAAAAGCTAAAGGAGTTCATCACCACCAAACCATTATTATATGAAATGTTGAAGGGTCTTCTTGAAGAAAAAGATAAAAACTATGAACAAACAAAATGGCAATAAATACATATCTATCAACAATTGAATCTACAAACAAAATGAACAAGCAGAACAGAAACATTCTCATAGATACAGAGAACTTTTGTTGGGTACCAGGTGGGTGGGGGCTGGGGGGAGGGGTGAAAAAGGTGAAGGGATTAAGAAGTACAAATGGGTTGTTAGAATGACAAATCTCAAAGGGAAGGGGGGTTCGGGGGTGGGAAGAAATAAACCAAAGAACTTATATGTATATATGCATAACCAATGGACACTGACAACAGTGTGGGGAAAAGCAGGAGGGGGACAGGAATGGGGAGGAGGGGGGGCAATGGGGGAAAAATGAGGAACATCTGTAATACATTCAACAATAAAGATAAGTTAAAAAAATAATAAAAAAATAAAATAAAATAAAATTATAACCTACCAACCTAGCCCCAGGCTTCCAATCCCTTTTACGCACTGCTGGGTTTATTTTCCCCCATAGCATGCTTCACCTTCTAACATACTATATGATTTACTTATTTATAATGCTCTCTTATGCGTTTATTACTAGTCTTGCTCACTAAATATAAGTGTCCTGAGGGCTTGGAGTTTGTCTGTATTGTTGGTTGATGCATTTATTTGATAGTACCAGAGTAGTGCCTTGTGTACAATAGGCTCTTATTAAATATTTGTTGAATTAATATAAAATGCAGATGCTGAGGCTATCTACTCTAGAAAAGAGGGAAAGTATTTGCTTTATGTGAACTAAAAAAAGAAAAGTCTCACTGTTGGGGTAAGTTTGAGGCTATGTTGGCAGGGGGGAGGTCTGTTGCTATTGTTCATTCTCCTTCCTTAACCTCTTCTACAAGGTGGGAATGAGCCATACAGAAGAGCCAGACTTGGAGCAGCACTGAGCCTGCGCTGGTAACAGACTGTTGTACTAGGATAATGGTTGATATTCTGGATCTAGAAAAAAGAGTTGGATTGGTTGCGGGGTGGGGGGAGAGGAGTTTTCGCTTCCCTTTTCTCTCTACAGCAGTGATTTAATGAGTCTTGACAATTACACACAAACACTTGAGACTCAAAAGAGATTAATTAGAAATGCTATTTAACACTCCTTTCTCACTCTATACAAAAAAAGTAAAGTGTAATCTGAAGAGTCTTAAGCAGACAAACAGTTCTGTTTTAATGAATTAGTTAATGGAAATCAGCTTTCCATTATACTGTCAGTCTTTTTGTTTTTTTAAAAAAATGATCAGGCAGACATTCCTTTTAGACCCCAAACCACTTTTTAGGATGCCTTGGCATTTATGACTAGAAAGAAAGAAATATTCTTAAACATCCAAGATTTTGGAACACTAAAATGAAATATGAATATGTATTTGTATCTTTCTAGTACCAGCTCTTTCATTTCAGGCAACTTGCTTATAAATTAAAATAAACTTTAAGGCAAAAACAATGACTCATCTGAAGCATAATTATATGTAAAGTTTGTGGAATAAAATGAACAAAAATAAAGTAATTTTGAAGAATTGTCCCTCAAAATTATTTAATAAAAATAAATACCTTACTTAATAAAACAGAATGTTGTTTCCTAGCATTTAAAAAAATGAAATTATGTCTAAATCTGTCTGTATGCATGAACCATCACCTGGGTGTAAGAGCCCCTTACCTGTCCATAACCCCTTTTAATAATGGTTACCGCTCTTGCACTCTAGCTCTTTCTAGTGGACAGACTGGCAGTAGTCCTGAGATCTTTAAAAATAATTATTTCAAGTTATTTAAATGCTACTAGGTCACCAAAGCTTAAATCCCAATCATTCAATTATTGACAAGAACAAATGTACTCTCGTTGTAAAAAAAAAACAGCTGTGGAAATTAGAGGAGCTGCTATCTCTATGGTGGTAATCATACTGCAATATATAAATGTATCAAAACAACATGTCGTACACCTTAACTTACACAATGTGATATGTCTATTATATCTCAATTTTTTTTTTTAATAAAAGAAGAAAATAAAACCTTCCAGACCATTGGCTGAAAGGCAGTCTCAGTCTGGGGCAAAGGATATGAGTAAAAGCAGGATTGAGTAAGTGGGCTATCGCAAAATATACGAAATCTTTTCTTAAAATCAAAGTTGGCCATTATTGTATAGGTAATCAAGACAGATATCAAAGTTAGATACCTGACATGGCTAGATGAACAAACTGAATACATGTGTAATTGAAAAATAGGAGTAATAAGTGATATTTGCCCAATCTGACAACCAGATCTGTTTGGGTTCAATCTTACACCTGGCCTCAGAATTTTCAGAAACAGAAGAGCATATTACATAGATTTTCAAAACACAAAGATTAAAGCTACCAAACAGATTGACATGAATAAAAAATTGTCCACAGTACATATCCAATGTTTATAAACTATTATTATCCTTACCTGTAAATTTTCTTTACTAGTAAGAGGTTTTCCTGAATCAAATGATTGAAATGCCTGTCAATATATAAAATGTTAACATTAAAAACAAGAATATTGAGTATTCTTTTAAATAAAACTGTTAATGTGTTCTAAACATATTTTAAATATCATTTTTTATTGTAGAAGTACTACATGCTCTAGTCAGAAAAGACAAGAATAGTAGAAAGAAGAAAGTAAAAATCACAGATAAACACTTGTTTAGGATGTCAATGTTAATATTTTGGTATCTTTTCTTTTTGATGTATTTTAAAAGAATCTGTATTCCTTTTCCCTAAACATATATCATAATTATTTTCCCACACCATTAAATTATTTGTAAACTTCAGTCTAATAGCTAGGCAATGTTCTATCCTAAGAATGTAGCATAATAACCTCTTTCCTATTGTTAGACATCTAAGGGGACCACCTCCCACTCTTACCCCACCATGCAGCTCTATTTAAATAACATTGGTGACTATATTGTCTGTATTTCCGATTAACACCTTTGGACAGATCCCCGGAAGCAGAATTACAGGCTCATTGGATAAAAATATATTGAGAAAACTGAAAGGAACTGGTTTAATTTATACTTCTCCCCATGTTGTATGAAAATGCCAGGATTATTGCACTTTTAACAGCATTGAGTAATAGCACTTAAAAATATCTTGGCCTGTTTGAGATAAAATTGTATTACTCTTGAGAATGACTCTTTTTGTGGTTCTTTTAGTTTTTTATTGACTTACCTGTTAACATTGGTCTCTAAATATAATGTTGCATTAGGAATTCTTCAGTTTATTTGCCACAGGAGATTGTTGTGTCATTGTGTAGGGTGCATTTCTCTGGGTACAGAGGGCCCTTTATAAAAAGTGTCCATTGTACATGTCAATGCTAATGTTCTGCTCAGATCCCCTCGGTCACTTAGAAGTCACCAGCAGCTTCTGTGCACAGGCAGCTCATATATGGAAGGTGTCCTACTTCACCTGTGCCTCTTTGCTTGAGGGCATTCTGTGGCCACCAAAGCATTCAGGAAAGGCCAGAAGTGCAGGGAGCATCCAGTACCAATGAGGGACAGAGACTGTCCTAGCCGGTCTCTCTGAGGGTTCCAATGCCCACAGTAGTGACCTCATTAATGCTCCATGGAATGGTTTTCTCCCTTCCTATCAGACTTTCCCATTCACTCACCATTCATTCTGGAACCACCTCCCAAGTATACTATTATATCTGCTCCCAACTCTTGGTCTTAGGATGCTTTTGCTGGACCCCTAAACCAAGACATCATATATAGCTCTTATTGAAAGAAAGTGTTGGCAGTGTTTTAAATTGTTTTCCTTTTTTGAAGACATTCTTTATCTCCTATAATGCACTGAAAATGAGTGAGCAAATCCCAGGGGAGATCTTTGGTGATATAATTTGAAGAGAGTTGATGGGACTTTAGATTTGGTAATGAGAGCAGAATCTCAATGAGTATAATGTTAAAAGATATAATTTTTAAAAGACTGTAAATGTCCAATAATAATCTGCAAGACTTTTTCAGACACGGCAGGTGCTCAAATAACGTCATTTCATTCAACGTTGTTTCATTACAACGTTGATGAGAAAAAGAAATTGATCCCCAGCGGGGGCCACTATCTGTGTAGAGTATGCACATTCTCCCCATGTCTGTGCAGGTTTTCTCTGGGGACTCGGGGTTCCTTCCACATCCCAAAGACGTGTGTGTTGGGTTAATTGGCAGTCTGGGTGAATGTGGGTGTGTGAGTGCACCCTGTGGTGGAAGGGCATCCTGTCCAGGGTGGGTTCCCACCTGGCACCCCGAGCTGCCAGGACAGGCTCCGGCTACCCTTGACCCTGAACTGGATTAAGTGAGTTGGAAACCCATTATCTTACTTGTTTTTTATTAATCTTTCTTACATGTATGTATAGCTCACATTTATTTTAATGATCAATATAAGAAGTGTTTTGTATCTTTATTTAGAAGTTTGGTGATGTTTGTTTTTGAGACCAGAAATACATGCCATAGGAACTTAACTCTTCCTTATATCCATTTTCTTATGATAAAAGTGGTTTCATGCTACATCGTTACACTTAAAGTCGCCATTTCCAAGGATTTGTGATGACTTTAAGAGAGGACCTACTGTATTTCTTTTACAACTGAAATATAATTCATTAATTCTTTCTTTAAATAACTAGCCTGCAGTCTAATAACACTGGCACCTATTTTAATTATAAACCTTAAACACATTTCCTCTTTTAATCACACTTTTGAAATTCCCAGTTGAAGCTGTAACGCTGCAGATTAAGGTTGAAAATATAAAATTTGAGGTCACAGTCCACTGGGAGACAGTGTACTCACCCTTTTGCCCATGATAACTAGTTGATAAATACGAAGTTTGGAATGTACCTGTCAAAATTGGCTTCAGAGTATCTGTTTGTTTTGGTAAAAGCAGTGACCATTCAAAACTCTCTCTTGTTTCTCATTCTACCCATCTGGCTTCTTTCTCCATCTCTTCCTGGATTCTAAATGTGGATGAGTCTAAGGCTCACTTCTCTGACTCCTATTTTTGTCATCTGCCTCGGTCCCCAGCTGATTGTATCCTGTCCTATGATTGCAAATCTTTATGCTAATGCTCCCTAATTTACCCGAAGCCCCAACCTCTCCCCTGAATTCCAGATCATATATACTCAGCACCTACTGACACTACATCTTCACCTGTATGTCTAGTCAGGATTGCATGCTTAACACGTCCCACGCCTGCCGGAGCAGTATTCCTAGCTCAGTTCTTCAAAACTTCTTCCTACCTGTTGCTCACGTCAAACACTCTAGTCATGCTTGATTCCTTTCTCTTATGTCCCACATCCAATCCATCATCCGCAAATGCTGTCAGCTCACATCGCAATACCCAGAATCGGACCACTTTTTACTCCTTCCACCACCGTTACCCCAACCATTGCCACATCTCACTCAGATTATTTGCAAAAGCTTTCTAACCAGTCTCCCTATTTATACCCATGCTCATCCACAGTCTAGTCCCCAAACAGCAAGCAAAGTGGTCCTTTGAAATTTAATTCCTATTCCATCATTTCTCTGTTCAAAGATCAGCAAGATTTCCACCTCATTTAGAGTAAACTCCAGTCCCGACCAAGCCCTGGGAGGTCCAATAGGATCTAGCTCCTGCGTACCCCCACCTTCTCCTCTTCCTCTCTATTCCAGCCTCACCTGCCTGCTTGGTTTTCCTCAACCACGTCTTACAGGCATCTGCCTCAGGGCCTTTGCCTTATAGCTCCTCCTTTTTGGAAGACTATTCTCTCAAATCTTTCACCCTCAAAACTCCCTTATTAGAGAGTTAGAGAGACTTCCCAAACCACCCTCAATAAAACAGCCACCTGCCAGACACTCTGTCCTCCTAACTCAGCTTGCCTGTCCACACAGCACATCACCACCTGACATATATTTATGTGCTTAATATGTTCATTGCTTGTCTTCCTCACTGGACTATCTGAGAGTAATATGCCTCCAGGAAGGCTATAACTCTGTTTATCTTTTTACTGCTCTCTATTCTCATGCCTGCAATAGTGCCTGTATTCAGTAAGCTCTCAATAAATATTTAAATAAATTAAAATATGATTTTAATAACAAAATTTAAACTATTTATAATAGGGAAAGGCTGTTGACTGAGAAGCAAGCAAGAAAACACTGCTAATTTTACCGAGATAAGAGAATGAATTAATTCATGCTGCAGAAAATGAAACAAAACCCAACTGATTCCTCAAAAGATAGATAAATACATGCACGCGCACACACATATCCTATTGCCTACTGAACATCTCTCTTAGGATTTTCTGTAGATAACCTCACATTTACCCTATTACAGTAAATTATAATGCTGTAGCAGTCAGATTGAGAAATAAGCAGATGCATTTTAGGAGAATATGCTAAAGTAATGAATTTATTATATGTAAATATAATGTCAGCTTAAGCAAGTGATTTTCAAGACCTACAGCCTGTTCCCCAGATCCTTATAGGCTGTCCAAATTTGAACCCCGCCAGCACTTATCCATCAGTCTCACTCCCTACACTACAGCTTCCCCCAGGAAACTGACTTGTTACCTCCTCCTATTTCCTTTATTGCTGGCCCACAAGAGCCCAAGCATTTCCTCCCTAAAACAAGATCACACAGTGATTCCCAGATCAACATAAAACTAAAGCAGAGGAAAATAATAGTTCACTCTGATTTAAATATAAACACTAGTACTCATTTTTAAGGATGCCTCAATGATCTTATTTACAAATACAAATAAACAAGCCAGGTAAAACAATTTCCCTAAGTCAAAAAAGAGCAGACAAAATAGAGGAATGTCCTCTCCTCACAGAAATCAGAAGAAATTTGAAAAACACAAGCTTAACTCTTTGGTATAAAGTATATAAGTCAAAAACATCCAAATAAAACATGAGGAGAAACTGTTCTAAGAACATTAACCAGAAATTATAAGATTAGACCGAAAAGTCTAAGAGGTAGTGGCAATAGATGTGTCTACTGAGACCATCCATAATAACTATGATATAGAGCCAGAATTTCATTGTAAAAATCTACTCCAAGACCTAGCTCCCTGCCCCCAGGACACCCTTCCATTCTAGACAAATGAAACCTTGTAAAAGTCCGATGAAAGCTATAGCCTGGCTTAACAAAGAGGTCTGCAGCACCAGAGACTTGTAAATACACCTTTGTGGAAGCATTCCCTGAATTTTAGGAACGTAGCTTTCCAGAGGTAAAGAAATGGTTTTGAATCAAATTGACAGGTTTACCTTCACTCTTGTAGTAGATTTAGAACCAGCGGGTATTAAGGAAGGCATGTTTTTTCCATAAAATATCTGGAACATCTCATGAAAGGCTTCGGAAAAGAATCTTAAATCGATAAGGACTTCAATCTTTAAAGGAAAGAAAAAAATAAGATTTTAAATTAAACAATTTGTTTTACTTATAAAATGAAAATTTTAGAGAAAAATCATCAACTGAGATCCAAAATGTGTCCTTAATGTTGGCAATGTGTTAGAATTACTGTTTAGTAAACACGGATGATGGAGATGCATGCGTTTGTATGAGAGCCAGTTTACATGAGCAATAGACAAAGAAGCTAATGAACAACAGCAGGAGACTATTCAAAACAATTGATGTTTATCAAATGTGGCTACTTCATTAGAGACAAACACATAAAAATATGATAGACATGAAAGAGTTAAAAAAATAACTGAATTTATCTTTATGTTCCCATGATGAACTATGGTTTAAAAGAAAAACAAAACAAAAACACTCCTGATGTTCTCTAACATTCTGAGGAGAGTCAAATAAACCAGGAGATGAACACCACAACATAGAGACAACTACTCATCTCCTTATCCATAATTAATGGGCACTGTTGATTTTAAAGACATATACTTAACAACATTAATTAGTAACTATACATTGTGCATGGCTTATTTTGAATATAATGCAGAACTTTCCATCAGGAAATTATAAGGGAAAAGTTATTAATCAAATTAATTCATTCACTTAGCATGTTTATTGAGCATCTCTTACACATCAAGCCCTCTTGGAGTTTATATTGCATCAGGATGTATACTTAGCTAAATTTAAATGGTACATAAAGATATATACAGTATGAGAAGGGATTGAGGGTACTGACAAAAATGATCTTTTCAAAATGGTGGTCAAGAAAATCTTTGAAAATATCTTTGAGAGAAGATTTGGGAATGATGTGACAGAGAAAGACAATGAAATTATGCTGAAGGGACCTTGAGTACAAAGGTCATACGGTGGCAGCAGGAGCAGTCTATGGGTCTTGGTGTGCTCAAGGAGCCTGTGTGGCAGGAGCTTAGGGAGAGAGGGGCAGAGAGTTAGGAGATAGGTGTGAATGGTGGTCTGCACACCAGAGATGGGACTTGGGACTTTATTTTTTTGGAGATAAGAAGTTATAGGAGTCTGGCCGGTGTGGCTCAGTGGTTGAATGTCAACCCATGCAGCAAGAGGTCGAGGTCGCCGGTTCAATTCCCGGTCAGGACACATGCCCAGGTTGTGGGCCCAGTCCCCAGTGGGGAGCATGCAGGAGGTGGCCAATTGATGTTCTCCCTCATCGATGTTTCTATCTCTCTCTCCCTCTTAATTCCTCTCCCTCTAAAATCAATAAAGGAAAAAAAAAAAAAAAGAAGTTATAGGAGAGTTTGAACAGGGCAGGGCCCTAACCTGACTTATGTTTTGAAAACAGCTAGCACAGTCTTAGGAATCTCAAGAGTGTATAACTTTTAAAGAACTAAAAAGAAGGTAAGTTAGGGGAAATAAGATGTGACAATAATATGGACATAAAACATAAAAGATCAGGAGAATATTTTTAATGGAGAAAATTTCTTGTCTACTGAGTAACATACTTTGCTTCTTGCCCAAACCAGCTTGGGCTCTAATCTCTGCAGTGCATAGAATATCAAAGTAGGCATTAGGGAGTCACATGAGTTCTTTCAGACTTCTGGATGAACATTTTTCTCATTGTCCTTGGAGAAAACATTTCCTCATATCTGTGTGAGTGTACTCTTCTCTGGTCTGGACTGTCAGATTGCTGTACATGGACTACCTGTCAGACCACTTGATAAAGCAATGGTGATAATAGTGGACAAGTATTTTCAGAAATGATCAACACTGTGAACACAAACAAGCCAAATGGAAAAAAAAAAAAAAAACAACAAAAAACTACCCATAAATCAACCCTTCACTCACATAGATACACAACTAACAATACCCTTTCCACGAATGTTGGGTATGTTGAGAGTAAAAAATCTTTCAAGATGCTGGCAGTTCTAAAGTGAAGCCAGACCAGTTGATCGTAAAGCGGTCTTAAAGCTTTCCCTGGAAGACACTAGTGCACTGCAGAAACTTAACAGCGTGATCGATTGCTGTTTGATTTGTCAAAAAGCAGCACTGTGTGCTATTTTCTCTCTTCCCACTCACTGACCCCAATTTACTCTGCACACACAGGCTGTCATTCCTTTCCTCTGCGGGAGGCATTGGTTGCCCTTTATCATTGCTTCTGTTAAAACCCCGGTCAGGTTTTCCAGTCCTACTATGCCGATAAGATCCAACTTCCTTCTTCTCCACTCTGGACACTGTTCCCAGATACATCTGATCACATCCTTCTCCTGATCAAAATTCTATAATTAATTCCCTCTCCCAACCCAAGGCTTCAGAACGGAGTTCACGGTTCTTCACTGGCTTTTAAACTACTCTAATACAAAACAGTTGTCCAGTGTCCTATCAAGTTAACAAGCCAATAAAAAATAGTCACATAACCAAAAACTGTTCTTTCAGTGCCTCTCTGCATCTCCTTCTGACATGTAACTAATGGTCACTGCAACGCTTCCTCGCTCACCTTTATCACACACCAGAATAAAAGTTAGCCACAGTCTCCTCACTTCTCCTGCTGCTCAGCCTCCACAACATGTCTGTTTGGACCTCTGGTATCCTCATGTTATCTCCTCCAAACTCCCTGCTCAAAACCTCCACTGCAGTCCAACTGAACCACCGCTGCCCCCTAAACAAGGCAAAACTTTCTCAGCTCTCTACCTTCCACATAATTGTCTGCCCAGAATGTTCCCTTTTTCCTCTTTCCTGCTGGGTTAGGTCTACTCTTTCCAAGCCTAAATCATATCTACTTTTTGAAAGATAAAGACTCAAAGCCATTTTCCCTCTTCCAAACTCCTGGCGACAGTGCTCATCACACTCATTTGGAAATCATCAATGGAAGGTGTACACATGACTGTTCTGTGTACATGTCCTGTCTCTTCCTTGTTTTCACATCCCTATAAGCAAGGACCATGGCGTTACATTTCTTTGATTACAGTTATTAATCAAAGATTAATGGTGCTTTTGTACAAGAGATACTCAATAAATGTTGTCTCAGAGGTAAAACAATAAATATTTACCAAGTATCTTCTAGGGGTAGATAGTAGGCACTTGATAAATATATATAGATATTAAGTTCAATTCAATAATTAATTACTGAATATCAAGTATATAAATTTATTACTCAAGAAATTATGTAGGACTAAAAGATGAATAAATACAGGCCCTTCAATAATTTGGCAGTCTTGAAGACAGCACTGTTTTTTTAAAGAGAGAGAGAAAAGTTGTGTGTGTGTGCGTGTGCGTGCGTGTGTGTGTGTGTGTGTGTGTGTGTAAGTGTTATTGAAATCCAAAAGCAGAACTCTTAAGAGTTCAATAACTCAGTAATGGTGATCTAGAAATTATCATGGCTGATAATAAATTATTTATTCCAATGTTAAAATCTATTATCTTAATAGTCAGCACCAGAATTTCTCTTAGGGAAGATATTGTCTTTATTTAGAAACAGAATGTGATGGATTATTTGGGTCTGAAAACATAGGCCCAGGTCTATGGGCAAGGTCTAGATGGAGAGAACAGTTTAAAGGGAATTCTAATTTCCCCTCATCAGAAATGAGGCAAGATTTGGGATGGAGGGTAGAAGGCATTTCCAAAGGAGAAGGAGGGTTAAGCCAGGAGCATGCTGGAGCCACTCACTCCCAACTGAAGAGCTGATCGTGCACATCTTGTCCCAATTCCACAGTCAGTGATGCCCAACTGACAGGCTGAAGTCAGCTATAGTGAGAGTACTTACACCATGGAAATCTCAAATGCCACAGATCAGAGCTCTTTTTTAGAGTGAGTTGTGAAACATTTACCATCACACAACTGGGCAGGGAAGCAAAAGCATGAGATGTTGGCCAAGAAATAATTTAAGCTCAGAGATGCCAAATATTCTATTTTAAATGGTTTGTTTTGCCTCATCTTGTTTTCTTGTATTCCCAATTTTCAGTCAAGTCCAAAATATAAATAAAGGCCCTAGGTGAATGTGGTGTGTGTGTGTGTGTGTGTGTGTCATAGGGAATAGGGTTGAATTCCATATTAGAGATGAGGGAGCAGAACAGGGAGGAAATCTGCGGAACGTTGAGATGATCCACGTACAAAACAAATTCAACAGAAGTGGGAGCCTGTGACTGTAGGCGACTGGGGAAAAAAGCAGAGAGAATGAGGTGCCAGAGGTTCCCACTCCACGTGGGGTTCAAGCCAATTGCACATGAATCTCAGCCGATTCCTAGGTTCCACAGTTCATTGTAATTTAGGGCCAGTGTGTTTTGACACTTCAATTTTATGTGCAATTAAAAATTCTGTATACCATAATATACATACAGATCCTTAGAAAAAATTGGACAGAAACTGCAGAAAACTGATAGTCCCCAGTTATCCAGTACACCAGTCTTTCAGAAGTGATGATTTCCAGACTGACAGGTGTCGGATGAGCCTCCTTACCAGGTGTAGCTGTTCCTCACTTTACTAGGCCCAAGCATAAAACGATCTAAACCTTTCTAACTGGCTCTTTCTCATACTTTATTATAAGGATAGGCAAATCTTATTACTATCAGTACACCATATCATTATCAGCTTATTTTGAGTATTAGAACCAAATTAATTTATGACCATATCTTATAACAGTTCAAGAATATCAAATGTCTTAAAAACTTGTAACATACCTTGAGGATTCTTACTTCTAGATTTCTGACCAAGTCTTGGCAAATTCCAGAAACAAAATATTGGTACAATGCAAGGAGAGGCAGAATCTACCAACAGAAAAACAAAACATAGGTTATCGAGTTAATACCCTATAATAAAATTTAGCCAAATAATGTAGGAAATGTTATGTAAAATAGTTATTGATTTTCCCATGCCAGGAGACTATACTGTTTGGTGTAAGTAAAATGTTCTGCCTCACATATGCTTCATAATTTTATCAGAACTTTAAAGTGCTATCAGGGACTTAGAGTTCCAAGTGGGTGACAGTTGGTATGCAAATCCTAGGTTTCATATCTTTTTAAAGGGTGAAATGCAGTTAATTCTCTTCCCTGAAAAATTAATTCAACATATATGATGAATCACTGAGGCCTGTGGAAACATTCCAGCAAATGGCTATCAAATAAACACAAAATTTAAAGCGAAGGAACACACATCCATGTTCCCGGATAGCTCTTACTTATTCATCTCAATGTCAGCTGCTATTTGTCTTCAATGAGAATATCTCTATCAGAAAAAAATAATACTCACAATATGTCTATTCTGTATCAGGTACTGTTGAATGAGAAAAAAAATCTAACATGTCACTGCCTTCACAGAGCAGATAGTCTACTGATTAAAACCCAAGCTTACTCTTCACACGTGTTTTTATGTTCCTAGAATTAACCCCAAAGTTCAATTCTTCTTGAACTCTCACGGATATACGTGAAAGCTTCCAGACTATCAATATTTCAACTGAGCTAGCCACTGTGCAGCCAGGCCGGTGTTGAGGGACCATTTTGCCCAGACTTCTGAACAGCTCCTCCTGATCTCAACTCAACACTGAAGCTCGGTTCCTACAACGTGGGTCCTGGTCCACTAAAAGGAGATGGAGCAGGGAGGAGGATTGGGATTCCCATTAATTAGCAAACTATTTCCCATGATTCCACCACAATGGGTCCCAGAGCAAATTTTATATGTGACAGCAGGCTGGAGGGTAGTGTCACACAAAGTGGAAACTATTTACATTCTGCAAGTTCAGCTAAGAAGACACTGTCAGTCAAAGGGCAGCTGCTATTAGCAACAGCTTTAAAAAGGATTAGAACTGATCTTAAATGTTTCAAACATTAGACAGTATGTTTTTCTACAATTATGCACTACACACAACAAAAATACCTTTTTCTATAATTAATGCAGCATCAAACAATGAGTTGGCTATTACCTTCGAGATTTTCTTTTCTTTCGTGAGAAATAAAAACACAACATTTTATTGCTGCCATTTGCTCAATTATTCAGAAAAATGTTCTCAATTTCTTAAGCTTCAGAGAAAAAAAGTATCATTTCTTTTCCTGTGCAGTGATATGTATTATATATGAATATGACTAGGCAGCTAAAGGTTACCCAGGGGATAGAACTGTTTTCTAAATCCAGAAATGAATCCCCTTAACAATGATACAGCACCATTTTGTTATTTTTTTCTAATAAACAATTTCTTGCCAAATCTACCAAGTGTTGAAAGCATTTATCAACCTCTACACCTTAACACATGGCTTTATAATTTAACAACTCATATCAGGGAGAAATAAATATTTTCAATATAAGGAGAGAGAATAAATTTAGAACAAGAGAAAAGAAAACAATATGTGAAAAAAAAGAAAATAGGTATGAAAATTATGAAAGAAAGGGAAAGAAGCAGAAAAGGGAACAGAATAGATATTAAGAAACAAACAGAGGGAAAGGAGAGATACAAAAGTAGAGGAAATAGCATATAGGAAAAAATAGGAAAAATAAAATAAAGGAGAAAAATATAAAATGACCAACAGTTAGAACATACTTACTTGTTTTAAAAATGCAATCAACTTCTAATTTATTATATAATAATTAATTTGGTTAATTTCCCCCAAAGGAAAAATGAGTTGTATTGGAATTTTTTAATTTCCTAGGATATTAAGAAGTATCTGTCTTTGCCTGGCCAGTTTGGCTCAGCGATTAGAGTCGGCCCCAGGGACCAAAGAGTTGCGGGTTCAATTCCAGTCAAGGGCATGTACCTCAGTTGCGATTCAATCCAAGATAAATTTATCTCAATAAATAAATAGTCTCATAGGTTTGGTATTGATATGATCTGATTAACAATGTGGTAAGTTACATGTGCACTAGATTCCTCTGTTGGAGACCAGTGAAACATTCTAATCAATTTCACCAAACGTCTTAAGAAAAAAAAGGTAGAGTAAAAAGAGAACAAAATAAAATAGATACTGCTTTTGGATCCAAAACACAACGTAAACAATGATGTCAAAGAAACTTAATTCATATATTTTATTTTGAAGTACAGATAAGGATCTTGAATATAGAGTTTAAAAGTTAAACAAGAACTGACCAAAACATTAATAAATTTTGAAAAGTGTAAGGTAAGTGTGGCAAAAAAAATACCACAGTGAATTAAGATTTGTTGATTTTACCAATTACTTACTATTATGTTTTGCTTAGCAAAGTGCAGTTCTCGTATAACATAATACAGACTGGCAATTACAGAGCAAATGTTAGCCCGGTATACATCCGAGAAGAGCTCGATGCCTGGGAGAAGCTGAGTGATTTCATACTGGGCATAGCAACGTGCAGCTTTGGGATGTGGAAGTGTGGTTCTGAGCAATCCCTGAAAATGAAAAAAGGTGAAACAAAGAGCTATAAATTGCATTTGCAATAATGACACTGAAAGATAAGCACATGTATTAGCACATGCCTAGTAATAAACAGGACTCAGTAATATTATCATCATAATAGTTTCCAAATGCTTTCATTACTCAAGATGTTGCCTTTTAAATTCCACAGTAATTGTATACTTTTCAGAAGAAATTACAATTATATTATGTTATCATTTGTTGAGGGACAATTCTGTGCTGGGCACTATTGGTAAATTCTTCATAATACTATCTCATTTCATCCTCATTTAACCAACCCCTAGCAGGATTATGATCTCACAAATGATACAACTGAGGTTTAAACAGCCTACCTGAGGTCACACAGCTAATGGTGGCAGAAAGAAGATTCAAAGTCATTTCTATTTAACTAAAAACTATGTTCATTTTACTCTATCAACCCATAAGTAGAAGAGATAACTGATTCCAGAAGTCTAAATCAAGTAGAGGTCATTCTGAATTTTAACTGAATTAATTGAAAAGGTGATTTATTTAATTTGACCAACATTTCTTAACTAAATTATATGACAAACATTGCACTAGATGTAGGAAAACCAGATGAATACACAAAATCAAACTTTACATTTAGGAGTGCTTCTTATGTTACCTTAAAAAATTAAAACTTCTTGATGACAAATGCACTTAAAATCATTTTAATGTAAATATCAAAAAGGGTTTCATCAGATTGCTCATTAAAATTATAAGGTACCTACCCTAAAATGCTAGGCAGTTGTTTAAATTTTTAGTTTTACAAATTTGCTTTAAAATCATAAAAAGAATTAACAGGTTTTTAAAAATAAATCTCACCACCTAATTTTTATTTTAGGTGTAGTATTACCAATAAATATGTCTACATTAAGCAAAAAGTGACATATTTTTAAATTACAGTTGACCCTTGAACAACATGGGTTTGAACTGCACGGGTCCACTGACACTCGGACTTTCCTCAGTAAATACCCATGCTGTCTTCTATCCGCAGTTGGGAGTCTGCAGGTGCAGAGGGTATTGATTTATGCCATTTTATATAGGGACTTGTGCCTCCATAGATATTACTATCTGTGGAGGATCCTGGAACCAATCCCCCACAGATACTGAGGAGCAACTAAGTTTTGAGGAAGTGAAAAGTTACACACACATTCTCAACTGTGTGGGAGTCAGCATGCCCTCAACTCTCTTGTTGTTCAAGGGTCAATTGTCCTTATTTTCTAAAACATAAACTGCATTACTTTCAAGAACAAGGAGTGGAGTATGCAAAGGACGAAACATGCAGAGTCCGAACCAGATTATTGTTCCCTGTACATCCTGCCTTTTCCCCTTCCTCGCCTGTGACGGGCAGGCAAGAGTTGAATGGAACATAAGAGAATTGAAAAGTTTGGCCTTACATTCAGAGAAACCTTTCCCAAAGATCTCATCTACACAGCTTTCACAAGATACCAGACTCTTCTGATACACAGAACAAGGGCGTCCAACTTCAAAGTAAACAGAACCTTCAGTACATTGCAAAGGCCTGGTAACATTCCTGAATCTGAAAATGTCTTATATTTCAGATAAAAGCTCCTTTCTTCTTCACTAAAGTCAAACCCAGATCCTAAGAACTGCAAACACTCTGCATACCTCTGTAGTCTTCAACCTATTTCTTGCTTTCATTACATAGCATACTTTATACCATGGACTCGAGCAAAACTTTATTTAGCAGGAGGCAATCTAAGGCACCCGTCTGGAGTCAAACAGATCAACTTTGCCGCTCACTAGGACATGATCTTACTAACAACAGGAGACTCAGTTTCCTTATCTGTAAAACTCCTTCTTCTGCAATCTCAAGGAGCAAACAGACTCTGCTGGATGCTAAAGGTGAAAGTTCAGCGAGAGAAGGGAAGATAGGCTTGTGATATTTAATCAACGTTCATGCTGTTTTCCTACCTGTATGCTTTATGAGTATGCTAGACCACTGCCCTTTTTTCTTTTACTGACTGAATGGTCAGTAGAAGACAAACATAAAGTATTACCTGAAAGAGTAATGCAGACAAAATGCAACAGTTTAATCTCTTCTCAACGTCTGACACCTTAGCAAATCTAAAGAAGTATAAGAAAAAGAAGTTGATTCATAAAAATTTTTCAAAACTATTTTATATAAATACGTCTCTAATACAGACATTCCAAAATTAAAATAGTCTTTGTTATTCTAAAAATGCTATGTACTTATATAAGATCTAGAACACTGAGAAACAGAAAAAATAAAAATAAAAAATCACCTATAATCCTACCACCTAAACATGATTAGTGGCAACCTTTTGGCCAACTTCTAGACTTTTTTCTGGTTACACACGCACATTAAGACTAGAATTATGCAATACATATTACTTTATAAACATATGTTCTCTTCATGGACTTAATGAGCTACATTATTACTTTTCATAACTTTAATATTTTTATCATATGAATACACCATAATATAAAAATATTCAGCACCGCTTAGAGTTTTCCAATGCTGAGGTAAACACCATTGTACCTACAGTTTTGAACACTTGTCCTATTAGTTCCCCTGGATAAATCTCCAGAAGTGGAATTTTTGGGAAAAGGGGGTGTACAGTTTTTAAGTTTGTAATGAGTATGGTTAAATAATTGCCTCTAAAAGACTGAAACAGTGTGTTTTCTCTCCAGGAGAATATTATGGACCATTGATGCTATTAAGTCTCTCTGCTGAAGATTAAGGTCATGTCCCTGAATTTACCACTGTCTCATTTTAAGTTTGGTAGACGAGTTTGAGCTTCTCTTCATGTGGGTCTTGAAATTCACATCTGCAGCTATAAACCACACTACCTTTTTCTAAGTCTTATTTAGATAAAGCCAGTCGGTTTCACCATATTAACTATATTAATTAACTAACGTCTATCTGAGTTCAGCTTCTCTATGTGGATATTCGAGTGTGGTGTTTTGCCCTTCTGAGCAGTGGGGAGAAGAGTTTCTTCTACTCAGGGAACCTCTGAGAACAGCCAAGGCCTCTGTAGCATCAGATATCCTGTGGAAGTCAGACTTCCAGCTACATGATTGGGAAATGACTTCCTGTTGGTTGAAAATCAGTAGCTAATAACTTCAGGGGCTCAGAGAAGCTGAGATGTCCAATGGCAGAGATGCTATAGCAGTTCTTTCTCAAGCTGTGAACCTTTCTCAGCTTTTCTATTATCTGCTGCCAAGATCTACTAAGCCATAAGCTCAGACTTATGTAGGGGTTGTGTGTGTGTGTGTGTGTGTGTGTGTGTGTGTGTGTGTATGCATGTGCAAGGATGAGTTCTTTTCTAGGACTGCAAAACAATCGAAGCTGACAATTTTTTTTAAATCTTTACTGTTCAATACTTTTTAACTAGGTAACCTCTTACTTCCCCTGCCCATGGATGCCAATTTTCTGAAAACAATGTGATATTAACTAGGTATTATTTTTAAAAATTTGCTCTACAGCTCAAAATACTAAGCAGGTTTTTGCCCACCACACCACAGCCTATAGGCAAGCGATCAATGTAACACAACTGGGGAGGTGAAGGAGCCTGTACCCGGACCCCTCCATACTCCTATTTTTTTTAAATGTGGGACGCTTCAAGAGTTTGCGTGTCATTTTTGTGCAAGGGCCGCACTAATCTTCTCTGTATCGCTCCAATTCTAGTCTACGGGCTGCCGAAGTGAGCACTACTACGCCCTCCGAACTTTCTAAATTTCTCACATTAATCAAATGTTTAAGATATTTGTGAGTTCTAACTCGCTACAAGGCACTGTGATAGAGTTTCACCTATGTTACATGTGATAGGCTGGGTAATGGTCCCTGCATCCTAAGATATCCACATCCTAATTCCCAAAACCTATTAACATGTTACCTGACATGACAAAAATAATTTTAAAAGACCTTGTAGATGTGATTACATTCAGGACCTCAAGATGAGCTCATCCTGGATTTTTCAGCTTCCCCACAGAGGGAAGCTATTGGCTGTTATGCAGATCACCACGTCGTCACACTCACTGGGCTATCTTTGCCGATATGACCGCTCCTTGCAAACACCCCCAAATGCCAACTCTGGACAGAAACTCCTCACTGTAGTCTTTGTAATGCGGGGGCGAACAGCTGTCGGTGGCACTGGTGAGTGCGGTGCCAAACTCTGTCCATGTATGTAGCACGTCTTGTTTTCTGAATATGTCATCAAGAGCTTGACTCCAACATTTAAAAGCAGCCCTAGAACAGAAACAGAGCATCGAGCAGTCCATTCTCCGAGACCTATGTCATGAAATCTTTCCAAAAGGAAAAGTGAATACACTGAAGAAACATTTTAATTAAAATCTATACTACTTGTGTATTATGTACGCATAACCATTTCTCTCAGGTAGCATTTGATGAATAAAATGTAGCAATGTCATATTATTGAAGAGCCAGGAATTATGAAAGATAATATTTTTTCACAGTTAAAAAAACTTTTTTCAAAGTTTTCTCTCGTTCTGTAGAATCTTAAAAAGATCTACCTTTTCTTCCCTGCAAAGATGAGAAGACTTCCAAGTTGATGCAATGCCTGAACTTTGAGACTTCTTTGATTGCTGGCTTGGAGAACATCTATATTTTAATCAAGTAAAAGAACAAATATCAGTTCCCGAAAAATATTTCCTTTATATTTGCAAGAATATTTTAAACTCTATTATGCCTTAACTGTGTACATAAGCACACTGCAAGCTAGTAGTGCCTTCAAATGTCACATAATATATACACAGAAAGCGCGTAAATGATGTTCTGTTTGAACGTAGTAGAGTGGGGGATTGGGTCTAAGCACAGGTGAGTAACACGGAGAGAGTGAAATGAGAGTCAGGCAGGTAGAAATGGTTAAGAGAAACGCAGAAAAGGCGTGCAGGGGAGAAAGGGCGGGCATATATGGAAATCACGTGTGCGGCTGGAGTATGGATTTACTGGGACAGTGAAGAAGGAGGTAGTGGCAACATTACAGAGGCATCTGAATGCCTTGTGGGAAAATGTGGACATTATTCTATAGCAGATGTGAAGCCTTGAGCATGGATGTGACAAGATTACATCATATCGATTCTTCCTTTTACCCAAATGCAAAAAAAAAAAAGAAAAGAAAATCTTTAATATCACCTTAATTGGAGATGGGGGGAGGGGTTGAGGGGGTTCTGATGAACGCATGCATGCACGGATGTATAGCAAAAATACCCACTGACATGGCAATGGTTTCTAACTGGAGCCTGTACCCGGACCCCTCCATACTCCTGTACTGCCCCCAGAGGTATTTTAGAAATCTTAGGAAGGGCTTTGTTAGTTGCCACCATGGGGCATCTCCTGGTATTTTGTAGGTGAAAACCAAAGACACTGGATGGCCTGTAATGCATGGGACATTCCCCCCCATGCATTACATGAGAAACCTGTTTGCAGTTATCTGAGTCTAACATCCAACTTCATTCTATACATAAAAAGGGTAGATTTGCATGTTTTCAAAATGCTCTGGATTTGCCAGAAATGCAACCACACACTATAGTACTCTGTTTTGTTTAGAACTGTATCTAGATTTACTTGCTATTTTAGAAAATTGCATCACCAAAATTAACAGTGCTGATACCACGTGTCACCAATGCAACGGAACCACTCTGCATTCAGAGCCGTGACGTTCGTGGTGACCCTGCAAGCAGGACAGGAGCATCTGATTGCTTCACTGTGCCTTCCGCTGCTTGAGTCCTTACATAGCAACAATAGATTCCTTTATTGTAAAATGACTTTATTTATCCCTTATTGTATATTTACAGCTTCACACTGATTTGGAGGGGAAATAATACATGTAGGAAGAATACACTGAATATAAATTTTACTCCAGAGAGTACAGGGGGAATTACAAAGTGTCTGCTATATAAAAGGGAGATGTTGGGTGGACAACATGGGCTGAGTATATACTGCTGAATTTGGGGAAAGGAGAACTGCTGGAGTGATGCCCTTTCTAAAAGCCAAATCAAGTGGAAAGGCAGAGAACATGAAACCAGCTGGGGCAGAGCAAAAGAACTTGACAGTGGCCACATCCTGACAAGCGGTTCACAGATTCAGTTAAAGGTGACGGGCAGAAGGGTGGCCTAGGATCTCCCCATATGACAGCCAGGCTGGGGGGAGTGGGTAACGGGAGGTGCTGGGAGCATCTTGTCTCGACACGGCTCTGGCACTGACTGCAACGGTTTGATGAATAGATTCTATTTCAACCTCTTTCATCCTATTTTTAAAAATAACATTGTAGGACCAAATGTAATCTCCAACATTTATGCAGGTGATCATATTGACAGTAAAGACATACTGAATAAATCTTACCAATAGTTTTGTAATATGAAGAAATTACGAGTCCAAGTTGTGAATAGGGAAGTTTGCTTTTCTCCACTGAACTAAAAACTCTGAAGTGCTCCTGAGAAAGGTCAGGGGGTGTTGGCATGTGCATCTCTTCTGTCCCCAGGCAAAATTCCACCTTTCCAGTATTAAATTTTGAATTGTTTATTCCTCTGTCTATTATTCATGAAAAAAAAATTAAAAAGAAATTTAAAATGGAAAAAAAGAAGGGAAGTTGATGGTGAAGAAAAAGGTAGTGGAAATGGAAAGGGAGAAGAAAGGAAAGATTTTGTGTATAACTGAGACCGAGCTGCAGTTTGAGGCACTCTGTTTCCTTAAACTCTGTAACTGGAATCATTTCTGAGAGCACAGGTGTGTGTGGATGGGCGCTATACTCAAGCTGTTTCCCAGTTTGCCAGGATGTAAATGCTGAGATAATGCTTTTCTCCTCATGGGGACTGGTGGAAGAGTTACACTACTTGGGTTTGCCCTTTCGTAAGAACTTCCAAGAGTAAGATGTTAGTTTGCATCTGGGGCAGAGACCTCTGGGATAAAAGCAACACATAGGTAGTTCTAACCTGAGGGGGGGAAATGGGAAAGAGCTATCTCTTTCTAAGATCAGAGAACACATAGGAAAAAAGGAAAATATTCTACGGGAAGTGGTCACACGCTGCAGAGAGAGAAAAGCAATTGTGGACTCAGAAGTCTACAACCTGAGGACTGGGATAAACTTCTGGGGATATTTTGGTGTGTGGTTCCATGCTGTTGAGACTCTTGCTCCTGGTGAGCCTATGAATGAGTGACGTCCACAATGCCCTGGCCTCAGCAGCCCTGCTCAGCTCCGGTACACTCATGCCTATGACTTCTTTTATGGAGTCAATCTATCTCATATTTGGTCTCCTCTTTCTTTCTGTCTTCTGTTTTTCCCAGGATTACTGTCTTTTTCAAAGAACCTTGTCTTCTCATGATGTGCTCGAAGTGGAACACCTTTTTTCTTTTTGCCTCCAGCAATGTTTCAGGCTTAATTTACTTTAGGGGCCTCTTATTTGTCTTTCTGGTGGTCCAGGGTATCTACACAGCTCTTCTCCAACACCACATTTCAAATGAAGATTTGATTCCTATTTCAGTATTTCAAATGAACATTCTGGTACCAGGTGAGAGACAGAGTGAGTTGATGCAAACCATTCTTAGGAATTTTATTTCCTTTTGATATTCACGCCCTTAATCATTGTCAATGTATGCCATAATTAAAAGAACTTTAAACATGATATGGAGAGCTCATTTAACGTAATGTTAGTTTTGAGTACAACCAAAACTGTGGGTACATAGCATAGCTTTTTGTAGGAGGCAGCAACAACAAACACATACATGCATGTACACATGCATACATGCAAACATGCATACATACATAAAACTTTGGTGAGTGGTTGCAAAAAAAATTGGTCATATTTCTAAAAGATAAGTTCAGTGGATATTAGCATCTTAGATATAAGTTTAAATCTCTTTTTAATAACTTTACAATATAATTATTTTAAGTTTATTCTTTATTTTTATTATTCTGATAAATTTGAACAGCAAGAATCATAAACATAAATTACGATTGAAAAAAATTTTTAATAACCTAAATTTGACTATACTCTTGTTTGCGGTTACCACTAACTCAAAGCCCTACTTCCACTGTGTTCACAAATTGATAGGTGTGGAGAATGGGGAAAATCAAATAAATGTAATGTAACCAATGATAGTGAACATCTTGTTTTAAAGTAAAAAAAAAAAAAAAATCTCCTAAGATAAAAATCTATGATATTAACAAGAAATCTTATTGATGCTTAAAGTAGTGCTTTGGTAAAAAGGATGTAGTTAATTCAGTATGAATCAATTCATCTTTTCATGAAAATTAAACAAGACTATAGCACCATACTTGCAAAGAAAGCGGTAAGAACATAGGTGTACGGAGTCAAAAAAACTAACAAATATCGTGTGCATATCTACTTTACACGGGGAGTACGGTAGTTTCACAAAAAGCGTAAGAGCAGATGAGTGAGACAGTGCCTTGGCTGGAATAAAGTGAGCGAGAGAGGTGAGGTGATCCACTAGGCATGAAGGAAGTGAAAGGCAGCAGTGAGTGGGCTTTTGAGTGGGGGGAAAGGAGGCCCCTATGGCAGGATATGGTAGATCCGCAGGGTGGCATCCCCACCTCAATAATGACTAAGGGGTACAGAAAAAGTATTTTTACCTTGTGTCTGTGCAAGAAATAATGAAAGCAACTTTCTGCTGTGTCGGTTTGATCTGTTGTGATATTTGGATTTTTCCAAAGTCTCTCTAAAACATCTCAAAGTGTCCTCCACGTCCACAGGCACACAGAGGAGCCCTTTGGCTTGGCTGTATTCTGAAAGGGAAAGGAAGAGCAACGCTGGGGATGAAATGCTGCAGTAAGCCAACTGGTCACAAAAGACTCATTCAGAAAAGTTCTTGGTCCCAAACTAAAGCTGCTAAATTCACAGCCCCCAAGTATGTAGCAGGTATTTCGACATTCAGATCTCTTTTTTTTTTTTTTTTTTTTTTGGTATATTTGAAAGTTCTTGAAAAAAAAACACTTAGAAAACTTTCGATTCTTTTTTTTTTTTTCTTTCATTTTTTTATTCCTTACCCGAGGGTATTTTTCTATGTATCATTAGATACAGTGGGAGGGAGGGAGAGAGAGAGAGACAGAGAGAAACATTGATGTGACAGAGACACATCGACTGGTTGCCTCCCGCACGACCCAACCACGGCCAGGGAGGAACCACACCGAGGTACATGCCCTTGACTGGAATCGAACTCCAGATTCATTGGTCCGCAACCGACGCTCTAACCGCTGAGCCAAACCGGCCAGGGCAAAGCTTTTGATTCTTATGAAATGCAAAAAAATTTAGATCTTGCCGATTTTCCTTATGAAGCCTCCTACTTTTTTTTTTTTTTTTTGCTGATCATAAAAGCTAAAATAATCTCCTTTACAGCAGCCTCTTCAAACGAGGGGTACCTTGGGAAAGAGACAAAAGGACAAAACAAAAGAGCTTGGAGATGGGCAACTGCTCTCTCAAGAGAAGGAAAAGAGTTTTGAATATTGGTGGATGCAGAGGAAAGGAAGATGGGGCTGCAAGCGGGTATGAAACTAACAAACAGTCCTGAAAAAGAAATGGCTGGAAAGAGAGTTGCCGCAAGGTCTCTGGAGAGGAAGTGACCATCCAAGAACTAGGCTGCAAAAAAGTGATCATGAAGCAGGCGCACGAAAAACAAGAAACACAGGCTTCAGAAGGAGTAACAAAGAAAGCTACTGCTTCAACAAGCTGAACAGGTCGAATACCTACTGCAAAACTTGAGGTCTTGAGAGCACAGCAAACTTTAGGGAATGCGGCTACCAGAGGGTAAGAGGCTAGCTCAAGAGATGAAGCATTCTGCCACTGGCGTATTAAAATCACATCTGCAGAGAGTGTCTGCTTACATGCTAAAGGAGGGAAAATGGAGGGGAGCAATCAGCAGAGGGCAAGGGTGAGCTGGAAAGACTTCATGGGAGAGAAGGTATGCCAGCTGTGCCTGAGAGGATGGGGAAGATTTGATTGGGAAGAAAGAGATAAGGGGTTTTAGATAGTCAGAATAAGAATAGCTGAAGTTGACTGAGCACTTACACTACACCAGGGACTATTCTAAATAATTTACAGCAATAGTCTCACCGAACCCTAAAAAATAACTGTAAGAGGTAGGTACCATTATATCCTCGTTTTATAATACATATGAGGAAAGAAGTCTGGTAGCTTCCCTCGGGTCACAGAACTCATGCAAGGAGAGGTATGGCAGCAGCAGTAAGGGTGCTGATTCGGGCACAGTGAGATGACATGGACAGTCCTGTTGAACAAAGAGGGGTTTGCCAGGGGCCTGATGCCCTCATTGAGTAAGTGGCCTTCATCCTCTTTAATGGGGAGCTGAGTAAAGGTTTTGAGCAGGACTCTGACAGAAAGAAAGCGGTGTCTTAGGAAGAGTTAGCCAACAGTTGTATGCACAGCAGACTTTAATAGAAGGAGGTTAGTGGCTGAGAGATTGACAACATTGTGTGATTTGAGCTTGACCAAGTTAGCAGCAATGGAAACAAGGGAGGGACACAGTGAACTTTCATTGTCAGAAGCGACAGAAGAGTGGTTAATTGGCTATGTGGGGAAAAAAGAAAAGGGGGTGGGAATTACCTATTCCCCACCCTCTCAGGGCCATGAGCTTGCTTCCTACCTCACTTGAAAAAAAAACCTGAAGCAATCTAAGGGATTTCCCATAAGCCCCCACCAGCCTATCCACCCTGCCCCCGGCACCCATGCCCATCTACACCTCAAGGGCATCGCTCCAGCAGTTGTCCTTTCTCCAAATCTTCGATTTGCCCCTCTGCTGACTCTTTCCTAGCAGCACATTTTTACTATAGCTTTAAAAAAATTGAAAAATGTTATGTTCGTTGCAGCATTATTTACAATAAACAAGACAGGGAAACAACCCAAGTGTCCATCAACAAAGGAATGGAGAAAGAAAATAAAATAAAAAAGAAGGAAATCCTGCCATTTGCAACCACATGGATGGACCTTGAGGGTATTATGCTGAGAGAAATAAGTCAGGCAAAGAAAGGCAAATACTGTATGATCCTACATGTGGAATCTAAACTGAATGCTTAGATACATAGAATAGTTTGGCTCTTGCCAGAGGTGGGTGGGGATGGGCAAAATGGGTGAAGAGGGTCGAAAGGTAAGACTTCCAGTTTTAAGTCCTGGGGCTGTAATGTACAGCATGGTGACTATATTTAAATTTCTAAAATAAAAAATTTAATTAAAAAAAAAACTTTCCCTTGACCCTACTTTCAAGGTACCATCCTATTTCTCTGCTCCATTTTACAACAAACCTCAAGAAGTTCTGTATTCATTGTTTTCCATTCTCTCTTGAACCCACTTAAATCAGACACCCCCACCCATCGTTCCACCCAAAGGATCTTCATATGGCGAAACGTGATGTTCAATTGTTAGATTTTACCTCACTTCAATTTTCAGCAGCATTTGACTCAGTTAATAATTCCCTCCTCTTTGAAATATTGGCTTACAGGTCCTTTTTCAATCTCACTGGCCACTCCTTCTTAGTCCTCTTTGCTAATCCATCCTCATCAACCCAACCTTTTAATATTGGAAAACCTCAGGGTTCTATTTTTAGACTGCCTCTCTTTTCTTTTTAATTTATACTCACCCCCTTTATAATCTCATCTAGTCTCATGGCTTAAATATCATGTATATGCTAGTAGCTCCCACATTTATATCTCCAGCTCCAGCTCTCCTGAAGTTCAGACTCACCTATCCAATGGTCTACTCTGCTGTGCATTCAACAGACATCTCAGATTTAACCGATCCCCAACTGATTTCCTAATCTTTCCCTCCTACACTAGCTCCTCCCATAGTCCTTCCCTATCTCATTAAAGGATGGTTCCATTTCTACAGTTGCTTAGGCCAAAAGCTGGACTCGTCCTTGACTTTTCTTCTCTCATGCTCCAAATCAAATTCACAGCAAACCGTATCGGATCCTCCTTCAGAAAATATCAAGTGCCATCTCTCACCAGCTGCACCCTCCACTACCACCTCCACTATGTTCCAAGGCCTCATCATCTCCTTTCAAATCACTGCAACCACCCTGACAACCAGTCTCCCGGTTTCCACCCTTGCCACTCTCAACACAGCAAGCAGAGAACTCCCTTTAAATCGTTAGTCATCGCAGGTCACTCCTTTGCCCAATACCCTCCATTGGCTTCCCCATCACCCACAGCAAACACCAGAGCCCCAAGAGCAACTTGTAAGGCCTGACATGAGCTGGCTCCCCATACTGTTATTCTTACTACTCTCTTCCTATTCTCCCTGCCTCCCTCCCCACCAGGCATGCTGGTAAGTACTCCACTGAGCTCCCAGGCCTGATCATCATCTGTGTCCTTTCTGGTTAGACTGTCCTCGAACCTTATAGCATTCAAGAAACAATTTGCCAGATATCAGTGGTCATGGGAAGACAGATACTCTCTTCTGACTAACTGTGATAGTATGGTAATTTTTAGATGATCATGCATACTAATTATAGGTTTCACACTGAATCATTATCATGAAAATCTTGGCATACAGTTTATAGCTCTTTATAAGACCCTAAGACCTCCTAGAGCAATGTTTAGGCCCACACTTTTGTGCTTATTTGGCAAATTTTTAGGATGCTGAGTTTTTTTCAATGTACTGAACTGAGATCATTAACATGTTTATAAGCATGGTGGGTCTTATGCATGTCACCATGACATGTTTGCAAGACGGCACTCTGTCCTGTCCCCGCCATGATGCTCCCCCCAGTCCCCTCTCCTTTAAGCATGCAGGGCCCTGCATGCCCCCGACAAGGCATGCCCCCACTCCTCCCACCACCACCCTTATGCACAACGCCCTGAAGATGATAGATTTCTGCTTTGTTTTTCTTGCAAGAATTCATAAGCTTGGATTGTATCTGTTTCTCCTTAGAGAGTGAGATCACGGAAAGAAGCCAGCAAAGGAAAAGGAGGAACTGGAAGCCCTCACATAGTAATATTTTGAGACAGTCAGTTTCTTTCTCCAGGCCTTTGTTTCAAATATCTGTCAAAACTGGGACGGAAAAACAAAAGGTGGGATGCATACTCTTTATCTCCAAAGGTTATTACTTTAACCTGTGTGTGCAGTGTCCAGCACAGGGCCTGCCAGGGAGTAAGCATTTAACTGATGGAGGCTCATGTTATGACTGTTAGTCATACATTTTTAACATGCATAGTGACACTTGCTGGTGCCACCACGCTTGGTGCTGAGGAGATGAACAAAGGGGACATATGCCCTGCTCTCACAGAGGGTACACTCTACAATACGCATCGCAAAGGCGTGCTGACGACAAGGGGCACAGGAGGAAGGGAAGGCGTTTGCCATCTTCAAAACAGGGTCAGAATCAAACTGCCCTCCTGCTACTTTTATCAAACATCTGTTCATAGATCATTCCTTTCTTTCTAAACTATATTTTGTTGTCTGATTTTCCTTTTTTCAAGCCCTCCTATACCTTTTTCTTGCAGTCTAATTAGGGTTCTGTTTGGTGTTTTGTGGCTGTCTACATGAGATTAAAAAAAAAAAAAAGCAATGAGGAAAAATCAGCTTCAGAGGGCTTATCCTGACATATGTCTCAAGGGGGTTCCTGTCTGAAAGCTCCCATGGATAATTCAAAAAGCTATTTCAAAGCCACAACAGTTTGAGATAGGTAAGAAGAAGAAAAGAAGGAGGAGTGGGAGGAGGAGGAAGGGAGGAAAAAGAAGAGAATTACTATGTCTCTACTTGTACAAGTGTAGACATTAACACTAAAATGCCAATCACTCCTGGAATATGGGTCCATCAAGGAAAACTCCCAGGGCATAATACAAAATTTATGCTGCTTCCTACACATTTGGTCACATCAGTCCAAGTGCCCTGAGGCAGTAGTAAAACATACCTGCCAAAGGGTTGAAAATTCCAGCATACCTGAAGACCGAGTAACCCTACCCAAAAATGTAAATACCAATAAGGTTAAGACTCAAGAATGAGACTCCAGACAGAATGCAAAAACAGCTGCAATAAATATGTATCCACAGCATTATCTCCCCTTTGAAGCTTAACAAGCAGGCAAGTTACTCATCCATACAAAAATAATCTATAAAGTGAAGTATTCTCAGTTCTCCAAATTCTACAGAGACCTTACCAAATTACATATGCATTATTAAATAGTTAGAGGGAGAATGGAATGCTTTTAAATAATGAGAACACCAAATGTTCCTAGGCACTGGAGCTTCACAACATCTGTTCTGAAGAATGAAATGTATCAAACATCAGTAACAAATGCTGTTATGCCAAAAGAAAATCTATGATGTTCTAAAGAAGCAATTTGGTGTGGAAAACATCAAGAATATACTTGGTCTTTTAAAGCAATTGCAAACAGGTCATGGTGACATATATAAGACCCACCATGATTATAAACACGTTAATGATCTGAGTTCAGCACACTGAAAACAATTCAGCATCCTAAAAATGTGCCAAACAAGCACAAAAGTGTGAGCCACAATATTGCTCCTAGTCACAGAGGTCCTGGGGTCTTATAAAGAGCTATAAACTGGATGCCAAGATTTTCATGATAATGATTCAATGTGAAACCTATAATTAGTAAGCATGATCATCTAAAAATTACCATACTATCATCACAATTAGTCAGAGGAAACTGTCTGTCTTCCCGTGACCACCGATACCTAGCAATTTTTTTTCTTGCATACTATAAGGTTAAAGGACAGTCTAACCAGAAAGGACACAGATGGTGATCAGGCCTGGGAGCTCAGCGGAGTACGTACGGGCTGAACAATCAGACCAGGGTGGGAATCACAGTTTCAGTACTGACTAGTAACATTTCATTTTCTCATCTGTGATGTTAGGCATAAAAAGACCTACTCCTAAGACTACAAAAATGAAAGAAGCTAATGGTTGTGAAGTGCTAAATATAATACCTGGCCCAGTTCATTATTATTGCCATTACAGTATTTTTTAGATTTTTATCCATTCAGATATTTCTCCTCTAACCATTGCTCAAACGGGCTTATACGTCCCCCACATTGAAACTCAACCTAAAGGATCACTGAAGCCTGATTCCACCTGCCTTCCTGTCTGTCCCACCACCTTGACTTTCCAAATGTAACTTGAACCACAGGCAAGCACAATGCTCTTCTGACGTAACCCGCCCATCATCAGTAAGCACCTACTGGTCACACAGGTCAAGAATTTTACTAGGTATGCTTTTCTTATCTCTTCCATGGTAGTCACATGTGATTGAGCACAGGGGTCCTCCCACGGCTACTGAACATGAGGGGATCATCTGATTTATCACGGACAGTAAAACCTAAACTTCATGCTCACCACTCACTCTCCTGGACCCTCTACACTGCTCAGCGGCCCTTCTATCTCCCCTTCTCCTATTTCTCTCAGTGGTTGGTCCCCTCTTTCACATTCTGAAATCCCCTGCCCTATCAACTTTGGCTATGCTTTCAACCCCCTGCTTCATTAAGAAAATCTTCAGCCCCGGCCCGTGTGGCTCAGTGGATTGAGCATTGACCCATGGACTGAGAGATCCCAGTTCGATTCCCGGTTGGGGCACATGCCTGGGGTGCAGGCTCAGTCCCCAGTGGGGTGGGGGAACGTGTGAGAGGCAGCAGATCAATGTTTCTCTCTCACATCGATGTTTCTATCTTTCGTTCCCTTTCTCTCTCGTTCTAAAAAAAAAAAAAAAAGAATAAAAACATATTTAAAAAAGAAAAAGAAAATCTGCAGTACCCAATGAGAATGCCTTCAACTTCTGCCCTTCCCACCTACACACTTTCCCTCATTTGAACCTGTTCTCTCCTCCCCTTCTGCTCTGGTGTTCCACCCTCCTGTCCAAGGCCACTTCCCCTGCATCTCTGTCTCCGCCTGTTTCTCCTAAGCTCCTTGCCCTACCAAATATCTTTCCTGTCTCTAAGCTCTCCCTCCCTCCTGGCTCTCTCCATTTAATATAGAAATATCCTCCTTGTCTTCTATTAAAAACAGACACACAAACAAAACAAAGCCCTCGTAAGCCCTCCTGTGTATCAGACACTGATGAAGGATCTGGATTATATCAACGAACAAACAATGATCCTTGCCCTCACAGAACTTACCTTGTATCAGGGGGACAGACTAGCAATCCATAAATACAATAAAAAACTGAATTATACCATATGTGATAGGTGGTTGATACAGTACTTCAGAAAATTGTTCAGCAGAGTGCAGGAGATGGGAGGAAGCAGGCCGGGTGCCATTTTAACCACAATGGTCAGAGTAAGCCTCATTGAAAAGGTGTGGTGTGCACAAAGACTTCGAGCAGGTAAGGATTTTAGCAGACAGACATCCGGATGGGGGAAGAGCTTTTCAGGAAGGGGAATCTGCCAGAGCAAGGCCCAAAGATGAGGGTGTCGGAGCAAAGAGACCAGTGACAATGACCTGCCAAATACAACAGGCAGGCTGTCCTCGTGTTATGTGACTGTTGGCTGCTTCACCTTGCTCAGTCTCTCGTTCCTGGGCCTTGTTCATACCGCTCTCATCTGTTGTGCCTCCCACCTCTCAGACCACAACCCAATCCCCTTCAGATACTGTCCTCCTCCGTTTGCTCCTGTGACAGACATTAGTGCTCCTCACATAGTCTATGTCTCTTCATCTTCAGGGTACAGAGTGGGATCACCCTCCCCAACCCCTTTTGAACTTAGATGTGGCCATGTGACTTTAGCCAATGACATATCAGCAGAAGTGACGTGTCACTTTCAAGTACCAGCATTAAGAGCCACCACATGATTTATATAAAACTCATGAATATTAAAGTATAAAATATAAAAAGACCATAAAATACATTCTTTTTCCTGCTGTGAAATGGAGACAATAACAAACTTTCCACATTAGGTGGTTGTACGCTAATACAGGCATACCTCATTTTATTGTGAATTGTTTCATTGCATCTCACAGATATTGTACTTTTTACAAATGGAAGGTTTGTGGCAATCATGCATCAAACAAGTCTAGCAGCACCATTTTCGTTCTGAAGGCTCAGATCATGGTTAGCATTTTTTAGCAATAAAGTATTTCAAAATTAATGTACAGAAATCTTTTTAGACCTAATGCTACTGCACACTTAATACACTACAGTATAGTGTAAACTTAAGTTTTATATGCTCTGGAAAACTAAAAACAATTCATGTGGCTTGTTTCATTGCGATATTCACCTTATTGCAGTGATCTGGAATCCAAACCCACAATATCTCCATGGTATGCCTGTACTCACAAAGCACTTATAAGAGTACCCAATAGCCAATGCATAATAATAATTCCTTTATTGGGGTTGTTATAATAATTAAAGAAAACAATCTATGTAAAGCCCTTAGCATAAAGCATATAGTATATGTACTTGTAGTCTGGCTTCAAAGTCTGTGCTCTTGACCATTTGCTACCTGCCTCTCAGTATAACTCCCCTAAAGGGTAACATCAGTGTTCTGTTTGCTGCCTTGGGAACAATCATGGCAGTCTGTGCCAACATGGAGATTCCATAGCTCATGAGCTAACGTAACAACCTCCTCTGGCCTGCCTCTCCCTCCAGTTTTCCTATAGCGTGAAGACATCACATCCACCTGGCCACTTAAGCCAGAAACCAAGGCAACTTGAACTGCCCCCTTCCTCATCCATTTCGTCATCTAACAAATACAGAACACAGTGCTGTGCACTGCCTCGGCCTTTCTCTCATATCTGTCCATGCCTGTGGTCTCACTGCCTAAGTCCCGGCCTCACCCCTCTCACACACAAGTCAGGAGTAGCCCCGTGGTCTCCATGTGGTCTCCTTTCACTCAGTGCTCCATGCTGCTGCCAAAGGGACTTTCAAGAACAAATATATGAGCATTTCACTTCCCTTCCTTAAATTCTTTTACCTAGCTCCCCACAGCCCTCCAGATAAATCGGAATCCCTTTCTCCTGCCTTCTAAGACCCTTTATTGTCTAACTCCTGCCAACCTTCCTATCTTTAGCTTTTGCCTTTTCCTGTTACATTAACCCCACTAAATTAAATGCAGTCTATTAAAAGCAATACTAGCTGTTAACTAGTATTGTTTATAGCAGCAGCAGTTATAATACTGCAGATCTTATCACTCCATTCTACAGCAGGTTCTCAAATAATGACATTTCTTTCAACGTCATTTCATTATAACATAGATAAGAAAGGGAAGTCAGCTCTGGCAGGGGCCAGTGTGTGGAGTCTGCACATTCTCCCCACGTCTGCGTGGGTTTCTCTGATACTTTTTTCCCTCCTACATCCCAAAGGTGTGCAGCTTAGATCAGCTGGCATGTCTACATGGTCCTGGTCTGAGTGAGTGTGTGTGCATGAGCGTGCCCTTTGATGGAAGGACTTCCTGTCCAGGGTGAGTGCCCGCCTTGTGCCCTGAGCTGTCAGGAGAGGCTTCAGCTACCTAAGACCCTGAGCTGGAAAAAATGGGTTGGAAAATCATTATTTTACTTGTTTTTATTTATCTGTATGTATAGCTCACATTTATTTCAATGTCTACTATTAGAAGTGTTTTTAGGTCTTTATTTGGAAGTTTGGTGATGTATCTGTGACCAGAGCTATGTTGCAGGAATTCTTGTTTATATCAATTAGCCTCTGGAAAAAACTGGTTGCATTATATACTGTTTCACTGAAAGTCAGTTTCCAAGAACCTATCAACAACGTTAGTGAGGACTTGCTGTATAATACCTGATTTATTTATTGTTCTCCTCCAATGGACTGTAAACTCCTGGATAACAAATCTTTAGCCTCATTCATCTTTGTATATCAGTATCTAGTACAGTACTCAACACATGGCAGATACCCAGTGAATGTTTGCTGAATGACAATACAGCTGGCTGACTGACTACATGAATGAATGAATCAGTGAATGAATGATCACAGTAGATCCCCCTTATCCATGGTTTCGCTTGTCATGGTTTCACTTACCCACAATCAACCATGATCTGAAAATATTAAATGGAAAACTCCAGAATAAACAATTCATAAGTTTTAAATTGTGTGCCACAGAACAGTGATGAAATCTCACGCTACCCCAATCCTTCTCGCCCGAGACATGACTCATCCCTCTGTCCAGTGTCTCCACGCTCTATACACTACCTGCTCATTAGTCACTTAGTAGCTGTCTCAGTTACCAGATCGGTCATCAGAGAGACAGAGAGGCCATATTCACATAACTTTTATTACAGTATATTGTTATCACTGTTCTATTTTGTAATTAGTTGTTGCTGTTCATCTCTTACTGTGCTAATTTATAAATTAAACTTTATCATAGGCATGTATGCATAGGAAAAAACATAATATATAAACAGGGTTCAGTACTATTCGCAGTTTCAGGCATCCATTGGAGGTCTTGGAACATATCCCCCAAGGATAAATAAGAACTATTCTACATACATATACACATACACACATAAAACCCACAGATAAACAAATGAATGAATCCTAACACCTCAAAGGGAAGACCTGAATTTCTTTCCTATACCAGAAACAGATGCATGAATAGTACAACTGAGAAAAGGTCTTATTTCCATTTCCATCTTATTCTATTGCTTCATTCCTATATGCTGTACTGCCAAAATATTCTGAGAGGGCTTATCAGCTAAAAGCAAAGAAGTCGTGACATTCCCAAGTCTTCTCCTGAGCGCTAGTTAAAAGACATGCAACTTCACCATGGAAAAGCCAACAGAAGAATACTCTATATTGATTATGGAAATGGAAGTTATTATGAGAGTGAAACAGAAAATAGCAAAAGGTCAATTTGAAGTATTCCCAAGTGAGATAAAAAACAGGGAAAATAGTACAGAATAGTACAGTCTTTCCCATCTTTTTTGTTTTCTCATCCATTTCTTTCTCCTTTTTAAAAACTTTATTTCCCTTCTTTAATATAAACATTCAACTAATAAACATGCGTTGTAATTCCCCTTAAGTGACATTTATAGCAACACAAGACAGTAAATATCAAATGGATTCTTTTCAGTCAAATAAACATGCAAAAGAGATTTTGCAAACACAAATTATGGAAGATTTGATGAGCAGAACACAACAGCAAACCTTGCTTTAAAAGAGCTTCAAGCTAGCCCGGGCTTGTTTGGCTGAGCGGTTCGAAGGGTCGTGGGTTTGATTTCTGGTCCAGGGCATGTACCTTGGTTGCAGGTTTAATCCCCGGTCCCAGTAGGGGTTGTGCAGGAGGCAACCAATCGATATGCCTCTCTCACATTGATGTTTCTCTCTCTCTCCCTCCCTTCCTCCTTCCCTCCTTCCCTCCCTTCCACTCTCTAAAAATCAATGGAAAAAATATCCTCAGGTGATGATTAACAAAAAAATAAAAATAAAAGAGCTTCCAGCTAAAACTGGTCTGACCTGAAAGGATAAGCTTTCTTAAGAAATCTGTGCAGTCTCCTGTATTTGTCTCTTTATTGGTTGGAGGATTAATCTTGAGTTGCTTCCCAATAAAATTTCGGCAGGTTATCTTAAAAAGGAAAGATGAAAATTATAACTTAGGTATTTATAGGCAAAATTTTGGCTCACTTAAAATGTTTATCTTATTTTTCATTTGTCAAAAATAAAAAAGAGAAACAAAAGGATGCTATAAATAAAAGCTAGCAGAGACTTTCAGGAAAAAAAGCAGCTACATAATTTTTCATATTTCTTTTGTATAGCACAGCTGGAATAGCATTAGGCAAATTATGCAGAGCAATTACAATGTAATTTTCTGATATTCTATAAATTTAAAAGTCTAACTATATCTTCCATTATGTAAGTTGAAACATATTTAAAATATAGGCTGCTTTTCCAATGGCAGATTTTTCCACCCTACTCATAATTCATGCAATTTAAACTTCCTGGTGAAGCTTTTCAGAACTAACTTCCCCTGTAGTATTTTAAATTTTTATCTTCTAACATATACTTGAGTGCTAAAATTATAAAATATCTAAAAGGGAAAATTATAAAATAAAAGGGAAATATTTTTTAACAGAAGGAGATTCTTTTAAAAGGTTCAAGATCCTCTCCTCTCTTCTTCTATTCCCCCTCCTTGAACTAACCTATTGCTCCAAATACAGCCCCCCACCCCTGCCTTGAACCCCAGTCTGATATAGATGCTGCTGCCAGGCTGTCCCTTGTAGGTACTTCTAAAATGAGATGTAAATACAGTCTAATAAATGCAAGTTCCTTCCCATAGCCTAATAAGGCCCTACTTGACCTAGTCCTTTCCACCTCTCCAGTTTCATTAAACAAATCTTTATTGAACACCTATTATGTGCCAGGTACAGCTTCAAGTTCAAGGACTATATAGCAGAGAACAAAGCAAACAAAAATTCCTATTCTCTTGAACTTATTCTAGTGGAAGCAGAGAGACAACAAACAAAATAAAGAATTACTTTACAGAGAATGTTAAAGAGTTACAAACATTATAGAGAGAAATAAAGCAAACAAGCACTAAATTTTGGCTACCATACTAAAGAAAGTCCTCACAGAGAATATGACGTTTAACAAAAACTGGAAAAAGGCAAAGGAAAAATCAATATGGATAATGGGAGGAGGAGCATTCCAATCAGGGGAACAGCAAGCACAAAGACCCTGAGGCAGGAATGTCTTAAAGAGCAAAGCAGCTGAAACCTGAGAAGGAGAAACAGGAGAGGAGTCACTGGAGGTCACAGGTGGACAAGTTATGTAGGGCATTAAGGCCATGTTAGGATGTTGACTTTAACTCTGAACCAGATGGAAAGCTACTATCAGGTTTCAAATGAGGGAGTGACATGGTCTGACTTAGGTTTTTAAAGGTTGTTCTATCTGCTGCATTGAGAATAGACTATAGGCTGGAGGCTGAGTTTTAGGGAAGTTGAAAGCAAGAAGACTAATTAGGAAGTCATTGCATTAATCAAAGCAAATAGAACAGGGGCTTGGATCAGAGTAGGGGTGGTGGAGGTAGTGAGAAGTGGTCAGGATCTGAATACATTTTGAAGGTAGAGGACTTGGCAACCAATTTGAAGTAAGGTGTGAAAGCAAGAGAGGAATTAGGGGTGTCCCCAAAGTGTCTGACCTGAGAAGCTAGGAGAATGGGGATGTCATCAATTAAAATGTGGAGGATTTGGCAGAACAAGTTTGTTTGAGATGTGCTAAATTTGACAAGTATATTAAATATCTAAGAGACTATGTTGATTAGGCAGTCTGATGGTATTTTGATGGGTCAACTTATTTAGGCTAAACTGTGAGGATGAAGAGAAACATCCATTTTGTAGCACATATACACCTCAACCGAGCTATTTGATCAAATTGTAATCTAGGTGCTACTGTGAAGGGATTTTGCAGATATTAATTAAAGTCCCTAATAAATTTACTTCAAGGTAAGGTGATTCTCCTAGGTGGGCCTGACCTAATCAGGTAAGTCCTAACAGTGTGGGTGGTCTCCAGACTCCAAATTCAAACCTGCATCCAGGTCTAAAACTGTTCTCTCCCCAGCGGATACCCCTTTAGTGACTGCCTGTGGATCACAGCTTCTGGCCACACCTGTAGGGTTTCTTCTTACTCATGATCCTGGCCACCTACCCCAGATTTTGGACTTGCTTAGTCATCCCCCATGATCATATAAGCCAAATCCTTATAATAAATTCTAGATAGATAGATGATAGATAGATAGATAGATAGATAGATAGATAGATAGATAGATAGATAGATAGATAGATCTTACGAGTTATGCTTCTCTGATTGAACTCGACTGATATAGGCAATTAGATATATCAACACAGAATTCAGGAGAAAGGTCTAGTATGGAGAGTAATTTTGATAGTCATCACCATAAAGATGGTACTCAGACCCAAGACTGAATTAACTCACCAAGTCAGAGAACAGAGGACTAAGAACAGAGTCTTGAGACACACTTAACATTAAGACATTAGGGAGGAGAGGAATAAGCAACAAAGAAGACAGAGGAGCAGGCCCCTATTTTTATCCTCTCCCGTGTCTGCTACACTGCACCATGGGGCCTTCTTTCTGTCCCATCTCAGGGCCTCTGACCTTCCTCCCTCTGGCTAGAATGCTCTTTTTCACTGTAGGGCTGTTGCCTTCTTATCACAGGTTACCATCTCCAAGAGGCCTTCTTGATCACACTTGCTCAACTTTCCACCTCTCACCCCAGCCTATCTCTGTTCCATTTACCTATTTTGTTTTCTTCAGAGAACTTCCAGTGATCATAAATCTTTTTATATCTGTTTACATGTTTATTATCTGACCCTACCTCCACCCATCTGAAATTAAACTCCATAAAGCAAGAACTCAGGCTGTATTCTCTCTACACGGAATATGCAGGAGACACTCGCAAAAGCTATAGGGAACCTTTGTGAAGAAGAAAATGGAGTTCTTGCGGGGGGCTGTGACACACAGGCAAGCAGACAGGTGTATGGGACAGGCACTGGCTGTCAGTCCCCACGTATTCCAGGGGCCCTTGGGCAGGATACAGAATGTATAACTGAATGCATGGCTCTAATATTAGGTAGTCAATACATGTTTATTAAATTAACAAATGAGCAAATTTACTTATTGCTTTCCTCCACCTAACTCAAAGCTGAACCATGACTTCCATGGGCCTTAGGCACTTTTGTCTTTGAAAGCCCACTCTTCCTTCATAAAATAAATATTAAAAATTATATTTTATGTTTGTATTGATATAAATATAAATATAGTAATAGAAAAAAAAGTATTGTCTTTGACCTAAAAGTTGTTTTCTGCTTATTTAAAAAATACAGAATTGTCTGGCCAGTGTGGCTCAATGGGTTGAGCATTGTCCCATGGACTGAGAGGTCCCAGTTCGATTCCCAGTCAAGCACATGCCTGGGTTGCTGGCTCAATCCCCAGTGGGGGACGTGCAAGAGGCAGCCGATCGATGTTTCTCTCTCACATCGATGTGTCTATCTCTCTCCCCCTTCCTCTCTCTCTAAAAAATTGATAAAAACATATTTAAAAAAATAAAGAATTAAAGTATTTACTGAGCCGTTAAAAGTATTATGGTTCTAGACATTGTCCTCACTGTTGCTAATGGACAAATCAGCCCTGATAGTTTCTTATGTATAAAACCTACTTTAGTTTACCTTGTTTATAGAAAATATTGGCACAGAGCTGGCTCTCAATAATGTTTGTTGATTTGAATGATAAATGTCTATGTGAAGATAATAACATTTATCTGATTCTTAAATCTTTATTACATATATACTAACAAGAAATCACAACTGCAGAAATAATAGTCAAACTTACCTTCTCTTTATACTCAGCCTCATATCTTACACAAGGCTGCTGGGTGATATCTGGACCCTCGAACTGGGCTATTCTTAGAAGAAGCTGGCGCTGTGCATACACCAGGAGTGGTGTTACTTGCTCTGTATACCTCTCACTAGACAGGGTAGAAATACGTTAAAAAGGTAACATTAGTTAAAAACATTTTTTTTCCAGTGAAGTGTTACTTTTAATTGCCCTTACAGCAATACTTACTGTGAAATTATATTGAACTGAATAGCAAGTGATACTAGTGTTTCCCATTTTTCTACTTGATACAAAAGTTCCAGAGATTTTAATACAAAGTCATGGATCCATTTCAAATCCACCACATTTACATTATCCAAAGGATGCTCAAAAGTAAGGCTAGAACCACCATTATCATTTTTAATATTTCCATAGCAACTTGGAACACTGAACTCTCCCTTTTCTTCAATAATCTGCAAGTAGCACATTAAAAAAAAAAAAAGTGTGATTTCAGATTTTACTACGCTTTTTGGGGTGGGGGGGAACTGAATATAATATATAAAAATATAATATAGAAAAGACTGAACAGAAAAAATTTAAATTATTTTTTATTATGCAAATGAAAGCTTGATGCTGTCCAATGCAATTTCTGTGACAATGGAAATGTGCTATATCTGTGCTGGTCTACACAGTAGCCACTCGGCACATGTGGACGCTGAGCTATTGAAGTATGACTAGTGTGACAAGAATTTCAATTTTATTTCATTTTAACTTATTTAAACTTAAATTTAAATAGCCACATAAGGCTAGTCATTATATATTAGCACAGACTGAGGTCTATACTTCTTGAACGTAGTCATTATCTAAATTAGAATATTAAACCAATAAGATAAAATTCTGAGGAAACCCCGGTTTTATTATATACAAATAATTAAGTTTCCCTAATATATTGGTTACATTCATTAGTTTGTAGAATGGTATGTCCAATTCCCTGGTGCAAAGCTCAAATCTATGGAGAAGGACGTCTTCTAGAAGACCCTCTTTTTGCCTAAGTTAAAGAATAACTATGTAAGTATTGTGATCAAGTTTTGGTTGTCCAGAGTATATGTTGAATCTCTGTTATTAGGTACATGAACATTAATGAATAGTATGTTTTCCTGGTTAATGGAGCCTCTTCTCATAATGAAATGTTACTTTTTATCTCTCAAAATGCTTCGTGATCTGAAGACTATTTTATCTAATAATAATATAGCCTCACCAGCTTTTTTATGCTTGCCGTTTTTATGATATAGTTCTTTCTACCGTTTTATTTTCAATCTACCTGCTTCTTTATATTCAGAGTGCTTCTCCTGAAGACAAGTGTAAGTGTCTTTCTTTGTAATCCAGTCAGACAATCTCTGCTTTTCAATTGGGATGTTCAATACATTTATATTTAATACAGTTATTGATATAATTTGGTTGGATTTATTATTTTTATTTGTTTTCTATTTGTCCCATTTGGTGTTTTTTTTCCCCCTGTTCCTTTTTAATTGTCTTCTTTCATTAACTATTATTTAGTTTTCCATTTTACTACATTGGCTTTTTAGCTATATTTCTTTTTTAGTAATCACTGTAGAGATTATTAAACATATCCTTAACTTATTACACTCCACTTAGAGTTAATATTGTACCACATTATAGCTATATAAAGTGTAAAAACACACGACCATTTAATTTTATATACCCTCCCCGTCTTTTGTGCTATTGTTGCTATATATTTTACACCTGGAAATTACCCCATGACTCAATGTGTTCATGTGTTAACAATTTTCAACGTGTTTATGTGTTAACTGATTTTAGGATATGTCATGTTTAAATTTTTTCAATTTTATTTTCTTGCTTTAAATCACAATGTGTAAGATTTTAAATGGTAAATTCTATCAGATCTGAAGTAACAGAACAGGGACAGATAAAGCAGGGAAATAAAGAACAAAAAAACAAGCTTTATGATCTCTCTTGGGGTCTGTTCCTTTATCAAAAGATTCCTATGAGGATTAAATACGTCAAGGTTAGTTTACATAGAAGCTGGAGGTTAGTAAATGTTACTTTCTGTTCCCTTTAAGAAATTGAATTTTCAGGTTAAGATATGAGTAATTAACATCAATGCAAGTTATATATATAGTGAACCAAATAATGAGAAGCAAATGAAATATAGACAAACCAACTAAGAACTCAAGAAAAATACTAACTTCTACTTATCCCAAGCTGTATGGTACAAACATATTTATTAATTGAATACAATAAAAATAATTACCTCAATAAATACAATAAAAACACTTACCTCAATAGAATTGGTATTTTGCAGTTCTATTAACATGTCAATAAGTAGTTCTGCTCCCAAATAGAATGGTAAAACAGAGATACAAAGGAAGCTATCTTGACTAATAGGAAATATTTTATACATATCCACTGCTTGTTTAAGAAGTATCTGTAGCTCCTGAGTAAAGTTCCAAAGGGCCCGACAGCAGTTCTGAAGCAGAGTCCAAAAGCCGCCACGATGAGCAAGAACCTAAGACAAACAAAACATTCAAAAGACCCCAATTTTCCAAAAGTTACACATCTCTGAATTACTTCATCTGTCTGCAAATATTGTATGTCAGTAATAAAAATAACACCATTTGTTATGTGCCACTTATATGTGCTACATATTGTGGTAAGACCTTTATATGCATCATCTTAGTTCTTCTTACAACAGCTCCTATGAAATAAGTATGCACTAGTATTCTACTCAATTTACAGATAAGGAAATGGAGTCATGGAACTAACTTGCCCCAGATCATGAATCTACTAAGTGGTGAGCTAAGTTTTGCACATCAGTGGTCTGACTCCAACACTCCCACTGTTCTAGGTGTTGGGAATGTGGCAATGAGCAAGAAATACTAGGTCTGCTCTCATGGCTGTCTCAATTTATTAGAAGAGATCAATACTAGATAAGTAGGCAAATAAAAAAGCAATTTCATTAATAATAAGTGTTGCAAACAAAATTAAAGCGGAAATGGAGCAGAACCTGACAAGGGTGAGAGAACACATCCTTTTAGACAGAGTGGTCAGGAGAGAAGTCCTGTCTGAGGAGGTGACTTATTGAATGTTCAGTTGAACAAGTCATGTGAAGGTGGTGATGAGGGTATTGGGTGGGGACAGCATTTGAGGCTGAGGGAACAGCAAGTGCAAAGGATGCAGGATGAACCTGAAGGCTGAGAAGCAAACAAGACTAGCGCTTTCAAGACCACAGAGGAGAGAGTGGACTGAACAAAAGCAAGAGGAACTGATTTCTTCAAGGTGAGGAGGACCCAGACCTTCTAGGGTCCTGAAACTGGTGGAAAGGAAAGTAGGATGCAATGTCATGGTCAAGGAGATGATGTGGGTTAACTTACATTTTTAAAAAGCCACTTTCTCCAATCCACAGAGAATATGGGAACTTAAGTGTTTCTTTCTTGTCTAGAAAGGGTAGATTTCCTCTCACCTCTTGAGAAGATTGAAGTATCCCCCTTCTTACTAAGAGAAAAAGAAAACTAATTTTTTTATAGCTAATGATTTCCATTTGAGTTTAATAATCAATCATATAATATTTAAGAAGAAAAAGAGAAAAATATTCGAAAGAAAATACAAGTGGCCTGTAAAATCAGAAGGTCAGGGGGCAGAGGCAGATCTTACTTGTGGTCTATCAGGATCTTCCCCTGTGCTAAAGGAAAGAAAGGGGTCTATGGTATACCCCAGGAGGGTTAAGATTCCAGAGAGAAACCCCTGGTGTCACCAGAGAGGTGCATGTCCCAAGTGTGGCAATAAAGCAACAGAGGAGTGATTGAATATCCACAAAGACTGGAGGAGGCAAAATGGTGGCGGAGTGAATGGAAGCTACACAGACCATCTCCCAGGACCAAACTGGAATTACAACTAAAATAAAGACAAATTGTCGGGAAAAAGCAAAAGAAAAGCAACTCGAGAGGACCATACAACCAGGGACACTGAATCGATCCTAGTAGGATTGTGGAGGCGTGACAGGGGGGCTGGGAGCCCATGGAGAACAGCGGCCTTAGCCATGAGCAGCGCTCCGCCCTTGGGGTTAATGTCCCAAGCCAGCTCCACAGCTCAGAGGGCCAGGACAGAGTGCTAAAATAGCCACAGCCACTCACCTTGGGCTCCAGCGGAGGGAGGGCGGACTGGACTGGAAATGTGTGGGGACACTCGGGATTTGGAGGGAGCTCAGAGCTTTTGCTGAGTTGCAGCCATGTAGGACTGTGGCCTGGCCATCTTACTCCATCCCAGGGCTCTGGGGAGAGGTGGCAGCCCCTCCCTCAGAGATTCAGCCACACCCTAGTGGGCCACTGAAATGCAAACTGAGGCTCATTAACTACTAGCATTGGCCCCATCCTCGGGAAATCCTCTCACCCTGAACACCTGAGGGAGATTTTCATTCAACTGAAAACACAAGGCTCTTCAAGCAACCACGACTAATAGCCTCTAGGCAAAAAGCTAGAGGATAACTTAACCTTTGCTGGGCTTGCAAATATACCCTGGAAAGTAAGACTCCATGGTGGTGTTTAACGTGGGTCCTCCCACACTCATCCAAACCCAGTAGAGGGAGCCACAAACAACAAAACACCAACATCCACAGAAAAATTTGGCAGGCTCCAAAAACCACTGAGATAGCCAAAATAGTGAAACAAAGAAACAGATCCCAAACTAAAGAACAAGAGACCTCTACTGAAGATGAGATAAATAAAACGGAGTTAAGCAAGTTAACAGAGCTAGAATTCAGAGCCATGATCTTGAGGAAGCTCAACAGCATGAGTAAGGACATCAACACCTTGAGTAAAGACATCAACACCATGAGCAAAGACATAGAAACACTGAAAAACCAACCAAGTGGAAATTAAGAAGCAGCAAGAAGAAATGAAGAATGACATAGCAGAAATGAAGAACACATTGGAAGGACTAAACAGCAGAGAAGAGGAAGCTGAGGACTGGATCAGTGAATTAGAAGACAGGGTAGAAAAAAATCAACCAATCAGAAAACCAAAAGGAAAAAACAATTAAAAAACAGGAAGACAACTTAAGAGAACTGTGGGACAATTGGAAACGTAATAATATTCGCATCATAGGAGTCCCCGAAGAAGAAGAAAATCAGCAAGGGTTAGAGAATATATTTGACGAAATAGTGACAGAAAACTTCCCTAATTTGGTGAAGAAAGAAGGCATTCAAGTTCAAGAAGCACAGAGAGTCCCAAGTAAGAAGAACCCAAACAGGCCCACACCAAGACACATAGTAGTTAAAATGCCAAAAATTAAAGACAAAGAGAGAATCCTAAAGGCAGCAAGAGATAAGCAACAGGTTACCTACAAAGGAACCCCCATAAGGCTATCAGCTGACTTCTCAACAGAAACACTACAGGCCAGAAGGGAATGGCATGAAGTAATCAAGGTCATGAAAAACAAGGATCTGAATCCAAGACTACTGTACCCAGCAAGGCTATCATTCAAAATAGAAGGTCAAATAAAGAGCTTCTCAGGCAAAAAAAGGTCTAAGGGAATACATTAGCACCAAACCAGCACTGCAAGAAATGTTAAAAGGACTGCTGTAATTAGTAGAAGAAATAGGAAGGAAAGTAGAACCACACTAAACAAAAATGGCAATAAATAAGTACATATCAATAATCACCTTAAATGTAAATGGATTGAATGCTCCGATAAAAAGACACAGAGTAGCGGACTGGATAAGAAAGCATGACCCATATATATGCTGTTTACAAGAGACCCACCTCACAACAAAAGACTCACATAGGCTGAAAGTGAAGGGATGGAAAAAAATCTTCCAAGCAAATGGAAAGGAAAAAAAAAGCTGGGGTAGCAATACTCATATCTGATAAAATAGATTTCAAAATGAAAGCCATAACTAGAGACAAAGAAGGTCTCACTACATAATATTGAAAGGATCTATCCAACAGGAAGATATAACCTTGGTAAACATATATGCACCCAATATAGGAGCACCAAAATATATTAAAAATCTTCTGGAGGACTTCAAAGGAGAAATCGACAGCAATACAATCATAGCAGGGGACTTCAACACCCCGCTGACATCACTGGATAGATCCTCTAGACAAAAAATTAACAAGGAAACAGAGACTCTAAACGAAGCACTAGACCAAATGGATTTAATAGATATTTACAGAGAATTACACCCCAAAACTAGAGAATTCACATTCTTCTCAAGTGCACATGGGACATTCTCAAAGATAGACCACATGTTAGGACACAAACTAAGTCTCTACAAGTTCAAGAAGATTGAAATCATATCAAGCATCTTCTCAGATCACAATGGCATGAAACTAGAAATCAATTGCAACAAGAACATGCAAAGGCATTTGAATACATGGAGGCTAAATAGCATGTTATTAAACAATGAATGGGTTACCGAGGAGATCAAGGAAGAAATTAAAAACTTCCTGGAAACCAATGAAAATGAACACACAACAACACAAAATCTATGGGATGCAGTGAAAGCAGTTCTGAGAGGGAAGTTCATAGCACTACAGGCCTACCTCAAGAAACAAGAAAAATTTCTAATTGACTATCTAACCTCACAACTTAAAGAACTAGAAAGCAAACAAAAAAAAAAAAACCCAGAGCAAGTAGAAGGAAGGAAATAATAAAGATCAGAGCAGAAATAAATGACATAGAGACCAGAAAAACAATTCAAACGATCAATGAAACAAAGAGCTGGTTTTTTGAAAAGATAAACAAGATTGATGGACCCTTAGCTAGACTCACCAAGAAACAAAGAGAGAGAACCCAAATACACAAAATCAGAAATGAAAGAGGAGAAGTAACAACTGACACCACAGAAATACAAAGGATTGTTAGCAAATGCTATGAACATTTATATGGCAACAAATTCGACAATCTAAGTGAAATGGACAAATTTCTAGAAACACATAGTCTCCCAAAACTGGACCAGGAAGAGATAGGATACTTGAACGGACCAATATCAGCTAAGGAAATTGAATATATATTCAAGACTCTCCCAGCAAACAAAAGCCCAGGCCTGGATGGCTTCACGGGGGAGTTTTACCGAACATTCAAAGAAGAACTAACACCCATTCTCCTCAAACTATTTCAAAAAATTCAAGAAGAAGGGAGACTTCCAAACTTGTTTCATGAGGCCAGCATAATCCTAATTCCAAAACCAGAAAAAGACACTACAAAGAAAGAAAACTACAGGCCAATATCCCTGATGAACATAGATGCCAAAATCCTAAACAAAATACTAGCAAATCGGATCCAGCAATACATCAAAAAAATTATTCACCATGACCAAGTGGGATTCATCCCAGGGATGCAAGGCTGGTTCAATATTCGCAAATCAATAAATGTGATACACCACATAAACAAAATGAAAGATAAAAACCACATGATCATATGAATAAACGCTGAAAAAGCATTCGACAAAATCCAGCACCCATTTCTGATAAAAACGCTCAGAAATTTGGGAATAAAGGGATCATATCTTGATATAATAAAGGCCATATATGAAAGACCTACAGCCAACATCATATTCAATGGGCAAAAACTAAAAACATTTCCCTTAAGAACAGGAAAAGAGAGGGATGCCCACTTTTGCCACTCTTATTTAACATAGTACTGGAAGTCTTAGCCACAGCAATCAGACGTGAAGAAAAAATAAAAGGAATCCAAATTGGAAAGGAGAAAGTAAAACTGTCATTATTCGCAGACGACATGATATTATATATAGAAAACCCTAAAGACTCCATCAAAAATCTACTAGACTTAATAAATGAATTTGGCAAAGTAGCAGGATACAAAATTAACGTCAAGAAAGCAACAGCATTCTTATACACCAATGATGAACTCACAGAAAGAGAAACTAAAAAAACAATTCCATTTACCATCGCGGCAAAAAAATTAAGATACCTAGGAATAAACTTAACCAAAGAAGTAAAGGACCTATTTGCAGAAAACTACAGGACATTGAAAAAAGAAATAGAGGAAGATATAAAAAAGTGGAAGCACATACCTTGTTCATGGATTGGAAGAATTAACATCATTAAAATGTCCATATTACCCAAAGCAATCTATAGATTCAATGCAATCCCCATCAAAATACCAGTGACATATTTCACAGAACTAGAACAAATATTTCAAAAGTTCATATGGAACCAAAAAAGACCCCGAATAGCCACAGCAATCTTGAAAAAGGACAAAGTAGGTGGGATCACAATACCGGATATCAGGTTATACTACAAAGCTACTGTAATCAAAACAGCCTGGTATTGGCACAAGAACAGGCATATAGACCAGTGGAACAGAACAGAGAATCTGGAAATTGACCCAAGATATTATGCTCAATTAATATTTGACAAAGGTGGCAAAAGCATACAATGGAGTAAAGACAGCCTCTTGAATAAATGGTGCTGGGGAAATTGGACAGCTACATGTAAAAAAAAAACATGAAACTAGACCATCAACTTACACCATACACAAGAATAAACTCAAAATGGATAAAAGACTTAAATGTGACTCGGAAATCCATAAAAATCCTAGAAGAAAAAGTAGGCAACAAAATTTCGGACATCATACACAGCAGAATTTTCACTGATACATCACCTAAGGCAAAAGAAACAAAGGGAAAAATGAACACATGGGTCTACATCAAACTCAAAAGCTTCTGCACAGCAAAAGAAACAACCATCAAAACAGATAGGGAACCCACTCTATGGGAGAGCATAATTGCCAATGATATATTAGATAAGGGGTTGATCTCCAAAATATATAGAGTGCTCATACAACTCAACAAAAGGAAGACAAAGAACCCAATTAAAAAATGGGCAGAGGAACTAAATAGACACCTCTCCAAAAGGACATACAAATGGCAAAGAGACATATGAAGAAATGCTCAGCATCACTAATCATCAGAGAGATGCAAATTAAAACAACAATGAGGTATCACCTCACACCTGTCAGAATGGCCACCATCAACAAATCATCAAACAACAAGTGTTGGCGAGGGTGTGGAGAAAAGGGGACTCTAGTACACTGCTGGTGGGAATGCATACTGGTGCAACCACTGTGGAAAACACTATGGTGTTACCTCAAAAAATTAAAAATTGAATTGCCATTTGACCCAGTGATCCCACTTCTAGGAATATACCCTAAGAAGCCTGAAACACCAACCAGAAAGAATACATGAACCCCCATGTTCATAGCAGCACTATTTACAATAGCTAAGATCTGGAAACAGCCCAAGTGTCCATCAGTGGATGAGTGGATAAAAAAGCTGTGGTACATATACACAATGGAGTACTATGCAGCTGTAAGAAAGAAAGATCTCTTATCCTTTGAGACAACATGGAGGGACCTGGAGAGTATTATCCTAAGCAAAACAAGCCAAGCAGAGAAAGACAAATATCACATGATCTCACTTATTTGTGGAATATAATGAACATAACAGTCTGAGGAACAGGGTAGACCCAGAGATGTGGAAGTAGGGTATAGACTGACACCCCTCAGAAGAGGGGGTGAGGGGGGAGGGTGTCAATGGGGAAAAAAGGAGAAACATCTGTAACAAAAATAAAATAAATAAAAAAAAATTAATTAAAAAAAAAAAGAATATCCACAAAGACTGTGTATGCAGGGACAAAAGCCACCTCTTCTCTAGGTGGATGGATGACTGATGACTAAGGGAGCTCACCCCTCTCCCTGACAGCTTGGCAATACATAAGACCTCATTACCATGGCTAGAAAACCTCAAAATTGACTGGCAGAAAACCCAGAAAATTTAGTCTTAAAATCGAAACTAAAATTACAGATAGTAAGCAAATAAATACAATATATCGTAGACACCCGAATTTGTGGGCTGAGATTTGTGTTTACATTAGCAAACATGAAGGACCACCTTACCATTGCTCTCCTGCAATATAAAAAGATTTTCATAAAATGATCCAATAGACCCAAATTTTGTGCTCGATCCTTTTCTCTAGCACTAAAAACTGGCTGAAATTCTGAGTCATGAACTGTTTTTGTCTTACAAACATTTTCATCAATCATTTTGGAATCAGTAAATATCAAAAACTCTTCAGCATCTACAATACAAAAATAAAGTATAATGTTATTGAAAACAGAGAATTAAATTCCAGAAAACACAGTAGATGATAAGCATCAAATGAGTAATTCAGAAAACAACTGCTATATAATTCTGGAGAAAGGACAGGATTATCATGGACATAATGAACCAGGAAAAGTTTCTAGAGAAGGAAGCACTTAGATTGGGTCTTAAAGGGCGGGCATGATTCAGCTACGAGGGAAGACTACGGAGAAGAACATTCCAGGCAAGGGTGATGGACAAGGAATGTTTTGTTTTTTGAGGGAACAATGACAAGATCACACTGTTCCTTAATTTACCCCCAAACAGACCATTCCCAGGACACATACACTAGCAGGCAAGTAGTAGTCCCCCAGAATTAGACAGTGCAGCAACCCAGGCAACTCATTGTCCTGTTGGTGTGGTACAAAAACACAGAGGATTTCTCCTGCCACAAACCTTTTCTTAGAACTCTGCATTAAATAATAAATCTCAGTAGCAGAATGTTCTATTGCTGACTTTATGGAAGGTCACAGATAGAGAGCTAGTCTTCAACAACAACAACAAAAAAAAACACAAAAAGAAACAAACAAACAAAAAACTCAAGAAGCTATATACAGTCAAACCTTGGATCTCAAATGTCACCCATCTCGAACAATTCGCTTCTCAACCCCACAACCCCTTCATGCTGGTACCTGTATGATCAGCCATGAGTCTCTCAGGTGACAAAGGAGAGAATGCGAGTATGCGTCAGTTGACTGCTAAACCTCACGCTGTTAACATTTCAGGAAATTATGCTGTGAATATTTTCGTGTTGTTTTGCTTTTGTTGCTGCTTATCATTAATAAATTTTCATTTTTTTACTGCAAATTTCATTTCCTTTCTGTTAAATTTTTATTTACATTTCATGTCCTTGTTTTTAAAGTGTTTATTTGTAGATTAAACAGTGTATCAGATATGTACTATATATAAGAAAAGTTAAAACCGGGAACTATTTGGGGGTCTGAAGTGGATTAATTCAATTTACATTATTTCTAATTGGAAAAAATAATTTTGTTTTTGAACAGCCTTCTGGAATGAATTAAGTTCGAGAACTGAAGTTCCACTGTATTACAATCTACATACAAAACTCAGATTCTTTCTATGTCTAGGAAATTTACTTTCAAAAACGTCGATATTCATAGTATGACATGCAGGTACCAGGTAAACTTAATCTACACCCTGGAAGAAACTAGAAAGCATGTCAAGTACCTCAAATATGAATCAACATTCCTGGGGCAGTTAGCCAGTATATGAAGTATCCCATTCAGCAATGTTACATACCACTTAAAATACCATTATTTAAAATCTACATAAGAGGATTTGTAATAGCATAAAGGTCTTAGAAATAATTTTTTATTTGTGAAGTGAGTGTATGCAAGGCAAGTGACTGCTAGGGAAGAGTGTCATCAGTGCAGATCAAGAGCCCTGTTCACCTGCATCTCTCCACCTCGCAGAGACCCCTGTCACCTGACCTGATGACAATATTGGTTGGTCCTGCCATCAGAATGTTATTGCATTCATCTTGGAGTAAGCTTTCATGGAAGGTGCTAGTTGGAGATCAAAGGAAGAGCAGACTGCTCTGAGTATAAAATCGGGACTATAAAACAGCTACGTGACTGTTTTCATGCCTGCTTGCATCAGTATGTTTGATGGAATTCCTTCTGAAACTTACTTCCCCTAAAATATAACCCTTGATAGTAAGTCTTCACCTATCTTGACCAACTGAGGGCTACCAATACTTCTAAAAGAACATTACATTTGCTAAACAACCAAATTGGTTTTGGATAGAACACAATGTAGATATTTCCAAATATATATGATACTACCATAAAAATAGAAATTTTAAGAAATAGAGCAAATAAGAGTCTCCTACAAAATATCACAACTCAACTAAATTCCTGTGTCACTGGAAAATAGTGTATGTACTTCTGTGTGTCTGCCAGGGTGTGTGTGTGTACTGCATTGGTGAATAAAAATCTGGAAGCAATTTGATAACATATTTATTTACTTTACCTGATGGTAAATTGGCCTTTCTTTTTTTAGCTGTATGAAGAAAATCAAGCATCACTTTATAGTTTTCTAGAGTCAATTTTCCTGTTGGTAATACTGTTCCTGAATTATATAGTGAGAACATATTAGGATCACATGATCGGAAACTGCAAGAGGGAAAAAAATCTTATTAGAAAGCAATATAAGTAAAATTGAATTAAATCTGTCAAATACCACCTACTTTAATTTTTTAAATATTTGTGAGTTAGTGCACTCAGATTTTAGATTATAATGCATTTGGGCATTTAACCAAAGCCAAACAATTTTCCATTAAATGTTAAAATTATGCAATGTAACTTTGCTCTTAGGAAATTTAACATCAGCATCAATTTTGCTGAAAGGGCCCATGATGATGGGAATGGAAGATCTATACTCGAAGAGCTCTGAAACAGTCATTTATGACAACTTAAAACCATCGGATTTGAACACAGCTCAGTGATGATGCCTACAATATATACCAGTGTGTCTGCTTCTTTTTTAAAACATGGTCTAAGCAATAAACAATCTTCCATCATACATACATACATACACATGTTATACTGCGTATATATTAAAGGTTTTAATAAAATTGACTTTAGCATCAAGTTATCCTGACACAAATTTGATCATTGTCTAGTTATTGTGCTGCCAAGTAACTGTGCATGAAGGTCATGTATGATTGGCAGTCAGAGAAGACTTCTCAGCGTTCAGAGGACAGTAAGAAAGCCCATCTGATCTGACTGGTTCTCCCTCTCATGGCCTCATGAATGGATCACGGTGTCAAAGCCTTCCCTGTAGGTCAGGCAATCTAATTGGTTTTTTGCAAAGCAAATGTTTGGCCTTTATGACGCCTTCATCTTTTTTTTTTTTTTTTTTACTGTGTAGCTTTGTGTTTTTTAAAATTAATTTTTCAATTACAGTTGACATACAATATTATATTAGTTTCAGGTATACAACATAGTGATGACACATTTATATACCTTATGAAGTGATCACCCTGATAAGTCTAGTACCTATCTGACACCATACATAGTTATTACTATATTATTGACTAGATTTCCTAGGCTGTACTTTACATCCCTGTGATTATTTTAATAACTGGTAATTTGTACTTCTTAATCCCTTTCACCTTTTTTCCTAACTGCTTCTTAAATGCAAATCTGGTCTTTCCCACATAGGAAAGTGATCTATTTGGAGACATTTTTACGAAGGTTCAGTGATTTTAACCAAAATTCTGGAGAAACAGAAATGGAGACCAAGTTCATTGTTGACTTCAACCTGCATATTTTACCACTGGATTACTGAAATAAATACTCTCTTAATTCATGTCCCTGTCATCAGTCTTTCCTTCCTCTAATCCATTTGATGTTACTGCCAGAGAAATTTCTTATCCCAGCCCTGCTCAAAAACTCTTAATAATCTCCCACTGTATATAAATTAAAGTTCGTATTTAATAGACAGTTAAGACTCTCCATAATCTGGTACTGACCTACTTTGCTAACTACTTCATACTGCTCCCTATCATATAACCTAGATTCTTGTTAGAGCATTTGGGGTTCTCATCCTATGTTTTTCCTACCTGGGCTCTAACTCATGTTTTTCCACCTACCTGGATTACCTATTTCTCCATCTGTACATTTCTAAATCTTGCCTATCTATAAAGAGACAGTGCAAGTGGCCCTTCCCCATGAAATCTTCCTCTTAGCCTCAGCCAGAGTAAAGCGTCCATCCCAGGAACAAAGAAGACTTTATGAGTACTTCACCTTCTACTATTATCTAGAATTATTCATGAACATTTGTGATCTACCCTACCAGATTCTAAACTACATATCCTGTTTATCTTTGCATGTCCACTGCAACTATCTCAGTGTCTTGTATCTAATAGGTGCTCAACAAGTATTTTTTAATGACTCTGCATCACCTTTTTAATGGCTACATAGTATTCCATTTATATATTTATCTTCTATATTTATCTCCCATAACACTTTAGCCAAAGACACTCAAAAAGAACTCAAAAATGTCTTTTGAATTAATAATAGAAACTTTATATTTTATGAGACTATATGATCTGTGTTTATAGAGGTTTACAATATGTATTCATAGAGACTTAAAATATCTCTAAATAAAATAGAGATTTGCCTAATACCCACTAATATCTACACTTATTGTACAATTAATATTAAATTTGTCTTGGAATTATATTTTCTTCTTTCACTGAAAGTCATATTCAGAAACAGAGTCAAGATATATGCAAATTAGTACTTCATAAGCACTTAATGTCTTTTATCTGTTTGGGAAAGATTCTAAGATAAGAAATTAAGAAATATATCAATGGCCAGGAAAGATAGAAGCACTCTGTAAAGCACTTAAGTTATTATCAACATTGGAGCCCTGAACATACAAACACAATCTATGCTCTTGAGACTTTAAAAGTATTCTTCATTGATGATACTATACCTGACTATTGTATGTGAACTGCCCGATTTCATCTTCATACGTTCCCCTAGCTTTATTAAAAGCAGGTTGAAGTGTGCGTTTGCCAGATGCAGGTTCATCTGAGCTTTCCAGGGCATCTCTTCAAGACATATTTGATGGAACCTCTTCTTTTTAATATAATTATATAGTAGGGGATTGAAGTAATCCACCAGGAATCGATATGCAGTTTTTCTAACATCATTTCTCTTATTTCTGCCAAGGGACAAAGAAGTTTTGAAATTATACAAACTTTCAGATATTTGAAGGGGAATGATTCCAATATGTACATAATTAAGAAGTCACTTGACTGCCTTTATGCAAATGTTACTGGCTTATTTATTATTTACTCAGTGCTGAAAATGTGGAATAGGACAATAAAGAAGGCACAAGAATAAATACGAGGGACAAAGTCACTGCATATTATCTCCAACTCTCTCTGATGTCTGTGTCCTAAGCTCAAACCAAACAGAGCTTTTCTTTTCCATAACCAAAAGGCCACTGAGATTAAACACGTAAATCATAACATAATTGTTCACATTCATCAACTAATTCAATATTGAACAAGAAAATCATGTCTCTGTACGGTTCTTTAAAAAAAACAACAATGAAGCAAAAATTTTTCTAACATTAGTTAGACTGTAGAAGGAAATAAAACATCAGTCTACGATAAATGAAATAACTTCATTAAATCATATTCAATATGCTCTGGGGGAAAAACTAATACTTTAAAATGTATCTAACAGTTCATATTTTAAGTATAATATATATTTGTTTGAAATTACTCCTATCAAAATCTCAATGTAGTCCAACTATTTTTATCATTATATGATTGTTAATTTTTATTTTATTTTTTATCCTCTCCCGAGGACATTTTTTTTGCATTTATCTTCAGATAGAGCGGGAGGAAGAGAGATAGAGAAACATAGATGTGAGAGAGAAACATCGACTGGTTGCCACCCACACGACCCCAACCAGGGCCGGGGACAAACTACAACCGAGGTACGTGCCCTTAGCGGACACTGAACCCGGGACTCTCTGGTCTACGGGACGATGCTCTAACTGCTGAGTCAAACTGGCCAGGGCTATTTGATTGTTTATATGTCATGACTTTACTTCTTCAAAATACTTTTATCAACTTTTTTTGATTGTTGACAATGTTGCTGTGTCATTCTTCCTGATGTTCAACATCATTAGCCATTGGAGAAATGCACATTAAAGTCACAAAATATCACCAACACCTATTTTAATGCCTAAAATACAAAACAGTGATCACACTAAATCTAGCAAGTGTGAAGGGAAACTAGAACTCTCATACACTTACCATACACCTAGCAATTGCACTAGTGGGTATTTTATCCCAGAGAAATGAAGAATTTATGTCCACATGCAAAACTTGTACATGAATGTTCATATCATCATTATTCTTAACAGCCCAAACTAGAAACAACTCAAACGTCCTTCAAAGGGTAAATGGTTAAACTAATTGTGGCACATCAATATCACAGATTATTACTAAGCAATAATATTGAACCAGTTATTCATACAACTGGGGTGGATCTCAAAGTAATTATGCTAAAGGAAAAGAAAAAGCCAATCTCAGAAAGTTACACACCGTGTAATTACATTTTCATAACATTCTTGAAATGACAAAATTATACAGATGGAGAACAAATTGGTGGTTGCCAGAGGATGGGGGTGAGAGAGAAAGGAAGGTGGCTGTAGCTATAAAAAGGTAGCATGGTGGTTGGTGGGATCGCACAAAACTAAATATGCACACACATATGTGTGCATGTTAAATTGCTGTAGTGAATTGCATCAATGTCAATTTCCTGGTTGTACTATTTTACTATTGTTAGATAGTTAACTTAGGAGAAACTGAGTGAAGGATATGTGGGATCTCTCTGTATTATTTCTTATAACTGCATGAAGTTTTTAAAAATGCATGTTACAACAAGGATGTCCACAATTACACATTTTATTCAATACTAAACTAGAGGTCCTAACATATAGACTAGACAAGAAAAGGAAATCAGAGGCTTGAGCATTAGAAAAAAATAAGCAAAACTTTCATTATCTGTTCACAATATGATTATCCACACAGAAAACCTGTATCTATGAATAAACTATCAAAGTGTATAGAAGATCAAGTTGTTTATAAATCAATTATGTCTCTATACAAATGAACAGAGGCAATCAAAATGTAATCTTAAAGTACTATTTACACTAACACAAAAAGTATTTCTTTGATGCAGCTAACAAAAGAATATGGAGAATAACATAAAAAGTTATTGAAAGGCATTAAATAAGACCTAAGTGATCTGTCTACTAAAAGAAAGACTCAAGATTGTTAAAAAAAAAAAAAATTCCCAAACCAATCCATATATTAAATTCTATTTCTATCAAAATCACGAGTTTTTTGTATTACTTGATAAGCTATTCCAAACTATTCTGTGGAAGAATATCCAAGACTTAAGACAGATGAAGGACAAGAACATGCTGGATTTAAAGCTAGAGTAAGTATAATGGTGTGATATTGACTCAGGAATAGATAAATTGACTAATGGGACATAAACGAGATGCCAAAACTACATATATGAAAACTTGCTAAATGACAAAAGTGACAGTGATCACAGAATAGACTACTCAATAAATGGGGCCAGCCAACTGGGTACCTATAATGAAAATAAAAAAGAGGGGTGGGGGGCTCTTCCTCTCACCATTCACAAAATTAAATTACAGTTGAATGAAATTTCTAAATGTGAAAATCAAACATTTAAATTTGCTAAGAAAATACTTTAAACTAACTCGGGTTATAGAAAAATTTCAAAAACAATGAAATGGAAATATTGTTACAATTGACTCCATTAACAATTACAACTTTTGATTTTTAAAATAAACTTTAAAATGTATATAGATAAGCCACAAAGTGGGAAAAGCATTAGAATCTAAAATTCCAAAGTTAAATAAGGAAAAAAAGTTTTTTGCAAGGATCTAAACAAGAAGTCCAGAGACTGAAAAACCCTAGGGTCTAATAAAAATATAAAAAGATGCCTAACCTCATCAGTAATCAAAGAAATAACAATGAAATAAAATTCACAACTCATAGTTTCACAAAAATTAGAAAATTTGATAGTAATAAAAATTGAAACACCACTGATAAAAATTTAAGAGCAACTTAGCAATATCCAGTAATGGAAAGAAAAAACAAAGATGTTCATATCTTGGGAAGTGCATGCCACTTAAAAACAATTTAAATGCCTTATTAGAGGAGACTGAATAAAGTGTATTTATTCACACAATGGAATACTATACAGAAGTGAAATGAATCACTAGACTTACGTATAATTGACATGAAAAAATATATATCACAAACATAATATTGAAGATAAAGAACAAATTGACAAAGCAAATTGTAAAAAATAACATATACTTCATACATAATTGAAGTATAAAGTCACTCACAAACATAATAAATTACTGGGATAAAGGGGGATGGAAATGCATTCCAAGAGGGATGCATGGGAATTTCAACTGTGTTTGAAATATTTTATATGGTAAGCTGCATATTGGGTCGATGTTCATTTGTTATATTATTTTCTATACCCATCTAAAATATGTCATAATTTAAATTTTAAAAGTAAAGTAATAATAAAAAATATAGGCAAATGTAAACAAAAGAAAGTGAGAATGGTTCTATTAATATCTATAGTTGCAAATTAAGATCAAAATCAATAAACAAGTAAAGAAAGACATTACATAATGAAGGTAAGATACAAGAATGTATAAAATCATAAATGCATACTCATAAAAATAGAAGCTAAACATTTGACCATGATAAGTTTAATGATTTAAGTTTTATCCAACAAGAACATTATTAGGTCCATCAATAATAAAAAGTAATTTACCAATTTGGTCTCCTGACCACTCTAACTAAACTACTGCAGCCATCACCTCCACCCCAAGCCAAATACTCTGTAGCATATCATCCTGTTCATTTATTTTATAAAATTCATGAAAATTTAAATTGTCTTGTTTATGTGTACATTTACTTATTTACTGTGCTATTTTCATTCATATGTAAGCTCCTTGAAGGCAGTGATCTTAACTATCTAGTTAACCTCTGTATCCTTGAAGCCCAAAATAATTCCTAATACATATTAACCTTCAAGTACAGTAAATGTTTTTCTTAAATTAATTAAATAATAAATGAATACCTTTCATGTTCCGTCATTTCAGAAATACATGGATTTTTGGATAAAAAGTCTCTTAGAGTTTCCTTTCTTTTCCTTCTTTTTGGTTGTATTTCTGAAGTCTTAATACAGGAGAAAACAAAAAATGTTACAAGCTAAAATTAAATTCTGAATACAATACTATAATTTATTCATACTCTAATGTTTATCTCTTGATATTAAAATATCGTGGTTTCATTATAACCCTCAATTATAATTATTGTCAAAAATTACAAAAATACACCTGTAGGCAAAAAAAAAATATGATTATAAAAATATCCATATGAGCACTGGCTGGTGGGGTTCAATTGGTTGAAGGGTTGTCCCATACACTGGAAGTTCAGTTCCTGGTCAGTTCATATACCCAGGTTGTGGGTTCAATCCCCAGTGGGGGCACATACAGGGGGCAAGTGATCGATGTTTCTCTCTCATATCGGTGTTCTCCTCTCTCTCTCTCTCTACCCCCCCAAATCAATTTTTAAAAATTAAAATAAATATCCATATGAAAACTTAAGAATCATAATATATAATTATAAAATTATGCTTGTATTTCCTGTGTTCCATGTTACATAAATTATAATGCAACCAATTATTTCATTTCTTTAGCTCAAAATTCAAAAATCATGAAACTTACATTCCTAATCTCCATTAATGCTGCATTGAACTTCTTCACAGGTTTAGGCCCCTTTTTACACAAAATATTGTCCTTATAGTTCATTCTTTTTACTCTAAGAAGGGACTCGTTTCTCCTAATACAAAAAAGGCAAAGTTGATAAAAAGAATCTGCAAGAATTTGCAAAACTACCTCAAAGTAATAAATCTTTAATGAATGTTGTCACTAAAATTATGCGAGAAGAATTTCCAAAATTGTTTGTATCCCATGCATAAATTAGCCTGTGATATTCCGGGTCATCAAGGAATAGTTGGCCTCTCAAAAGAGCACAATGTAAATTGTACCATAAAATTTTATTAGAGCTGAGGTATGATGTAAAAACAATAGAATTGGACCAAAAATAAAACATGAACACTTCACTATAAAACTGAGACAATAACTACATAAGAGTGACCCTAGACAAGCTACTTTGCTTCCAACAGATTTTAGTCTCTTTGATTCCATCATGTGCAAGCTTCCAGCCACTATCACCTCTGGATACCAACAAAAGCTAAGTATTTTAGACAGCTACTAAACTTTCTCCCTTCCTCCAATCACCTGTACGGATCCTTAACCTTGTTTTTTGTTTTTGTTTCATCTGCCATGGACCTCTATAGTAATCTGGCCCACTCTCCAAATACTATGAAGTCTCTCATTACCCTGCCTTCTATTGATACTTACCACCTATTTTCCCTGAAATTGGTGTATTTCTTAAAATTTATATTTCTTTTAGTAAGTACAGCAAAACTCTGCTGTAACATAATAAGCAAAATCCAAAGCTTGAATTGAACAAAATGTACCATCACATCAATCAAGGCTAATGAAATGATTGGGTAAGTCTGGATAGTTCCAATTCATCTTGGTCCCACTGGTAGTAACAGTTCTAAATTCATCTTGGTCCCACTGATAGTTGGCCTCTTGCTTTCATTTTGATGATGATGAGCCTGGATCCTATGGTTGGTTGGAGCTCCAGACCAGCTGCAGCAATTCCAAGAATCTCCCAGTCAGTTAGGTAATCATTCTGGCAAATGTTTTGTCTGCCTGAACTAGGAATGTTGGACCAGTGACTACTAAGGGTTTGGAGATCCATCCTGCATAACAGGCAGCTTGAGACTGGTGGCCTGCCATTTTCCAATCAGCTTGGTCTCTTCCTTACCTCATCCCTTTCCCACCCCACAAAAATGCTTGATCTGGTTGCTGTATTCCATGAAAAGATGCAAGGAGAGGAGTTCATGAATGTACACCTGGGCTATCATCTTCTCATTCCTCTCAGCATTCTCCTCCATGCTCAGCAGAACTCTCATCCACTGAATGAATTACACTCTTCACAGCTCAACCTCTTCATAGAATGCTTCCTCCTAGTTCTGACTGCTTTTTGTTTATGTTGTATTACAAAAAATGGTATTTTTCAATTTTTAGGTAGTCAGCATTATTGATCTTTGATTTCATGGTTTATTCCTTATTTAATTACTTATATTATTGCATGTTTCTGACTTGAAACATTGAGTCCCAATGGCTGTCTGCCTATTATTAAAAAAAAACTTTATACTCTAGCAGATAGTACAAATTTCTTTTACTCTTTTTAATTTTTCTAATATTTTTATTATTTTAGCCTATCCCATATAATCTAATCTGATTGGAATTGCATTAAACCTATAAATTAATTTGAAGGTAATAGAAATCTTTACAATATTCTACCTGCCCATTAAGCAGTATACTATGTCTCTCCATTTATTCAAGTCATTCTTTTTAATATCTCTTAGTAAGGATTTTTGGTCTTCTTTATATTAACCTAAGTCCTCTCACAACTCCTAATAAATTTTATCTTGTACTTCACAGAAACGGGGTAATTTTTCTATTGTGCTTTTTATTTGATATAGGAAAGCTATTGATTTTGAAATTTTTCATCTAGCCATCCTGTGAAATTCTATTATTAGTTCTGATAGCTTTTAGTTAATTAGCTTGTTAAGTTAAAAAATAATTATTTGCACCCTAGCCAGGTGGCTCAGTTGGTTAGAGCTTTGTTCTGTACACCAAAAGGTTGTGGGTTTGATTCCCAGTCAGGGTACATACCTATATTGCAGGTTTGGTCCCTGGTCAGGGTACACATGGGAGGCAACCGATCAATGTTTCTCTCTCACATCAATGTTTCTCTCTCTTTAAAATCAATTTTTAAAAAATACATATCCTTGAGTGAGGATTTTTAAAATAACAATTATTATTATTTGCAAATATCAATCATTTTATCTTCATTTTCAGCATACTTAATGTAGAATTCATTTGACAAACATTTTGAGACCCTATTATGTGATAATCACATAAATTCTAATCACAATTTCTATTTCTTATTTTAATGCACTGGCAAGAACTTTCAAAACAATGTTAAGTGGTAGAAGGAATAGGAGGTTTCCTTGTTGTAGAGTTTATTTTAACAGAAAATATACTTCTGATCCTAATTTGCCAGAAATGATTGCTAAATTTCACGACTTTTACCATCTACTAAAGACTCCTTTGACACCCTGGCCAGTTTTGCTCAGCGGTTAGAGTGTTGGCCCACGGACCAAAGAGACCCAGGTTCGATCCCAGCCAAGGGCATGTACCTCGGTTGTGGTTCGTCTGGTTGGGGTTGTGCTGGAGACAACCAGTCGATGTGTGTCTCTCACATTGATGTTTCTCTCTCTCCTTCCCACTCTATCTGAAGATAAATATAAAAATATCCTCGGGTGAGAGAGAGAAACATCAATGTGAGAGACACACATCGACTGGTGGCCTCTCGCACGACCCTGACCAGGGCCAGGGATCGAACCTGCAACCCAGGTATGTGCCCTTGACTAGGAATGGAACCCAAGACTCTTAGGTCTATGGGCTGATGCTCTAACCACTGAGTCAAACTGGCCAGAGTCATATTTTTCTGTTTCTTATTGTCTTTTAATAAAGCTATATAAGAGCCTGTTGTATAAATTATTTGCTTCTTTAAAATATGAAAGAACTAGCCTAAAAAATAATCTGAACTATCTAATTTTTTTACAGCTTCAATCAATTCTTCTAATTTAAATTTTTCCAGATAATCACCATTTTCTATTAGATTTTCAAATGTATTCTTTTAAATAGTATATACTGTTATGTAATGTTAGTTTAACTGCTTCAAATTTATGATTACTTTTCTCTTGGATTTTGCTTTTTCTTATTATATCAGCCAGAAATTTACCTAATTTATTTATATCTTCAGAGAACCAGCTCTAGCAGTTCTCAATTGCCCTAGTTTAAAATCAACTTATAATTGATTAATTTCTATTTTTATTTTCTTCTTTCTGCTTTCTTAGATTATTTTATTTCTATAACTTTGTGAGTTCAATAAAAGTTCATTTAATTCTATTTTTCCTTTTTAGCAATAAAAGCTTCTAAAGCTAAAAATTTGTCTCTAACTGCTGCATTTATATTAGTGTTTCTGTTATCATTATTTTTAGTTAGATTTATCTTTTAATCCAATAATTTTATATGCCAGTAATTCATTTTGTTATAAAATTTCAGTTTTTTTGTACTGTAAGAGAATGTGGTCTTTACAAATTTTAGTCTGAGTGATCTACTAAGCTTTATTTTTTCAGCTAAAATACTACTTTTAAAATTTAATGAGTGCTTTAAAGGGTGCTTAGTCTCAATTGAGTATATATATTAATCTTAATTATATTAGGTATATTTTCTATGTCCTTTTTATTTCTTTTATAAGATAACATGTTAAACTCTGTATTATTGTTTCTGTCAAATTAGCTTTGTTTTTTCAGCAATTATTTCCATATACTCTGGCATTTTATTATGTAGAACACAAAAGTTCATGAAATATCTCCACTGTGAAGTATGCGCATTATTGGTAGAATTATCCACTTTGAATGCAAAAGGGTGGCATTAAAATCACCTTACAAAAAGTAACACTCTTTAAATATTACCAGGACAGTTCATAAAATTTTTAGAGGAAAACAAAACACTAAAGTTTAATCTAAATCTCCATACCAAAAAAAATCCATATGGATTAAATAGAAACCATAAAATCATAAAGTTGGAAGAAAATACAGCTGTGTATCTGTCTGTTGTAGAATGAGAAAACTTCTTTGTGCAAAATTATGTTAAGCATATGAACACAAAAGAAGACAGATATTACTATCAAAGTAGAAATCAAGGTGTTGCATCAGCCCTCCTCTATACTCCCACACTTGAAGAAGAGCATTCTAAAATATCTGCTCAGCCTTAAAATTGAAATCATTACCTTCAGTTTGAAATCGCTTATACCACTCAATCTTCAACTTCAGGTCTTTTATTATACCACTGGTCAATGCTTCTAAGCCACTTCCTCTGTTTTCTTCTTTCAGAATATCTATTTTGGACCTTCACAGTCAGCCCTCCAAATTTCACAGCACACTGATAGTGTCTTCTAATTTTCTTTGTTATCAAGAATATTATTTACAGCTTCTAAACATCTAATTTTGGCTGTTTGTTTTTTTTTAATGTAATAGAACTTTCTAATTCTGACCAATTCTCTTATTACCTTGGCCTGCTTCACTTAATACAAGCAATTTCCTCTTTTATGTTTCGAAAATATGAAGCATATATATGGTCCAAGCATTTGTTCCAATAATAAACATGCCTATTTTAGAAGACTATTTTCCTGTGTGACTTTATGATAACGTTTCTCTTCTGCAGCCACTTTTTAAATAGACTCCACGTTATTGATACTTCCTATTACTAAAATGAGATAGATCTAGGCACAGTGATGAAAGTAAAACCCAGTTGTTGCAACAAAAGTTGGGTTCATTTGGCATCTCTCATAACTGGCATGAAACACAATAATTTTATCTGGAGGCCAAGAGAATTATCCAGGCTTAGAGAACAAAGGGAATAGCTTCAAGCTCTACTACTTCTATTTGAGGAACTCCCCATTCACATATGCAAATGAAACCCCAAGGAATGGATCTGCTGGCTAATGTAGAGGAATTAGAAGAGCACGGTAAATGATGAAAACTGGACCCAGAGGCCTACATGGGAGGAGCTGAAGTCCCAGAAATGTTTTTATCTATCTTTACTCAATACCAAAAATGTCTAATTTATGGCCTATTGCACATATAAATATACTCTAATCTTATTCCTTTGTTCAGCTGTATAAATATTGTTATGTTTACTCTTTTTTACACACAGATATAAATCCTCACTGTCTCCCGGGTGGCTGTTTTAACTGTCTATATCCTATACTCTTTTTCATCTGCCTTACATATCTTTATGTGACAATAGTACTCACTTTTTAAAGTTGTTAGTAGCGATAATATACATATGACAAGTACCTTTTCAAGAAGTCACAGACAGGATTTGTGATCTCCAACACAAGGTTAAATTTTTCATCATTCATACATTTTAGCATAACTTGAGTAAAAAATTCCAGGAATCTAGGTCTCTGCTTAAATTTCATGACTGTGAAAACAAGGAAGTTCATATATAGTTACCAATACACTTAGTTATTGGTGCTGAAGTTACTAATAATACTCATTTTGTTCCAACAGGAAAATTCAACCTATTTTTTAGATTTTTCACTTGTACAAAATACGTAGGAGTAAATGTGGTGAGAAGTGTTTTTTTTTTTAAATCAAATAATCCAACCACTGGTAATTCTCTTACCCTGTCCACCTGAGGGATTTTTTATTCAGCTGAGGGCTACAACCTGAGGCTCATTAATTAACTGAGACTAATAGCCTGTGGGCAAAGGCTCTAGGATAACTGATTCTTTGTTGGCCTGTGAATCTACCCAAGAAAGTAAGACTAGACATTGGTATTAATGTGGGCCCTCCCACACTCATTCAATCCCAGTAGAGCAAGCCACAATCAGCGGAACACCAACATCCACAGGGAAATTTTGGCAGGTTCCAAAACCCACTGAGACAGCCAAAATGGTGAAACAAAGAAACAAATCCCAAATGAAAGAACAAGAGAATTCTTCAGACAAATGGATAAATGAAATGGAAATAAGCAAGTTATCAGAGGTAGAGTTCAGAGTAATGATTATGATGAAGCTCAACAGCATGAATAAAGAGCTCATCAGCATGAGTAAAGCTATAGAAACAGTGAAAATCAACCAATTGGAAATGAAAAACCATCAAGCGGAAATGAAGAATGACATAGCAGAAATAAAAAATACATTGGAAGGAATAACCATCAGAGTAGAGGAAGCCGAGGACCAGATCAACAAATTAGAAGACAGGGTAGAAAACAAAATCACTCAATCAGAGAACCAAAAAGAAAAAACAATTTAAGAACATAGGGAAAGTTTAAGAGAACTGTGGGACAATTGAGATGTAACAACATCCACATCATAGGAGTTTCAGAAGAAGAAAATGAGCAAGTGTTAGAGAATATATTTAAAGAAATAGTGACAGAAAACATCCCCCACTTGGTGAAGGAAAAAGGCATACAACTTCAAGAAGCACAAAGAGCTCCAAGTAAGAAGAACCCAAAGAGACACATCATAATTAAAATTCCAAAAATTAAAGACAAAGAGAGAATCTTAAAGGCAGCAAGAGAAAAACAACAGGTTACCTACAAAGGAGACCACATAAGGCTATCAGTTCATTTCTCAACAGAAACACTACAGGTCAGAAGGGAATGGCATGAAATATTCAAGGTAATGAAAAACAAAGATCTGAATCCAAGACAACTCTATCCAGCAAGGCTATCATTCAAAATAGAAGGTGAAATAAAGAGCTTCCCAGACCAAAAAAAAAAAAAAGGCTAAGGGAATATATTAGCACCAAACCAGCACTGCAAGAAATGTTAAGAGGACTGCTGTAATAAGCAGAAGAAATAAGGAGAGAAACATAACCATAATAAATTAAAATGGCAATAAATAAGTACATATCAGTAATAACCTTAAATATAAATGGAGTAAATACTCTGATCAAAACACACAGAGTAGCTAAATAGATAAGAAAGCATGACTCATATATATGTTGTTCACAAGAGACCCACCTCACAACAAAAGATTCACATATGTTGAAAGTGAAGGGATGGAAAAAAATTGTCCAAGAAAATGGAAAGGAAAAAAAAGCTGCAGTAGCAATCAATACTCATATCTGACAAAATAGATTTCAAAATGAAGGCCATAACTAGAGACAAACAAGGCCACTACAAAATATTGAAAGGATCTATCCAACAGGAAGATATAACCTTGGTAAGCATGTATGCACCCAATATAGAAGCAACAAAATACATTAAAAAAACTTCTGGAGGACTTCAAAGGAGAAATCGACAGCAATACAATCATAGCAGGGGACTTCAACACCCCACTGACATCACTGGATAGGTCCTCTAGACAAAAAATTAACAAGGAAACAGAGACTCTATAAGGGACTACATCAAATGGATTTAATAGATATTTACAGAGAATTACACCCTAAAACTGCAGAATTCACATTCTTCTCAAGTGCACGTGGGACATTCTCAAAGACAGACCACATGTTAGAACACAAACTAAGTCTCTACAAGTTCAAAAAGATTGACATCATCTTCTCAGATCACAATGGCATCAAACTAGAAATTAATTACAATAAAAACACTCAAAAACATTCAAACAGGACTTCTGGTCAAGATGGCGGTGTAGGTAAACACGGTATTGCATCCTCCCACAACCACATCAAAGTTACAACTAAACAACAAAACAGCCATCATTCAAAAACTGCCTGAAATCAAGCTGAATGGAAGTCCTACAATTACAAAATTAAAGAAGAAGCCGCACTGAGACTGGTAGGAGGGGCAGAGGTGCCACAGGCTGGTCCCACACCATGGTTGGTGGATAAAAATTAGGAGGATACCTCGGCTAGGAAGGTCCTCCCTGAGGAGGGGTCCCCGTCCCACACCAGGCACCCAGCTCAGGGTTCCAGTGCCAGGAAGAGAAGTCCCCATAACTTCTGGCTGAAAAAAACAGCGGGAACGGAGGCTGAGGTGGCTGGAGCCCCTGGTAGCTCCTCTTAAAGGGCCCGCAAATGGACTTACTCAGACTCCCACCCTCCAGGCTCCAGCGAGGGGGAGGCAGCCTGAAAGGCACCACAGTCATATGGGGAAGAACTGAGCTGTTTGGCATTGGAGCAAGGGCTGGAGAAGCAGCTTTCTCCTGAACAGACGTGCTATCAGAGGGCTTTGTTCCTTTGGTGAGCCCTTCCCTGGGGTGGCAGACAGCCACCATATCTGGGACTCCAGCAACCTGGTTCACACTGTTTGCCCCACCCTGCTGATTCCTGAGGCCCCACCCCACCCAACTTTGAAGCCCACCCAAGCTGTTGCCAGTTGCTTTACCATAGGATTGACCTGTCTTGGATCCTGCTTCAGCTTTTCCTAAATTCTTTCAAACAAGGAGCATCTGGTTTCAGTAGCCCCATACCTTTTGCTAAGTAATACATAGAAACAAACACAGAGAGGCAGCCAAAATAAGGAGACAAAGAAACAGGTCCCAAATTAAAGAACTGAACAAAATTCCAGGAAAAGAACTAAGCGAAATGGAGATAAGCAACCTAACAGATGCTGAGTTCAAAACACTGTTTATAAGGATGCTCAATGGACTTAGTGAGAACCTCAGTGCTTAATGAGGGCCTCAAGAGCATAAAAAAGGACCAGTCATAAGTGATGGATGCACAGTCAGAAATGAAGGAGGCACTAACTGAAATAAAGAATAATTTACACAGATTCAATAGTAGAGTAGGTAAAGCCAAGAAGCAAACCATCAATTTGGAAAATAAGGAAGAAAAAACACCCAATCAGAACAGCAAAACGAAAAAAGAATCCAAAAAAATGAGGATAGTGTAAGGAGCCTCTGGGACATCTTCAAGCATGTCAACATTCACATCTTGGGGGTGCCAGAAGGAGAAGAGAGAGAACAAGAAATCAAAAACCTATTTGAAACAATAATGGCAGAAAACTTCTGTAACTTGGTGAAGGAAACAGACATACAAGTCCAGGAAGCACAGAGAGTCCCAAACAAGATGAACTCCAAGAGGCCCACACCAAGATACAGCATCATCAAAATGCCAAATGTTAAAGACAAAGAGAATCTTAAAAGCAGCAAGAGAAAAGCAGTTAGTTACCTACAAGGGAGTTCCCATAAGAATGTCAGCTGATTTCTCAAAAGAAACTTTGCAGGCCAGAAGGGAGTGGCAAGAAATATTCAGAGTGATGAAAAGCAAGAACCTACAACCAAGATTACTCTATCCTGCAATGCTGTCATTTAGAATCGATGGCCATATAAAGAGTTTCCCAGACAAGGAAAGCTAAAGGAGTTCATCACCACCAAACCATTATTATATGAAATGTTGAAGGGTCTTCTTGAAGAAAAAGATAAAAAAATATGAACTAACAAAATGGCAATAAATACATATCTATCAACAATTGAATCTACAAACAAAATGAACAAGCAGAACAGAAACATTCTCATAGATATAGAGAACTTTTGTTGGTTACCAGATACCAGATGGGAGGGGGGTTGGGGGAATGGGTGAAAAAGGTGAAGGGATTAAGAAGTACAAATTGGTTGTTAGACTGACAAACATCAAAAGGAAGAGAAGTTGGGGGGTGGGAAGAAATAAACCAAAGAACTTATATGTATATATGCATAACCAATGGACACAGACAACAGTGTGGGGAAAGGCAGGAGGGGGCGGGAATGGAGAGGAAGGGGTCAATGGGGGAAAAATGAGGAACATCTGTAATACATTCAACAATAAAGATAAGTTTAAAAAAAAAAAACACATTCAAACACATGGAGGCTACATAGCATGTTATTAAACAATGAATGGGTTACCAAGGAAGAAATAAAAAGCTTCCTGGAAATCAATGAAAATGAACACACAACAACACAAAATCTATGGGATGCAGCAAAAGCAGTCCTGAGAGGGAACTTCATAGTACTACAGGTATACCTCAAGAAGCAAGAGAAATTTCTGATTGACTTTCTAACCCTTCAACTTAAAGAAATAGAAAGTAAACAAAAAGAAAAACTCACAGCAGGTGGAAAGAAAGAAATAGTAAAGGTCAGAGAAGAAATAAATGACATAGAGGCTAAAAAAAACAATTCAAAAGATCAATGAAACAAAAAGCTGGTTCTTTGAAAAGATAAACAAGATTGATGAATCCTTAGCCAGACTCAGTAAGAACCAAAGAGAGAGGATCCAAAGAAACTAAAGAGGAGAAATATCAACTGACACCACAGAAATACAAAGGATTGTTTAAAAATACTATGAACAATTATACACCAACAAATTGGAAAATCTAGGTGAAATGGACACATTTCTAAAATTACACAGTCTCCCAAAACTGAACCGGAAAGAGACAGGAAACTTGAACAGACCAATAACAACTAAGAAAATTGAAGATGTAATCAAAAACTCCCAGCAAACAAAAGCCCAGGCTCAGATAGCTTCACAAGGGAGTTTTACTGAACATTCAAAGAAGAATTAAAACCCATTCTCTTCAAACTATTCCAAAAAATCCAAGAAGAAGGAAGACTTCCAAACTCGTTTTATGAAGCCAGCATAATCCTAGTTCCAAAACCGGATAAAGACACTACAAAGAAAGAAAACTACAGGCCAATGTCCCTGATGAAAACAGATGCCAAAATCCTTAACAAAATATTAGCAAATTGGATCCAGCAATACATCTCAAAAATTATTCACCATGACCAAGTGGGATTCATCCCAGGGATGCAAAGCTGGTACAATATTCACAAATCAATAAATGTGATACACCACATAAACAAAATGAAAGATAAAAACCACATGATCATATCAATAGACACTGAAAAAGCATTCGACAAAATCCAGCACCCATTTCTTATGAAAACGCTCAGTAAAGTAGGAATAGAGGTATCATAGCTCAACATAATAAAGGCCATATATGAAAAACCTACAGCCAACATCATACATAATGGGCAATAACTAAAAGCATTTCCCTTAAGAACAGGAACAAGACAGGGATGCTCACTTTTGCCACTCTTATTTAACATTGTACTGCTAATCTTAGCCACAGCAATTAGACAAGAATAAAAAATAAAAGGGATTCAAATCGGAAAGGAGTAAGTGAAACTGTCATTATTCGTCAATGACATGATATTGGACACTGAAAACCCTAAAGATTCCTTCAAAAATCTGGCCCTGGCCAGTTTGGCTCAGCTGTTAGAGCATTGGCCCATTGACTGGAGAGTCCTGGGTTCAGTTCCCACTAAAGGCATGTACCTTGGTTGCAGTTTGTCCCTGGCCCCAGTTGGGGTTGTGTGGGTGGCAACCACTCAGTGTATCTCTCTCACATCGATGTTTCTCTCTCCCTTACTTCCTCTCTCCCTCCCACTCTATCTGAAGATAAATGCAAAAATGTCCTCGGTGAGGATTAAAAAAAAAAATCTGTTTGACTTAATAAGTGAATTTGGCAAAGTAGCAGGATATAAAATTAACATCCAGAAATTGATGGTATTCTTATACACCAATAATGAACACTCAGAAAGGAAAACAAAATAAAACAAAATCCCATTTACCATTGCAACAACAAAAAATAAAATATCTAGGAGTAAACTTGACAAAGGAGGTGAAAAACCTGTTCTCAGAAAACTACAGGACATTGAAAAAAGTAATAGAGGAAGACATAAAAATAGGGAAACATGCACCATGTTCATGGATCAGAAAAATCAACATCATTAAAATGTCCATACTACCCAAAGCAATCTACAGATTCAATGCAATCCCTATTAAAGTACCAATGGCATATTTCACAGACCTAGAATAAACCAAAGTTTATATGGAACCATAAAAGACCCCGAATAGCCACAACAATTTTGAAAAACAAGAACAAAGTAAGAGGGATCACAATACCAGATATCAAGTTATATTACAAAGCCATCGTAATCAAAACAGCCTGGTACTGGCACAAGAACAGACATATAGATCAATGGAACAGAACAGAGAACCCAGATATTGACCCAAGACAGTATGCCCAATTAATATTCGACAAAGGAGGCAAGAGCATACAATAGACAAAAGACAGTCTCTTCAACAAATGGTGCTGGGGAAACTGGACAGCTATATTCAAAATAATGAAATTAGACCACCAACTTAGACCATACACAAAAATAAACTCAAAATGGATAAAAGACTTAAATATAACCTGTGAAACCATAAAAATCCTAGAAGAAAATGTAGGCAGAAAAATCTCAGATATCATATGTAGCAGAATTTTCACTGATACATTGCCTAGGGCAAGAGAAACAAAGGAAAAAATTAATAAAGAGAACCACATCAAACTAAAAAGCGTCTGCATTGCAAAATGAAAAGGGAATCCACTTTCTTGGAGAACATATTTGCCAACAATACATCAGATAAGGAGTTAATAGCCAAAATATATAGAGTACTCATACAACACAACAAAAGGAAGACAAACAATCTAATAAAAAAATGGGCAGAGGGCCCTGGCCGGTTTGGCTCAGCGGTTAGAGCATCAGCCTGTGGACCAAAGAGTTTTGGGTTCAATTCCAGCCAAGGGCACGTAGCTCGGTTGCAGTTCATCCCCGAACCCTCTGGGGCCGTGCGGGTAGCAACCAATTGATGTGTCTCTCTCACATTGATGTTTCTCTCTCTCTCCACCCCCCACATCTGAAGATAAATGTAAAAATATCCTCGGGTGAAGATTTAAAAAAAGAAGAAGAAGAAAATAGGCAAAGGACCTAAATAGACACCTCTCTGAACAGGACATACAAATGGCCAGGAGACATATAAAAAAATGTTCAACATCTCTAATCATCAGAGATGCAAATTAAACAATGATGAGGTATCACCTCACACCTGTCAGATGGCTGCCATCAACAAATCATCAAACAACAAGTGCTGGCCAGGGTGTGGAGAAAAGGGGACTCTAGCACACTGCTGGTGGGAATGCAGACTAGTGCAGCCACTATGAAAAACAATATGGTGTTTCCTCAAAAAATTAAAAGTGGAACTATCATTTGACCCAGTGATCTCACTTCTTGGAATATATCCTAAGAAGCCTGAAACACCAATCAGGAAGAATATATGCACCCCTATGTTCATAGCAGCACTATTTACAAAAGCTAAGATGTGGAAACAGCCCAAGTGTTCATCAATAGATGAGTGGATAAAAAAGCCATGGTACATTTACACAATGGAATACTATGCAGCTGTAAGAAAAAGAGATGTCTTACCCTTTGAGATGACATGAAGGGACCTGGAGTGTATTATGCTAAGCGAAATAAGCCAGTCCGAGAAAGACAAGTACCACATGATCTCACTTATTTGTGGAACATAACAAAATAAGCTGTCGACCAAGAGATCCAGAATCATGGAAGTAGGGAACAGACTGACAAACCTCAGAGGGATGGTGGGAGGGAGGGGTGGAGAGATAAATCAAAGAACTTATATGCAAGTATGCACAACCAATCAATGGGGACACTAGGCTGGGGAAGGCAGGAAGGGGGTGGGAGCGGTCAATGGGGAAAAAAGGGGGACATAGGCAATACTTTCAACAATAAATAAAATAACATAAAATAATCCTTTACAATCTATACTTCATTTATTTTCCAAATATCTCCGTGTTAAGAAAGATTTCATAAAAGTTGCCTCTCTTGTATGACTTGTTGGAAAAACAATTGCTGATATCAGAATAACTAGTTATCCTAATTTTTATTATATTGCACTCTGAGTTAAGCAATAATGTTGCTAATTCTTCATAGCTGAACTTAAAGATCACTAACACATTTTTAAATTCCCTAGTTTTTGTAAGTTTAATAATAACACCATTTACTACCCAAATAAGCCAGCTTCAAGGTTTTGTCTTCCTCAACTTTAAATCAGGTTCCTATTTAGGTCTCTTTTGTTACTTGACAATCAAGAGTCTGAATTATTCTAAATGGATAAAGAACCCAAAATCTTCTTCCTGGAACATGTTAGAGCTTTAAGAAGTAAACAACAACAAAACCACAGAATAAATGATCTTCAATAGTAACTCAAGTGAACAGGTCACCTACCTTCTTTCACAGCATTTTTGACTGACCAATTTAAAACTACAGGGTAAAGAAAGATAGGGTCCTCTCCTCCTGAGAGTTCAGCTGTAACATCTAAGGTTAAAAATAATAATAATAATAATAATAATAATAATAATAATAATAATGTTGTACATTCTGTTTAACATAAATAACCACATAGGAAAATTCTTTGGAGGAGATGAAAAATAGGAAAACACCCAAGTATTCTCTCTGAATTATGTGCCTTAAAATTATCAATTATATCATATTTTGGAGATTTAAAAATGCATTAATCTCAATTATTTCCTTTCATTTCCCCCCTAAGAGCCAAGGAGTCTGCTACCAAATAGGTGAAGAATTTTCAAGGTAGAAGTTTCTGTTATTTAATAGCTGTCATATATTAGCAAAGCCCAGACTCAGAAACCTACCAATTATATTAACTCCATTTTTATAAAATTATTTAAAGACAGTAAAGCATGGAATAATGAACATCACAGCCACTGGAGCAAGATTGCCTGGATTCAGAGTAACCCAGACATTTTTTAGTTATGAGACCTTGGGAAGGTACTCAGCTTCTCTGTGCCTCAGTTTCCTTATCTTTAAAATGGGAAGAATAATAATACCTTCTTCATATAATGGTTATATAGGGATTATATGAGTTTTAAAAGACAAAGTAGTTTTTGACACACAGGAAGCACTATATAAAACTAATATTTTTATTACTGCTTTGTTATTTAATCTACTGTTTAGTTTGTAAAATGAATAACATTACACTGTGCTTCCTGGTAAAATGCTAAAGGTTTTCTTTCCTTTCTTTCTTTCTTTCTTTCTTTCTTTCTTTCTTTCTTTCTTTCTTTCTTTCTTTCTTTCTCTTTCTTTGATAATATGAAAAAAAATAATTCACATTTCTAGAATACTTTACATTTTAAGGAATTATATTTTTATATGTAACCAGACCAGTATAGCTTTCCCAAAATTATGTTTACTGGTTATGTGAATACTAGAGCACTGGATTCAATTCATAAATTCAGCTTGTAACAGACATGGAGAATGATGAACAAAAAATCCAAGTCAGGGAATTCCGAAACACTGAACTCCCAGATATAACTGACACACACAGTAAAAGAGGTAAGTTAGGGACACAGAATTCTACAAGTATAGTCAGTTCCCAAAAGTGGAGCCTCCCACTTAAAAGAAATTTAGGTACTCTCTTGTTCTTACTAGAAGATCTGAAGTACCTGCTTTTAAAGAATGGGATAATACTTATCACCAGAAACTAAACCAATTTCTTAAGCAGATTTCTAAATTGCTAACTCCAAAATTCCAATCATTGTGTTAACATATTTCTATATAGCACAATGACCTGAAATTAAACTAATCTTTCACTTGAGTAGATAGATCACGGTTCAAATCACTCACACATTAACATGTCTTCGTGCTATCCCTTTTTATTTCTCAGTTACACTTTTGCCTTTAGAGCAGTGATTCTCAATTCTGCACCCTCCCTCCCCAACATATTTGGCAACATTTGCCTCCCAGCTGGTTGTCACAACTGGGAGGCTGGTATGCTATGTATCTATGGATAGAGGCCAGGATGCTGCTCAACTCCCATAATGCCTAGGACAGCCCTCCACAACAAAGAATTATCTGGCCTGAATTGGCAATAGTGTCAAGGTCGGGATACCCTGCTTTAGAATCAGAAGAGCTGGGCTCAAATCCAAACTTGCTATGCAATCCTAAATAAACCACTTCATCTTTATGAGTCACATGTGTAAAAAGCAGTTAGCAATCCCTTATTAACAGAATATTATTAGGATTATTGACATAATATAAGAGTACTGTGTAAACTTTAAAGGGTTTACCAAATGCTAATCTCCTCTTAATCCTTTTAACAAAACATTTTCTTATTTTAAAAATTAGAATGCTCAACAGAAGTATACAGAAAGAAAGAAAAGGACTGACATTGCTTTGTCAGTTTGAGAAGGTGTGTCTCCAACATGGCCAGTTGTTCATTTATTTTTTCAGGTGATAATATCTGCTGTGGCTTCTTCGTCTTGGAAGGCTTCTTAGAACAACCCTAGAAACATTGGTTAAATTTCAGAATATACTTCAACATGTTTCAGCAACTGCCATTTTCAAATAACATCTTTAAGATTATGTTTTCGTACTTCTAAATAAAACTATGATCTACATGGCTAAACAACGTGAATTAATAAATGCCAGAGGGAAAAGTGGGACTCCAAGGAAAGAGGCAAGGGGCCTGTCCTGCACTGATTTGCAAAGACAGTGTCCTGAGGTAAAGCCTGGGTGACATAAGGAGCTGGCTGATGGACTGATAGTAAACACATGGTGAAAAAAAAACTCAAATTGCCTCCAGCTTAATTAAAAATCTCTCTAGACAAAGCAACCCCCTTAAAAAAAAAAATAGTATTACGGCTAAAATATTTATCCAATAAAACTGCTGATAGTTGAAGACTTTTGTGGCAAATAAATGCTTGCTTGGAAACAACATACAATAGAGATAGGAATGGAGCTACTCTAACTGAAACAGGCTCAGGGTGGTAGTCTCTACCCACAACTCAGTCACCGAAGGGGCTTCAAGTGATCCCTAGTGCACCTTGGAAACCTGGTAAACTGAGCAACAGTTCAGATTTGATCAACAAAACATTTAACCATACAGCTTCTAAGAAAGGCAATAAAACAGGCTCCAGCAAGACCCATGCTTGGGAGGCAGATATTAGAAAGTTGTCTCAAACATCAGCAGTCTCATAAAGAAGACAATTTAGGTGGGACAATGAGTTTGGGGAATCTACTTTGAATACAATGAAAAGCTCTGACATGTATTTACTACATTCAGTAATGCACCCAGGATGATAAAATCTTCAATTTGGGAGAGACTATACAGGGCTTTTAGTCCAATGTCCAACTGGGTGAAGGAAGCTCACTATCGACCCCTGACGATCAGTACTGGTGACAGGAAACTCTTCAGTATTCTAGCATGAATTCCTTTTTTTTTTTTTTTACCACAAAAGAAAAGGGGGGGGGGCTCTTCACTATATATAACTTTTCTTTTATGTAAATATAACAAATTAAACACTGATCAGTTTTTTACATGTTTACTAATAATACATTACCTCTTAATAGACTCCACTAAATATAAGCTTAGAGATGAGGAACAAAAAACAGTTACCCCCTCTTGTATTTCCTCTTGTTCAGTAGTACCAAATACAGATCTGCACTCCGATGTGATGTCCAGCATCCTTTTTCCATAATTTATAATAACCACCGCCAGGTCATATTCCTTCCATGAACGCAGAATCTAATTTAAAATATTTACTAATTATCTCTGTTGGAAACTTGTGTTGATTCTCAAGTGTCATGCATCATCTTTCATAAACTCAAAAGTCCCGTTGATGTTTGGGGTTTTGCAATCCCCCTGTTTCTGTTAAAGGAAACTGGAAACTCACCACTGGATCATATTTCCCTAGAATTAAAACTGCATGATTCCACTATTTTGAATAAAGGACAAATAACAGGAATCTCATCAATAGTAAATATCCCATGTCTCTGGGACATATAGCCATATTTGTTTTGGAATAGTCAGTTAACTATTCAGAAAATGTTTCCACTTAAAAGATCCATGTTAAAGCAAAATCATTCTTAAAGGCCACATAACAATCACCTCTTGTCCTGAGTTTCTTTCTATGTGAAATGGCACAATTACTGACCTCATGGCATGGGGGAGGGGGCATTTATATCAGTAAATGATTTACAAGGCATTCTGGTAGTGGACTGAGCTAGAGTTAAGCTGTTTTTGGCAAATTCTCCAAGAACCCCAGGGGAAGCAGACACAATCAGAAGAAGGGGAGTGGCCCACTCTGTCACTTTTACCCATATTCCCTGTTATTAATTGTTATTTTTTGCCTTCTCTAGCCTGGCCCTTACCTACCTCTCTAGCATAATCTTTCGCCACTCATCTCCCTGTACTTTAAGTTTAGAAAATATTGAGCCAAGTATAACTTCTGACACTCACCATGGTTTCAGGACTTCATGCTTTCCCACAGCTGAGCCATTTCTCAGAACAGCTTCCCCATATAAATGCAATGTAAGGATATTAACGTAACCTGGTCATTAAAACCTGGGCTCTAGCATCAACTCCAAGAAAGCTTCCCTGGCCAGCAATCTGATCTGCAGAGAGCCTGCTGTAGCAGAGGGTCACAGGAAGGGAGCACACTCACTGTGAACCCCATATGGCAATCTCTATGGGTATAAATAAGTTTATATGAATTTGTTATATGTAGATGTGTTCTGTTAAGTTGAATAAGTTAGTATTTACAATAAGTAACAACTGTTACTTCCCATGCAGGGAAAGGATATAAGAAATGGCTGAAAAAGAAAGCGAACAGCTGCTTCTCTTAAAAGAGACCAGCTTAATGCAGGGTGCTGAGACCTGGAAATACTTCTGTGGGACCAGCGCAACAGTGGTAACTAATGCTGACTGTGGAACAAAGGGTGGGAAGGAAAATGGTGCAATAAAGTTTGAAAACGTAGATGGGGTTAGTCATGCAGGGCCTTGAATGCCAGGCAAAACAGTCCAACCTCATTATAAAATTGATACAATAGGGAGATCGTTTTGTTATTAGAAAACAAAAATGAGCTAATGTTTGCTCTCCACTCAACTTTGCTTTCTGACATATTTAGGTCTTAGGCTTATAGAGTACTATGTAATCTTTTCCCTTTGTTATAATATGCCAGTGGAAAACACTAAATGATAAAGAACCTTTCAAATCAAAAGAAAAAGAGAACCAATTCTACTTAACACACCAAATGAGCAGAAATAAAAAGACTAGCCAGATGTTTAGCATAATAATTTTTTAACAATGCCAAAATAATGAAACACTGAAGATGATGTGTCTCAGAAGTGGCACCTCATTTGGAATTCTGGCAACTTTCAGAAAAACTACTGCTGCTTATAGAAGAAATGAGCCATCTGAAAAGATTACCAATTTTTAAAACATGACAGAGAAAAGAAACTGCCATTTGACTAATTGGATTTTATAAGAGAAAATCCATAGAAAAATGTGTTTATATGAAATGAACACCTGAAATCTGGGATTCAGGACTAGTCCAAGGTTCTGGGACTGCTGGTCATGTTGGAGGAAGTATCTGGAATGACAAGTCTTAGCATATCAATTTGAGACTGACAGCTCTAACAGCAAAATCCTGCTATTAATATATACTTTTTTAAAAAATGTCCAGCCCTGGCTGGGTAGCTCAGTTGGTTAGAACATCATCTCTATATGCCAAGGTTGTGGGGTCCATCTCGGGTCAGGGCACATACAAGAAGCAATCAATGAGTATATAAATAAGTGGAACAACAAATCGATGTTTCTCTCTCTCTCTCTCTCCTTCCTTCCCTTCCTCTCTCTCTCTCTCTAAAATCAATAAATTTTTTTAAATGTCCAAAATGTTCAAGGTCACTTGTACAATAGTATCACTTGGATCTCCATATCATCCCTCAAGTGGATGAAAAGGAAGTAGAGTCATGGATGGAAAAATCAAGAAATGCGGAGCCAGCCCCAAGCTGCTTGTGTACTATGGGGAAAAAGCCACATGCAGCCAAAAAAGGAGGCACATGAACTCAAAGACTTCAACCTCTACTTGGCCCCAAATGCTGGTTGGAAACTATTTATTCTAGGTCTGCACTCTCCCATTTTCCACAGGCACTGTCACAAACCCTCCCATTCTCCTCAAATCTCTGAAACTCTCCCTTATTATTCATCTCCTCACTCTTAGCAAATGACCTTTCCACAGAGGAAATGTAAGGGGACTAGCTTATCTCCAGTCCACAAATCTACCTACACACTCACCTGTAACTTCAACCATTTTTTCTACCTATTGGAGGGGAGAGGTGAACCTCCTGTCCAGACTAACCCCTCCCACATGTGCTCAGATCCCACTGCCTCCTGCCTTCTCAGGGATCTTGCTCTACTGGTCACCCCTCCTCTCCTACATCCTCATCCTGTCCCTCTCCTGGCTCCTCCCTATTAATAGACACATGTTTTGGAGTACCTGGATAAGCAAAATTGGGTTCATGTTTGGTTGGTTGGTGTTTAGCAGAAGTTGCTATTGGCAAATTGCAAGCAACAAGCTGCCTTAGAATGCAGTTTCTTTGTTCTGGAGGTAACACTGTAATAGTCACTGTTAGGTATTTAAATCTACTGTGAGTAGTTGTCCAATGTCTTAGAAAGAGAGTGTAACCCCTCTCCTGGAAATACTCATTGATGAAGGGTTTGGGGAGAAAAGGCCAAGCAGATGAATATATTCTGAAGAAAAGTAACCTGGAACATGCACTTTTATTTTTTTATTTTATTTTTTTTTAATTTTATTGTTGAATGTATTACAGATGTTCCTCATTTTTCCCCCATTGCCCCCCTCCTCCCCATTCCTGCCCCCCTCCTGCTTTTCCCCACACTGTTGTCTGTGACCATTGGTTATGCATATATACATATAAGTTCTTTGGTTTATTTCTTCCCACCCCCCAACCCCCCTTCTCTTTGAGGTTTGTCAGTCTAACAACGAATTTATACTTCTTAATCCCTTTATCTTTTTCACCCCTCCCCCCAGCCCCTACCCATCTGGTAACCAACAAAAGTTCTCTGTATCTATGAGAATGTTTCTGTTCTGCTTCTTCATTTTGTTTGTAGATTCAATTGTTGATAGATATGTATTTATTGCCATTTTGTTTGTTCATATTTTTTTATCTTTTTCTTCAAGAAGACCCTTCAACATTTCATATAATAATGGTTTGGTGGTGATGAACTCCTTTAGCTTTTCCTTGTCTGGGAAACTCTTTATATGGCCATCGATTCTAAATGACAGCTTTGCAGGATAGAGTAATCTTGGTTGTAGGTTCTTGCTTTTCATCACTCTAAATATTTCTTGCCACTCCCTTCTGGCCTGCAAAGTTTCTTTTGAGAAATCTGCTGACAGTCTTATGGGAACTCCCTTGTAGGTAACAAACTGCTTTTCTCTTGCTGCTTTTAAGATTCTCTCTTTGTCTTGAACCTTTTGCATTTTGATGATGATGTGTCTTGGTGTGGGCCTCTTGGGGTTCATCTTGTTTGGGACTCTCTGTGCTTCCTGGACTTGTATGTGTGTTTCCTTCACCAAGTTAGGGAAGTTTTCTGCCATTATTGTTTCAAATAGGTTTTTGATTTCTTGTTCTCTCTCTTCTCCTTCTGGCACCCCCAAGATGCGAATGTTGGCACGCTTGAAGTTGTCCCAGAGGCTCCTTACACTATCCTCATTTCTTTGGATTCTTTTTTCTTTTTGCTGTTCTGATTGGGTGTTTTTTGCTTCCTTATATTCCAAATCGATGGTTTGCTTCTTGGCTTTACCTACTCTACTATTGATTCCCTGTAAATTATTCTTTATTTCAGTTAGTGCCTCCTTCATTTCTGACTGGTCCTTTTTTATGCTCTTGAGGCCCTCTCTAAGTTCACTGAGGTTCTTACTAAGTCCATTGAGCATCCTTATAAGCAGTATTTTGAACTCAGCATCTGTTAGGTTGCTTAGCTCCATTTCACTTAGTTCTTTTCCTGGAGTTTTGTTCTGTTCTTTCATTTGGGACCTGTTTCTTTGTCTCCTCATTTTGGCTGCCTCACTCTGTTTGTTCCAATGTATTACTTAGCGAGAGGTGTGGGGCTAGCTGAGACCAGATGCTGCTTGTTTGAATGATTTCAGGAAAAGCTGAAGCAGGCTCCAAGACAGGCCAATCCTATGGTGAAGCAACTGGCAACAGCTTGGGTGGGCCTGAAAGTTGGGTGGGGCGGGGCCTCAGGGAATCACCAGGGCGGGGCCAACAGTGTGAGCCAGGTAGCTGGAGTCCCAGATATGGCGGCGTCTGCCGGCTCAGGAAGGGCTCACCAAAGGAACAAAAGCCTCTGATAGCACGTCTGTCCAGGAGAAAGCTGCCTCTCCAGCCTCGCTCCAATGCCAAACAGCTCAGTTCTTCCCCATATGACTCTGGTGCCTTTCAGGCTCCCTCCCACACGCTGGAGCCCGGGGGGTGGGAGTCCGAGTAAGTCCGTGCGCGGGCCCTTTAAGAGGAGCTGCCGGGGGCTCCAGCCGCCTCAGCTTCAGTTCCTGCTGGTTTTTCCAGCCAGAAGTGATGGGGACTTCTCTTCCTGGCACTGGGACCCTGAGCTGGGTACCTGGTGTGGGACGGGGACCACTCAGCCCTCTGGGAGGACCTTCCCAGCCGAGGTATCCCAATTTTTATCTGCCACACGTGGGTGTGGGACCAGCCCGTCGCGCCTCCGCCCCTCCTACCAGTCTTGATGCGGCTTCTTCTTTAATTTCGTAGTTGTAGGACTTCCATTCAGCTTGATTTCAGGCGGTTTTGAATGATGGTTGTTCTGTAGTTTAGTTGTAACTTTGATGTGGTTGTAGGAGGACGCGATGCCGCGTTTACCTACGCCGCCATCTTGACCGGAAGTCTCTCAATATTGTGTGATTTCTGAAGAGCTGGAACATGCACTTTTAGCCTAGCATAACAGTAATTAATGTGTGTGACTGAGCAGCAGAAACAGAAGGGGGTGCTTTGGATTGTGTGGACCCTGCTTTCTCAATGGTTACACCATATGACAAAGACAGAGCTAACAGCAGCAGGAAGATTCTCAAGGTTGGGGAGGGTTTAAGAATGACAAAACAGCCCACATGGCTCAGTTGGTTGGAGTATCATCTCCTACACCAAAAGGCTGTAGGTTCAATTCCCAGTTAGGGCACATACCTAGGTTGCGGCTCCAATCCCCAGTAGGGGTGCATACAGGAGGTAACCAATTGATGTTTCTCTCTCACACTGAATCGACTCTTGCCTAGTAGAAGCAGGACTGGCTCATTGGACTAAGTGCCCCTTGAAATTCTCATATAATCTGCTTCTCACTCTACACACTGTCCCCAGTTTCATCTGTTTCTGTTGCTCCAGTTGAACCTGTGTACTACAGACTCCTTTGTCTTTATACACACTTGGCCTCTTCTAAACTCCAAGCCCATAGGTCCAATCATATAATCATATAATGGCTACCTCTTTAGATACCCTATAGGCCCCCAAATTCAATATATTCAAAATTCATGATCTTTTCTCTCTTTCACGCACAAAATTGCTCTCAAGCAACGTGTAGCATTGTATTCACCCCACTGCCCAGGGCAGAGAGCTGGACCATTTTTGATTCTCCCGCTCCCTCTTTTATCCCCCTATACTCAATAGTTTTCCCAGTTCTCAAGTCTCTCTCATTAATAACTCTTGAATCCTTTCCATTCTCTCTCCTACTTTTCCACACTAGTTTAATTTATCATCTCTCATCGTCTAAACACAGTCCCTGCCTCTGGTCTTATCCCCCTCTAATCATTAGTTGTTATACAACCAGAATAATTTCATTTTTCTGAAACGCAAATTTCATTATATAATTTCAGGGGTTGAAACCCTTCAATGGTTCCTCTTATTTAATCTATTCATCTGCTTTTTTTCCCCTGTGTATCTTTTGAATTTTGTGCCCTGTTGAGAGGTTTCCCCTGACTTCAAGGCCATACATCCTTGAATCCATTGGGATTTTATTTTGTTTATAGTATGAGGTAGGATTCTGGCTTTATTTTCAGATGAATTGTCAGTTATACCAGCACCTTTTATTAAAGTACTATCATAAATTATCATTTTCTTAAAGAATTCAAGCACCACTTTTATCATATGTTAAGTTCTTCTGTAGACCTGGGTCTGGCTATTGCTGGATTCTCTATTCTCTTCCACTGAACTATTTGCCCATTACTCTATTAAACACTTTTTTTTTATTATTATTGAAGTGGCCTTACGGTAAATTTTAATATCTATCGAAGAATTTAAAATATTCTAATCAGTTTCAGAAAAACCCCATTGGGATTCTTATTTGGACTGCATTACATTTAAATATTATTTTAGGAAAGATTTATATTTCTATGACAGGAAGTCTTCCTATTCAGGAACTTGGTGTGGCCTATTATATGTTCAGATCTTATTTTGAATCCTTCAGTAAGATTTCACAGTTCTTTTATTTAGGTTCTTTAACATTTTGTTACATTTAAAATATTGTGTATTATAAGTGGTATATTTTCCCCTCTCCATTTCTACCTGGCTACCGCTAGTATTTAAAAAAAAATTAACATTCTATAAGTGTTTTATATATAATCACTTTATAAATTCTCTTTTTAATTCTAGTAACTTTTGACAAGATCCTCATGGGGTTTTGAGACCTCTATAATTACAGATAAGTTATACTTTTCTATTATAAAATTAATTTCATAGTCTTATCTATTGCATGAAACAAAATCTCTACAAATAATGAATCACATTATTAAAGTATCTCCTGTGCCTAATTTTTTAAAAAATGGCTTCATAAAGTTGTCATTTAGTATGATATTTGTTGTAAAACTTTAATAAATGTCGTTATCATTACATTAATCTTCCTTTATTTGTGGTTTTGCTTTCCATGGTTTCAGTTACCATGGTCAACCTCAGTCCAAAAATATTAAATTTCCCCAACCATAGACATCATCTGCTCCTGACACCCAATCACCGACATCGTCATGGCTCAATGACCCAAGATCACCCAAAGCAGAGGATCTTCCCTCTGATGTATCATCAGAAGGTCAATACTAGCCTAATGCTACATCACAATGCCTACGTTACTCACCTCACTTCATCTCAGCACATAGGCATTATATCCACTCACATTATCACAAGAAGGGTGAGTATAGTACAGATAGATATTTTGAGAGAGAGAGAGAGACCACATTCACATAACTTTTCACTATAGTATAGTGTTATAATTGTTCTATTTTATTATTAGTTATTGTTGTTAATCTCTTACTGTGCCTAACTATAAATTAAATTTTATCATATGTATGTATAGAAAAAAGACATAGTATATATAGTGAAGCTACCTGTGGTTTCAGGGATCTTGGAATATATCCCCCACAAGTAAGGAGTGACTACTATATTCAATAGTTTCCTTTCATTTATTAGGAAAAATTGCTAAGTGTTATCAAGTACCTTTGTAGTATTTTCATATAACCTTACTTTTTAATCCTTTAATTTGCTGTTATAAAAAAATTCAAGTTTCATTTTAATTCAGAATTGATCTTTAGTACTTGACAATAAGACTGTCCTAAAACCAGAAAATCACCAGATGCCATCCAAGAGCAGAGAAGGGTGGTCAGACACAACAGATTTGAAGAACACCATAGTATGCCTCTCTTTGTTCTGATTAATGTTTTGGACCCTGAATTCTGCTTTTACAGATATGAACATTGCCACTCCTCCTCTAGTTTTGTTTGCATCTTCCCAGTACTTTTGTCTAATCATTTATATTTCAGCCAGTGTTTGTCACTGTTTTATTGAAATAATATATATTTAAATCTGACTTTTTAATCCATCTGCCAATCTCTGTCTTCTAAGTTCATTCACACTTAGTGAAGTAATTAATATACTTTATTTTATTCCTTCCATCTTATATACTATCTCTTTTTTTCCTTCTTCTTACTTTTGCTGAATTAACCATTTTTCTTCCCTGTCATTCCTCTGTTCATTTTTCCTTCCTATCAATTTAGAAGTCTGTATTTTAAAGTTCTGTTCATGGCTACATATTCCTCTGAGTCATCTTTAAATATATTTATTCTATCAAAAGAAAATAATTGTATACTATATGTATTTATATATATATTTATTTATATATTTATTTATTTATTTATTTATTTATTTATTTATTTATTTATTTATTTATTTATTTTAACTCACAACCATGCACCAAGGTTCTCTAACTGCTCACCCCTCCCTCAGCCCCAAACAGGATAGAAGTTTTAGTTCTAGGTTACTGATAAGTTTTCCTTTCAAGGATGATGCTTCTATTTTGAGAATCCCTATTTAGTATTCATAGCACAAAGTCCTAGTCACATCATTATTATCTATTTAATTTTAATAATACATACATTGTAAGATTCACTGCTCCCATTATTCCTCTCCTTTTTGTCTTTCCCTATCTTGGGATTTCTGTTCTGAACCAACTGTCATTTGATAGAGTATTTCCTCAAGTGTTTTCCTCAGATAAGTACATCGGCAGAATACTTTTTAAATGCCTGCACTTCTGAAAATGTTTATTTTACCCTGACAAATGAATGATATCTTTCCTGGCTATTAATTCTTGGACCCTCAGGATTCTACAAATGTTGTTCCACTATTTTAACTTCTAATGTTGCTGATAGAAAAAAGTTTGAGGCTAATTAATTCTCTTTCCATTGCAAATAACCTATTCTTTGAGTCTCAAAACTTTAAGATTTGTCCTTATCCTTGGACTTTAGGCATTTCAGCAACATATGTCTAGATACGTGTTCTTACATGTATCCTGCCTGGGATTGGGGAGCCCATTACTTCTCCATTTGTTTCTTTTCTACCTCCAAAACGCCTTTCATTTCACATTATGACTTCTGGATCTGCCTTCTGGATTTATCTCTGGACAATTCTGTTTTATGTTGTCAAGTATTTCTTGAGCTTCCAGATTTGACCCAAGAAATACCATAATCACAATCTTCATCTGTTTAATTTTTTTAATCAAAAATCAAATTTGTTCAGTTACAGATTTTTTGTTTGTTTTGTGTTTTTATTATCTAATAGCATCACCTTGAAAGTTTTTTATTTCTTTTCCTTTTTTTTTTAAAGTCATCTCTGGTCTTTTCAAACATGGTAAGAGTAAATAACAATTATTTTAGTGTCTGGTCTGCTCTTCCCCCCTTGGGCTTCTGAGTCTCCTTAAGTGAGTTACTATCTTCCTCTTCCTGCTAATGGCTTATGTTCCCTCAGCATCTACACAAACCAGGCCACAGAGGTCTCTCCAACAGTGCTAAACCACTGAGTGATGGAAGAAACATGAGTTTCTGCTCCTGCGGTCAGTCCGTGAACAGCCAGCAAATCATGACCTTTTTGCTAATGTAGAGGTTAAAGGCCTCCATAGGAGCAAACTTTAGCCCAACCAAAGTGATGGACCAAATCAGCCCACAAATGCAGTATTCTTCCAGATCCCTGACCAAATCAGAAAGGTTCTGTGAGGGACCACATGAAATAGGCAGGTAGATAATGAGGCGATTCACTGGATTCAGTCAACCAAACCTTTGAAGAAACACACAATGCTGGTCTCTGAGCCACACAACAAGGATAAATAAGCCTACCTCTCTACCTCTGGTCTCTTGGTTCTTTCTGGTTCCCAAAATGAATGAGGTCCCATAAAATGCCTTCTTTACATTCCCCCACCTCCCCAAGATATACCTTCCATGTTTTACCAACTGGCATGCCTAGGCTACTTTTGATCTAAAATGCTTTCTGAGTGCTATTTTTTGAAGTAACTCCTGTAAAAGTAGCTTGACTTTCTAAATCATTACTGCTCCTAAATTTTATAACACAAGACAAAGAATGAGATAAATACCTTTGTTATGTAGAAGATACAACAAGCTATCATGTGCTGTACGCTTTCAAAACTCACAATATGTTTCTTTGAGTGGATGACATTTGGTAGTCCTTGCAAAACCACCATACACTTTATCAAGATCTAAAAAATAGAAATGCAACAGTTTTGTTGAAAAATATTATCCTTACACATTATAAAAAGTTCTATTCAAATCATGCAAGTTTCAAGCCATCAAATATTATTGCTATCAATAACTATTAATAAATTGTTTATCATGTATAGAGGAATGTACTCTGAAATAAAATTGATATGTTCAATTTTCACATGAGTCCCTCATCTAAAATAACTTGAAAACCTGTGGAGAGAATAAAATAAGTACATGAATAACTATAAAACAAAGTATATTGTCAAGTGCCATAAAAGATATAGACAGAATATTACATGTATACAAGAAACACTAAGATCACATCCAGGCTTAGGAGGACCTTGAAAAACCATATGGTAAAGGATGTACCATATTAAATATACACTAATACCAGGTACTTGAAATTACAGTTTCCTTCAAAATTAAAACCAAACATTCATATACCAGGAAACCAATTACTACTGGCATTTACCTCTATTCTCCTCGCTTCATAATATATGACCCTGAACTTTATCAAGAACTAGACAATTAAGTTTAGCTTTCTATTCTGTTGCACAATTCTAAGCAATATTACCATCAAAAAAGTAGAGTTGTGAGTTGAGATTGCATTAATCTATTTTTCATTCAGATTATCCCAAAGGACAAATTAATATATGGATGTTGGGAGCATATTAATTGCTTCAAGCTACCATTCTAACAATATTATCACAACTGTTACAGTATAAGTTTTCTTAATGCTTTTTTAATACCCCCTTCCACTATCACCCTCTCCTACCGTACCACATCATATCCCTAAATCATGTTAATGACATTAACTTTTGTAGTATTATCCTGGCTCAAATAAGTGTGTGTGTGTGTGTGTGTGTGTGTGTGTGTGTGTGTGTGACTGTGTAAATACTAAATGTACATAAGAGGGTTAATGTTAGGTTACAAAATGGGATTTATACACACTTTTGTGAAGTGTGCATATCTCCTTCAGCCATGTCTTGTGAAAAATCCCTTCAAGTCTACAGGTTTAGCTCCAAGTCATTATATCTAATGGCTACATAATCTAATTTTCTGTGGATCAACCATAATTTATTCAACCATTTCCAGAATCTCCATGTTGCACAATTTTAGGGTTGAGGTTTTACAATCGGGCCATCCTCCTGTTACTACACTTTCTCTCTGTCTCCAGTTTTATGGCCACCACCCAAAATACCTCAATAAATAGCATTATGCAGGCTCAGTTTCCAATATGAGAGACAACTGAGGTGCCAGCTTTGAGATGAAACCCAGTAAGGATGAGGCAGCATCCTCCAGGACACAGTATAAATTCTAAGTCAATGACCATTATATAGCATTGCATCCCTGCCAGGTAGAACATGTGGATCCAGGAACCAAGGGGTGAAACTTGGAGTAGCAGCTTACCAACTGATGATTTTATTCTACGGGATAAACTACTAATTGAGGGATTGCTGTCAGGTATACCTGTTTTTTATTTTAATTAAAATTAGATTTGGTTTAATTAAAATTAAGATTGCTTTACCAAAACCCAACACCTATAACAATTCACATTTCCCCCATGAGTGAACGAGAATGCCTTGGCCCCACATCCTCACCAGCAACAGGAGTTCCAGATCTTTTCAATTCTGCCAGTGATATTACATTGTTCGGTTAAGGTGCAGAGTTTGAGAATCTTTTCATATGTCTCTCAGCCACTTGGATTTGCTTTTCTGATAAACTATTTGTATCCTGTGCCCATTTTTCTGTTACATTATTGTCAATTTGTAAGACTTTTTATTATACATACTTATCCTTCATCAGTGTTAGATATATTTTTTCCAAATCCACATATTTTCTATCTTTATTATGGTCCCTTTTTTTCACACAGAGATTGCTGTACATATAGTCAAATATGCCTCTTTTCCCCTTCTTGTTTCTAACAATTCTGTCTTGGTTAGAAATGGTTCCCCCCAACTCTAGATTGTACAGGTAATCTCCTGGGATTTTTTTTTTTTGGTCAAATTTTTTAATTCATTTTATAATTATGATCTCAGCTTTTTGTATATGGTACAAATAGTATTAAACTCTACTTTATTTCCAACAAATATCTAGGTGTTTTACTACAATTTACTAAAAATATCCATTCTCTTCCCACTAAATTGGAATGCCAATTGTGTCTTACATTACATTCTCATACATAGTGAGGTCTATTTCTGGAATCTCCTCTTTGTTCCACTCACTGTTTCAGATTCTAAACAATACAATTTAATTAGAAATTCCATTCCTAAGGCTTTGCCTCACAGCTACAACCCATTCTGAGCTGTAGCAAAAGGCACCCTGAGTTGGTGGGATCCTAAAAGGTGACAGTGGACTATCCTGAACCCAACCAGCTGAGCACCAATCACAGCTGCTGTTCCTAATGCAGTACCTTTGCTAGAGTACGTTACAAGGCATGCATTGATAATGGTTCATGTTTTCTTTTCTACCCTCTGGGAAAGAAGTGCCGGAAGTTCCCATTCACACAAGGCAGATAAGAATATACATTTAGAGTCTTTCTCCAGGGCAATGATAACTCTCCCACACTCTGACATAATATTTTATGAAAGGATCTGAACTTTCTGGACATTTCTCAAAACAAAACATTAGACTACTATATCAATAACATTATGTTAATCAGACCTAATGAGCAAGAAATGGTAACTACACTAAAGACCTTGGTATGATGCATGTCCTCCAGAGGGTAGAAATAAACCCTGTGAAGATTCAGGGGCCTAACACATTAGTGAAATATCTGGGACATGCCGAGACACTCTCTCCAAGGTAGGTCCAACATCTGGCATCTCACATCTCTTAAACAGAAAGGACAGTGACAGGTAGATGCTTTTGGATAGAGAAGGAAGAATATTCTACACTTGAAAATACTGCTCAATCCATTCACAAGTGATATGGAAAGCCTACTGTTAGTCTCGATTTTGGATTTGGGAGGCATATCTCTTCAGCAGCTAAACTACTGGGTGTTGGGGATTTGTGAGAAGGCGGCCTGTCTATAGTCTAGCAGAGCCACTTCAAGGTGAACATTTGTCAAGTTACTTAAGCTCTCTGGTTAGTTTTCTCAATAGTGAATTTAAAATGTCTATACTTTGCATAAATTCACTGGCATCTTCTTGGATCTCAAAATCTGAGTCAATGCAGATGATGTTGATGATGATGATAATGATGGTGATGATAACTTTCTGTACCATCAGCAGTAAAATCTTCCTTCTCTCATTGCTTCCCTGTGGTAAAAAGGATTCTAAGATAGTCCCCAAGTCCCTCCCCCTGGGGTATAAGCCCTGTGTAACCCCTCCCCTTGAGCAGAGGGAAGACCTGTGACTGTGATGGCATGGTCACTCTCATGACTACATTGTGTTATATAAGACTCCTTGGGCATATTAGAGGAGACTCTCTTGCTGGCCTTGAAAAGCAAAGTGCCATGTTGGGGCAGGAAACTGGTAGTCAGCCTTTGGGAGCCAAGGAACTCCTATCACACAATTGCAAGAAAATGAATTTTCTCAACAACCAGTGAGCTTGGAAGAGAACCCTGAACCTCAGATGAGATCGCAGCTCTTTCAGCCTGATGAGACCCTGAGCGGACCAGCTAACCCATATCCAGCTTCCTGGCCCACAGAAATGTGACATTGTAAATGGGTATTGTTTTAAGTCACTAAGTTTACAGTGATTTGTTAGGAAGCATACACAACTAATATAATCCTTTCAGCCAGGGTATCCTCCAACTTTTCCAGCTCTGAGAAATCAAGCATGTTCTCTTGGGTCATCCACCAATTTTTCTCTCAGATGATAGCTTTAACAGTACGCTTTTAATAAATACTGCTGCTTCTAACATTACAAGAACATAAAAATTGAAATGAAATTTTAAAATCTGGAAAAGCAGATTGCCAATATTTAAATATGGACAGCAATGGGGCTGAATTTTCAGAGAAACACATTTTAAGTCCTTATGTATGTCTGCCCAGACATATCATTTAAATTATTAAAATGTTTTTCAAACTCATGAAATTTCATAAAATACTTGTTACTTGTACTTTTTAGAGATACACTGTTTTTTCTTTTCCAAAGTGCATTGTTGGGTTGCCTTTGTAAAAATTCCCTTATATGGGGGGAGCAGAGGAAGGAATACCCTTACCTGTACAACAGGTACCAAAACGATATTGTGATAGATTATAGGAGCAAGGAGGCCATAACATTGAGTCACAGCTTGAAGGGCATAAATGGAATCATTCAGGTAGGTGCTAAGTTCCAATGCCACTAATACTCTCTCACATTCAATTAGTCTAGCAATCTGTAAAGAAACAGGTATTGTTACACAAATTAAATATCAGGTACTTAACTAATGTGTTTCCAAGGAAAACAAAGGGTAGGAAATGTGATCCCTGTGGCTTAACAACATGAATGTTGGTATAAAGAAAAATCTAAATTCAGGAACAACACTAACTCCCAAATACTGCTACACAGGGGTAACACAATTTTAGAATTAGACTTCAGAATATTTTGTAAAACAATACAAATACCACTAGTAACAGAAAAAGAATCAATCTTTCTTTAACTGGTAAGGTAAAATCTTGGCTATATTTTAATGTTAGAAAAAATAGAGCTGTTACAAAAACAGAGATTATAAGAAATATTTAAAATATAATGTCTCTGTAATATTGCCCCCACTTGATTAACAGAGCCCCATTTCCCTTCTGGATTTGTGAGAAAATAGTAAATTTTTAGTAGATCAAACTACTCTTCTGTTATAATTCTCCTACTTAAATAAAAATGATAGTAAAATATAAAGATAGGCGCTTGTGATTAAATGACGCTTAAAAAGAATAAGAATCTTATCTTACTCCTCCTTTCCCTTTCCTGAGGAAGATTTCATTATTTTTCTATGTGTACACATGCCAGATTATGTACAAAGAAAACGGTATGAGTGGCAACCAGAAATTTCCATACAGCAAATTATGACTCGAATGGTAGTGGAGCATTCTGGAAATCAGTGAAGTACTTCAGGATCGTCTTTTCAGACTGGATGCTGAAAGAAGAAACTGAATGCAATGCAGTAGGAACAGACTGATGGTTGTGAATGCTTGGACTCTACAAGACTGTGGACTTGTTTGGGGCAAAAAGTCATGTGGTGTTTTTTTTTTTCACTTTTTCACTTTCAGATTCACAGAAACTAATACAAGCTCATATAACAATTTATTGGTTAACTAATGAATAAATGGCAATGATAACTCTCTGACATAATATTTTATGTCAGATTTTTATGTCAGATAATAATTTCCTAAGGGTAGGAAAAAGCAGCTGCAAAAAAAAACTAACAAAAAAATGGCAAAAAGCCTCCATATATCTAAGGTGAGAAAAGTAACCTCAATCTAAAGTGGAAAAAAAAGTAGGATGTTATTAACAGCAAAAGCATTATCAGGTTGTAGATGTACAAAGAACAAAATTTATAAGCACCCTGAGAATCTATCCATAGGAGATAGGTTAAATTCCTGCCTCTGTACAGGAATGTAATATTATAATTTAAAAGAATTTGATAATTGATATATATCAGCATAAAAATATGTACAAGATATATTATAAAACTGTTAAAAGGTCAAGGTGCAGAACAACAAATATATCATGATCCCATTTATATTGAAAAAAAGAAAAAGAAAGAAAGAAAAAAATAAACTTAGGGCTGTGAATCCTTCATGTAATATCAAATAAACCAGCACAAACACAATGGCCCCTCAGTCCATTCACAAACCAGGATTTACATTCCCCCCAAAATCCTGAAGTTGAAACATCAAGAAACAAATAAAGGGAAATTGGCACATTTTTAGTCATTTTAATTCACTTACTTGTTGAGAAGGAAAAATCTCATTGCCTTTGATATTATCACAGAAAAGATTTTCTTCTTTAATTTTAATGTCACTTATTACAAAAATATTTCTGAGAAAAAGGTATAAAAGAATTGAAGATGTCTGTGCCAAAATATCTGAATATAATCTACAAAAGGAAACAAACGATGTTACAGGTTTAAATATAAAATGATTCAGCATGTGAACTTGCCTTTTTATACTAATTTGTTCTTGGTATCTACACAATGATCCCAAGATAGCCCCAAAAAATTGTGGAACAGCTACTCTCGTACAATGTTTAAGTTAAAAACAAAGATTATCCTTAACAGCAAGTTCACAGCTAAGAGAATTGAGCTGCTGCCATATTATGTCATAGATACATAAAAATAACTATTGTCAAAGCTTTTTGGTTCTAATATATAAAGCTCTTTCTTATCAATATAATGAAACCACTATAGATATTCAGAAGTTTGGAAAATAGAACCATTAATTAATGAACTTTCTGAAATGAGGGTCATTTATAGCAGAATCAGCCATTTAGAGAGAGAAAGAGAAAGACTTTTTGGATTATTTGTAATTATCTTTTCTAAATTGCGGTCAACAGTGCCAACCATTGGCAAAACTGGGAACTCTACAATCTTCCTTCTTTGTTCCCAATATTCCCTTCCTTACCCTTAGCTTTGCTTGGTGGCAAACCTTCCCCTCTAACCTTCAGGTCCATTTACTCTCTACACACCCTATTCCTATAAAACAAGAAAGAGCCTAACATCAGTAACTCACACCTAAAGATATCGGTTTACCACGATGTTAGACTCTAAAATTATCTTTGCCAGGAGAATTTTAGTTCTCCCACTCTCTTTGTCCTCACGCTGACCATCAGAACCTTGACATATGCAACAAATCCAGGCTATCATCTCCTCCTGGCTCCGTGTCCTTCCCTACCTTGCTCAGACTCTGGTAGTCATTTCAATAGTGGTCTCTTTAGCAGTTTAGATTCTGCTCCCCTTATTTTATCCAACAGTCAATTTGCCTGACTTTGCACAGAAGTCACTGTCCAATTTTTCTATTCCTGCCACAATGCTCAATTAGCTGTTTACTTACTTATTCTCATTCATTCTTTTTTCATTCAAGCTATCATTTTCTGAACACCTAGTATGTACAAGACACTATTCTAGGACCTGGGATATAAGGATGAATCAAAAGTGGCCCTTAGACACAAGGAACTGGGCTCTACTACAATTCATATTATGTGACAGCAACAGAGTCATTAGTGCTTCTCAGCAACACTTCCGTTTATCCCTGATGTCGCCTTACATTCCCCACAACAAACGTTCTAAACTCCCTGTTCTCCATCCCATGTACTCTCCCATCCTCTTGGCTCTAGCACAGTATCATCATCACCTGCATCTTCTTGTACCTTCAGTCTCTCCCTCTCTATTGGCTCCCTTCCCTCTACCCTCCAAAATTCTTTCCTTAAGCTTGCCCTCCCCCTCAAGCTTCTTCCCATTTTCCTCTTCTCTTTACCACCAAACTTTACGAGTAGTCTGCTTGTTACAATTCTCCATTTTCATTTATTCCTTATCCAATTGTGAAAGGTTTCTGTCCCATCATAGCATAAAAATCACTCTTGAACTCACCAATAGCCTCCTAAAAGCACCAACTCTAAAAGCTTCGTCTTAGTTTACATCCTCCTCAGTCTCTCTGTACCATTCTACTAACCTGACCTTGCACTAGCATTCAAAACTGCTGGCCAGTCCCTCCATGGTGGTGCTCTTACTGCCCTTGACAATACGCTTTCTCAAACTTTCACCTTCTGGACTGCTCCTTTTCAATATCCTCCCTTGGTTCCATCTCTGCTTCTGTCTCTTAAATGTAAGCATACCCAGGGTTCAAATTCCAGCCTTCTATCTTTTCTGAAAAATAGTCTTTCCCTGGGAGATAGTGCTCATTGTCAAAATTTCAATGAGGACCTCAATGGACTGTTTCTAAATCTGCATCTCTAGCCTTGACCTCTCTCCTGAGATGTCAGCACTAAATATCCAACTACCTACTGGATATCTCATAGCTACAAAGGTGTCCTGCTGGGAAAATAAACTCAAAATATTTTCAATCAAATTCATTATCTTCATCCAAAAACTTGTTCCACCTGTCATGTTCCCTTAGTAAATGTAATAGGCTTCCCAATCAGGTAGCCTTGGAAATCCCAGTCAACTTTCACTCCTTCCTCTCTTATCCGAACAAGTTGCATAAGATATTCAAAGTCCTGTTTCTTTCTCTTCCAAAATGTCTCTCAAATCCATCTCTTAAACTCTGTTCTTTTAAGGAAAGAATGGTTGCAAAGCAAAGGATGGCCTGTGGTTTTATATATGGCTTCTACTGGCCTCTTGGCAGTTGCTGATGGTCTAATCCTGGGAGTATCTACAAGCAAAGGAAAACCCTTTTACCTGAATAGTTTGCCCACCCATCAGATCCCAACTTTAATCTGAACTTGACCCTTCTGTTATAAAAACTCCCAATGATATTTGTGTTTTATAGTATAATTGACATTGCCTTGGTTAATGTTTGGTGTTTTTTTACATAACTTTCATTAACTTATATTCAGAATGTATCCATATGCCTGCAGTGTTTCTTCTGATTCTAGCAAAGAAGTTTCTAACAAGGAATCGAGACCTTGAAAGGTATGTACTTATTAAAAACTGACTGGAAACAGTTTTATGTGGACTCTCTTAACATGAAATTGAAAATAAATTAATTCTAGGCCTCACACCCAACATTTAATTTCAAAAAGCAAATTAACATTTTAAATGAATATTTCTAATTACCTTCTCTGTGTAATAGTCATTATATTGCTTAAACAAATAATAGATTGATCATTTTGAGGTGGTGAAGTGACAAAATAATCCCAGACTGGTGAGAAAACTTTCTTAGCCAACTCATAGTTACCGATCTGATAGGCAACCTACAACAGAAAGCACATTCTCTGATGCAGTATTTTTACTTGTGAAATGTACATTTTAAACAAGAATTCTGATGAGGCCGTATCACACACTAATTTCACATGCGGTGGGTCACACTTGCTGCTCTGTTCTACAGTGCCACAGTAAGGTAATGACGGCCACTGGCAAGGGAGACAGACACATTTTGAAATCTCTTTTATTTCTAAATTGCATGGAAATTTGAAACTCTGTAAGGATGTTTCAAATTCTCATAAGCAAAACAAAGATCACATCTGAGCCAAATTAATTTCATCTCCATCTATCTCGGCAGTGCACTCCATTTATTATAGACACTGTTATAATGAACAATCTGTTCCAAGAGAAACAATCAGATTTCCCAAACCCAAAATATGAAATATACTTCATTCTTTTCTGGTTCTGACTGACACTTTCAGAGTTTTTGTGCAACAAAGGGTTCACAGCTGAAAAGAGTGAAGAATAAAACAGACACTTTCAAGAAGCCATGATATATTTTAAGTTGAACACATTCAACATTAGGCAAAATAACTGATCTTACTGGTAAAACCTAGACACTCAGGAGAAAAGAAAAAAAATCAACTTACCTATTTGTTTTGGTAGAACATATTCTTTAAACATATTCCTAAAAATCATTCTATTTTAATATGTATAACAATATAAAATCTCACCACAAGTTATATGCTGCTTCAAATCCTTAATGGAAACAGGTAAAACATATAGTATAAATAAATTCATTGAATTAAGTATGTAAATTACATGTTTCTAGGTTATATTCCTCTCAAGGGAATAATTTACAGAGCCAGAACTTTTTAAATCTGCCAGGTCAGCACTCAAAATCAACCAACCAATAAACATTTATGAAGTTTCTACTGTGTGCTAAGCACCACAAAAATAGATTCTTCAAAGCTTAAAATGATCTCATATTCCAAGAAACTGTAATCAAGTCAGACATAAAACATATGAAATCACAGAAAAACTACAAATAATAATGTAATGATTGTGGAGGCTTAGAAAAGAAGAAATAAAGATGCCAAGGAGGAGGCAGAGCTTAAGCTGAACCCTAAGAAGAGATGAGATTCAGATGGGCACAGTTTAGACAGAATGTGAATAAGATCCAGTAGTGGAAATCACTCACCACAGTGCAGTTAGGAGAGACTGGAAAGGCACGTCAGAATTTGGAGAAGAGCAGGCAATACGATTGGACAGGTAAAGTGGGACGTGGTTTCAGAAGGTCTTGAAAACTCGGTAGAAGTATGTAAAGATGCCAAGTCCTGGACTAAGCACTATGTATGCATTATTGTATTGACTCCTCATTGCAGCTCTATTAACTAAGCTCTATTACCATCCCTGTTTCTCAGATGAGGACACTGGGGCAATGAGAAGTTGAATAATTTGTACAGAGCCTAACACTCAGTAAAAACAGTGGAAACTGAGTCATTTTTCTGGGCTGCATTGATCAAATAAAGGATTTGGACTTAAGTGGTCACTAAAACACCATCTAATTCTAAGATTTCCATGGGAAACAGTAACAGATGATGTATAATGGGGTTGGTGAAACTATAATTGAATGTTATTTCCTTTTAAAGGAAATATACAGTCTTTTTGAAAAATAATGTTATTTATTCAATTAGTGAACATTGTGAAACAAGAAAAGATACCTTGGTAAGACTATGGTTTATAAAATCATGAGTCTTTGTGGGTTAACAGAGGAGTGCCATGATAGGAGCATGTTTGAAGATGGTTAACTGGTAGCGATGTGCAGAGCAGATTTTAGAGGGGATTAGGGTAAAATGAGAAAGAAGCACTAAAGACTACTGGAATAACGAAGTATAGTGGAAACTTCGATACACAACCATCACCTGGCTTCCAGAACTCTACACTCTTGATTTTCTTGTCACTGCAAAGGCCACATTCTTTCTCAGTTGCCTTTGCAAGCCCCTCCTCTTTCCCCCAATCTCTTTATGTTGGCATGCTCCAGGGTTCAGTCCTCTTTTCTGTCTACACTTACTTCCTTGGTGATATCATGCAGTTCCATGGCTTTGGCACATGAATACTCTCAAATTCCTCTCTAGCCCAGACCTCTGTCTCTTCAGATTCATACATCTCATTAACTACTCAACAATTCTCTTTGAATATCCAATAGATCTAATATGTAATAGATATCTAATATCTCACCTCAACATGCCCCAAACTGAATTTCAGATCTTCCCTGCCCCAATCTATACCACACACAGCCTTCCTCAACTCAGTTGATGTCAACTCTATCCTTCCAGTTGGTCAGCTAAATATCTTTTATTTTCTCTTTATATTAGTTCCATCAGGAATTCTTGTTAACTCCTCCCTCAAAACATATCCAGAATCTGACCACTTCTCGCCACATCAACTACTATCACTCTGGCCAAGCCACCTTCATCTCTCATTGGATTATAGCAATAGAGAGGTCTCTCTGCTTCCACCCGTACCCTGTTAGGGTCTATTTCTAATATAGTAGTCTGGGTGAGCCTTTGAAAAGATAAGTCACATTATATCATGCTACTACTCAAAACCCTCCATTTCATTCAAAGTAAAATCCAAAGTTCTTGCAATGGCCTGAAAGTCTTTTCATAATCGACTCCTCTACCCATCCACTCAGCTTTACTTCTCTGACCAATCCTTTACTCTCCATGGGTTCCCTCTGCTCTAGCCATACCAGCCTCCTTGCAATTTATAAAACAGACCAGGTGCACTCCTGGAAATCTTAGGGCTTTTGCTCTAACTCCTTCTGCAGAATCCTCTTTCTCCAAGAGCCTTTTCCTCACCCCTTTCAAGTCTCTGTTCCAATCTCACTTTCTAAATGAGGTCTTCCATGATCACCCTATTCAATATTGTGATCAACCTTCCACCCTCCCACTTCACATTTCCAATTCCTTTTAACATGCTCTACTTTTTATTTCCATAGAACTTATCTTCTAACATACTAGATAATTTATTTATTTACTGTGTTCATTGTTTATTAGCTATCTCCCACCATGGCCTTTTATTCACTTTGCTTAGAACAGTGGTTCTCAAAGTATGGTCCATGACCATCAGCATCAGCATCCCCTAGGAACTTGTTAGAAGTGCAAAATTCTCAGGCCCCATCCCCCACTAGGGAATCACTCTGGTGGTAGGACCCCGCAATCTGTTTAACTAGCATTCTAGCTCACTGATGCATGCTCAAGTTTTGAATCACTAGCCCCGAGCAATGCCAGGCACAGAGTAAGCACTCTGTAATAATGTGTTAAATGAATTAAATAATGTGTTGAGTGCATCTTTTCATAATAATTTCCCTCTACCCACAGAAGAGGACACCCAGAGTTTGCACTGTGCTATAACATCGTTGACTGGCCCAGGGTGAGTGTCTGATCTAAGCTAAGTGTTTTATAGCCCCACTTCAAGGCAACATGGACCCCGACCCTAAGTTTGGTTCAAGGCTAATGACCTGGACACACTTGGAGAACTTGAGTGAAAATTTACTACTCACACAAGAGACTTCACACAAGGAGAGTTTGGCAGGCACAAGCAGGTCTGGGCTGGCTTGGACAAAGCAGAAGAAATAGGTTGTTACTTGATTAGTGGCTGGGAGCAGGAATAAGGAAAGTTCCTGCCAGCTGGGAGGTTTATATTTCCTGCTGACACCAGACAAGGTAAGCCCATAGACCTCCCTATCAGCCTGCCGAACTGTGCAGCCAAAGGACAAAAGAGTGATGAGGTTTAAAACCAAGTCAGTGGTCAAACACCAAGAATGTGGTCAACCCGGCTGGTGTGACTCAGTGGATTGAGCGTCATCCCATGAACTGAGAGGTCCTGGTTCGATTCCCAGTAGGAGGCATGCAGGAAGTAGCCGATTGATGTTTCTCTCTCTCACAACAATGTTTCAATCTCTCCCTTCCTCTCTCTCTAAAAAAAAAATAAAATAAAAACATTTTTTAAAAAAAGAATGAGGTCAGACTCTTTATTACATTAGGCAAGCCAATCAGAGTCTCTTTTCCATGAATTTGAAATCAAGATTAGGAGCCAGCTAGCTGGTCTCTGTTTATAGCTGAATTTGAGGGATATATAAAAATTAATGAGCTGCTATTTTTCCTCCAAAGATAAGGAGGTAAAGCAACTCCATCTTTAGAGAAGGAAAAAGAAAGCCGGTATATAGAGAGAACCTGGTAAAAGACCTAGAGCTGCCTGACTGTGCAGCCTTCCCAGGGTGCGTTCCCCAAGCCAGGATGGCTCCCTTACTTGCAAAGTCGTAACTGAAACCATAAGTCAAAATTATCTAAATAAGTGTTATTGTTGTGGTAATGAGATTGATTAAAAAAAAAAAAAGACAAGTCAAAGGAAGAAGAGATGACATGTAACATAGAACGTAGCACAAAACAGACACTGAATAAATAATTCCTCAATAAATAGACGAGTAGAGAGAGTAGTAATATTTAGAGGATGAGGGGGAAGAATTGAAAATTCATAAAAAGCTTAAAAATGGGGATAACTATCTTTTTTACCTGGTAGCTTTTTCTTTTATGATTTTAATGGTCATAGGCAAAAGGCAAACCTCTATTAATCAAATAATTTTAATGAATTCATATATGAAGTGGAAAAAAAAAGTATGAACTTTTTTTCCCTTTCTCCTGCCACCATTGTGATTACTGACAATTTTCATGTCCCAGCATCAAATTCTACTACCAACACTGATCACCAAGACCTGCCAAACACCAAACCCAGGCACAGAAAAGACGGGGGAGATGTAGGCTCTAGAACTGAGCACATGTTAGATGTCAAACACATGACTTCCCTGGAACCTGGACAGAGCAATAGAAAGGCATGAGCTGGTTCAAGGGTCAGGCTTCCCATCTGCTACCCAAGTAACCTTGAGTAAATTACTTAACCTCCCTGAGACACCTTTTCTGGAATTAACTGGGACCAGCAGAGGAAGAAAGTTCATCTCAGTCTCCTCAATTATAAAATGAAAATGCTAATACTCCCTCATAGAGTAATTGTAATAAAGGGAGGGATGAATTTTTAAATGCCTGTCACACAATAGTTTTTTAATAAATGACATTCCACATTTCCTTTTCTCAACCAGCCGTGGTGCCCACTCACTATTTGATTTAATAGTTCAATAATCCAGCAGCATGTGACATTTTATCATACATCCATTTCACAGATCGGGAAATGGAGACCAAGAAATTTGCCTAAAATTCAGCTCATAGATGTCTAATTTTCTACATTTTGTATCACATTATCTAGCCATTCCCAACTTAAAGGGGAAGGATAAAAAGAAATAAGGCTATAAATTAGAGGAAACTTGAAAATATCCACAGAAAATATATCATTCATAAATGTGCCTCAAAAATTTTCCCAGATAGGGAAAATCTAGTAAAGATTCACCTGAATTTATTAAGGTCTAAAGAATAATACTGAGCAAAAGTACAACCTACAATCACAAGTTAAGTTAATAATAGGCATTTGGTGAAATATCTCCATATTTTACTATAAGAATATTTATAATATTTTTAAAGAATAGAATAATCCTGAAACTAAAAACTGACCACTCTCATAAAAATAGATTGCAATTCCAAGAGAAAGGTATATTTTCTTGCTAGAACCTTTAAACTTTTGTAAATAAGGAGATTTACTAAGTGAGAAAATTTTGCTTTAGACATTTAACATTATGAGACAGAATGCTCATAAGCTGTCATAAATGAACTGAAGTACTGCAAAATATAGTATCAATAAAGACACACAGGTCATTACTTTATGGCACTTCTCATTATCCCAGCAGTATAGCTGGGACTTAGTTTTATTAACTTTCAATGAAAGTTCTGCCAAATGAAGCCCGAGAGTCAAACCACTCCCTGGAGAAAAATTAGGGCTTGATAAAATATTCAGTTCCTCACTTTGAAATAACTCCATCACTGCAAATTAGGGAATATATTAGATTCCAAAGAAATCAAAACATCGGAAAACTATGAGCCAATAGGACGTGCTAAACCAACACTAGACAAATCCCAGCAATTCTCTCAATTTAATTTTCTTTGAAAAATATGATAATATAAAAAGCCACTAAAATCTTAGCTTATAATACTAATCTACTATTAAGAGGAAAAAAATAGCACAGTAGAAATGTAATAAAATTTAGAATAGCCATCAGCTCTACAGTCAATAACAGGCTTAAAATTAGATGCTTGAGACTTGGGCCAATGAGTCACACGCTTCCTAGTGTCCTGTTCACTGCTGACATGTTTTAAGTCAGGTAATCATTTCAGTAAAAATGTTAATTCATAAGTATATCCACAATTAAATAAAATAATAATATTTATTAAGTGCTACTGTGTGACAAGTGCTATGGTTAAACATTTGACATGAATAATTCCCCTTAATACTCATAATAGCTCTAGGAGGTATCTACTATTATTATTTCAACTTCGCAGATGAAAGTTATTTGTCCAGTAGCACATGGCTAGTGTGAGGAGCTTGAATTTAAACTCAGGTCTGGCCCGGCAGTGTGGCTCAGTGGATTGAGCATCATCTCATGGACTAAGAGGTCCCAGTTCGATTCCTGGTCAAGGCACATGCCCGGATTTCAGGCTCAGTTCCCAGTGGGGGGCAAGCAGGAGGCAGCCAATTGATGTATCTCTCTCACATCGATGTTTCTATCGCTCACTTCCTTCCTCTCTCTCTAAAAAATCAATAAAATATATTTTTAAAATAAAATAAACTCGGGTCTGTCTGTCTCTATTAACCCAGAAATGTCACTTCTATAAATTTATCCTAAGAAAGTGATCATGAATGTAAGCAAAGAGTTACATAAAAAGATGTGCATCACAGTTTTGCTTATAATAGCAAAGGACTGGAAAGTATCTAAATTTATCCAACAATGAAGAATTACTAAATGAACCATGATCTAGCTATAAGATGGATAATACCACGTAGTTGTTAAAAATTATGTTTTAAAAGAATAATTTAATTGAATGGAAAAATGTCAGTTACATATAAAATGAAAATGTCAGACTATAAAATAATATGTATACTATGATTAAAATTATACATACATAAATTCATATACATATGTGTGTATATGCATGCATAACACACACACACACACACACACACACACACACACACACACATACACACGAAAAGATATCTCTGGGTCTCTCAACATTGGCACTATTGGATTTTGGACTGGATAATTCTTTGTTATTGGGCGGCAGGGGTTGGGGGGGTTCTGTCCTTTACATTGTAGGATGCTTACCAGCATCCCTGGTCTGTACCTACTAGATACCAATAGCACCCCTCTAGATTGTAACAACCCAAAATGTCTCCAGACACTGACAAATGTCCCCTGAGGCCAAAATTGCCCCAGGTTAAAAACTGCTTTTCTGGATGATAGGATAACACATAATTTTCATTTTATTTCCTTTGTCCATTTCAGTAATTTCCAAAATTTCTAAAATTAGTGTGTTGCATATATAATGCAGAAAAAAATGTTATCATAAAAAGCAAACTCACTAATAAGAGAAGGAATGATTCCTATTTTTTGAGACTAAACTGCAATAATGGAAAGCATGTATTACAGGAGCTTTAGAATATCTGCTGTAATTTTTTTTCTATCAGAAACTACTTAGTAACTGCTCAGTGGAAAAATACACAAAGAAAAAAAAAAATGAGCAGAAATCTGTTCTACCTGTGTCAGGAACATCCGAGCAGTAACAGCAGAAAGAGGCGGATAAACCAGAATTGGTTTAGTTGTCTCCCCCACAGCATCACCGACAAGCTTCCCGTTAGAAGAATAAGCAGCAATTGCAAAGACATATTTTTCATTGGTTTCTAAACCTTTCACTTCAAAAATGCTTTTACCATCAGCTGGTATCTATTAACAAAAATATATTTCAAGTTATGTATGAAAATTAATGTAATTTTAAGTATATAATTAAGTAAACCTTACATGTAGAAAAAAAACCTTTCTTTCATTTACTGTTGGATTTTAGTCATACTCAAGTTGAAATTAGAGAAATTCACTGAAATGATAATGACTTTATAAGGAAAAAAATTGTCATTAAATGAGATTTTTGGTAAGATTTTCTGACATGTAGAGGTTTTTTAAATTTGACATACCGCCTCTCCTGAGTTTGGGAGATGATTATTGTTTAGTCTTACTTTTCCATAGCTCCCTTCTGCTTTGCAGCCCAAAATGCAGTACCACGACACCTGCCGAGGAGAGAGAAGCCCAGCATCTGTACTCTGGCTAACAAGGCATTCAACTTCCTTTATCAGGATGCAGCATAGAAATACTTTTCTAAACAAATACATAACTTCGCAAGTTTTAAAACATGATACCTAAGTTTACAAAAGTACTTAGGTTCAATCTTTTTTTTATTTTATTTTATATTTTTTTTATCCTCACCTGAGGACATTTTTTCATTTTTTGTTCAGATAGAGTGGGAGGGAGAGAGAGGAAGAGAGAGAGAGAGAGAGAGAAACATCGACGTGAAAGGGACACATTGAGTGGCTGCCACCTGCACGACCAACCAGGGCCAGGGACAAACTGCAACCGAGGTACATGCCCCTAGCGGGAACCGAACCCGGGTCTCTCTGGACCGCAGGCCGATGCTCTAACCGCTGAGCCAAACCAGCCAGGGCTCAATCTTTTTTTTTAAAGGCAAATATGGGGCTAGTTTAACTGGGACTAACACAACTGAAATAGTATTCATTATTTATTATTTTAACTTCTACAAATTGAGCAGTTCCTATGTGCTGAGTATTGTTAGGAAATTTACATATACTTTCTAATATTAACAACATCCCTATAAGATGGGATTACTGTTGCCATTTTGCTTTGTAGGACAAGAACATGCAGAGGTGTTTAATAACTTGCCCAAGGTCAGATAATGCCAGGGAGGGACTCCAAGGATCACTTCATCTTGATGGGGGAAAAAAACATCAACACTGAAATGATTTTCATATTTTATTTAACAATATATAACAAAAAAGTAAATGGAAAAAGAAGCAAGATACTAAATTGTAGTATTTAAAAATGAAATATAAAAATACATATGAAAAAGCCTGGAAGAAAATGTTCCTAAATAAGAATAATGGTAGATTTGAGGTAATAGAAGTATAATAGTATGGGTAATTTTTTTCTTGAGTTTATGAACTTTCTGAAACATGATATTATTTTGATAATTCTTAAATACACGCATAAACCAAAAGCAAAATGCATATTCTACTAAAATAACCAAACTTAAACTTGATTAAATGCTTAGACAATGGTCCTTCTGCCAAAATGTCAAAATAATGGAGATTCCTTATTGTGATGAACTATTCGCACTATAAGGAGAGGGAGTAAGTTGATACCCGGGGACTAGAATTATTAGGAACTGTACTGTCCAGGGGTCAGGGACAGAAGAATTGTCATCATTGTGGCATTTCCTTTTCCCCATAGATTCCACTTCACAACATCTCAACTCCTACATTACAAGGGAAGCTGGATGACAAGGGAAATGAATTGTCTCTGAGAAGCAAAGGCCTCTTGTAGCTGAACCTGCTTTCCCTTCTTCTAGGTCAACAGAAAAATCCCAATTGTGTCTTGTCTGTACAAGTAGTTCTCATCTCTATGTAGCAGAATCACTTTTTAAAATAAGCTTTGTAGAGAATCAACCCTTTTTTTAAAATTACATATACCCAAGCCTGCATTGCCTCAACGAATAAGAATTTCTGGTGCAGGTGGCCAAACCTTTGTGTTTCAAAGAAAATGACCCAAGTGATGAAGGAGCACTACACAAAGGCAGGGGAACTCTAAGGGCAGAGAGAGCATTGAAGGAACTTGGAAGCTGAAGGACAGGAAAGGAAATCAGATGACTCTCTCACAAAAAATTAGAAACTAACTTTCCTTCGTCTCCAATGCAAAAAAAAGTACCATTTTTCATAGAGAAAAAAAAAAAAAAAAGACAGAAAGACTATTTTATGACTTCGACCATTACTGCTCTAAGTTAAGCTCTATTTATCAACCAGAATTTGAAGGGTAAAGTTCTCTCTAAAAGCATAGTTATAAACAGGTTTTATATTTTGTTCCACAGATGAAAACATCTTAGTTTGAGTAATTAATTATAAGAAGCAATGTGTGATTAGAATCTACATAAGAGTAATGACACCATAAACAAATCACTAACTTGAGAACTAAATGTGTATAAATATCAGCAGCACTTTCAACTAGTAAAAGAGATGTTAATGAAACAAATACCTTAACAGTGATTTTGATAAAACAAAAGATGGCTGAATCCTCAACTCAGAAAATGTATTTAAGCCCACAGCACCATCTAGTGCTGATCGGCAGGAAACAGAAGGTAATAATTTCCTGGAGCCTATAACTCTGCTGATGTATTACACACATAAACTTAATATAATGTGCTAAGTGACAAGTCCAGCAACTACAAGTAAAATATGGGACTCGTGTCTTTCTGTGTGTAAGCATTATGAAATAAAATAAACTAGTCACTAATTTGAAATACATAAAAAAATAAGATTTTGGTTAAATAAACCAAAACATTTAAAAAACAACAAAAACTTGTGGTAAATAATCCAGTCTTAGTTCTGCACTAAATTTCCAAAGTCAGTGACTCTCTCTTCTTTCAACAGATCCAAAGAATCCAAAGTTGAACTTTAAAACTGCTAGCAAGTGGAAGAACGCATTTATTATAGCACAGTTAGGTGTGAGATGAATGGTACTTCTACTCCTCCAATTGTGAAGCATTGTGAAGATGGCATTACCTCTCACTGATGTCCACCTACCATCTATCTAAAGCTCCTCAAAGACTTCAACCATGTTTTATTTGTGTTTCTTTTTATACCTCAATTACCTTCCAGGGAGCTTGATAGATAATAAAAATGCAATGCTCACTGGACAAAATTTATGGGGAAAAAATCATCAGTTCATGTAACCATGGTCTGTAATATCATTAACTGCTTTTAGCAAACTATACTACATATGTTTAAGACATGGAGGAACAACAGTTAATCTACCAAGAATATTATATAATACCTAATTTAATTTTTACAGTAAATCTATTTTACAAGTGAAAGCACAGCAAAAACATAAAACATCTCAGGAAGTATATTTAGATTTCCTGAGATCATACTGCCAGCCAGTGGTAGAGCTGAGACTTGAACCCTGTGTCCGTCTGACTTTAAAGCCCATGCCCTTTCCACTAGACCAAGTCAGTGTAAGTTCAAGCAGAACATTCTAAAAGAATCAAGGATACAACTTGATTTTTTATATAACATCAAAGAGCATGTTGTTGATTATCCAAAAGAGGAAAGGATAATATTTAAAACATAAATTAGGTGAAACCAAATGCTTGTGAGGAAACTAAATTTCAAGATATTGCCACATTTAAGCTGAGTTCATTCTTCAGTAAATGGAAGAGCTCATTCTTCAATAAATACATGAAAATGTATGACTTACAATATGGCAGAAGCTGTCATTTGTTTTCATTAAAAGAATTCCCCACTTACTTGGAAGAACTTTAGAAAGAACCTCTAAATTCATCATCCCCAAATCCTCATCCCCATCATTGGCTGAGAGTAACTTCTATTCTCAAGTGTCACTCTAGAATGTCACTCTAGAATGTCAGCATATGACTAAGCCATGGTGATGAAGATACTAAGAAATGCTTCTCTACTGTTTCTCCTTACTATATATGAGGGTATAGCAGGTCTATAAGGAGCATAAAGGGAAACAGCATAAAAAGAAAAAGATCATGAAGAAACTAAGTATAGTTAAGACATCGAATACTAATCCCAGTGTTCTGTGCTTATAAATTAGACTAGTCAAGCCCTAAAAGCAATCAAAGTATCCATTGTTCTAGTCCTAAAAGTACTCCGGTTGCTTTGCCTGAGGTATGATCGTAGTGGACAACATACCTTGACATCTGAAATAAATGGAGCAGGTTTCAGTGTCACGGAACAGTGAGTTCGTGATAGCAGGATGGGTGGAGGAGGAACTCTGCTTTTCTTTCTTTTTGAACTGTCCACATTTTTCTGATACGAATATAGGGCATTTTGTTCTGCTTCAATCTTCTCAATTAAAGAATATGCTTCCTATAATAAAGTGTAAAACCAGAAAAATATATTTCTAAAATGTTTTTTTTGTTTTTGTTTTTGTTTTTAGAGAGAGAGGAAGGGAGAAAGAGATAGAAACATCGATGGGCTGCCTCCTGCACACCCTCCACTGGGGACTGAGCCCGCAACCCAGGCATGTGCCCTGACCAGGAATTAAACCAGGACTTCTCAGTCCATGGACCGATGCTCAATCCACTGAGCCACACTGGCCAGGCCAGAAAAATATATTTCAAGAGTTTTAATTTCATTTACATTTGTAGTGACTTTAAACAACACTATAGATAGTGTTGTTTATATATAGTTCTTTGCTATATATAGCTCTTTGAGCCTTGGTGGTATGTATATTTCAAGCGTTGAATGATTTTGCAGGAGTAAAAAAAAACAACTATTAAATAAGACTAGTAAAAAATAATTAATTATTAAATAAGGCAACAGTGTCATATTTATGTCTAATATATTTATCATTATTGTCATATATTCATATGAGACATTTCATTTTTTTTAATCAGACCCTCTGAATGTCTACCGTCATATTTCATTGTCATTAAAAAGTTCATAACACAGCCCTGGCCAGTTTGGCTCAGTGGTTAGAGCATCAGCCGGTGGACCAATGGGTCACAGGTTCGATTCTGGTCAAGGGCACGTACCTTGGTTGCAGTTCATCCCCGGTCCTGGTCAGGGTTGTGTGGGAGGCAACCAGTTGATGTGTCCCTCTCACGTTGATGTCTCTCTCTCTCTCTCTCTCCCTCCCTCCCTCCCACTCTATCTGAAGATAAATAGAAAAATATCCTCAAGTGAGGATTAAAAAAAAAAAGTTCATAACACTATCATCTACACTGATACTAGTGAACTGTATACCTACTCTTAATGCAACTTAAAATGTAACTCTCAAGCAATGAGACTATTGGTACATGTGTTTTTTATAAAATGAATATTATTGAGAGTTTCTTCCTATCAGCAAGAAGAAATAAAACAGATAAAAACACTTATTCTATAAACCTGAAGGAAAGGCAATCACTGTTTTAAAGGCTGCACACACAGTGGTAATACATAAAACAAAACAAAATAATAGAAAACATAAGAACTAGAAGATCTAAATAATACTTTAACGTAAGACTAAATATATCAGCAATAATAATACATGGAAATGGGTTAAACTCCTCTTTCAAATTAAATTAAAAGATACTCTAATTAAGTTCCAAAGCAAAGACCCCTGTAAAATTCAAATTCAGCATATGAGAGAGAAAAAATAGCCTTTCTAGTAGATAGTGCTGGGACAATTAGATATCTACATGCCAAAAAAATAAAGTTGGACCCCTACATCACACCAAATACAAATAAACTCGAAATAAATTATAGATCCAAGTGTGAGAACTAAAATAATAAAACTCTCAGAAGAAAACAGCAATACATCTTCATGACCTGGGGTTAGGACTTCATCAAAATTAAAAGCTTCGAATGAAACCATCAATAAAATGAAAAGACAATTGACAGAATGGGAGGAAATATTTACAAATCTTGTATCTAATAAGAGACTTGCATTTAGAATATATAGAGAACTGTTACATGTCCAGAATAAAACAACAAACACCACCACTGAAAATGGACAAATGGTTTGAACTGACATTTCTCCAAAGAAGATACACAAATGACCAATAAGCGCATAAAAAGATTTACAACGTCATTGTTCATTAAGAATGAAAATATAAAATCAGCAAACTGACTCAAGAAGCAAAAAAGTTGAACACAGGAATAATGATGAAAGAAACTAGAAAATATATCCCCCCAAAAGACTTCCTACAAAATTGTCAGGCTCAACTGATTTCATTTAAAAATATTTCAAATATCAAGGAACTAATAATCCCTATGCCATTTTTGAAATTTCTAACTACAGAGATAGCTTCTCAAATAATTTTACAAATTTATTATAACTGATAACAAAATCTGAAATATGACTGCACTTAAAAACACAGAGCAATCTTCTAACAGTATAATACTGAATCATGAAGATATAGAAATATGAACAGACCAATAACAAGATGATGATCAGTAATCAAAAATCTCCCAATAAAGAAAATCACAAGATCAGCTGGTTTCACTGGTGAATTCTACCAAAAATTTAAAGAATAATTAATGCCAATCCTTTCCAAACTCTTCCAAAAACTTGAAGAGAAGGGAACACCAAACTGATTTTACGAGATCAGCGTTACCATGATACCAGAGCCAGAAAAGAACACTACAAGAAAACTATAGACTGATATTCCTGATGAACAGAGATGCAAAATCCTTAACAAAATATTAGCAAACCAAATTCAACAACATATTAAAAGGATCATTCATAGTGATCAAGCAGGATTTATTCCTGAGATGCAAGGATGGTTCGACATAAATGTGATTCAAATCAATAAATGCAATACACCACATTAACAAAACGAAAATAAAAATAATATGATCACTTCAGTAGAGCCCAGAAAGAATTTGACCTAATTCAACATCCTTTTATGATAAAAACCTCTCAACAAACTGCATACAAAGGAACATACCTCAACATAATAAAGGCCATATATGACAAACCCACAACTAACATCATACTCAATGGTGAAAGGTTGAAAGTGTTCACTCTAAGATCAGGAACAAGACAAGGGTGCCCACTCATACCACTCCTATCCACCATGGTACTGGATATCTTAGCCAGAGCAATCAGAAAAGAAAATGAAATAAAAGGCATTCAAATCAGAAAGGAAGAAGTAAAATTGGGGAATGGTGAGATGTTGGTCAAAGGATACAAACTTTCAGTTATAAAATGAATAAGTTCTAAAGATCTAATGTACAGCATGGTGAGTATAGTTAATAATACTGTATTGAATACTTGAAATTTGCTAAGAGAGCAGATTTTAAGCATTCTCACACACACAATAAAAGTAACAATGTGAGGTGATAAAGTGTTAATTAACGTGATTGTGGTAATCATTTTGTAATGTATACATATATCAAATAATCACGTTGAACATTCTAAATATATTATAATTTCATTTGTCAATTATATCTCAATAAAGCTGTGGGTGGAAGGCAGAGCTCAATAAACTCTGAAAGCTGTTTCTTTGTTTTTAAGTATTTTTTTTTTGTAATAGTTTATTGATTTTTAGAGAAAGAGGAAGGAAGAAGGAGAGAGAGAGAAACATCGAGGGATGTGAGAGCACAACATTGATTGGCTATCTCCTGCATACCCCTCACTGGGGATGGAGCCCGAAACCTGGGCATGTGCCCTTGACCAGGAATCGAACTGGCAACCTCTTGGTGCACCACATTGACCAGGGCAAAAAGTTCTTTCTTTAAGCATGAGAAAAAAATATTAACTTTATCCAACAGACAAAATCATGGTGTTGGTGAAGCACTAAAAGAATCATCAATGACTTCCAGGAGGAGACAATGCCACTATTCCTTTTTATTCTGAAAGTTCTAGCAAATTTAATAAATACCAGAAAGAAAATCCTAAAAAGAGAAAGACAAAATGCCCACCAAATTTCAAATGCATTTCACTCAGATACAAAATCCTGTGCTGTTTCCCCTACAGAAGACATGATGAGTTAGAAGCTTTCATTTGGAAATCTTGACTCAAGCTCAAAAGAAAGGGTAAGACTGGAAACAGGATCTGGGAGTCATAGGCATCAGAGTGATATTTAAAGCTAAATAAGTAAATCAGCTCCCTGTGGGAGTGAAGACTATAAAACTGTAGCATCATACATTTTTCCTAAAATAATGAAGCGTGGCCTAAATTGAGATCAGAATTAACTTCTCATTTTTATTTTTTATTAGAAATAGTTGACATAAGGTCTAAAATCATTAGTCATGATTTAAATTTATCTGTAATAATAAACGGTTTTTTAATTACACTTGTTCTGTGCCAGAAGACCTTGAAATTTTTTCTGCACTTGTAGTTCAGGAATCTTAGCCATCTGCACAGGACACTTGTTCCTTCATGTGAGAAGGATTATATTATATGATAACTATGCTTCTAGAGCCTATGTGCCAGAGATCTTAAATGTGTAGCCTCGAAAACTAATTTATATTCACGGGGTGCTCAGTGTAACTATTGAATCACTGAATGAATGAATGAATGAATGAATGAATGAATGAATGAATGAATGAGTTGATCAATCAGGGAGGTAGGATGGCATCTGTTATCTTGCACTAGCTCCAGTTTTTCACTCATCCAATCAAACTGGCGGGGGAAGGGGAGGGGGATGGAGAAAATGGATGGGAAAAGGGTTAGGGCCAGATGTTGAAGGAACCGTGTCATAAAAGACTATGAGAGAGTCAAGGCATCAGCAGTGCCAGTTCAGCCCAGAGGACGCAACCAGCACAGGCTGGGCAGGGGTTCATTCACCCTTCCACCCTCTACCACAGATGACAGACTCCCTAAGAAGACAGATGTGCCCACAGAACAGGGCTCCATTGAAAGGCAACAACAGGCAGGAGCTTAATGAGGAAGAGGCCAGAGATGAATAAGGTAAGTAGATTTCCTAGATAACTGTGAAATATTTTGAGGGAAGAAATTCCTAGTTGTGAGGGAAGAAATTCCTAGTTGAACAAAAGGGAAATAAAATCTATTATATTTTGGCCCTGGCCAAGTGTGGCTCAGTTGGTTGGAACATTGTCCTGTACACCAAAAGTCTGCAGGTTCGATTCCCAGTCAGGCACATACCTAGGTTGTGGGTTCAATCCCCAACTGATCAATGTTTTTCTCTCTCCCTTCCTCTCTCTCTCAAAATCAATAGAAACATATCCTCAGGTGAGGATTTTTTAAAATCTATTATATTTTGAACACTAAATGCTAATGTGCCTTCATTTGTATCACAGGCTGTCAAGACTATGATTATTCCAGGTTGCATAGGAGCAAGTAAAATCAGCCTAAGGAAAGTTATGCAACATAAGGGAAGGGGACCAACTCCTTGAAAGTCTGGAGACATTTCCTTCCCCTGGATTATGTTTGGAGGCTGAAAATACACCAGCAGCACTGGCTTACTGGCCCTGATATTAACACAGACTGCCTTTGACTCCATCTCAATTGACTAGCCAACTGCTCCAGGCTTTCTACATTTACTCCCAAAATTTGCTTCAGCAGTTCATGCTCAGCTGAACCAGTTGGACACTAGCATCTTCTTACTTGACACTAGCAGCTTTTCTCTGCACATCCATGAACCCAACTGAGATTTTTTAAAACTTCCTGCCATGGGCTATCACACAGATATTTCTCAGACATGGCTGTTGATCAGTATCATCTATGAAGTTTATTTAAAAATTAAGATAGTCTGTCCTGCCCTGTCCAGTGTGGCACAGTTGGTTGAACATCATCCCATGCACCAAAAGATCACCAGTTCAATTCCCAGTCAGGGCATACCCAGGTTGCAGGTTCAACTGGAGGCAACCAATTGATGTATCTCTCTCACATCGATATTTCTCTCTCTCTCTCTCTCTCTCCTTTCCTCTCTCTAAAATCACTAAAAACACATTTAAAATAATAAAAAAAATAGTCTGTCCCTATTCCAAAACCACTTAATAAAAATCACCAGGGGTGCACCTTAACCACCTGTTATAACAAATGCCAAGAATAATTCTGAAGTACAGCAGGGACTGGGAACCACTGATTTTGATGAGTAAATTGGCCTTCTATCCTTTCTCTCAGACTCTAGGCTCTTAATCCTTCAGTTGTCTAGCCCGTCAGTGGCTCCTCCAATATTCGTTGCAGTGCAAACTCCTCTACAGCCCTTTTTATTCTGATTACAACTATACTTTCCAGCCTTATCTCATTCTCTATTCTTTTCTTCCCATAGCTACCACCCTACCCAACCTAACCTCCAAAACCATAAAAGAAAAAATGTCACTCATTCCCAGATAATGCTATATTCTTTCATGCCTCTAAGTCTCTACTGGTGCCTTTTCCTCTTCCTGGGGGGTCTTTACACCCTCTCCTGTGTTTCAAAATCCATTCACACATGTCTTTCTCTAACGACTTCCAAGATAAATTCCATGCATTTAGGTACTCATTCCCTTCATTTCACAGAATCTTTATGTTATCAAGTATTATGCAATATGGTATCTGTGAACATGACTGTCCATACTCTAAATAATGAGTGTCTTGGTGGCAAGGACAGTGCTTTACTTATCTCTTTCGGTTCAATACATGCGTTCTGAATGAAAGATGTTTGAAACTATGACAGAGAAGGATGATCTATACTATAATGCATTTTAAGAAAGCATGTTTAGACAACACAAAATGGCGGCAGAGTGAATGGAAGCTACACAGACCATCTCCCAGGACCAAACTGGAATTACAACTAAAATAAAGAAAAATCGTCGGGAAAAAGCAACAGAAAAGCATCTCTCAAGGACCATATAACCAGGGACACTGAATCGGTCCTGGTAGGATTGCAGAGGTGCCAGAGCAGGGCTGGGAGCCCACAGACAGCAGCGGTCTTAGCTGTGAGCAGTGCCCTCGGGGTTAAAATCCCAAGCCCGCTCCAAAGCACAGAGGGCCAGGACAGAGCGCTAAAATAGCCACAGCCACTCACCTTGGGCTCCGGCAGAGGGAAGGCGGACAGGACTGGAAGTGTGTGGGGACATTTGGGATTTGGAGGGCGCTCAGAGCTTTTGCTGAGTTGCAGCCACGCAGGATAGTGGCCATCTTACTCCTTCCCAGGGCTCGGGGGAGAGGTGGCAGCCCCTCCCTCGGAGATTCAACCCCACCCAGGTGGGCCATTGAAATGCAAATTGAGGCTCATTAACAACCAGCATCTGCCCCACCCTTGGGAAATCCTCTTATGCTGTACACCTGAGGGAGGTTTTCATTCAACTGAGAACCCAAGGCTCTTCAAGTAATCGAGACTAATAGCCTCCAGGCAAAAAGCTGGAGGATAACCAAACCTTTCCTGGGCTTGCAAATCTACCCAGGAAAGTAAGACTTGACAGTAGTGTTTAACGTGGGTCCTCCCACACTCATCCAAACCCAGTAGAGGGAGCCACAAACAGAAGAACACCAACACCCATAGGAAAAATTTGGCAGGCTCCAAAACCCACTGAGATAGCGAAAATGGTGAAACAAAGAAACAAATCCCAAATGAAAGAACAAGTGACCTCTACCGAAGATGAGATTAATGAAATGCAGTTAAGTAAGTTATCAGAAGTAGAATTCAGAGCCATGATCTTGAGAGAGCTCAACAGCATGAGTAAGGACTTCAACACCATGAGTAAAGACATAGAAACATAGAAAATCAACCAAATGGAAATAAAAAACCACCACGAAGAAATGAAGAATGACATAGCAGAAATAAAGAACACATTGGAAAGACTAAACAGCAGAGTAGAGGAAGCTGAGGACCAGATCAGTGAATTAGAAGACAGGGTACAAAAAAATCAACCAATCAGAAAACCAAAAGGAAAACACAATGAAAAAACAGGAAGACAGCTTAAGAGAACCGTGGGACAATTGGAAACGTAATAATATTCGCATCATAGGAGTCCCTGAAGAAGAAGAAAATGAACAAGGGTTAGAGAATATATTTGAATAAATAGTGACAGAAAATTTCCCCAATTTGGTGAAGGAACAAAGGCATTCAAGTTCAAGAAGCACAGAGAGCCCCAAGTAAGAAGAACCCAAACAGGCCCACACCAAGACACATAGTAATTAAAATGCCAAAAATTAAAGACAAAGAGAGAATCCTAAAGGCAGCAAGAGACAAACAACAGGTTGCCTACAAAGGAACCTACGTAAGGCTATCAGCTGACTTCTCAACAGAAACACTATGGCCAGAAGGGAATGGCATGAAGTAATCAAGATCATGAAAAACAAGGATCTGAATCCAAGACTACTCTACCCAACAAGGCTATCATTCAAAATAGAAGGTCAAATAAAGAGCTTCCGAGACAAAAAAAAAAAGGCTAAGGGAATACATTAGCACCAAACCAGCACTGCAAGAAATGTTAAAAGGACTGCTGTAATTAGTAGAAGAAATAGGAAGGAAAGTAGAACCACACTAAACAAAAATGGCAGTAAATAAGTACATATCAATAATCACCTACAATGTAAATGGATTAAATGCTCCGATAAAACGACACAGAGTAGCTGATTGGATAAGAAAGCATGATTCACATATATGTTGTTTACAAGAGACCCACCTCACAACAAAAGACTCACATAGGTTGAAAGTGAAGGGATGGAAAAAATCTTCCAAGCAAAAGGAAAGGAAAAAAAAAAAGCTGGGGTAGCAATACTCAATCTGATAAAATAGATTTCAAAATGAAGGCCATAACTAGAGACAAAGAAGGTCACTACATAATATTGAAAGGATCTATCCAACAGGAAGATATAACCTTGGTAAACATATATGCACCCAATATAGGAGCACCAAAATATATTTAAAATCTTCTGGAAGACTTCATAGGAGAAATCAACAGCAATACAATCATAGCAGGGGACTTCCACATCCTGCTGACATCACTGGATAGATCTTCTAGACAAAAAATTAACAAGGAAACAGATTCTAAATGAAGCACTAGACCAAATGGATTTAATAGATATCTACAGAGAATTACACCCCAAAACTGAAGAATTCACATTCTTCTCAAGTGCACATGGGACATTCTCAAAGATAGACCACATGTTAGGACACAAACTAAGTCTCTACAAGTTCAAGAAGACTGAAATCATATCAAGCATCTTCTCAGATCACAATGGCATGAAACTAGAAATCAATTGCAACAAGAACATGCAAAGACATTTGAACACGTGGAGGCTAAATAGCATGTTATTAAACAATGAATGGGTTACCAAGGAGATAGAGGAAGAAATTAAAAACTTCCTGGAAACCAATGAAAATGAACACACAACAACATAATATCTATGGGATGCAGTGAAAGCAGTTCTGAGAGGGAAGTTCATAGCACTACAGGCCTACCTCAAGAAACAAGAAAAATTTCTAATAGACTATCTAACCTCACAACTTAAAGAACTAGAAAGCAGACAAAAAGAAAACCCCAGAGCAAGTAGAAGGAAGGAAACAGTAAAGATCAGAGCAGAAATAAACGACATGGAGACCAAAAAAACAATTCAAAGGATCAATGAAACAAAGAACTGGTTTTTTGAAAAGATAAACAAGATTGATGGATCCTTAGCTAGACTCACCAAGAAACAAAGAGAGAGAACCCAAATACACAAAATCAGAAATGAAAGAGGAGAAGTAACAACTGACACCACAGAAATACAAGGGATCGTTAACAAATACTATGAACAATTATATGGCAACAAATTCGACACTCTAATCGAAATGGACACATTTCTAGAAACACACAGTCTCCCAAAACTGGACCAGGAAGAGATGGAAAACTTGAACAGACCGATAACAACTAAGGAAATTGAAGATGTAATCAAGACTCTCCCAGCAAACAAAAGCCCAGGCCCAGACGGCTTCATGAGGGAGTACTACTGAACATTCAAAGAAGAACTAACACCCATTTTCCTCAAACTATTTCAAAAAATTCAATAAGAAGGAAGACTTCCAAACTCGTTTTATGAGGCCAGCATAATTCTAATTCCAAAACCAGATAAAGACACTACAAAGAAAGAAAACTACAGGCCAATATCCCTGATGAACTAGATGCCAAAATCCTTAACAAAATACCAGCAAATCGGATCCAGCAATACATCAAAAAAATTATTCACCATGACCAAGTAAGATTCACCCCAGGGATGGAAGGCTGGTACAATATTTGCAAATCAATAAATGTGATACACCACATAAACAAAATGCAAGATTAAAACCACATGATCATATCAATAGACACCAAAAAAGCATTCAACAAAATCCAGCACCCATTTCTGATAAAAACGCTCAGCAAAGTGGGAATAGAGGGATCATATCTCGACATAATAAAGGCCATATATGAAAGACCAACAGCCAACATCATACTCAATGGGCAAAAACTAAAAGCATTTCCCTTAAGAACAGGAACAAGACAGGAGTGCCCACTTTCGCCACTCTTATTTAACATAGTACTGGAAGTCTTAGCCACAGCAATCAGACATGAAGAAAAAATAAAAGGGATCCAAATTGAAAAGGAGGACATGAAACTGTTATTATTCGCAGATGACATGATATCATACACAGAAAACCCTAAAATCTCCATCTAAAATCTACTAGACTTAATAAATGAATTTGGCAAAGTAGCAGGATACAAAATTAACGTCAAGAAATCGACGGCATTCTTATACACCAATGATGAACTCACAGAAAGAGAAACTAAAAAAACAATCCCATTTACCATTGCAGCAAACAAATTAAGATACCTAGGAATAAACTTAACCAAAGAAGTAAAGGACCTATTTGCAGAAAACTACAGGACATTGAAAAAAGAAATAAAAAAGTGGAAGCACATACCTTGTTCATGGATTGGAAGATATAAAAAAGTGGAAGCACATACCTTGTTCATGGATTGGAAGAATTAACATCATTAAAATGTCCATATTACCCAAAGCAATCTATAGATTCAATGCAATCCCCATCAAAATACCAACGACATATTTCACAGAACTAGAACAAATACTTCAAAAGTTCATATGGAACCAAAAAAGACCCCAAATAGCCACAGCAATCTTGAAAATAAGGACAAAGTAGGTGGGATCACAATACCGGATATCAGGTTATGCTACAAAGCTACTGTAATCAAAACAGCCTGGTACTGGCACAAGAACAGGCATATAGACCAGTGGAACAGAACAGAGAACCTGGAAATTGACCCAAGACATTATGCTCAATTAATATATGACAAAGGTGGCAAGAGCATACAATACAGTAAAGACAGCCTCTTTAATAAATGATGCTGGGAAAATTGGACAGCTACATGCAAAGAAATGAAACTAGACCATCAACTTACACCATACACAAGAATAAACTCAAAATGGATAAAAGACTTAAATGTGACTCGGAAATCCATAAAAATCCTAGAAGAAAATGTAGGCAACAAAATTTCGGACATCATATGCAGCAGAATTTTCACTGATACATCACCTAAGGCAACAGAAACAAAGGAAAAAATGAACACATGGGACTACATCAAACTCAAAAGGTTCTGCACAGCAAAAGAAACAACCATCAAATTGGAAAGGGAACCCACTGTATCGGAGAGCATAATTGCCAATGATACATCATATAAGGGGTTAATTTCCAAAATATATAGAGTGCTCATACAACTCAACAAAAGGAAGACAAAGAACTCAATTAAAAAATGGGCAGAGGAACTAAATAGACACCTCTCCAAACAGGACATACAAATGGCCAAGAGACAAATGAAGAAATGCTCAGCATCACTAATCATCAGAGAGATGCAAATTAAAACAACAATGAGGTATCACCTCACACCTGTCAGAATGGCCACCATCAACAAATCATCAAACAACAAGTGTTGACGAGGGTGTGGAGAAAAGGGGACTCTAGTACACTGCTGGTGGGAATGCAGACTGGTGCAGCCACTGTGGAAAACACTATGGTGTTACCTCAAAAAATTAAAAATTGAATTGCCTTTTGACCCAGTGATCCCACTTCTAGGAATATATCCTAAGAAGTCTGAAACACCAATCAGAAAGAATATATGTACCCCCATGTTCATAGCAGCACTATTTACAATAGCTAAGATCTGGAAACAGCCCAAGTGTCCATCAGTAGACGAATGGATAAAAAAGCTGTGGTACATATACACAATGGAGTACTATGCAGCTGTAAGAAAGAAAGATCTCTTACCTTTGAGAGGACATGGAGGGACCTGGAGAGTATTATCCTAAATGAAACAAGCCATGCAGAGAAAGACAAATATCACATGATCTCACTTATTTGTGGAATACAATGAACATAACAGTCTGAGGAACAGGGTAGACCCAGAGACCTGGAAGTAGGGTACAAACGGACAACCCTCAGAAGAGGGGGTAGAGGGGAGAGAAGAGATAAACCACAGAACTCATATGCATGTATGCATAACCAATGGACATGGACAACAAAGCTGGGCACGGGGTAGGGGGGATGGGGAGGAGGGTGTCAATGGGGAAAAAAGGAGAAACATCTGTAGCAAAAATAAATTAATTTTAAAAAAAGAAAAAAAATAACAAAACAACAACAACAAAAAAGAAAGCATGTTTAAAATGTTCTGATTAAGTCTTGATCAATTTTAACTTTATTATCCCTCATTCAGATCCCATGGCCTGATTTGAAATAGGTTAATGAAAATATTAAAGTTTTAATAAAAATATTAAAGTTTTAAGTGAAAGGTGACAGAAGAAAAGTCTAAAACAAAGTCCTTCATTTAGGTAAATCAGATAAATTCTATAATAGGATTCAATATAAACCCTAATGCTAGTTAGAAATTAACATCCTAACTTAAGGTCATTAACATCATTAAGCTTTCTCATTCTACTTATGAGAAAGTGACTAGGGGTTTTTTCAAGGGGTTTTCTCAAATAGAAAGGAGGCAATATCACCAGAGAAGAAGTCCCAAAAAATCAAGAAAGAAAAATTGCCATGAAACTAGCTCTACTCAGTTGTGAAAGAGAAAGTGTTATCAATGTGGACATGAATGTTGCCTATAACAGCAATCCTCTAGAACACCAAAGTGTTGCATCTGCAAAATCTAGACAACCATTCCCTAATCAGAGGTAAAGAGGAAATGGGTTTTCCTTGACATATCAGATAATGGAAAATAACTATATCTTCACTTCTTCTAATATTTTTCTTTATTGATTTTAGAGAGAAGGGAAGGGAGAGGGAGAGAAAGATAGAAACATCGATGAGAGAGAACATCGATTGGCCGCCTCCTGCATGCCCCCCACTGGGGATTTGGCCCACATCCTGGGCATGTGCCCTGACCAGGAATCAAACTGGCGACCTCCTGGTGCATGGGTCAACGTCCAACCATGAGCCACACTGGCCAGGCTCCTCACTTCTTCTATATCCTCACTGCCTAGCACAGTGCCTGCCAAATCAGAAGGGCTTACTAACCTTGAAAGAAGAAATGAGCCTTTACCTATCACAGGAAAAGAACCAGCCACGGAACCTCAGTGGAAAGAAGCTTCTAAACCAAGTCACAGAAGTAAGTTCTGAGTGTTTTTTCAGTGGGAGTTTGTGCTACGATGTGCTCCAAAACAATACTATTGAAGTCCAAAATATTATTGTCTGAATGAAATCTCTTTCTGTAGTTTCCATTACGAAAACAGACCTGTCTCTTTTCAGAAGTTATTCAATGCTTATGAGGACAGGTTGACATTAAATACATTTAATGATGGCTTAATACCCACAATGCAGCAAAACACTTATGGAAAGATATAATGCAATCTTCAAGGACATGGTTAAGACAAACAGAAACAACTATCATAAGACCACAATGATAAAGTGCCATATTTACTACTTGTGTAGTAGATCTCCCTGAGGTGTTGTCTGGGTTCTTAACACTATTACGTACATTTCAGAAGGAGATGAAAAGTAAATTAAGTCATATCCAAGAATCCTGGGAAGGAGTATTACTTAGAATAAAATATACAATTTATAGGATTGAAATAAGAGAAAACACAGAAAAATGTGTAGTAGTTTGATGGAGAAAATATATCTAAAGCACCAAAAAATAGTTCTGATGTGACAAAACCGAATGTTCCAGAGTCTTAAAGTGGAAGATAGAGTGGCAGTAATAATAATAATAATAATAATAATAATAATAATATTGGCTAAAAATATTGACTGCTTACTCTGTGTCAAACACTAAGCATTAAATGTGCATCATTTCATTTACTTTTCCTAAGAACCCCCATTTTACAGATGAAGAAATTAAAACTTCAGAGAGCAGCCCTGGCTGGTTTGGCTCAGCGGTTAGAGCGTCGGCTCATGGACCAGAGAGTCCCAGGTTTGGATCCTGCTAAGGGCACGTACCTCGGTTGCAGTTTGTCCCCGGCCCTGGCTGGGGTCGTGTGGGTGGCAACCACTCGGTGTGTCTCTCTCACGTTAATGTTTCTCTCTCTCTTCCTCCCTCTCTCCTTCCCACTCTATCTGAGGATAAATGCAAAAATGTCCTCGGGTGAGGATAAAAATAAAAATAAAAATATAAATAAATAAAACTTCAGAGAGCATAAGTTACTTGATTTAAGTCATACAGCTAGTCAGAATCAAAACTCTAACCCAAGACCCTTATACTCCTAAACATTATGCTACATTGTCTTCATCAGAAAGGTAACCCAATGAACTTGCCTGTGCAATACCCTTAAAACGTTTAAAAGAAAGAAAGGAGAAAAAAAAAACATAAAATGTAAATATGCTTAAATCTTCTGTCAGTAGTTTGAAGCCTGGAGGTCAAAACTTGTTCTCATGGAAGGGTCAGAATCATAAAAGGTTTGCTCTTTATGAGGAAGACTTCAGCATGGAGCAATTCAAAAGAGCTGAGAAGACCTCTGAAAAAAAGTTATTAAAACAAATTTAAAAATAAAAAATAAAGAAATATTAATCTTGGTAAGAAAAAAAAAGTTAGCTCACATATATTCTTCCCCCCTGCCCCCCAAAAATAAAATTGATTTGACTTAAATGCTATAAAATAGGAAAAACAATTACACTCAGTAATCCAATTACTGCTATCATATTTAGCAGAGCGGTATTTAGGAGACATCAAGATATAAATTTAGGAAATATGAAAGGCAGGAGTTATTAGAACTTCTAGCAGCCTGGGCTTCTTCATTAGTTCTGGTTTCAAAATAGGACCATAAAATTAGATTCTGTGTCAATTATAAAAAAAATAATCTGCTAAATCATAATGTTCCTTTGCTTAAAGTTGAAGCATTATTACCGGAATTGGGAATCGTTAAGATCATCTTAACTATCAATTTGTTTAGGTTCCAACAAACACTATTAGGAGAAAATTAGATGCATCAGTTGGGGTTCTTTGCAACAGAAACAACAGGAAAACCAGGCTTGGACCAAAGCAGGCCCATAAAAGTAGGAGGATCTGCAGAACAAAACTGAAATTATCTGATCAGGACACAGGCATTAGAATGAATGAACGCCAACTAGTTTTCATCTTTTTATTCCTCTGTTCAAGATTCAGATTTCAAAAAGGGAGCAATGAACTGGCCCAGCTTGCATCACTAGTCCTCATCAGGGCCTGCAGAGAGGAAAGCCCATGAAAAGTCCCACCTGATTACATCTAATGGGGAAGAACAAATTACTCAAAAGGTGATGTTTGGAAGGAGAAATGTATGCTGAACAGAAAACAACAGTATACAACCCTCCCCTGGTAACACTTAGCACATGGATGGAGGAGTCCTGCCTCTTCCCAGTGAGAAATCCCATCTGCAAAGATACTGAGTGCTCAGTTGGTGAACTCCAAGAGCAAAGATGATAGCCACACAACAATTGCTCTATTTGATCAGAAGTAGAAGATCAAGGACACCTCATATGATTTTAGGAGCAACCCATTAAAATAAATTTGAGGTATAATGTGTAAAAAGCCAATATGAACTTCCAGAAGTCAAATAATCAACACAGGAAAATAGGAAAAATAAATCCCCCATAATCAAGAAAACGTCATTTCATTTGAAAAACTAACAGTGAACTAGGAAAGGTTTGTCCTTCATTCATGGCCACAAGTTTGTCCACCTTTAATTGATCTGTAATAAAACTGACACCTGATGAGATTATCCAGCTCCACAAGGTCAGGAAACTTTTGAAAAATTAAAACAGGGTATGAATTATTTAAGAGTTCTGACAAGACCCAGGCTTTTCAAATCACTTTATGGTATTGGGTGACATATCAGTTACTGATTTGGGGATAATTTTACTACAAGATCATGGTAATGTAAAACATTCTGTAATATGCTCCAGTACAAAATGTGTGTCAAGGGAAAGAAATTTATTTGTCTTCTTTAAGGAAAGAAAGTTTGGCAATTATTTGAGCCATAATATCGTTGTTTACAAGAGTACCCTGAGGACTGATCATTAAGCCTTAAAACTTGGGGGGAGGGGGGCACGGAGAACTATCACTGGAGAGCAGAAGTGGCTACAGAAGATTTCAGGACTTCTAAATAAATATTCAACACTTGCTAGATGGTGAAAACCCTTAAGGGGGACCCCCTCATAAAATATAGGATCTCGAAATGCATGTCCCAAGTTTATCCCAAACGGCATTATATTTACAGTTTTTCTTAATTAAAATTGTTTTGCTTAAGAAATAGAAGGAAAAGATGCACAGGGAGAATGTGGGAACTTCAGACTTCCCACATCTCCAGTATGTTCCCCAATCTCAGTGGTAGGAAGACAGATACTTAACCAGAATGGGCATTTTATGCCAGTATAAAAATAAGACTGAGTCATAATAAAACAAAAGGGAAAATCTCAGAAGTTTTACTTTCTGAAGGCTCTGAGAGAGCACAAGATTAGTCCTGAGACAAACAGTTCTAAAGGTCAGATGAGCTTTATTTGCCATACAAATCGGACTGAGTACCAATATCCTCCAAGCACTAGACAGTAGCATGTGGCCACAGAGGAGTCTGCTGAAAAAAATATCTTCCAGTAAAGATCAGACACCATTTGGCCTTGTTAGCTGAGACTACCCAGCAACACCATCAAACTTCTTCATTCAAAGGCTGAAAATTCTAATTTAAATAGGCTCTTCCCTAATACACCCAGGAAAGTCTTTTCTACCTTGAACATTGATAGCATATGTCTGTCCAAAATCCTTAGACTTCTTATAAATTAGACTCTACTTTCTCTCTAGTCTCACTTCTTACTGTTCTCTCCCAACACTCCCCTCACCCCCTTGCCACTGCATCTAAGCTTCTGTCATGCTGAATGACTTAATTAGACTACAAGTACTCTATGACATATCTAGCCTCAGGACCTTTGCACATGTTGTTCTCTCTGCCTGGAATGTCCTTTCCACCTTTTGTACTCCTCTTTCTCTGATTACTCCTGCTTATCTTTCAGTATCAAGTTCACGTCACCTTTTCTAAATGTTTCCTTAAACATTCTCCACTACTGGGTTAGGTCTTCCCTTGATGAATTCCTGACAATGTTACAATTAAAGCATCTATGACACTCACCCATAATTACCTACTTACTTGTCTATGTTCTCATAGACTACCTTTATCTTGAAGGCAGGGACCACAAAGATAAGGCAATCTATCAATATTTGTTGAATAAACAAAGGATTTTTGTTTGTCTGTTTTTGTTCCCTGTACTCAGCATAACACCAGGCACATAGTCAGCTTTCAATAAATATTTGCTGAATGGATCATAGGCACTCAAAAATGTTCATTGGATGGATGCAGTAATGGGCAGATGACCAGGAAGTACTACATATCAGAAATCTTAACTTTCGATATTCTACTTTCTGATTTCAAAAACCTTTCCTTCTAGCTCTTACAGAGTGATTTTCTGGTCACTGACCTCATAGAGAGATGTCCAATCTCTTAACATCGCCATAGCCACCAAGTCTTTAAATCCCTTGATGGTGTCATTTCCTTTCCTACTCAATCTGCACATAGTTTTTATTATAAACTTTAATCTATGATTTCACTTTTTAAAAAATCCAACCCTATACAAAACTCTGCTGTCACAAATATTCTGTTGTCACAGCTACTAAAAATACCACACCAGGCTAATGTCCTACCACCATACTTATGGGGCCCCCTACAAATTCAGTCTTCAACCTCAGCTAGAACTTCATTATGCCAGTCAGTCCTTTAACTTGGAGTCACCTCTCTCTCATCTGTTCCTTTCCACTCTCCAAAAATCATCTCTCTCCTCAGTCCAACTATGCACCCTCATTCGCTATTCTTTTTTTTTTCTTCATTTATTTTTTTTATTAACTTATTTTTGTTACAGATGTTTCTCCTTTTCCCCCCATTGACACCCTCCTCCCACTATTCTTGGCAGATATCTTTGCCTCCTACTTTATCATATGATTGAGGTAAGAGGGTATCAACTCAACGCTCTGCCTCCATACCATCAGACTTAATTAAACCTATATCTGTTCCTTCTACCTTCCCTTCTGTATCAGAGGATGAGGTGTGTGCCCCACAGCCCACCTTCCATTGAAGAAGAATCCCTTTATCTGTGCTTTCACTCTCATCCCCTTCCCTCTTCTATCAGACTCCACTTTATGTATTAACCACTCATATCTTCCATTTCCCTTTTTCTCTGGCTTTTCATTCTGAGCATATGGATATGCTAAAAATTTATCTCTTAAATGCTTCTTAACTCTGTATCCTCCCCCTAGCACTGGCCTACTTTTTTCTTTCCCTTATCAGCCAATCCACTTGTAGCATTATTCTCTGCCTCATCGTGTGCCATTCACTCAGACAATACAACCAAATTTTTGTGGGTAACACACAAGGGAAATAATTTAAAAGATTCCATAACTTAAAATGTTATTGTTCTCAGGAATTTAAAACCAAAATCAACACATAATGAATCAGCAAGAAGACAGAACAATTTCCAGGCCAGAGTGAGACATCAACAAGGCAATTGGCCCATAAATTACCAATATCCATGTGAGAGAGGGTACCTTAGCCAATGGACTTTAAGTATTTTAATTCCATGTAAGGAATGCATTATGCTGGCACAGTGTCACTTAAATTCTATAGTCACCCTTATTTTGAATCATTTAGATTTCATTTGACTTTCTGTGTTAAGTTGCCCTTACAGAGAGAAAATAAAGAGATCAAATTTCTCATTTCAGGAGAGTTCAGGACTGGAGATATACAGGGTGGGGAAAGTAGGTTTACAGTTGTTTATATGGAAAATAACGCAATAATTAATAAATAATAATACAAGAATAAACTCTGTGTTTAATGTACTCACAACTATAAACCTACCTTTGCCCCACCCTCTAGATTAGCTCCCCTGCTCAGCACTGTTTCATTTCTCAGATAACTAGATTTGGTAAACCTTAAGGTTCAAATTCTAACGTTAATGGCAACACATTATTTTTAGAAAAAGGAAATAAATCATTCATTTAACAGAGGTTGTATGTCAAGACTAAAAGAAGGAATGATATATTGTTACCATCAAAAAGGTATGTGAAGAGGTACAGGTTGCATCTTTCTCAAACACTAGAAGAGCTTTCTGCATCAAGTAAATCGCTTTGGATAGCTTATTCTTCCTTATTTTATTCATTACACTCACTTCTGAAAAAGTAAACAAACATTTTACCAAAAGGGTAACATAAAAAAGATCTTTACAAATTTTTGGAAAAACAGGTTATCACAGTTTTAATTACCTGTAAAACAATCAATGTTTCCAGACTGTTTTAGCTTTTCTGGAATGTTGGTAGATATGTTTTTGCTAACAGTTGGAATCTGCAAAGCTGAAGAGGAAGAAGGAGATGGCTGTTACAATTAGACTTGTGTCCAAGATCAGAAATATTTTCTAAACACTAAAGAATAACTATCTATTTGTAAAATTATCACATCCTCTTTTCATGTTATCTTTTCTCCACTGATAGATAAAAATTCAAACAAGTCTACTATAATGCAGTTTTATTGCCAGATCTTGTATTCACCACAGTACACCTGAGGATGTAGAATTTTCAAGTTACTTCTCACTCAAAAAAACACATATGTATGTTCTATTTCATCTTAAGTAAAATCATCTTAAAGATTGATAAGTAGGAGCCAATCTACTTTTGTTCACTTTCCCTTTTCATAAACTTTCCAAAACTGCTTCGTCCCTGGTCTCTGCAAGAATACCATGTGAAAACTTCCACCCCTCCAGCTGTGGCTGATGAAATGAGAGCCTCTCTCAAGATTCTCAATGACACAAATTATTGCCAGTCGACTGTGGGCAGTGAGACATCCTGGTGTGCAATTGGGACTTACCATCATGGTGGTCCATGAAAGAAAGGAAGCGGGATGAAGGAGAAAGGGGTAAAGGGAGGTATGCTGTCCCAAGGAGATGGAGAATGTTGCACTGTTTTTTCTGTTTTCCAGGTCTGGTTCTCAAGAGATCTGGCAATTTTTGTTTCTGTTCTTGGAGGTGTGTGAGGGCTCCTGTAGTAACTTTACAATAAACCCCTTAAATTGAGGTCTAATTATTGGTGCTAATGCATGTCAGTCACCATAGGATGATGATTGATGAAAAGATGCCAACAGACACCATTAAAAGATATAAAGTTTCTTTAATGGCGGAAGATAAGGGAATTTATCTGCACAGAGATAGCAACACAAAGCAGAAAAGAATGCATCATTCTCTCAGTACCTAGGGTATTGTAAATGCTAATTAAGCAATAGCTTTCATGATTATAATTATTGGAAATAAAAAGAATGAGATTGCAAGAAAAGTTTGCCCAATAAAGATAAGTCATATTTAATGCTGCTGTCATCAACGGGCAACCATTATAAAGTTCTTGAATAAGAATGACAAAAACAGTATTTAGGCAATATTAGTCTGGCAGCAGCAAACAAGAGTGAAGAAAGACAGAAGGAAAAAGTTAATAATCTGTGCTAGGGTGGTCATTCAATAAAGTGAAGAAAAAGTCCAAGAAGACCCAGAGATACTGCAAAGGAATAATAACTGAATATTCCATTTAAATTTAAGCTCAAGTCTACCTTTAATATCTTTAAGTGGTCTCTGATAAAAACTCAAAGAATCATTTGGCTTTCAAAGATTTACAGCTGACAATTAGAGAATGAACTAACTGTTTAGTAACTTTATGAGTAAATAAACACTTTCTCCACTGAAGAAGATAATACAGCTACTAAATGAGAACCATGAGCTAGTTTTCTTAAAGAAAACCTGATACATAAATGCAATTCACATTTTAAATATATTCCTTATCCAAATTTTTTAAACTAAAGCATATTCAAAGTTATTATTCTAAGTGATCTCATATATGTATTAAGAAAATCTTATCACGTTTTTCAGTGTATATATGGCAGAGATATTTAATTATTTCCTTTCCTCCACACCAAGTAGGTTTTTGAAGAAACAGTTTTCGAAACAACATAAATGTTTAGAGTGAAATATGAAAGGATAAAAGAATGAAAGAAAGGAAATTTTATATGAACAAGCAGCCGTCTGTATATATCAAATTGATAATATAATCATACAAAAATTAGACTTAATTCAAGTAAATTTGAACAGTCTCTGATGTGTGATATATCCTAAAGACAAAATGAACCACAAAGAAATAATGAATTTACTTATTAGGTTTGTTGTTAATGGTGGTATTGGTATAATAATTTTGAAAGTACTTTATTAATTATGGCAGGATAAAGCAAATGATTGATTACATTGATACTGTTGGAAACCGAGTTTTCAACATGGGAGAAGGAAAACGCAGAACTTTGGACTTTCAAAGTGTTGGACTTTGAACTGCCAATATCAGAAAGAATGTGTGATATAAACAAATGTATATTCTTATCTCTAGCAACAAAAAGAAACTAGTTGACATCCCAATAACAATGAGCACTCCTAGTTCACAGATCTTAGTTTTTAAATACTATTTCTTACCAAAGGAACCAGGAATCCTTACAAAAATTGACTGATTCCAGGTCTGGGGTAGTTAAAGCATAAGGTAGGTCTAGAACATTTTGTTGTGCAGAAAGCAAGAACTTCTCAAAAAATAGTGAGGACATAGCAAAAGAACACAGAATCTATTTTGAGGCCTCCCCATGGCAAAATGTGTGACTTTGAGCATCAGAAAGAGCAATGATAATAACTGATTTTAAAAGATGTAATAAAAAAGAAATCCAGTCCATAGTATAACTCAAAAAATGAAAAGGGAAAAGTAGGGACAGTTCTACTTTACAAAAGGATGTCAGCAAATAAATGTAGCAGGAATAGTTCAATTAGAAAATCACCATGGACTTCCGGTCAAGATGGCGGCGTAGGTAAACGTGGTATTGCATCCTCCCACAACCACATCAAAGTTACAACTTAACTACACTCCCTGGTCAGTTTGGCTCAGCGGTTGGAGCGTCGGCCTGCGGACCAGAGAGTCCCAGGTTCGGTTCCCGCTAGGGGCACATACAAAAAATAAAAAAATAAAATGAACTACAGAACAACCACCATTCAAAACCACCTGAAATCAAGCTGAAAGGAAGTCCTACAACTATGAAATTAAAGAAGAAGCCCCATCGAGACTGGTAGGAGGGGCGGAGGTACGACAAGCTGGTCCCACACCCACGTGTGGCGGATAAAAATCAGGAGGACACCTCGGCTGGGAAGGTCCTCCCTGAGGACTGAGGGGTCCCCGTCCCACACCAGGCGCCCAGCTCAGGGTTCCAGTGCCAGGAAGAGAATCCCCATCACTTCTGGCTGGAAAAACCAGCGGGAACTGAGGCTGAGGCGGCTGGAGCCCCCAGCAGCTCCTCTTAAAGGGCCCGTGTACGGACTTACTCGGACTCCCACCCTCTAGGCTCCAGCGAGGGGGAGGCAGCCTGAAAGGCACCAGAGTCATATGGAAGAACTGAGTTGTTTGGCATTGGAGCGAGGGCTGGAGAGGCAGCTTTCTCCTGGACAGACGTGCTATCAGAGGCTTTTGTTCCTTTGGTGAGCCCTTCCCTGGGATGGCAGACGCCGCCATATCTGGGACTCCAGCTACCTGGCTCACACTGTTTGCCCCGCCCTGGTGACTCCCTGAGGCCCCACCCCACCCAACTTCCAGGCCCACCCAAGCTGTTGCCAGTTGCTTTACCATAGGATTGGCCTGTCTTGGATCCTCAGCTTTTCAAACAAGCAGCATCTGGTCTCAGCTAGCCCCATACTTCTCGCTAAGTAATACATAGAAACAAACACAGGGAGGCAGCCAAAATGAGGAGACAAAGAAACAGGTCCCAAATGAAAGAACAGAACAAAACTCCAGGAAAAGAACTAAGTGAAATGGAGTTAAGCAACCTAACAGATGCTGAGTTCAAAACGCTGCTTATAAGGATGCTCAATGGACTTAGTAAGAACCTCAGTGAACTTAGGGCCTCAAGAGCATGAGAAAGGACCAGTTAGAAATGAAGGATGCATAGTTAGAAATGAAGGAGGCACTAACTGAAATAAAGAATAGTTTACACAGATTCAATAGTACAGTAGGTAAAGCCAAGAAGCAAATCATCGATTTGGAATATAAGAAAGCAAAAAACACCCAATCAGAACAGCAAAAAGAAAAAAGAATCCAAAAAAATGAGGACAGTGTAAGGAGTCTCTGGGACAACTTCAAACGTGCCAACATTCACATCTTGGGGGTGCCAGAAGAAGAGAGAGAACAAGAAATCAAAAACCTATTTGAAACAATAATGGCAGGAAACCTCCCTAACTTGGTGAAGGAAACACACATACAAGTCCAGGAAGCACAGAGAGTCCCAAACAAGATGAACCCCAAGAGGCCCACACCAAGACACATCATCATCAAAATGCAAAAGGTTCAAGACAAAGAGAGAATCTTAAAAGCAGCAAGAGAAAAGCAGTTAGTTACCTACAAGGGAGTTCCCATAAGAATGTCAGCTGATTTCTCAAAAGAAACTTTGCAGGCCAGAGGGAGTGGCAAGAAATATTGAGAGTGATGAAAAGCAAGAACCTACAACCAAGATTACTCTATCCTGCAAAGCTGTCATTTAGAATTGATGGCCATAGAAAGAGTTTCCCAGACAAGGAAAAGCTAAAGGAGTTCATCACCACCAAACCATTATTATATGAAATGTTGAAGGGTCTTCTTGAAGAAAAAGATAAAAAAATATGAACAAACAAAATGGCAATGAATACATATCTATCAACAATTGAATTGACAAACAAAATGAACAAGCAGAACAGAAACATTCTCATAGACACAGAGAACTTTTGTTGGTTACCAGATGGGTGGGGGCTAGGAGGGTGGGTGAAAAAGGTGAAGGGATTAAGAAGTACAAATTGGTTGTTAGACTGACAAACCTCAAAGGGAAGGGGGGTTGGAGGGTGGGAAGAAATAAACCGAAGAACTTATATGTATATATGCATAACCAATGGACACAGACAACAGTGTGGGGAAAGGCAGGAGGGGGGCGGCAATGGAGAGGAGGGGGGCAATGGGGGGAAAATGAGGAACATCTGTAATACATTCAACAATAAAGTTAAAAAAAAAAAAAAAAAAAAAAGAGAGAGCCCTGGCCGGTTTGGCTCAGCAGTTGGAGCGTCGGCCTGCAGTCCAGAGAGACCCAGCTTCGGTTCCCACTAAGGGCATGTACCTCGGTTGCGATTTATTCCCGGCCCTGGTTGGTCGTGCGGGAGGCAGCCACTCGATGTGTCTCTTTCACGTCGATGTTTCTCTCTCTCTCTCTCTTCCTCTCTCTCCCTCCCATTCTATCTGAACAAACAAACAAAACAAAAAAAAAATGGAAAAATGTCCTCGGGTGAGGATAAAAAAAAGAAAGAAAGAAAATCACCGTGTATAGCCATCATAACAATTCATTCCAGAAGGATCACCAGTAGATGCCAAAACCATTGGGTAAGAAAAATCAGTTGAAGAATAAAACATTCATTCTATCTCAAAGCATCATCTGACAATACCAATTATTTTTTTCATTATAAAGGGGAAAAGGTACCATTAGGTAGATACCACCTTAACAAAATAACAATGCTTTGCCTCACCAATGATTGTACAAATGGACAATATGTGCAGTATAATGGGATACAATGGGCTGAGGAAACTACCAGGAAAACTTAAATTGTAGGATGTCTTAGAAACATATCTTCAAAATAAGTCATAAAAGAAAAAAGTTACAGGAATTATTCTAGATTAAAGAAGAACATGACAGAGAGGTGATCAGCATCATGGCAGCAATAAGAAGTTTCTCATTTTTGTCTTCCTCCCCCACCAAAACAACAAAATTCAGTATCCATTTATAGACAAAAGTGTCTGGGAAAGAAGAACAAAGCTGGAGGCATCACACTTCCTGATTTCAAACTATACTACAAAGCTATTGTATCAATACAGTATGGTGCTGGCACAGAAATAGACACATAGACCAATGGAACAGAATCAAGAACCCAGAAATAAACCCATACATATATATTCAATTAATATTTGACAGTGGAGCCAAGAATACTCAATGGGGAAAAGATAGTCTCCTTCAATACATGGTGTTGGGAAAACTGAATATCCATATACAGAAGAATGAAAATGGACCCTATCTTACTCCACATTGGTCTTGGCAACAATTATTTTGATCTGACAGCAAAAACACAATCAACAAAGAAAAAAATATTTTTTTCTAAATGAAAAGGCAACCTAAAGAATGGGAGAAAATATTTGCAAGTCACACATTGGGTAAGCAATTAATATCCAAAATATATAAAGAACTAATTCAGCTCTATAGTATAAAAACAAAAACAAGAAACAAAAAGACAGTCTGATTAAAAAATGGATGGAAGAACGAAATAGACATTTTACCAAAGAAAACATACAGATGGCCAACAGACACATGAAAAAGTGCTCAACATCACTAATCATCAGAGAAATGCAAATTAAAAGCACAATGAAATATCACTTCACACCTGTTAAATAGAATGGCTATTATCAAAAAGACAATAGATAAGTTTTGGTGAAGATGTGGGGAAAAGGGAACCCTTGGTACTGTTGGTGGGAATGTAAATTGGTTCTATGGAAAACAATATAGAAGTTCCTTTAAAAAATTGAAAATAAAACTACCATATGATCCAGCAAGCCCACTTTTGAGCATATCACCAAAGGAAATAGAAACAAGATCTCAAAGAGATATCTGCACTCCTATGCTCATTGTAACAGTATTCATAGTAGCCAAGATATGGAAACAACCCAAGTGTTCACCAATGGAGAATGGATAAGAAAAATATAGTATATACACAATAGAATATTATTCAGCCATGAGAAAGAAGGAAATTTTGCTATTTGCATAAACATGGATGGACCCTGAAGGCATTATGCTAAGTGAAATAAGTCAGACAGAGAGAGACAAATACTGTGCGATATCACTTATTTGTGGAATCTAAAAAATATGAACACGTAGAAACAGAGAGTACAGTGGTGTTTTACCAGGAAGTGGGAAGGTGGAGGAAATGAGGAGATGTTGGTTGTAAGATGAATAACAGCATCTAATATACAGCATGGTGATTATAGAAATAATACTGTATTATATACTTGAAAGTTGCTGAGAGAGACCTTAAATGTTCTTCCCACAACAAAAAAATGGTAATGATGGAGGTTTTAGCTAACACTATAGTGGTAATCATTTTGCAATAAATGTGTATCAAATCAACATATTGTACACCCTAAACTTATACAATGTTATATGTCAATTACATCTTTTATTTTTTTCTTTATTGATTTTAGAGAGAGAGGAAGGGAGATGGAGAGAGAGACAGAAACATCGATGAGAAAACATGGATTGGCCACCTCCTGCACACCCCGCACTGGGAATCAGTCTCACAACCTGGGCATATGCCCTGACCCGGAATCAAACCTGTGACCTCTTGGTGCATGGGTCAACGCTCAATCACTGAGCCACACTGGCCAGGTTGTCAATTATATCTTAATAAAGCTGGTGGGGAAAAGTTTACACTCCAAAATTAATTAACTAATTAATTAACTAGCTTCTGATTAAATAAATATAGCTGAATATATGACGTGCTTCTGCATGCTTTAGACGGAGATCAGAGGTCATATGAGGCCACAACACTGAGTTCTATTCTACAATTACTCAGCAATTTAAAATGGAGAAAGGTTAGTTACATTAATAGTGGCTATATAATCATGTCAAGAGTAATTTGGTTTTATCAAAATGTAATCCTGAACAGAAGAGTTTTTAGATCTAATGATATTAAATCTTATTTTGAGACTCAAGTGAACATATTATTTGTATTGCTGCTGGCATGTTTTCTTAAGGTGTTTTGATCTCTTTAATAATAAGACAAGAACAACTTAGATTCAACTCATCTGTCCTCTGACAGCTGTCAAAGATGTCTTTCTAGTTTTTCATTAGCTTCCTGGGTAAAATATAAACCCATTAGCCCTTCAAGATCTATCTGTGATCTACCTCTCTAGGCGTTATCTGTTGTTCCCTGGTGCGTGCTCTTTATCCAGCCATGAGAATTTCAGTAGTTCCTAAAACTGCACCATACAATTGTTCACTTCCACTTTGCTAAAGATTACTTTCTCTATCCAAAATGATGGCCTGCTTTCAATCCTCTTCATAAATATAATATTCACTAGCTTTCTGGTCAATTATCACCTCTTCCAGGTAGTCTTCCATGACTTTCTTGTTTAACATAATAGATACTCCTCTTCTGTGGTCCACAAATGGGCCCTAGAACTCTGAGCCCATTTCTATTACATTTAGTAGCCTCAATTGTTATAGTTGGCTTACTTATCTATAAGATCAAAAGTAGAGGCTGCGTCTTATTTGTGCCAAGCCAAACATGGTTCCTGGATCTTGGTAGCACTCAATAAATGTTTGCTTCATTGATTTAACAAAATACTAATAATTTACTATAGCTCAAATAAACAATTTTATAAGTTTACTAACCTATTAGCTATGCAAGGTGTAAAGAATAATGAAAGCTATCTATTGATACTATTAACCAGAGAAGAAAAAAATAAAATAATAAAATTTACCTGGAAAATACCCAGTTGACAAGAAGATAATTTACAAATTAAATTAATCATATACTTAAACTTATCTTAAAATTGATTCACAAGAAATTATTTGCTTTGATGACTACTACCTTGCAACTGGTCAAGAAGCACAACAGCTATTTGGTGCTGAGCTTGAATTAGTTCAAGATGTAAATCCATCATGAAACTATTTGGTGTGACTGGTTTGGAAATGTCTCCATCTATATCGTGGGTGCACTTTGATAGAGTTGAAGTAAAAATAAAAAAGAAATACAGTTACCAAAACATACTAGTAACAGCTCTACCCTCTAAGCACCCAAGTTATCATTTTACTCTTAGCCATTAAATCCTGCTCATTTCTCAACCCTTTGCACTCTGTCTTACAAATTCACCTTCAATGACAAATTCAGACTCCTCACTCTTCTGGATATCTTCTGGGAAGAGGGGATTGAATATGTTTCTGGCTTATGAGAGAGAAGCCACCACAAATCTTGCTTTATTTACTTGCAAGGCCAGCCCTTGTCCTAGTTAAGTAAAACTTTAATCTAATATAAGAGTTTCTGGTTCTTACCTTGGTATGGTAATGATCAAACACTGATAATCCATTTGGCAAAGTACTTAACATGCAATTATAATTTATTCCACCAATTGCTTTGTCAAGAAGTTCATAAGCCAAAAATAACTGTTCCAAGGGTTTTTTCTAAAGTGATTTTATAAACAAAAAATAAAAATAAAAGTTGAGGAAAAATTATATGCAACATTTCTAAACTTCTTTTAACAATAATTCAAAGCCAAATAATAAATTTAAATAGTCTATCCAATGTCAACAATATTATATTTCCTACTAAGTATATTTGTCTTTTGATTAATATGGAATATTATTTAAAAAGGTAAAATAAATACATTTCATCATTTTTCCAAATATAAATTAGATTTTTCACAAACATGTATGTGACTTCCTTTTATGGTTTTCAGAATTCTGATTGTACCAAATGTATAGGTAAATTTAAAAAATATAACTCACTAGTCATTTTCAGATATTTTATTTTGAAAGTTAATGTTTTTAAACATTAACTCTCAGAGTTAGAAATTTAGAGTTAGAAGCCATCAGATCCAATGTTCTACATCATGATTTTCAAAAACTAAATACCTTTTTAATGTAATTATTCTTATATAGAGACTAACATATAAAGCAAGCAACTCTGCTCAAACTTTCTAACTTTCCATATATACCCCAGAAAAAAAAATAGGTAATAAAGCAAACACATACATGCATATAGCTGAAATCCCTGTGTAACTGTCTGCAATGACATTGCTCTTCTCTGCCCCAGAGGTAGTTATTGCCCTTGAATTTGGTTTTACCATTCTTTTGCATGTTTTTCAACTTTTACTATTATATGTATGTGTCCATTAATGATATGCACTGTTGCTTTGCATATTTTTAATTCACTCTTAAAATTCTGAAGTTTGCTTTTTTTCATTCAACCATATGTTTTTTAAAGTTTTTCATGCTGGTGTATGTAACTCAATGTGTCAGTCAAGGCTTGGTTAGGAATACAGAATGACTCTAGATATTCCAAAGAGAAAGGAATTAAATACACAGAGCTGGAGGTGTCTGTCACCGTTGGAAGTTCTGGGGAGCAAAGATCAAGAAAGCTGCCAGTGACTATTTTGCTGCCTGCAGAAGCCTCTGTGAATCTAAGAATCTAGAAGGTGACTAACAACCTCACGGATCTACTACACTGAAGCAAGTGAATTGCAAGAGCTTGCCCATTAGGGCTAGTCAATTCACTTCTTCCATCTGCCACTGCAGCATAAGAACTCTTTCCTTCTGCATTGCAAATTCATACAAATGTCCTTCATTGGAAGACTAACCTAGAACTACATGGAAATGAGAGGCAGGTTTGCCTCCTATGATGCAGAGAAGAGGATGGCAATGATGCCAAGTTCACTCCAGCTCAAGCCCACTCTAGTTCATCCTCATGGCTACAGTGAATTGTTGTACACTGAGGAATATGTCACAATTAATTTATCCACTGTTCTGCTGATGGACACTAAGACTGCTACTACTAAAAATGTGCAATGTATTGTATTCATCTGTCAATAAATACAAGGTTGATACTTCCTGTACAGTTCTTATACCTTTTCTTCTGCTTCCTTTTTTACTCAGTATTCTAAGCCCTCCAGGACATGTTGAACAGAAGAATGACAGATAGCCTTACCTTGTTACATCAGTATAAAGGGACTGCTTTTCATCATTTACCACAAGTATAACACTCATTGGAGGTCTTCAGACCTTTATGGGGTACAGAAGTTCTACTCCTAACTTGTTAAGAGTTATTTTTTTAAAGAGTATTGTTGAAATTTTTCAAATGCTTTTATTGCATTTCTTTATCTAGTGAGGTGGTCATACTTTTTTCTTTTCATCTACTAATGTGGTGCATTGCATTATACATTTTCTAATGTTAAAGCATCCTTGCATTCCTGGGATAGACACAATTTGGTTACATATATTCATTCAAGATATATAATATATATCTCCCCCTCCCTTGAATGGAGATACAAGAATCACAAACTCACAAGAAAGGTTAAATTCAAGAGGTGGAAATGCTGTCCACGATACCCTTTTTATAGAAATCTGACTCAAACAAGAATCAATGTTCCAATTGTGATTATTATATTTTGTGTGACAAACAAAATTGTGCCAAGGGATGGAGTTTAAAGTCCAGCACTTAAACTACATTTGTGTGCACCAATTAAAAAGAATTCATAATTTAAAAAAAAATCACAGGCTCAGGGAGGTTTTCAAGCATCTCAAATAGTGTAAATTCAAGTAACAGACCTACTTGGGGGCAAGCACCATATTATAAATCATTAGAGAGACTTTCTCTCACCCACTCCTCTTCTCAGCACCCATTGAGATACTTCCCTATACAAATAGCCAGATTTTTTCCATACTCTACTTTTTCCTAGGATGCAGTCTTTTGTAGGCTCTAACTTTATGTGTGAGTCTCAGTTCCCAGCCTTCATCTTTCTGTGCCCAAGCCTTAACTCTTGTCCCTAGATGGCTGTTATCTAAGTGTCTTCGTAACTAAGCCCATCAACCTACTGCAGCATCTACTCATAAACATATATTCTGGTTTTCAGTTCCCCTTTCTATTTCAGCCCCTGGGATTTACCTTACTTTCTAGTGAACTCTGGAATGTACTTGAAGATATGTGTTCAATTCTGTTCAAAATTTCTAGGGTGTTTTGCAGCAAGGGGGTTTTCTGATCATCTAGTTTGCTGCTTTTCCAGAAACTGAAGTCTCTAAGGATAACTTTTTAACATCAAAAAATTTCACAAGAGCCCTGGCCAGTTTGGCTCAGTGGTTGGAGCATTAGCCCATGGATCAAAGAGTTGCAGGTTTAATTCCTGGTCAGGGTCATGTGTCTGGGTTGCAGGTTTGATCCCCGGCCCCAGTGGGGGTCGTACAGGAGGCAACCAATCGATGTGTCTCTCTCACAACAATGTTTCTCTCTTTCTCTCTCTCTCCCTTCCACTCTATCTGAAAAAAATCAATGGAAAATATTCTCAGGTGAGGATTAACAACAAAAATATTCCAAAGACCCCACACACACCCACATTCTATCATCATCATCACCACCACCATCTTTATTATCATCTTCTTCCTCGTCACTGTTAACATTTAAATAACAATGTTCCTGGTACTAGGCTAAATGCTTTATATAGATCAAATTTCTAACTTCCTTAGTCCTATGAGGTAGATACTCATTAGTTGTTATAATTTTATAATCCATTTGTTGAAAAATAGCTATAACATAGTCTCTAAAACTTTCAAATAATATTTTATGTAATCACAATAGCACCTCATTTTTAAAAAATAGTTACATGTATATATGCAAGATATATAATTTATCCCACCTACAGACTGGTAGGTGAGCATATGGATTTTGGACTGTCTTTACAATAAATGATCATTCCTTCTCCCCAATTCACTCCCCTCCACATGGGTTTGAGACCCTAGGTTGAGACTTAGTGCTCTATATGAAATATAAGAGAAAAACTGAATAGCTACCATATGCAAGGTACTGTTTTCTACAAAGTTATCAATATCTCGTTTAAATTGTATAACTCAACAAGTACCAGTGGAATAGCTACTATTGTTACAATTTTACAGATGAGGACACTAACATTATAACAAATAAAATTATTTATTCAAGATCACACAAGCAGTCAATATCAGAATCAGGACTCAACTCCAGGTCTCCCAACACTAACTGTGCCTTCAGACCACGCCAGTCAGTGAATCACCTCTGCTGCATCTACCACATGCCCCAGTAAAGTTGGGAAGGTTGTGTATTGCACAATTTTAGGGAATGGCCGGCTGGTGTGGCTCACTGGTTGAGCATCGACCCATGCACCAGGAGGTCACCAGTTCGATTCCTAGTCAGGGCACATGCCCAAGTTGTGGGTCTGATCCCCAGTGGGGGGCATGCAGGAGGCAGCCAATCGATGTTCTCTCTCATTGATGTTTCCATCTCTCTCTCCCTTTCCCTTCCTCTCTCTCTAAAGTCAATAAAGAAAAAAAATTTTAGGGAATGCCATTGACACTGTTGTCATCAGGCTTGTACATTTATTTTGACAATTTCCCATCAGATGACAGTAAATCATCTCAAGGAAAGAGCACATTTTTCTAATTTAAATAACAGCAATAGTTCTTAAGTGATGTTCAGTTTTTTGTTGTTGTTGTTGTTGTTGTTGTGGAAAAATGTCACCTTCTAAAAAACCCATTTCATTTAGTGGCATTGCCAGAAATTTTCCATCACAAGCCAAAACCTAGCACTTTGAAACTTCCACTGGTATTCCTAGCCCTGCCCTATGAAGCCTTAGAGAGTGAGTGCCAGCCCACTAAGCCAGTGATTCTCACATTCTTGTGTCCTAAGAATCTACCTAGGGAACTGTTAAGAGGCACATACCTAAATTAAGAACTTTTAAGAACCTTGCCCCTGAATTTATGATTCAATATGTCTAGAATGGGAAATAGAAAGCTGCATATTTGACAAGCACTGTGAGTAATCTCTGAAAACACCGCTGGCTGACAGTTATTATGCCTCCTCACTCTCTTATGCAGTTCAAACATTTTCTGTTTTTAATTTAAGGTCTTAACTCTAGCTCTCTTCACAAGACACAATACAATGTAAAGAACTGAAAAACTGCATTCCCTCAAACCTATAATTAGAAGTTGAACATTCATTTGAGAAAGTAATTTCAGAATGACCTCCCAGTCCCCCTCAGTACTTTCAAGATACTTGACTGGTATCCAGTTTCTTAGGACTTATACTTTTTGTGTGTTAGAAAAAGATCTTTTTATACAAATATCCTGAAGATACCTTTTTAAAATAACGAGTCAACACAGCTTAGTTGCTAAATGCCTGGACTTTGAAGGCAACACATCTAAGTTCAAATTCACTTACTATGTGACTTCGAGCAAGTTGAATACAGTAGTGAAAATGAACACTACAACTACACAGATCAACTGGAGTGAATCTCACAAGTACAATACTGAGTTTTAAAAAGCAAGCTGCAGAAGAACACACACAGTGTGACACTACTTACATAAATTTAAAAGCAATACTCTCTACTGCCCAAGAATACACACAGATATAATAAAAGTATAATACTGAAATGCCTGGGTTTTATAATCACTACAGCACTCACTCCTAGGCTGGGGCCTGGGGGAGCCGATGTGATCAGGAGGGGTTAGTGAAGGAACTGAGTTTCAACTGAACTGGTACTAGTAATGTTTTGTTTCCTTAAGCTGGTGGTTGGGGAAATGGGTCGTCTTTACAATAGTCTTTATAATTTTATGTCATATTCAAATCAATTTTTCAGAGGAAATATAGTGATCATGAGGATTAGCGTTTAAAACAGGAAACGTGTTGATAAAATAATGTTAAGAAAAACATCAGAAGGCTACTATATTTTTATTATATCAAGATATGATCCCTCTATTCCCAAATTGCTGAGCGTATTTATCAGAAATGGGTGCTAAATTTTGTCGAATGCTTTTTCAGCACCTGTTGATATGATCATGTGGTTTTTACCTTTCATTTTGTTTATGTGGTGTATCACATTTATTGATTTGCGAATATTGAACCAGCCTTGCATCCCTGAGATGAATCCCACTTGGTCATGGTGAATAATTTTTTTGATGTGTTGCTGGATCCGATTTGCTAGTATTTTGTTTAGGATTTTGGCATCTATGTTCATCAGGGATATTGGCCTGTAGTTTTCTTTCTTTGTAGTGTCGTCTTCTGGTTTTGGAATTAGAATTATGCTGGCCTCATAAAACGAGTTTGGAAGTCTTCCTTCTTATTGAATTTTTTGAAATAGTTTGAGGAAAATGGGTGTTAGTTCTTCTTTGAATGTTCGGTAAAACTCCCCCATGAAGCCATCCGGGCCTGGGTTTTTGCTTGCTGGGAGTTTCTTGATTACATCTTCAATTTCCTTAGTTGTCATTGGTCTGTTCAAGTTTTCTATCTCTTCCCGGTCCAGTTTTGGGAGACTATGTGTTTCTAGAAATGTGTCCATTTCGCTTAGAGGTGTCGAATTTGTTGCCATATAAATGTTCACAGTATTTGTTAACGATCCTTTGTGTTTCTGTGGTGTCAGTTGTTATTACTTCTCCTCTTTCATTTCTGATTTTATGTATTTGGGTTCTCTCTCTTTGTTTCTTGGTGAGTCTAGCTAAGGGTCCATCAATCTTGTTTATCTTTTCAAAAAAACAGCTCTTTGTTTCATTGATCCTTTGAATTGTTTTTCTGGTCTCTATGTCATTTATTTCTGCTCTGAATTTTACTATTTCCTTCCTTCTACTTGCTCTGGGGTTTTCTTTTTGTTTGCTTTCTAGTTCTTTAAGTTGTGAGGTTAGATAGTCTATTAGAAATTTTTCTTGTTTCTTGAGGTAGGCCTGTAGTGCTATGAACTTCCCTCTCAGAACTGCTTTCACTGCATCCCATAGATATTATGTTGTTGTGTGTTCATTTTCATTGGTTTCCAGGAAGTTTTTAATTTCTTCCTTGATCTCCTCGGTAACCCATTCATTGTTTAATAACATGCTATTTAGAAGGCTACTATATCTTTAAAAAGACTAAGAAAGAGAAATGAAAAAGACTAGAGAACAATAGTTTTAAATGATAATAATTAGGTCTATAGTAAAGTTATATTTTTTCTTCACTTTTTTATACCTCAAAATGCCTCTAATGTTAATACAACATTTGCAATTTAAAAATTATAGTTTTTTAATTAATCAGGCAAACCTAAATATAGATCACTGGCTTCCTACCTAAAAAAGTATTTTCAACTGTAGTCAATGTCCTAAGTAGGTATTCTATAAGGTGTAAAATGGGTTTTATTCTCAAATAATAGGATATATGGGATTCGATATCTCCTTCTTGGAAAACCACAGTACTCATAAGCAAATTAATGCCTCTGAGAAGTCTTACAGTAAGAAACCTATTATGTCTACTCCAAAGTCACGCCAAGTTTTTTAACCATGGCATCCTTTTCTAAAGCGTAACACCGGCATCACATAGGAGTTTATAAGATGCTATTCTAGGTCCTGTTTATAAATAAATGAATGGTTATTATATATGTGAAGCAGTTCCCCAGATTCCCATTCATATCTATAGAAAAACAATCCATGATGTATATAAATAATTCAAATATTATAAGAAAAAAAACATAATCAAGAAGTAAAATGGCCATTTATCTCCCTCATCTCCTTTATTTCTTAAGCTAACACTAGGGACTGTGCCAGAGACTGTTCTATGTGCAGTTTAAACAGGTAATAACTCATTGTCAGACACCTATGCTGAGTAGGATATCTCTGCTCTATAAGTCTATGAATCACAACATATTCAAAATATCAATAGTAATGTAACTATAAATCCTTTTAACATACTTTATCTAGCTTATTTTTAAAGCTAATTGAATATTTTTCTAAAGCAAAAGCAAAAGGTAGAAAAAATGTCCCTGTAGTTCTAAATGTATATAGAAACCATAAAGTATCAAATATTAAATATTTAAAATTATCTCTATAATTAACCATTATACATTTACAAATACAATATTATTTGTGAATTAAAATTCATGTTTTTAACTGTATTTTTAACAATATTTTGTATTACCTTTAATATTGGAAGAATTTTCGGGCCCTCATTTGAAGTCCCAAGGAATTCACCAGTCCCTTTATTTAAAGGTGCCTCTGAAAAGAAAGAGAGGGAGAGAGAGAAGCAGAAAAAGAAGGAGGATGAGGAGGAGGTGAAGGAGAGGATAGGAGAGAGGAAAAAACAAAGGGAAAGAAGGAAGGACCCGGAAAAAGAAAAGGAAGAAATGAGAAAAATGAAAAGTGAATCATAATCATAAAAAAGTATGTTAAATTGATTATCTTTTTAATTACCCATGATTTTAGAAATGCTGCAACATTTTAGAAGTTGACTGAATACCAAATTGTTTCTTCCACATAATTAATTTTATCTTTATACAAGTTAATATAAAAGCATCTTGCAATACAACAAACCAAATCAAGACTGTTGATTATCAACAAGATAAAATTATGGTAAAGAAATTGGTCTTCCTCCCATAAAGTCCATTTAAAAGCATTCAGAGCCCTGGCCAGTTTGGCTCAGCGGTTAGAGCATCGGCCTGCGGTCCAGAGAGACCCGGGTTCGGTTCCCACTAAGGGCATGTACTTCGGTTGCAGTTTGTCCCCGGCCCTGGTTGGTCGTGCGGGTGGCAGCCACTCGATGTGTCACTTTCACATCGATGTTTCTCTCTCTCTCTCTCTCCCTCTCTCTCCCTCCCACTCTATCTGAACAAAAAATGAAAAAATGTCCTCGGGTGAGGATAAAAAAATAAAAATAAAAAATAAAGGCATTCAGAAAATAACAGTGTAGAAGCCTTATGAATTTAGACAAATATCAGAGAAGAATGGTTTGAATTAGAGAACTATAAATTATAAATATTTATATGACAATGCTAGTTTGCTATTTTAAAATGTATGCAATAATTTAAATTAAACAATGTATTACTTAATAAACAGCCTAATAAACATTTTGAAGCAGATTGACGTAATTAATATCAAGAATGACTTGTACTTTATGTTTTATGTGCCAATAAGTTGATGAGAATAACATTGTTGGAAAAGTCATAAGAATTTAAGTATCTGAATGGGGATAACCCCTCATTATATAGAAGTTTTCAAAATTATAAGTGGATTGTGCTCCAATATTGATTAGTTCTTTAGAAATCAAACACTTAAACAAAAAATCAATACAATACATGATATTTAGCCTATTCATAATTAAGCAGAGTATTAAATACAACAAAATAACAGTCTCCCAAAAGTAATTAGTAAACAAAACAATAAAATTGAATAAGAAAGAGACTTTTTTAGAAAAGTATTCATTGTGCCTTTTGCTTCCAGTAACAAGTAATCTGGAAAAACTCTCCTGGCTAGAGACAACTAGAAAAACTGGAAAATACAGTTTTATTTCATGTCAGATAAAAAGATAATGAAAAATCAATTCAGGGCCAGATCTTTGGGGAGGGAGCATCACCTGTATCTTGGGACGAGAGCCCAGGGAGTACAGAATGGAATTAGAGATACTTTTCCAACTGGGAATTTCCATCCGTTCTGGAGAGGGAAGCTAAGAAGCTGAGTGGTACTCTTGACAGCCTTGATGAGCTAAAGCAACAAGGATTGGTATCCAGGACCCACCGAGGATGAGAAGCCAGAAGGGGCTACATCCTAGGGGTTAGAGTAAACCGAAAATAGGTCTTCAAAGAGAGAGAGTTCCAGCTTCAAATTATCTTAATCTCTCAAACTGGAATTATAGGATCCTGGAGTAGTAGTGCCTTTGTGCTTCTAGTAAAAGCAAGTATAAATCTTTGGAAGAAGATAACAGCATCTAAGTTCTCAAATTATTTCTATAAAATATTTAGCAAATTTAATGTCTACCACACAATCAAAAATAACCAAAGCAACCAAATATCTAATGAAGTTCTTCATTGAACAATTCAATATAGTAAATGCAGAAGGAATGACAGAAGTGTGAAGCCCCTGCTGGCTTCTCATCCCCGCTCTCTCTGGTAGCCTTCAACCAATGACATATAAAAACTGTATAAGTACCCTAACCTCCCAGCTCTCTGAGGCATATTCTATAAAATCTCTTAAGGGTCCCTCATAGGAATAAGCCCTAGACTCACCTAGCCTTCTCATTAACTTACTGTATTTCGTATTGGCTTCCTTCCTCTGTCTTACTTCTCCACTCCACCACCATGCTTCCCTGGATAATACCCCAAGTAAACCACTTTACTCAATTCCTTGTCTCAGAATCTACTCCTGGGGAAAACAACCTAGGGAAAAGGTCAGGCTGACAACAACTGAACTCACTGATAAATCTTTACATCACAAAAAGTGGGACAACCAGCCATCATATGCCTACTAATTCAATGCAATAGGGATAAACAGCACCACCTATGAAGTATCTTGCCAAAAAGAAAAAGATATTGGCAAGAATTCTTGTTGACAAGATATCACTTGAACCTAAGCAAGCCTCTAGACCTAACTACCAGGTAGAGAAACAAGTTAATTGACACCACAAGGATGCAAATAGCCAAATCCAGAATGTGGGAAATCCTACAGGGTAATGCAATGACCCAATTTCTTCAAAAAGTAAATGGCTTGAAAAAGGAGTGAGGAGAGGAGGAATGGTTATAGATTAGAAAGAAAGATTGAACAGATGTATAGGGAAATAAAATGTGTGGGCTTGTTTGGATTCTGATTGGAACAAACCAACTTAAGATATTTTTACTACAATCAGGAACATAGGAATTTTCACAAATCATGTCAAGTATAATAATAATAGCTTTGTGATTTTATAAGAAAAATGTTAGACCAACACAGACACAAACACACACACACACACACACACACACACACACACACACACACTGAGGTATTTGCTGGTGAAATGATATGATGTCTGCTTTAAAATACTTCAGGAAAAAAGAAAGTGTTGCAGGAAGAGATGAAATGAAATAAGATTGACAAGATGTTGATAATTATTAGTACTTGATGATACGAACATGGTGATTTATTTCATCTCTCTGTATTTGAAAGTCTGCATAATAAAAGTTTTTAAAAAGGAAAAAACATTTAAAGACAGGACATTTCAAAAAATATGACTTTAGGCCATCGCTTGTGTTAAATAGCCAGACACCTCTCACCAGTGGTTCACAAACTGTAATGCATATGAAAATCACCTGTAGCTAATACAGACTAGCGAGGTCTGGGCTAGCTGAAGTGGAGCAGCACCTGGGCCTCATAGTTTTAACAAATTTCCAGGTGATACTGATACCGATCACAGTCTGAGAACCATGACTCCGAAACCCCATCTGCAAAGCCACACTCAACAACACAGGACAGGCAGACCTGGGAACGTGTGGTGGGTGCCAAGAACACAAGAGTGACTGAAACATGATCTGGTCAAGAAATATACATTCAATCGGAAATGGAAGAGGAGAAGGTACAAAAGGAAATAAAAGGAGAAGAGAATGGAAAAGAGGAAGAATGAAGAAGGGGTGAGGAGGTGGTGATGAGGAACGGTGAAGGGAAATAAAATATAATATAAATGGTGAAGGAAATATATAGTTTCATCAGCCATTGATTCATACAGCATATAACCTTTTTTAAACACCCACTTGGTTAAACCTATATTATTTCTATTCCTGATTATAAATCATTGATGAAGCACAATGTTGAAATGCCTAGTTTTCATTAACAAAAGTTATCCTATATTCCAATTTATACTTACATATCATGTGTGTATATATACATAAATATATAATCTCATCCTTTTAATTCAATATTTTACCTAGAGATTTCTTAAATTTTCTACTCGGGTTTCCTAAAATCTCCAATATTTCACTCAGTCGTAATGTGACCTCTGCCACCAACACAATGTCAATGTCTTCCATCCTACAGCAGTGAATTACTTCATTTATCTGCCACAGAAGATAAATCCACTAAAAAGACAAAATATACAGCAAAATCAAATGAAAATATATTATGTGGTAGAGTCACACTGTTCAAAACTTAGTGCTTCCTTGAAATCACCATCCCTTAATTATATGAAAATGTTATACAGGTAACCCCTCCTTAGTAGTGCATCTTAATTATAAATAATACAAAGTTCAATTATCCTTACAAGATTATATTTAATCATCAATATGTTTATGTAAATGTATAAAGAAGATTCGCTTAAGCTTATGGACTGCATATCTATAGTTATAATGGAAATTGTATCGTGTTATTTTTATTTAGCAGTGAAGATAATCCTCAAAATTCTCATTCCCCTTCCTAAAAGGAGCTGCTATGTTCACTGTCAAAGTCCTCCAAAACAGGGAGGGGGAAGCAGGTGTTTCAGGTTCCACGCTAGGTGCCTTGAACACTGTCTTTGATGCCTCTATCCCCAAAGCTCAGCACAAAATAAGCCATCACACTTTGGGAGCTAAGACGAGAAAATAATATTTATGCATCCACACCATAACTTCATCAGAGTACTTGATAAAATCAGGTCCATGCATCCTAACATAGCTAATCTTAGGAGGCTGTGTTATTGCTAAAATATTTTCTCCTACGTGTCCGGATTGTAATATTCACCTGCTCAACTTTTTCATTCCCATGAAATAGCTCTTTATTTAGTCTAAATATATTATTGCAGAAAAAAAACTACAACTCCTTACTTATTTGTATTTTCTAACATTAACTTTCTCAATAAATGTCCAAGCTCATTTGACCTTAGACACATTATACTTATTACTCCCCTAAAAATCTGAAACACGCCCTGGCCGGTTTGGCTCAGCCGTTAGACCGTCGGCCCATGGACCAGAGAGACCCGGGTTCGGTTCCCGCTAAGGGCACTTACCTTGGTTACAGTTTGTCCCCGGCCCTGGTTGGGGTCATGTGGGTGGTGACCACTCGATGTTTCTCTCTCTCTCTCCCTCCTTCTCTCCCTCCCACTCTATATCTCAAGATAAAGTGCAAAAATGTCCTCGGGTGAGGATTAAAAAAAAAAAATCTGAAACACCTCCCCACTCACCAAAACTAAAGAGGGCAGAAGTACAAGGAATACACTTAAAAGAAAAGTTCACTCAGCAATACATTTTTTTTAAAATGGTATTTTTGCAGGTGGATAAATAGGGACAATTTAAATATCACAATTTAAATTAGCAATAACAAAAAGCATGTGAAAGGGAAAAAAAAAAAAGAATACTTTGTTAGTATTGATTATCCGGGTGAATTTTGCATAGTTATTTTTGAACATGTTGAGCTGCTGCATTCCTAATTTGCATTTCTGCCACAGGAACATTATTATGTCCACCATGATTTCTTTATCAGGCTGAACATTCTGAAAATAAAAGTGGTAAAATAAATTGTTAAGAATAATAAGATTATATATAGACAACATTTAATGCGTTGAAATCCTAGCTCTCAATATGACCTCATTGGGAGGTGGGGCCTTTAGGAGGTAATGAGGCATGAGGGTGAAGCCCTCATGAATGGGAATAGTGCCCTTTTATAAAAGGGACCCTCAGAGTCTCTCACTCTTTTCACCAAGTGAGAACACAGAGAGAAGACGGCCATCTATGAACCAGGAGGTGAGTCCTCACCAGACACCAAATCTGCCAGTGCCTTAATCTGGGATTTCTCAGGCTCCATAATTGTAAAAAATAAATGTTTGTGGTTTAAGTCATCCAGTCTATGGCATTTTTGTTACAGCAGCCTGAACAGGCTAAGACATATACCAAGTCATTTAATCCTCATAACAACCTATGAAATGAGTACTAGCTCATTACTCCCACTTCACTATCATCCCCACTTGACAGATGAGCAAGCTGAAGCACAAGAAAAGTAACTTTATATCCCAAGATGAAATGAATAGAAAGTAACAGATCTGGGATCCAAACCCATGCAGTCTAGCTCCAGAGACCTCAGCCTTAACGAATGCTCTAGACTACTTCTGTCTCTCTAAAAAGAAGTCTCAAATATTTTTAGGCAAGTATGTAAACCAAATTTGAAATGTTTATATACATCTTTCTTTTAAAAATCCCTATATTACAATAATATAGTAAGAGAAGAGGGGATGGGAAGCGGGAAAGGATACAGAGCAGGGAAAAGAGTCATGAAAAAATTAAACACAGTGTCACACTGGGTATCAATACATGATCCGGAATGAATACATCATTCTGTCATATCAGTTACTTGACTTTTTTCAAAGAAATATAAAGTCACTTATTATATCTGAATAAGAAAGATAATAAGTTTATTATTAAAACATACGAAACTCAGCTCCTTTGGGGCAGCTCTAAGATTAATTTGTATATGTAACAGCTTAGTGCAGTTTGGAAACATAACAGAGATCAATAAATGTTTATTGAATTGAACTGAACTAAAATGTGCATAATATTTTTAAAAGAAGATCTCAGAGGGGAGCAGGGTGGGGCAGGGGAGGGGAGGAGGAAGAGATTAACCAAAGAACATATTCCCATATATGCATAGCCCATGGACACAGCAGGAAAGTGTGGTGAAGGCCTGGGGTAGGGTAGGGGCTGAGTGGAGGGAGAAGTGGAGGGAAATAGGGGACATCTGTAATACTGTCAACAATAAAAAGTAAACTTAAAAATATATATAAACCATACTTTTTTTTTACTTTAAAAAAAAAGCAGATAGGTAAAAATTCCTTGCTCTTTTCAGCTTTGATTAAAAATTTTGGTTTAACACTCTCACTATAATCATTATATTTGCTACCAAATATCTTTTTTTCAAAAATTAAATACCTGTTGCAGGTTATAACATAATCTAATAAACCCAGAAGAAACAGAAAATACTGTAACAGCAGAACTTCTCAAGTCCCTCACTGTGTCTCACTTACCTCAAGAGAAGTTAATACAATGTTCTATAACTGTGGTTTTCAAACTTTTTATAACAGTAAAATAAAATTTTCAAATACAATTCCATCAGAATCTCAACTAATTAAAACAGGTCAGGGTGTTACTACCCAAATCTGGGCTCCCGAGGAATCTCAGAGAAGGCCTGGAGATCCCTGGAATTCAGTTTTTAAAACAGTACCGTAGTAGTTTTAAACATTCATACCCACAAATCAGTCATTTCTGGCCATTGTGTACAAAGTGATTCCAAATAATGACCAGGCTTTGTACTCATGGAAGAAAAGCAGTATATCATTAAGAATATAAACCCCTCATTAAAACCACTGCCTCACTTCCTTCATTAGAAATATAGGTAGCCTAAAAATGTCCCAAAAAGAAACAGATTAATACCCCAAATGATGAAATAGTAAAACAAGACTTAAATTTACAAGTCAGGATAAAACTCAATTTCTTATTATAAAGATTAAAAAATACAAAATTTTGGAAAGGTCCAATTCTTGTGATATTTTAAATCTGACTTTAAATTAGATATAATAGCTTCCTCTGATACTATTAAAAAATTACCCATATAGCAATTTCACCTGGGAAGAGGTGCAGACGCAGAAATACAAGGTTCCTGCTAAATGGAAAATATCTTCTGAATATCCAGTGGTCTTCATATAAATATCTCAATTCATAAAGTAAAGGAAAATAAAACAAAAAATCAATTACAAAATTTCAAATAGAAAAAGCACAGAAACATAGAAGTTCTACAAAAATGACACAAATGATATCTGGGCAATTATTATGTCAATAAGACACTTCAGATGCTCCTATATAAAACTAATCAAAGTGGGCTCTAATTCAATTAAAATGGACTATTATTATTATTATTATCATGAATCTACAATCTGTATGCTGACTATGTCCAAAATGGAAATGAAGAGGAGTTTAACATTAAAACACATATAAATTGTCTGTTGAAATAAAAATAACAAAAATATACATTCAGAAACCACTAGAAAAAAAAAGTACCATTAATTGGTACAAAATATTTACTACAATTGAGCATCCATACAATGCCTTAAGAACATAATAAACTATTAAAAACGGGATTAAGTAATTATCATTGGTCTAAAAACATAGAGGCTGCAGATTTTCAATTTTATAAACAATAACTTTTAAGACTTAAAAAGTACTAAAATTAAAACACTGGCCCGGCTGGTGTGGCTCATGGTTGAGCGTCAACCCATGCACTAAGAGGTTGCTGGTTCGATTTCCGGTCAGGGCACATGCCCAGGATGTGGGCCAAATCCCCAGTGTGGGGTGGGGGGCATGCAACAGGTGGCCAATCAATGTTCTCTCTCGTCAATGTTTCTATCTCTATCTCCCTCTCCCTTCATCTCTCTCTAAAAATCAATAAAGAAAAAAATTTTTTTAAAAGAAAACACTGCATGCATACTTCCCTTACCAAACGAATAGCTTTTGATTTACTGCCCCACTGGTCTCTCACCTGCCAACGAGGCAACAGCTTAGTAGAATATCCTTCTGCTATTCAAAACTACCACCCAGAATAAAATCCATCATCCTTACGAGGCCTAGGATCCTGCAAGATCTGGCACCCAGCTATTTCTCTGACCTCATCTCCACATTCTCGAATTCCATAACCACCACCAATGCACTCCAGCCATACCTGCCTCTTTGCCATTCCTTCAACAACCAAGCACACTAGCACCTCAGGACCTTTGTACTTCCTGCTCCTGCTGCCTTGAACATTCTCTCACCTCACCTATAAAGAGCATGTTTCATTAGATAAAATTATCTTAATTTTTCAAAAAGGCAAATAAATACTCACCATTAAAAGCAATTTTTTTAATGTAAGAAGCTGACTGTCCTTCTTTGTAGTTTTCCAAAGGAAAGACCAAACCTTTGTTCCTCTTTACATTGATTAGAGGTTCCATTGCAATAAGAAGAGTTAAATCCTTCTCTGCTTTCTTTGACTCTGGATCATCCTGTGTCTAAGAGGCATATATCCCACAAGGTAATTAGTAATTCAATGTCGTCTTAACAATATAAAAACTAATGATTAATGATTTTGCACATATTACCTGGAGAAAATCAATAAGCTGTCCAGCTGCAGATTCAAATAAACTCCATTCCTCATAGGTAAAAGCTAATTTTATAAATTTCACAGCAGTATCCATAGAAATAACATTTTTTCTTTCTATAATAAGTTGCATGAGAGATGTTGTTGGAAAACCAAGCATTCCACCTACACCAGTACTTGACACTAGGAAAGGAAAGAGAAAGGTCTGAAAGTCATTCGTGCAAAAAGTATTTACTAAATATTAACTATAAGACACTGCCAGGCACTAGGGAAACAATGTAAAGAAACACATTCCAGGCCTTCACTGAGCTTACACTTTAGTGGGGGAACAAGGAATCTTAGTGGGAAAATTCAGGATGCTGAGGGGACAAATTGGAAGGGCATCGAACACAAGGCTTAGGGTACAAGAGCAGTCAGGGAAGGCTACTCATAGAATGTCAAATATAGAGAATTAGCAAGAGTTAACTAGTCAAATAGGCTAGATATTACAGATTGGAAGCTTGGAAAAGAGAACTAAAATAGAAATAAACCTTTTATAGTCATCATCATTTAGCCACAGTAAATGATAAGAGGAGCCATGGACAATGTACAGCTGCCTGGGACAGAACAGTAAAGAACACCAACCTGTAATAGAAGGGCAGAGGGAGAAACGGCACAAAGAAAAATGTCTAGACTCTAGAGAGAAAGGAGTAGTCAACAGCAACAAATACTAAAGGGGAAACAAAGCACTGAAAAGGGATCCTTGCCATGAGCAATAAGGTTGTCATAGCATTAGTAGAGTGCTGGGGATTGAAGACTGCTTATATACAAGTAGGAACAAAAAATTGGGGACAGTGAAAATAGACAATTCCTTCAATAAATCTGAATATATAACAAGAGGAAGAAATACAGGGAGGGAGTTGAAAGAAGACACGAAGGGACAGTTTGGACAGATTAGGTTTAAAGACCCAAAGAGGAAGAGGGGAAATATCCCTTCCATTTTCATTAGAGGCAGTGGAAAGTATGAGGCAGATGAAGGTAAATGTTTATGTTTGGGTGAAGGAAGTCAAGGGAATTGTCATCTGAGATCTTGTATTTTCCTTGTGAAGATGAGCCCAAACTGTGGCATAGAGGCTCCCTGCCCTCACATGGGCATGTGCACACAAGTGCACACACACATATCCTAAGCTCACTTAGAACTACACAAGCTAAGGTCAGGGCCTAGTGTTCGCTCTCTCCTTCCAGGTGGACATTATCACCAAATCAGCTGATGTTCCAAAGAAGCAGAGGGTAAGCTTATGAACAAAGAAAATTAAAAGCACAAATGCCTTGCCCTGGCCGGTTTGTGTCAGCGGTTAGAGCGTCGGCCTGTGGTCCAGAGAGACCCGGGTTCGGTTCCCGCTAAGGGCATGTACTTTGGTTGCGGTTTGTCCCCGGCCCTGGTTGGTCGTGCAGGTGGCAGCCACTCGATGTGTCCCTTTCACGTCGATGTTTCTCTCTCTCTCTCTTCCTCTCTCTCCCTCCCACTCTATCTGAACAAAAAATGAAAAAGATTAAAAAATAAATAAATAAAAAATAAAAGCACAAATGCCTTTAAACAAAGACCACAGATAGCAACATCCTTTACCAGGGTAAGCATAAAAATGGAACACAGTGAACAACAACTTAAGCGTAATAAGCATTCTTTCAAGGAAATAAGAGAATATTAGAAACATGAAGCAAGAATAAACTGCTGTGAGAGTCAAATGGATACTTGATATAAAGTATATTATTATGGAAACAAAGAATTCAATGGACGGATGGAATAGAACAGTGAGAATCAAAGAACAAATCAGCGAGGCAGAAAATCAGACTGAGAAACTTTCTCAAAAGGCAATATAAAAGAATAAAGAGATGAAAGTAATAAAATAAATAAGATGTGGAGAGTGGATGTGTTAACAATTGTCTGTTAGAACCCTTGGAGAATTTAAGAAAAGTAAACATAACAAAAGAATGAAGAAGTAACATGAAAAATTAAAGATGTAATACCTCCTGGATTACTAAACCCAACCCTAGAACCAGTATAATGAAATGTAAGAACATAATAGAAAAGAGAAAATTTTAAAGCTAAATCTATAAAATAACAAAATTTAAACACACAGATTTCTCAACTCCATATATAAGACTATGGAGAAATACCTTTAAATTTTTTTTAAAGAAACAAACTTTTAAGCAAAATATCATACTCAGAAAACCTATTTCAAAGTTCTTAGAGTCTGTATTTGAGCAAAAAGAAAGTAATTTATAAAGAAGCAGATGAGTGGATTAAAAGCTGTGGTACATTTACACAGTGGAATACTACACGGCTGTAAAAACAAAAAAAGAAGGAAATTTTATCCTTTGCAACAGCATGGATAGACCTGGAGAATATTATGCTAACCGAAATAAGCCTCAGAGAAACAAATACTATATGATCTCACTAATATGTGGAATCTAATGAACAAAATAAACTGATGAACAAAATGGAACCAGAAGCATGGACACATGGAACAGACTGACAGATGTCAGAGGGGAGGGGGTTGAGGGGGGACTAGATAAAGGAAGGTGAAGGGATTAGCTAAAGAACATATATGCCTATCCCATGGGCACAGACAATAGTGTGGTGAAGGCCAAAAGAGAGAACGCAGGGGTAGGTGGAGGTGAGCAAGAGGTGGGGAATGGGGGAAGTCTGCAATAATGTCAATGTTAAAATTTTTAATTAAAATAATTAATTAATCAATTAAAAAATAATTTGGATGATAGATTATATCATCACCCAAGCTATCACCATTAAAGGCATTGGGGGAGGGGGAAAGAAGCAGTTAAAAATTAGAAGTAAGGATGAAGGGAAAAAAACCTTAATATATTTGCTATCTTAATAAGCAATGACCAGGACTTTTATCTAAAACATACAAAGAACTCTCAAAACTCAACAGAAAAAATAAACAAACAATCCAATTAGAAAATAGGCAAAAGACGCTGAAGAGGAAGACGATGTAAAGATGGCAAATGAAAAAATAAGCATGTGAAAAGATGTTCAGCATTAGCCATCAAGGAAAAGCAAACCAAAGCCACAATGAAATATCACTACACACCTCTCAGAATGGCTAAAAAAAATAGTGATGGCACCAATACTGTCAAAGATGTTATGAAACTGGATCGTTCATACATTGCTGGCAGGAATGTCAAATGGTGTGACTACCCCAGAAAACAGTATGGCAGTTGCTTACAAAACTAAACATGTACTTAACATGCAACCCAACAATTGTACTCTTGAGAATTATCCCAGAGAAATGAAAACTCACGTTCACACAAAGACCTGTACTCAAACGTTCATAGCAGCTTTATTCCTAATAACCAAAAACTGGAAACAACTCAAATGTACTTCAACAGGTGAACAGCTAAACAAACTATGATATATGGACTACTATTCTGCAGTACTAAGAAGTGAATTATTAATCCAACAATTTGGATACAACTCAAGGGAATTATGTTGAATGAAAAACAGATACACAGTTACCTAGTTTATGAAAAAGGAATTGTATAGTCAATGGGGAAAGGAGGGTCTCTTTATTAAATGGTGCTGTGTCAACTGGACATTATATAAAAATAAATCCTTATTCGTTTTTCATACCAATAGAAAAGATCTAATTTTAGACCTAATATGAGAGTTAAAATTAAGTTTACAGAGGAAAACATAGAAATATATCTTTGACATTGACATAGCAGAGATTTCTTAAATATGACACAAAAAATGGTTAACTATAAAAGATATATTGATAAATTGGACTACCTTAAAATTAAGAATTCCTGTTCCATTTAGACACTAAGTGAAAAAGTGAACCAGAAAACAAAGAACAAACCAGCAAACCTGAACTTAGCTCTCTGGGCTTCAACTCTGGGTGCAGGAGAAAAAACTATTCATAAAGAATCTATATTCATAAAACTTAGATCTGAGACCCAACTTCACAACAGAGTATGTGCAACTTCAATATAAAGCATAGAGAGATATCTCTATGCTTTTATGTTCATATCTACCAGACTGGCAGTTTTAAAGTGAGAATACCAAGTATTGGACAAAATAAGGAACAATGGAAACTCATTCACTGCTCTTGAACATCAACTTTGGAAAGCAATTTTACATTATCTGGTAAAGTCACAGATATATATCCTATACAATACTGATTTAATTCCACTACCCCCTGAACCTGTGTTCTAAGAAACATGTACAAAAGTGGTCTTTGCAACATGAAATTTAATAGTCCCAAACGGGAAGCAGTTTGGATCCACTCACAGAAGACTGGATCAGTGGATGATTCATATAATGGAGTATTACAGCAGAAAAAATAATGAATTATAGCTACAGATCCTAGCACAAGCATACTGTAGAGTAACAAAAAGCTCAATACATGCATTAAGATTCCATTTCCCTTCACAATCTTACCATATATTATAAAGATAAAACCAGGACTGGATTCCTACTTACCCAGGTCCTATATCCAGGCTGTAGGTTTTTCAGACCAAGAATTATATTCTATTCACAATTATACTTACAGAACCTAAGAGACCACCAGACATAAAGAAGATACTCAATAGACATTTGTTGAATGAATGAATTTTGAAAACAAAAACAAAACAAAACAAATTTCTGTTCTTTAACAGCTACAATTAAGAGAATGAAAAGGCAAGCTACCAAATAAATAAATGTCAAATACATGTATTGAATAAAAGACTTGTATTCAGAATCTATAAAGAATTCCTAAAACCAATAAGAAAAAAAGCAAAGAGCCCAATAGAAAAATGGGGAAAAGACTTCGTTGGTTTGCAAATTGGGCCCAGTAAACAGAGATCAAGAAGAGATCGAAGAAAGAGGCAGACTTCCAGATGGGTAGGTGACAGTTTTAAAAAGCAAAGAAACTTACATATGAGTCTTGTCTTAGGCGGCCACAAGACAAGGAGATTTCCACACCTACTACCAAAAGTTTATATAGAGGCCTTAACTGGGGTCAGTCACATATACTGTCCAGAGAGTCTCAACAACACCTTAGTCTCCCAAAATTCCACACCATATCCTCAAAATGGCTGCTATGGGAATAATAGACAGGACATACATTCCAAGGACAGGGTAGGGGGTTAACAGAAGCCTCCTATTGCCTGAGTCAGGCTCACAGCCAGTGGTCACGTCCTGTCAGTGATCGCCAACAGATCTGAACAGGCACTTCACAACACAGGATATCCAAATGGGAAAGAAATGTATGAAAAAGTGCTCAACTTCAGCAGTCATCAGAGCAATGCAAACTTATTCTATATTAGAATATTACTGAATTCACATGAGAATGGACAAAATAAAAAAGATATAATCAGAATCTGAAGCAATTAAACTGCTCATAAAATGCTGAGGAGAGTGTAAAATTGGTAAAATATCACTTTGGGAAACATTATCTGCTACAGTAAAACATACACATACCCTATGTTGTACCAAAATTCCACACCATATCAGATTATGTTAATTTATCTCTCTCAGCAATTTACAAAACAAGCAGCCAAAAAAAACCAGTAGAAATAAAGATTTAAATACATTATTTGCAAACTTAACCTAATATATATAAAGCAATGCACTCAACAACAAAGAATACGTACTCTTTTCAAGTACACACAATTTACCAAAACTGACCACAAGTTAGACCATAAAGCACATCTCAACAAATGTCAACGGGCTCAAATAATACAGAACACGCTCCTCTGACCACTGAATAATTAAGCTAGAAATCAATGATTAAAAAAACTAGAAAGTCTCCATATATTTTGACTCATGACCCATATATCAGGGAAGAAATCACAATGGGAGTTAAAGGTATGATAGATCAAAATTTCAGGTACATAGCTACAGCTGCATTTAGAGAGTAATGTCTTAATATGCAAATATTTAATAAGGATAAGTCCTGAAAATCAATTGTGTAAGCTTCCAAATCAATAAAACTTTTTAAAATCAGCAAAATAAAGCCAAGAAAGTAAAAAAAATAATAAAGAACACAAATTAATAATATGGAAAACAAATATACAATAGAAATGATAAACAAATTCAAATATTGTTCTTTGAAAAGACTAATAAAATGGGTAGATTCCCGGTACAACTGATGAAATGAGAGAAAGGGCAAAATGACCAGTATTAGGAATGAAAAAGGGGACCCCACTACACTAGAGTTCTTACAGATGTTACAAAGATCATAACTAGATATTAAAATTTTAATTAAAATTTGAAAATACTAGGTAAAATAAAAAATGTTCAAGGAAAGTACAACATACCAAACTGATCCAAGATTTTTTAAATGAAAAGAAAGTCTAGCCCTGGCCGGTTTGGCTCAGCGGTTAGAGTGTCGGCCTGTGGTCCAGAGAGACCTGGGTTCGGTTCCCGCTAAGGGCATGTACTTCGGTTGCAGTTTGTCCCCGGCCCTGGTTGGTCGTGTGGGTGGCAGCCACTCGATGTGTCCCTTTCACGTCGATGTTTCTCTCTCTCTCTCTTCCTCTCTCTCCCTCCCACTCTATCTGAACAAAAAATGAAAAAATGTCCTCGGGTGAGGATAAAAAAAAAAAAAAGAAAAGAAAGTCTAGCCCTGGCCGATTTGGCTCAGCGGTTAGAGCATCAGCCTGGGAACCAGAAAGTCCCAGGTTCGGTTCCCCCTATGGGCACGTACCTGGGTTGCAGTTTGTCCCCGACCCCGGTCCCGCGGGGTCATGTGGGTGGCAACCACTCGGTGTGTCTCTCTCACATTGATGTTTCTCTCTCTCTTCCTCTCTCGCTCTATCTGAAGATAAATGCAAAAATGTCCTCGGGTGAGGATAAAACAATAATAATAATAATAATAATAATAATAATAAAATAAAATAAAAAATAAATAAGAAAAGAAAGTCTAAATCATTTCATATCTATGAAAGAAATTTAATCCATAGTTAAAAATCTTTCCACAAAGGAAATTCCAGGTCCAAATGGCTTAACCAGTAAAGTCTACCAAACATTTAGAAAGAAGTAACACCAGTCTGACACCAACTCTTCCAAATAATAAAGAGTGCATATATCTCAGTTCTCTTTATGAGGCCAATATGACCTTGATAGTAAAATCTAAAAAGGACTTTACAGGAAAGGAAAATCTCTCTCATGAATAGAGAGGCAGAAATATTAAACATTAGCAAAAAAAAAAAAAAAAATCAAGCAATATAGCAAAAGGATTATCCTCACCTCAACATTAGGTTTATTCCAAAAATATAGGGTGGCTAAAAGTTAGATAAGCAGTATCGGTGTAATTCATCACATTCACAAATATAAATAGAAAAGCCATCTGATCAATTCAATAAATATCATTAGGTCCAGAAAAGGCTTTTGATAAAAAGTCAACAACTATTCAGGGTTAAAAAGAAACAAAACTCTTAGCAAACCAAGAATAAAACCAAACTCCTTAGTCTGTAAAAGGGTATCTTTAAAAAATCCTTTAGCAAATATCAAAATTAGTGGTAAATGTTGAAAGTTTTCCATTAGAGATCATACATAAGACAGGATATCTGCTATTACCACTTTCATTCCAAGTTTTATTGGAGATCCCATCCAGTGCAATAAGTAAAGAAACGTAAGAAAAAAGAAACAAAAATTTTAAGAATTAGAAAGAAATATAATTGTCATTATTCACAGATGATTGTATAAATAAAAAAATCCAAAAGAAAATCTACTAATCAATTATTTGAATTACCAATTGAATTTAGCAAGTTTGCTGAATTCAAGATCAGTCAAAATAAGGTGTGGACAACCACGCTAAAATCTTCTCTTACTCCTGTTCTATAATAAAATATTATCTTAACAACTTACTTATTAAAAGCTCTCTTCCTGCTATGAACAGTTCTGAGACAACATCACGAATTTCTATTTCATCTGTAGCAACAGGTCCGGTTTGCAGTGTTCGCCTATTTGAATCCGAAAGAGCCTCCAAGACAGCCAAAAACCGGGATGCAGTGCTATCAAACATCTCATCCAACAACCGTTCTGTAATGGTACGTGGCCATGGCAACTGTAATTAAAAATATATATATATAAATCCATTTTTTAAAAGTTCTATAATGTCTGATATTATTAGGCAAAGATAAGTAAGACATGGTTAATTAATGCTAAAAGAGAGAGTGGTTGGCCTATCAATGAGATGGCTGCTTTTATGATTTTCATTTTTTGAGCTGTTATTCCAGACTCCATTAAGGTTTATGTCATGTTGCCAATACATCAAAGATTTTGCGATTTCTTTATGTTTGCTTTTCCAAGGCAGCATAAAAAGGCTGTTTATTACTATCTTTTTATTAGGGCAGCATCAATCTCCATATGCTTTGTGGTTCCTTAATAACAGCCTTTAGGAACAGATAGTCAAACTTTGATTGCCTAAGAATCTCTCAGGAGTACTTTTAGATTCACAGACCACATCTCCAGTGATTCAGTGGGCCTGTGTGGGACATTTTTAAAAAGCACTGCAAGAAATTCTGATGCAGGGTCCTCAAACCCAAATTTGAAACAATATTTCATAGCATAAATAACTGGTCTTACGTTAGTTAACTCTAAAGAAAAGTTGACCAGCTATATATTAATAAGCTAGTGACACCCAGCCAGTGTGGCTCAGTGGATTGAGCGTCTTCCCATGGACTGAGAGGTCCTGGTTCAATTCCCGGTCAAGGCACATGCCTGGGTTGCAGGCTCAACAGCCAATAGGGGGCATGCAGGAGGCAGCCGATCGATGTTTCTCTTTCATATCGATGTTTCTATCTCTCTCTCCTTTCCTCTCTCTCTAAAAAATAAATAAAAACATACTTTAAAAAATAAATAAATAAGCTAGTGACTGTTAGAGCCCTGTGTGAATTCCCAGCCGCTCTGTTTTGTATCAACCCAGAATGATTCCTCTTTCTGCAGATGGCTTGCCTCCATGATGTATTCTCTCTGACAAATTACCTGTTCTCTGTATTTAGATTACCAGAAAATAAGAAAGGCAGCTCTAGCTGGCCTTCCTAGAATCCATGTCCAGTTAGAACATACCCATAATATTCCCCATGATTCCTTTGCTACTTTCCTTTTCCTGGGGCAAAGTCAGAAAGATAGAAAAACAAAAGCAGGGATAAAATCCAAACAGATTACAGTGAACTTGTTTTTTAAAATATCATAGGATAACTAGCAAAAAAAAAAAAAAAAGAAGAACAGAATATTTATCAGAGCAATAGATGAATACCAAGTAAAGGGTTTTAAAATATAAACATTTTAAAGGTCTAAAAAAAAGGATTTAAAGTCAAAATAATAAAAAACAGACTGTCAAGCATGACAAGCAAAATATTAATGTCTATAAAAGCAATGAGTCCATTTAAATATATTTTAAAAATTAAAATCTCTAGTAGAAAGATAAGATTATCTCTCAAAGACTAAAAGATAATTCACTTTAAAAAGGAAAATAGAGTAAACACAAATATAAGGGAAAATGAAATCTCAAAAATAAAGTTAAAACAAGTCATTTTATTAAAACTGAATTATAAAAAAACAAAGAAATGATAATAGCCTGTGGCAAAATTGGTGTATGCAGGTTGTCACCCTGGAAAACCTATTTTGGAAATTAATTTGGCAATATATATCAAGAGAAATAAAAGTGTATCCTTTGGTTCAAATCCTACACCATGAATTTTATCCTCAGGAAATAAAAGAAAAAAATATATATGGATATACTTGAAGATGTTGATTGTATCAATATTTATAATAGCAAAGAATTAGAAATAACTAAAATAATAGCAATAAAAATACTAGACAAATCCTGGCACATATACTGCATAGGGTATATTAAATCATCTTTAAAAATGTAAGGATAGCCCAGCCAGTGTGGCACAGTGGTTGAGCATCAACATATGCACCAAGAGGTCACCGGTTCAATTCCTGGTCAGGGCACTTGCCCAGGTTGTGGGCCCAATCCCCAGTGGGGAGCATGCAGGAGAGGGCCAATCAATGTTCTCTCTCATTGATGTTTCTATCTCTCTCTCTCTCTCCCTTTCTCTCTCTCTAAAATCAATCAAGAAAAAAAAAATTTTCAAATGTAAGGACAGAGGAGAAGCTGAATGATGCAACCATAGAGTCTGTTCCACTTCTAAGTACTATGATTTCCATGACATTTACTCCATACGATACCTTATATTAATTCCCCAACATAACACACCTACCCATCAAGCTTAGTTTCTCACTGTCCCCCAAATAAACTTTGCTTACTCCTCCTTCCAAGTTATGATCATGTTCTGATCCTTTACTTAGACTGTTTTCCCCTTTTTCCTGTCTGGTCAAATCCTGCTCATTATTCCAAAGCCATTAAAAAAGATAGAACTGCAACTTAGTCTTTTCTATATTCCACCACACTTGAAGCAACAGTAAGTGTTCAGTATATGGCTATCAAATGAATGAATGAAAAATAAATAATAGCAATAGCTAATATTAACTGAGGGCCTACTATGTGCCAGGAACATTCTAAGGGCTTTACACGTAACTCATTTAATTACTAGCATTATTTCCTCCATAATACAACAAGCTACAATTATTTTATTTATTATGTAACTTCTCCACTAGAATGTAACCTCTATCTATCTTATTCACATAGCAGATACTTTAAAAATGTTTATTGAATGAGTCATTAAAGAGTCAATCATTAGGGCCCTGGCCAGTTTTGCTCAGCGGTTAGAGCGTCGGCCTGCGGTCCAGAGAGACCGAGATTCGGTTCCCGCTAAGGGCACGTACCTCGGTTGCAGTTAGTCCCCAGCCCTGGTTGGGTCGTGAGGGAGGCAACCACTCGATGTGTCCCTTTCACATCAATGTTTCTCTCTCTCTCTCTTCCTCTCTCTCCCTCCCACTCTATCTGAACAAAAAATGAAAAAATGTCCTCGGGTGAGGATAAAAATTTTTTTTAAAAAAGAGTCAATCATTAGGTCCGGCCAGTGTGGCTCAGTGGTTGAACGTAGCCCCATACCCAAGAGGTCACTGGTTCAATTCCCGGTCAGGGCACATACCCAGTTTATGGGCCAAATGCCCACTGGGGGGCATGCAGGAGGCGGCCAATCCATGTTCTCTCTCATCGATGTTTCTCTCTCTCTCTCTCCTCTCACTTCCTCTCTCTCTAAAATCAATAAATGGAAAAAAAAAATTTTTTTTAAAGAGTCAATCATTAGAAGTCTGAATTAGTAGTCCTTTAAGAGAATCCTTTGAAAGTCAAAATGATTTACTGTGAGTTACTAACTGGCTTACAAGCTCAAAAATGTTTTATAAAATAAATGTAATGCATATTGAGATAACTTTATTTTATAGGAAACAATACAATTATTTCATACACATAAAGCAGGACTTTCTACAAACTATGTCAAGATAATATACTATGACTTCATAAAAAGGATTATGTTGACTGTTCTCTGTAAAAACTACCCATTGAACAATTATAATTTTTTCCTAAAAAGATATACTACCAGAACTTTCCACATAATAATTCTCTTAAAGGAAGCCAGAAATAAATTATCTTTTAATGTAATGTTACCTGGAATTTTAAACATTTTTCTTTGAAACATATTTAATTTTTATACCAGGATAATTATAAATCAAGTCCTAATAATATGCTAATTAATAATAATCTTGCATCTTTGAATACCTAAATTTGGTTTGCTCAGAGAAAAAAAAAATGCTAGTGAGAAAAAAAAAATTGTCCTCTGCTCTCTTACAAACACGATAGCATTACTACTCTACATTATCAGATGCAGGCAGTTCAACAGCTCATCCATGAAATGACCTATAATTTGGCAAGTTACCACCCCCACCAATTATACACCATTGGTTGGTAGGAGGTATGATATTAAAAGGCAATATGAAAATACTTCTGGGCTCAGTCATCAATATATCATAGTCACAACAAGTATCAATAGACAGTTACACAGTCCAAATATTATCTGAATTTAAATATTGATTTATTAAAAATTTTTAAAAAGGGAGAATTACTCCTAAATGTTGTAAGAAGAACTGAGCTCAGAGACAAGCAGGCATTGTAGTAGTGAGAAAGCACTGGACTAGAGACCTGGGTTCTGGTCCCAGCACTGCCAGCAGCAGCCTTTGTGACCTTGAGCCAGTAATTTACATACTCTGGGATTTATTTTCCCCATCTGTAATAGATAAGGACTGACCCACATGATTCCAAAAATCCCTTCTGGGCCCTGAGATTCTACTACTCTCTGTCAGAAACTGCTCCTTTTCTTCCCCCTCACCTCTACTTTCAGTCACTATAAAGAAGCTCACAGAAGAGTTTATGACCACGGAAACAGTCAGAGGATTCAAAAAAATATAAAACTGGCCTCAAGGAATTCTGAGATTCAGAAAGACAAAGGGAAAGACAGTGGGAGAAAGAAAAAGTCAGGAGAGAGAAAAGGCAGAGGACTCCACAAGGCATAACTAGGTCCCAGTCCCCTCCTGGGATAGCCCTTAGTGCTGTTTGCCAAATACATTTGTGGCTGCAAGGGGCCGTGTGATGAGGCTTGACACGTGAAAAGCAGAGACTGCTGTCACTTCCAAGCTGGGCATTGCCTCCTGTGTGAGGTCCTCCAAAAGCTCTGTCGTATACCCTCCGACAGAATAACCAGCCGTTTTCTCAATGAGGACTGCTCCTCAGTCTGGCCCTGAGCAGCAGTCATGAACAGAGCCCCCTGACAACTACAATAACTTGACTCCAACGGGAAATAAAGGATTGTTTTAAGCCACCAAGATATGGGAGTTGTTTGCTGCTACACCATGACCTAGTTCCTAAACACTCCCAGAGGTAAAACTGAAGCATATAAGAAAAGGTGCCTCCACCTTCTCTCCAACCTCAAAGCCTTCTAACGCCAAGCAGTCAAAGACAAAGGCCCCTGCAGAACCACTCAGAGCCCTGTGCATTTGAACCTCTCCCAGGATCTTCTTCAGCCTCTTGCAATTTAAAGCGACAAAACTGGGATTGTGCAAAGGTACAAAAGCTTTGAGAAAGGGGTGGAGTGAGGTCGTGTCCAAACTGGGAAGGCATTCTTCTCTCTGCCGTTGGTGCAAGGTTTAGGGTTTAATATTTAGTGATCACGCTTCAAAAATACAGAGGTATAACACAAATATACCACAAAAAGGGTCTGAAAAAGAGAAGACATTCTCAGACTTACAGTTTGTACTTCCCTTAGGTTAACTCTTATCTTTGGTCTAAAGAAACTTTTGTTTTTTCTTCTAGATTCAAATACTCCTCTTTTGAAGATCATCACTGCCATCTGCATCAAAAAAAAGAATTATATAGGAAGTCACAGTGGGATGCAACTATTAATATAAAGTATTTTATCAACTATAGAGTGCAATAAATGTATTTTATTTCAGGAAATTTTGATACCTTTATCGTGGCCTCTCTATAATACTTTCTGGATGCTTCCGGTAGTTGTGAGGAACTCATTAGTTCCAGTTGCCCTAAGTCATCAATTTTACCTAAAGCACGCCGAGCAAATGCCTATATGCAATTAAAATAAATTTAATATACAATTAGTAAGATTATAGTGATTAAAAATGTATCAAGACAGTATGTTTTAGTCTCTCGGACATTTTATTTAATTGATGAATTAAGCTCCAGGCTGATGCTGACTCTCTATAACACAGTAGCTATCCAGTCTATCATTTCCTACAAGCGCCACTAAATTCTGCAGATCTAAAGTTAATAAACTGTCAGATATGCTGACTTTACGAATTAAAAAAATTTTTAAATAAGGAAAGTCAAATTCTGGTACTGATATTTTCAATACCTGCCTAATACAAAATAATATAGAATGTAAAAAAAAAAAAAAAAACTGAACAAGGAAGGAAAGTGAATTGCATACAAGAATACAGTGAGGAAGGAAAGATACCAGAAATCTTATTCAGAAGCACAGCAAAGAATATGGATGTGAATAGAGAATGAAGGAGAGAGAAGAAAGTAGAGCAAGAAATAACAGGATGAGAAGCCAAGCATATTTCTGCAAATTAAGCCTGGGACTATTGTCTTTGCTTCAGTGCAATTCTTTGGGTTTTGTTTGTTTGTGTATGTTTTTCTTGCCAGACATCTAAAGACAAAAATGCTGCATAAGTTGTATCTTAGAATACTGGAATCCTCAGAATTAAAAAGTAGCATACCTCTCCATGGATTCCAGCCTGGCAGTCATAGTAGCACTGGCAGACAGCAGTGTAAAGAGTAGCTCTCCATGTCAGGTACCTGACAGACAGGAGTGGGACCGAGGATTCCATACAGATACTGGCCCACAGGAGATATTCTAAGGCCTGAGAAAGAAAGGGCAATTGAATGTATTTTCATTGTAAGCCAATAATTGTGATTTTTATTCAATATAATCAGATTATAAGTTGTGAGCACAAGTTGCTGAATACTCAAACCAGAAATAATGAGTCAGAAAACACAAGCATTTAAAAAGTAAAAGAATAATTTAGAGAACTAAAAATCTCAAGTGAACCATTTTAGAATGTCTTCCTTCTTAGCTCCTGAAGTCCTATGAACTCAGCTCATTTTTATGAATATATATCAAGTGCCAACAATAGTACAGGAGCTAATTCTAACAATACAATTGTTATTAGCTGGCCAGGAACCAATGCATCATTTTGAAAATAAACTGGTATAGTTACATAGGAAAAAATGAAAAAGGCTTACAGTCTGGGGCCGGTAATACTTAGTAGGAACAGTTGAAGATTAGAATCAAATAGACCTGTGTTTCAGTCCCAAATTTATCACCTAGTAGCAGTGTCATTTTACCTCCCCAGACCTCAACTTTGTCATCTTTAAAATGGGTTTTTGGCCCTGGCCAGTTTGGCTAAGTGGTTAGACATCAGCCTGCGGACCAAAGAGTCACAGGTTCAATTCTGGTCAAGGGCACATAACTCGATTGTGGTTCGGTCCCCGGCCCTAGTCGGGTCATGCAGGAGGCAACAAGTCAATGTCTCTCTCTCTCTCTCTCTCTCTCTCTCTCTCTCTCTCTCTCCCTCCCTCCCTCCCTCCCTCTCTCCCACTCCATCTGAAAATAAATGGGAAAAATATCCTCAGGTGAGGGTTTGAAAAAAAAGGGGGGTTTGGGCACATCACCGCAGCGCTGTTATGGAGGAGACAATGTATATGGTATGCTAGGATGGTATTTGGCACACTCCATAAATGATGCCTATTTCCAGTGTAATTATTCCCATAGCACAAGTGAAACAAAATTATGGGGAAAAGGTAATCATTGTTATTGGTCTGTCTGTAGGAATATATGTAAGAGTCTCTTATGCTATTTTAGCTGAATGTCTTTTCCCCACAAATCCACTGATAATTCTTTTTGAACATGTCCTTCCCACAAACCCTATACTGGGAAACACTATTTGACTATGTGTATACTGCAGTTAACTTTTTCAGTCTTTTTCCTTTCTTCAAAAATATTCCAAAAGCTCAAATGGTAATTAGAATATATTGCCTTTCATTTGACTGAATATAAGAAGAAATTTGGTCTCTGCTCTGCATGTTGTCATAAAAAATACTACTGGGATAAAATAAGAATCCATGAGCTAACTATCTCAGAATACAAAATTCTAAATTCATGCCTTAACCAAGAAGGTCTTCATATGTCTCCCTGGACTACTGCATACTTCCTCACTTGTCTACCTGTCTTTGGTCTCACCATCACCCTTCTTCTTATTCACCTCCTTCCTTATACATCCTCCTTACTTCCACCATAGTTATCTTTTCAATATGCAAACTGGGTTGTGTCCTCTTGTGCTTAAAACGCTTCAACTGCTCCCTGTTGCACATATGACAAAGTACAAGCGAAGACAATTTCTGCCTTCCCCCACAGCCCATTACACTTGACCTCGTATCGTATACTTAAAGCTAGTCCAAAATGCTTTCCATTCCACAAAACACACCTTATTGGTCCAAATATGTGTATCTTGCTCACTCTGCTCTGTCCTTCACCTGCCCTATAAGGCTGAAACACTGCCTCCGCTACTAGCAGTGCTACCTGGACAATTCACTTAAGTTCCATGTGCCTCAGGCTCCTCATCCATATACGTATAACAGTAATTAGGGCTGTTTGAAGATCAAATAAGTTAATATACGCTAAATGCTTAGAACATAGTAAACGTAAGTGTTAGCATTGGTAATGACAAGGAAGACAAAGGAGGAAGGGGAAGCAGAAGGTGGAGAAACGGGAGGAGCAGAAGCAGAGGAAGAGAAAGAGCAGGAGGAAGAGAACCAGTTGTTAAAGAAGACTTTTCTAACATCACTAGAGGGGAATGACATTGCCTCATTCCTGTGTCTACTGTAACTGTGTTGTGTGTCTGTGTGTGTTTACATATATTTTATATACACAGACATCATATGTTACATCCAATAGCATTAATATGCTCACGTGTAATTCCAAATAGACGGTGATTTCTTTGAAAGTAGGAATAGTGCATTATTTGTTATTATATCACCAGCACCTAGAACAGTACATGGCAAATATTCCCAAGTGCTATTAAATAAATTCATTACACAATCCTAAAGTCACCAAAACCAACCAAGGAAGAGCAAATAAATATTCTAGATTCTCAAGAAAATGCTGATAATAAATTAGGACAACACAATGAAGTCCCTCTTCCAGTAACAAATTCTGCCTTCAGTAATTGAGGAATTAATTAAAGACAAGTATATGCATAGCATTCAAATCCACCTTGAAAAGGCAAATCACTGAAAAAGTCCAGGAGCTGCATATGTATTAAGAAAACCTAGCAGATTGACATAGTATTTAATAGTAAAAATAGGTAAGACACTGGAAACATTCAGACCCTATTACCATCTTTAGAGCCTTCAAAGACAATGTATGTAACCTGAGTGCAAGCAGCTCAGCGGACACCTAAGAGAAAGAAGACTGAAAGGGCAGAGTTCTCCACAGGCTGGTCAGTTTTGATTCCAGAAGCAGAGCAGGGCTTGCCACAGCATCGTGATATTCTTGGCTACCCCCTGGAATGTAAGCCCATCTCGCTGGAATGAAGTTCACTTAGGAAGCAGACTGTGTCTGTCTTGTTCACCACTGTATCCTCAGCTGCTAGAATTTTATCTGGCATGTAGTAGACATGCAATAAATAGTTGTTAACTGTCAGTGTGGAGTGGGAAGGGGGTGTCAATGGGGGTAAGAAAGGGGAGGGACATCTGTAATACTTTCAACAATAAAGATATATCAAAAAAGTAGAAAAATTGAGTATGAAATACGTAAAAATTGAAATAAGGAACACAATAGATTTTCTTTTAAATAACAGAAAAAAGAATTAGCAAAATTAGATAGAGGAACTTTCCCAATAGGCAACAGGAAGGGATGTGTATAAAAAATATATATTTGCTAACTGGATGAACTTCATTTAAAAGTTTCAGTTCATAGTGCCAAATATAAAACTATTTTAATCAAGTAAGGCCTGAAAATCTAATTTCATCCCTACCAACATCACCTGCACCACCACCTGATGTCCCCTGCCTTCCCTGCCTAAGAGTTCCCACCTCCAGGTGGCATCAGAGGACATGAAAAGAACTTTCTTCACCTGAAATGAAATCCATCTTGATATGCCTCCAGTCTATTAATCCTAGTCATGCCTTCTGGAACAGCACAAAACCACTCAAAACTCACTTTCAAATTACAGCCTTCCAAGAATCTGAAAACACCCATGCTACATGCCCTCTCCCCCAGCTCTGTCTCCAGGAGCAGATCCCTGAGCACTTACTTCTCTGCCTCCCAGAATTGCACTTCCCTTCCCCATCATGGTGAGTCTTCTGCAGCTTTGCTCCACGTTGCCAATGTCCCTTTAGAGTGTATGACCAGACCACAGTGAAATGACCGTCTGGGTCCCTGGTCCTGGACACTATACCTCTTCTGAGTTGGCCTGGGGATGCTTTATTGCAGTTTTTGTTGTCGCTGCTGTCACTGTTGCCATTGCTTGCTAACCCTGCCACACCATGAACTGATAAGGAATTAATAGTCATCAAAACTCAAGCTTTCTCACACCTGCTGCACAAAAATCCTATTGTGGAGTTTTGCATTTGAATTATTGTGGTTTGGGGGTATGGGATTCAGCCAGATATTAATTTTCCCCTTTAAATCCACGTCTTTCATTAAAACCCTCAGGATTCTGGGTGTTAGAAATTTCACATTTGAAAATAAAAATAGCTTCGGTTATCAGTTGTTCACATTCGTTTTGAGTTTGGTCTCAGGCTTAGGATAAGATATCCTAAATCACAGATTTTAGTGCCAGGAGAGACCTTAAAAGTAACCTAATCTGACTCCAAAAGGCTAATCTACTTGTGACAGTCGGAGCTGGAATTTAGGTCTTCGGACTCCCAAAAGCAGCAGCATTCTTTCCACTACACAGGGAAGCCTTGACAAAGGGGAGTTCTAAAAAAGATAGTTATCATTTCACTTAGGGGTCTGAAAAAACATCATTCCTCTTAGGGTTCTGAAAAACCATCATTCAGATTTTTAAAGTGAAAAGCCATTTCCAAAAAAATGACTTCTTAATTTGCAGCATTTTATTGCCCCAAAAGATAGCACTATTTCTATTAATAAAAAAAAAAAATGGATGGAATTTAAGCAGGACTGTTCTCTTCATAGAAAAAACAAACTCTGTAAAACCAAATTTAAATTTAAAAATAAAGTGTTCTTATTACAATAAAATAAATTTTTAAAAAATTAAATATAAATTACCAAAAATAAAAATAAATAAAATGTAAAAGGAAATTTAAAACTATTTTAAGGGCTTACATCACAACCAGGAAGATGCAAATTGAAAGAATGAAATCCCATTTGTTTGGGGGTTTTTTTGTTTTAAAAAAATTTTTTTTTTCCTTTATTAATTTTTAGAGAGAGAAGGGAGAGGAAGAGAGAGATAGAAACATCGACTCCTGCATGCCCCCCCCCCAGTGGGGATCGGGCTCACAATCTGGGCATGTATCCTGACCCGGAATCAAACCAGCGACCTCTTGGTACAGGAGTCGATGCTACACCTGCCGGGCCCCATTTGTTTTTAATACATCAGATTGTCAAAGGTTGAAGAGATTGTTAATGTCATACTGGTAAAAGCATGGGCCAAAACACAATTGGTGGAAGAGGGGTTTTTTTACAATGTTCCTCTATTAAAATTTTTAGGATATCAAATAAAACACTTGCTATGTGAAGGAGGAGGGGGTGGAGGAGGAGGAGGAGGAGGAGGAGGAGAGCCTAGTTCAGGTGTAGTACATACACAGTTAATTAGTTCAGCCACAGGATGGCACTGCAGCATCATTTATATCAGCCTTTGAGGCAAACACCATGGAGGAGCATTCCAAAGTTTACTCTCTCCATTCCCTAAGCTTTTGCTGGTAACCTCCCTCAACACAAAAGTGTTTCCCATCTGGGGAAGAGCCCCCCACCAGTCTTGGTCTTCAGGATGTCTTCAGGAATACAGAGTGATGTCAAAAATATTAACCCCTTCCACACAGCTCGTCCATTTGAGTAGGTGAGCCAAAATAGGATGGGTCACATTGAGCAAATTAAACCTTCTGAGTCTTAGCTTCTTCGTGTATAAGAAGAAAGCAATAACAGCACCTTTCTCAAAGTGCTGGTATGAGGATTAAATGAGATAATATATGAAAGTGCTTAGAAGCCCACCTGAAAAATGGTAGACATTCATTCAACAAATGATGATGGTGATGATGATGATGATGACGACAATAACGACAGTGCCAATCTCATGAGAGTGTAATGGTGTTATTATGTATGCAAAGCCTTTCACTTACTACCTGACACATAGTAGGGATTCAATAATAATAACAAATGGTAGTACTAATGCCTGGATCTTATAGGGGTTTACATTTCTTTGGGCTTACACCAAGAAAAGGTTGAGGAACTCATATCCATTTCTCCTTCTGTCTCATGCTATAACAGAGTTGAACTCCAACACAGCTACAGAATCAGGGTCCCTCAGACCTGAGAAGACACAGATGTGGTTGGTCTCCCTGCCTAAGGAATCAACTCACCAGCTGAAGGTTTAGAAATTTCTGGGTAAAATTATTAATGTCCTTGGCACTTATTATATTGAAAAAAACTGAAGGAATTTCATTCCAGTCTTCAAATGCCAACTGTACAACCACCCACCATTCCAAAATTATTGCACTCCACACTCTTCTCACTCTCATCCTACCAGACTGGGACCACAGAGCTATTCTCCTTCAGCCCTTATTTTGTTAGAGACAAATTCAAGTTCTATGGGGGGAGGGGGGGAGAAGATGTCTTATGTAGGGCATAAATCAGAAATTATTTTAAAATGACTATCATATTAAAATTCTCTCAGCATTAACAAGTACAAACACGAACAGTTTAAGTTTGGCACAGACGTCCCTGCCCTTCAAAGCTCTGGCAGACAGATGCTGTAGCAGACCAAACTACGATAGTTCTGTGAAGCAGTATTTGTTGCTACAGCAAGGGCAATAGGACTATGCAAATTCTTTTCAGGAAATCGTCTGGAACTGAATGTAGCATCACTGAAATAGTCCGTAAGCCAAACTGCCATTATACATGGGACAGTCTCCTCTCATTTTAATTCACACTCAAAGAGCTGGCACAGTCTTGTTCAAGTCACTGTCAGTAGCAGAGCTTTTAAATTCAAGGAACAAAACAGAGAACACATAATTGTTTTCTATTAAGTATGCAAATATCTTTGCTTCCATTTTTATTTTTAAGTGTTGTCAACTTTTAAGATACTTGGCTATGTTTTGAGAAAATAAGGAAAAAAAAGTATCTGTCCTGAGTGTTAGAATATTTAGGGTAAGGCTTTGCATGTGATAAAGAATAAAGTAGTAATGTTCCAGATGCCAGTAACAATTCTCTAATTGTTGCGGTCTCAACGGGAGTATATTCGCCTTTCTCGGCCTACATTCCAATGACTGAGCAATGAATACAGGGAATAAAGATGTCTCCTAGAGACAAAAGTGCTACCAACATTCTAGGAAAGTCAATAGAAGCCTCAAGCTAAAACCTAGCAGTAAATACTGGTGAGTGGGAATCTTATTATAAAATAAAGTCTCCTTACCCTCAGGAGTTTAGATGTTCTTTCACCCTAACGAACACTAACATTCATTCATTCATTCATTCACTCATTCATTCACTCACTCACTCACTAGCATGTGGTCCATAAGTAAAGTCCAACCTATTTAAGCAAAATGAAGTCCAAGATCCATAGTATGACCTAAATAGGGTAACCATAGTTTATCGTTCAAATCAGGACACTTTTAGGAGTGAAAGCAAGCACTATTAATAATTATTCCAGGACAACAGATATAAACCAGGACTGTCCTGAGCAAGCCAGAATGGATGGTCACCCTACCTAGAGATATGGTTACCAGATGGATGTTCAGCATCAAGTTGATAAGTTATGACTAATCTGAGAGACCAAGGGACAGTGGAGAATATCTATCAATTTTAAGCATGCTTTTCTTTCATTAATAGTTTATTATCTGTAATTTTACATATGATCATATAAAAGTAAAACTGAAAATAGTAAACCTATAATATATATTCACTAAATTTTGTTATATGTCACTAAATTTTCTTTGGTTAGCACTTAGTGCCAACAAAATCTTAAGAAAAATAGGAAACACAGGGGAAGATATTTTGTCAGTAAATTTCATACCTTGGAAGACTGACCTATAATCATCAGTTTTCTGCAAATGGTGTAAATGTAAACGGTACCTAGATGGAGAAAAAGATCATTAACATGTTTTACAGTCAAACCATGAAAATTTTATATGCCAGTTCCTGTGGTTTAAGTCTGTAGTTCTCAAAATAAGCATCTCATGAGAAAGTCTGATAATGGTTAGAGAGTTATAATCATTATAATTTGTTTTATAAGTAAATCATTAGAAGAAACTAAAATGACCATATATTAAGTAGGTTGACACAGGAACCTTTTAGCTTCATTATAAAAGCAGTTTAAGTTTCGAAATATATTGAACAAAAATATTTTTAGTAGCATAATTTATGTACCCTGTGGTTTTAGTAATTCATATAAAATGTTACTGGTTCCCATGGCTTCCTCGTGGTCGAAAAACTAAAGGTCTATTTCCAAATAAGATTACAATACATATTTAATTAGCGTGGCACAATACTCAACGTGGAAACTCATAATAATTTTAAAATCATAACACATAATAGGTTACATTATATTCATTCGCAGTCTCATATAATATTTATCCCATTATTAAGGTATGTCCTCTGAGCACTCTAATAAAAAAGAGTGTTTTTAATTTAATTCCTATTTAACATCATTCAAGTATGATTTTTTTTTTTTTTTTTTTTTTTTTGGTCAGGCCATTAATTAAACAGGACAGAGGCTGGTGGTAGGATTGGGGGAAGAGGGAACAACGTCAGCATTATTTCTCTATACACAAAGGACATCAGCATGCTATAAACGTAACCAAAAGATGGTAACATGCTTTCAAAAGGCATGTCATTATAATGCAAGTAATCTAAATATCTCCTATAAAATATCTGATCTAAAATTCATAACCATCAAAATTTAACAATTATGAACCCCACGTTCACATTTAAGCTTTAAGCTGCTGTGAAGGCAGCATCTGCTCCAAGACACACAACACTTGATTAAAACACACCTGTTAGCACAATAAATATTAATTACATAAATAAGTGACAAAAATATTGAATAAAATCTTAAACATATGTAACACCATAAACTTCGGCCCTTGACATTCAAGGACTCGGCATTCTTACTGTGGCTGCTCTCTGACATGGAGTTATTTATTTCATGTAAGACCCACTGGGGAAGAAACCATTTGGCTGGTAACAGCTCAAGCCCAGCATTCTTATCTAAACTTGGTTTTGTCCACCTCTGTTTTTAATCTTAAAAATTAAACTATATAACTGTTTCTTTGTTTAAAAAAAAAAAAAAAGTCGCCAAGTAAGGATATGCACAGGAAACGCATGCTCTCCACAGAACATGTGATTCAGGTGTAAGCCAGGAGCCTGTGTAAATACCTCAGTAACAGGAACTGGGGCATTTCAGGAGGCCTCAGCAGACTGCCCTCAAGAATGACAAGGGCCCTCTGTTTTTCAAAAATGTGCTTTTAACTTTTCAGGCCCTCGTGTGTCCTGACTATAACTGAACCCTTCTTTGATGGTTCAGAATCTTGGCATGGCTCACAAATTCCCACTGCAGAAGCGTGATGGAGAGAGTATTGTTATAGAATGGAACATAAGCTGAAACTTTACAACTTCAGGATGTCTCTGGAAGTTTGTTTTGTTTTGTTTTTGACCAAATCCCTAACATGAGTTTTTTGCCTTGTCATGTTGACTCCTTTTCATCAAAGATGGCCATCACCAAAAAAATCTATTTAAGGGTTTCAATTAGTTGGGTTCAGGTTAATTAAGAAGTAACGTGTTTCGGGGCCGGTGTGGCTCAGTGACTGAGCATTGACCCATGCACCAAGAGGTCACCTGTTCAATTCCTGGTCAGGACACATGCCCAGGTTGTGGGCCCAATCTCCAGTGGGGGGCATGCAGGAGGCAGCCAATCCATGTTCTCTCTCATCGCTGTTTCTATCACTCTCTCCCTTCCCCTTCCTCTCTCTAAAAATCAATAAACAAAAAAAATTTTTTTTAAAAAGAAGTAACGTTATGGAAAATGCACCCAGTTAGATTTTATGAAAGAACCAAGATTGGTTACATAAAGTAAAGAGAATGAACATTCAGTTCTAACTAGAAAGGTTAAATGTATTTTAATAAATTGACTGCATTGATTTATTTTTGATTACTTAAAATCCAAAGTTTTAAAACTACAGGATCTTTGCATTTACTAATTCTCCAGCTGGAGTGTCCTTTCCTCAAATATTCAAATGTTTCATTCAGGTCTTTGCTTAAATGTCATCTCACTGAGGCCTTCCCTGACCATTCTATTTAAAATTGCAGCCCAACCCAGCCCAGGCCTGGCTCTCCCTATCCCCTCCTCAGCTTTACTTTTCTTCACAGCACAATCTGCCACGACCATTTAGTTTTGAATCATTTATCAACTCCCTGTAGCAGAACGTAACCATGAGAACAAGGTTTTCATCTGTTGCCCACTCCTGTGTCCCCAGTACCTAGAACAATGTCTGGCAATAAGTTTTGGATGAATTCATTGAAACAGGGACTGGAGTTAGTAAAAAAAAAAAAAAAAAAAAAAAAAACTATGTATATTTCCCACAACCCAGCAATCCCACTCCTGGGCGTAGATCCCAGATAACTCACACAGGTCTATAAAAGGACATGTGCAAGGATATTTGTTGCAGAATTATTTGTGTAGTTATAGAGGTAGGGCAAACAAAGTTCCATACCTAAGAGTATATAGATATCTAGAATATAAGTCAGTAACCAGAGCCAACAAACTAGATTTGCCCACAGGAACCTGGCCAGATTCTAAAGCCATAGTATTGAGCAGAAAAATATTTAGGAAAAAGAATAAAATCTAGAGAACAATACCACCTGTATAAAGAAAAAGCACACACCAAGGAAAGGATGTAGAAGATACAGAAATCATTGACTTTCTTTTTTAAGGGATTTTGTGTGCGTATGATCTTAAAAGGACAGCAGCCAGGGAGTCGTGCTGTGTCATTTCACCATTTAAGCAAGGCCTGGCTGCAAGGCCCAACCCATGGGCCTGTCACTGCTTCTTGAGCACAGAACCTCTGCTCCTGCTCAGTCCCTACCAAAATGTGTGACCAACTCAGGTGGAGAGATGGCAGTGGCTACTCTGGGACACACAGATACTCTTGAGGATGATCAAGTACAAAAGCTTGACAACCAACGGATTTAAAAATGTCTTCCAAAGTCAGCCTCATCTCTGGCAGCAAATGTAATTTTCAATCAAATTGTCAAAAAATTATTTGGGGAGGGTGAGGAAGGAAAAGGCTAGGTAATATATTTCAATTGCCATAGATGAGCTAAAATCTTTTGAGTCATTTTGTCCTGCTCTTATGCACATAGAACACACTGTCATTGTTTTCCTTTTGAGATTATCCAGAGAACAACAGCAAATGACTCATTGCAACTTTTAATGGTAACTTTAAAAACAAAATTGAATTTAAATTGTAACTCTTTAAAGAGAAAAATAAATGCTACCTTTAAAAAAAAATTTTTTTTTTTAGTTGATTCCAGAGGGAGAGAGAGAAAGAGAGAGCAAGAACCACCTATCGGCTGCCTCCAGTATGTCCCCTACTGGGGATTGAGCCTGCAACCTGGGCATGTGCTCTGACCGGGAATCGAACCTGCAACCTCTCATGCAAGGGATGACACTCAACCAACTGGGCCACACCTGCCAGGGCAACGCTACATTTTGATAGATAATATTTCATGAGACATATATAATGTGTGTGTGTGTGTGTGTGTGTGTGTGTGTGTGTGTGTGTGTCTGTACAATGTATTTATGTATATAAATATACCAAACACACACATATAAACACACAAAAGTTCCTTGTTCAAAACCAAGTCAGAGAAAAAGGTTGATATGTAGAAAGCCACAGTCGCTGGCCAATGTATTTGAGGAAAGGACCAATAAATGGATGATGCTTAGAACCAATCTAACTTACAGTGGTTCTTTGATCCTTCTCCACTTATATTTACTTAACTGTGGGCCCTGCTTTCTATATACCTTAAACCGATTATCCCCATAGACTCTAACCCTTCTTTGAACAGAAAACCCAAAGACATGCTTTGTAAGTTCCTGCTTATGAGGAAAACCTAAAATGTAATAGAAGTGCAAAAAACTCCAATCATCATACTCTGAAATAAATATGTTTTAAATCACAAGGCAATCAAGCTAACATAAAATTTGGCATTCAAACAGCTTTCTGAAAGGCATGATGGAAAATAAAATACATTGGTATCTACCATTGAAGATAATCCAGCAAAGGTGCTCCTGTGGCAACGCCACCTGCATGATGAGTCTTAGGGAGGACAAGATATGCAGACACTGGGCCACAGATTCTTTATTCTGCAGGTTCATATCACTGTCACAGACCAGCTGGTAGCTGCAAATATTTTTGCCATTTAAAGCACGAAACTGAAACACATGGGAAAATATAAGTATGAATATAAAGTTTATACAACTTAGAAAAGCTTTCTTAAAGTATAAAAAACTAAAATGGAAACAATTATACTCCATTAATTTAATAGATTAATATAGTGCTAGAGACTGAATGTTTGTGTTCCCACAAAGCTCTGATGTTGAAACCTACTGCCCACGTGATGGTATTAGAAGGTGGGGTCTTCGGGAGGTAATTAGGTCACGAGAGTCAAGCCCTCAGGAATGGTATTATTGCCCTTATAAAAGGCACTCGAGAGAGCTCCCTCATGCCTTCTGCCATCTGAGGACACAGCAAGAAGACAGCCATCTATGAACCAAAAAGCAGGCTCTCACCAGACACCCAATCTTCTAGCACCTTGATCTGAGACATTCCTACCTCCAGAAAGTGAGAAATAAATGTTTGCTGTTTAAGCCATCAGTCTATGAATTTTTGTTATACCATCTCTAATGAATTAAGACATAGAAAGATAGGTTTCTTCAAAGCATCGATTTAATTAAGATTATCTTTCCTTAATCAAAAAAAAAAATTTAAGCATAAAAAAGTCCAAAATCCTATTTCCAAGAATATGGAATTGAATCAATTTTTGGAAACTCACCCAATGACATTTTAACTTAATAATTCAGATGTAATTATCGATTTGGCAAATGTTTACTGAGCACCTCTATTTGCCGCACTCTGCTAAGCAACAGGGACTCAGTGCTGAGGAAGACATGGCCCCTGCTCTTGGCAGAAGGAGAATTCCAGGCACAAGCAATGTGAGGAATGCTTAAAGTAGTCGCTGTGGTCACTGGATTAAACGTCTTTTGTAAGGCTGCACAAGATTTAAAATAAAGAGATTAGGATATAGAGGTGGTTCATAGTCAGAATACGAAGAGTGTTCCATGTCATTCCAAGGGGCAAAGTCAAAAGGCAGAGGAGTAAAATGATTTGATTAACACTTGAGAAATTAATTATGACAAAGTGTGGAAGATGAAAAGCAGAGGGAAAGGCACAAAGCTACACAGGGAGGCTGGGAGAGATCAGAGGCCTCTGAGGTAGTCCAGACATACCAGGCCCCTGAAATGGGGCCCTGACATCGAGCATAAAGAGAAAGGAAAGATCTAAGTCTTGTCTGAGTCAGTGGGATGTAGTGGCCAATTGGATGTGGGCAATAAGGGAGAGGAAGAGGTCTGCAATGATTTCCTGCTTGGGTGACTGTCTGGAGCCAATTATGGAGGAAAGATGATGAGTTCAGCTTGGAACTCAGCTTGGAAAGATGATACATCAAGTTGAGATGTCTAAGATATAACTGGATAGATGGGCAGTTCAGAAGAGAGATTTTGGCCAGAGTACTGATGAGTACTGTTAAAGCTGTGGGAGTGGACATGCTTAGTAATACAAATGGGCCTTATCTACCACACAGATTTCCTGCTTGGATACATGTACACTGTTTCTAGACATTATGTAGTTGGTATCACAGAAGATACCTGTTGAATGTATCTACATGTTGGAATAATCATTACCTTCTACATGCTCTCTCTTTTAGAAATAGATAATGATACCTAACACCTTTTTAGCATCAGGTCCTATTCTAAGCCTTTTATTATCTCAGCAATCTCAAAACAACACTAGGGGGTAGGTCTTACTATTATTACTTCTGTTTTACAGATGAGGAAACTGAGGCAAAAAGAAATGACAAGGTCCCATCATTAGGCAATGGCACAGCAGCTCTTTGAACCCAGGCAGGGTGGCTTTAGAGACCAAATTCATACCAACGCTGTCATAATGCCTCCCTATAGTACATACAAAGGGGATCATTAAATAGTACATACATAATTAAGTATGTTTACACAAAACTTTGCTGTTAATATTTTGACAGTAAATTATTCATTATTACTGCTTCATCTATGATCTTTATGCATTTAAATCTAAGATTCTCTAACAAAACTTCTCAAGACCTCTAGTTCTGTGTTGTCGAGTTCCTAATAGACTAAATTTTCAATCTTACTCATTTAATACGTATTTGTTGAGAACTTAAGGATGCCAGTGTCATGCCAGAACCTCAAACTTAGCATGTACAAAACAAATTCTTCACATCTATTTTCACCCATCACAACAGTCCTGCTGGCATACTCTTACACTGTCTTCACTGTTTTACCTTCTGCCCCAGTTTTTTTCCTTCCAATATATTCTGTGTTCTGCTTCTAGATTAATAACCCTGACTGTTATCACTTCATTTATCCATCCATTCACTAAAGCTTTATTGAGGATCTATTACATGCCAGGCACTGTTCTAGGCACTATAGATCACAGGTTAGAGCAGTCCCTGTTCTCAGGAAGCTCACATTCTAGAATGGGAGACATGAAATAAAAATTTTTTTAATGAAAATGTAGCTGGTGACAGTAAGTGATATAAAGAAAAATAAAGCAGGGAGTGCAGGAGACCTGAGGGAAGTAAGGGATGAGCCACACAAATATCTAAGATACATGCTTTGCTGACAGTGGAGCTCACCAGTGCACTGGCACTAAGCCAGGGAGGCCGGGTGACAGCAGGATAATGCAATGGTATGAGAGAGAGAAAGAGGCGGGGGGGATGGGGCCTGGACCAGAGTGGGATAAGAGGGGCCTTAAAAGTCCAAACTCTCAAGCTTTTCATTAAGTACTCTCCCCAGTGGGGTGCCAACTTGTATGGCCCAGTATACCCATTCATGCACCTGTGATATAGCCAAAATTGAACTGCTTAATGTGCCCCCAAACATGCTTTGAGATTTTCTGCTTATTAAACCACATATGTTTCCAAGGCCTTGAATAATCAAGTTTGAAATAACATAGCTTTGGGGTCAGATGGGTTAGGGTTCAAACACCAACTCTGTCCATTGCTTTAGTATATGTGCTGCCGAAGCGAGCACCTGTCCATTGCTTTAAGTGGGCTGGTTTCTTAGTCTCTAATAAGCCTCAGTTTCCTCATCTGTAAAAGGGGCATAATAGTACCCACCTTTCGAGACTATAATGAGGCTTCAAGATGACCATTCATATACAGTCGCCCCTCACCACTTCGCACTTCAAACCGCAATAGAGTGAAGCCACCAAAGTCAAAGCGCGAAGTGATGAGGGACGACTGTATAAATAAAGAATCCTACTTCGCAGAAATTCATTTATCCCTGTAGAGTCTGGAACTGATGAACTGCGATAAATGAGGGCCGACTGTACTGCATATGGAAGAGCCCAGCACATGGTAACTGTTCAACCAGTGAGTCAATAATAGCAATTAACATAATACTGGTATACCAGAAATAAATCATAAAATTTTATATCAGAAGATCTATGTTTAATCTCCAGGGCTACTAGTTACACTGCGTGATTGGCTTTCTTTTTCTCTTTTGTAAAATAAAAATAATAATAGTATCTAACTCACAAAGTTAATGTGAGGATCAAATATGTTTTTAGCTTGTAAACTAAAAGCCATTCTACAAATATTAGTTATTATAATGATAACTGTCTGCTGGATGAATGAGTGATTACAGTGATGCTATCTCCAAAGCATCTTTACAAAGTTTAGTAAGTGCACGTCTTATCCAGCACTGAAAACATTTATTAAGCAACTTACAGCACACAAGTAAATGCTACGCTAAGCACAGGAAAGACATTTAGGAGCTGTCAACAAAAGGACATAGTGCATAGCTAATCATAAATTGTAGCTATTTTAGCTGCTTTCATCTTACTGTATGTACAGCAGTTTTGTCTCCAAAGCCTTCTGGAAAATAGACAGCTTTGAACTGATGTATATCTGCTTTATTTTCATCAAAGTTGATACTGAACTGCTGAAGATATCTTCCATAGCACTGTAAAAGGGCCAATTTATATTCCTAAAGTAAAAAGAGCACTTGATGAAAATTTCAAAATATCATTTTGCTTATTAAATTTTAATAACTATTAAATTATTAAAGTATATTAATATTAAATAAGTATTAAATTATATCATTATTAAAATTAGGTACTATTTATATTATTCTTAATAGTATCAATCTTGATTATTACTACTATTACTACCACCATTGTATTATTACTACCTTTATCACTGTCATTTCCAAACACATATTATGTGATAGACATTGTGCTAGGCAATTCATCTGCATTATTTCACTTAATTCTCCTCACAACAAGCCTATTGTGAGACAAGACCATCACCATCTTAAAGATGAGAATATCCAAAAACAACATTGGCATTATGGTAACTCACCCACTCAAGTCAGAGGGGTAGATGAGTTGTGTAACTAGACTTGCCTCTCTGATACCTCCTAAGCTCCAAAAAAGGAGGAGAGAGATGGGGAGGGGAGAGAAGGAGGGAGAAAAAAAGAGAAGGAGGAAGAAAAGACAGGAAGGAGGGAGAGAGGAAGAGAAAGAAAGAAGGAAGGAAGGAGAGAGAGAAGGGGGGAAAGGAAAGAAAGGGGAGGGGAGAACAGGAGGAAGGAGAAAGAGGGAGAAAGGGAAAGAAGAAAGGAAGAAGAGTGAATGGGAGGGAAGGGAAAGGGTAAAGGGAAGAGAGAGGGGGGAAGGAAGGAAAGGAGAGCAGAAATAGGGGAGGGGAGGGACAGAGAAGGGAGAAAAAGAGAGAGGGAGAGGAAGGAGAGGAAAACACAGATAAGCTGACTCAGTCTCTCTGTCTCTCATCTGTCAAGAGTCTCTGAAGCTGCATCAGAACAAGCCAAAAAATTCTGAGCTATTGTTAATTATGACTCTGTTAGTTCTAATTCATGCTTATATTCTCATTACAAAGTCAGATGCCTCATTTCTGTAGCCCAGAAGGAACAGTTGATCTGGAGAGTTTCAGGGTGGTGGGTATGAGTAGGGCTCTGAAACACAAGTCTGTTGCAACCGTTACTCAGCTTCCTCCCCTGTAACTGTGTCTCCAGGAAAAGCAACTGCCCTGGGTGTGAACTGCCTTTCAGGTTACCTAGCCCCTTGGGAGGGATCCACCCTCAAATGCTGTTTTGTTTCCATTTCTATTGACGTGTTTGTTACTGTTCACCAATTAATTCTGGTTCTTTTCTGTTCTAATTTGATTCATATAATGAATTCAAATCTAGGTTCAAAACAAGTAGTATTCCAACAAAATGATCTTTACTGTAATTAAATAAAAATAAAGAGATTCTAGAACCACGGTAACAGGTCAAGTCCATTTTCAGAATTATAAATAGCTCTATCAGCATGCTTTCCCAACAGTGAAAGGTATTTAAAATGTTTTCTTTGTTCTTTTAAGCAAATTTTATTTTATTTATTTATTTATTTTATCCTCACCGGAGGACACTTTTCCATTTTTTGTTCAGATAGAGTGGGAGGGGGAGAGAGGAAGAGGGAGAGAGAGAAACATCGACGTGTAAGGGACACATCGAGTGGCTGCCTCCCGCACCAGGGCCGGGGACAAACTGCAACCGAGGCACATGCCCTTAGCGGGAAACGAACCCGGGTCTCTCCGGACCGCAGGCCGACACTCTAACCGCTGAGCCAAACCGGCCAGGGCCTTTTAAGCAAATTTTAAAATATCCTCTCTAGGCCTCTCTATCTGAAATATTCTGAACCCGTCATCCACTTACTTTATCAACTTCTAACATGTTCCTTCCTCCTCCTCCCACCAATATCCACTCCACCCACTTGGATATTACTCAAACAACCTCAAACTATGCTGTATATCACTAGCTTCTAATATTGAGGAGAAGCATAAAAATGGAGAGGGAGCCCTGGCCAGTTTGGCTCAGTGGTTAGAGCATCGCCCCGTGGACCAGAGACTCCCGGATTTGGTTCCCACTAAGGGCATATACCTCAGTTGCAGTTCATCCCCGGCCCCAGTTGGGGTCGTATGGGTGGCAACCAGTTGATGTGTCTCTCTCACATTGATGTTTCTCTCTTTCTCTCTTCCTGTCTCTCTCCCTCTCACTCTCTCTGAAGATAAATGCAAAAATGTCCTCGGGTGAGGATGATAAAAAATAAAATAAAATGGAGAGGGAGCACTCTTCTAATTCTTGTCAAAGCTGTTATTCCACTTCACATAAATACAGCTTACAAGTTGGATCACATCTGTTTTTGTTTTGTTTTTTTCCTATAGTTTTCCAAACTCTGTATTTTCAACTTTCTAAGAACCATGGTCCAATTACATGGAGCTAAGGAGATGCATTAATTTTAGCAGCAGAAAATAGATCTTAGTTCCTCATTATCAAGGTTCTTTTATATCTTATCCTCTATTTGGTAAAATTCTCTCCCAAAACAAAAGGATTCAAGTCCAGAAAATAGAAATATAGAAAATGACGCTGAGAAACTGAACATTGAGAAGACACTAAATACAGCCCATGTCTGGCCTAAAAACACTCTGGACAAAATAAATCTTGGTCCAAGGATCCTAGATGTGCCAAATACTAATATTTAACTTGGAGTAATTTGGGCCTATGCCAGAGATTAAGGGGAAAACTCAGCAACGGTATGTGTGTGGTCTTGAAGAAGTCCATGAGTCCACAGCAATCCAAGACCTAGGCACTGCTACGGAACTAGAAGTAGAGGCAAACTCAGTTTGGAATACAATACTGAGCAAGAAACAGGACATGTATGGAATGACTGCTATATTTCCATTCAGCAAAACATTAAGAAGGAATTGAAAGTCATTAAAACAGGGCACTGGGAAGCAGGCAACACAGTAGCAAGGCCAGAAGGCAAGAGAGCTGTCCGCTGGGTAAGGCCAACCTTGTGAAAAACAACAGGAAGTGGTGTCTGGGCTCCTTTGTATAAGGTAGGAACATGATGACTCAGCATTTCCTCTTGGGCGCCTACCACACCCTGTGTTAACTAGGGGCTGTGCTCCTAGCCATCCCCAGCCAGCTGTCTTTCTGTTCAGGAATCTCCCACTTCTGGAAAATCTCAACTACAAAATTTAAAAACACATTTTGGTTACTGTACATCATTTAAATTTTATGTATTCATTTATATTTTTCTTTAAAAAAAATCAAATCATGTAAAATAGGAATGGTATCAAACCAAATAATAATGTAATTAGCCAAATGAGTTTCATGTAGGGTCTTTTCACTCCAGAGGCACTTACTTTCATTTCACAAAGGCTATCTCCAACCTTCAGGAGCTTCTCATTGTAATAGGCAGCTGGCAGCCGGGGTGCGTATTTGTTCCAGATATTAAACAAAGAGATGGCACTGTAAAATTCATAAAATAAAATGATATCTTCAAAGTCAGTAGGAAAACTCAATTAATTAGCAAGCAATCCTTAAAAACTTATATTGTGCCAAGTCTTCCCAATGTGCCTTACTGTTAAAGTCTAATTATTAATAAATTATAACTATATTTAAAATTATTGCTTCTTTTGTGTCAAGCACTGATTGAAGCTTTTTATATGCATTTTTAAAAATAAACTTTTTAAAGCAGTTTTAGGTTGACAGAAAAATTGAGCAGAAGGTATAGAGACTCCCTATATACCCCTGCCCCCACAAATGCACGGCCTCCCCCATTATCCACATCCCCTACCAGAGTGGTACAATAGTTATAACTGATGAACCTACATTGACACATCATTATCACTCAGTGTCCATTGTTTACATTAGGGTTTACCCTTGGTGTTGCACATTCTATGATTTTGGACAAATGTATAATGACATGACCATTCACTGCCCTAAAAATCCTCTGTGCTCTGTCTATTCATCCCTCCCTACCACAACTCTAGGCAACCACTGATTTTATTCTCTCCATAGTTTTGCCTTTTTAAAAATGTCATATAGTTGAAATCATACAATATATATAGCTTTTCCAGACTGACTTCTTCCACTAAGTAATGTGCATTTAAGATTCCCCCATGTTTTTTCATGGTTTGACAGCACATTTCCTTTTAGCACTGAGTAATATTCCATTGCCTGGATATACCACAGTTTGTTTATCCTTTCACTTACTGACAGACATCTTATTTGCTTCCAAGTTTTGTCCATTTGAATAAAGCTTCTATAAACATTCATGTACAGACTTATGTATGAATGTAAGTTTTCAACTCTTTCAGGCAAATACCAAGGAGAACAATTTACCAGAGTATGTTTAGTTTTGCAAAAAATCACCAAAGTATCTTCCAAAGTGGCTATACTCACCAGCAATGAATGAGAGTCCCTGTTGCTCCATATCCTCACCAGCATTTTGTATTGTCAGTGTTCCGGATTTTGGCCATTCCAATAAATGTGTAGTTGTGTATCATTGTTGTTTTAATTTGCATCTTCCAGATGATATATGGTGTGAGGCACCATTTTTTTTTAATTTATTTTTGTTACAGATGTTTCTCCTTTTTTCCCCATTGACACCCTCCTTCCCATCCCCCCGACCCCGTCCCCAGCTTTGTTGTCCGTGTCCATCAGTTATGCATACATGCATATAAGTTCTGTGGTTTATCTCTTCCCTCCTCCACAACCCCTCTTCTGAGGGTTGTCAGTCTGTACCCTACTTCCATATCTCTGGGTCTACCCTGTTCCTCTGACTATGTTAATTATATTCCACAAATAAATGAGATCATGTGATATTTGTCTTTCTCTGCTTGGCTTGTTTCACTTAGGATAATACTCTCAAGGTCCCTCCATGTCGTCTCAAAGGATAAGAGATCTTTCTTTCTTACACCTGCATAGTACTCCATTGTGTATTTGTACCACAGCTTTTTTATCCATTCGTCTACTGATGGACACTTGGGCTATTTCCAGATCTTAGCTATTGTAAATAGCGCTGCTATGAACATGGGGGTACATATATTCTTTCTGATTGGTGTTTCAGGCTTCTTAGGGTATATTCCTAGAAATGGGACCACTGGGTCAAATGGCAATTCAATTTTTAATTTTTTGAGGTAATACCATAGTGTTTTCCATAGTGGCTGCACCAGTCTGCATTCCTACCAGCAGTGTACTAGAGTCCCCTTTTCTCCACACCCTCACCAACACTTGTTTGATGACTTGTTGATGGCGGCCATTCTGACAGGTGTGAGGTGATACCTCATTGTTGTTTTAATTTGCATCTCTCTGATGATTAGTGATGTTGAGCATTTCTTCATATATCTCTTAGCCATTTGTATGTCCTGTTTGGAGAGGTGTCTATTTAGTTCCTCTGCCCATTTTTTAATTGGGTTCTTTGTCTTCCTTTTGTTGAGTTGTATGAGCACTCTGTATATTTTGGAGATTAACCCCCTATCTGATGTATCATTGGCAATTATGCTCTCTGATACAGTGGGTTCCCTTTCCAATTTGATGGTTGTTTCTTTTGCTGTGCAGAAGCTTTTGATTTTGATGTAGTCCCATGTGTTCATTTCTTCCTTTGTTTCTGTTGCCTTAGGTAATATATCAGTGAAGATTCTACTGCATATGATGTCCGAAATTTTGTTGCCTACATTTTCTTCTAGGATTTTTATGGATTCACGTGTCACATTCAAGTCTTTTATCCATTTTGAGTTTATTCTTGTGTATGGTGTAAGTTGATGGTCTAGTTTCATTTTTTTGAATTTAGCTGTCCAATTTTCCCAGCATCATTTATTAAAGAGGCTGTCTTTACTGTATTGTATGCTCTTGCCACCTTTGTCAAATATTAATTGAGCATAATGTCTTGGGTCAATTTCCAGATTCTCTGTTCTGTTCCACTGGTCTATATGCCTGTTCTTGTGCCAGTACCAGGTTGTTTTGATTACAGTAACTTTGTAGTATAACCTGATATCTGGTATTGTGATCCCACCTACTTTGTCCTTCTTTTTCAAGATTGCTGTGGCTATTCGGGTCTTTTTTGGTTCCATATGAACTTTTGAAGTATTTGTTCTAGTTCTGTGAAATATGTCATTGGTATTTTGATGGGGATTGCATTGAATCTATAGATTGCTTTGGGTAGTATGGACATTTTAATGATGTTAATTCTTCCAGTCCATGAACAAGGTATGTGCTTCCACTTTTTTATATCTTCCTCTATTTCTTTTTTCAATGTCCTGTAGTTTTCTGCAAATAGGTCCTTTACTTCTTTGGTTAAGTTTATTCCTGGGTATCTTAATTTTTTTGCTGCGATTGTAAATGGGATTGTTTTTTTAGTTTCTCTTTCTGTGAATTCATCATTGATGTATAAGAATGCCATCGATTTCTTGACATTAATTTTGTATCCTGCTACTTTGCCAAATTCATTTATTAAGTCTAGTAGATATTTGATGGAGTCTTTAGGGTTTTCCATGTACAATATCATGTCATCTGTGAATAATGACAGTTTCACTTCCTCCTTTTCAATTTGGATCCCTTTTATTTTTTCTTCATGTCTAATTGCTGTGGCTAAGACTTCCAGTACTATGTTAAATAAGAGTGGTGAAAGTGGGCATCCTTGTCTTGTTCCTGTTCTTAAGGGAAATGTTTTTAGTTTTTGCCCATTGAGTATGATGTTGGCTGTTGGTCTTTCATATATGGCCTTTATTACGTCGAGATATGATCTCTCTATTCCCACATTGCTGAGCGTTTTTATCAGAAATGGGTGCTAAATTTTGTCGAATGCTTTTTCAGCATCTGTTGATATGATCATGTGGTTTTTATCTTCCATTTTGTTTATGTGGTGTATCACATTTATTGATTTGTGAATACTGAACCAGCCTTGCATCCCTGGGTTGAATCCACTTGGTCATGGTGAATAATTTTTTTGATGTATTGCTGGATCCGATTTGCTAGTATTTTGTTAAGGATTTTGGCATCTATGTTCATCAGAGATATGGGCCTGTAGTTTTCTTTCTTTGTAGTGTCTTTTTCTGGTTTTGGAATTAGAATTATGCTGGCCTCATAAAACGAGTTTGGAAGTCTTCCTTCTTCTTGAGTTTTTTGAAATAGTTTGAGGAGAATGGGTGTTAGTTCTTCTTTGAATGTTTGGTAAAACTCCCCCGTGAAGCTGTCTGAGCCTGGGCTTTTGTTTGCTGGGAGAGTCTTGATTACATTCTCAATTTCCTTAGCTGTTATTGGTCTGTTCAAGTATCCTATCTCTTCCCGGTCCAGTTTTGGGAGACTATGTGTTTCTAGAAATGTGTCCATTTCGCTTATATTGTCAAATTTGTTGCCATATAACTGTTCATAGTATTTGTTAACGATCCTTTGTATTTCTGTGGTGTCAGTTGTTACTTCTCCTCTTCCATTTCTTATTTTGTGTATTTGGGTTTTCTCTCTTTGTTTCTTGGTGAGTCTAGCTAAGGGTCCATCAATCTTGTTTATCTTTTCAAAAAACCAGTTCTTTGTTTCATTGATCCTTTGAATTGTTTTTTTGGTCTCCATGTCATTTATTTCTGCTCTGATCTTTACTGTTTCCTTCCTTCTACTTGCTCTGGGGTTTTCTTTTTGTCTGCTTTCTAGTTCTTTAAGTTGTGAGGTTAGATAGTCTATTAGAGATTTTCTTGTTTCTTGAGGTAGGCCTGTAGTGCTATGAACTTCCCTCTCAGAACAGCTTTCGCTGCATCCCATAGATATTGTGTTGTTGTGTGTTCATTTTCATTGGTTTCCAGGAAGTTTTTAATTTCTTCTTTGATCTCCTCGGTAACCCATTCATTGTTTAATAACATGCTATTTAGCTTCCATGTGTTCAAATGTCTTAGCATGTTCTTGTTGCAATTGTTTTCTAGTTTCATGCCATTGTGATCTGAGAAGATGCTTGATATGATTTCATTCTTCTTGAACTTGTAGAGACTTAGTTTGTGTCCTAACATGTGGTCTATCTTTGAGAATGTCCCATGTGCACTTGAGAAGAATGTGAATTCTTCAGTTTTGGGGTATAATTCTCTGTACATATCTATTAAATCCATTTGGTCTAGTGCTTCATTTACAGTCTGTTTCCTTGTTAATTTTTTGTCTAGAGAATCTATCCAGTGATGTCAGCGGGGTGTTGAAGTCCCCTGCTATGATTGTATTGCTGTTGATTTCTCCTATGAAGTCTTCCAGAAGATTTTTAATATATTTTGGTGCTCCTATATTGGGTGCATATATGTTTACCAAGGTTATATCCTCCTGTTGGATAGATCCTTTCAATATTATGTAGTGACCTTCTTTGTCTCTAGTTATGACTTTCATTTTCAAGTCTATTTTATCAGATATGAGTATTGCTACCCCAGCTTTTTTTTCCTTTCCGTTTGCTTGGAAGATATTTTTCCATCCCTTCACTTTCAGCCTATGTGAGTCTTTTGTTGTGAGGTGGGTCTCTTGTAAACAACATATATATGAATCATGCTTTCTTATCCAATCAGCTACTCTGTGTCATTTTATCGGAGCATTCAATCCATTTACATTTAAGGTGATTATTGATATGTACTTATTTACTGCCATTTTTGTTTACTGTGGTTCTATTTTCCCTCCTTTTTCTTCTACTAATTACAGCAGTCCTTTTAACATTTCTTGCAGTGCTGGTTTGGTGCTAATGTATTCCCTTAGCCTTTTTTGGTCTGGGAAGCTCTTTATTTGACCTTCTATTTTGAATGATAGCCTTGCTGGGTAGAGTAGTCTTGGATTCAGATCCTTGTTTTTCATGATCTTGATTACTTCATGCTATTCCCTTCTGGCCATAGTGTTTCTGTTGAGAAGTCAGCTGATAGCCTTATGTAGGTTCCTTTGTGGCAACCTGTTGTTTGTCTCTTGCTGCCTTTAGGATTCTCTCTTTGTCTTTAATTTTTGGCATTTTAATTACTATGTGTCTTGCTGTGGGCCTGTTTGGGTTCTTCTTACTTGGGGCTCTCTGTGCTTCTTGAACTTGAATGCCTTTGTTCCTTCACCAAATTAGGGAAGTTTTCTGTCACTATTTCTTCAAATATATTCTCTAACCCTTGCTCATTTTCTTCTTCTTCGGGGACTCCTATGATGCAAATATTATTACGTTTCCAGTTGTCCCACAGTTCTCTTAAGCTGTCTTCCTCTTTTTTCATTGTTTTTTCCTTTTGGTTTTCTGATTGGTTGATTTTTTCTACCCTGTCTTCTAATTCACTGATCCGGTCCTCAGCTTCCTCTACTCTGCTGTTTAGTCCTTCCAATGTGTTCTTTATTTCTGCTGTGTCATTCTTCATTTCTTCTTGGTGCTTCTTCATTTCCAATTGGTTGATTTTCAATATTTCTATGTGTTTACTCATGGTGTTGAGCTTCCTCAAGATCATGGCTCTGAATTCTAGCTCTGTTAACTTGCTTAACTGCATTTTGTTTATCTCATCTTCAGTAGAGGTCTCTTTGTTCTTTCATTTGGGATTTGTTTCTTTGTTTCAACATTTTGGCTATCTCAGTGGGTTTTGGAGCCTGCCAAATTTTCCCTGTGGATGTTGGTGTTCTGCTGTTTGTGGCTCCCTCCACTGGGTTTGGATGAGCGTGGGAGGATCCACGTTAAACACCACTGTCAAGTCTTACTTTCCTGAGTAGATTTGTAAGCTCAGGAAGGGCTCTGTTATCCTCTAGCTTTTTGCCTGGAGGCTATTAGTTTTGGTTACTTGAAGAACCTTGGGTTCTCAGTTGAATTAAAACCTCCCTCAGGTGTTCAGCATAAGAGGATTTCCCAAGGGTGGGGCAGATGCTGGTTGTTAATGAGCCTCAATTTGCATTTCAATGGCCCACCTGGGTGGGGTTGAATCTCCGAGGGAGGGGCTGCTGCCTCTCCCCCGAGCCCTGGGAAGGAGTAAGATGGCCACTGTCCTATGTGGCCGCAACTCAGCAAAAGCTCTTAGCACTCTCCAAATCCTGAGTGTCCCCACACAGTTCCAGTCCAGTCCACCGTCCCACTGCCGGAGCCCAAGGTGAGTGGCTGTGGCTATTTTAGTACTCTGTCCTGGCCCTCTGCGCTGTGGAGCCGGCTTGGGATTTTAACCCCGAAGGCGCTGCTCATAGCTAAGACTGCTGCCGTCCGTGGGCTCCCAGCCCCCCTCTCGCGCCTCCGAAATCCTACCAGGATCGATTCAGTGTCCCTGGTTATATGGTCCTCGCAAGGGGCTTTTCTGTTGCTTTTTCCTGACGATTTGTCTTTATTTTAGTTGTAATTCCAGTTTGGTCCTGGGAGATGGTCTGTGTAGCTTCCATTCACTCTGCCGCCATTTTTCACAACTCATGAGGCATCTTTTTTGTTTATTTGCCATTTGTATATCTTCTTTTGTGAGGTGTCTATTAAGGTCTTTGGCCCACTCTTCTAATCAGGTTGTCTGTTTTCTTACTTTGAGTATTAAGAGTTCCTTGTATAGCTTGTTTGGATAATAGTCCTTTATCAGTTATGTCATTTGCAAATACTAGGGGGACCGGAAAGTAATGTCGTTTTTTTACATTAAATTCAAACAGATAAATTTTTAACAAGTTTTCATTTTTAATCAATGATGTAATCACCCTTATCAACAACCTTTTGCCATCTAGTGTGCACATTTTCAATGCCGGATCAATAAAAATCAATTGGTTTTTGAGCAAACTATCTGGAGATGGCATTTTGGACATCATCCAAATTTTCAAATTTTTTGCCACTTAGAAAACGTTGTAGCGATCGGAATAAATGGAAATCCGATGGCACAATATGGGGCGAGTATGGTGGGTGAGGCAATACCTCCCACCCCAATTCATTAATTTTTTCCGGGGTTCATCTTGCGCAGTGCGGTCTTGCATTATTGTGTTGCAGGATAACGCCTTTTCTGGTGACAATCGCTGGGTACTTTTCAATTAAAGATTGATTTACTCGATCTAATTGTTCACAGTAAAGGTCTGCATTCAGTTTGTCCAGGTTTCAGCACTTCAAAATGGACGACCCCGCGAATACTCCACCAAACACACAAAAGTGCCTTTTTGGGGTGTAAACCTGGCTTAGCTGTACTTCGTGGCGATTCCTTTGGAGAGAGCCACTGCCTTTTGCATTTTGGATTATCATAGAGGACCCATTTTTCATCTCCAGTGATCAAGCGATCAAAAAATGCTTCTGTATTGTGCCGCTGAAGCAATAAGTTGCATGTGGTGGACTGGTTAGCTTTGTTTTCTTCGGACAGATTATGTGGGACCCAAACACCTGCTCTGCTTACTTTACCAATCTGCTGCAAATGTTCTTGGATGGTCTACCAAGGTTGGTTAAGAGTGTTTGACAGTTCCTTGATTGTCTGACATGGATTTGCTTCCACTTCTGCCCTTAACATGTCATTACTTTAACGACATTACTTTCCAGTCCCCCTAATATTTTCTCCCAATCTAGGGCTTGGTTTTCATTCTCTTGGAAGTGACTTTCACAGGGCAGAAATTTTTAATTTTAATGAAGTTCAGCTTATCAATTCTTTCTTTCATGGATCATGCCATTGATGTTATATAAAAAGTCACTGACCCATAATCATCTAGATTTCTCTTATGTTATCTTCTAGGAGCTTTATAGCATTGTGTTTTACATTAGGTTTGTGATCCATTTTGGGTTAATTTCTGGGAAGTTGTATAAGGTCTGTGTCTACATTCACTTTTTTACCCGTGGATATCCAGTTGTTCCAGCACCATTTGTTGAAGTGACTATCTTTACTCCGTTGTATTACCTTTGCTCCTTTCTCAAAGATCAGTTGACTATATTTATGTGTCTATTTCTGGGCTCTCTGCTCTGTTCCTTTGACCTATCTGTCCACTTTTACCACCATCACACTCACTTGATTACTGTAGCTTTATAGTAAATCTTGAAGTCAGGTAGTATCAGCAGTCCAACTTTGTTTGCAATATTATGTTGGCTATTCTGGATCTTTACCAACATGTTTTTGTTTTGTTTTGTTTTGTTTCATTTTCACAACCCTGAGATGGGTAATATTAATATCCCAAATATACAGTTGATGAAACTGAGGCTTAGTGTATCCATGCTCTTAACTAGTACATATATAACTTAGCCTTCTAATCCTCTGGAATACAAACTCCTTGAGAGCAAGGACCTTGACTATATTATTCATTGTCAAGCTCCAAGAGTATTGAATATCTAGTATATGTAGGCACACAGTAAATATTTGTTGAAAGAATGAATTAATAAATGAATAAATGGGAAAAAAAATCCTTGTTCTTACTTTATTCTTTTTATAAAGGGTCCAAAGATTCAAATATCTAGTCAGTCCATTTAGGGTTATGCTTCATTCCACCAAGTACAACAAAATCAAAGCATACAGTATTCTCAACATGGTTTCTAATCAGAGTTTCAAGGGTTATTTTGTTCATTCATTTAGTTAACATTTACTCCTTCCCTCTCTCTCAAACATTATAAATACCTCTAAGAAAAATTCAAATTTCCCTGAACAGTTGTCCAATCCTATCTCATAAATTTCTAGATAAGGACAGTGTTATGGATTAATGTCCTGCTGAGAAGAGACACCAGAGAGCATTTGAGCTTGCTCTGGTTCCCATATTCTCATTCCCATTCTCTCTCTCTCTCTCTCTCTCTCTCTCTCTCTCTCTCTCTCTCTCTCTTCCTCCTTCCCTTTCCCTCTGTGCTTCCTCAGAGGACAAAGTGACACAATGGGTATCTGCAAGCCAGGAAGAGAGCTCTTACCAGAAACTGACCCTCCCAAACCTTGATCTGGGATATCTAGCCTCCAGAACTGTGAGAAAATAAATCTCTATTGTCTGAGACACCCAGTGTATCATATTTGTATGGAAGCCCAAACTGACTAATACTGACAGGAATCTAAAACCAAGGACTGAAAATGGTTCTAGTACTTATGATATACATATTGGGATATTAATAATACAACCTCAACAAAAACATGTCAATTAATTCACTCAGATAATTAAATTATTATTGATTGAGTGACAAGGGAAGTAGAGGGCTAGGGTATTCCTGCCTTCACAGACTGAGTAATAATATTAGTGGTAGAAAATATATATGCATGTACTAAATACTAAATAACAATGCCAAATCAATAGGGTGACAAATATAGCCTATAGAAGTTTAAAAAGGGAGAAGTTTTGGGGGGTTTTGTTTGTTTTATGTTTTTCAGTTTCATTTGATGCTTCATGAAATACTATAGTATTAGAATTAATATAATATAATATAATGAATCCAAAAAATTCACCAAGTCTTGTTAGAATTCCTAAATTATACAGATGAAAGAGTTAATTCTTCCAAACCTTATGGGTGAGATAATGATGACTAGGTTTGTTACTCATAGAAGAAAAATACCAGCTTTGTTAAACCAATCAAGGTTACATAATAAGAAAACTTTCTTTTTTTTTTTTTAAGTGAACCCTAAGATCAAGTTAAGACTGTTCATCGGGAATGGCTTACATAATGATTAAGCAAGGAAAATATAAACTATATAATGTACATCATTTCAGAAAAGAATGTTAATGTAGTTTGGATTGCTGGTTGATTATAGCTGCTGCTGGATATTTAGAGTTTTCTAAAATAGAAAATCATAACTATATAAACAGAATATCTAAATCTCACGTGTTTATACCAAAAGCATACCTTTTAAAATTTTATCACACACTAAATTTAATGATATTGCTGGTATGATCAAAATCTACATTTTAAATGAATTTTTATGCTTACAGACGTTCTTACAGTTATAAAAGGAAAGAAATTTTTATTTTAAAAAATAACCATATGTCGAATATGTTATAAAAGCAAATCCTATCTCCTGTATTCCTAACTGGTCTCCACTTTGTCATTCTTGCTCCATTTGAACAAGAGCACCAAAATAATATTTGAAAACAAGATCACATATGGTTAATACCTTGCCAAAAACTACCCAATGGGTTCTCATTGCATTTGGAATAATCACAAACTCTATAAATGGCCTCTAAAACCTTCCAAAGCACTACCTACTCCTCTAATCTCATCTCATACCACTGCACCCACACTCAGTAAGCTATGCTAAATGGGCTTCTGTCCATTCCTCCGGAGTCCCTGGCTCTTTCCTGCCAAGATCTTCCCACATGCTTGTTTCCTCTATTTATCCTCTCTCCTTGCCTGGTCAACTGCCAGGCATCCTTCTAATCTCAGCTTAATGTCACTGCCCTCACATTCATTTGAAATGTCCCTGCTTTGTTCTTTTTAAGTCTCTGCTCAGTGTTATCTACTATGACCACCTTACTGAAAATGACAACCTCCTGTCTCCCATTCCATAACCCTTCCTCTCTTTTTCTTCTTAGCATTTATGACTTTCTACGTCACCATAAAATGTATTTATTTAATATGTTTATTATCTATTTCCTCCTTTAGAATATAAGCACCAAGAGGGCAGGGATCTTTTTCTGGTTCATTGCTGTATCCCCAGAACCTAGTATAATGTCTGGCACATGTCAGTGCTCGGTAACTTCTTCCTTCATTGCACTTGTTTCTGTGTTGACCTAAGGACTCACTGAAAGCCTGTCTTCCTCTCTAGACTATAAGCTCCATGAGCACAGATTCCCATATCTATTTTGTTCACCGCTGTATAACTCACCACTAGGTACAGTGCCTGGCACACAGTAGGTGCTCAGCAAAAATTTTTGCATAAAAAAAAATAAATACCTAGCATGTATGAGAGGTTAGATTGCTAAGGTCCATGCCAATCCTTAACATTTGTGACTCTAATAGTCTATTTAAAGATGGGACAGATACTGTACTTACTAATTGATCCAGGTCTACTTTCCCTTATATAACATTAACAGTTATTGAGATGCAGGGACAATAACCCTTGAATTCTTTCAATACCAAATATTCATTGAATGTTTACTATGTCCCAACCACCAGGCTAGGTGCTGGAGATAGAGCAATGAAAAAGAGATGTACCGTTCAAAAGTCACAGGGAGCTTACATTCTAATGGTGGAGATAGGCAACACACAACAAAACAAATAAAAAATATAAACTGAAGGACAAACCTGCATTAGATATGAAAGGCCACTCTAAGGAGGTAACAATTGAGCTAAGACCTGAAATAAGAGAAGGAATTAACTATTTTAAAAGCTAAAGAAAGAATATTTCAGACAAAGGAGGCAGCACATGTTAACTCCCTGGGATGAGAAACAGTAGAATCTGTTTCCCTGGAAAGTCCTCAGAGAGAAGTGAGGGATGAGCTGAGATGAGAGAGGCAGGCAAGGCCAGATCCTCAGACCCTGGAGGACCATCAGAAGAAGTCTTAATTTATTCTAAAAAGCAATGGAAAGCAATAGAAAGTCTTTAGTTAGGGGAGTGGATGACTTATTGATAAAGGTCACCCTGACTGCTATGTCAAGGATACATCTGAGAATCAAGTAGCTGCAGGGAAAATCTGAGACGGTGGTGGTTTGAACTGGAATGTTGACAGTGGAGATTGGAAGATAAAGTGCTAGCTAAGACACAAACACAGAAATATTTTCAATACAAATACACATAGCTTAGGAATGTACTGTGCTCTCCTTGGTCAATTCTTGGTTCTCATCTTACTTGGCCCATCATCAGGATTTACCACAGTTGATCAATCATTCCTTCCTCCTTGAAACACTTTCTCTACTCGGCTTCCAGTACACCACACACTTACTGATTTTTTTCCTGTTTCCTTGGCTACTCTTTTAAATCTCCGCCAGTTTTTTTACACGCCCCTCCCCACCACCACCACCACCAAAATTGTCAATGTTCAAGCATCCCAGGGTTCAGTCCTTAGACTCTCCTCTTCTCCATCTTCACTCACTCCCTTAGCTAGTCCATCAAGTACCATGATTTAAATATCATTGATATGCTGACAAATCCCAAATGTATATCTTCTCTGACCTCCAGATTCAGATGTCCAACTACCTATATAATGGCTCTGCCTGAATGTTGAATTACATCTCAATCTTTTTAAAAATATGTGCCTGGCACATAGTAGGTGCTTTATTTTAAATATGTTTTTAAAAATGTTTTCATTGATTTTTTTTAGAGAGAGAGGAAGAGAGAAAGAGAGAAACATTGATGAGAGAGAAATATCAACATCGATTGGCTGCCTCCTACATGCCCCAGGCACGTACCCTGACTGGGAATGGAACCGGTGACCTCTTGGTACATGGGTTAATGCTCAATCGCTGAGCCATACCGGCCAGGCACATCTCAATCTTAATACATCTAAAAACTAAAGTCATGATCTTCCTCACTTCTGCCAGAAACCAGTTCTTCCCACAGTCACAATCCCACCCAGGAACCTTCACACTTGCCATTCTCCCTGTGTGACCAACTGTTTCTACAGAAATCCTCATCACTTGCTACCATACCTGCTCATCTTTTCCAAAGGCCACCTTTCCTGACTTTGCCTGACCATCCTCCCTATCACCCCATTTTAAATTGCAACACCCATCCCATACCCTCCATCCCCACTACCTACTCTAATTTTCTCCCCACCACTTATCTTCTTTTGAAATAATTTCCTTACATATTTGTTTAGTAGCCATCTGTAGTCACAAAAATATGTGCCCATGAGGATATGCACTTGTATATCTTTTGTTAACTTGATGTTTTCCTAGTATGGTACCTGATATATAGTAGGTGCTCAAAAAATGGTTAAATGCATGAAAGAATAACACATATAAGTTAAAACTATTTCTTCATATTAAATGCATAAATAAAAATATCAGTTAAAATTATTCTGGTATTCTTTGCCACTTCGTCTAGATGTATAACTGTTAAGTTAAAAAATTGGGGGCGGGAACGAAGATGGTAACATAAACAGAAAAGAAACTTAACAACAGGTAGTTTGCAGTTCAAGATAATAACATAGCGATAGAACCTCCCAAAAGGCAAACAGATGTGCAAATTTAGTCACAAAGTCAAGAAAAAGTAACTGTGATCCTAATAAGAATATAAAAAAGGAATTAAACATATTCACAGAATGACATACTTCATGGCATCAAGAACTTTTTCAAGAACCTAAGCTTCCTCAAAGGCACTCCTCTTTCTCCGCACACAGAAGCGTACCCACAAAACGGAAACTCGTAAAACTCAGGAGTCAGCCTAAAATTTATTGGAGTAGCAATTAGGACACACTCAGAAACAGAACGAATGAAACTGCTGTTTTTCTTTTGACCTGAGCAGGAAGCCAAGATACAAGTAAGGACTGGAAAAGCGATGCATCTCCGCTTCTTAAGCTGTTTTCGTGTCTCCAGGGCCCTCGGGCGGGGCCCGCGTCCCCCCCACCCGGCCCCGGGACCCCGCGTCCCCGAGGGCGCCCCGACTTCTCCCGCCAGCCCCGCCCCAGCGCCCTGCCTCCCCTCACCAGCGCCGGTGGAACTCATGCTTCTGCTCCTCCGTAGTGGCCAAAGCCTTCTTTCTCTTCATGAAGCCCAGCAACTCCTGTATCTCCCTCTCACAGGAGACCAGGAGGGGGTTTTTAGCGTCCAGCGGCCCATAAAACGCGGCGAGGGGCAACGAGTCCTCGCAGGTGGAGGGAGGCAGCGGGTTCAGAGAGCTCCCCTTCGACCCCGGGGGCGACTTGGAGACCGCGGTCGAGGGCGGGGGCGGGGGCAGTGGCGGTGCTGGCTGACACACCGAGGAAACAGACATTTTGCAGGTAGAGGTCGAGAAGGGGCCTTGTGCTGCCATGTTGACCGGACCCCGGCGGACCAGGAGTGTATGTACACGCGGTTGCCAGGCGACGGTCTCCCGGCAACCAGGCAGCCAACGCGTTTTCGGGGAAACACAGCGGCCCCTGGAGGGCAAAGGAAGAAAGAACCGGGTCCAGAAAGGAATGATGCTCCTGAGGGAGTTGTTTTGTTTTGTTTTGTTTGTTTTGTTTTGAGGCGGGGTGGTCCCCTGAGAAAGAGAGAAGGTTCTGGACAGAGAGCCAGCGAATAGTAGAGCCAAAACTTACAATCAAATTCAAACTACGCCTTTTTTAAATTTAGACCACTTAATAATGATGATCATCATTAATATGTGCTAGGCATTGTTCTAAGTATTTGAAACATAACCTCATTTAGTCATTATAATAGCTTCACAGTTTAGGATATTATTAGTAGCTCCATTTCACAGTTTAAGGAACCAAAGTTAACAGAGGTTTAGTCATTTTACCAATATCAGATAAACCATAGGGTCAGGGACCAGGTCTTAGGCTTCTGACTTCAAAGCCTGTGCTCAAAATGAATAGCCTATATTGACCATCTCCGTAACACTAAACTTATCAATCAAATTGAATTTTTAAAAATATCTGACAAGCCATTTAAAAAACAAGTACATACAACTGGTCCATTCTCTTCCTTCTATTTGTATCCTGAGGTCTGTAACTGTGGGAATGATGTCTGTGTCTAATAATTATGATTACTTTATATTGATTCATTTGTATTTTAAACATATCCTAAATATCAATATATTCTAAATTAAAGGCATTTTACTCAGCCTTAACTATTGGACATTAATATGTACTAGTGGCATGAAGTATTCTCAAAATACTTTCTCATTTTAAACGGGGATTTTAAGAGACTTTGCTTCTGATGGGAAAACTACAGGCCTCAGTGGTAATATTTGGGAGCAAGGAAAATACCTCTTCCCCTGCATGTCATGAGCAACACTAAGATAGATTGATTGACTGATTGATAGTGAGAATTTCCAACTAATAGGGAACCTGCTTTCTTTATAAAGTATGCAATGCCAAAAATTATCTATGAAAAGGACCTGAAATATTTGGTGGTTTCGAAAAGTAGGTTCCTAACACTGAAAACTGTTACTGGTTTTGTCATACTTAAAAGTAAATAAAGACAGTGATCCTAACACCCTGTGAACCCAATTTCCCACTTAAGATTAAGAAGCTTATTGAGCCCTGGCAGATTTGGCTCAGCAGTTGGCGCGTCGGCCTGAGGACCAGAGAGTCCTGGGTTGGGTTCCCACTAGGGGCACGTACCAAAAAAAAAAGAAGCTTATTGAACCATCGCCTGATTTCTTTTAGGACTGGCCTAATTGTTTTCAAGTTCCGTGTGATTGTGCTAATGTGTGAGACTTGCCTAATACTTCATGTGTACTATACTCTAATACTCTTTGAAGGAAGTGATGATCATTTTGCTCTTCGAGGCAGGTAATTATGGCCCAAGAAACTTCCTGGTGTTCTGACACCTCATAGTAGAAGTTCAGTTCTCCAATCAGGATGTATAAATCATCTTTTGATCAAATTTTTATCTTGTTTCTAAGTGAGCAATAAAAATGTTAAGACTTTTAAAGTTTTAGGCCTAAAATATTCATCCTTGGGCAGTTACAAAAAGTATTTTTAAAATCTTTTTTTTTTTAAATCAGCTTGGTAAATCTTTCTCGTCTCACCTTATCCTTGTTCTTACATAACAGACTTGTTCAGTTAGGATCAAAAGCTGGTGTAAATTGCCATGAGTACTATCTATTATATTGGTGAAAGTGAAACTGCCAGATAAAATTAAATGAAAGTGGTCAGAATGGAGGAAAGAAAATAAAAATAAAACAGATAAAATGGTGTTTTTCTCCATGATCTGGCTGTTCTCACAACCTTAGTCATAGGGCAGACACATTTCAAAGTCACTGGTAAAAGAAAATGTGACTAATTAATTTCAAATATTTGAATTATGAAACATTGAATCTTAGTCATTTTCCTCCTTGCACATACTATGTTAACAATGCTTAACTTTGAGTCGTTTTGGGAGCTTGTCTGAATAATTGAAACGAGTGCTATAACTCTGAATCATCCTCACAGTAAAATGAGTTTCCATTTTGTTCAGTTTAAATTATACTTGAAGCATTTTTTTAAAGATTTAAGAGGTGTTATCTTTCTTGTAATGAGATGCAGCTATTAGAATATCTTTTCTGTTTCCTTGTCACTTTGCTTTATTCTTTTCACTATAGTGAAAGAATGGAGCTCTGCAACTGTTGTGTCTGACAGGGCTAAGTAATGTAAATAGCTTCCTTATAAATAATGTAAATTGCTGTTTCCTTATAATTAGTGTCTTTGCAGGCTGCAGGGATCCTTTTTGCCCATCCAAGAGTCTTTATCATCCAAAGTTACTGTTAAAGAAAGAATTAATAAGGTTAGTACTCTTTCTATTTCTAGTTTAGTTTTTAATCATTTGGACTATCCCAAATATGTACATATATATGGTAATTTTTTTAAAGCACAAAGTTCTCCCCTTGCCAGCTCACCATCTAATTTATTTTTTAACTTCTTCATCCCTTCATTCAGTAAAATGCAACTATTTCTTTAGGGTGACGTACAATGCATAAATGAATCCACCCATTCCTACAAAATGCAGATGACACACAACTAATCATGATAAAAAGGCATGCTGTGAAATGTGCTGTGATGAAGGTTCACAAAAGGCTAGAGGAGTCTCAAGGTGAAGTTTGGAACTGAAAAGAGAACAGAGGATTGTAGAAGAGGTGACGTTTTAGCCCTGGACAGTAACTGCCACTCATTGACAAAAAGACCTTAAAACAGGGATTTGCCTATTTGCTGTGATAATCTAGCACCCCGGCCTGGCAGCTGGCACAGAGTATGACTCAAATTTTTGTTGGAATGTGTGAATGAAAAAAAATAATAATAAGATGAAACATGTAGAAGGATATCCCTGACTGATAGAAAAGCCTGAGTAAGATACGGTCATAAACATATACAACAAGTTACATAAATAATCTGTCTAGTGTGGTAAACCACAAACTGCAGCAGATCCAAAGGCAAAAAATAAGACAGGAAGAGAAGCATGATCAAATGTAGTGGGTAGCTGGAAGATATGATGAGAAATTTTGACTTAGTTCTGTATTCAGTGGGGAGCCTTGGTTAGAAAAACTGTATTAATATAGAGGTTAAAGCCCAAACTTGGGGGCCAGAAAGCATGGTTTGAATTCCCAGTTTTTCCCAGTTACTTAACCTCACTGTGCCTTGGTTTCTTCATCTGTAAAATGGGGGTGAAATAAAAATACTGTACTCTTTACCTCGTAGTTCTGCTTTGTTTAGAAGTAAATGAGTTAATATATGTAAAACCCATAAAATGATGCCTGGCACATAGTAAGTGTTATGTAAATGTTTGCTAATATAATTATTTACTTGCAAAACCAGCAGAAGTTCCTAAGTAGAGAAAAGCATAATCCAGTCTGTATTTTATGTATTTTAGAATAGAAACTATTATGGCAGAATGAAAGATGGATTGGAGCAAGGAAGTTTATATCTGATCTCAGTTGCACAGATTATCATAATGGTTATATACAGTGAACAAATGAGACAGAAGTAGCCAACTAAAACCACAGATAGACACCGAGGCAGAATTAGTAGGAAAACAAATTCTAATCAATAAAGTAAAAGAAGAGTCATAGAGTAATATGTAATTTATATAACAATTGTTTTATATATATAGTGTAACATATATATTTTACATGATATATATGAAATAACTATAAAAGCAATAGTGGAAATTCTAACAGAATGTATGAATGAATTTATGGTCATGAATTAAGGCTTTCCTAAATGCTACAAAAGTAAAAGACAAAAATAAAAAAATCTAAACATCTTGAATAGATTTTTAAAACTTTCAGAACAGTGAAATACCACCACAAAAGTAGAAAAACAAGCCACACACTGGGGAAAGATATTTGTAATGCATAACCTACTGTGTTAACACCATATTGATAAGTATCAATAGCAGACTCAGAATGATGGAATGACCAGATAAAGATACTGCTTACGTAAATCAATTTATTGCAGACTACCAGTGGGAGTCTATAGTCAGGATATACAACAAAGAGAAAATCCTCACCAGTGGTACACAGCTCTGGATGGTAATATCCCTGCATCTTTCAAGTCTCTGATGCTTGAATAAATATCTACAATTCCTCTGGAGTGCAGTTTGCTTCTAATTTAACACTTTGGTATGGACAGTTTCAAATGCTTTCACTTGGCTTTTCCACCCATAACAGCTCTAATGCTACAAGTGAGGGATTTACTGTTAGGGGTCTGCTAAATACTAAGTCTCCCCTTCAATTGAAGGTTCTGGGTTTGTGAACTGCTTGAGATCTGGAAACTAGATGGGGAAACACAATTTTCCAATGCAGCAACTGATAGCAGACTTTTGTTTGCAATATCATTGTAACAGAGTGAAATGCTCAGCCTCTCTGACTCCATCTTGTTCAGGCCTGCCTTGTTCCCATGGCCTTCAGGTTTATAGCTTCTGCTTAGTCTTGCATATAGACATGTTAATCATTAGAGGAATTCTGCTTTTGGCTTGAGTTTTCTGAAAACAGCCCCTTACCAGAAAGTGTCTCTCCTGAGGAGATAAGGAAAGTATGTATTGTTTATCAAAGATTTGCAGGAACTTCATCACCAGACTCACATCAACTAGCACAATCTTCCTCAGACACCTGCTGGCACCCAGATGCCTTTGAGTAATCCCCTTATACCTCACATTTCCCCTTGCCTTGACATAATAGAAGCCTGAACTCTATACTTTCTTAAGATAGATTTGAGGATCAGGTCTCCCATCTTCTCAGCTGGCATCTTCTCCATCCATAAAACTTTCCTTACTCCAAAGTCTGACATTTTGAGTTTTGGCCTTTTGAAGCGTCAGGCACATGGACTTTGGATGAGTAACATTTTGAGTTTTCTGATTATACATGTGGAGCAACACCTTTGTTGCCTGCTTATCCATCTTGCCCCTTTAACACCATGATCCATTAGCTAACACTAGATATCCATCCCTGTAGGTAAAGGCACTTTCATTGTCACTCTGGCCTGGCTGTCCTTATGATAATTACATTAGTAGCCCTTGTTAGCTGCTACTACCTGGCCTTCACTGTTCTGGATTTACATCATTCTCACTAATATTATGAAGCTAAACTTCATGGCAGAATCTTCTACTATCAACCCTGGTGTGCAGATAACAGAAACTATCCAACTGCTCCAAAGGTGCTGGTGCTCACCTCATTGCTGCCTTCCTACATCCTCAGTGAAGGGAATACCTCTGGCCATCCCAGGGAACACAGCTAAGTGGTGTGTTCTGAGCACATACGTAATAAACCCTTTCTAACATTCCCACTTCTCTGAGCCTTCTGACCCTCTCTTCAATATAATATCAAGGCAGTCCTGCCATCTCCACTTCATTTGATGTAGAACATTATCAGATCCATGCTTCAAGAAGCCATCTCAAGTTATTAGGAACCCTGAATTATCAGTGGGTACCCTCGTATTAATTAATTCTATTGCTATCCAGCTTTGTATTCTGTCCTACTGGTCTAACATAACAACATACACTCCTACACATGTTCCCCTCAGTTTCAGCTAATACCTGTTAGCCAGATCCTGCAATTCCTTTGGCATGTGGGTTATTTTTTCCCCAAAGCAGCTTGTACTTTCCTGCTCAGGCTGTGCTGCAACCTGACTTTGGTTTTTAGCCAGGAGGTAATGAAAGATGTCGGGGGTATATCTTGAGGAAAACAAGAATCATCTTGAAAGACACCTGCTTCAGATTAGGTAGGTTGGTGTATGTTCCCCCCAGGCAAGCAGAGACTGTTCCTGGCAAGTGGTTAGGGGCTATTTCTGCTAGCCTGGAGAGCTCAGAGGAATTTGAGAGCTCAAAATTCTTAGGCTTGTCTACCTGTATATCTCCATTTCAAGTCTCTGGGTCCCATTCTGTTCTTGGAATCTCTGCTATAGAATAAGATCCAGGGCCTGATTTTCAGCAAAGTCTACCCTGCAGTTGCCCTGAGCTGACTCTAGTAGATGACTTAAATTGTCAGTTCACTGCCCTAACACTGTGTGTGTGTATATATATACAGGCAAGACTTCCAATGCCTTCGAAAGAAGCCATACCACAATCCCTCTAATTAATTTTGTCCCCATACTGACTAAACACAACAGCTATCTGATCTCCTCATACCTTATTGTCTACCTGCACCATACCACAATTAAACCATGGGTGAAATCACTGCATACAAAGGGTTATTATCACCCTACCTGCCACCACCGTTGGCTCCCTATTGCTTTCTGAGAGTGGGCAATTTAACTCTAAAATCCAATCCTGAGGGTCCACTTTTTACAGTTCACTCCTACTGTATATAACCTAAATATCTGGTTATTGGGTTCCCTAGATAACAGAGTTTGAGGCAAAAACTTAAGTGCTAGTGCTTTATTTGGTAGTGTAATTTCCATGAAGCAAGAACAAGAGAAAAGGGAAGTGAGACAGGGGCTGTGACCATTAATTTTATGTGTCCACTTGACAGGGCTAAGGGATGCCCAGTTAGCTAGTAAAATCTGATTTCTGGGTGTGTCTGTGAGGGTGTTTCTGAAAAATATTAGCATTTGAATCAGTAGACTGAGTAAAGAATGTCACCTTCACCAATGTGGGTGAGCATCAACCAGGCCACTGAGGGCCAAAAAGAACAAAAGGCAGAGGGAACATCAGTTTGCTTTCTCTACGTGACCTGGGATATCTGTTTTCTCCTGTCTTGGGCATTGACATTGCTGGTTCTCAAGTCCTTGGTCTCAGACTGGAACTTACACCACTGACAATCTCAGTTCCTAGGCCACTGAATTTGGACTGAATTACACCACTGGCTTTCCTGGTTCTCCAGTTTGCAGATAACAGATCATGGGATCTATCAGCCTCCATAATCAGTTGAATCAATTTGTTATAATAAGTATATGTATCACTTATTGGTTCTGTTTCTCTGGTGAACCCTGGCTGATACAGATATTGGTACTGAGACATGATATTGCTGAGTAAATACCTTAAACTATGAAAGTGGCTTTGGAACTGGGTAATGAGGACAGGCTGAAAGAGTTTTGAGGTGCATGCTAGAGAAAGTCTACTTTGTTGTGAACAACTGTTAAGGAAAATCCTAGTGAGGGCTCAGAAAGAAAAGAGAGAGCTGTAGAGAAAGCTTTGGTCTTCTCAGAGAACACCTAAGTCATCTTGAACAGAATATTGGTAGAAATGTGAACATATAGTAGTAAAGACCATTTTGATGAGGTCTCAGATGGAAATGAGGAATATGTTATTGACCAATGGAAGAAAGGCCCTCCTTTGTTATAAAGTGGCAAAGAATTTAGCTGAATTGTGTTCATATTCTAATGTTTTGTGGAAGATTAAACTTGCAAATGATGAAACTGGATATTTAGCTGAACCTATTTTTAAGCAGTGTTGAAGGTGATGCTTGGCTCCTCCTGACTGCTTATAGTCCACTGTGAGAAGAGAAAAATGACTTCAGGGGAGAATTGCCAAGTAAAAATAAAGTAGAATTTAAAATTTTGGAAAACTTTCAGTCTATTTGTGTTGTAAAAAGTGAAAAGGGAGGAGAACACTAAGAGTGTGGCCAAGGGAACATTTGATAAGAGGATTAGTATGGCTCAGCCATCTCAAGAAGCCAGGAGCTATTATTGTTCAAGACAATGGAAGAAAGATTCCAAAGACAATTCAGAGATCCTCAGGGCTGGCACTCCAGTCACAAACCCAGAGTTTCAGGGGTGGAGCAGTTTCAAAGGATGGGTACAGGGTCTCTTCAGCTACCCCAGATGCAGCTGCAGCAGGCACCCACGGCTGCCTCTCCAGAGGGGCTGGCCACAAACTTTTGCGACATTTGTGCTGCACCATCCCTGTTAGGGTGCAGAGTACACAGGCACAGTGCATATGGCTGCCTCTATCTAGATTTCAAAGAATGGGGCTACCTGAAAGAGCCACAGGCTCAATACCCCAGCCCAGAAGAAATGCCTGGATGAGGGGTGGGGGAAGAGAGGGGCACAGGCAAAGAGCTACTGTGGGGTTGTCCTACTGAGCCATGGGGTTGATGCTGCCACCCCAGTCGGCTTGGAAGGCAGAGCATGGCGCCAGACAAAGAGGATTATTCTCAAGCCTTTAATGTTGTGTAATGTTGTTTGCCCTGTTAGGCTTCAAACTTACCTGGGACTTGCGTTCTTGCCTATTTCTCCTTTTCGGAATGAGAATGTCTATCCCGTGCCTGTCCTACCATTGTATTTTGGAAGCACATAATTTGTTTGGTATCATAGGTTCACAGCTGAAGAGGAATTTTGCCTCAGCATGATTATATCTCTAGTCTCATACATATCTGATTTAAATAAGACTTTGGACTTTAGACTTTAAACTTGATACTGGAGTGAGATAAGACTTTTGGAGCTGTTGAGACAAATGAAAGAATTTTGTACATGAGAAGAACATGAATTGGGGGGACAGGGGTGGAATGCTATAGAATGAATGTTTGTAACCACCCTTCTCCACCCCCCCAAACACGCACACTAAGATTTATATATTAAATCCTAATACCTAATGTGATGATATTTGTAGGTGGTGGGGCCTTTGGCAGGTGGTTAAATCATGAGGGTGGAGCACTTCGGAGAGCTCCCTGGATCCTTCTGCCATGTGAGGACACAGCAAGAAGACAGCCATCTATGAACGAGGAAGTGGGCTCTCACCAGACGATGCATCTGCTGGTGCCTTGATCTTGAACTTCCAGCCTTTAGAATTGTGAGAAATAAAATTCTGCTATTTAAGCCACTCAGTCTATGGTATTTTTGTTATAGCAGCCTGAAAGCACTAAGACCAGGGACAGATGGAAAGGAAATACAATGCTGGCCAATGCATTATAAAGAAACTCATAGCCAACTGCAGTGTTTCATTCTTCTTTGCTTGAAATCCAGCCAATTCTCTTCTGTGCTCATATCTTTCTAGCAGTACCTTGGCAAATACAATCAAAATAATCTGAAGCTCCATGTTTATTCAGTATATTTTATGCTACCAAGTTAACGTAGATAACAGATATCTCCCAACAGACTATATAGATTTTTGTATACCAAATCTTGGTGTAGTCCATAAGAAGAAAGGATAGGGAGCATGCGCCTGCTGTTTACTCCTGTCTTCTGTACCCCATTGGTTAAGATTCACCTCTGTACTTCCAGGTTGGATCACCTAGCCCCTTAGGTAGTTATTGGGGATGTGAAAACTTATACCTTGTGATACAGTGTTTCACCTTTGTTCAAAAGTGGTGGAAGAGCGAGAAATTCCAGATGGTGGCCTCAGGTGATAAAATCAAACAGGCCAGCATAGAGTCAGTCTTCACAGCAGCCACCTGAATGCAGCAAATTGTTGAGGGCCTGGTAGACAAATTCTAAGGCAGTGCATATGGTGTGTCCTCACACACAAGGCCTCTTGGATGCCGATGCTAGCAATACCCTCAGGAAGGCAGAGCAGCAATATCGAAGGAGCCTGGATCCCCAACACTGTGAAACTATAATTATTAGTCCTGGACCACTGTCATACCCAGATTATTACATGAAAGAAAAATAAACTTCCATCTTGTTTAAAGTACTAGTATTGAGGGTCTTTGTAGGAACAGTCAAACCTATATTCTCATTACCTATGCCTCAGAAATTTCATTCATTTATATCAGCTTTAGATAATCATGCACATACATGTATAAAGAAGCATATACAGATGTACAGCAGATGTTCATTGTGAACATTAAATTATATTACCAAAGCATTAGAAACAACCTAAATGTACATCAACAGAGTAATGTGTACATAAAAAATGTGTCCATTAAATACTAATCAGCACCCAAAAAGAATAGATCTTTCTGTTTTGACATGAAAATAGTTGTTTTTATTGATTTTTTTTAGAGAAACATTGGTGTGAGAGAGAAATATCAATCAGTTGCCTCCTGTACCCTCCCCGAGCGGGGATCAAACCCGAAACCTAGGTATGTACCTTGACCAGGAATTGAACTGCAACCGTTTGGTGTACAGGATGACACTTCAACCAATTGAGCCACCTGGCCAGGGCTGAAAATATTGTTTTATTAAAAAAAATTACAGAATGATGTGAACAGTATCTTGCCATTTATCTATAAGAAGGTACCATAAAATGACACTATAACATTTGTGTTTATATGTACGTTTGTGTACATTATGAGAGAGAGGGAGAGAGACACAAGAGTGAGAGGGGATAATTGTGTTGAGAAGTTCTGAAAGAAAACTTAATAAATTGTTAACACTGGTCACATCTGGAAGGAAACTGGAATTGGAAATAGAGAATCAAATTAGATTTTAGACTTGCACGTACGTTTTTAAAAAGAAAAATCTTTATATTATTTATGTAATTAAAAGTTAATTTTAAAATGTAAAAACAAAACTATTAAGTTTGTTAACCTGGGAAGATAGGATTATAAGGATCTTTGTTCTGTGTTCTTTTCTGTACATTCCAGTTCTTCTTACAGTGAACATGTATTATTTTCATTGTAAAAAAAAAACACTTTTTTTAACTGAAAGCATGAAAATATATACACACAAAAACAATGCTACAAACTAAAAGTGAAAATTCCATATTCCTTAACTTGACAGAATTTCCACTAATGGTATCATTTTGGGAGAAGTATTTAGAAGCACATTCTTGGACTATATACTCTTTTGCTTCATTTACTGAATCTCAAAAAAGACATAAAATGTTTTTGATTCATTTGTACATTTTAATACCAAACTCCAAGACTTAGAGTCTACATGGACTCCCAAATAGGCAGATTGTCTTTAACTACATGTCCAGCCTCTTCTTGCCATTCTCCCCACCATCAGCTTTCTCCTTTAAACATGAATTCAAAGACTTTGACTTTTAGTTGACTACAAGGCAGGTAGTAAAGGTGAATATGCAAAGAGACATAGTGATTGATCCATTGCAATGCTGGCTCCCCTAAGAAAAAGCTTAAACAGGGTGAAGATTGGAAGAGGACTAAGAAGAGGCCTCTCTTGGGATACAGTCTCCCTTATAATACTCTTCTTAACGAAAAACTGAATTTTTCTCTGACTCTCTGGATTGGTCATAAAACTCCAGTCTAATGGTTTCTAAAACTTTGTGTACTATAATGCACAGTAAGAAATACAAAGAGCATGACGACCATACTTTTAGTTTGGTTCTTGTCAGGTGACTGCATTTTAAATTCTTCTGATTTTATCTGTTACCAGGCTGAGATGGAAGCTCAACCCTGCAAAGTCCCAAAGGTTTTGGAGTGTTTCATTCTTCTTCGCTTGAAATCAGGCCAATTCTTTTCTGCGCTCATATCTTTCCAGCAGTACTTTGGCAAATACAGTCAAAATAATCTGAGGCCCCATGTTTATTCAGTATATTTCATGCTACCAAGTTACTGTAGATAACAGTTTTACCAAATAATTTATCATAAGACAACATGAGTCACTATCTTTCTAGGCTTCAATAACAGTTTCCTTGCTGCTCGCCATCTGCTCTGTAACCAGCGCTACACATTTTGAGTGTTTTGTTGCAGCAACACCCTAATGCCAGTATAAAACACCATGTCAGTCTCCTTAGACCTAATCACGGTGGGGTAACACACAACCCCATATCTCCCTGGTTTACAAGAACAAAGTGTTATTCCTTGATCATATTTGTGAATGACATGGCTCAGCTAAGTCTATGCTCCACACATTGTCTTCATGTGGGGACTAAGGCTGAAGGAGTAAACCACATCTGGGACATTGCAAGTCTCAGGGCAGAGAAGGAAAAATGATGAAGGAACCATTTACTGGCCCTTAAAGCTTCTCTGCTCTGAAGTGGCACCATTCACTTCCACTCACATTTCATTTTCTAAAGCACTTGCTACACCTCCTGCTTGTTTGATGGCATCATCAGAAAAGGCTACTTTTCAGTTTTCATATGCAGGGGCTTCTTTTTCATGTCCTCTGTTATGTGAGCCTTGACTTTGACTGCAATTTATGAAGTGAACTTGAAAGAAAATGCAAGCAATTTTTATTTGTTTAATTTTCATTATCATGATGATACTCTTTGCCAAGACTTCTCTCCTTTCAGTAGTAAAAAAAAAAAAAAGTTTTTTCCTCCCAAATTTGCATAGTTATTTTAAATGCTGCTAAAAGAGTGGTTTCAAGCAGTTATTACTCAGGATGTTTTTTAAACAAAAACACCAAGATTTAATTATTGAACTCATATAATGAGTAAACACCTATACATATCTCATATTGTTTAGATTGTTGTTGATTTCATCATTGTGGTTATCAGAGGGCTGTCTCCAAATTCACTGTCAAGGTCATTGTGGGAATGGTCACAGGGCATATAGGAGAGTATTTGGGGACATGGGCTCCAGAGTCACACTGCCTGTCTCAACCACTTGTTAGTTGTGTGACCTTGGAAAATTCATTTAACCTCTCGGTGCATCAGTTTCAAAAATAATAACTCCTTCATAATAACTCATTGTTGTAAGAATTAAATGATTTAAAGCTAGTGAAGTGCCTAGATTGTAAGTCATTGAGTTTTTGGATAATAATATAAAAGACCAATTGGTAAGGTGTCAAGCTCACTTTTTCAAAAGATTGATTTTGGGGACACAGCAAACTCACAGAGAAATTTTACATTTCTGTTTATCCCTGAAGTACATTTTCAACTCTCATCTCAAAAACAAACCCTCTTAACAGTATCATGAGTGCAATGCTAAAATTATCAGGTTCCCTATGGATAAAAGTTCCAGTTTTTTTCTAGTTTCTCACCACATATGAATTTTCTTCAACTCTGGGTTTTACACACACACACACACACACAAACAAAAAAAGTGAAAATCTGCTGGTTTTGTTTGCACCTAAGTGTGGCAAAACTTTTAAAAGCCCCAAACTTCAAAACATCTTTTCCCAAAATATTTTCAAGTAATTTAATTTCTTGGAAAATGGTTGGCAAACTTTTTCTGTTAAGGCCAGATAGTAAATGTTAGGCTATTCAGGTCATAGATCTCTGTTGTCACTGCTCAGTTCTGCCATTGTAGCCCCAAAGCAGCCATAGACAGTAGTAAATATATGAATGTGACTGTGTTCCAATAAAACGTTTTTTACAAAAACAGGCAATGGGTCAGATTTGGTCTTTAGGCCATAGTCGCTCAACCCTGTCTTAGATGTTACTCCATATTTACCTTGTGATTTTCATTATATTAATATTGAATAAATAACAACATACCCATGGTTGTTTATACTGAATAAACATGGGGCTTCACTCAACTTGTAAAGCAATAAACCACAGAAAATGCCATAAGAAGCACAGTATGCAGGTACATAAAGGTAGAGAAAAACAGATGAGAAGCATCTGCAGATGAGAAGCAGACGATACTTCAGTTCCCCGAGGTTATCATTCGGTAGGAAATGGGATTAAAACAGGCATAAGTTTTATTTTCTGCCTCCAAGCATATATATATAGTCATCTCAACTCTCAATTAACCAGTCAGAGACACACACATTACTAGGGAAGTTTCTAAAACTCTGTGCCCCAAATGGCATCATCAGTCCACTGAAATAATATGTTCCTATTTCCAGGGCTCACTGGTGAATTCTTCATCATCTTACCATTCCCCCTTTCATGTGTCTATATTTTAGGAATAAATAGAAACCATGTATGTCGTTAAGAATGTTTCTCCAACCTTTTGAGGCCCTTTGATGTGCTGGTTCTACTTCCAAAATTGACAGATACTTTCAAGTTAATCAATTATATATCAATCTCTCCTTAACCATGAATTCATTAAACCACAATGGGCCTGAATCAGGGCTGTGGTTGAATGGAATGAAAAGTAAAGCCAGAAACAGTGATAGAACTTGTGTTTGTTTGTGTGTGTGTGTGTGTGTGTGTGTGTGTGTGTGTGTGTTAATTGTTATATCTCAAGTGCTTAGAACAGTATCTGACACTGAGCCAATACTCCACAAACACTTGTCGAATGAAGAACAGAAAATGGATGACAAATGTGGAAGATAAAGGAAGATAGATTGAAAATGAATTCCAGCCCAGCCGGTGTGGCTCAGTGGTTGAGTGTTGACCCATGCACCAAGAGGTCGCCAGTCCAATTCCTAGTCAGGGCACATGCCCAGGTTGTGAGCCCAATCCCCAGTGGAAGGCATGCAGGAGGCAGCCAATCCATGTTCTCTCTCATCTATGTTTCTCTCTCTCTCTCCCTCTCCCTTCCTCTCTCTCTCTAAAATCAATAAAGAAAAAAAAGAAAGAAAATGAATTCCAGACTCTTAATCATGTTAATACTGAAGATGAAGTCTAAAAGATATTATTTAAAGATCTTGCTATTGTGTAGCACTCAGGTGGATAACCAATGCATGAAAACCTCTTTTACTCCAAAAACCATTACCCAGGCAGCTAGAATTCTTGTTTCTACTGTTTCTGCTACTAGCTAGACCAATCAGATTCTTTGTTTTGGGGAATCTGAAACTGAGATTTTACTGGGCACAGAACTAAATGCAAAGGTGCTCAAGTCTTCCAAGAGCCTGGAGAAGCAGAGAAAGCTAGTCTGGAAAGACAGATGCAAGATGTCTCAGAAAAGCAAAGACAGAAGCTGAAGAGAGAGTATTGCCTATGTTAATGAGAGTTTTCTGGTTCTGATTCTGTTCCCTCCGAGAGGCCCAACTACCTTCATGCCATTGTTTCTAGATATCCTCATAATAAATTCACCAGTTGAGAGAAGGGCAAGTAACCAGATTTATTTTCTGATGCTCTAAGCAAAAAGCATTGATTAGACATCAAGGAAGATGACTGATTCCTTTTTGGACATATTAAATCTGAGTTTCCTTTCCTTCTTCAGAAATATTGATACCTTATTTGGCCATAGCTTTCCTACACTCTTCATCATGTTTTCACAAAGTTTCTAGGCCTTTTTCTTACTTCCCTTTTAGGAGATACCTTACAAGGTACGTATATTTTTATTACCTCAACCTCAGAAGAGAAAGTATTCTTATTTCCCAAATCTCTGAGCAGCCTATGATGCCCATCCCTTTATAGTGAATAGTCCTGAAAGAAGGAAGGCTTTCAAGAGGGGTTTGACCGTCAGAAACAAGCATCATAGACAGAGGGTTTTTCTCTTGTACATATGTCCACAAGGCATGATGTTATTCTCTTAAAATATAAGAAAAAATGGGATAGAAGACATACAGAGAGAACAGAGAAATTTGAGCTACAGAATATTATACAAGCAGTGAAATGCATGTCATTTTCTCATCACTTCATGGCTTCAACGACTCTTCACAATACCTTGGAGAAAGTCTGCAAATTTCAAACACCTCTTTGCAAAATGATGTCTTGATGTCACCAGGCTCCACACGCTCACAGCCCACGCTCTTTCAGTTGCTAAGTGCACTGGATTGTCACAGTGTGTTCCAGAGGCTCCAGATTTCTCTCAAATGCAAAAGATGTGCTTCTAATTGGAAGCAAAGTCCTTGTCTTTCAAATACAATATTCTCTAAAAAAAAAAACAACAAAAAAAAAACATTAGATTTCAACCAGTTCAAATGAAAACTGATTTTCAAAGCAAAGCTTATAAGTTCTAAAATTAAATAATGTTATTTTACCACTTGGAATTCAAAGATGACTTATAGATTAGTTTTCCATTATTAGAGTCACTTCATTAGGAATAGAAATCATAACATGCTACTAAAAATATGTATTTCTAACATACTTTGGAACTATTTGTTTTTCAAAAGACTAAGTTTTCTAAGTCAATAATATAAACAACATTTTAAGCAAAAGTGTAAGACTGATAAAAACAAGGGGAAAAATCTATGGCAAGAAATAAGTAAGAACATTTCAATTTATGGGTATATTTACATAAATTTAATAAATATCTATTAAGAGCACAATGATAGAGTAGGAACAAATGAAATATAAAATGAAGTTCATAGACCTGAAGAGTTTAAAGACTAATAAAAGAGGCTGGTCATTCATTCATTCAACAAATTTTTATCAAGCATTTGCCATAAGAAAGATACTTCACTGGGTACTAAATCTTAATGATTACACTGTAGCATTGGATCATATCAACACACGTCATTAAATTTAAAATTTTACTTTAAGATGTTATTATGTCACAAGGAGTAAATGTTTTTTAAAAAGATTAAACCATACAGAAACAAAAAGTGGAAGACTCTCCATCTGTACCACCACTAGGTGGGGTAACCACTATTACATTGTAGGGTATCTTTTCACACTTCCTAAAATAAGCACATGTATATATATACAAATATCTTTTTTTAAACAAAAAATAGTATTGTACTATGCACAGAGTCAGTATAACATACTGCTTGAGAGCATGGCGTTAAGCAATACCACCTCAATTCAAATCACAGCTCTACCACATAACTAAGTTACCTTTTGCAAGTTACTGTACATCTCAATGCCAACATTTTCTAATAGCTAAAGTGGAAATAATATTAGTACATATCTCATAGCATTCTTGTGAAAGTGAATACTCAAAATCACTTAGAGCCTGGCACTTTCTAAGAATTCAATAAATGTTAGCTTTTATTACGTAATTTGTGTTATCTTATTCAAGATTATATTGTGGACCTCCTTCCTCCACCTCATTTTTTTTTTCAAAGACCAGTACCATGGTATGGGTTTATTATAATTAATGTAATACATTCTCCTGTTATTATACATACAGACTGCTCCAACGTCTTCACAAAGAATGCGGCAAATAATATCTTTGTACTTGTACTGGAATGCTTCCAAAGAGCAAATGCCTAGAAAAGAAATAGATGGATCAAGTGGAATAAATACTTTAAAGTATATTTCAGATGCTTCTGAATCTCTCTCCTAAAATGTGCCAACTTATATCATTGCCAACTTACTTGAAATGATACTCTTATTACATACTTAATTTCCACATATACATAGTTCAGTTTCTACTCACTATTTTTTTTCTGTGGAAACACTAATCTTTCTCTGACAGTACCATGTTACTTTAGTTACTATATAATGTTGTAGTATATTTCAATATCTGTTAACTTTATAGTCTTTTGAAAACTTATTCCTGAAACTTTTATTGTTGCAGATTATGGTGGAGATAGCCAGCTGACCACCAAAAACTAATGCTCCTTTTCACAATGTAGCTTTGTTGCCAGAAAGCAGCTGCCTAGTTAGCAACATTTGTCAACACCTACCCCTTACATCTTGCTAGAACCTTTTGACCAGTTCTACCAATGGAAGTAAGCAAATATAATGTGTGTCATTTTCAGGTCAGAGTGATGAGGAACCAGGTATGCTTTCTTCTTGGTCATTGTTCCCATGTAAGCACTCCAAGGACCTAATAGGAGGCCAGAGCCACAGAATGGAAGATGCCTGGCTTGCAGAATGATCTTACGGAAGTCAACCTGACCAGAAACTCTTGCATTTACTGCAAATGAAAAATAAAGCATTTATTGTAGTAACCCACTAAGGTCTTGGGTTTTATCTATTACCTTAGCTAATATACAGATGATGTGTTACAAATGGCATTTTTAAAAAATTCAGTTAGGATTCTAATTGAAATCACATTTTATTTATAGATTAGGTTAAGGAAAACTCACACCTTAATAATGAGTTTTCACATCAGGAGAAAGCACATCTTTACATTGATTCTGATTTTCTTTTATAACCTTCAGCAAAGTCTTGTTGTTTTCTTTATGCAGATCTTAAATGTTTCTTGCTAAGTTTATTTCTATACATTTTATATGTTTTTGTAGTGTAACTGAGATCCTTTTTCATTACACTTTCTATTTGATTATCACTTATAAATAGAATGTTTGCTTTTATAAGGTTGTCTTTTATCATCTTACAGAATCTTGTTTGTGCCCTTGGCTCATTGTTTTTATTTCTTGCATTATTTCTAGCAAATAATAACAGTTTTGCCTTTTCCTTCCCTATATTAATACTGCTTCCTTTATATATATATATATTATTGCATTAGGTAGGACCTTGAAAATAATATTGAAAAGAGTAGTGATAACTTTCTTTTCCTGTTTTAAAGTTTTCCACCATGGTTATAGTTTCTTCAAATTCTCCTTATCTTTCTAATCACTTTTGCTTCATAGATTTTAACACTGTGTTGTTGAGATGATACCACTCGCTAATTATTATATCTTTTTAATGGACTTTATTTTTATCAACCTAATTTTTTCTCTGTTTTGTGGATACTTTTTGTATCAGGAGTAGCCACATTAAAATGTAACCCCAACATTTGCCAGTAGATCAGTCCAGGGTAGGTACTTGACCCACGGAGCTAACAATCTCTTCCTGAGAATCTCTGCTTAGGATTATGAGACTCACTAGCCATTGAAGCTGTAATGGGTAAAACACGGGTGGTACAGGCACTGCCACCAGCTGAGTAAAAGAAACTGAAGCAGATGCACAGATAGAAACACAGATGTCAGATAAGGAAATGGTTTCTTGGATACAGTTTGATTCTGAAGCCTAACTGCATTCCTTCCTTTAGGCTCTGTGAAATATATTCATTTCCTTATGCTAAATTCCCCTTGGCTTAAACTAGTTCATTCATTCCACAGCTATTTATGGATTACCAAGCATGTACCAAGTACTGTTATAGGCACTAAAGATACAGTAAAGAACAAAACTAAATCCCTGCCTGCCTGGAGTTTACATTCTAGTTGGGATATATAATAAGCCAGGGTTAAGGGAGATGGGCGTATGCTATTTAGATAAATAGTCAGGGAAGCTCTGTCTGAAGAGGTGACATTTGTACAGAGGCCAGAATGAAGTGAAAATGAGCCAAGTGGATATCTGGGGATGGTGAACATTCCAGTAAGAAGGAATAGCAAGGGCAAAAGCCTAAGGCACAAAAGAAAATGTTAGCATTTTCAAGGAATGCAAGAATACCAGCGTGACTGGAGCTGACTGGGTGAGGAAAATGGAAGTCAGAGACCCAGAGTGTGAACAAATAACCATCATTAATGATAGATAACTTTAGATCTGTGCAAATGCTCTGAAAATCAGCTAATAAAAAACAACCTCACTCTGTTTCTGAAAGTTGGCAAATCAATGACAGTTCCTGGTTTCTGGAAACCAGCCAGTCAGTGATAAAACTCACAGTTCTTAAAGTCAGCCAATCAATGACAGCTCTACCCGTCTAGACAACAGCCAGCCAAGTGCCGCAGAGTCAGTGAGTCAAACACAGCCTTGCTCCAGTGACCACCTGAAAATCTGTCAATCCCCAAACACCCTGCTTCTGAAAGCCCACCAAACCCTGAATGCCAGGCTTCTCAAAACCTTATTTCAGATCACATTTGCCTTTGTTTGGGGAGACTGTGCCTCATGAGCACAGCTCTGCCATGCAGGCAAACCGGAAGTTCTCTTTTTTTTTTTTTTTTTTTTTTGCATTATATAGTTCAATTTATCATTAATCCCTTAATTCTCAATCTTTTCAAGTTCAACTGCTCTTTATGTGAGTTGGACTTGTGGGTGACAGACACACTGATGCTAATATGAGAATATCAAATTCAGTCTTTTTAATTCTGGCAGTGGTCACCATTATCTGTTATTTATTTGTATATATTTGAACCCAAAATACCAAAACCCAAGTGTAAATTTTGTGATGAATTTTCTAAACAGTGGACTTTTATTAACAAGAAAAGGTCATTTTTAAGCTCTCAATATAAAAAATGGTGGAAAGCCAGATATAAATCAGTGTACACCAACAGCTAAGCATATAAGATGTATCATTTGCTAAACTGTTACCAAAGGAAGTGATAAAATAATTTTTATGAAGACAAATTAAAATGAAGAAGATAAAATAATCACAGCTGGAGTTTTAATAACCTTCCTTCCACACCATATGCCAATCTCAATCTTTTAATTCAACTGATCTAGGTGAAGTGCCCATTGCTTAAAAGAACTTACTGAATGTGTTAAAAAAAACAAAACTTGATGAAATATTTATCCCTTTAGGTGCAAAGGTTATTCATTAATGGAATAATATTTATTTCTAGACAGAAAAAAAATTCCAATTCGAAGTGGGTAATTATTATGGCACTTGCCATGACAATTTCATCCCTTGAAGAATTCCATTCTTTCATATAGATGTTACTAAACACTCTTCCAACATGACAACAAATGGCATCATAAAGAGGGGATAACAACTGATGACAATACTCTTTTTTTTTTTATCAGTACACAATATTTTTAAATTATTGATCAAGAGATCATAGCATAATCCTGAAGAACGGTAAAGCAAGTCATGCCTGAAATACGGTATTATGTGCTTCAACAAATCAAATTTTAAAATTCAGTATAGTGGCTCATATTACTAATTTGAGTATATTTTCTCATTAATGAATGTTTATTGGACGAAAGAATGAAATAAGTTGACCACTGTAGAAACTATGTTACATAAATGGAATATAGACTATAACTGCAAAAAATTGTATAAACAAATCCTGCATAACAAAGAAATATTAAGCAGAGCCCAAGGAAATATAATTAAAGAAAGAGGTATGAAATTTAGATACTTAGAATTTATTTTAGATTAACAAGTAATTTTTAGCATAAGTATGCCCCATGCATTATTTTGTGTTATTTAATGTACATATGCCTAGGCAATTAGAAATAATTAAAATTTAACTGAGTGTCCTTTATTTTATTTTATTTTATTTATTTATTTATTTATTTTTTGCTCATTTCTGGCAACCCTAAGGGAGGGGTAATTCTCTTTTTTTAATTTCCCAGAACTTAAATTGCTTCTTTTAAGAATAACATCCTATTCTTGTTTTATAGATACAGTAAATGTGTAGGGAATCTCTCTGTTTCTGCATGAATTCTGCTGCTTCATAGGAAATTTCCTTTGTTTCTGCACTGTGGGGTCACTCTCATGCTGTTTGTTTTCCTCAAATGTTCAGGAACTGTTGGTTATCTAGTCACACTTATAATTTTGAGTTTAGAATGACCTACTTAGGTAGCTGGAGTGTCTGAGTTCATGAAATTCCCTGTTTTCTTGGCAACCTATGCAATTCTTGGGTAAGAAAGACAGACTGTGCGGCCAAGTGGGCTTTCCTTTAAGAGGCATAGGTAGCCTGCTTTCTGGATGCAGGGGCTCTCCATTCCTTATGCCAAGGGAAATAATGTCCTGGTTTGCCTGAATGGTCACAGGTTACACTTCTTATCCTGGCATAATTATCCTGGCTTGCTTTTACTCAAAAGTGTCCCAGTTTAGACAACAAATTACATTTTCATCCTTCTTATGACAGATGGAAATTAGCTGGGATATTGTCCCATTTTTCTCTCTGGCCCCAGCACCCACCTTGGAAGTGTCTCATGGCAAATATCCCAGTTAATTTAGAGAGCAGAACTCATGGCTCTAACCGGGAGCAAATGCTACAGCAGCCAGTTGGAGAATAAAAGACTGATACAGTTACTCCTCAGCACTGCAGTTAATTACCTTACTGGCTGCCCTCCTCTGCCCTCCTTCTTAGCATCTTAGGTTTCTTTTTTAGGGATTATCAGAGCTGTTATCTTTCACCTAAATAGAATTATAGGTGTGTGTTTTTTATATACCTATAAATGTCATCATCCACAACTAACCCCACCTGCTTTAATATCTAATTTTAAACCTATAGTAGTTACTATAATAATAATTATAGGTATGTGAACACTTACTATGTCAGGCATTGTTCAAAGCACTTTACTTGTATTAATCCTCAGAGAAACACGATGATTTATCTCCATTTATTTTCCAGATATGGAAACTGAGGCACGGAGAGGGAAAGTACTTTACCCAAGGGCTGGAAGACCCAAAGAGACTAAGCAAGTTACCAAGAAACTACTCCACCTAAATTCTTCTTCTGAGACAACAGCCTCTTGCTGGCTTTCTAGAGCTGCTGTGGGTTTCGCACTTCTCAATTAATTCTGTCAATTAATTCAGGTTACGTTAGGAAAGGTTAGCTCATGAGGTCAGTTGTCTTTTTGAACCAAAAGCTTATCAACCTATTTTTTTTCCAACGTGGGTGTTCTGTCACATTGAAAAAGAGCTTCCAGTTTAAATTAGTATTTGTGACCCTGCACTCAGTCTAAACCTTCTATTAGCCAACCCTGGCTAATATGCACAAGCATTCACACACTGCTTCCCAAAGCCTATCAATCTAGAAAGCTGGGTGAAGATCTGGCATAAAAACAGGAAATAGTGCCACTGAAATTTCCACACAGCCCCTGGACATTCCACTGTAGGTTCTTTATGGGCCACCCCAGGGTCATAATAGGGCATCTCTTTGCAGTATATAACTTCAAATCACATTATTTTAAATCAGAAAGAGACAGTTACAATGGAGACCAATCCCATTATTTTGGAAATATGAAAACGAATTCCAAAGAGATCAAGTGATTTACCCATCATCTCACAGCTAATTAGTATAATTAGGGATAAGGCCAGAATTACCTCCGAGTCCTTTTTATTCTGTCTCACTGCTTCTCTATTTGGTTGCTTTGGGAACACACAATAAAAATCATTAAAATCATGTTATTATATGTCTAGAAATTATTGTTTTGCCCTAAATGTTCTGGACCCATACTTTTGTGAAAATTACTATCTCAATTTTAAAGGAAGCCTTTCACATTGGTCAAATGTCTCATGGTTCCCTACAATGTTTTTCAGGTTTTTCTGTGATATGCATGCTAGTGCAGTGAACCCCACTTCTCTTCCCTCCAGAGTTGAACTGACTCATAGCCGTTCAAATATGTTAACATTTTCATCTCAATTGACTCACTTGTCAAGAACAACAGGCTTTTATACCAGTTCCTAGCATAATCCACATCACATCTCTGCTGGATAAAATAAAGAAATAGTATTCTACTTTAAGGCTAATGAACTTGGAAAAGTGAGAGCTTTTCTTTTCCTTTTCCTTGGTTTTCCTGATAACAATTGGCTTCCTGGGGTTCAGATATGTTCTAGAAATTGCAACGTTGAGAAGGTTAAAAGGTGGGGAGGGAGCTTGATGTAAAGGAAAAGAGGGAGAATTAAAAGATGTTTCATAATTAATTGATCAAGACATGACTATTTCACATTGTAAAAGAAATAAAAATGGCCTTCTTGTGCAGGACCATAAGGAGATCTTCTAGAAGGAAAAGCGGGGGGGGGGGGGGGGGGTAGTAAAATAAGCTGATAAGTTTTTATCATTTGTTATAGGGAAGAAATAACTACTGATACTCAATAATCTCTGTTTATAAGCATATTAAGAACTAAATTCTAAAATGTCTGTTGTTCATAAGCCAAACATTCAAGATAGAAAGCAATAATTCTTGTCAATGAATAGCTCTATCTTCTGTCCTTGACTGTCTGCAGCTAAGAAAGCAAGAGCTAGAAAATCTGCTAACATTATCTGCAGCTTCCAGAACATCCAGGTTACCCATCATTCCCTCAGCAGATGCACTTCCTTAGAGTCAGCAAAACCCCTCATTCCATCCCACCCCCAATCACTTGGCCATTTTCCTGCTGACACTGATATCTCCAGTTCCTCTTCTTCAGGGGCACCAAAGTAATATCCCACCTACACTCCTGTTAATCCTAGCTAAAATACTATCTTTTCCTGTTTTATTTTCTTACTAGCTCTTTTTGCTATCACAGATGATCTCATTTGTTTATATACTTGTCGTCTGTCAGTCCTTTTTAGAGAAAATTTGTTCTATTTTAATCAACATGCAACTCCAATTTCTAGAACAATGCCTAACACCTAGGAGGTGCTTGAAAATATTTGTTGAATGAATAATGTATTTGGTTCCCTTGAAGCTTCAAAGCATCTTGTGCTCTGGAATATAAAACAGCAGCTATAAACTCTCACCCCTTGCCCACTTCAATCATCATTTGGAAATGTCCCACCTCTGAAATTAAAACCCATGGAAATCACTTTAATTGCTACCCCCTCATTCTCGGGTATACTCTCTACTGCCTTATTTCCAACAGTTCCAGACTCTCCAGTTGTAACACAAACCTTCCACCAATTCTATCTAAGGCTTTACCTCAATCCCTTCTGCAGCTGAGCTTAGTGAAAGAGCAGTTTACTTCCCCTAGCTCGATGTTACCAGCTCCCACTCTGTCTCAGCCCAGGCATTCTGGTTTCTGTTCCCACCACTCTACCAACACTGCCTTTGTAAGGTCACCACCCCACAATCCCATCAGATTGTAAAAACATTTTTTTTAAAGAAATCTAATACCAAATATGAGGAGTGTGTGGGAAAACAAACGTTCTTGCAGCTAGAGCAAACAGGGCACAATCATTTCGGAGCACAACTGGTAAACTTGAAGACATGAATTCCCAACAACATATTCCCCTACAGAAACCCTCTCACATGAGCACAAGAAGACATATGATAAGTTTGTCACAGCACTATTTGTAATAGCAAAAATTTGGAAATCACCTAAATGTTCACTGTGGTAGAGACTTGTACTTGGTCTTCAAGATTCCCCTTCTCCTTCCTCAACAGTAATTGAACAACCAAATTTTAGGCACGTGGTCACTTAGAAGAACAATTCTTTTTTCCATTCTCCTTTAGAGCTGTGAGGGTGTAATTAAGTTTTAGTCAATGGGATATAAGCACAATCGAGGAATGAAACATCCCTTTCTTCCTTTTACTAGGAACGCAGGTATGTCCACTAGAGATGAAGCAGCCACTTTGAACTCTGAGGAGACATGCACACAAAGGTCCATGCACAGAGGAGTAACAACATGCAGAGAGCCTGTGTCTCTGAACCCATGGCACTCCATACTATCCCTGGAAAACTACCTTTGGACTTATACACAACAGAAAGAAAATTTTCTTTTCTTGCTTAAGACCCTGTTGTTTTGTTTTTTGTTGATCATTTTTAGCCACAATGAACTCTAACAATCAAAACATTAAATGGACTCTAGTACGGCAATAAAGAGACAGAGAAATCTATCCACATGGATAAATCTCAGAAACATAATATCGCAGAATAGTATGCACAAAATAATACTATTTATTTAAAGGCATAAATGTAAAATAACATTGCTTATGGGTTGTTACGTATTTACATGAAAAGTACAAAGCATATGAAAACGATTCACAACAACTTGAAAACAGTGGTTTCTTTAAAGCAGAAACTTTTCTGAATCTACATTGATTAACCAGCTAGATTTATTGATTATCTTATCAGCCAATATAGTCAAAACCGAACCAGTTATATCCTCTTAGTTTGTTCTGTCAAGAGCTTTCAAAGCTGATCTATCCACATTTCCCTTATAAACCACTGCCACTGAAATAAAGTCCTGCTCTTTAATATCTGAGTCACTCCTGAATGATAAGAGGTGAGAGAAGTTGTTTCTAGGCCATCACTTTGTGGAAACCAAGCTAAGGAAAATATCCTGCCAAGCTTCAATAGAACAGCAGCAGCAGAAGTGGCCTCGGCTAATTGGCCACTGTGGATTAACCACAATTGATTCATATTCACCAACTCTTCCCTCAGTGTATACTGAGTTGGAGTTAGGAATACTGACCCTGCAATGTGAGTGAAGCAAGAGCTGGCTGCGGTATTTTTTATATGTGGAGGAAATCTGAGCCTGAGAGGAATGGGAAAATTAACCAGTTAGCCATTTTCAAGTTTCCAGTAATGGTGAGAATAATAACCACCATTTGTTGAGGACTTCTCATGTTACATATATTCGCTTATTTAAAAATTTCACAACAGCCCTATATTATAAATTTTAAAACTAAGAATTAGCAATAGTTAGTGGTCGGTCACATAGGTAGAAGGGGGTTGAACCCAAGTTCTATTTAAATGGTTGTCTGAAGCTAACGTTTATATTCTTGAATATTGTACTAGACCATTTACCACCACTAACAGTATTTATTTTCATGGGCTAGTCACATGGGCAAGTAAACTAAATAGTTGATTACATTGTTCAATTAAAATGGTGATTACATTATACAGAGGCCATTGAAGGGTTTACCCATCCCCAAACATCTCTATATTCTGCAATGTTCCTACCATTTATGTCACTTTGGGGATTAAGTAGTATCCCCCAGAATATCAGTCAAGTTTGTCTTCTCTGAGGGTGACATTACCATAGCTTGATTCTACAAATTAAACTACAATTTAATAACAATCTACTAAAACTAGATTTCCAAAAGAATGAGATATCTGTCACATACACTTTAATGGATAGTATAAAAGTCTTTTAAGGATCAAGTACCCTTGGGAGGAAAGGCTGGAATGAAGGGACCTGGACAGTGAAATGATAGCATAAAGGAGCCGTACACCCTGTGGATTTGGTATCTCACCCTGAAATGGAATGTTTGAGTTTGAGGAAATCTTAAAGATTACTATCATCTCCTTTGTTGCATCCACCAAAATACACCCGTTGCAAAAAAGGAAGCTTAGCCCAGAGAGATCCCTCCATTTGTTCATAACCAAATAGGTAGATTTTAACTGTGCTGAGACTAAATCACGAGCCTTTTAACTCCCAGATCATTTCTCTGTCAAAAGTTGGGGAGAAAAATGCCGAAGAGCAGAAAATGAGGAGACAAAGAATGAAGTATTTGGCTCAATTCACAGTTTTAACCAGCACGAGCAGACACATTCACCACTGCCTCTGTCTGGTTTTGGATGGAGGGAAGAGAAAAGGCAGGTGGTGTGAGGAGATGGCTGGGTGGGGGCCAGCGGCATTCTGCCTCCATTTGGGAAGAAGGCCGTTCAACTCACTGAAATGCTGGAGCTCTGATTTCTGCTTCCTTCAAGCCCACAGCTCATCTGAGGAGAAGGGCAGGGCTGCTTCGATAATGGGAGGAGAGGCTGCTGTAATAGAGCCAGAGGATTCATGTTATCCAGATTCCAGCCCAGTCTGTTCCCACCCCCCACCCCCGCCCCCACATCCCTGTCAAGAAGCATCCCAAGCTCTAGTAACAAGTTGCCCAACAGCTCCCTAAATCAGCAATTTTCAACTTTTTCATCTCATGGCACACATAAACTAATTACTAAAATTCTGTGGCACACCAAAAAATGTATTTTTTGCTGATCTAACAACAACAACAAAAAGGTATAATTGTGATTGATTTACAAAAGAATAACAATAATAGTAATTACCTACCCTTTTTGCTCCAAAGTAACTTTTTAAAAAATCAGGTACCTATACTTGTACAAAGGCTTTCTGGTACCAAGAATTAACCAATCAGACGCAACCTTATTACACAATGTGACCAATAAGATGTAACTCTATTATATGACCTATATATTTATGGTTCAAGACAAGGCATTCACACCAGACAGCTATTGTTGTATTGGCTATTGTCATTTTTTTAATTTAACAATCTAAGGGAAAAGAGGTCAGTGTCTCTGACTAGACAGTCAGGTATTGCATGTTTTAAAAATTATTGCAGCACATCAGTTGAAAATTGCTGCCCTAGATGAGTCAAAGCCAAATTTGCTGTAGTTCTCATCCACTGTTCCTAGTAATGTCCCCTAGAGCCACACAAAAAGGTGAAATCCCTCCTCTACATAATAATCCTTCACATATTTGATGAGTCAAGTAATAATAGTGTTCACTATTAACTATTAACTGTGTTCTAGACACTATTCAAAGTGCTCTACTTATAGTAATTCATTTAACTTCCACAATCCTAAGTACTATTATCATTGGCCCCATAGAAAACTGAGGTATACAGGAGTTAACTTACTCTGCTCTCACAGTTAGTACATATTCAAGCTAGGATTTGAGTCTATTTGCTGCATCATTGTGTAAAGTAAACTTTTCTTCCATATTTTTTGCTACCCCCTTCAGGCCCTTCTCACATGTCATGGGTCTCCATCTCTTCACTCTTTCTTTGACTCACATTCCAGTTGGTCAATGCTGCTTTTATTGTTTGCTTGTTTTTTTTAGAGAGAGAGAGAGAGGAAGGGAGAGATAGAAACATCGATTGATGTGAGAGAGAAACATCCATTGGCTGCCTCCTGCAGGCCCCCAGCTGGGGATGGAGCTCACAACCCAGGCATGTACCCTGACTGGGAATCGAACCCGGACCTCTCAGTCCATGAGCCACACTGGCAGGGCGGTCAATGCTGCTTTTAAACAGTCACTGTCGAAGATTGAGTTCATAGACAAGCAAGTCTGAGAGACAGAGTTTATAGCATGGAGGATGTTTATTAATGAGCACCCTTGATAGCAACACCTGAGGAAGGTGAACAGGGAAAGGCTAGTGGGGCAAAGCAGACCAAAGACATTTCCAAAGTTTGTGTAGCCTATTGACGTATATATCATAAAATATTCACAGGTTATTCTGAAATGTAAAATATTCTCAATTGACTAGATTTAAGATTGGTTGAGATTTTGCCAACATTAAATTAATCACTTTCCCTATTTTTGCCCAAAATTTAGCTAGGCAAGTTCATCTAGAACTCAGTTTATGAAGGATGATAATGGAAACCATTTTACTGATTCAGGCTAATTATGCAAAAACGTCTGGGTATACTCACCTCCTCAGAGATATGATTTATCTTTAAAAATAAAAGGTATGTTATTCTTGTAAATGTTAAGAAAAAATCTACGCAGTCCTTGAAAAAATTATTAGGCCCCTTATATATGTACAGGTTTGTTCAATTGTTTGTTGGTTTGATAATGCTACTACTGGTTGATCAGCCAAGTTGTTTTTAAGAGCTTTGTGGTATTTTAGCAAATCTGTAAAGTAATAGATACTTAGTCCCTAGGAAAAAAAGGAATGGTCGTAGCCCCTGCAAATCTGTTACTTGTCAGATGCCTATTACAGTGGTTACTCCAAATGCTATTAAAGTTAAACCTTGACTTCCTATCTTATTTATTCTTACAGTCTGTTTATCAACTGTTCATATTTCAAAGCTCCTTAAATTTGTGTTCTTGTTTTTATTACATTATCAATTTCAGGAAACACAATTTATGACTTAGCTAGAGGAATTTCTCCACTATAAATATTAAAAATCATGCAAATATATGAAAGGGACATGTGGGGGGAATATTATTGTAACAATAACCATGAATAAAGCAATGAGAAATTTTCCCAAGGGAAATTAAAAGCAGGTAAGTTAAAATAACAGGAAAAAGAATGATGCGGAAGAATCATCCACCTGCTCAGTTAATATACTCTCATTCAAGGTGAACGCCCAAACAGCATTGTTCCTCCACATTAAGTAGCTGAGAAGATATTTTATTTTATTTTTAGTTTATGTTTTTTATTTTAGAGAGAGAGGAAGGGAGAGGGATATAGAAACATCGATGTGAGAGAGCTACATGGATCTGCTGCCTCCTGCAGGCCCCCTACTAAGAATGGAGCCCACAGCGTGGGCATGTGCCCTGACCAGGAATCAAACCTCTCAGTCCATGGGACGATGCTCAATCCACTGAGCAACACCAGCTGGGGCTGAGAAGATATTTGAACGGTAATTCCCATTTTTAAGTTGAATTATTTCCATAAAGTAAGCCAGTCACATTCCTCAGATGCCAGACTCTTACCTACATTTTTTCAGCAGGCCAGAGCGTCTCCTTCTCATACCCAGCACAATCCCAGCTACCTCCTAGGACACCAGACATAACTCCTTGCTCTTAAGTGTAGTTCAACCCTGTCTCTTTCAGTAAACTAACTCCATTCCTTTGTTGATTTTGCATAAATGGTCTTCATGGAAACAGCTCCTTCTCAGTCACACTGAGAAAAGAGCAAAATAACTTGGCTGCTGGTTATATCCATTAGAATTGTCTATATTTTATTTAACCCCCTTGAACTGATGAGTTTGATAGAGGTTCCAGAAAAATGAACAGCCTATCAAATGAGCTATCCTATATGAGCAGCTTTCCCACGAATGAACCGAAGATTTCTATAAGAATTACATAATGTGCTTTGCTCACTCTGCCACAAGTCTTTACCTTGCCTGTGAGGTAAAGCTGAGCTGTCAGAGAGACACATCTAAGGAAGAGGGTCAGCCAGAGGTACTGAACCAAGTTTATAGCTGCAAAGGGAAACTGACTAATCTTAGAAATTTGCTTTTCCTTCCTTGTGCTAGACTTGATCCAACTGGAGGAAACTGACTGGTATTTCATGATTTTCCTTTACAATAAGCTGGGAGCAAGCTGCAGAGGAAACTAAGTCAGGTCAGAGCAGAAAGGAAACTGCTGAGCACCTTCGTCAGTTTCCTGTTGCATCCAGCTGATAGCAGAAAGGAGAGGATGTGATGTTATAGGCCCTGGCCTCAGGTTCTTAGATGCAGCTGATAATCGCTGCTACCCTCCATTCAGTGGCTAGTGATTCATAGTTTTCTACTGACCTAATCTAGATTCAGACTTTGAAGACTGCCCCTTAAGTATCCAGACCTTTAAAATACTTATGCTGTGTAAGATACAGAGAGCCAACAATTAAAATATTTCCTTTACAAACAGCCCCCTGATGATCTACCAAGTTTCAGAAATACACAAGATCTGTCTCCAGGGAAATTAGCTCCTTCAGAATACAGTCAGCTCACTGCAGACATTTCCATGGCAGGGTGGGAGGAATGTCTTCTGATTTAGTTGGGGATACATGTGTGTGGAAGACATTTCCCTAGAAACTATTTCCCGACAGGGGATGTGACTTCTCTACTCAAAAATGCCAATGATCACCCCTTGGTTCCAGAATAAAATCCTAGTTTGTTGCCAAATCATTTGAAAGCCTTGCACAACATAGTCCCTACCTACCTTTCCAGAATTTGTTTCAAACCACCCCACTTATTATTAGAAACAAACAGTCCACACATGGTGTCCCAAGTTTCAGAACTTGGGCTTAGGTCAGACTGTCATCCAAAATGACCTCACAGTTTTTATTCTCCTCTCCAAGTCTTGTCCATAATTTAATCCAGTTCAAGTTGTCGGGTCTCCATCAAGTCTTCGATAATGACAGCAGGTACAAAGAAATTGCACAAGCCTTACAGTATCTGTTGTATCTACTTCCCACTTGGCCATTAATCATTTCCGTGATGGGACACATTTGGGGCTGTTTTGTTGTACAGTACTGTTTCTTAATTCTTGCAATCCTGTTTAAGTCTATATGCTTTTGTAATAATTGGGGAAGAAAGGTGATATATTTTACTTCTTTTTTTGTTTGTTCTTTTTGTTTTTGTTTTTGTTAATTCTCGCCTGAGGATATTTTTCCATTGATTTTTAGATAGAGTGGAAGGGAAGGAGGGGGAGAGAGAAAGAGAGAGAAACATAGATGTGAGGGAGACACATTGATTGGTTGCTTCCTGCGTGACCCTGACAGGGGCCAGAGATCGAACCTGCAACCCAGGTACGTGCCCTTGACCAGGAATCAAACCTGGGACCCTTCTGTCCGCAGGCTGATGCTCTAACTGCTGAGCCAAACGCAGGGCTATTTTACTTCTTTATCTGCCTACACCCCATCCAGAATAGTGTCTTCAATTCAGCAATACACATTTTAGGTTAGTTTATTGAAAGTACATGGTATTAAACAGGAATAGATGCAACCATGTATAACTTTAAGTGAAGTGGAATAATCTAGTGCTACAATAAGACACTTGTGAGTTTGGGGATTTAAATAGTTTAGGTTCTTACAAATTCTCAGATTTATAGTTGAATAGGAAATGCCTTGACTATTTTAACCCTTCAGCCAAACTAGTAAATAAACAAAAGCAAATAAAAACCTTTCTGAGTTTGGGTGATAATGTTGTAGGTTTATGGATGATAACAAACGTATCTCTGTGGTGCAGGATGTTGATGGTGGGGGAGACTGTGAGTGAGGGGGGCAGGGGTATACAGAAGATCTCTGTACCTTCTGCTCTGTTTTGCTGTGAACCTAAAACTGCTCTACAAAATAAAATTTATTTAAAAAGTAAAACCTTCTGTATTGAACCTGTTTATGTACCACACCAGACCACTCACTTATTATTAAAAACCTCAAACCTCAGCCAGTTCATGCTTTCACCATTATGCAACAGAAAGAGGAATCCTGTGTACATTGTCAGCTGACAAGGAGGGGCTACTGTACGTGCACATTGGCTGGGCTGGACCCTGGAGGCTCTGCCTTCACCAGAGGCCGCTTGGACTAGTTGGAAATCACAGAAGGGTAAAAGGAGTTAATGTCCCCATGGGGTAGAATTTAACCAGTAGGAGACAGGGAGAATACAACAAATAAATTGTCTTTCATCCTATCCATGGACTGTTCTGGTTTCTCATGGCCTCTCTGGACACCAAACAATCAGCTGTGCTTGTTGTGAAGCTGTGGCCAGCTTAATAACATCGCCTGGTATTCACTCTCCTCTCCCTGACTCACTCCCTTTTTGTCTTTCTTCTCACTTCCCTGAGACAACACCCCTTTCTAAAATGATGGGTATGGAAGCTCTAACTTCAGGTTCTATTTTCTAGGAAATCTGAACATCTGTCAAATGCCAAACCCTGTGCTTGGAGTTAAGGAAAAGATATAGTGCTCTATAGTAACAAATGCTCTTTTGTTTTGTTTTGTTTGCTTTAATAGGTAATGCATTCCCATGGTCCAAAAAAGTAAAGGCACAAAAGGGTCAACAGCTCCCACACACGTGCCCCTGGTACTTCATGTCTTCTGTACCCTGTCCCCCTCCCAATAATATATCTTGGAAATTGTTTCAGTCAGTGCATTAAAAACTTCCACAACATTTTCATCTGCATAGTATTCCATCATGTGGATGTACCTTGACGTATTCTCCTATTGATAAAACTTTAGGTGGTTTCATTCTGATTCTATTACAAATAGTACAGAAATAAATGTCATTATATGTACGTTGTTTTGTACACATACCTGCATATTTGTAGGTGAAATTTCTAGAAATGATACGTGTAGGTCAAAGAGTGTGTGTGTCTGCCTACGAGCATCTGTTACTGCATATTCTCAACAACATAGTATGTTAACAAAGTTTTTTCTTTTTATGTTTTTGCTTAATGAAAAATGGTATCTCAGCATATATTTAAATTGCACTTCTCTTATTATGAGTGAGATTAAACATAATTTCAGATGTTCAAGAGCCATTTGTTTTTCCTTTTCTGTGAACTGCTTGTTTTTTAAAAAAATTTCTTTATTGATTTTTAGAGAGAGAGGAAGGGAGAGAGAGAGAGAGATAGAAACATCAATGAGATAGAACATCGATTGGCTGCCTCCTGCATGCTCCCAACTGGGGACCAGGCCCAGAACCTGGGCATGTGCCCTGACCGGGAATCGAACCAGCGACCTCTTGGTGCATGTGTCGACGCTCAACCGCTGAGCCACACAGGCTGGGCTGAACTGCTTGTTTTTGAAGAAATCTTTACCAAGGGAACAACCTTTGGAGGTTCTATTTTTAAAACCCTGTGCACCATGACTCAAAGAAAATTAAATTGAGGTCTTTAACACAACTCTCACTATCACTGCTTGAGATATTGCAATTTATATCATCTCCAAGTTGCAAAGTCTGGTCCCCACACTCAGTGAGTTCACAGTCCAGCAGTAAATCATGACGGTAGGGAGAAGGGAGTAAATCAGGCTAAAGAATATTCAGCTGTCCTAATTTTAATGCCCAAAGAGGCAACACACACTTGGCTGATGTTGGTACCCAAATGCTCAATGTGATTGCTGGGTGGACTGTCACCGGCATCTCTAAGCAGTATCAGGGCTAAGAGGGGCAGGAAGTGCCCTGGTTGTAAGAACTCTCCCAGGGGGAAGACTGACTCCAGCCAGAAGTGGATAGGGGTGGAACAGGCAGGGACTGGGATATCACCAGCATTAGGGTAAAGCTATCTATGTAGAAACTACTATGGGAATAGATAGAGGATAGGATGGAAGAGAGGTCTAGAAAGTTCTCACGCTGACAAGACTTTTGAACAGGACCTTGAAGGATGAGGTGGAACAACCAGACAGAGAGGCATGGCCCTTCTACACAAAGGGAAAATAATGAGCAAAGGTATGGAGGTCTGAGATCTTTTCTCTGTGACTAAAGACTGATCCAGGATGGCCAGAGGTCAGGAAAGGCACACGTGGGTGACTGTGTGTGTATGTGTGTGTGTACATAGGTAAGGAGTATGAAAGAGGCAGAATGAGAGATGAGGCCACCCGTTAATTAAAAGCTTTTTTTCTTTAGGGTTCTTTTCAACTGAGCTCAAATTTTCCCGTAAATTTTATTTGGCATAAATGAAAAGTCCTAGCATAAACAAAGCTTGGGATGATGTATAAACAACCTATTTTAGGGTATTTCCCCTAAAATAGGGAAGCTCACTAGGTCAGAGTGTGTTGTCTCCTACTAGTCACAAGGCCTCTTCATCCTCTCAAATAAAAAATAAATCCTCCCCAAAATAAAAAATAAATAAAAATAAAAAAATAAATCCCAAAGGCCCTGGCCGGTGTTGCTCAGTGGTTAGAGCATCAGCCCACACACCGAAGTGTCATGGGATCGATTCCCGGTCAAAGGCACATACCTGGGTTGCAGGTTCAATCCCCGATCCCAGTGGGGTGCGTGCAGGAGGCAACCAATTGATATGTCTCTCTCTCCCTCTGCCCTCTCTCCCTCCCTCCCTTCCATTCTCTCTGAAAATCAATGGAAAAAATATCCTTGGGTGAGGATTAATAAATAAGTAAATAAATGAATCCCGGAGCATGAAGGTTAATGGGTATATTTGTAAAGACAGGGCAGCATAGTCCCTGCATGAAATAGAGCAAAAACATATTTCAAAAAATAAGGAAATGTATACCCCTTTTATATCTATGGTTATTAGAACTGTTAGAATAAAGAACAATAAAAGGTAGATGCAAAGAGAGGTCAACAGAGTGAAATTAGCTACATTACAGAACTCTAATGATACCCACTTCCTGAACACCCAATAGATTTTCCTAATGAATACTAGAGCTGTAACCATTTTAAAAATCTGCTTGGCTATACCAAGAAAAAAAATCCATAATTATTTTTTCAAAGAGACATTGCCAAGGTTTATCCATGCCAAAACACTGAAATAAATTTTAATGTGAAATGAGCCACAGAAATGATAATAAGAGAGAAGCTTACAAAAGCTCTGTCATCTGCAGACACATTGGCACCAGCTACTCTTCTTTCAGCTCCTCCTCACACTGTTCTCCTCTAATCCTTGATGTTTATATTATCCATCTCTCTAAAATCCAACAACTTGCAGACTCCAGGGCTTAAAAACAAAAGAGCTCAGTTCCCAAATCTTTACACATAAGGTAAAAGGAGCAACAGAGGTTCAAATGACCTCACTAGTATCCTAGAGTATCATTCTCCCTTGTCCTGAGACTCTAAGCAAGGCCATGTCCAGTCCATTCTTCTTCTGTAATGGCTACTGTCCACATCTTGCTCTCTTAAGGACTCAGGACAAATCAGGCCAAAAACTTCCCATTGAAGTAGTAGGAAAGTAGAGAATGAATGCACTGAGCTTAGAGTTCCAAGCATTAGTTGAGAAGTAATTGCATAGGGCAGGCTGGGATAGGTAGCAGAGGTTCTGTACTCTCTCTCTCTCTCTCTCTCTCTCTCTCTCTCTATATATATATATATATATATATATATATATATATATATATATATATATATGTTTTTATTGCTTTTTTAGCAAGAGAGGAAGGGAGAGAGAGATAGAAACATCGATGAGAGAGAAACATCAATACGCCGCCTTCTGCACGCTCCCCACAGGGGATCGAGCCCACAACCCCAGCTTGTGCCCTGACCGGGAATCAAACTGGGACCTCTCAGTCTGTGGGACGATGTTCAATCCACTGAGCCACACCAGCTGGGCAGTATTACTTTTAAATAATTATTTTAGCTAGTTTCACCTTTATAATTTCCCAATCAGATTTTCTTAAATTGCAAAAGCAGAACTTTATTTCTTTGGTAGCCTTATTTAGTTCCTCAGTATCCAGCTTCCTGGTTCATAGCATTATCATTTCATACTTTAACCATTATAACCCGTTGATATTTTTGTATCTTTTGTATGTTCTTGATTCCACGACTTTACTATCATTTTATCTAGAATGCTCTCTTGTCTTCCCTTAACGTAATCTTAAACATTCTTCAAAGCTGAGCCTAAATTTCACATTCACATAAGGCCTTTTCTGACCGCTGTAATCCATGGTGGTTTCTCTTTCTTTTGAGTTCCTATAGCATCACTCAGTATTCATGTTTGTCTTGTACTGCTGGTCTTTTTAAATGTGACTGTGACCCAAATGTTTCCAAGACCTCCGCCTTCCCTTTAGCATTAAATCGAATAAATCAAACTCCTACTGCACATAGCTCTGTTCTCCTGAGAAGAACACTTGAATTTACTGAGTCTCTCACCTTTTGCTCCAAATCTCTATTCACAGCTCACTGTTTGATCCTTTCTCACCATCTTGCCTCCTGTATCTGCAGTGCTCTCCTCACACTCCTTTCTCCCCAAGAAGAGACGTAAGCTTTTCTCCTCCATTCCTTAAAGCATCACTAACAACACAAGGCTGTTCCATATAATGAACCTTTACTAAACATTTGGGAATAATAGAAAATAACTGAGCTTAGAACAGAAAGTGATTAAAAGTTCTATATGCTAATAAAAATAATTATCAATTATCGAGCACTTAATATGTGCCAAATACTGTGCCAAGCATTTTACATGCGTTATTTCATTTAATATTCAGAGCATCCTTACACTTACTATCACACAGCTGGTAAGTTGGGGAGCCTTTATTCAAATCCAATTCTGGCTCTACAGTCTGCCATAGTCATTACTGTTTTTAAAATGCATGGCCCTCAAAGAATCTCTTATTGTATGTAGTGGATTTTATTGGTCACCTATGCAATGTTTATTCTATTTGTCATTACTCCTTATAGAAATTTGATTGTTCAGGAATCCACCTTCTTCAAGCCCCACCCCTGAATCTTCTTAGCAATTACGGTTGGCAGTTATTGGCTTGGGCATGGACATGTGATGCCTTTTGGCCAATAAGATGTGAAAGAAAATCTGGGCTGCTTTTAGGAAAAGTTCCCTTCTCCCAGAGAGATACACAGAAAGAAGTAGTCTCATCTCCTCATCACTGTCCTGTCCAAAGGTTATACATGGAACTGCTCTGGCATCTTATAACCACAAGGGGATTACCCTGAAGACAAAAACAATACAACAAAGTGTACAAAAAGATAGAAGAAACCTGTTCTTTACTGTTGGCCCATATTTAGTCTTAAATATTCCTGCCTCTGGAGTTCTTAGAATAATAGTATTATTACTTACATCCATTTCGACACCAGGATTCTGTTATTTGCATTCTAATAGACACTTGGCTTCTCTCTTCTAAGAGTCCAGCCTGCTGCTATTGCAAGCATTCACTCTCCTAACATCTGTAGCCTTTGAGTCCCAGGTTCCCAAATCTACTCTCTCTGAATGTCAAAGCACAACAAATTATATTACTTTACTATGGAGAACAATTAGTTTCCCGGTGTCTCAATTTCTCCCATCTAGCCTCCAGGGTCCCCTTCCCACCACTTCATTGCCAAGGTCTCACTTAATGAATTTTCCTTAAAAAATTTTCCTCAGAGATTAGATGCCAAAGACCAGGAGTCATATTACCCACGTATGAATCTCAGTTCCATTTCTTGCTAGCTGTATAAACTTTGACAAGCTACTTTCATTTTTCTAAGGCTCAGCTTCATCTGTCAAAGGGGAATAATAATTGTGGGGTTGTTATAAAGATCAAATGACTGTCATCCACACAATGCCTTTACAGTAGCACCTGGCACTTGTAACAATCAAGATAAAATGCTGATTGGAAGTAAAGGAAACTAGCTAAGGTAGGCCAAAAAATAAATTTCCATTCTGCATGTTAGCTCATAGAATGCAAAGCCCAGCTTGGTAACCAGGCTCAGAAGAGACAAGGACCAGGGCAGCCCTGGGGATTCAGATAGCAAATAGGAAGTAATCTTTTTCAGTCTTTTCATTCCTCCAGTCAAGATTGAAATTCCTGAGAGCAAGCTTACAATTGGCCTAGCCTGGGTCATACCCACCTCTTGATATAGCTGAAAAAATACCTCGGTTAATAGTGTCACCAGTCTGTCTCCCATAGTGCCCCAAAGCAAATCTGGAGTGCTGTCACCAAAAGAAAGGGTAAAATGAAAAACAAATGACATAGCTACATTGGTTAGTCTATATTTGTTATGTGATGTTTACAGGGCAAGGAGTTTGTCTTATCCAAATAATTCAACCATTATCGATGTTCAAGGTTTGTTGGTTTTTCATATGTGACTTGTAGCACTGATTATTTGTATTTTTAGGGCTTGATCCAAAAGAAAACACATTTATGCTCGAGAAGTCTGTCAGTGATAATAATAAAGGGATATAACAAGGTTGTTTTTGAAGGGTGGGTAAAGCAAAGTAAAGGTGAGGTTGTTAACCAAAAAATATCAGTATTAAAGAAAACAGTGGAGGAAAGCATGGACAATTGGGAATACCATTGTCAGCCTGTCTTCTTCATCTTTTTCTGAATTCTGCATAGATTTCAGCCCTAGAGGATGAAGTTAAAAAAAAAAAAGATAGGAGGAATTGGTAGGAAAACATCTCAATGGCCTAATTGGGTCTTTTTTGTTTAATCTTTAGAGAGAAGTGTTGCTGTTTTTTTTTAACCTCAAGCATGATCAGAAAGGAGATTTCATGTTGCATCTATAGGCAAAAACCTTAGAGAAAACATTCACTTCACCCTTTATCCCTTCTTTTGTTTTCAACCACCAATTTGTGTACATTTTTTCTTATAAACATATTTTTCCTTCAAATCCATTCGTATCATCAGAGACAGCCTGGATACCAGTCACCGTGTGGTTGAACTTCCACCACGGCCCGTCTCCTGAGCGCTTCTTTTTGCTGCATTCTTTTCTATGAAATCACAGCATGCGTCCATTTCCTCAACTGTCATTTCGTCTCATGCTTTTCAAATCATACTTAAACTCCTGATCCAGATGTGAGAGCAATTTGGCTGAGACATCTGCTGTCTCTTTGTTCATCCGCATGGATTCTACCGATCTGATTGGTGAGGCAGATGCCCCCTTCCTTCCTCACTGCTCCATGTGCGTCCCTACACGCTGAGGCTGCAGACATAGAAACACAGGCAAACAAACAGAAAGGGAAGTCATGGTCTTGCATGAGCTTATTTAAGGAAAGAGTAGAGAGTAAGGGGAGAGGGAGGCCTGGACCCAAGTTTTGGGGAACTTCAGCATTACATGGCCGAGTGGCAGAGTGTGAGCATGGAAGGAAGCAGAGAAATGTGTGTTGGGGAGGAAACCAGGGAAAAAGAGGGCTTCAAAAAGTAAAAAGAGATCATACACAAAATGTGGTATATACCTGCAATGGAATATTATTCAGCCTTAAAAAGGAAGGGAATTCTAACGCATAATACAGCACGAATGAAACTTGAGGACATTATACTAAGTAAAACAAACCATTGGCAAAAGGACAAACACTGTATGATTCCACTTTAACGAAGTACCTCGAGTAGTTGAACTCACAGACACAGAAAGGAAAATGTTGTTTAATAGAGTTCATTATATGGAACAGCCTTGGGTTACCTTTTGCTGTGGATGGATCGTGGTGATGGTAGCACAACAATACACTTAATGCCACTAAGTCATACATGTAAAGGTGATTGACATGGTAAAGTTTGTGTGATGAGCATTTTACCACATTTTTTTTTTTCCAAAAGAAGGAGAGGTAAACAGAGTCAGATGTTACTAAAAGGTCAGGTATAAGGAGGACTGAAATATCCCCTGTGTTTTAGTGTTAGGGAGACTGTCCATGGCAAATGCTAGGGACATCCTGCCTATGTTATGGATGACTTCAATATCCACATGTAAACATACCCACATGTTTTCTGGTTCATGACTGACTTTCAGTTATTTAACTGCCTTGTCAATTAAATGACTGACTTTCATGACAGACTCGCCTCTCTGGTTCCATGGCTCACCTCTTCCTCCTCTCCCAGCCCTCACATGGTATATTTGCTTCTCCCTGGTGTACTCTCTCGCTCCCACACATATTTCATCATTTCCTGCATAAAGCTTAACAGGACTTAAATATCCTGTTTCTCAAGTAGACTACTTATACATACCTCCTCTCTGCCAGCCTGTCTCTCTCCCTTGTTTCCAAACAGTGGCTAAACACTTCCCTCCTCCAAAGCTCTTTCCTAGATTGACTCCATTTCGCTTCAAAAATTCTTACCACTGTCTTCATCTTCATTATCCACTTAATGAAATGTTTTTCTTATAAAAAATGGTAAAATGAAAATTTTTTTTAAAAGTTAAAAAAAAAAAAGAAAAAAGCCTGGCCAGTGTGGCTCAGTGGTTGAGCATCGACCCATGCACCAAGAGGTTGCTGGTTCGATTCCCAGTCAGGGCACATGCCCAGGTTGTGGGCCCGATCCCTAGTGGGGGGCATGCAGGAGGCGGCCAATCAATGTTCTCTCTCATCCATGTTTCTATTTCTCTCTCCCTCTCCCTCCCTCTCTCTCTAAAATCAATAAAGAAAAAAAATTTTAAGAAAATGTTTAAAAAATGGTAAAATGCCATCTGTCATTCCTTCAACAATTATTTATTAACTTAACATTCCATACTATTGATAGAGCCTCTACTCCAAAGCGGATAGTATGGTGGTCGCTAGAAATACCATCTACACCTTCAAACAGCTCCTAGTCCAGTGGGGGACGATTTGTCTTTTCCCAGGCCTTGTACTGAGAAGTTTTTGTCTTGAGGTTAAATTTTAAAATGTAAAAGGCCAAGGGAAAAAATATATCTTTATGGAAAGATTTACTACTGTCTTTAGAGACAATGTAGTATTACAGTTTCAGTAGGAACTCCTTCCCACCGTTGATAAATTAAGTATACTATAAACTCACTGTGCTGGCCTTGTTATAGGCCCATGGCATAACATCTACAACAGAACTTTCTCAGCTTCCCTACACAAATTTTATGTTCCAATGAAACCGATTTATTTCATTTTCCCATTTCCAAAACGTGACTGATGACTATAAGACACGCTGTCAATTAAATAACATTTTAGAGCAAAAAAAGGATACAACCATACTACATTCAGATAGTCATTCTAAGACACAGACCAATTACATCAATTTGGAAATGTTCAACTGGAAGGGGGAAGCGGGAGGATGAAATGTGCATCTTAAGGTTAGAATTATAAAGTATTTGCTGCTCTCAGAAAATGCCTTGCCTTTCTTGGGCTCCAAACATGTGCTTATGCTTTTCCTTCTGTTTGAACTCTCTCTTTTCTTCCTAGCCTTAGCTACAACCTATTCAGTTTTTAAGGAGCCCTTCCTTCCTCTCATGAAATCTGCCCTGATCCTACCAACCAAATGTGATATTTTGTTTGTTCATTGGTTCATTCAACAAGTATATACTGAAAGCCTGCTACGTGCCAGGCACTGTTCTAGGCATCAAAGATTAAATGGCAGACAAGACAGACAGACAAAGTTCTGCCTTCATAGAGCTTATATTTTACACGGGGAGACAGATAAAAGTCAAGTGAATTAACAAGTAAATAAATAAATATAAATTGTAATGAGTGCTGTGAAGAAAAACAAGAAAACAAGGAGCTGAGACAGAGAATTATAGTGGGGAGTGTCCTCTCTGACAGATGCTCGGTCTGGGAAGGCCTCTACAGGGAGGTAAAAACATAAGCTGAGACCTGAAGGGAGAGGAGGGGTTATGTAGGCAGCGTGGGAAGAAGATCATTCCAGGCACAGGGAACAGTATGTGCAAAAGCCATGAAGCGGAGCTGAGTCTGATATGTTTGAGAAACAGACTCTTCCTTCCTTTGAACCTCCAGTGTATTTTATATCTTCCTTTGGAGTTTACACTAGTTCCCCTTGATCGTAATCCTCGTTATTATTTTTTTATTCTTGTTTCCATGCCTTATAATAGTACATTCTTGAGGGCAAGAATTGAGTCTAACATATCTATGTTTTCCTCTGCAGTGCCTAGGACAGTACCCTGCACAAATTAGATGCTCAGTATGTATATTTTGGATTTCATAAGACTACAAATTCGGGCTATATTTACTTAGTTCATTACATAATCTTTTAATTGAGCTCTATTTTAATTGAGTACTTTTAGTTTTTACCAATGGTTGTTATAACAGCCATATTAAATTCATTACAGTATTTGCTGTAAACTGTTATTGAAAACATTATTCAATATATTATTCAATGTACCCTCTAAGAGTTCCTTTTGGAATTCAGTGCTGGCAAAAATTTTATTTCTGAACTAGTTTACTTCTCCCCTTCTAAACTCAAGATTTTTATAATGGATTATGCTTCACCTTACTGTTGTGGGAGCTAGAAAACTAAAAATCTATTTGACTATTTAATTTAAACAATTAAAGTAACATGTTTATCTCTATATTTATAATATTTGTGTTTTTCTTTTTTTGAAATTCTGACTTTTCTCTTGATGATGATTAATATCACAATTTGCTGGGCAATGTGCCAAGTGCTTTACATTTCTTTTTTTTTTTTAATCCTCACCCAAGGACATTTTTTTTGCATTTATCTTCAGATAGAGCGGGAGGGAGAGAGGGAGGAAGAGAGAGAGGGAGGAAGAGAGAGAGAGAGAAACATGGATGTGAGAGAGACACATCGAGTGGTTGCCACCCACATGACCCCAACCGGGGTTGGGGACAAACTGCAATGGAGGTACGTGCCCTTAGCGGGAACCGAACCCGGGACTCTCTGGTCCGTGGGCCAACACTCTAATCGCTGAGCCAAACTGGCCAGGGCTACATTTCATATTTAACCTTTACAACAATCTTGAGTTTTACAGTGAAAAGAAAGAATAAAACTGAGACTTAGAAAAATGTCAAACAGTAGTTAGTATTGAAGCCTGGATTGAACAGGCAGTCTGACTTTCCCACTATGCTATATTTTAATATTTTATCATGTGAAGTGTTGTAAGTCTCTTAAAAAAATTTCAGGGCCCAGCCAGTGTGGCTCAGTGGTTGAGTATCGACCCACACACGAAGAGGTCGCCAGTTCGATTCCTGATCAGGACACATGCCCAGGTTGTGGGCCAGATCCCCAGTGGGGGGAGGGGCATACAGGAGGCGGCCAATCAATGTTCTCTCTCATCGATGTTTCTATCTCTCTCTCCCTCTCCTTTCCTCTCTCTAATATCAATAAAGAAAAAATGTTTTAAAAATAATTTCAGGAAAGTGGAGAAAAGAATATTCCTAAGTTTATATGTACATATGTATACTTACATAACATTATTTGAATTGAATTAAAAATAAAATACAGCAGATATTGATAACCTATCTCACACACCATCATATTTGGGGATCACAATGAAATATACCAAGAGGATGCTAACCCTTTAAACATTTGATGTAGATGAGTAGAACCTAAATGACAGAGTATTTTCATGCAGTTTTAACACACAATAAAATTTAAGAGGTAAGAAGTTTTATTTTTAATTTTCATCAGAACATGAGTTTGAATAAAGAATCCCTTAAACTGTCAAGTTCAAAATGTGGCCCAACACAGTGCAGTAAATTTCAAAGAGAGTTCTCAGCTGCGTTGCAGTAAAATTCCTTAGATAATATTTGCCACGTTTTAATATAAAACTGGTTCCCAATAGGGAATTGGATCATGGGTTTCCAGCTCTTCCAGGCACTCCAGTTGAGCTCATCAGAAGGATTTCATATTAACACTTAAGTAACTGCAGCCTCTGTCAGCCAAGATTGCTTTTGCATTTTGGGGAAAATAATTTATAGAGAGAAGGGAATTATTAGAGTGTATTCCCAAGGCAAATGCTATCTTTTAGGGCAGTGTTCAAGGCTATCTTTTTTTTTTTTTTTTCCCCACTCATGACAAGGGTTTTTATGAGCACTAGTAAGAAAACAGGGCTATTAATGTATTGAGAACTGAAAAAATTGCCAGCAAAATATATTTCCCTTCGCCAAAGCGACAGAGGCAAGAAAGCTAAGTAGAAGAACCTGTTTGGGGAACAAACAAGGCCACAGAAGGAAATCCTCCCAGGGTTTTCAAACTCATTTAGTGAGAGCAATAGCTTTTTACTCTCAGGAAGAACAGCTGTTTCCCCAGAAAAAGGAAAAAAACCTTCAGAGTCACCTTGCTGAGCCAACATACAATTGGAAAACAGCAAAATACGGATTACTGAAGAATAATTCAGGAGGAAGGTAAAATATCTGCACATCTGCAGCATAGTGTGTTTTGCTTATCCCTTCCTAGGTTTACCTAATGATATTATTGGGGGCTTGGAGAGGGGGGAAGAATTAAGAAGAAAATTTAGTTTTCTCAGTTTGGAAGGGATTAGCACAAATTAATTGCAGCATATTATCAAAGCGGTCAGGATTCAAATGAACAAATTTTAATACAGCCATGGGCAGTGGAAAAAAAAAATGCTTTCTAAAGATAAGAAAATGATGGCATAAAATGGTTGCAAAAAAGCCCAAGAGACATAAGGGACCAAAAGATGTGTGAATCAGTACCACTAAAGACTGCACAGTATAGGCATGTGCTTGTCCAAACAAGGGTTTGCCATGCAGGAATTGCCAGATGGTTCTGCCCATTGTCAAACTTGATGTTGTTAATGAGATGGGGCTGGGGGGAGTAAACCATCCGTTTTATCTAAATATTTCTCCTGCAGCATACTTTCAACAAGTTGCTTGGGTATGATAGTCTGCCAACTCAACTTGGTGAGTCTTTCAAAACCTCATTCATTATTTTATCAGTCAACTGACATTTACTGGGTGCCCACTAACTGCCAGACACTGTGCCAGACTGGGAGGATACAGGGATGAATAAAAGAAGGGATTCTGAGAAGCAGATGGTGTGATCAGGTCTCAGAGAAACTGTTTTACTGCTCAAACCTCCAAGAGCTTCTTTGACATAAAAGAGATTCATTAGTTTGTAATGGAAAATGTTAAGGACCTGAATTGTGAACTGGGATTCCATTCCTGATAAATACTCACTGTGGGGCCTAAGTTATTGATCAGAAAACGCTTTGGGAATATAGATTTAGAGCAAAGGGAGTTGGATTTGTTTGAATCATGGTACCTTCTCCAAAGATACTTTTATTCATTTCTCTTTAAATTAACCCTCCATCCCATCTGATATTTAGCCTTCAGCTAAGAATTCTTCTCACTCTGCTTATACTTATTTTCTCACCTGCAACTCTGATTACCTTTGTGTAGTAATTAAGAGCACAGTCTTTGGAGTTAAGGAGACCTGGGTTTGAATTTTGACTCAGCCACTAGCTGTGTGACCTTGGACAAGTTGCTTATCCTTTCTGAGATTCACATTCCTCATCCATAAAATGAGGGTAATAATAGTACCTGTCTTACAGGATTATTTTGAAAATTAAATGAGATAATATATGTAAAACAGCTAGCCCATTTAGTTACAGCTAACACAACCATTATTCTGAAAGTATCTGCTCTCATAGCCAAGTGGCATATAATCTTCTTGACTTCTGCAAGTATTACTTTTTCCAATATTCTGTTTCATTTAATATACAATTCATACTCTAAAAATAATACAATAGCATTATGAAAAATTTAGAAATTACAAGGAAAGATGCACTAACTCTTAATTTTGCCCTCCTAACCCAACCATTTAAATTTTTAAATTATTCCTGATATTATATTTACAGATATCTGCTTGTATTGGATCTAGCTGAAATTGAAAGAAAAAAGTGCTTCAAAGCATGGTATCCTTTGGTTTGATATGCTGTGCTCTGCTGTTCTAAGACATGAAAGCCAGAGGACTGGCTTATGGCAGCTAGTAGGTAAAGAGGTGAAGAAACACCTTTCTGTCTCTCTACCCTAAAAATATAGGCGAAAATGAGGTATTTTGTTGTTGTCATTTGTTTTGTTTTGAGAAGAAGATAATTTGAAAGGACTGGAATTTTCCAAAAGCTTACAATCACCTGAACACTTTCTGTGTGCATTGCTAGGCAAAGGAAGTCACACATGAGCCTTGTACTTTTAAACGATTGAGTTAAATTATGGCTTGGAATACTGGAATAATATGGAACCAGTGCCTTTGCCAAATGACATACTCTGCTCTGGATTTACTGACATTTCATCTGTTATTTTGAATCAGAACATGGAGGAATTTGCAATTATGTCATTCTCTGCAGCCAAAAAAATTCCAGTCATTTTCTGATTTTTATCTGTCAAATATGTGCTGAAAATTTTTCAAATAATTTTATTTTAGAAGCCCCTTTTGCAAACCTCAAAGGCCCCGAATTCCTTGAAATGGTAAAGACTTACTTCTTCAAGTAAAAACTCCTATTGTAAATAAAATGTTGGAACTGTGGTGCACATGCAATGTTTGGCAACACATCTGGTTTTTCTGCTTTGAGGAAGAAAGACAGCCATGAGTCACGGCTTTCTTCATCACTTTGCATAGGCACCCAAGCCCTTGCCAATAGTCCTGAAGAAGTTTTGCCTATTGCCTTCATCAATTTCTCCGGACTCAGGGCTTTGACTCATTGGGGTTTGAAGGAAATTTTTGTCAAGAAATGGAAGCAGAATATGAACATATTCATTGAATTTCACTCCTGAAATAATTCCATAAGGAAAAAGTCATTTGCGTTCTGATTTATTTGATCACGTGAATAAGGTAAGGCTTATTTTCAGCCTAAGCTCCTAAGGGCGCCATTTTGGAAGCTAACTAAAATGTGCGGGCACACACACACACACACACACACACACACACACATGCCTACACAGAAAACCCACCAGGCCTTTTGGCCAAGTTGCCACTGTGTGGAAAAAAATTGGAAACAGACAAACATGAGCATCCCTTCCCATGCTGGAGAAGATTCTCCTGGCTCTATTCAAGAGTGATGAAATTTGTCAGCTTCTCACAGGGCAGAAATCTACAGACACCTGCAAACACTGCAGAACTTCTCCAAAGGTTAGTTATACTCATTTGACTTTAAAATGGAAATGTGGATTTTAACCATCTTCTTGCTGATGCATACAGCATTGATGATGCAGACTTTGCAAAGATGACCCAACTAATGGACCCAAGGACAGAAGAAATGATGAAACTGTTTGAAGAATCCTAGAGAAATCCACCGTCTTGATATAAGCCTATGCATTTGCTACAAACTACCTTGTTAATTGGCACTTCTTTCACTTGTTGCTCTCAAAATTAAAAGTCAAAATTGATAAGATAACACAAATGACATTGCAATGTAAAGACTATTCCATAATTTCTTCTCTTCAAGTCAAACAATGGCAGTCTTATTTAAATTTGCTTTAAGGAAGAATTTTAATTTTGTTCTTCTTAATTTGCACACTTGGGATTTATTTCAAATTACCCCATTTATGTGAATAAACAAGAAGGAAAGTTTTGTAATATTTTTCCTATGTGAAGGAAATAAACTTCTAATGCATAAAACAAAGTGTGCCCCCAAAATTGAAGGAATATTTATGTGCATTTTTTAAAGAAAATGATCCTTATCTTTCATCAGACAAAAAAGGTAAATAACACCCCCCCCCCAAAAAAAAACAGTTAAGAACTGTGGATCTAATACAGCTATTTCATTTTATAGTGACTTAGTAGAGACTCTGGAACATGAAATAATTGCCCAAAGGCATACAGCTAATAAGTGTTAGAACTGGAATTTGAGCCCTGCTCTCTTGTGTCTAAGGCCATTATACTATGTTGCCATCACATGTCCTCAATGAGACATCCCACAGTTACATAAGAAAGTTCTTTGGAACCAAACTAAAACAAAACAAAACCAATCAACCAACCAAAAAAACTGTGAACCTTGTACACCTGAAACTAATATAACTAATATGATATTGTATACCAACTACACCTTTTTTTTGGTACATGCCCCTAGCAGGAACCGAACCCGGGACTCTCTGGTTCGCAGGCTGACACTGCAGCCGCTGAGCCAAACCGGCCAGGGCCCAACTACACTTTTAAAAAATGTGAAAATGAAAGCTTTTGTTTCAAATTGTTGCTATCAGATTTTCCCAACCTTGACTTCCTACCTGTCTCGACCTGCACTGATTGCCAGCCACCTGGAAAATCAATCTGCCACCTACCCCATCTTGTTCCTGCCTGTTTTTCTTCTTTAATGACAGGTGTCCAGGTTTTAAATCCACTAACAGACTTAAGCATCTTAAATAACCAACACCAGCCTTCAGCTGGGTGTGTCTCTATTCTCTAGTCTAAACCCAAACCATGGCTTTTCCTGCTGTGTTACTTGGCCATTGTCTGAACTCTGTAAAGAACACTGTCTTCGTCCGTTTAGGCTGCTCTAACAGAATACCATAGATTGGGTGGCTTTTAAACCACATACATTTATTTTTCACAGTTCTGGTGTTTGGGAAGTTGGAGATCAAGGCAGTGGAAGATTCGGTGTCTGGTGAGAGCCCCACTTCCTGGTTTATAGAGAGCCATCTTTTCACTGTGTCCTCACAAAACAGAAAGCATGAGGAAGCTCTCTGGGGTCTCCTTTATAAAGTCATTAATCCTACTCATGAGGACTCCACTCTCATGACCTAGTCACTTACCAAAAGTCCCACCTCCTAACACTATCATATCGGGAGATCAGGATTTAACATATGGATTGTAGGGGGACATAAACATTAAGTCCATAGAAAATAGCTTAAACTAGAGTTTAGTGAGGTATGTAGTGAGTATCTTGTGGCCATATGCTGACATGGACCCTTAGCTTTAAAATGAAAAAACTAATTTAAAGCCATTTAATTTTCAAGTATATGAAAGTCATGCATTTTTCACATTTAATTTAATAAGTGTCTTTTTTAGAACATGAATTATTTTGAGTTCAAGGATTTTTCTTAAATTGTTCATCAAAACTATAAAACAGAGTTGAAAATTTCATTCTTAGTCTATAGTTCCAGTCTGCTACTTTGAAGATGGGGTAGGCCATGTGAATGAACTCTGCTTTTAGTATATGAACAATAAATAATAACAATATTAGCTATCAATTTCAAATATGGTACTGGGAGCCATATTGCCTCTAGACCTTATACTCACTCTGCAAAGCAGAAAGTATTATCCCAAAAGTAGGCTTGCCACTTATTAATAATATTATATGTTACCTGGAATAAAGATTTTTAAAAAAATTTGTATCAAGCCCAATATTTAGACACAACGTGTCTTTTATCACTAAAAATGAGTGTAGTTTAAAGGTAGTTCAGGAAAAATGTGTGCCTCCTGCTGGAATCCCAGGGCCTTTGTTGGCGCTCAGTCCAATTTCCCCTCTCAGCAAACAGGAACCCTTTAGGATGGAGCAGCAGGGGGGGAAATCAAGGCAGGTGACTTGAGAGGATAGACTAAAACAAAAGTCCTATCTAGGAAGGCAACAGTATCCAGGGGAAATGATGGCAGAGGCAGCATCAGTTTATGCAGACTCAGCTTGCCTGAAAACATAGTGGTCTCCAGCGACGGAGAAGAATAATAAAATAAAACATATGGCAGCAGACTAGTCAGGATCACAAGTGAGGAATCCCCTCCCTGCAGCGACTCCTAGGCATACTTTGGGGAAGACTTTGCAGAAAGGTGGGGAGGGCCCATGAAACACAGGTCACAGAGTGTTAGGCAGCCAATAAATAGGGTAATCAGGAAGATGACAGGGTGAAGTATTTACGATAACTGTCAATGAAGAACATGACACAAAATTGCCTGTACACTATTAAAAGACATGTGACTATGAAATAAAGGCTAGAAAGAAAGATTTCAAAATGATAAAAGGTGCAGCCTTGGGGTCGAAGAGTTATGTGATTTCCTTAATTTCTTTTCTAAACCTTTTGTAATATTGTTATAATTTTTAAAGAGTATCTACCAAAAAAAAAAGGTAATGGATGAAGAGCACATCTAATTAACATTTTTATATTCTATAAGCAAAAGAGAAAGTTCTTTAAAATGTTAATAATTTTTTCTTCTGTCCTTCCTCCATCATCTTTTCAAAATCTATCTTCAAGCTCCTTCTCATTCCAATTCCTTCTTTGTTTTGTGCTTGCTACAGCAGCACATATACTAAAATTGAATAAAACAGATCAGTCCCCCTCGGGCTCAATTATGACATGATTTGAGCCTGTTGTGCTTTGCTGGCTTGTGTGTCACTTGAGTGAGCCATATAGACGCGCCTAAATCTGACTTGCACAAAAAAAAAGCTGAGACATCAATTTATAAGACAGTACAAAGCATGAATCAGATACAAAAGGATGGACAGTGTTTCTTAGGTGAAGAAACAAAAAACTTAGGTGCCAAACTTGGGGAGTGAGATTGTTTTAGATGGCAAAGTTGAAAACTTGATTCTAGAAAAGAAATAGATTACTTTACATTTAATGAACTTTTAATATAAACAGAAACTACATGTATGAAGATTATTTAAAAATAAATGTGTAAGGACTTAAGCATATCTATTGTGAAATAAAATGTTTAACCTTTCTAATGAAAGTTTAGTACTCACCTCAATCTTGCCATGCGTACACTAGACCCAAATTTCATGTGACTCTACAGTTATAACTATCTCATTAATTCTTTGAAAACAAGGGCGTAGGCAGTAACCAAATAACTAATTAAAAATTTTAGTTCTGAAAATAGTGCCAGGCAGCCAAGATTCATAAAGAATGGGATGGCCCATTCACAGTTTGGCAAAAAACTAGAGGCTATTTCAAAATGTCCTGATTTCTGTTCTTTATTATTATCTGTTTATCAAACCACTCACATAAAGAGAGACACCTGCCTTTCATACCTATACATAAGAGATTTGCTATTTTTAGACTGGATTACTATGAACAACTAAATTACTATTAATAAACAATTGACATTTGGAATAAATATATCAAAAGTTATAGGAGTAGAGATAGCCTGCTTACCTTGCAAATTCTACCAAATACATTCATTGTGGCCAGGAATTTCCACTTAAGGTACTTCTGCATTCTCTAAAGTGGTTCTCAACCTTCCTAATGCTGTGACCTTTTAATACGGTTCCTCATGTTGTGGTGACCTTCAACCATAAAATTATTTTCGTTGCTACTTCATAACTGTAATTTTGCTACTGTTATGTCTTAGGCAACCCCTGTGAAAGGGTCGTTCGACCCCCAAAGGGGTTGTGACCCACAGGTTGAGAACCGCTGCTCTATAGCATTCAATGCTAGACTCCTAATTAGTCACCAAATAAGTAAGTACTTGTTAATTTGTCTTAGGTAAGCAGTGTAACCTGCCTTGATTTCCTATTCCTTCCACTTCTCCCAGCTAGAAGTCCTCCTCTACCCCTGGGAAGCATGTTTGAACTTTATTTTATGTCCTTAGTTCTTCCTGAGTTATGGCCAGGCCTTCTCCTCTGATAGACACTAAGCTCCTTAAGGACAAAGACACTGCCTGTTATCTTTCTGTTCCTTACAGTGCCCAGCACATTGTAGACACCAAACACATATTGGTTGAAGGAATATTTGAATGAAATAATAGTTGAAAAGTAAATTAAGAGTTGGAAGAATTCTAGCTCCCAATCCGAAAACTGCTTGAGTATCTCTGATAAAATAAATTGAGATTTATAGTTGTACTTGTAAATACAGGTATAGAAAGTAGATAAATAAGAATCTGTACTCATGTGTTTTGTTTCCCAGAAAACTTTTTTTTTAGAGAGAGAAACATCGATCGGTTGCCTCCTATCCTAGCCCCAAACAGGGATTAAACCTGGGTACATACCCTGACTGGGAATTGAAACTGTGACCTTTTGTTGTATGGGATGATGTTCCAACCCACTGAGCCACACCAGCCGGGACTACAGGAAACTCTTTCTAGATCATGCAGTACATGTGTTTTAGCAAAATAACTACTACTGACCCTTCACATTCTGAATGTTAAGGAATACTTACAATGAAATATACTAGTTATAAACATCTAATTTTTTCTAAACGGGGCTGCTAATCAGCCAGCAAAAAATGTTTATTTTTCTCCCTTCTAAATGTTGCAGTTCCTCTACTTGAAGACAGATTATTTCTCTTAAGCATTATAAACTTAGATCTCTGCCTTCCTAGATACATTATCATCAGAGTATTTTTCCATGACTTTTATAGTCATGGTGTGCTAGAGTGGAAGGAAGAACACTAACATTTATTCATCAACTGTTAAGTGCCAAATACTGTTAGGCACCTTTCTATTTGGTGTCTCGTCCAATCCTCATGAAAGGCCTTGTGAAATGTGCCCATTTTACATATGAAGAAACTAAAGCTCAGGAAGATTAATCTTTCTCATTGTCTTACAACAAATATTGGAGCTAAGATTCCAATCTAGGTTTATTTTACTTCGAATTCTATATTTTTCTATTGCATCATGCTAAAATTTTTGTGGATATTTATGCAAAATAAAAGAGGTCTGGAATATTTTACTCCATTGTGCCTAAGAGTGGATAAAAGGTAGTGAAGGAATAAAGCATGCATGCACACAGAGAAGTACCTACAATCTTAACTATTGGTTCGAATGATCCAAACATGTGAAATAGCTTTTTTTTTTTTAAACAGGTGATGTTACTAAAACTTTTATTATTGGAAGAAAATTATCTTTTAACTAACAAAAATACCCTTTGTAAACTGTCTTTGTATTTCTAAGTGTATGGGAGGTAATACTGAAATATTTAGTACATCTAATGCCTTCCTATCAAACTAGAATTTGAGGATAAGTAATTGTTACAAGCTCTGGAAAGCAATTCTAATGTTGTTCTACCTAACGGCTTGAGTTTCAGGGTGCCCAAAGAAACAGGATGCCGGGCCCAATAGCAAACTTCTTGCCTAGAGGGAAAGTATCTTGAATTGCACAGATTATCTACTTATCAGGAGTATAAAAACAGGAAATGTTTATATTCAGTAAATATATGAAATGAACAATATTTCCAACCTTTTGGATTATTTTCACATTGAGGAGGTGGAGGGATAAGGGAACTGACATTTATTGAGTACTACAATCTACTCAAAAAGGATGTTCTAATTTACCATGTCAGTATTTTATGTAGGGTCAAGTAGGTTTCAGGCATGGCTCACTTACTATTGCCCACTGCTATACTCTTTTTTCACCATGGAGAGAAATCTATCAAGAAAAATATAATCTTATTTGTAGCTTTTATTAACCTGTTCTTTGACCCTGTGGCTAGAAACTACCTGTGGGTTAAGTGGTATGACTTCTATATAGGTATACTTACAGAATGCCTCCATTTATAACACTGTTGGAAAATTCAGACTTGTACAGATAGGTCAGATAATAGTTTCAAATGCCATTCAATAGGATAGTGTTTTGGATCTCTCTCTCTCTCTCTCTCTCTCTCTCTCTCTCTCTCACACACACACCACTATTATTTAGGTATAATTAACATACAATAAATTGCACATATATAAAGTGTCCAATTTGATAAGTTTCTACATATGTATAGACCCATGAAACCATCACCACAATACAGAAAAAAACATATTTAGCATTTCCACAAGTGTCCTCACACTTTTTTTAATCTTCCCCTTCCCTAGACCCAAGCAACCACTAAACTGCTTTTCGTTACTACAGTTTGCATTTCCTATAATTTTACAAAAATGAAACAATACAGTGTGCGCACTCTTTTTTGATCTGGCTTCTTTCACTCAGTATAATTATTTGGGATTCATCTATATTGTTGCATATATCTGTAATTCATTCCTTTTAATTGCTGAGCAGTATCCTATGCTGAGTATGAATACACCACAATTTGTTTATCCATTTATTCATTTGCTCCCCATCTTGGTTCACTTTGCCCTCCTTATCAAAATAACTTTCCCTGATTTGAAATTTCTGATTATGCACTTGGCGTTTACTCAGGAATAGTGGACACATGATCCAGGTGAAGCAAACTATGCAGGTTTTAAGGGTAGAGCATATGTGGGCAATCACTCAATTGCTTTGGCTACAGTGACAGTTCATTGATTCAAGCTGGGCTAATTAGAACTAATGTTTGTGCTACTGAGGATGTTGCTCCCTCTTTTCTGTAGGATTTGAACCAGAAAGTATAGAGCTACAAATACTGCAGCCATCTTTTGACCTAGTGGGCAGAGGAGCCAAGGCTGCCAAAAGCAGAACTAAAAGGAGAGAAATCAAGTCCTGATGACATCTTGTGGGCTGTTGGATAAGATGTCCCTGAAGCCTGCACTACCCCTTGTCTTGGAACTTATGTAAACAACAAAGCCTATTTTTGTATAAGTGATTTGAGTTGCTGTTCACGTCACTTTTAAAAGAAAAAGTTGTGATATAGGTGCTTTACATTCATTATCTCATTTAACCCTTACAACCTGGCAGGTATGTTATTATTCTAATTTTACATGTTGGGAAACTCTTAGTTAAGTAACCAACCAAAATCTCACAATGACAAAGCTTTAGCTCCCATCCAATCCAACTGATTACAAAGCTCAGCTCCTATGCAATACTGCTGCAGGGCTAGAACCTTGACCTGCTTAGCTTTGTGTATTTCTACATGTTCTTTTTTATTACCTGACATTTAATACTGTTAACATTTGTGGCTTCCTTATTGCTGAAATAAAATTACATTTACAGGGCTTAGTTTTTCTCTTTCTCCTCTGCCCCTGCTTTATACCTTTCTTCTTGTCTTTTTCCTTTTCCTCATTTTTTTTTTTAAATTTTTCCATTTGTTCAATGTTAAATACCAAATACTTGCTCTAGTCTCTTCTCCACAGGTCATATCAACTCTAAAATGATGCCAAGGTGATGTTGGCTTGGGTAAGGCAAAGTTAGTTTGCTGAAAAAATTGCCCTTCTGAACCAATAGCTACAAGGATTACATCTACAACTCAGTCTGATAAATTTCCCCCAAAACAAGTCACTGGGCCAGATTTCAAAGATGACAAAACCAGAAGCCCACTGCTACGCTCTGCCTTCTCTCATTCTTTAAAAGGATGAAAAAGAGTCCAATGATCATGTCAACAAGCCCCTGGAAAAATGGCTAATTGCCACATTCTCCTTCTTAAGACTTTCAAGAGGGAGAAACCTTTCGTGCCCTAGCTCCCACTTTTCAACACTATTTTCTTGAAAAAGGAGGAAAGGAATCTGTTAAATCTTAAAGGTGGCTTCATGTTGTGCTTCATTTTTTGGGAAGTTCAAATAAGCTTTAAATGTATTTTATTTGATTAAGAGCCCACCTCTGCTTTTTTTTTTTTTCCTTCGGTAGACAGATCATCAATCTAGTTAAGAGCAGTTAATACCACAAGGTTCAAAAAGAAAAAAAAGAAAAATGATTTAATCCCTTCTTAGTCTCGTAATAGAGCCTTGTGTGGAGACTTCGTGGAAGCCAGGAGACTACACTCCTTAAGCACTTTGTCAGCAACTAGAGAACAATTTTATTTTAAAATGAAATGTTTGAAAAGTATGTCTTCCTTAACTGCCAAGACTGAGTTTGGTCCCTGGATTCATTTGCCTTGTAAGGACACATGACACCGCTTTCCTGAAAGCTTCTCATGATGCTCCCTGGACTGTATCAAATATCTTAAATGTTATCAAGCCTTGACAGTTAAATCCAGTCCTGAAAATTTGAAATTTTAGATGTAGATGGAAGAAATTTCCCACCAAATTTGTAACTTGTATGTCTTTGGAAATACTGATTTTAAATAGATCCGGCTATGTAAAATCTCTACAGTTAACCTTTAAAGTGATGGGCTACAACCGTATTATTCGTTGGTATCAAGCTGCTTTGTTAATGTTGGGATGGTACAAAATATTTATAAATATTTATTTTTAAAAATAGCTGTTTTTAAAGAAGGTTTAAAAATTCTTTGACAATACTCTTTCTCTTACCTGTACAGTTCCAGGCACACCTCGTTTCATTGCCATTCACGCCATTGCACTCCACAGGTGTTACATCTTTTACGAATGGAAGGCAAGACCCTCCACCAGCAAAAAGATTACAACTCACTTTATTGCTATACTCACTTTATTATGATGATCTAGAACCAAACCTGTAATATCTCCTAGGTATGCCTGTAGTATCATTTTAACCAAATGTAAAATTATTTTGTTCAAGTGATATTAAGGGAAAGATAGTTGATTGCTGCCCTTAGCTTGATTTGCTTTACTTTTGTTGCAAAAAAAAAAAAAAATAGGTTTATTATTTGGTTTGGCCTAGCAAAATAGAGAATAGAGCCAGGCAAAAGCTTTTCCCAATTTGGTAAGTTAACTAATTTCTTTGAGAAGTTTTTACAATTATTAATCATTGGAAATGGTTCAGAAATTCAAACACGTGGAAAATTGTTTTGTAAATCAATAAAGCAATGTATTGATGCTGTATAGGGCAGTAGTTCTCAAATTTTATGGTGCAACAGAATCCTAGAGGACTTGTTAAAACAGTTTACTAGGCTTCATTCCAGAGTTTCTGATTCAGTTCATCTAGGGTGGGGCCTGAAAATTTTCATTTCTAAGAAATTCCCAGGTGATAGTGCTGTTGCTGGTTCAGGTGCCTTCATTTGAGAACCACTGCTATAGAGAGCCAAAAACCAGCCTAAGTGTCTTTCTATATCTTATTCAGCTATGTTTCACATTTGTTTCCTAAGCTTTGTCACTGTCAAAGTGTGAATCACAGCAAAGACTTTCTGGCTTCATTCCCTTCTCTGTCCAAAGTTCAATGACCTTCAAATTCTCCCCATCAGGGCCTCCTTTCCCGAGGCTAAAGAGTAAATACCTAATGCTCCCAGAGATCAGTTTCCCAAACTGTGCTCATCAGCAAAGGTATACCTCAACATTTTCGTATATGTCCTGTGGTAAAGCTATTCTATGGTGAAAACATTTTGGGATATACTGATTTAACTGGAAAAAATATATATTTATAAACATTTTTTTATATTATATTCTTACAAAAGTATTTTTATACTATGAAAAATTTTAATCTCAGAACTTCTTAGCTGTTAACATGTACATGTGCATCGTGAATTTTCAAAAGGGAGATAAAGTATGGGGCATTTCCCATGTGGATTTGATCTTGGAATTCTTTCTCAACTCCTCTTCCCCACAAAGTGCTAGGGAATATCTATTATGCACAGTTTGCGGAATGCTGTAATTTTATAATTTAACTTTATTTTACAAAGTTAAAAAAGTCTATATTACAATTTAGGAAAGAGGCCAACTAACACGCCAAAAACATGATGTATACATTTTAAATCAATTCAGAAAAGTAACTAAATAAATGCATTCACCCACTATTTTGATTGTGACTTTTACTTTTTTTATTGTGATAAGAACAGATAACATGAGATCTACCCTCTTAACAAATTTTCAAGTGTACAGCACAGTATTGTTAACTATAGGCACATGTTCTGCAACCGATCTCTAGAACTACTCATCTTGCATAACTGAAACCTTATACCTGTCAAACAGCAACTCCTCATTTCTCCCACCCTATAGCCCCTGATAATCACCCTTCTACTTCTGACTTTGACTATTTGAGATACTTCATATAAGTGGAATCATGGAGTATTTGTCCTTCTGTGATTGGCTTGTTTTACTTAGCATAACGTCCTCAAGGTTCATTCATGTTGCTGCACCGCTTTCTTCTTTCTTATGGTGAAATAATATTCCATTGTATGTATATACCGCATTTCGTTTTCATGCGATCTTTTCTTGATCAAATAATTTACTGAGTGATAGAAAGAACCCATGGCTTCTAGCCTCTGCTGATCATCAGAGTTTATCTGACCTTACCACCTAAAATACCCATTTCTCCCTCATTTCTTTTGTTCCATTTTCTTCATTGTATTTCTCATGATTTTAAGTTATCTTATTAATTCCCTAAGTGGTTTACACGTTTATGGTCCGTTTCTACCACTAGAAAACAGTGCCCTTATCTGTCTTTTACACTTCTATACCTACAGTGCCTAGAACAATGCTTGGCACATCATGTGCAGTCAGTAAATATTTTTTGTTGGAAAGAATAAGTAGATCAATAAAGTAATCATCTCGTTTCTAATTATGAAATCTTTATTATAGTAATAAAGATATAGCAAGAGGAAACAGTGCTCTTTAGCAGCTTTAGATGAGGCAATTAGAACAATCTTGATTTCTAAAGGAGTAATTCCAATCTAATGGTATGTGTGAGGAATTACTGATGGGAAACTCAGGATGCCAATTTGTAGCCTCATTTTTATTATGATTTTTAATATTTATTAAGGGACAAAAAAAGACATACAATTATTTATTAAATAAGGAAAGTATGTGAAAAATATTTGTCATACAAATATAGTCCTTATATAAAGATCAATTTTTCTAGCTCTCTAATTTTAAAAGACTTCTGAAAAGGATACTTTTTCTTGCTATATTATAAAGTTCTTTGACTTAGACAAATCTAAAAAGCATAATTAACAGTTCTTTTTTTAAATAAAAAAGCACACTTGTTCTAAAGGAAAGCTTGTGTTACATTTGCATTCTTGTATGATAAGCAAGTGTTAAATATGCATAGAGCATAAATGTTGTTAATTTATGGATCTTGGTAATTTTAGAGACACAGAAGAAATCTGATTGAAAAATGTATAATTGTTGGATAGTGCAGTAGATACATTTAACTTTGCCCAGCAAGTAGGAGAAAGAAGTCAGCAGGCATTATTTTTAGGAGGAAAGGATTCATCTAGGAATCCAAGAAGATAATTGTCTGGTCTTTAAAACATAATGTGATTTGAAATTGCACTAACAATGTATTTAGTCTATTTCCTGGTATGTGGTTGAATTTTTTTTCTTGTTTAGGATGTCTACATCCGGTCCCCAATCTCTTTTTATCAGTCTTCTCGTTTGTTTGTTTTTACTTTATGTTTTTATCCTTATTAGTAGAACAAAGTGGGTCAGTATTACTTCAGTTTGTCTTCACTTTCATTCTGTTCATTTCTGAACTAGCTTTTAGCCTCTGGAAAAGAAGAAAGTAAAAACATTTACAGAAACTGGGCCAACATCTCCGCAGCCCTCCTTCAGGAAAACAAAACCTAACCAACCGCAGCAGCAGTTCCTCTCTGTTCTCACAGCACCTTGCATTTCCCTTCTCATAAAGCTCAGATTTCAATTATAATTGCTTATTGACTATCTTTCACCCCAGCTAGACTCTCAGTCCTTCGAGGCCCTAGTCTATTGCCAAGAATAGAATATAAAGAAATTTTAAGTTTACTAAATGGTGCATGCGGAAACGACTGCTGCATGCAGTCATGCGTGGTACCCACACATAAAGGAGAAAAGTTGCAGCAGTCAACATACTCACGTGTGGGTCCTCTGACATCAACTCTCTAGAAAAACAGTGAAGAACTGTGGCAGGGGGTGTCGTAATTACATAATTACTGGGATAATTTAAGCGAGTTTTTGTTTTGTTGGGGTGGGAGGAAGATGAAGGGGCTGAAGTATTCAGATAACGTCGTCCCCAGTAGCGGTGGACAGACACTGCCTAAGCCTCTCAGTCGTGTGGGGTCTTCTCACCCTTCCTACCCGGCCCGGGCCACTCCAGAAGACAGAGTGGAGACGGAGGGCCGGAGTCGGGGCGGGGGGTTTCCCGGGGATACCCCGCCCTGCCCTCCAGGCTCCGCCCCCGGCCGCCAGCCCCGCCTCCCTCCGCCGCCGCCGGCAGGGGTCGCGCTGCCCCCAGCGAGCGGCTCAGGCGGGGGTGGGGAAAGCTCCGGCGGCAGGTCGCTTTTCTCCGCCGCCGCTGGTTGGATCGTTTCAATAAAAGTCTTTTTTTCCTCTCTCTCTCTCGCTCGCTCGCTCTTCTCCGGGACACAGGCGGAGGCGTCAATCCGCAGCCGCCGAGTGAGAAAGCGACGCACACGCAGCGAGCGAAAGCGGCCGGCCGCGGTCTCCTCCGCTCCTCACCGTCGGGCCCCGGAGAAGAAGGAGCCAGCGCTCGGCCGGGCCCCCTCAGCCGGCGTCGGCGCCTCCCAGGCCGCCTCGCTCGCGCCCCGGCTCCTCCGAGGGGATTAGTGGGCCGCCCGCGCTCGGCGGCCCGGGAGCCATGTTGACCCGGGGACTTGGCAACGCGTGAGGGACCCGCGCGGCCCCTCCCGAGGCTCCGGACTGCTCGGCGAGCGTCGGAAGGCGGCGGCGGCGGGGAGGCCTGCGCCTCGGAGACGCCTCGCTCTGCCAGCTGCTGGGACCCGGACCTGCATCCGGTCGCCGCGGGCGTCGGCGGAGCCGCTTTCCCTCGGCGCCTGGCCTCGCCGCGGGACGCGGCCCCCGCACTTGCTGGTGAGTTGGCGGCGGGCGGCGGCGCGGGGCTTTCCCTGCTGCCCAGCCGACGCGGGCTGAGAGGGGCGGGAGGGTGCCGGGCACCGGGGCCGGGGCGGGCGGCCGGCGGGGCGCGGGGCTCAGGGCGGGCCGGGAAGTTGCGAGAGGGAGGCGCGGCGCAGGGGCTCGCGTGTGCCTGTCGCCTGTGGGGTCCAGCGAGGCCCTCGGGTCGTCGAGGCATTTCCGGGGGAGGGGTGTCTGTCGGGCTCCTTCGCGGGAGGCGCCTCCAGCCGCCGCCGCCGCCTCCGGGGCGCGCTGCCGCTTCGGTCTCCGGGGGAGGCCGGGCTCCCCGCGAGCCGAGGAGGGGAAGCGGTTGAAAGTCCCCCGAGACACAAAGGTCCCCTGGGCGGGGGTGGAGTTGCCGGCGCGGGCGGCGCAGCTCGAGGGAAAGGAAGGGGCGCGGGCCCGCGGGAGGTGGGCGAGGAGGCGGCGGCCGCGGTGTTTCCAGCTCCTTGGAGACGCCGGGGGTGTGCGCGGGTGGGGAGCGCGGGGGAGGAGGGGGAGGAGCAGCCCTCGCGTGGGGCGTGGGGCGTGGGCCCAAACAAAGATCGGGGCAGCCTCCGGCTGGCGGGTCACACCCCTGAGTGTTGGTCAAGAGCAGAGGTGGGAGGAATGTGGGAAACCCAAGGATCCGACGAGGAGAGGGAGATGGGGGGCTGCCAAGTATTGTCTCCATCGCAGTCGCTTTTCTCGGCGTGTTTGCGCCTGATGCTTTCGCTCCCCAACTCAGCTGGATAGCTCCAGATTGCCTCCCTTCCATCACCCCCTCACTGCCACATTGACTCTCCTGTGGTTTTCCCCTCCCGCTCCCCCTACTTTTCACCCACTCCTTTTCGGGTAAGCGGTGTTTTGCCTTCAGCTTGAGGAACGTTTGCTAATGACAGGATGCCTGAGCTTGTTCTGACCCTGAACTGCCTTGAACTCTTCTCTCTTCCTCCCACCCTTTCCTTTCTGGGATCTTAAAATGTCACGTGGCCATTCACAATTAGCTTTTCTTCAGTAAAAATGGCAAAAGCTTTTAGCTGAAATCTGTGGTTCTCGTCTTTTACAGTAATATGTCCACCAAAGACGCGTCGTTGGTCATGGCTTAGCACCTCTTCAGTTAGCAAATTAATTTTCTAGCAACAAAAGTGGCCAATTTTGTGTGGAGTTTTGGCTGTTTCTAGGGTCAGCAAAGTGTGTTTCTAGCAGCCAGACCTGTCACTTATCAAGCAATGCTTGCCTTAGAGACAGACAATTCTTTCCTCAAACTTTGCTGATCCTTTCTTGAAGGATTTCTTTTAAGAGGTGCTTGTGTAAGGTCAGAGTAACAAATCTGAATTTCTGTATGTTACACTTACTTTGTTAACCGTTGGGCAGAAGAAAATGAATGGGATCTTTAGACCTTTCATGCCTTGAGTAGAGGAAATCCTCCCTTGAAGCTAGAAATAAGGTTCAGCCAAATTTTAAGGGAAAAAACAATTAGCTAGTGGTAATACCATTGGTTTTGTTCCTTTATGAGACTATGTAGTTGGCTTATTAAATGTTGGGATGTTGTTTGTTAATGAAGATATTTTAGTCTTTGTAATTCTGACATCTGTAATTCTGACGTTTCATAAACAACAGTTGGAACAAAAGAAACAACTGTGGTTATATTTAAGGAGTATTCTTATTTTTATGTTATGAGAGAATATTGGAATATAAAAAGTGCTATTCTTTTATCAGGTAAACTGTCTCATAGGCCAGAAACACTTAACAATTTAAATGCTGGGCTTCAAAGAAAATAGCTGAGTCTTTAATTTCTCTGTTTTAAAATTACTATGCAAATATAATACACTATTGATTTTTTTTACAGCGAAAATCAAAACACATTGAAATATGAATGAAAATAAAATAAAAGTAAAGCCTGTTTGATGTAGGGCATTACTGTTGATATTGTGTAAGAACAGTCATATTGTTGCTTGCTACCATTAAAATGTTGACAGTATAAAAATTGTGAAAGGATTTTAGTTTAGGAACCAGTGTTTGAATTGTGGGACTCCCTACCTCCACCCCTCCCAATCACCACCACTTAACATATTTTGAATGTCTTTGAAATGAGCAGTTTATATATTAATAATTGATGTTTTTTATGTAACATTTATTTATTGAGAATACATTGACTTTTTTCCTGCGTATTTATTAGTGTCTGATTAGATAATAGAAGTTTAATTCTCACTAGAAGGCAATCTACCAAGAAGTTAAAGATTTATGGGTAGATAAAAAAACAACATTTCCTGTATTTTTCAGATTTTCACATTACTTTTACAATCAGAGAAAAAGTTGAAGAATTAAAGTCTTGCTAATATCCCAATCTGCTTATTATTAAAAGAAGCTTCTATAATATGTGTAATTTATTCTCATCCTTGGATTCAGGCCCAAAAAGTAACTTTTAGTGTTAGGTATTTGAAACAGTGTAGGCTGCCAAATGTACTCTGGATACTAGTAGGAAAAAAGAGAGATACTCTCAGGAGAGATGAAATTGGAAGAATTGATTAAATGTATGGTAGCTTTGTACATCATTAATCTTATTCTAATAAGTCACTGATTTTACAAAAAATAAAGAAGTTACATTTTATTTTGTTTGTAGCAAAATAGCTGTGTTGACTAAGCAGATTTTAATGTATGTATTTGTTGATATCTTTAGTTTTCAGATATAAATTCAGTCCTACAATTAATGGTGGAAAGAGATGGTATATAAAATATTTTATTCTATCAAGGCTTTTGCTTTTTTTCTTAATTTTCAGCAGTATTTACCTCATTTCTTTTACTGGTGAAATAAATAACTAAAAAACTGCAAATATTTTATTTTGAACACTGGAAGCTATAATGGCAACTGAGGTAGATATTCAATAGTGAAGGTGATAATGTCCCTTAATAGTAAAAAAAAAATGTGAACACAAAATTTTTGCCCTGGCATTTTCTTCGTTATTGTTTAACAGTCCTGACTATGTATAAGGCACTACATCTTGAATCATTATTACTGTTCTCTAGTCTTTATAAAAATTACAGCATCATTTCATTCTTTTATATAGCACTTATACTTCCACAGTGGATAATGACTTAATGAATTCATTGCTGTATTGTTTAAAAAAAAAAAAAAAAGACATGTTAAATCCAGCTTATACTTCTTTAGAGTATTTTATCTATTTTAAAAATTGCCTCCTTTCTCCTGGCCAGTGTGGCTCAGTGGTTGAGCATCCACCCATGCACCAAGAGGTCACTGGTTCGATTCCTGGTCAGGGCACATGCCCAGGTTATGGGCCCAATCCCCAGTGCGGGGCATGCAGGAGGTGGCCAGTCGATGTTCTCTCTCATCCATGTTTCTATCTCTCCCTCTCCCTTCCTCTTTGAAATAAATAAAGAAAAAAAATTAGCCCTGGCTGATTTGGCTCAGCGGTTAGTGTGTTCCGTTCCCGCTAAGGGCACATACCTCGGTTGCAGTTTGTCCCTGCCCCGGTTGGGGTCATGTGAGTAGTGATCACTCGATGTGTCTCTCTCACATCAATGTTTTTCTCTCTCTCCCTTCCTCCCTCTCTCCCTCCCACTCTGTCTGAAGATAAATGCGAAAGTGTCCTCGGGTGAGGATAAAATAAATAAATAAAAATAAAATCTTAAAAAAAAAAATTAAAATGTTAAAAAAAGTTGCCTCCTTTCATACATGCAAAGAAATAATAATTTTATGTTCCTTGAATTTTGAATGTGTAATTTTTGCTTAAATTTTTACATGGGAAAGAGTTATATGGGAAAAGGTGCATTTTATAAACTGATAATGGAATTTTGCATTTTAAATGAAGATAAATAGGTTTATGGCATTTAAAAATGAGCTTTGTGTATGGTGTTTGTGAAGTAAAAAACTGCCTACGGTGGAAAGCCTGATACAGTTTACCAGCATTTAACCTATAATGTCGGTAATTTCTTTGAACTGGTGGAAAGAGAACCTATTAGAGTGGCTTAAAAAAAAAAAAAATCTGTGAGATTTTTATAATATTAAGCCAAGACCTCTAACTGTCATGAGTGGATTCTTTGTTATTATTTTGCTCCCAGGCTTTTTAGTTGGTAATTGCTTTGATATCTGCAAAATATTGACCTGGAAAGAGGAATTGCCAAGGGCCAGCAAAATGTAATGAATATATCTGAGTGTAGCTTACCTTTCCTAGCCTATTTTTCTCTCTGTTGGCCAACTTGGAAAATCAATAGACATCTACCTGTAAATCTAATAGGTGGGGTGCCACTATAAATAATATGTTCTGCAGTAATGTATAATATTGAGTACTGTATTTGAGGTGGTTTACAGATCCATGGCATATTGGGATGAGTGAAAGTGATCTTGCTCTCCAGAGTCTCCTTTTAAAAATATGTTTTGATATAAGTTATGTAAAAGAAATAACCTTGTTTAATACCTTTTGCTAGGTACTATGCCATGTGTTACTTTGTTAAATCTTCACAATAAGCACATCCTATAGGTATTGTGCCCATTTTTATGTTTTTTGTGTTTTTTTTAATTGCCAAATACTTTAATTTGTTAGTAAGAAACAAAATACATTATCTTAAACTGTGCTTTGGATCCTTCATTCTCCATTGATGGTGACTGTTTTTCAAATGAGGAAACAGAGGCCTTAGGTTAAATAATTGTCTCCAGAGTGAAGATTTCTGTTTAGTCTTTCAAACCACGTTACAATGCCTTCATGGTGATGTAATTGTTAAAAAGTCAGTGTTGATGAGTTCTGTAGAGAGATCTAAAAAGTGGTAAATTTAAATGTTCATCAGAATTAGATTTAAGTTTCGTTGAATTAGTTTTGCTTCATTAAAAAATAGAATTATCCAAATGTATAAGGGAAGACATACCTCAAAATGAATTAAAATCAAGGTGCTAAAAAGATATTTAAAGAATTTGTATATTTATTATTATTTTTAAATCCTCACTCGAGTATATTTTTCTACTTCTCTTCAGATAGAGTGGGGGCGGGAGGGAGGGAGAGAGAGAGAAACATTGATATGAGAGGGACTCATCGACTGGTTGCCTCCCGCATGACCCCGACCAGGCACTGCAACTGTACATGCCCTTGGTGGGAATCAAACCCGCGAGTCATTGGTCTGCGGGTGATGCCCTACCGCTGAGCCAAACCGGCCAGGGCAGATTTGTCAACCTTTTAATAGCATATTCTTATTTCCGTTTATTTGCTTATTAATGTAAATACTTGCAAGAATACTCTAAATTTTGTATGACTTTGTAGAGAAGGGAAAAAGACTCAAGAGTAATTTATCTTTTACTATATTCTAGGTTAGTTACTAACTCACTTTGTTCTTCTCAGATGTTATATGTAATACTGCTATTCTTACAATTGGTAGTTAATAGTTGTTATTAGTGTATGTTAATGTCAAATAATACAAACAAAGTTTGGTAAAAATTGATAATATTTGTGCAAAATTACCCAGTAACAACATTGGGACTAAACACTCCAAATTTTTAAGTATTATTTTAAAGGTAGACTTTTTTTAAAAAAGTAACATAATTCCAAATTTTGATATTTTAACTGATCTGTACTGCTATTTCTGGTGGGGAAAGAACTTTTCATTGATTTTTGAAGTAAATTTTGATTCCTTTAGCAGACGTTAGCCTCTTGAGCATGTTTTGCTGAGTTATTGTTAAGACGTGATCCTTCGTGGCTTTATTTTACTTAATAAATTTGATTTTCCAATTAACTCAGGAGTGTAATCAGTAAATACTTTTAAAGCATTTCTTATGTCTGCAGCATTGTGTTTAGTCATTGTAAACTTTATAAAAATATAATTAAATGTGGCGGTATTGTAACGTAAAGTAACAGCAGTATTGGTTGTCTGGAATATTCTGTGCTTGGCCCAGTCTCATCCAAGTAGTACTTTGTTTTTATCACCTATATGCTGATGATCTCCACATCTCTGGACCGCAGGCCGACGCTCTAACCGCTGAGCCAAACCGGCCAGTCCACATCTTTATTTCTAATCCAGACCTCTTTTTCTGAATTCCTTTCTAACTATACTTCCCAGATATTGCCTCTTAGTTCTCTCTTATCTAACCTGAACTTTTATTATCCACTACCTCCATTCCTAATCACAGTGAATGCACCACCATCAGCCTAACCATTTGCAGGTTATGTTTTTCTACGATATTCCCCTCCCCCTAATCCATTCAGTCACACCAAATCCTGTTTTTTTTATTTCCTAGATATCTTTTAGATTTATCTTTTCCTATTGTCATTTTCATATGTCAGGGTTTTGGAATGCTCCATCTGAATTACTACTTTCAATTTTGCCCCATTTTAGGCAAAAAAAAATTATTCAGTCTTTCTGTATATTTATATTTGTGTATGTCTTTTTATCCCTCTATCCTCCCTTTTTACCTCCTGGATATCCATCCATCTATCCATCCATCCATTCATCCATCCATGCATGCATTCATGCATCTATGTGTATCTGAAGTGCCCTGCATACTCTGTACTAGCACTATGGTCAGTGCTAGGATACAGAGATGAGGTAACGTGTTGATATTATAGTGCTGTGACACTTGGAGAGAAACTCTCGTTTTTAAGGATAAATGTCACTTCCTCTGAAGTCTTCTTTGATCCATTCTGGCAGAGTTATGGTGATTCTGCTATAGTATTTATGTCTAAGCTTGTACTTAACACATTGAACTGTAATTAATTACAAATCTCTCATGTCTTGACTGGCTTTGTGCTTCACGGGGACCATGCTTTTAAAGTTTCAGTATATCCCCCAAATTATTTATTGTTTAATTGCATGAATGAATTGATAAAATTAGGAGAAACAACATTGAATTAGAAATTAGGGTCAGATTAATCATGGCCTAGAAAGAGCCAATAATTAATTTTAATACAGTAGAAAATAAAAAGCCATCAAAAGTTTTTGAGTATTGAAGCTACTTGTAGACGTTATTTGTGTGAGAGTAATCTGGAAGCAGTTTGTAGATCAATTTAGAGGGTCAATAACTTGGCGTTATTGGGTCTTTTTAATTACATGTGAACTGTACTAACATTATCTTTTGACAAATAGGAAATATAAAATTACAAATTATATGTAAGTAAAATACCTATTTCCAAAGGTCTAAAAACATTGGTCAATAATCAAGAGTAAAATTTGGTTTAACTGACAAAATTTCATTCTTAATGAAATCTAGCTGTTTTGCTGTATAGTACCAAACTTAAATGCATTTGCTGAAGAAAAGTACAGATTTGCACTCAAACAGATAGAGCAGTGTATTTAATGTTTTCCTGTTACCCTGACAGTTTAGTTAACTGGGAGCTTAGTTTTCATTGGGATTAATTAAATAAAAACTGGTCTACTTTTTAAATTAAAGCTGTTTTATTGAGGCTTGTAATTAAGTTTTAAATCATACCTCTGTTATAGTTGGTTCTTAAAGAATAGATTTAGAAATCAGATAATATGGCTTGATAACATTTGAGATGTGACATTTAAAAGTTAATTTTTGTAATTTGTGAGATCTGATGCTTTTTTATATTCCTCAACTTATGAAATGGTCTTAAAACATTAAGTTGTTTTATATCAGATAAATTTTCAAAGTCATGATTTATTTACCTACATTTTATCACTTCCAAAACAGTGGAGTCAGCATTGTATTTTTGCAGTGATTTTTGTTTATAAGTTTGTGAGCATGGATTTTTGTTCCTCCACTTTCTCCAAATATTCTTATTATTTACATTTCTGTTTTCCTCTTGATTCCTTTTCTTCCCAAAAAGCTATAAAATGGTTGATAGCACTTTTTATTTTAAGTATAATTTTTTTTTTTTTTTTTTTTTTTTGGAAACAGGAACTCTCACTTTTACTATATAAAGTTTAGAATTGGTTATATGTTTTTTTTATTTTTTCTATAAAGGCCATTTCAGTCATAAGCAATAACCATGTGAACTTGAGCTAGTTACTTAAACTCTTAATGGTCAGTTTCTTTTATAAAATTGGGAAATGACAGAATCTACTTCATAAGATTGTGGGAACTAAGTGAAATGATAATGTGTAAAGCACCTAGTAAGCACTCACAGCAATTATTTTTATTACTCTTCAGTATAATTGGAAGAACTGTTGATAATGGCACTAGAATGTGTAGCTGATCCATTCCTTCAGGTTGATGAATATCTAAATAAGTGACTTACAGGGACAATTGAATCAAAATATCAAAATAATTTATCTGGCTTTTAAAACTGTACATACTTCCTAGATTTTCTGATGTCTCTCCCTATTCTCACCGAATTTAAGAATCAGTGTATTAGTGAGTTAGTGTTACTAGTAGGTGCATGTTGCATCCTTCAGATGTATTTGGGGGGTGGGGGAGGCAGGGATAATATAGACTAGTGGACTAAATAATGTAAGATATTCATTGTTTCTTATCTAATGACCAGTTAGAAATAAAGCTGTCATAATCGTCCTGATGAGCACATTGATATGCTTTTCCTTAGGCCCAACCAGATTTTTCTTGTAACTGTGCCCTTGTGTTCCCTTTCTTCAGGCCTGCATGTACCACTTGTTTGACATCTTAACAGTCTAGATAGTATTTGCTTTCCTTGTTTAATGACTTTTGTTTGTTACTTAGGTTTTCTAAAGTCAAAGGAGAATAAGAGGTCATATAACTTATCCATCAAAAGAAGAAACTGGTTTTGCATTTTATCCTTTCGTCATAAAATCTGCTTGGATGCTTACTATTATTTATTATCTTAGATTTTTGTTTATTATCTTATGTTTTTCAAGGTCAATGGCCTTAACCTGAACTTCAGAAATACTCTTGTTGATTAAAAAAATATATATCTAGGGTGTCTGTGTGTATGTGTGTGTGTAAAATCTCAAGCAGTGTTCCAGTACAACTGAATTGGAATCTGTGAGTTTGGGTTTTTTAAATGTTCCAGGCAATTCTTGAGTTTTAGAAACACTTCCAGGGGTTAGCAGTGTGAAGGGGAAGAACCAGTCACATATAAATTTAAAGTTAAAGGAAATTGATTTGAACTTTCCATCATTCCATCTTATTATTTTCTCTCCTTTTCTACTTTGAATTTTCTAGTTTTGTTATGTTTTGTGGTGTTTTTTTTTAAGGTTTATGTATAAAAGTCGAATTGGGAAGCCCCAAGCCAAAGGTGTTAGGAGTAGTGTATCAATAGATGGGAGGAGGTTTTTATATAGAAGATATGGAAGCAAAGCAAGGAAATTATTTGATTGGTTATATCTTAAGCAGTTGCCTTATTTGGGAAAGCCTAGCTGGCTGTTTGTGATTGGTTATTCTTTTTCTTCTTTTAATCCTCACCTGAGGATACGTTTTTTTAAAAATTGATTTTAACCTCCCCTAGGCACCCTGACCAAGGATCAAACACAAGACCTGAGTAATGTGCCTTTACCAGGAATCGAACCCGCAACCCTTTGGTGCACGGTAGAACACTCCAACCAACTGAGCCACCCAGCCAGGGCATGATTGGTTGTTGTTAGCTTCATTTTTTTTCAGATTCAATCGCACAGACTTAGGCTTTGATGTAGGTTACCAAGGCATTAGAGCCACCTGAGTCTAATGGCCTTCTGGTTTAGTTACTTTAACAGTTTCTTACCAGTGTCACTGTTTTCTTCTATAATGGTCTCAATTATGTTTTTGAAAATTATTTTTAAGATATAAGAATATATAATAATATAGAAAAAAGACCATAATCTAAATTCCTTAGCAATGGTTAGTTATCATCTTCAAGTATTCCCTTTATCTTTTTCCATATGTAGAGTTTAATATTTTTGTTTAAGATCTTTTTTCTGCATTAAAAAACAGCAAATCTCTAAGAATATAATTTAATAAAATGTGAGACCTTTTGAAGAAAATGCTAAAACTAAATTCTTTTATGTTTTCTATATAATAACATACCTGCAAACAATGAGTTTTATTTCTTTCATAATTATTTTTATATATTGCTGTTTTCAGTTTGCTTATATTTTGTTTAGGGCTTTTACATCCAAGTTCATGGATGGGATTATCCTATAATTTTCTTATAATACTCTCGTATGATTTTGATAATCAAAGGTTATGCTAACCTAGTAAAATTAATTGAGCAATGTTCCTTTTCTTGTTCTCTGAAAGAAATTGAGATTGAAATTCTTGGTCTTTGAGAGTTTGATGGAACTCATTAGTGGAATCATCTGACCCTGTCATTTACTTTGTGGGAAGATATTTGACTACCATTTAAGTTTCTTCAATGGTTATAGCATTATTTAAGTTTTTAAATCTTTTTGATTTAGTATATTAGATATAGTTTCTAGGAATTTGACTAATAAAGCTGAAGGTCAAGTCATTGAAAGGTTTGAACACGTCTTGAAGGGGAAAACATGTGGTCATATTTTCATTTTTAAGAATTACTATATACCAAAAAAATGCCCCCCACAAAAACAATGTGCTAAGTAAGCATTGATAAATAGACAAAACAGGTTCTCTACCCTTGGGAAATTCACAATATAGGGGGAAGGGCAGTCATAGAAAAAAAATTACTATATAGCACCATAAATGCTAATAAAGAAAAAAAGTTTAAGAGCAAAAATATCTTTTTATAATATAACAAGTTTTTATTTTTCGATACCAAATAATTCTTAAGGTTATCATTTTCAGTGGGTACTTCAATCCATCAAAAGAAGTTTAACCATTTAATAGTGTTTGATAATTATTGAATTATTTTCACTTTTCACAATTTTAAATTGTGCTGGGACAAACTCTAGCATGCAACACACCATCTTCCTAACCCCCATTTTACATTTCCTTATGGTACATAGACACACAGAAATGGAATTCCCAAATCAAAGCCTGTGTACCTTTTCTGGTAATGCCTATTGTACCAATGCCACTAGTAATGTGCCACATCTATTTATAGTGACACTAATATTTAAGATATTTGCCTTTGATCATTTATTTGTAGAAAGATGTCATTGGTTGTATTTGAATTTCTTTGATTGCTGGGATGTTGGCTTGTTAAACTTTTTTTCTCTCTACCTTTCCCTCAAATTGCTGAGGAGGAGGCTGTCATTCTGTGAATCTTGACAGCTTCTTTTTTCATTATTTTGTGATTTTTTTAATATCAAATTGCTGTATAAGGTTTTTTGTTTTTAATCTGAGATAATTTGTTGTGCTGATCCATCTACTCTTACATTAGCTCTAGCTTATTTTACTTATCACTGCTTTATAATATATCTTTATATCTGGAATGGCAAGACACTTAATTTTTTTCTTCCAATAATTTCGATATTATATATGTATTTTTATTTAAAAAAATTTTTTTTCCTTTATTGGTTTTAGAGAGAGAGGAAGTGAGAGGGAGAGAGAGAGAGAAACATCAATGAGCAAGAACATCCATTGGCCGCCTCCTGCATGCCCCGCACTGGGGATTTGGCCCACAAACAACCCTGGCTTGTGCCCTGACCAGGAATTGAACTGGCAGCCTCTTGGTGCATGGGTCAATGCTCAACCACTGAGCCATACCGACCGGACTGTATTTTTATTCTTTTATAAATGATAGGCAGAAAAAAAAGTAAGAATAGGTGTCTCTTTTGTTTTTTGTTTTTTTGTTTTTCCCAGAATTGGTCTCTTTACTATAAATTTCAACCCTAGATATGCCAGCACATCTATAAGAGTTTCATCAGGAATTAGGATAGACTTATATTTACTCATTGTTCAGGTGGTACCATGTAAAATCATCTCAGTAAAAATTAGGTAACTTATGATAGATTTTATTCATTTATTTATGCATTCTGTCATCAAAGGTGGACATGATAGTTGTCCTGAAGAGAACAAAGGAGTGACATTTAGCCAGGTAGTGTTCTGAGAGAGGTGATGCCGAAGATAATTAGCTTTACAAGTAGAGAAGAGAGAAGAAGGGAAGTGCTTTCTACAGTCAAAGAGAAGTATGTAAAAAGGAGGTATGAAAAAAAGATTTCACATTATTTTATAGTAATTTCTGTTCTCCACCAGCCTATTAAGTAGTTTCATGAAGTAGGAATAGAGAAATAAAGGTTGCTTGTGTAGATAGTGGTAGGAGCTAAAATAAATAAGGAAGATACACTAGTAAGGAGTTTGGATTTTATTCATCTATAGAACTGAGCTTTTGAACATTTTTAAGGCATAATATCATCTTTTCTACAATGAAGGCATTGGAAAAGTTTTATGAACACCTACAAATGAGCTACTTCTGAATGTTGAGCGGACAACTTTTTGTGATATGTTGATATTTCAGAAGTGGCCTCAAAGGAATGCTTTTCCTACACTGGGAATGCTAAAAAGAGCTGCTTGTGTCTTTTTCTTTCTGGCTTGGTTCACCTCAGAGACATAAAAATTATTGTACTGTCTAGTAGGAGCACTTGGAAATACATATTTAATTAGCAAACCCTTTGCCATTTTTATCTTCTAATGAAGTGTTTCCACATGTTAGAAATTGGTTTTACCATTTTGTTGGGAAATAAGAAATAAAACTAGTAAATTTATAGCATATAGAAATAATAGCTCATTTAACTGTGAATATCAGCATACCAGTCAAGAATACACATATTAATTGTGCCTCTATAAATGATTTTGTAGTTCTTTACCTCTGTACGAATGCACGTGACCATACAACACTATCGATTTAATAGTAATTCAGTTAAGTTATTGTAGGTTCTGAGAATAGGCTAATTTTAACAGCTAGTGTATTTCAGTACTTTAAAGTCAACTATAAAGCATTTTGGTGCATAACTGCCCTTAAGCTAGAGCTACCTTGTCTCATAGTATTTACTCTTCAGAAATTATCTCCCCTCTTCCTTTCTTAATTTGAACTCTTTAACTCTTTCCATTTTTGTAGGCATTTTAAATTATTTTTAAAGCCTGGCCGGTGTAGCTCAGTGGATTGAGAATCCTCCCATTAACTGAGAGGTCCTGATTTGATTCCTGGTCAGGGCACATGCTTGGGTTGTGGGCTTGATCCTCAGTAGGGGGCATGCGGGAGGCAGCTAATCGATGTATCTCTCTCACATTGATGTTTCTATCTCTCCTTTCCTCTCTCTCTAAAAAATTAAACTTAAGCCCGGCCAATGTGGCTCAGTGGTTGAGTGTCGACCTATGCACCAAGAGGGCGCCAGTTCGATTCCTGGTCAGGGCACGTGCCCAGGTTGTGGGCCCAATCCCCAATGGGGGGCATGCAGGAGGTAGCCAATGATGTTTGCTCTCATCGATGTTTCTCTCTCTCTCTCTCTCTCTCTCTCTCTCTCTCTCTCTCTTCCTCTCTCTCAAATCAATAAAGAAAAAAAAAGATTAAACTTAATTTTTTGAATAGGTAATGTGATTAAAAACTCAAAAATACACAGAGAAGTCTTTCTTCCTTTTCTCTGTTTTTTCTTCCCATACCTTTTATAGGTAAACGTTTCTTATGTGTATTCTTCCAATGTTTCTCTTTGCAAATATAAACAAATGTATATTTTATTTTGGAGATTTTTTTTATATCTAGATAATGATCTCCCTTTATTTTTAATAACTAAATAGTATTTCCATGGATATATGATTGTTTAGTCATTCAGTCCTGAGTGGACACTTGGGTTGTTTCCTGTCTTTTGCTATTACAACGTCAAATGAATAACATACATACAACATGTTGTACTTGCATAAAGAAATTAGATTCTAAGAACAAGGGTCTCTAAGTTAAATAAATGCTTCTATACACATATGTATTCCCTTGCTCTGTCATCTGAGAGGGCATAGAAGAAATGACATCCCAAGTAGCAGTGAGCACACTTAGTGCCTATTTCTTGGTTTTGAATACCATTCTCCCATAAAGGAACCAAAGCTGATTCCAGGCTGGGGCAAGAAATAAATGTACAGGGTGAACCTAGAGCACCTTATAATGCTGGAAAGTAAGGAACTACTCAAACAAACTATGATGACGTTTGAAAAAGGGACACAGAAGCCAACTGCAAGAGCTCTTGATGGCTCATACTAGAATAATTTGAGTGACAAAATAAGATAGTATTGGATTGTGATTCAAATATAAAATAATATCCATGAATCCATACTGAAATAAATTAAATAAATAGGGCAGAATAGACAAATCTCCTGTGCAGAATAATTCCAAATTTATTTACTCAGCCCTCAAGGTGGTGTAGCACAACTCCTCATTTAAGAACTAGAAAAATGGGGAAAGGGGTAACTTGACATAATCAACACCTGACAGATACTATGTCAGCCATGTGACCAGAGTTTAATACTATACATATACTATAGATACTATAAATGTAAATATGTAATATTAATAGTATAGACCAAATGTTTGTGTCCATTCATATATTGAAACCTAATTTACAGTTTGATGATATTTGGAGGTGGGGCCTTTGGGAGGTGCTTATGTTGTGAGGGTGGTACCCTCATGAATGGTATTAGTTTCTTTATGAGAGACCCCAGAATCTTCAGGGGCCTTGATCTTAGACTTCCCAGCCTCTTGAACTGTGAGAAATAAAATTCTGTTGTTTATAAGTCATCCAGCCTAAGATATTTTGTTATAACAGCCTGAACAATCTAAGAGAATTAATATTAACAGTCATTAATCAAGTTGATAGTATGAAGTGATGAGAATGGCACTTCACCTCTATGGTCTTCCTCCTACAAAATCATGACCCCAGTCTAACCATGAGAAAAACAAGACAAATCCCAGTTGAGGGATATCCTATAAAATCATAAACAGTACTCCTCAGAACTGTCATGGTCATCTAAAATACGGGAATTCTGAGGAACTGTCAAGCTAAGATCAGCCTAAGAAGACACAATGAATTTAATGTGATATACTGCTTGGGATTCTGGAACAGAAAAAGGACATTAGGTAGAAACTAATGAATCTAAGTAAAGAATGTACTTTAGTTCATTATAATGTTTTAATTTTGGTTCATTAATTGTGACAAATGTACCATACTAATATAAGATCTTAATAGTGGGAACTGGGTGTATGGTGTACTATCTGCAATTTTTTTTTCTGTAAATTTAAAACTATTTAAAAAATAGAAAAGGTAGATGCTTCTGTAATTCTGTTAGATGTAGCCAAATTGTCATTGTGTATTGCTACTTGAATGTATGAGAAGCTTGTTTTCCCATAGCCTCATCAGCTGAATGTGTTGTCAAACTTTTGGAATTTTGCCAGTTTGATAGATGAGAACTGGTGTAACTCAGACTATTGTATTTCTCTCATTATAAATGACATTGAGTGCTTTTTATATGTTTAATGGGCATTTTACTACCCCCGCCCCTTCTGTGAACTCATGTTCTTTGTTTTTCTGTTAGGTTGTTGGTTATTTTCTTCTTGGTCTTTCAGTTCTCTATAGGGCGACTGGCCCTTTATTTGTGATGTATATATATTTAGAATCTTGATGATTTTTTAATGTAAAATTTTTCTGTTTTTATAAGGTGCTATGATTTTTTCTTCTATGTTTTTGGATTTTGAAATATAGTTAGAAAAGTCTTCACTACTCCAAGATTATAAAGAATTCATATTTTCTTCCAGTACTTGTGGTTTCCTTTTTTACATTTAGATCTTAAAATTTGAATCCTTCCTCCCAATCATTGAGGCATTTTGAATGCTTAACCTTTCTATCCAATTACTCTCCTGTAAGCATGTCTGTGGCTTTATAGGTGCTTTAAATGATTTATAGGAAAATAAATGCTTACATATTTATTATTGGTGGATTAGAAGTCTCTCAACTTTCTAGAAAACGTATTCAGCATTTCATTGTGTCTTAATTCCAAATCATGGTTTAAAAATGATTTTACAGTAATAAAATTATTTAAAGTTTTTTTCATTGTTAATTTATAGTATATTCAGCAGTACTTTTCTTCTTCTAATTATTAGTGTTGTGGATTATTCATATAGTAATTCATTTTTCCCCTATCCTGTTTCTGGTAAGACTCCTGCTTAGATTGGTAAACCTGTCTGTAATATATTGCCCATCTGCCTTACAATTCCTCACTGGTTTAATGGCCCCTCTGATATTAGTACTCATTAAGAAACTGGAACCAGTAGTACCTGTGGATGCTGTCTAGTGTAGGGTGAAGATTTCTTATAACCTTTTATAAAGGTATTAATATTGTCCTCACATTACTTGTAATGAAACTGGTAACGCTGAACTGAATTTTAACATTTTGGAAACTATGTGATGCTTCTAGAAAATACCACCAAAAATAACCTGATGAGTTTATTGCTTAGGATAGTAAAGGAGAGTACCACTTTTACAGAGTTGGTGGGATCTTTTGGGTGGAGAGAGAGAGTTGGGACATTTATTGAGGATTTGTAGTGTTTAAGGTAGGTATTTCAATGCAGGAGCTTGATTAGAATTAGTAATGAACATAATATAGTGGTTTAGGATTGATAGACATAGCAAAGCAAGGGTTTTGAGGTGAGATTTTCAAAGTCTTGGAAAGTGAACAGTCATTTACTGCTATTTATTGAAAAGTTGAATAGTCTGATGTTGGTTTATATGGGGTTTTGGGGAAGTTCCTGAAATGAACAATGAAGTTATTTTCAACTCTTATCTGCCTGGGCAAGGGTTTCCTGGAATAGTAAAATCATGTTGTTGAAGACAGCTGAATAGTGATGTTAATGTAGATGTAAGCTCTGGTTGCAGATGGTTTCTGGTCTCAGTGCCCATTCAGTAGTACCACAGTGAACCTGAAAATGTATTTATAAAAAGTATAATTCTTAGACCCATCTACAAAGATAGTACATTCTCTTGGTGTGAGGAGTTTCACATTGAATCCCCCCCCCCCCCCCCGAGGATTGAGGTTTAACTTTGACAATTAAGGAGTCTGAGATACCCAAATAGGCAGTTTGGATATATGAATCTGCAGCTCAAAAAAGAGATAGAAAAGGATCAGAAATAGAAATTTGGGAGTTACTGTTTAGACAATCCATGTACCTAGATAGTTTGCCTAAGGAGGAAGCATATAGTAAGTGAGAAGAAAAATACTTGAGCCTTAAGAGTTCTATCTAGCCCTGGCTGGTTTGGCTCAGCAGTTGGAACATCGACCCGCGGACCAGAGAGTCCCAGGTTTGGTTCCTGCTAAGGGCACATACCCTAGTTGCGGTTTGTCCCTGGCCCCGGTTGGGGTCCTGTGGGTGGCAACCACTCGATGTGTCTCTCTCGCATCGATGTTTCTCTCTCCCTCCTTCTCTCCCTCCCGCTCTATCTGAAGATAAATGCAAAAACAAAACAAAACAAAACAAACTTCTGTCTAGTACTTAGCTATAATACTGTCCCTATCTCTATCTATGTTTCTTTCTCTGTCTCTCCTCCTGTGTGTGTGTGTGCGTGTGTGTGTGAATGTGTGTAAATAAACCAGCAAAGGAGTGACCAGAGAGGTTGGAAGAAAACTAGGAATATGTGTGATCTCTGGAGATGTGGCTGAAAAATAGTGGGGTGAGAACACAAAGGCCTTACATGCCTAGGTCGAGAAACACATATTGGCTTTAATGATGAATTTTCACTCAACAGTTCTTCTGTACATGTATAAAATATAGGCTATTTATAGAACTATTCAGTCTGTCATGACATTCTTCACATAAGAATTGCCTAGTAGGAAATTCTGTTTTCAGGGTAGCTATTTGAAATTAAGAATATTTTCTTAGAAATAATTTTACAAACTTGCTCCCACATCGCCTCATAAAATTTATTTAATCTCTCATTTTTACTGTGGTTGAGGAAAGGCATTCAGTGGCATGTAGCCTGCTATTTTACATACAGTACATGTATTTGCTGTTCATAATATGGAACTGTACAGTGGAAGAAGTAACGTTTGTATGTATTGTGCCTAGCATCCTATGTGCCTAGCATCCTATGTGCTAGGCACAATACATACATTCTAGATTTCACATCCTTTTGAGGTATTGTTATGTCCCTCCTTCAAAGGTTACCGATCTCAGTGTCATACTTCTCACTCTCCCCAATGCCTATATAGGAATATGTTACCTCTCAGCTTTTGAGAATCAAGCCTGAACAGGTAGTAAGTAATAATGAAGCAAAGAAAGGATCTAGGCCCATATACTCAATCTTTGATGAACTAGAATCCATTTAATTCCACTTAAGGGAGACATTCAGGTGACAGAACAGTATTTTGTTTGTCAAAATTCTGGTTAATTCAGGTATTCCTCTTTTTTTTTTATTATTGATTTTAGAGAGAGGGGGAAGGAGAGATACAAACATCGATGAGAGAGAACATCAATTGGCTGCCTCCTGCATGCCTCCCACTGGGGATTAGACCCACAACCTGGGCTTGTGCCCTGACCTGGAATCAAACTGGCGACCTCTTGGTGCATGGGTTGACACTCAACCACTGAGCCACACCAGCCGGGTTCAGGTATTATTCTTTTTTTTTTTTAATCCTCACCTGAGGACATTTTTGCACTTATCTTCAGATAGAGCGGGAGGGAGAGAAGGAGGGAGAGAGAGAGAAACATCAACGTGAGAGAGACACATGGACTGGTTGCCACCCACACGACCCCAACTGGGGCCGGGGACAAACTGCAACTGAGGTGTGTGCCCTTAGCAGGAACTGAACCTGGGACTCTCTGGTCCGCGGGCCAATGCTCTAATGCTGAGCCAAACCGGCCAGGGCTCAGGTATTATTCTTTAAAAATATTTTTCTCTATCCTCATAGGAGATCTTTCTTTGAACATTTCTTTTTACGTCTGTTATTTGTCATGCATATGCGCATTTACCCTCTTTTTTTCTTAATTTTGTGTTAATCTAATTTAGTACTTTAATTTTCCTATTTCTAATATGCCATGGTTTCCTAAATAAGTAAAATTAGTTGAATAGAAAATACTAGAAGTGAAAGTGAAAATTTTTGAAAAAACCAAAGTGTGGTTATGGAGTTTAGTCAGGTTCAAATTTTCTTCTTAATCTTTTAATTGAAATCTTATTCTGGCTTCTACTGTAAATCTTACAGAAGTAAATTAAGGAGACTTGTTAATGGGCTCATTGTTATGCTCCTTTCCCTCTTAGATTGGTATGTGAGCAGTTTCTAATTTTCCATTTAGCAGATAATGTGGTAGAGGATTAATTTTTATTTTCTCCAAAATCACAAAAAGGCTTTCCTGGTGATGATAGTTTTAAGATTTTGAGGTCAACTGGTAAATAATTCAGCCCTAGGAAGACCCTTTTTGTGGGGGTATTTCCAATATCTTAACAACTGACTCACCACTTTTCAAGAGTAATTTTTTTTTCTTTAACAGTCCTTCCCTTCCCCAAATAAAAACTTTACCAGAAGGTTGTTGAGTGCTGGCATTATTAACATGTTGCCAAAGTCATTCCCTGTTGCCCAGGAAAGTTGGCCACTGTCCAGTAAAATTTGTCTTATGAAACCTTTGATAAAGTGTTCGGTTTTTTTTAATGTGATAAACTATTATTGTGTCATAAGTTACAGAATGATAAAATAGCAGATTCAGTTGTCTAGTTCAGATGTCTGTTGGAGTGAAAGGCTAGAATATTGCCTGCACACTTTCTTACTTTAAACATGAAAAACAAATTTATATTTACCATATGCCAAGTATGCTAAGAACATTCTGTAAGAAACCTGCATGAATATTTAGAAAGTAGGAGATATTGTGAGATTTGTATTTTGGAAACATGAAAGGCAATGCATAATCCTTTATTTGGTGGTAATTGAAAAATATGTCATGTGATATAGGATTCAATTATTTTTGAAGGGAATCGAAGTTCCATTCTAATAGTAACTATAAGAATGTGATCTTGTATGCCTGGCTGGTATGGCTCAATGATTGAGCATCAACCTATGCACCAAGAAAGAGGTCACTGGTTCGATTTCCAGTCAGGGTATATGCCTGGGTTGCAGGCTCGATCCCCAGTAGAGGGCATGCAGGAGGCAGCCAATTGATGTTGACGCTTCTCTCATCGATGTTTCTATCTCTCTTTCCCACTTTCTCCCCCTCTTCTCTCTGAAGAATCAATAAAAACATTAAAAAAAATTTTTTAAATGGCCTTTTAAAATATCTAAATGTATGTTTTTACTTGATTATCTTTTCTGTTAAAATGAGGTTCCTAAAAATGCTTTTTAAATTTATTGTTGGTGGAGGTAGGAGGTAGTTAAAAGAGTGAATAATTAGCTGATCCTCACAGAATATCTTTACATCAGTGGAGTTACTGTGTGTCACCATGTGGTGAAGTGTGATCTTTTCAGTTTTGTAGATTGACATTCCTGTTCAGGTTTTTTTGAGGTGATGTGGTATTGTAGAATGTTGTATGTAATTTAGGGATAAAGTACAGTGTTAATTTGGAAATTTACACAGAATAATTTAGCTTGATATAACACATTTATTTTGGATATAACTGATGTGATGGGCTTAGAGAGGGACACAAAGATTTTTCAAAATGTTTCTGGCCTTAAGGAGTTTATAATGTGAAACTCAGGAACTTCTCATTTACATAGCTCACTTAATCCTGGTGAATAAATCAAGAAGACCAGATTTTAGATTTGAGGATTGGTTGAGAATGGTTTAGAGTAGCAGCTTTTCAGCCTTTTTGGACAGAGGACTTCGTTATACTCTTAAACATTAATTTACTAAAAAATAACAAATATTACAAATTAGAATGAATGTCATTTTAAAATGAAACATAACTAGAGATATTTTCAAAGAAATATGGTGAGAAGAGTAGCATTGTTTACATATTTGCAAATTTCTTTAATGTCTAGATTAATAGAAGACATCTGAATTCTCACATCTACTTTTACATTTCACTCTATTGCAATATTCTATTCTATGTGGTGTCTGAAAAACTCCACTCAATACTCATAAGAGAAAAGTGAAAAAAGCAAATAACTTCTTAGTATTATTACAAAAATAGTTTTGACTTCAGGACACTCCTGTAAAGATCTTCAGACCACACAAAGAGAACCTCTGCTTTAGAGCAAAATAAAATTGGACCCTAATCCTGTCCTTGATCTTCCCTTCAGTTGGATAGTTGTAGGCTTTTTCTCATAAACATAATAACTCACTGAATTCAATTTCTCTATTCTACTCCCGGTATCTTCTGCTATGGATAGCGTTGGCGCTGTAGGCTTTGATTCTTCTGTTCCCTGTCCTTTTTTTTTTTTTTTTTTTTTTTGTCACTTAGAAACCATCAATTAGACATGGCAAGGCTTGCTAGCTATGTACATAATGTCAGGCAAATTTGTTTATATTTTTTAGTCTTTTTCGTTATTTGTAAAATGGGCAGAGCAGTAACAACTCATAAGGCCTTCATAGAAATTCAGTAAGATAAAGTTATATATAATTGCTAGTAAAACTGTTACTAGAGGTTTCAAAAAACACTACCTGAGATGTGTTGCATTTTCATCACATATATTTTAGACTATTTGATTACATTTATAAAAGGTCCTAAACTCAATAAGATTTGGGCCTCCAAGGTGAAGTAACAACTGATACCACAGAAATACAAAGGACTGTAAGAAAATACTATATACTAACAAATTGGACAACCTGGGAGAAATGGACAAATCCCTAGAAACATACAGTCTTCCAAAACTCAATCAAGAAGAATCAGAAAACCTGAATAGACAAATAACAACTAATGAAATTGATGCAGTAATAAAAAGACTCCCAGCAAACAGAAGTCCTGGACCGGATGGCTTTACAGGGGAGTTTTACCAAACATTCAAAGAAGAACTAACACCTATCCTCCTCAAACTATTCCAAAAAATTCAAGAGGAAAGAAGACTTGCAAGCTCTTTTTACAAAGCCAGCATTATCCTAATTCCAAAACCAGATAAAGATACTACAAAGAAAGAAAATTATAGTCCAGTATCCCTGATGAACATAGATGCTAAAATCCTTAACAAAATATTACCAAATAGAATTCAGCAATACATTAAAAAGATCATACAGCATGACCAAATGGGATTTATTGTGGGGATGGAAGGCTGGTACAATATTCACAAATCAATAAATGTGATACATCACATTAACAAAATGAAGGATAAAAAATCACATGATAATATCAATAGGTGCAGAAAAAACATTTGACAAAATCCATCATTCATTTTTGATAAAACCTCTCAGCAAAGTGGGAATAGAGGGATCATTCCTCAAAATAGTAAAGGCCATATACTGCAAACCTAAAGTCAATATCATATTCAATGAACAAAAACTGGAAGCAATTCTCTTAAGAACAGGAACAGGACAGGGATGTCTTCTTTCACCACTCTTATTCAACCATAGTACCGGAAGTACTAGCCACAGTGATCAGACAAGAAGAAAAAATAAAAAGCATCAAAATTGGAAAGGAGGAAGTTAACTGTCATCATTCACAGATGGCATATATTATACATAGAAACCCTACAGAATCCACCAAAATACTACTAGAGTTAATAAATGAATTCGGCAATGTAGCAGGATACAAAATTAACATCCAGAAATTGATGGCATTTTCATACACCAATAATGATCTCTCCAAAAGAGAAAGTAAAAAAAAACAAAAAAAAAAAACCTTTTACCATTGCAACAACAAAAAATAAGGTACCTAGGAATAAACTTAACCAAGGAGGTAAAATACCTGTACTCGAAAAACTATAGGACATTGAAAAGAGCAATAGAGAAAAATACAAACAAGTGGAAGCATATTCCATGTTCATGGATCGGAAGAATTAACATCATTAAATGTCCATACTACCCAAAGCAATGTATAGATTCAACACATTGAATCTATTAAAATGCCAACAGCATAATTCACAGATGTAGAACAGATCATCCACAAATTTATATGGAACCAAAAAAGACCCTGAGTAGCCACAGCAATCTTGAGAAAGAACAATAACGTGGGAGGGATCACAGTACTGGATATCAAATTATACTACAAAGCTATTGTAATCAAAACAGCCTGATACTGGCACAAGAACAGGCATATTATGATCAATGGAACAAAACAGAGAACCCAGAAATCAACCATTATGCCAAATTAATATTTGACAAAGTAGGCAAGAGTATACAATGGAGTAAAGACACTCTCTTCAACAAACAGTGTTGGGAAAATTGGACAGGTACATGCAAAAAAATGAAACTAGACCACCAACTTAAACCACACAAGAATAAACTCAGAATGGATAAAAGAGTTCATTGAAATTTGTGAAACCATAAAAATCTTAGAAGAAAACATGGGCAGCAAAATCTCAGACATCTCATGTAGCAGAATTTTCACAGATACATCACCTAGGGCAAGAGAAACAAAGGAAAAAATAAACAAATGGGACTACATCAAACTAAAAAAGCTGCTGCACAGCAAAAGCAACTGTCCTCAAAATGCAAAGGGACCCCACTGTATGTGAGAACTATTTGCCAATGGTACGTCGGATAAGGGGTTAATTTCCAAAATATATAAAGAACTCATAGAACTCAGCAGAAGGAAGACAGACAATCCAATTAAAAAATAGACAAAGGACCTAAATAGATACCTCTCCAAAGAGGACATATGGGTGGCCAAGAGACATGAAAAAATGTTCAATGTCACTAATCATCAGAGGATTGCAAATTAAAATGACAGTGAGGTATCACTTCACACCTACCAGAATGGCTACCATCAATAAATCAACAAACGAGTGCTGGCAAGGATGTGGAGAAAAGGGGACCCTAGTACACTGCTGGTGGGAATACAGACTGGTGCAGCCACTCTGGAAAATAATATGGAGTTTCCTCAGAAAATTAAAAACGGAACTTCCATATGACCCAGTGATCCAATTGTAGGAATATAGCCTAAGAATGCCAACATACTTAACCAGAAAGACTATATGCACCCGTATGTTCATAGCAGCGCTATTTACAATAGCTAAGATCTTTAAACAGCCCAAGTACCCATCAGTAGATGAGTGGATAAAAAAGCTGTAGTACATTTACACAATGGAATACAATGCATCTATGAAAAAAAGAGAAGGATTTCTTACCCTTTGAGACAGCATGGAGGGACCTGGATAGTATTATGCTGAGTGAAATAAACCAGTCAGAGAAAGACAAATATCACATGATTTCACTTATGTGGAATCTAATGAACAAAATAAACCAATGAACAAAATAGGCCCAGAGGCATCGAAGCATGGCACAGATCTAACAGATCTCAGAAGAAAGAAGGGGGTAGGAGGGAGGAGCAGAGAATAACCAAAGAATTTATATGCATATGTGCATAATCCATGGACACAGACAATAGTGTGTTGAAGGCCTGGAGTAGGGTGGGAACTGTGTGGAGGGGGATAATGGAGGACATCTATAATACTTTCAAGAATAAAGATAAATAAATTTTTAAAAAATAGAAAATCTGAGTAGCTTTATATCTATTTAAAAAACTGAATTCATCAAGAAAATGAGAAGACAAGCCATGTACTGAGAGAAAATATTTGCAAAAAACATATCTGATAAAGGATTGTTATCCAAAGTTTATAAAGAACTCAAACTCAACAATATAAAATAGAATGAACAATCTGATTTTTAAAATGGGCAGAATGTCTGCAAAGATACCTCACCCAAGAAGATACATAGATGGCAAATAAGCATATGACAAGTTTCTCCGCATCATGTCATCAGGGAAATGCAAATTAAAACAATAATGAGATACTATATATCTATTAGAATGGACAACATACAAAACACTGACATCAAATGCTGGTGAGGATATAGACCAACAGGAATTCTCATTCATTGCTGATGAAAATACAAAATGGTACAGCCTCTTTGGAAGACAATTTGATAGTTTCTTACAAAACTAAATATATTCTTACCATATTGTCCAGCATCACACTCCTTGGTATTTACCCAAATGAGTTGAAAACCTGTGTCCACACAAAAATCTGAGCACAGATGTTTATAAAAGCCTTATCTATAGCTGCCAAAATCTGGAAGCAACCAAAAGGTCCTTCTGTAAGTGAAGAAACAAATGGTGGTATATCTAGACAATGGAATATTATTCAGCCCTAAAAAGAAATGAGTTATTAAACCATGAAAAGACATGGAGGAACCTTAAATGGATTTTACTAAGTGAAAGAAGTCCATCTAAAGTGGCTACATACTATATAATTCCAACTATATGACATTCTGGACAAAACTATAGAGACAGTAAGAAGATCAGTAGTTGCTAGGGGCTTTGGTGATCAGGGATGGATGAATAGGTAGAGCAGAGAGGATTTGGGGGGCAGTGAAACTGTTCTTTCTGATATTATAATGGTAGATACATTTGTCGAAACCCAAAGAAGTATAACATGAAGAATGAACCCTAATGTAAACTATGGACTTTCAGTGACAAGGATGTGTCTGTGTAGGTTTGTTGACTGTGACAAATGTACCACTGTGATGGGAGATATTGATGGTTGGGGTGGCTGTACCTTAGTGGGGGCAGGGGATATATGGGAACTCTGTGCTTCCTGCTCAATTTTACTGTGATCCTAAAACGCTAACTGATAGTTTATTTACATAAAAAAAAAAAAAAGATTTAGGTCTTCCTTGTTTATAAGTTACTCTAGAGTCTAGAGGATGACTTCTTGTTTTGTTTTTAACTGTCCTTCTTTCTGTCCTTCTGTCTAGTACTTGCTTGGGTCTTATAGTTATATCCTTCACAAGGAAATGGGATTTTGAAACACAAACAGAAAAACATCCTTTATTAAAAGTGTTCATTATCTTTTGCTTAAACTAATTAGAAACAAATAGGAAGATGCTATATAAAAGATAGGTGTGAAGCCAGAGCACAGTGTAGTATTGAAATACCCAGTTCTGTTTAGGGAGTGAAGTAGAATAAGGAAATGAGAAGGATTAATATTTCTCAACCACTCATTTTTATAACTGCTAGAATAAAGAAAAACTGCTAAGCACCTAGCCAATTCATATTTATTGAGTGAGCTATGTGTTATCTGTATTCTGTGTGATATTATGTAGCTGTTAAGAGCATTGACTAGGTAGGAGGATCTTCTACTACTTGGGTTCCAACTGACTTTTCTTCTTACTCTTTGTAAACTCAAGTTTATACCTCTTTAGTGACTAAGTTTTTAAAGATATGTAAAAGGAATACTTTTAATAATACAGGGTTATTGTGATGTTAGATGAGTTAATGTAAATAAAATACTAGAACAGATTGACATATAATACTATTAACTAATTTTTCTACTACATAAAAAAGGGAAAAGACATCAATTCCTTGATATTAACTTCTAGTAGTCTCACAGAGATCTTGTATTTTAAAGTGGTTGCTAAAGATTGCATAATGTGAAAGGTTAATTTTGTCTTTTTTTTTTTTCATTCCCTTGTTATTTAAAGTACATTTTATTACTTTTATTACTTTGGCTTGCACAAGAGGAGAAAATTGATAAAAGGGCAGATCTTTTAGCAGTTAAAATGCATCTTACCTAAATTCACATTAATGATTTTTAAATGTGTAGGTTTTTAAAAAATTATTGCTTTCTTAGAGAGAGAGGAAGGGGGAGAGAGAAACATTGATGTGAGAGAGAAACATCTATTGGCTGTCTCTTGCACGCCCTCCATTGGGGATCGAGCCCGCAACCCAGGCATATGCCCTGACAGGGAATCAACCGGGACCTCTTAGTCCATGGGACCGCGCTCAATCCACTGAGCCATACTGGCTGGGCACATTAATGATTTTTTAAAGTACTTTTTTCCCTTGAATTTATTAATAGATGCCTTCTTAAGTGATATTGCTAGAGAAACTAATGGCTAGGGAGTTACCTAAACTTAAATCTCACTTATTGAGAAAAAAATTATTTGTTGATGTCAGTAAGTTCTAGTCATTTCCATATATTTCTAATCATTTTGCAAGGATGTGGTTGCCATTGTATAGGGACAGAAACTTGTGAATTGCCTGGTTAACTTTACAAACAGAAGATTATTCATATCTTAATGTTGAGACTGATTTATTTGAATCTTTCAGGTGGTTCTTGGTAAATTAAATTTTGGGTCAAAATCAGTATCAGGCTTTATATAAACTAAGCCATAAATATTATTGGTCTCTGGTGCAATGATTATGAGAAGTAAGAATCTTTTGAACAATCAATGAAAATCATCATTGCATTTAATCTATTTTGCTTACAGAAAGAATAAAAAAAGAATAGAAGCCTGTGTCTTTTTATGTCACTGAGGATATCAGAAAGATAGTAATGGTAGTGAAATATGTACACAGAAGGTAAATAACACATTAGGGTTCCAGGAAAATTTTAATTGTAGTGATATGCTTAAAACAAGAGACTTATGCTGCCACTTTTTAATTTCCAGATAAAAAATTAAATGTATGTAAAAAAAAAAGTGTTTTCTCCTTGGTAAAATAACTCATATTTTGGAAGCAGTTGAAACCACACATAGGAGGTCTGTTTGGACTCCTGGAGAAGCATTTTAATGGTCCAGACACTTTATGAACATTCTCACTCTGTAATTAAGTGACAGTTTCCCATTCCCCTCAATATGTGAGTAAAGTTGATTAGAGTAAAATTCATTCCGGAATTCAGTAATAATGAGTTTATACCCATTTTTACTGTATCTTACTACTCATGATTTTTATAGAGCCTTGTTGAGTGCCATTAGGTTTTCTTTCCTACTGATTGTTTGCACCCCTACAACTTATATTTTAATCAAATTTTCAGCCTGCTATTATGAAAGCAGTCATACAAATGAATATGTACTTAAGTTGCTAGGAGCTCACTATAAACCTTGCCCCAAAGTATAAAAACAGAAATGTATTTTCTAGCATCAGGTCAAATTCTGTATTTATTTATGTATTCATTCATTCATTCATTCATTCATTCATTCATTCATTCATTTATAATCCTCACCCAAGGACATTTTTGCATTTATCTTCAGATAGAGCAAGAGGGAGAGAGGGGGAAAGAGAGAAAGAGAGGAGGGAAGAGAGAGAGAGGGGGGAAGAGAGAGAGACACATCGACTGGTTGCCACCCACACGACCCCAATCAGGGCCAGGGACGAACTGCACCGGAGCTATGTGCCCCTAGTGGGAACCAAACCCGGGACTCTCTGGTCCGTGGGCCAATGCTCTAACTGCTGAGCCAAACCAGCCAGGGCAATATTTTTAATTTATATATAAAACAATCATCAAATCTTAGCTGATATTTCAAATGATATTTGTTGTAAGAACTAAATAAGAAAAGACTTTTTTCATCATAGAATTTAACCTTAGTTTTAAAAAAAAATCACATTTACAGAGGTGGGCTGATAGGAAGATTATGCAAAAAAAATTTTTGTTTAACTGTAATACTGAGTTTGGTTTTATTCCTGTATCTTTTTTTTTTTCTGTTTAACTTTTTTCAGTTTAAGAATATTTGTTAAAATTGCATAGAAATTTTATTACAGTTTATCAGCACTCCATATACAAGGGAAATTTAAATTATCTGCCTGTACTACAGTTACAAAATCTGTTTCAAGTTTGTTTTAAAGTATTTTGAAGACAGAGGGTTGCATGCTTGCAGAGACTTCTGTATATAGCATTTAAGAAGGCAAGTGAGGGTATAGTAGAAGCTCTAATTAGTTTGTGGCCTTCATTCTCTCTGTAAGACTAGTGATTGATAGCCATGGCATGTTTAATACTAACTAGTGGCTAGTAGACTTTTCTTTAGTTTGACCTTTCCAACCAGCTGGTCATATACCAGTTTTATTTGTTATTGAAATTACATAATTTAATCTAATATTACCTAAACCAATAAAATATCAATGCATAAGGAGAATTAATTCTGTGAAAACTTTGGGAAGAGTCAATAAAGAAGGATAGCTAAAAAAAATCTTGTGGACTTAGATGTAAGGAAGACAACTAAAAGCCTGAAACGGTCATACAAGTCTAGAGCAGTTTGGCATTCAGTGCTTTACAGGTGTTTTCAAATTTTACCTTTCTTTTTTAAAGAAATGAATAAGAAATTGTAGAGTGTAGTGGCGCCTGGTTTATGTAAGGAACTTCTGTCATGGCCTTTTTCTCACAGCAAAAGATTGGTAAGCACTTTTGAATGTTTTAAGTTAAAATGCTTACGGTATATAGGTGTAATTTTTTTCCTTTTTGTGATTCCCTGAATTACTCACTTGACTAGTGGATTGGTCCTGAGTAGTTGATTCACCAATTCTTATTTTTATTGAATATACCATCTATCTCAGACATTTTTCTTGAATTCTAACTTGAAAGAAACTTAGTAGTGGGACTGGTTTTCAAACTTTTTTCAAACTTTAACATGGATTTTGTAGTAAAATTGGAATAAAGCTGTGATTTCATAGTTCGAACCACTTGTAGCAATGGTCATAAACTTTTATATTCAAGCCATTTCCTTTAAGAAGACTTTATAGTTACCCAGGTTTTCGGACCCTTTTATAATCCTTTCTAGCCTTGTTTGCCCCCTTTCTTTTAAAAACAGAGTGGGTTTCTTTTAAATTTCCTCTTCCAAGAAATCAGCTGATGTTTCTAAGGCAATATAATGGTTTCATTGTACAGGTGTCAAAATATTTCATTTTCTAGTAAATATTAGACTAAAATGTGGAACACCAGCAATTATAGCTTATCTGGAAAATTAAAAGGATATTTTCTATTTATGTTTATTTTACTTTTTATATTTGGAAACTAAAAATACCTTTTAAGAAACAGTGGCAAAAGAATTGGCCTGCACTTGAAACTTAGGAGGCACAGTGCCCAGAGACGGCCGCAAAGCTTTTTTCTGGCTGCCTACTCTGGAGCAGCTGACTAACCAGCTGCAGAGCACATTGATCTGGTCATAATTGCTTTCATCCTGGAGCAGAGTAAGTTAACACAATTTAAATCAAGAGCCACATTATAAGATCCTGACCTGAGGATAACCTCTTGTTTCCTACCTTTGAAAGAGGGAACAATTCCATTCACTTCCTAACTTGTAATGTTGGGGTGAAAACAGCACCAGTTCAGCAACCTCGGTACTTGAGTTCTGGCTAAGAAAGAATTCATAGCCAAGACTCAAACTATAAGACAAAGTTTATTTAGAAAGTCACAGAAGTAGAAGAAAACCGTGGAAGAAGTGAGCCAGCTGAGCTCTGTGGGTTCAGGGAAGAAGTTACAGAGGCAAAAGAAGGGCCCATGGGGCTTAGGAGAAAGAAAGAGGCAAGGAAAATGTGCCTGGGGGAGGGAAGGGAGTGAGAAAAGGCTCACTGGGTTCTCCATCTTGAGGGTATTTATCTGGAAGTCTCAGGAGGATCCCAATAGAATATTCATCAGCTTTCCAGGTATGTCCTTTCAGGATTATGGCTTCTACTGATTGGTGGGCACCAGAGCAGGGGGTCATTAGCCAATGCAGCTGGTCTTGTGATGGCCTCACTTGTCTGGTTTTTCTGTTTTCCTGGGCCTGGAGCTGAAACACAACTGAAGGCCTACATGTCTTTGGTGCAGGTCAGAACCTCATTGACCTATAGGCTTAATATTTAAGGGCTATTTTCCGGGCCTCCTTGTTTGTTCCCCCTTTAAGGGGGTCTAACCCACATGACAAGTGATATACTGGGAGAGGAAAGGTCCCAGTTTTGCCCGTTGCTAGGCACCTGGGGCTTTACACCCTGGTGACCTTCTGTACCTGGCCCATCATCCTTGCTCTGCTCATGTCTGTCTAACTGCCTACTACATAACCACAAAATTGCATGGGAACATATAGCCACATCTAAAGATTGTGACCTCGACTTTCTTTATACTCTATGCAGATGAATTCAGAGTAGAATCTTTCCAGTTTTCCTTTGAAGTAGAAGAAACAGTAGTCATAATTTACTGTTCTTTGTTTAATAGAGAAATAATTTCTCCCCTCCTTTACTTAGTTTTTTTCCTATTGAAATCTTCCTAGACCATTCCTATGAATGCAGCATAGATGAAATATACCTGGGATTGTGTATTAATTTACCCTTTTCATAAAAAGCATACCAGAGTGTGACAACTCTTGTCTGTGTTAAATGGCAGGCCATTGTTTCTTGATACATATATATTTTAGACCATTGCTTTCTTTTGATAAATCTAGGTCTCCCATTATTCTCTGAATACTCCTACCAGTCACCATAAAGGTTTTATTGAGCTTTAGTTTCTAGAGATTTCCACTTTGTTTCTGCTGTGACTCACATGACAGCATAGCTAATTTCACATTTGGAAAACCATAAGTAACTATAGATAACAGGGAGTGAGAATTGCTAGCAATTTCCAACTCATAAGCTGTAAATCCATTCTTCTTTCTCATTCATTATTGGAATGACATTATATAAGGAATAACCCTGAATCTGCTCTTATTCGTTAAGTATAATTCACATGTTCATTATTTCAGCAGTTTGTAAGAAATTCAAATGTTCATTATATGAGCACAAAAGGTTAATTGCAAAAATTCATCACAGAATTGAAACTGGTCTTTTACATTGTAAGTCTACCTGTTACTGAAGGAATTACCACTATGATAAAAGTCTCTGTTCTTGACTCTTGGAGAACAAAATACAAAGAGCATAACTCATTTAATATAACATGAAATGAGGGAAAAGAAGTAAGAAAAAAATGTGTAGGTATTTTGTAAGTATTAAAATTTAGTTGACTTATGAAGTTATATTTCTACTTAGAAAAAAAAGGACCCAGATATCTTACCAAGGTCACATTCTTTGGAGTTGTGTACCTTCCTGATCATTGATGGCATTGATCTGCTTATAATTTTGGTTAAATCCTCATAAGACCACTGATAAATATTTACCATTTCTGAATGTCCAGAGTTGTGGGAACATTATATTCCTGGTAGTATAAAGCTAATTGATTTATATATGGATCAAATTATGGGTCTTAGCCTTAGCCAAATACTTTAGACAAGCATGAGTTGCTATTTAATTGCCCCTTTTTTTTGGTTAGTGCAATTTAAACAGCAGCTTGTATAGTTCTACTTATTTTTCAGAGATGATTTTTATTTTTTTTCATGTCTGTTTATCCTATATATTACAGTTCACTAGATATAACATTTCAGATATTATATCATATATAATATGTCAGGTAGTGGTATGGGTTATTATACTTAGGACTAAGGGAGTTTTTCATATGGATATTTATTTTACTTTTCATTTATATGAAGGACTGGATCAGACTGCCCATAATGACAAAAATGGCTTGTTGTGTAGGAAGGGTGACATCTGTGTTCATACAGTATATGAATGTGGCCCATTTCTCTAATAGACTGTCTGACACTTGACAATACTATTCTCAAAAAGAGTTTATTAATAATTTCAAATAACTTTATTTAAAAACACACTGGCCAGTCTAGGAAGGCTGGATAGCAGTGGAAGGTTTGCTAGAGGTATTTTGTCCTTTCCTTTGTCTGAAATCTCTTCTCAGAAGTATTAAAATATACCAGGAGTAATTAAAAGTATTATTATTATTATTATTTTTAATCCTCACCCGAGGATATTTTTCTATTTATCATCAGACAGAGTAGGAGGGAGGGAGATAGAGAGAGAAAGAGAGAAACATCCATGTGAGAGAGACACGTCGACTGGTTGCCTCCCGCATGACCCCAACCGGGGCTGGGACGAACTGCAACTGAGGTATGTGTCCTTGACTGGAATCGAACCTGAGACTCATTGGTCCGCAGGCTGACGCTCCAACTGCTGATCCAAACCGGCCAGGGCTAATTGAAATTATTTTTAACCATTTGTGGAATTGAGTCTAAAATTTATTTTTATGATTCTTCTCAAAGAGGAATGTTTACAGGTCTCACAGAGATATTATCTACTTTGTATAAGTATAGTTTTAAAAATACATAAAATAAATATCAGGTAAGATCCCCTCATTAGGAAATACTTTGTTTTGCACATTTTGGTAGGATGGTAAGTGAAATTTGTTGACTTTCAGATAATTTGATATTGCTAAAATAGCTTATAAGGTGTAGTTTTTCTTTTGAGAAAGATTATCATGAATACTTTGACTTATTTAACTCAAGGATATTACTCGATTTCACAAAAATTGAAAGGCAGTTTGTGTTTCACTCATGTAGGTTAATGGAAAGAGCACAGTAGGGTTTGAATATGACTTTATCAGGATTTACTTAGTAGCCTTAATCACTTTTTGGTGAGTCTCTTCAGTTTTGAGCTTTTGTTTTCTCATTTGTATAGCAGAAATGGTAAGTGATATCCTTTTTTTTTGCCTCACAAAATTGTTCTAAGAATCAAATTAAATGATGGATGTAAAGACTGTTTGAAACTACATAAGGCTAGGTACATAGTGGTGTTATTCATATTATTTTAACAGTAAATTGGTAAATGAATTATGTACATTGTGGCTATTAATACATATCTCATCTTTGAGGAGAAAAGCAATTTTATTTTTATTTAACATTAATATATTTAAGGACAGTTTTAAAGCTTTTTAATTTTCACAAGTAAATACATAAATATTAACACACTATATAAACATTCAGAGGCTTATTAAATTGGCAAAACAGCCCGGCTGGTGTGGTTCAGTGGTTGAGCATTGACCCATGCACCAAGAGGTTTCTGGTTTGATTTCCGGTCCAGGCACATGCCCAGGTTGTGGGCCCAATCCCAAGTGGGGCGCATGAGAAAGGCAGCCAATCAGTGTTCTCTCTCACCGATGTTTCTCTCTCTCTCCCTCTCCCTTCCTCTCTCTCTAAAATCAATAAAGAAAAAAATTTAAATTGGCAAAACATATTTATGATAAAGAGACAAAGGTTTGCTGTCTGAAAAAGATTTCATCGTAACCAAGTAATGCTTTTGCAAGTTTAGCACCTTCCTTATATACCTTGTTCTTTTTTATATTTTGTGATGATCTCATACGTCCTTGAACATATTTAATAGCTTTTTCCTGAATAATACTGAAGGTAAGGCTGAATTTCCAGCCCTCTCACTAAAAGGGAGGAGTAATATACTAATCTGAAATTATTTTTTCAGAGTAGTTTTTGAAGTGCATTTGTGAAACATAGTGGAAAATATTTTCATCTTCCCATTGTAGGAGTAAAGTTAAAAACCAGGTATACAGAAGGGATTTCCTATAATCATGCTATTTTTCTTGATATTGTATCCACTAAGAGGGTTGCTGTGAAGATATGAGAAAACAAGATGGATGAAAACAGAACAGAGCAGCATAAGTAAGAAATAGAACAGCCCTGACTGGGTGGCTCAATTGGTTGGATCATCATCCCTTACACCAAAATGTCACAGGTTTGATTCCTGGTCAGGGCACATACCTAGGTTGTGGGTTCTGTCCCCCATTTGGGGCATGTATGGGAGGCAACCAGTTGATCTCTCTTTCTCTCTCTCTCCATCTCTATCTCTCACCCTCCCCCCTCACCCTCCCTCATTTCTTTCTCTCTCTCCCTCTCCCCCTCCTTCTTTTCCTCTCTCTAACAGTAAAAAAAGAAACATAGCCTCAGGTGAGGATTTTTTAAAAAAGAAATAGAATACAGCCCATGATTTAACATGTGTATTAATTTGAGCCCTTCATTGCCATGGCCTGAATGTTCGTGTCCCCTCAAATTTTATATGTTGAAATCCTAATGCCTAATGTGGTGTTATGAGGAGGTGGACCTTTGGGAAGTGCTTAGGTGATGAAGATGGAGCAGTCGTCTTATAAAAGAGACATCCAGAGAGCTCCCTAGTCCCTTCCACCATGTTAGGATATAACAAGTCTGCAACCAGAAGGGGACCCTCACATGACCATGCTGATACCTTTATCTCAGACTTCCAGCCTCCAGAACTGTGAGAAATAAATTTCTGTTGTTTATAAGTTACTTAGCCTGTGAAATAGACAGGAGAAAGGGGCAAAAGCAATATTTTAAAAAATAATGGCTACTTTTAAAAACTGTTAAGACATTGATTCAGGAATCAGGAAGCTCAGTGAGCCCCAAGCAGTATATATAACAAAGAAGACTACGCTTAGCCTTAGTGTCTCAGAAACTTTTTTACAGCACCACTAAGCCAAAAGAAATAACGAATAATTCTGTGTATTCATTAATTAGGTTCAAATAGCTTAATAGTAGTAGTTAGTACAATATCTGATAGATGTTGCTGCCTCTTCTCTTGGGAACACGGTACGAATTCCTGCTCCTTAAAATTAGGCCATGGGCACATGACTTGATTTAGCCAATTAAGTGCGAGTAAAAGTAACATGTAATACTCCTAGATGGAAGCTTTAAGAGATAATATATGCTTTGCCACACTCTTTATCCCCTTCCTAATGTGGCTTCTACTTCAGCTTAGATTCTTGAAAACTTAAATCAGAGGCCCAGTCAATTCTCAATGGATATATTGCATGGAAGAATAAAGTCTTAGTTATTTTAAGTCACCAAGATTTGTTGGTGTTTATCACTGTAGCATAACCTAGTCAAACGTGACTTATACAGTTAGTATTAATCAATATGACTGTTTTGTAGAAACAATATTTATTGAACAAACACATGTCAGATACAAACAGTTCTCCAACAAGGGTAGAGTTACCTTTTGAAGTTCAGCCTAAGTGGTTGTACTAATCAGTGTAAGTTATGAAGAGACTATCTTTTGGAATGATTAGTTATGTGCCCTATTTGTGGGCAAAATAGTGTAGTGACAAGTAATAGATAATGTTGGCGGACCAGAAAAGAAGGGAAGCCAAGAATGAAATGATATGTCACCCAAAAGAGACCAGATTTCATACCTGATAACACTAAATAGATGCCATTTGTTTCAGAGAAAAAAAAAATTAAATCCATCTGACTGTAGTCAGTTTTAGAAACTCGTCTATTTATTGACTAGCCTGAAATTACATAACTACTTAATGGCAGGACTGGGAAAATAAATCAGCCCTTTTGACTCTAGCCCTGTGTCCTTTTATTATTAAGAGGTTTCAGTTATTCTTTTAAGATTTTTAATCCACTCATAATCTTTAAGTCTCTATTTTCAGTCCTGTTTTTTCCCCTAAACTTAACATTTTTAACAAATTTGCACAGAATTATGTTAATTATAATTCTTGGCTTATGACACATTATACTCATTGATCTATGCATGATCTGCTTATCTAATGTATATGTATTTATACATCAATAAAATAATAGTACCTGTGATCCAACTTCTCAAACATTGCCGGTAATTTACATCTTCCCTATGTGTTCTCCTTGCCTTTCCCTGTGGTAGTTATCATCCTGAACTTTGCATTTTATAAATGTTTTATATGTTTACCTAAACAATATATTGTTTTATTGTTTTTTGTTTTGTTATGAAAGAAAATATTATATGTAATCTTCTGGACTTGCTATTTTGGTTAAATATCATGTTACTAACATTCATTCTTGTTGCATATAGTTGTAGCTCATTCACTTCTACCATGTATAATATTTTATTCTGCATAATTTATTTTCCTGTCTGTGGACATTTGAGTTGTTTCCAGTATTTGTGCTGTTATAGATATGTTACTGTGAGCATTTCTGTTCATATATCTGGAAAAACGTGTGTTAAAAGTTTCCCTTGAATATGTACCCAGAATAAAAATTTCAGGATCATAGAATATTCAATGTTTAACTCTACAAGATAGTACCTAATTAATTTCCACCATTGTTATAATAATATTGTTCATTTATGTTACTTTTCTCTCAACCAAGATTACCTTTGAAAGAACCAGGCTTGTTAATTATGAGGCTTGTTGTAGTGATTTAGATAAATTATCGTAGTTTAAACTAAAGGCTTAACAGTAGAAATAGAAGAGGTTAGGATTTAAGAAATGTGACAGATATGAAGACACCATGATCTGACTTGATAACTTAATTGGATATGACGTTGAGAGAGTGAAAAGAGTATAGAGCAACTCAAAAATGACTTCTGAGTTTTTGGCCTGTATATGAATCAAGGGTATAAATGTAGTTACTTTTTCTGAACTTGCAATTGAAAAATGCCCAGGTCAGTTTTGCTTTTCTTTCATTAGTTTTTAATGCCATTATTTTTTCTAATTTTAAAAATAAAGCATTACTGCCTCATGAAAGTTGGTGGAATACTGTTTTTTTTTTCTGTACTAATGCTTGGGAAACATTTCATGTAAACTCCTAGCACTTCCTTCATTGTTTAAAATACTAGTTTTCAAGGGACTAAGTTAAGTAATTTTGAGCCAAGAGTAATTAATAGTCTACTATAACCTTCCTGTAGTTATAATTTGAGAAATACAGTACTTATATGCAAATGCATGATTAGGAGCTCTCATCACTTAACTGAGATATAGAATGATAATTTGGATTCTTTTTTACATTTCAGTGGAGGAATTTAAATATCTTTAGAGTAATAATGTTTCATAGCCATCAGAGGTAATTCTCAAGTATCAGATCATTGGCAGAGCAAGTGTTTTAGAAAGTTTGTTGTATCTTTCAATGAACTCCCCTAGCTTTACAATTTAAAGCTTTTTTAAAAATCAGAGAATTTGGTAAAATTTTAGCTGGAGTGAATAATTAAGTTAAAAGAAACTTTGAGCCCGGCTGGTGTGGCTCAGTGGTTGAGCGTCGACCCATGCACCAAGAGGTTGCCAGTTCGATTCCCAGTCAGGGCACATGCCCAGGTTGTGGGCCAAATCCCCAGTGGGGGGCATGCAGGAGGCAGCCAATCAGTGTTCTCTCTCATCGATGTTTTTCTGTCTCTTTCTCTCTCTCTCCCCCTTCCTCTCTCTCTAATATCAACAAAGAAAAATAAAAACAAAGAGAGACTTTGATCCATTTATAATACAAAGATAAAAATTAATGAAGAGTTACATTTTTCAGATAACAACTTCTTTCCAAATCTTTGCTGCTTTTTCAGTGGGCCTTTTCCTTTTTGTATATAACCATTTGTATGTATCAAGCTGAGGCATTACCTCAAGTGATTACAATTGCTCTCTTGGTTCTGCTCTGAGTAAGACTATTATCATCAAAAGCATCAGATGACATTTCTAATAGATGACTTTTTGAATTCACTGAAACTGAACAGCTGTTTCAAACAAATGCCCTTTGTGTGGGGATTTATCATCTGCAAATCAATTGATGATCATTCATGATGAAAAGACCTACATTTTAATGATTTTTAAATCAGATTTTAATTATATTTTAAATTTTAACTTATAGCCCAACAGGCAATATGCAGAAATAACATGTTTAAAGAAAATAATTAAAATAACTTTTAGTGGAAAAATTCTATCTTCTAACAGCCAGAAGGATTTGGGGGATTATTTATGCCAATGACTGTATTGAGATACAACATTAACAAGCCTGTTAGAGGCTCCTTGGCAACTGGTTTAAGGTTTGTCTAAATTGTTATGTGTAGGCTTGTCATTTCATGTACCTATAGGGGTTACAAACTTACTAAAATCAGCCAATCAAATTAAATTTTACATAAGTAGTCAGATCGGTGAAACAGTTTTCAGGAAAAGTGAAATTTGAGTATTCTCTTTGTTGAATAAATTGTTTGGCTTTGTAACAATTATAAAGTCATTTATGTATTAACCTGGAGTTATACTCAACTTGCAATACTACAACTTCATCCTTCTGGAAAATATATAGCACCTCCCCCAATTTCTTGTGGGCAGAGTTCATATTTCACTCATCTTTCTGCCTTCAGTGCCTCCCATATTGCCTGGGACATGGTAGGGCCTCTATGCGAATGTTTGTTGAATGAATAAATACAAAACATAAAGGGGGAAACCTAAGCAGAGCTATCAGAATGAGACAGTGATCTAAAACTGCCAGTTAACAGATTAGATGGGGAGAAAGATCTTACGTTATTAATGGTGACTAATCTAACTTCCTTCTTTCCTTCTCTCCATTCATTCATTCATTCATTCATTCATTCATTCATTCAACAGGTACTTATGAGTGCCTATTGAGTGCCAGGTTTTGTACTAAATGCTGGATTGTACTAAATACAGCAATGAACAAAACATTAGGTCCTTGCTCTCAAGGAGATTAAATTCTAGTGGAGGGAACCAGCAATAAACCAATTTTTAGAATGTCAAGCAATAAAGATATGGAGGAAATTAAAACAGATAAGGGGGATAGAGTGTAACCTGGTTTGTAGAGCTGTCACTATTTCATACAGGGTGACCAGGGAAGTAATGTTTGAGAACCCAGAAAGAAGACCAGTTAGGATGCTCTAAATATTATAGTCTAGGCAAAGAGATAATGTGGCTTGGATCAGGATTTTAACAGTTCACAAGGTAAGAAGTGGTCAGATTCTGGATATAATTCAAAGGAGGAGCCTATAGGATTTGGTAATGCATTGATTGTAGAGTGTGAAGAAAGGGAAGATAACCTGAGTGGGTGATATGCTAAGTTACCTTTTACAGGGATAATGAAGATTGCAAAAGGAGCAGGGTTTGGGGGAGTGTAGGTACGTGTGTTATTTTTTCCCCTTGATGTCTGTCCCTGATGCTAGACTTTAATTCTTCTGTAGTTAGAAGAGGGAAGAGTTGAATCCTGTCTGGAAATTGGTACTATGGAAAGAAAACTTAGGATCCCTAAGGTAGAATTTTAAGACCTGACTCTCACTTTCAGAAACTCAGTCAAATCACTTCATTTTTTGAGGCTCTTCAAACTCTTGTTTCCTTAACCATAAAATGAATTGATTGGCCCAAATGGTCTCTAACATCCTTTCATTTGTCCCAATTTGTTTCTCTATCCATTCTTTTTGGAACTGCTTCGATGATTTCTCTTTTATCCACTTATTTATTGTAGACATTCCTTATGTTTCTGATCTTCCCTCTTATTACACATACTTTTCCTGACTTCAATCAGTTTTGTAAATGTAACTCTCAAATCCACACTTTAAACTTTTTTTCTGAGCTCCAGATTCATTTGTTCCAGTAGTTTCAATCCTGAATTCATTTTTCTTTTTACCTAACTTGCTCTTCTTCCTGTGCTAAGCAATTGATAATTTTGATTATATTATTATACTCCTATTGTTACTAGCTGACCATTAACTTTACTGAATTTTTAATGTTCAGGTTGCTAAATAGGTTAATTAGAATTAAGTTTGGGAAGCTAACCTACCTATCAGATCTTAGTGTGATCGCCATCCTAAAACCCTTTCATGGAACCTGCAAGGTCAAAACTGAATTTTCATAATACTAAAACATTATTTGCCCCCCCCCTTTTTTTTTTACTGTCTTGACATTTGCATATGCATATGCATTGGTGTGTAAAGCTACTGGCTCCTTATTTTAAGTCATAGCAATGACATTCTTTGCCTCCATACATTTACAGGGAAAGAAACAGTTTCACTTAAGGTTTTTGATGAAGCAGTGAAAAATTAATTTGCTTAAATCTCACCCTTGAATACATGTCTTTCTTAATATTCTGTGTGATAAAACAAATAGCATAAAACATTTCTGCTGCATGGTACAGCCATACAATGGAATAGCAAACATCTATTTAAAAGGATAGCTACATTCATTTACATAAATGGATCCCCATGACATAATTGAGGGTGAAAGGCTGAAATATTAATATAATACTTGATAGGAAAACAGCCTAATTTGGGCCAGGACTCTGTTACAGCTTTAGTTATATTTAGTTCACTACTGGTATCAAATGTTTTGAATGCAGAATCAGGACTACCTTCATTAGGGCTTGGGATCTGAGCACCTGTGAGACTAAGGCAATCTCCTCATGCCTTACAGCTCAGCCAACAGTTAGTAAAACTATAAGAGATCTATCTTTGTTTTTCAGCCCAGCTGCTGGGATTTTGAGCAGCTGGGACATTTTTTTTTTTTTTTTCTCTTTAGCCCACCCCTGGCTTTTCTCACCCCTGGAGAAAGCATTCACCTAATACCCTGACTCCTTCCTTTGGGCATGACCTTGCATTTGGTGAAGGCTCTGTGCCCCTTGGGGACAGTTTTCTCTTAGATCTGCTACCCTCTCCCAGAGTTTTGCAGCCCTAACTCCTTAAACCACCCCCCCTCACCCCCACCAGCAGCTCCAATACTTGGAAAGTATTGAGAAAGTGCAGATTTGCCTTGTAAAGGAGGCTGCTCCAGATTTTAATGTCTTGCCAAAAGTAAGTTGGGCTAGTTTTCTAGCAGGTTCACTCCTTTCACCATGACCCCAGCCATTTCTTCATTCCTAGAAAGGGTTTATTTCCTCTAGAGTTTAGTTTATCTATGTTTCTTTGCATCTCTGCTCTCTGACTTAAAAAAAAAAAAAAAAAAAAAGCTATGATTTTATAGTCTGTCTGGCTTGTTCTTATTGTTTTTGTGGTTTTTTAATCCTCACCCGAGGACATTTGTGCATCTATCTTCAGATAAAGCGGGAGGGACAGAGGGAGGAAGAGAGAGAAAGAAACATCAATGTGAGAGAGACACATGGACTGGTCGCCACCCACACAACCCCAACCGGGGCCGGGGACAAACTGCAACCGAGGCATGTGCCCTTAGTGGGAACCGAACCCGGGTCTCTCTGGTCCACGGGCCGATGCTCTAACCACTGAGCCAAACTGGCCAGGGCTGTTTTGTTTTGTTTTTTAATTTTTTTTCTTTATTGATTTTAGAGAGAGAGGAAGTGAGAGGGAGGGAGAGAGAGAAACATCGATGAGAGAGAACATCGATTGGCCACCTCCTGCATGCCCCCTACTGGGGATCGGGCCCACAACCTGGCCATGTGTCCTGACCAGGAATCAAACCGGCGACCTCTTAGTGCATGGGTCAACGCTCAGCCACTGAGCCACACCGGCTGGACTGGCTTATTCTTATTGTTAAGATGAGAGAAACAATAATCTTTTGGGAGTTTCTACATCCTAATCAGAAGCATCAGCCCTAATATTTTACTCTACTGTGTCTAAAGTAAATGGTATAGGCTGACTGCTCACATTGAAATTAGCCAATTTTTAAAATAAAGTTCTGCTGAAATGAGGTATTTGGCTGTATTTAGGCTTGGTGAAAAACTGATATAAATGCCTGCTGACAAAATAGTTCAATTTTTTTTATTGTGGTAAATATACATTACAGAAAATTACCATTTTAAACACTTTTAGTAAGTGTACAATCTAGGGACATTAAATACATTCAAAATATTATGTAGCCCTGGGCGGTTTGGCTCAGCAGTTGGAGCATCGGCCCATGGACTAGAGTCACAAGTTTGATTTTGGCCAAGGGCACATACCTCGGTTGCGGTTCGTCGCCATCACCACTGTCTGTTTCTAGAATGAGACAACTCCTCATTGCCTCCTTCCTCCTATCCTTGGTAACAGCTGTTATACTTCCTGTCTCTATCCATTTGCCTATTCTAGATATTTCATATAAGTAGAATCATACAATATTTTCCCTTTTGTGTCTGACATATTTCACTTAGCATAATCTTGTCAAGGTTCATTCATGTTGTAACATGTCAGAACTTCATTCCTTTTTATGACAGAATAGTATCCCATTGTGAGATAGATAGATAGATAGATAGATAGATAGATAGATAGATAGATATCACATTTTGTTTATCCTTTCATCTGTTGATAGACACTTAATGTTTCACCTTTTATCTATTATTATGATTAATGCTGCTATTAACATTGGTGTACAAGTTATATGTTTGAGTTTCTGTTTTCTTTTGGGGGGGCATATTGCTGGGGGTGGAATTGCTGGGTCATATGATTATTTTATGATTAACTTTTTGGGGAACAGTTTTTCACAGTGGCTGCATATTTTAAATTCCCACCAGCAATGCACCAGTATTCAGTTTGTTTACATCCTCACCAACACTTTCTGACTTTTGTTTTTATTTTTTTAATATGTTTTTATTGATTTTATTTTGGAGAGAGAGGAAGGGAGAGAGAGATAGAAACATGGATGTGAGAGATTGGCTGCCTCCTGCACACCCCCTACTGGGGGTCGAGCCCAAAACCCAGGCATGTGCCCTGACTAGGAGTCAAACTGGGACCTCTCAGTCCATGGGACGACGCTCAATCCTCTGAGCCACAGTGACCGGGCTGTTTTTATTTTTTATTTATTTATTTATTTTTTAATCCTCACCCGAGGATATTTTTCTGTTTATCTTCAGGTAGAGTGGGAGGGGGAGAGAGGAACACCAACGTGAGAGGGACACATTGACTGGTTGCCTCTCGCACGACCCTGACCAGGGCTGGGGACAAACTGCAACCGAGGTACGTGCCCTTGACTGGAATCGAACCCGCAACTCATTGGTCCGTAGGCCAACATTCTAACCACTGAGCCAAACTGGCCAGGGGTGTTTTCATTTTTTATGATAGCCATCCTAGTAGGTGTGGAGTGGTATCTCATTGTGGTTTTGATTTGCATTTCTCTAATGAGTAATTATGTTGAACATCTTTTCATGCACTTGTTGGCCATTTGTATAAGTTCTTTGGTGCAGTGTTTATTCAAGTTCATTGCCCATTTTTTGTTGTTGAGTTCTTTAAATATTGTTGATATTAAACCCTTATCAGTACATGCTTTGCAAATATTTTCTCTCACTCTGTGGATTGTCTTTTGACTCTCTTGATACAGTCCTTAGATGTACAAAAGTTTTTTATTTTAATGAAGTCTTAATTTGTCTATTTTTTTTGTTCCCTGTGCTTCCAGTGCCATATTTAAGAAATCATTGCCAAATTCAACAACATGAGTATTCCTCCATCTTCTCTTCTAACAGTTGTATAGTTTTAGCTCTTAGATTTAGGACTTTGATTCATTTTGAGTTAATTCTTAATATATGGCACAGGTAAGAGTCCACCTTCATTCTTTTTCATGTAACTATATCCAGTTTTTCACAGCACGATTTGTTGAAGATTCTTTTCCCTATTGAATGGTCTTGACACCCTTGTCAGAAATCAGTTGACCATAGATAGGAAGATTTGTTTTGCATCTCTTAGTTCTGTTCTGTTGGTCTATATGTCTGTCCTTTTGCCAGTAACATAATGTTTTGATTTGTAGTAAATTTTGAAATCAAGAAGTGTTAGCCCTTCAACTTTTTGTTATTCTATTTCAAGATTGTTTTGGCTATTTAAGGTCCCTTGGAATTCCATATAAATTTTAGGATTTGTATGTCTATGTCTACAGAAAACACCATTGGGACTTTGATAGGAACTGTATTGAATCTGTAGATCACATTGGGTAATATTGTCATCTTTATAATAAATCTTCCAATACCTGAATACAGGGTGTCTTTGCATTTATTTGGGTCTTTAAATTCTTTCAGCAACATTTTGTAGTTTTCAGCATACAAGTCTTGTGCTTCCTTGATTGAAGTTTTTCCTAAGTATTTTGTTTTTGATGCTATTTAAATTTCCTTTTAGTGTGTTCATTACAAGTGTATAGAAATACGACTATTGTGTGTTGACTTTGTATCTTGCAGCTTTGCTGAATTCATTTGGTAGCTCAAACAGGTTTTTATTTGTGAATTTTTTAAGGATTTTCTATATAAGATTGTCATCTTTGAATAGGGATAGTTTTATTTTTCCCTTTTCTATTATGATGCCTTTTATTTCTTTTTCTTGCCTAATTGCTCTGGCTAGAAGTTCCTAGAAGTGGTGAAAGCAGGCATCCTTGTCTTGTTCCTGTTCTTAGGGAAAAAATTTTCAGTCTTTCACTATTGAATATAATGTTATTTGTGGGTTTTTTGTATATGACCTTAATCATGTTGAGGGAGTTACCTTCTATTCCTGGTCTTTTGAGTGTTTTTATCATGAAAGGGTATTGGGTTTTGTTTAATACTTTTTCTGGGTCCGTTGAGATGTTTGTGTGGTTTTTCTCCTTCATTCTGTTAGTGTGGTGTTATTGCATTAATTATTTTCTTAGGTTGAGCTCTCCTGCCTTTTGGGGATAAATCCCACCTGGTTATAAGTGTAATCCTTTTGGTATGCTACTGAATTCACTTTGTTAGTATTTTGTTAAGGATTTTTACATTTAAATTCATAAAGGATATTGGTTTATAGTTTTCTTGTAGTATTGTTGTCTGGCTTTGGTGTCAGGATAATACTAGCCTCATAGAATGAGTTAGGAAGTGATCCCTCATATTCAGTTTCTTTGGAATAGTTTGGGAAAGATTCTTATTAATCTTTAAATATTTGGTGGAATTCATCAGTGAAGCTATTTGTTCCTGGGATTTTCTTTGTTGGAAGTATTTCCTGATTCAAACTGCTTACTTGTTGAAGGTGTTTTCAAATGGTCTATTTCTTCTTGAGTCTATTTTAGTAGTTTGTGTACTTGTAGGAATTTGTCCATTATGTTAGATTATCCTGTTTGTTGGTGAACAGTTCCTCATAGTAATCTCTTAAATGACAGTGGTTCCCCCTTATCCACGAGGAATGCATTCCAAGACACCCCCATGGATGCCTGAAACCATGGATAGTACCAAAATCTATTTTTACTGTTTATTCCTATATGTACATACATACACACATTCCTATGGTAAAGTTGAATTTATAAATCAGGTACAGTAAGAGATTTAAAAAAATAAATAATACAATAGGATAATAATATACTGTAATAAAAGTTATATGAATGTGGTCAGTTGTTTCAGGGGATCCCTTGCTGAAGTCTTCATATCGGCTTCAATGCTTTCTGGTACAACACATTGCTTTCAGTTGGAACATGTTTTCTGTTCATATCTTCACCCACAAATTCAAAGCCTTTTCCATTTTAATTAAGAGGTTATCACACACTGTGGCTGTAACTTTTGTAGTTTGAGGTGCAACAGCAAAACTAGCAAATATGTTCTTTTCCTTCACAATTTCACAATAGAAGATTCATTTTTAGTGTAGATCTTAGCAACCCTAATATACAGTCCCCCCCCCCTCCCTTATTAAATTGAGAACTTTCACCTTTTTACTTAAAGGAAGCACTTCACCTCTTCTCTTTGGCATATTTGAATTGCCAGCATCTCTTGTGCATAGGACCATTATTAAGTCAAATAAAAGTTACTTGAACATAAGCACTGTGATACCACAACAGTCAATCTGATAACTGAGAAGGCTGCTAGGTGGCTAATGGACAGGCTTCGTATATAGCATGGATACATGGATACGATGGACAAAGAGATGATTCACATCTTGAGTGGGACAGAGCAGGATGGTGAGAGATTTTATCATTCTACTCAGAATAGTGTGCAACTTAAAACTTAAGAATGGTTTGTTGAATTGTTTATTTCTGAATTTTTTATGTAATATTTTTGGACTGTGGTTGACTGTGGGTTACTGAAACCGTGGATAAGGTGGAGACTTCTGTAATCCTCTTTATTTCTGTATAATTGTAGTAATGTCCTCACTTTAATTTATAATTTTAGTAATTTAAGTCTTCTCTTTTTTTCTTAGTCACTCTAACTTAAGGTTTATTGACTTTGTTGATCTTTTCAAAGAACTTTTGGTTTTGTTTACTTTTTTTTTTTCTAATCTCTATTTTGTTTATATTCTAATCTTACTGTTTCTTTTCTGCTAGCTTTGGGTTTACTTTCCTCTTCTAGTTTCATAAAGCATACGGTAGGTTATTGATTTGAGATCTTTTATTGTAGGTATTTACAGCTGTAAATTTCTTAGCACTGCTATTGTTGTATCCCATAAGTTTTGATGTATTATGTTTTTGCTTTTATTTGCCTCAAGGTATTTTTTAATATGTCTTGTGATTTCTTCTTTTCACTCATTGGTTGTTTAAGAGTGTGCTGTTTAAATTTCCACGTATTTGTGAATTTCCCATTTTTTCGTGGTCTTTCTAATACCTATCGTGGAGAATGTTTCATTTGCATTTGAGAAGAATTTGAATTCTGTTGTTAGGTGGAATACACACACACACATACACACACACACACACGTACATACATACATATACACGTATATATATTTGTTAGGTCTAATGCACTAGGTATATAGTGTTGTTCAAACCCTCTATTTCTTTATTTATCTTCAGTCTGGTTCTTCTCTCCAGTGTTGAAAATGGGGCACTAACATCTCCAATTATTATTGTAGAATTGTGTATTTCTCCTTTCGGTTCTGTTAGTTTTTACTTAATATATTTTCAGGCTGTTATTAGGTATGTATATGATTATAATGGTTATATCTTAATATTTTATTAATACATAGTGTTCTTCTTTGTCTCCTGTAACCTTTTCTGACCTATTTTGTCTGACGACAAAAATATAATTATTCCAGTTTTCTTTTGGTTATTTGCATGGAATATTTTTCTCTATCCTTTTGCTTTCTATATCTTTGGGTCTTTGTATCTGAAAAGCAGCATATAGATAGACCATATTTAAAAATTTTATTCTACCAATCTCTCTGCCTTTTAATTGAAGAGTTTAACCCACAAAATAATTACTGCTAAGGAAGGACTTGCTTTTCTCCATTTAGCTGTTTTCTGCATATCTTATTTGTTTCTTCTGCAGTTCCTTCATTGGTGCCCTTTTTTGTACTTACTTGATTTTTTTGTAGTGTGCCATTTTGATTCCCTTCTTTTTTTCTTTTCTGTAATATTTGTTAGTTAATTTCTTAATAGTTACTTGAGAATTACAGTTAACATCTTAAACTTATAGCAGCCTCCTTTAAACAATATCAACTTAGTTTAGTAGTGTATAAACACTCTGATCCTATATATCTTTATTCTTCACCCCTTATATTGTTATTGTCACATTACCTCTTTATACATTGTGTGCCCATTAATACAGATTTATCATTTCGTGTGTGTGTGCATTTGCCCTTTAAATCATGTAGGAAAGGGGCAGCAAAAGAGAAGTTACAAACCAAAAGTACAGTAATGCTCTCTGTCATAACTACATATGTACTTACCTCTACTGGTGTTATTCTTCTTATGGCTTTGAGTTACTGTCTAGTGCCCTTTCATTTCAGCTTGAAGCTCTCCCTTCAGAATTTCTTGTAGGGCAGGTCTACGAGCAATTAATCTCATCTGCTCTTTGGATATAGAATTCTTGGTTAACAGATTTTTTTTCTTTTCAGACTTTAAGACACTATTCCCACTGCTACTTGATCTTCATGGTTTCTGATGACACATCAGCTGTTAATATTATTGAGGGTCCCTTGTATGATGTTTGTCTCTTGCTGCTTTCAAGATTCTTTGTCTTTGGATTTTGACACTTGAATATAGTGTCAAATATGGATCTCTTGAGTTTGTTCCTTTTTGGAGTTTGCTGAGATTCTTGGATGTGTATATTCATGTTTTTCATCATATTTGGCTGTTTTTAGTCATTATTTCTTTAAAAACATTTTTATCCCCTTTTCTCCCTCTTCTCTTCTGAGACTTCAGTGATGCCTATTGTGGGTTCATTTGATGCTGTCCTACAGGCCCCTTAAGCTTTGTTCATTTTCGTTTTGTTTCTTAGACTGGATAATTTTGACTTTCATATCTTCAAGTTCACTGGTTTTGTTTTTTGTTTTTGCCTATAAAAATCCCCTGTTGGACATCTCTAGTGAATATTTTATTTAGTGTGCTTTTTTAGCTCTAGAATTTCTATTTGGTTTCTTTCTGTAATTTGTCTCTTTATTGATGTTTTCATTTTTTTAGATATGTTTTTCTGATTTCCTTTAGTTCTTTGTCCTTGGTTTCCTTTAGTCCTTTTAGCATATTTAGAACAGGTGACTTAACATCTTTGACTACTAATTTCAAATTCTGGGCTTCTTCAGAAATGGTTTCTTTCATGCTTTTTTTCTTGTGAATGGCCATGCTGTCTTGTTTGTGTGCTTTGTAAATTTTTTTGAGACCTGGACATTGTGTGCTAACTCTGGAAACCAGATTCTCCCACTACACTGATGTTTTGTGGCTGCCGTCCATTTGTGACTTTCCTAAACTATTTTGGCAAATGTGTATTTCTGGTTGTGTGTGGTCACTGAAGTTTCTATTCAGTTATCTTTGTAGTCAACTAGTGACCTGACAAAAATGTTTTAAAATATCTGGCTCAAAGAACAACAAAAACCTGTTGCCCTCTCTATATCTTCCTATAGAAGCTGGTACAGGAATCCCTGCAGTCTGAAAAGGGCCTAAAGGAAGGCAAGTGTTTCCATTTGTGCCAGTCTCACAAGGGATCTACCAGACTGACTAAAATGTACAACACCTACCCCTAATTTTTTTATGTCAAGGTTCCCCATTGTCCGCCCTGGCACCAAGAAGCTGCTCTAAGAATTGGGTTGTTATCCCCATTGTTGGGACAAGATTGAAAAATGGACAATGCTAACTGGTTTACATATGTGGTTTTCCTATCAAGATCAAAAGTCTTTCCCCTTCAGGAAGCACTCTACTGGTTGTGTCCAGTCAGGTTGTAGAGTTCTGAGATAGTTGATTCTGGTTGTTTGGGGGATGGGACCAACCCCAGTAGCTTTCTATTATGATGTTTTGTATCTCAGGTATCACAGTAGTCTTATATTATCTTTCTAATGGATAGAGGAAAATTCTTAATAGGCTTATTTTTTTCTGGTTTGTGTGTTTGACTATTCATACTATCAGAGGAAAATAATCAACCTCAGATTTCAACCAAAGGATTGAGATACTTAAGTATTTGGGGTGTGGGCGGGGGGACCTATAATTATGATTGAAATTTTATTTCAGTGTTCTGTCAGTGTTTTGTACAATAACTTTTTTTTTTTTTGTTTTTGTTTTTTTTTTATCCTCACCCAAGGACATTTTCCTATTTTTTGTTCAGATAGAGTGGGAGGGAGAGAGAGGAAGAGAGAGAGAGAGAGAAACATCGACATGAAAGGGACACATCGAGTGGCTGCCACCCGCATGACCCAACCAGGGCCGGGGAATTGTCATAATACATTTTACTTAACCAAATTATGTCTAGAATTTTTTATCATGTTATCTATATAATAATTAATGAGTTATTTTTACATTCTTTTTAAATACTAAGTCATGAAATCCAGTGTGTATTTTGCATGTATAGTACAAAGCAGTTTGGACTGACCACTTTTTAAGTGGTCAGAACAGGGTATTACTTTACTTGATGATTTACTAGAAGGACACAGAAATCAGAGAAAAGCTGTTAAACTCACGATAATGGTGTACTATAGCAAAAAGATACAGATTAAAAGCAGCACAGGGATTGGGTGTGTAGGGTGGAGTCTAAGAAAAACCATGTGTGAGTTTTCAGTTATCCTCACTTAGTGGAGTTAGTTGCATGGACAGTGCTTCATTCTTCCAGCCACCTTATAGAACAACCTTGTATATGCGAAGTGTTGTTAACCAGGGAAGCTTACCCAAGGCTTGGTGTTCAGGGGTTTTTATTGGGGGTTAGTTACATAGGCACAGAAGTACCCAGATGATTGTCTTTAGCTATTCATTTTCAGATTTTCTTTTCCCTCTTCTGCCCAAAGGTCAAACTGATATAGTGTGGCCCAAACCCCAGATATACAAAAATAGACAGTTACCATAATTTACATTGTTGATATAAATTATCTGGTGTGGCCTAAGATCTCAGTTATACAAAGAGACTTATCAGGCAGGATATTCCAAGGGCTCACAGATTATCTTCCATAAACCTGTCACAGTCTAGTCCTTTCTTTGGAATGTGCAGAGTTTGAGCCCCTAAATTTGAAGAATTACCCCTTTCCTGCATAGAGTAATTCCGATGCCTTCCAAAGGAAGATGTCTCTAGTATAAATTTTTTTTTTTTTTTATCCTCACCCGAGGACATTTTTCCATTTATCTTCAGATAGAGCAGGAGGGAGAGAGAGAGGAAGAGAGAAACATAGATGTGAGAGAGACACATTGACTGGTTGCCACCCACACGACCCCACTGCGGCCAGGGACAAACTGCAACCGAGGTACATGCCCCTAGCGGGGGCCGAACCCAGGACTCTCTGGTCCACAGGCCGACGTTCTAACCGCTGAGCAAAACCGTCTAGTATAAATTCTTATAGAAACAAAAGGGTAGATGAAATAGGCAATAGCTCAATTCACCTTAAATATCTAGTGGCATGGGTTACTGACCGCCAAGGTAGAGCTATCTCAAGGCTAACTATGAGAAGTGAAGAATTAGCATTTAGGACAGCCCTGCAGATTCAGGTTCCTTCATTGAAAACTCTTAAAATTTACTGACTGCCTCCTATAAATTCACCTTGCTTGGTGAAATACATATATTTTCTCTTCTAATCCTCATTTAAACCTCCATTTCTGCCTGTGATGGAACAACTTGTATCAGACTGAGACTTCTGCTGAGAACTAGATAAAAAACTAGTGGGAAAAAATGAGTTTGAAGGCATTATAGAGCTTCTGAGTCAATCAAGACTCGAAGAATCAAGATTCAGGAGAGAAGGGAGATAGACATACTCTGTGCTAGGTTCCCTCTTGTGACCTGAGAGGTGCAGACAAATGACTTGAGAGAAGTGGTCAATAAATTGATTCCAGATAGCATCGGAAAAGACATAGAAAAGGTTACCAATTTGTTTATCTGCTCCGTGATGTCTTTGTTAGAAAAGTCAAAATGCTAAAGAAGCCCAAGTTTGAATTAGGAGAACTCATGGAACTTCATGGTGAAGGTAGCAGTTCTGGAAAAGCTACTGGGGATGAGATAGGTGCTAAAGTTGGATGAGTTGATGGATATGAGCCCCTAGTCCAAGTATCTGTTTAAAATTCAGACATTTACTGGTGACAAATAAGAAATCCTATTTGGTGGGGGGGAGGGGGGAATGAAGAAGAAAATTGTCAATTATATTTTATCCCATTAATTGTGAGATACATCCTGATTTCAGAGAGGTTAAAATGTGGCAGAAAAGGTAAATGGTAATCCTAGTTTTAAATCTCAGTTGTATCATTAGTTGTTTGACTTCATTTGAGGAACTTCTTTGAGCCTGTTTGCTTATTTGTGAAAATGGAATATGTAGTATAGTCTACTCTTTAGAGTTAGGAAGGCTAAATAAATTAAGAAATATGAAAGTGTCTAGTATGGGGTAGGCGTTTGATACCAGTTAATTTGGCTTTCATTTCTTCTTTCTAAAGCTTGGCATTGTTATGATAATAGGAAGAGACTCCTGACAGCTGACCAAGGCAAAACAAACAAACAATAAAACAGATCCCCAATATATTGGTTAAATAAAAATTTACAAAAGAAAACTCCTGTTTTATAAAGTGTCAAACATCAATATTTTCTCCCCTGCCCCTTTCACCTCCTCCTATCTAAAGATCATTGACTGGTTCTAATATGATGATTGGTATTTACAATGATAGAACCTACACATCAAAGTAACGTTGATATTTTCACAATATTAGTTTTTAAAAAGCACATTTTAGGAAAATTTTTTATCCTAAATATAATTGTGATGCTAAAATCTCAACCTTTAGTTTGTGGAATTCCTGCTCTTCTGATGATGCAACATAAATATAACATTATTAGAGTGAGTGGATTTTTTTAAGGAAGTGGTTGGAGTTTTTTGTTTGGTGGAAGTGAGAATTCATTATATTTCTATTTTGAAAATTCTTAGTAAACTCAAGTACATTTTTCTTGAGCTGTAAAGTATTCATGGCTTTTAATTTTGTGTTCATTCTGTTTTGTTCTTTCAGGATATTTCAAGTCACATTCAATCGATAGGATGAAAAAATTTAAGAGAAGGCTATCCCTCACGCTTCGAGGAAGCCAGACTATTGATGAATCTTTGTCTGAATTGGCTGAACAAATGACTATTGAAGAAAATAGCAGCAAGGATAATGGTAAATTTGGAGGGGGGGGGATGCGGAGGGGGGAAAAATGCCTCACACTTTTTATTACTCTATAAATAGAATGCAAATTTACTTTCCTGATTAGTTCCTAATAGCTTCCTTTTGTTTATTTTTCCCTCTGGGTCCCTAGTTCTTAGGAAACAAGACTATACACCTTTGCTTGCTTGCTTATTGGAATGTCCCACTCTTACTCCAAATGTTACTATACCTGGTCTCTAACTCTGATGCATTCTCCTGTCCCATTTATCTTTTTATTTTTATTGGTTCTTAAATAAAAATACCTGGAATGATATTATCCTAGTTAAGTAACTATTTTTAAATTAACATTTAAATATTTTTGTGATTCTTATAACCCGTTAATACAACTTAAAAGTGCATAGTAAGTATGTGAAATTTCTGTTTGAGGCTTCATCATAGTTTATAACATTATATATGCATGTTGACTATTACATGAGTGAATCTTACTGTTTTCTCATTTTATATTTACCACAGAATCTACCCTAGTATTGAGGGCACTTGTAGTAGTTAGGCACATAATGTTTCACACATTTGACAATTCTTTACAGATGTTGTAAAGTAGTACACAGATGTTGATATAAAATAAAAAGAGATTATTAAATTGAATAGATTAAAATGCAAAATCCTGCTGAAATTTATTGAGTAAGGCTACATATTCAAAACTAAACTATCCCTATGGAAGTCATAATAATAACTAGAAAGGAGCTTACAAGAATTTCTGCCAGTGTCATGGTGTGCAGATTCTTTGGCAAGCCTTCTATGTCTGTGCCTGAAATTCTTCTGTGGTAGTGGGTGAAAGCATGGATACCCCTACCCACTCTAGCTGAATGCAAATGTCCTTTTTATGAGAGACAATAGGATAATTGAAAAGGCTCTGTCTGGACTTTAAGTTAAAACTCATAGAATGGGCCCGGCCAGTGTGGCTCAGTGGTTGAATATCGACCCGTGCAACAAGAGGTTGCCGGTTCGATTCCCAGTCAGGGCACATGCTCAGGTTGTGGGCCCAGTCCCCAGTGGGGGACATGCAGGAGGCGGCCATTCGATGTTCTCTCTCATAAATGTTTCTGTTTCTCTCTCCCTCTCTCTTCCTCTCTCTCTAAAATCAATAAAGGGGGGGAAAAAACCCTCATGGAATGGAATTTGGGATGCACTAACACATACACACTTACTAGTTGTATGACTCTAGGTAAGGAATTTATTCTACCCAAGATTCAGTTTATCTCTTCCTCAGAAGGGTCATTTTTTACTCAAGGTTATCTGGCTCTTTGCACTATGGGAGAGGAGACATAGATGAATTCTTTAGAAAATTTAAAATAATAATTTGAATATAATTTACTTATATTTTATATTTAGGAGGGAAACATTTTGCATTTGGGTCAAATCTCAAAGATGGTTTTATAATGTCTTAACTTTTATTCCTCTTATCAGGAACAAAATTCTTTATTCTCTCTCAGACCCCTTTTGACTTTTTATTATTAATTAAGCCCAGTGTGTTTGTTCTTATGATTGAAGAATCTTGCCAGCTATTTGCCAGTGATGTGTAGGAATAAAATAAGCACAGTATATATCTTGGATGGTTTCTGGGACACAATATAAATGTGTCCCACAGGTAATTAATATTTTAGATTATTTGCACATTTCGTGGAATATTTAAGTTTTAACTGTTGTAAAACATTAAATTATAACATGATGAAATGTTGGAAATATTTTTTTCAAGTAGTACTTCTTATTTACTTTATTAAAACTTTGTTTTATTATAGTAGTAACTTTGTAGTAAAGAAGGAAAATAGGAACTCTAGAGTTTCCTCTTAACCCCAGCTACTTGAAATAATACTTAAAGATGTCATAATAGACACTGATTCCTCTTGGGTTGCAGAGATTGCTGCTACCATAGGCTATCTCTGAGTTATAGTGTGCTTTTGGTTCCATCATATTCTTTCTTTATGGAGTTTATCTTAGAGCATAAAAAGCTCCTAAGGTAAGTGACATACACTTCTGAATGTGGTTGAATGAATACTTTTTAAATGATCTTCTCACATACAGTGTAACCAGTTTGTGAAGCCAATGATCTTTTTTTTTGTTTGTTTTTTTCCTCACCCAAGGACACTTTTGCATTCATCTTCAGATAGAGCGAGAGGGAGAGAGGGAGGACTAGAGAGAGAGAAACATCAATGTGAGAGAGACACATCGATGGGCTGCCACCCACATGACCCCAACCAGGGCCGGGGACAAACTGCAACCGAGGTACATGCCCTAAGCGGGAACCAAACCGGGTCTCTCTGGACCACGGGCCGACGCTCTAACCGCTGAGCCAAACCGGCCAGGGTGAAGCCAGTGATCTTTGTCGGATAACCATATAATGGCAATGCTAGTTTAGGAAGAAGGAAGAATTCATTTATAATTTCCCTAAGTAAACTGACATTGAAACAATATTTGATCTCCTGTGTCTTGTTCAGTCACATTCAAGAGCACAATCCTGTTAACTCTTGTGTTATATATAGGCAGGTGGCTCTCATGCATACTCTAGATCAAACTGAATGGGGAAATAAACGTATATGGGGATAATGCTATTAAAATCTTGGAAAAATTATGGTGCATATGATGAATTTGGTTATACACATATGCACATATACTCTCATCCATATTCTACCTCCAACCAAATGGAATTTGATATATTATCTCTGTAATTTTGATAATTGAGTCATACTGTGAAAGCTTGAACTCAGTTATAAATGTGTAATATAGTTATAGTTCACATTAGAGTGCCTGTCTAGATAAGCTCTAGTGTGCTTGCACATTGATAGGTAGATTGAGCCCAGGGAAGAGGAATCCTGAATTTATATTTAGTATGTTAAAAATAAGTTGATGGTTTGCAAACTTGGTTGATTTAAGCATAATTGCTTTAACTCAAGACAACTCTTTCTAAATACTAGATGAATTTTTTGCACAAATGATAAAAAATTTTAAATTGAAGTATAAGAAATATTTTTTTTAAAGTACCTGCAAGGAGAAAGAATTCTGAGCACATCAGATTTATTTATTTTTTGGTAACTAAGAAGGTATTGAACACTTGATTTTTGAAAAGATGTCAAATTAATTTCTCATTCTTTAAATGTTTAAAATAAAATTACCATATGACTCAGCAATTCCTTTCTAGAGTTATACCGGAAAGCATTGAAACAAGTATTCAAACAAAATCTTGTACATGAATGTTTATATTCAGAGCAGCACTTTGCAACAATAACCAAAAGTGGAAACAACCCAAATGCCCATCAACAGATAAATGTAGAAACAAAATGTGTCATGTCCCTAGAATGGAATATTATTCAACCATAAAAAGGACTGACATACTGATACATGCTACTGTATGGATGAACCTGAAAACTGAAAGAAACCAGACCCAGAAAGTCATATGTTCTATGATTCCATTAATATGAACTATCCAGAATAGGTAAATCCATAAAGACAAAAGGCAGATTAGAGATTTCCAAGGACTCAGGAGAGGAGGGAATGGAGAGTGACTGTTTGATGGGTACAGGGTCTGCTTTGATAGTGAAGAAAATACAGGGTGGGGCAAAAGTAGATTTACAGTTGTTCATATGGAAAATAATACAATAATTAATAAATAATAATACAAGAATAAACTGTGTTTCACATACACACAACTGTGAACCTACTTTTGCCCCACCCTGTATTTTGGAACTAGGTAGAAGTGAAGTGATGGTTGCACAACATAGGAAATGACCAAATGCCACTGAGTTACGCACTTCAAAAGGGTTAGTGTTTAGTGAATTTTATATCAATAAAAAAACTTGATTTATTTGAGAAATACCCTTTTCTCATAGATTCTCGATTTGCTTGATAAAAGTCTTAATACAATGTTAGAGTATCACAGGAAATTATGATATTTCAGGATCTTGTCTTTTAGTAGTTAGCCTTGAACTTATTTATTTTTTCTGTAATGAGAAGATATATTGAAATTACTGAATTTGATGAGGAGGATAGGTGACAATTTAAAATATGGGGGAGCCCTGGCTGGTTTGGCTCAGCTGTTGAAGCGTCAGCCAGCAGACTGAAGAGTTGCAGGTTCGATTCCGGTCATGGGCTTGTAACTCGGTTGAGGTTCAGTCCCTGGCCCTGGTTGGGGTCATGTGGGAGGCAACCAGTCGATGTGTCTCTCTCACATCGATGTTTCTCTCTCTCTCTCTCTCTCTCTCTCTCTCTCTCTCTCTCTCTCTCTCTCTCTCTCCCCCCCCCTTCTCCCCCCCTCTCCTTCTCACTCTCTCTATCTGAAAATAAATGGAAAAATATCCTCAGGTAAGGATTTAAAATAATAATAAAATTAAATTAAAATATGGAAGAGAGTAGATCACTATTATACTTACAGAAAGGCAAAAAATAATGTTTTATAATACAAATACAATTTGAGGCTTCCAGGTACAGCTACAACAAGTTACTTCTTTTGACACAACTGAAATTCATCACCCAAGAAAATGAATTGTATCTTCATCTTCCCAGAAAGTATAATAAAACAAACATAACAGAATGTCACTTCTTATGATTATGGATTAGGATTTGCAGTAACCCTAAAAGGCAAAGATGGGAATGATCTCGTTTTCCAGATATTCCAATTTCTTGTCCTTAGTCTTAAGTCTCTTCACTAGGTCAGTTTACCATGTTATTTGGAGTCAACAAGCCTAGTTTTAGTGATATTATGAGCCTTTTTTCTTACTCCCAGATTTCTTTCTTTCTCCTATTGTTCTGATACATGGTAGCAGTCACAGTTAGTGTTTGACAAAAGTGATCACAGAGTTGTAAGTAGTGCTAATTCCTACCAACAGGACAGACCATGAGAGGATGAGGTTGAACTCACAGACTTCATTATATGTATATATGATCTGGAATAGGATCAGGTTAATAAAAGTGTTTAAAAGAGCAGGATTGGGAACCAGAAATGGAGTGGCCTAAGAAATCGCATGGTCCTTATCATAATAGTTCATATCAACGGAAGATCCAAATAAGTAAGATGCCAAATAAATTTCTCAGGGGCATCATACTGATTGCTGTGTTATCATGCTACACATCATTGGAAATCCTTGGTTGGAGCTAATTACTTATAGAGTAAGATTTACTGTGGTTTTTCATATAGATTTCCATTACTTTTAAAAAAATTATGGTAAAATATACATAATGTATAATTTACTATTTTAATCATTTTGAAGTAGTATACAGATTTTAATGGCATTAAGTACCTTAACATTATTGTACAGTCATCACCACTGTCCTTCTCCAGAACCTTTTCATTGTCCCAAACTGAAACTCTGTACCCATTAAACAGTAACTCCTCATTATCCCCTCCCCTCAGCCCCAGGTAACCACTGTTCTGTTTCTTCCTGTCTATGAATTTGCCTATTCAAGGTACATCATGTAAGTGGAATCATACAGCCTTTGTTTTTTGTGTCTGACTTACTTCACTTCACACATTGTCTTAAAGGTTTCCATTACTTTTAAAAACACAGAATATTATATATTGAACTGTTTCGTTAAGTGCTGTCATAATCTTGAAATGTTAGAATATTTTATGACTTCTCATGGCCCCCCATTCTCTTCTCTGTATACTCTACTTGGGTGACCTCATCCAGTCCTGTGTTCTCAGCCATTAGGTGTATGCTGACTATTCCTAAATGTGTATCTCTAGTCAGGATTTTTATCTGGATCACTAGATTCATATTCAAATGCCTGCTTGGCTTCTGCATAGAGATGTCTAATAGGAATGTCATATGTAATAAAACCAAACCAGAATTCTTTATTTCCTTCCCTGAAAATCTGCTTCTACACTACCTTCTCTCACTTTAACCTGAAAATAAGTTAAAGCTAAAAATTCGGGAATTATCCTTGATTCTTTTCTCTCCTTTACCTTTCTATTTTCTCTTCCCCTCCTCTGCCATTGTAGCTTGCTATATATTTACTATATAAGTAACTTTTTAAAACTTACTATTAATGGTAGCCATTTTTAAAACATGTTTTTATTGATTTTTTAGAGAGGAAAGGAGAGAGAAACATCGATGTGAGAGAGAAACATCTATTAGCTGAATGGTAGCCATTTATATACTTGCTACACGATTCCAGTTATTGCCCTTTCACATTTCATATTTTATATTTTTAACAACTGCTCTGCTGGAGGTCTAAAAAATACTTTTTGGATAGATGTTTTTAATACAGATTCTCACTAAAAGCTGGGTGGGAGAGTGATGTAAAAGTAATTTTGCAGCCATATCTGCTGGCCTTTTGGCTCTGCCTCTGTGAGGTGTCCTAAGTCTGCTTGCTTCACTCCATTTTAGTCCAGGCCACCATTATTTATTCCTTAGGGTACTGTAATAGTTTTCTTCTATTTCCCTTCTGTTTCTTCCCTGTCATCTCTTCTCCAGCAGTAACCAGAGTGAAGTTTTAAATTTTTATTTTTAATAATTATAGATTCAAAGGAAGTTACAAAGATAGTACAGAGAGGTCCCTTGTACCCTTCTCTCAGTTCTCCCCTTTGGTTACATCTTCCATACTGTAGAACGTTATCAAACCCAGGAAATTAGCATTGGAATAAAGTGTGAGTATAGTTCTATGTCATTTTATTACATGGGTAGTTTCATGTAGCTACCACTGTAATCAGGATAAAGAGCTATTCCATTGCCAGAGATTCCTCTAATGCTACCCTTTATATTCATTCCTACCTCCTTACCTCCCACTATCCCTGACTCCTCAGGGTGATATTTTTAAGACATAAATCAGATTACATTACCACCTGCTTCAAAGGTACCATAACTGCGTCCAATCCCAGAATAAAATTCAAACTTTTATGGTGACACACTTAACTCTCTGACATCACTTAATAACACCATTCCCCTCCCACAATTATATACTACGGGCTTCTTTCTGTTCCTCTAATGCAGTGGCTCTCAAAGTGTGATTTCCGGACCAGCAACATCAGCATTACCTGGGTTTTGTTAGAGATGCAAATATTTGGATTCTGTGTCAGACCTGCTGAATCAGAAAGTCTGGGGCTGAAGCCCAGTTATCTTGTGTTTTAACAAATCTTTGAAGGTGATTCTGAAACATGTTAAAATTTGAGGACCACTGCTTGAACAAGTCAGACTGCCATGTGTCAGCTTTTGTGGTAGTTTTTTTCTCTTCCTGGAATCTCTTAATAACCCACCACTCACCCATCTTCCCATGATTGGCTCTTTCTTGCATTTATACTGTTTAAAAATACCTCTTCAGAGAGAACTTTCCTCAATAGCCAGTGTTAAAATAGCTACTCATTTATTTTGTATCACATCTCTTTATTTTACTCTTGTGCATATTGCCTGTCAGCATCTGATATTTTTCTTATTTGTTTCTTACCTGTCTTTACCACCATTAGATTTTATAGTTTCAAAGAGTAGCATCTTTTGTTCACTTCTTGATGCCCAGGCCTTGTAGTATTGCTTGTCACATGGTAGGCACACAGTAAATATCCCCTGAATGATTGAATGTATTTATGATCTCCATTTTTTTAGCCATATTCTCTAGGACTATAAAGCATATTCTCTAGGACAGCTTTACAGAATATCTGAAACAAATGTTGTCTATAGGCAGAATATATATTTTATTACTTCAGATCTGAAATCTTATAACCTAGAAAGAGAAAAATTTTCTTATGTGTTCTAGCCTCTATCCCACAATTTTTGTAACAAATTTATTAATTTATATCAGATACCCCTCCCCATTCATTATTAAATCATTGATTCTATTTCTAGGCTTATGTAAAGATCCCTAAATTCTTAATCAACCAACTACTGCCAAGAAATATATGGTCTATGGAAGACTTTGGATAGATTTTCTCTGCCTCCAGTTTGGTGTTCTACTCAGATTAGATTACTTGGGCCTTGTGTAAGCCTTGAGGACCCTTCTGCCCTATCCTCCCTTTCCCCTCTTTTTTAGGCAGCCATTATCGGTAGGGGTGCAGGCCAAGTGGCCTTATTGGCTCATTTTGCCTAAGCCTATACCTTGGTTTGTTCGGTGGGTCCAAGCCACCCCCTCATGCCAACTTGTTCTTGGTGTCTGATATCCTTTACAGGTAGTGGAATCCCTTCATCAGGTGATATCCTTATTCCTGATTATCAGCTACAAAAGAAGAGCGGTCTTCACTTTAGAAGAGAAGCCCATTTCCTTTTTAAATTCCTTGACTATATCAGTAAAAACATAATTCTAATGTGAGAGATTAGTAAGTCACAAAAGATTTCGTTATGTCCTTAACCTATATCAGAGCTCGTTTTTGGAGGTGGGAAGGAGTCATGAGAGTCCCTATAAACATTACAAAACAGGATTTTCCCTATTTATAATCAAGTAACTTACAAGTATTTTAAAAATATTTCTGCTTGATTATAGATCTGTGCTTTTAAAGAAATGATATTATAAATCCCAAATTTGGGGTAATAAATTTCAGAACCTCTGCATTGATCTGTACTTAAGTATTTCTGTTTTATTCACTAACTGACATACTTTTTTTAATGTTGAACAAATAGGGATATGAGTTCCTTCTTTCCAGGGCCATGTTTTTTATATTCTACAGCATGCCTAAGCATAAGGCATATGCAAGGCAATCAGTAAATGTAGGAATAGTGTGGAAACAATCTTGAGATATATTAAAATAAGCAAATGGGTCAAAAATCTATAGGCTATAAGTAGTTTTGTGATTGCTAACCAATTTTGATTATATAAGAATTAGATAATTACAAAACCAGTTTCTAATATGAAAGTGTTTTCTATAAGTAATTTTTCATAGAAATTATTTTAATTCTAGTACTTTGTATAGATAGCCAAAGAAATGAGGTTAAATGTAATGATCTTTATTATAACTTTTGTTTTGTTTTCTGTTTTGCTTTCTCAATTCTTCTCATGTGATCCTGGATCATGCGCTGTTAATGGAATGATTTTTGGATGCTGTGAACCACAGAGCCTATTGTGAAGAATGGCAGGCCTCCAACCTCTCACAGTATGCATTCCTTCCTCCACCAGTATACAGGGTCCTTCAAGAAGCCCCCATTACGGAGACCACATAGCGTTATTGGAGGAAGCCTTGGCTCCTTTATGGCAATGCCCAGAAATGGAAGCAGATTAGGTAATTTAATTATTTGTCTTTTTTTTTTTTAACTTTCTAACTGTATGTTGTGTACATAGCTACTAGGTTTTAGGTATATGGAAGTCAGCTAACCTCCATTATCTGATTTGTCTTGTAAGATAAAAATCGAGTTGAGAATAAGAGAGCAGAAAGATGGAAGGTTCTAGAGAGGTAGTAGTGCTGACACTACAAGGAGTATCATTTGAAAACCTATCCACCATGAAGAAAACAAAACCCTTGAGAGGTGTATGCAAGATTTCAAGATGTGGCAGCTTGAGATAATGCTTAATTTAGGGTCATACCTGGTAACTCCAGATTATCACCATATGATAGCCTAGTACAATAATTAGTATATATGATTAGCACCTGATTTGTTATTCTTATGTCACTGTCATTTTAAGTATCCAGGAAAAAATATACCTGCAAGGTTCTGTTTATTTCTCTGGTCTTTTTATGATGGTGTCTTATCATGTTCTGATTTTAAAATAATTTTAAGTATAATTATTTTGTAGTCTTAGGACATAACTATGTTAACTGAAGTTTCTGTGAGTGTTCTAGTCTGCTGCTTACCTCTTTTCTTGGTAGATTATTTCCTCATGTGTTTTGTTAATTTTGGGAGTATGAGCTTATCTACAGTGGGGTTTTATCTATGGGAATTATGTGTGGCCTTTATTTCTGTAGATGTAACCCCATACAATGGTGTATGGGAGTTGACTCTCACTAGTTCATGACAGATGATTGTTAAATTTTCAGGAATTTTGCAAGCTGATTGTTAAATAGCCATTATTAAAATTTAAATTATACAGCTTACAATGAAGTAAGCTAAATTAAAAACAAAGGTAATTATTTCCTAATTATTTTATTATATTTTACTGTTACCAGTGCATTTGGGGTTATTTATTTCTATTGTATCTGTATAGTCAAGATACTATGTAATGTTGTGCATATGTCTTCCCAAATACATGTTAAATGATGTCATGTTGGTAACTTGAAGTTGACATGGAGGAAGTATTTACCACACAGAAATTGGAAAACACTTTAGGTCAGGACTTGATTTATTGTTTTATTAATTGTCTAGACCAAGAGTTGGCAAACTTTTTCTGTCAAGGGCCAGATAGTAAATTTTTCAGGTGGGTAGTATGTGGTCTCTGTTGCATATTCTTCTTTTTAAAATAATGCTAAAAAAATGCAAAAACCTCCCTGGCCAGTTTTGTTCAGCAGTTAGAGTGTCAGCACGCAGACCGAAGGGTTTTGGGCTCCATTCCTGGCACATACCTGGGTTGCAGGTTCGATCCCTGGCCCCATTGGGAGGCAACCAATCCATGTGTCCCTCTCACATCAATGTCTCTCTCTCTCTCGCTCTCCACCTCCCCCCTTCCATTCTATCTAAAAGTCAATGGAAAAATATCCTTGAGTGAGGATTAACAACAACAAAACATAAAGATGCAAAAACCATATTTAGCTCAGAGGTCATACACAGTCATGTTTGCTGACCCTTGGTCTAAACTTAAGAAAGTGATGTTGAGCCCTGGCCGAGTAGCTCAGTTGGTTAGAGCATCTTTCTGATATGCCAAGATTGCAGGTTCAATCCCCTGTCAGGGCACATACAAGAATCAACCAGTGTGTGCATAGAGGGTGGAACAACAGGTCAGTGTTTCTCTTTCTTCCCTGCTTCTCTCTCTCTCTAAAATAAATAAATAAATTTTTAAAAATTTTAAAAAGAAAGTGATGTTGCCCTGGCCCATTTGGGTCAGCGGTTAGAGCATTGGCCTGTGGACCAGAGTCACGGGTTCAATTCTGGTCAGGGGCACATACCTCAGTTGCGGTTCTGTCCCTGGCACTGGTCGGGGTCGTGCAGGAGGCAACCAATCGATGTGTCTCTCTTGCATCGATGTTTCTCTCTATCTCTCTTTCTCTCTTTTCTCTCCCTCCCTCCCTCCCACTCTATTTAAAGATGAATATCCTCCCATGAGGATTTAAAAAAAAATTTTTTTTAAAGTAAGTGATGTTGAAAATGTTAGTAATGCAGATTAAAGTTTAAAAATGCCTTCTCTCTATAGCTCTTACATTGTGAATTGCACAAAGTTTGAACAATTTGAGAAGTAAATATTCTTCTAGTACTTTAAAACTATTACCTGTACTTTAAAACTGTTACCTGATTCTGCAAAGAAGTTGTTCACACCAATGACAAAGGAGTCGAGTTTTGACATAAGCCTGCATTCTTTCACTTTTTTCTTATTAACAAAAATGAAAACACCAACCTATATTCATGTTGGAACTGCAATTGTTTTTTAATGACATGAGCAATTTCTTGGTTGAGTCAAAGGGTACTTAAGTATTTATTTATAGTCTGAAATTAATATGCTCCTTTGTAGTCTTTGTGCAGTAGAAAAGATTTGTTTTTTAAGTTTGCCCTTTACTGAAGATGTGGCACTTTGTGAGTCTTGTGCCTTTCTGTAGGAAGCTCTTACTTGCAGCTTGGACACCAAGGCTTCATCCTTTATCCCAGTGTGGCAGCTAAACCCAAGCACCTTCTTACCAAGATCAGCAACCCCTTTTCAGAAAGTGACAGTCAATTTGTGCCTAACAATTTTGGGTTTCAGTTCTCCATCTTTGCTTCCTGGGCCTTATGCATATATTCTTGCAAACTCAGCTATACATTTTAAATATTATATTTTATTCAAAATTTTCTTGAGAAGTATTTTCAGATTTTGAAGAATAGTTGGCTCAGATGTTAGATATCATCAGATCAAGAACCAATATCAAGCCCTGATCAGTTTGGCTCAGCGGTTAGAGCATTGGCCCTTAGACCAAAGGGTCGCAGGTTCGATTCCAGGTCAAGGAACCATACCTGGGTTGTGGGTTCAACCCCTGGCCCCAGTCAGGGTCCTGCAGGAGGCAACCAATCGATATTTCTCTCTCTTTTTTTCACCTTCCCTCCTCTCATTCTCCCTCTCTCTCTCCCTCCTTCCCTCTATTTTCACTCTAAGAATCACTAGAAAAAATATCCTCAGGTGAGGATTAACCCCCCCCCCAAAGAATTAGTATCCAATACATTGACTTTTACTGCCAAGTTAATTTTTTGTTCAAATCTCAGTATAAAATTTCTCCAGAAATCTCTGTACTTGAAGTGTGTTCTTGAATTACATGTTGATCTTTTGAAAAAAAAAAATTGCCATTTGCCGCTGTTTTTTAGTGTGAATAAATTTTCTCAATAATGTAAGGCAAAATATAGAAATGTATGCATACTAAGGCTAATTTGATGAAATCTTTTAGTTTAATTTTTGTTAAACAGTTCTCATATTTGTATGAGCAAGTATTGTTCATGAAAGTTCAAATTTGTTATGACTATTTTTTTGTTTTACATATTTCATATAACATTTCATTTGAAAAGAAAGTCCCAGTTATCTAGTCTGTTTCTTGATTTTTAGTTAATATTTAATTCACTGGAATATTTGTTGAGCACCTTCTAATTACCAGGCACTTTGTTAAGTTCTGGAAATACAAAAGTGAATAAGCTGAATCCTGCCCCCAGGGATCTCATACATAACGTGCTGTAAAATCACACAAACCACAAAATGTTCAGTGCATTAGGTGCAGTGGGAGTACAGTACTCATCTGTGTCTGAGAACAGAAAAAGCTTCGCTGAGTGATGACACATAAGCATAGTTTTGAAGAGTAAGTATAAATTCACCAGATTGATAAAATAAGGGAAGGACATTTCTTACAGATAAGAAAAAGTGTGTTAATGCATTGCAACATGAAACAATATGATGCTTTTGCGGGAATGAATAACTGTATAGAGGGGACTAGTGACAAGAGATGTATTTGAGATCTAGTATTTGTTTCAGATGGGCTACTATTGCTAGATGAATTAGAGAATGATTGACATGTACATATATGAGCAGGTGTGTAAGTATACAAGTTTGTTTTGTACAAGTTTTTTTTTTTGTTTAGTTCTGGTACAAAGTAGATAATGAATAATTTGAATTGCTTTATTTTTAATACTGGGAGGAAGAGTAGCTGCATTAGCAGTTTTTAAAGAATATTCAAAGAAGGAGCTCATTTGGCTATGGACCCCATGGCACATTATATTAATGGAAAGAATATTAAACTAAATAAAAGGCAAAAGACTAGGTTTCTGTTTTCGCTCTGCCTCTAAGCTGTGTGACCTTTGAAAATCATTTAACCTTTCAAGGTCTCAGTTCCCAGATTCGAAAAGTGGGAGAACTGACTTCATAATTCTCACTGTTATTTCCAATCTATAATTTTATTACTCAACCTTGATACTATCTTGAATGTTAGTTTTTTTCATAATCTGAGAGTATAAAAGGACTGCTTACTTGTGCTTTAAAACATTTATGTTTCACTCTATTAACTGCACACCATGGTACCCAGAATGTACAAGAATTTTTATGCTGATATTTTAAAATGTTTTTTAATGATTTTTTTTTTAAGAGCATGAGAAACATTGGTGTGAGAGAGAAACATCGATGGGCTGCCTCCTGCATGACCTCCCACCCCCACTGGGGACCGAGCCTACAACCAGGGCATGTGCCCTGACCAGGAATCGAACCAGACGACGCTCAATCCACTGAGCCACACCGGCCGGGTGTTATGTTGTTTTGTGTTGGCTATCTATATCTTACTGTAGTGGTAATAAATTATGTAACATAGGGTATAATACATCTCTTGTAAAATAAATTTTTCATGTTCTAATACAGATATTGTTCATGAAAATCTAAAAATGGGATCAGATGGTGAGAGTGACCAAGCTTCTGGGACATCATCTGATGAAGTCCAGTCACCTACAGGTGTTTGTCTTAGAAATCGTATACATAGACGGATCTCAATGGAGGTAACCATTAATAACTATAATATGCCCGTGTGTGTGTGTATACACATGTATGTATCAAACAGACTAAATGCTTATTTGAAAATTTTCATGAAGGCAAATGAAACTTGTTAAGAAAACTGTTTATTTGTATTAGTGAAGAGTTGTTTTGTTACTATTTCTTTTTTAAATGTTCTATCCCAAAGCACGCGTGCATTAATTATATTTAACACTTTTCAAAACACTCTGTAGGTTCTCTGTGAGGGAAATGTGAATTTTCAGAAGTTCTGGAAATCAGAATGATCCATTAAAGTATTCTTTTTAGTAAATATGATTTTAATTAAAATTTGAGATTCATCTGTATACTTTATATTTTATTTTATAAATATTTAATATTTCAGAAGGTATACAAACAATAAGCACCAGCTCTTTCTTCTTGCCTTATAATTTAATTTTGGTGTCATATCCTCTATGGTTCATTATACCTACTAATCTCTGTAGCGCGTAGAAGTTACTTCTCCATGTAAAAGAATGAAGAGCTCATTTGCTTTTCTTTCTCAATGTTTTGTATAGCCTTGAGGACAGAAGTTGATTATGAATGTTATCATTTCAGTATTTAAATAGTTTTCACTTAAAAAAATGGGCATGTCGGGTTGTGAGCCAAATCCCCAGTGTGGGGCATGCAGGAGACAGCCAATCAATGTTCTCTCATCGATGTTTCTGTCTCTCCCTCTCCCTTTCTCTCTTTCTAAAATAAATAAAGAAAATAAAAATTAAAATAAAAACAAAATGAGCATGTTTTAAAATGAATATTGTTAACTTTTCACAGTGAGATAATGATGATTAGGGTATCTGTCCTGTTGGTTGATTGCATTTTCATTGATAAAAGATTGCTTCTGAATCAGTTAAAGAAAACAATTTGTTTCCTAAATGATGAATTAACATTTTCATATCTTAAAAATCAACTTGATATCTGTTTATATCACTGTATAACTTATGTCACAATAATAATAAAAATAATATTCTGATTTTCTTTACCATATAGATATATGATTTTCTCTGTTATATATTTAAACACTTTATTTACTGTTAGGATCTGTATCTAGACTTTCTCATTCCTCCATGAGCTATATTTATCTTTTTTCCTAAAGGTGACACTCCTGAAAAAAAAACGTGTGTGTGTGTGTGTGTGTGTGTGTGTGTATTTTAGAGAGGAAGGAAGGGGGAGGGTGGACAGAGATACATCGATTGGTTGCCTTTCACATGACTCTGACCAGGGCCAGGAATTGAACCTGCAACCCAGGTACATGCCCTTGACCGGGAATCGAACCTACAACTCTTCGGTCTGTGGGCTGATGTTCTAACCACTGAGCAAAACTGGCCAGGGCTTGATTATATTATTTTTATTGTGTATGTTAATATCTGGAAAGATTTCTTTCTCAGTATCCCTTCCTCCCTCACCCCCCCCACACACTTTCATTTATTTTAGAATGTTTTTGCATACTTCTTTTTATTTTTCTAGATAAATTTTCAATGTTTTGTTCCAAGAATATTTTATTGTGATTTTTTTGGAGTTATGCAAAATATAAATCTAATATGGGAGTGCCATTTCTTTATTATTTAGTCTTATCATTTGGGAACATGGTATATTTCTATACTTGTCATATATCTTCTCAAATATTTATACAGTTCCTATACATCTCAATTTTGTTTCATGGTTTTGTTACTATTATGAATAATAGGGAGTTATTTTTGTAGGATTTATATTTCTTGGTGTGATAATATAAGCAAGGTTCCCCTTCACATTTCTTCCAGTTCACATTTTATAATTAAACAAAATAAAAACACCTTTTGCTTACTTTTGTCCATTGATACAGCAATAATAAAATATTTCTGTAAAACTGTGTTGTATAATTTTGCATAGAGTAAATATGTTTGCATTCAATATATTACATATATTCAACATAGATAACTTTGCAACTGTAATAAAACTTTAATTACATATCACTAAAATAAAATATTATAGCCTGTGAATTCGAAAGTCAAATGCCCTTATCTTTTATATTTGTAGTTATCTACAAAAATATTTTTCTTTTTTTTAAAGGATTTAAATAAGCGGTTATCACTGCCTGCAGATATCAGAATACCTGATGGATATCTTGAAAAGTTCCAAATAAACAGTCCACCGTTTGATCAACCAATGAGCCGAAGATCTCGTAGAGCTTCCTTAGTAAGTTTTTAGTCTCCTGTACCTACACCATCAGATGTGCTTTGTTTGATTTTTCTGGGTATAAACATTTTATATTGATTCTTATATTTAGTTTTTGGATAGCTAAATTTTATTATATTTCCTTCTGGATTTTATTGTTTTCCATTCTTAAGGGTTTAAAGATACATATTGGCATAGGATATAAGCTGTGTTCTGTTTTATTTTTGGTAAATTTTATTGATATATGTTAGAGGTACAGAATATGTACTAGATATATAGAAAAGTACATAAATCATAATTGTATAGCTCAATGAATTTTTGCTGAGTTAATATACCTATATAACCAGTACACACATCAATTTTTTAAAATTTTTTCAGGAATCTAGAAACCCCTTCCTGCCACCTTTGTTTAGTTTTGACCCCTACATCCTCAATTGTACACATTATCTCTGCCTTCTAATTTCTAAGATTAATTTTACCCATATGTTTTCTGCTGTTTTGATTATATCTGTTTATAGTATATCTTAATATCTGGAAAGACTTTTAAAATCTTCATTTACGTACATGTTCTTATTTATTTTAATAATGCTTTTGATATTCCTTTTCTGATTATTCTTATTTAAACGTTTGTATATATTTATACAAATATATAAATATGTGTATTTATACAATATGGATTCTTTTTGTGGTCGCTTCTTTGGCTCAGTGTTATGCTTGTATTTTGTCTAGATTGTTGCATATAGTTACAGTTTGTTCTCATTGTGACATTATTGCGTTTTATGAATATATTATACTTTATCCATTCTCTTGTTGATGGGCATTTACATTTGGGTTGTTTTAGTTTTTGGCTATTACCAAACAGAGCTTCTATCACCATATCTGTATTTGTGTTTTGGTTAATATATGTAAATATTTCTTTTGGGTGCATACTTAAGAGTGGAATTATTGGATAAGATTATGTGCATATATTTAGCTTTCCTAGATACTGTCAAAACAGTTTCCAAAGTGGTTGTACCATTTTACACTTCATCACCAGTACATGATAGTTCTAGTTGCTCTCCTTGCCTATTTTTTTTATTGTCCCTTAAAAAAAAATTTTTTTTAACTTTTTTGTTGAGTATTTTCTTGTGGTTTTATTTTACATTTCCCCATAAACTCAGCTGAACACTTTTTTTTTAAAAAAAATGTTTTTATTGATTTCAGAGAGGAAGGGAGAAGGAGAGAGAGAGAAACATGGATCAGCTGCCTTCTGCATGCCCCTTACTGGGGATCAAGCCCAAAACCTGGGCATGTGCCCTGACCAGGAATCAAACTGGTAACCTCCTGGTGCATAGGATGACACTCAACCGAGTCACACAGGCTGGACATAAGCTGAACTCTTTTTTTAAAAATTCTTTATTTTAATGAGATTGTCTGTGTTTTTTTTCAATTACAGTTGACATTTAATACTTTTTATTAGTTTCAGGTGTATAGCTAGTTGAACACTTTTTGTTGTTGTTGTTAATCCTCACCTGAGAATATTTTCCCATTAATTTTTAGAGAGAATGGAAGGGAGGGAGGGAGAGAAAGAAACATCAGTGTGAGAGAGGCATATCAATTGGTTGGCTCCCCCACAACCCCAACCAGGCTGGGAATCGAACCTGCCACCCTTTTGTCTGTGGGCCAATGCTCTAACTACTTAGTAAACCGGCCAGGGCTAGCTGAATACTTTTTAATGTTTATTGGGCATTTAGATAGTCTCTTGTGAATTAACTGCTCAGGTCTATTGTCTCTTTTCTATTGGGTTTTCTGCTTTTTTCTAACTGATTTATGGGAATTTTTTATACATTCTTTATAAAGCACCTTTGTCAGTTATATGTCTTACAAATATCTTCTAGCATGTAGCAATTGACCCAGCACTGTTTATCAAAAGGGCAGCTTCCACTGTTGCCATGTCACCTTTGACATAAATTCAGGTGATTGTATATGTGAGGATTTCTTTTGGATGGCTATAGTCCTGTAGAAGAGGTACATATAAAGTGCTATGTGACAGCAAAAGAGATAGCAAGTAAAATGTCTTTGCACATCACAGGCTTACAGAGGAGATAGTGCTTCAGCTGGCTCTAGTAGGATGGGTAGGAATTTGTCAGGTTGACAGTGGGTAGAAGAGTGTTCTAAGCAGAGGAAACTTCATGTATTGAAACCCAGAGGTATAGCTCGGCTGGAGTGGCTCAGTTGGTTGAGTGTTGTCCTGTGCACTGAAAGGGGTTTCATTCCAGGTCAGGGCACATATCTGGGTGCAGGTTTGATCCCCAGTCAGGGAGCATACAGAAGGCAATCAATCAGTGTCCACCACACACACACATCTTCCTCCCCTCTCTCCTAGCATGTCCTGGGGTGAGGATTTAAAAAACAAAAACCCAGAGGTATAAATGTAGGTATCATTATAATTGATATGAAGGATAAATGTCGATTAATATTAAAGAAGATGGCTTGAAAGGATGGGATGGATCCAGACTGTAAAAAGCCTGAGATGTCAGGCCAAGGAGTGCAGACTTCATCCCCTATAATAGAAAGACCTCAAAGGTATTTATTTAAATAAGGGCTGACATTACATTTTTGTTTCAAATAGTAGCTTCAAATGAAAGGGTAAATGTTGAAGTAAAAGCAGAGAAAGACAAGAGATAAGGAGATAAATTAGGAATTTATTCAGAATTAGGGATGATGTGCCAGTTGTGTGGGAATGGAAAGTAAAGCACAGATCCTAGGGACCATGAGAGATCAGATAAGCAGGACGTGGTACCCAGTTGGACTTGGTGTCTGAGGAAGGAGCAATTGATGAGGATTCCTGGGTTGCTTGCAGTTGTTACATCTCCTTTTTATATATTATATCCTGAAATGTTTTTATTCACTAAAACTTCTTGATTTTGGTATAGGTTTATCATCATCATAGTTTTGCATCACTGCTTAGGGCATTTTTATTCAAATAACTTTGTCATTTGATTATTGGTTAAAAGTGTTCTTCGGCTATCAATTTTTATCAAAGATTGGTACTTAGGATAAGTGTTCAGATTGGGACTAAAAGTATGATTTAATCATCATTTAATTCTTAAAGCTATCATTTTAAGAGCTATCTTTTTCAGTTTACATGAAATTAAGGAAAACAGTGCCCTCTAATGAATGTTAAACGTGACTGGAGTTTTTATTGTGATTGGGTATTCCTACCCACCTCTCTTGTTTTTTTTAATCTGAAATGGCTTATAGATTCCAGATTAATCATGCCAGCTGTGTTTTGGTTTCTATTAATGCATTCCTTTTATTATTCATCTGACTTACTAAAGCATGATTTCTTTTGAAATACATTAGAAAATTATTCTTCAATAACCTAAGTTTATATATGAAGGGGCAGGTTAGGGGAAAATGGAAAGGAGATGGAAAAAGAAAAATATTCTTCACATGTGTTAGAGCTTATATTTCTATGGATAATATACACTTTATCTAAAACATAAATTTTTTTTCAAGATAAAATATAAAATTTTAGTTTTGTCTTTCTGAAAATATAAACCTTATTTTTTGTTATTTTCAATCAGCAATGTATAATAAGTAGAATAGTAAAAATAACATAAATCCTTTGTTAGGGTAGGAATTAAGAAACAAGTCACAGCATTCATTTCTGGTGGAGAAAGACATACAATAGGGCTTATTGATTCTTTTATACATTTATGATTGTCAACCTCAAATGGACCCTCAGTATTGTATGGCTTACCCTACTATCTTTCTCTGGTTAACTCTTCCCCTCTCGCTCTAAGCAGATAATCTCTTCTACATGACAAGGAAGAAAGAAGCCACCAACCAGAAACCCCCTTATTTCTTGAATAACAGATGTACAAATCTACCTACACCTGTACTCATTCTAGTCTTTCCTTATTTTAATATTGAGGAATTGACCTTCCTGTCCCAGCTCCTCAGGATGCTTAAAAATTCAGTCTTCCTCTTAACTGAATCCTTCCCATTGATATTTTATTTAAATAAACTTTAATTTTATAATCATTTTAGATTTATAAAAAAATTTAAAAGATACTGTAGCAGCCCTGGCCAGGTGGCTCAATTGGTTGGAGCGTCATCCCATACACCAAAAGGTTGTGGGTTTGATTCTTGGTCAGGGCACATACCTAGGCTGCGGGTTTGATCCCCAGTCAGGATTAGGGTGCACATGGGAGGAAACCAATCGATGTTTCTTTCTCTCTCTCTCTACCCCCTCTTTTTCTCCTTTTCTCTCTCCCCCTCTCCAAAATCAATAAAAAACATATCCTCAGGTGAGGATTAAAAAACAAAAGATACTATAGCATTCTCATATACCATATACCCAGTTATCCCTATTATTAACATCTTAAATTACCTTAGTACATTTGTCACAAATAAGGAACCAACATTGGCACATTACTATTAACTAAACTCCACATTTTATTCACATTTCCCTAGTTCTTCACTGAAGTTCTTTTATTGTCCCATGATCCCATCTAGGACACCTCATTACATTTAGTCATCATATCTCTTGTTAAAGATAGTGGTTATTAGATTGGTGAAGTGCTGTTTAATATTCATTTATGTTTGCTCATAAATTGAATATTCTAACTCTTAACATATTTAAACATTAGACTAATGGGAAAGCCCCCATGCAGGTAGTCAAGATTCATTAGCGCATTGTTGATGTTACAATGATGACATATCAAGAGTAAATTTTGTGAGACTATTAAGTGCAACTTCAGTAGACTGAAAATCTTTATATGAAAATTTGTCATTATATTGAAATTATAGGTTATACACATTTTAAGAATCTGCTTCCTCCTAGACAATGAGTATTGGATTCTTCATTCATGGCTTTACTGATATAGATGGTATGTAGATAATCCTTTCTGTTTCTAGGAGTAGGTGAGAAAATATGATATCAAATCCTGATGCCTTTCAGAAATAGTAAATATATTATGGGGTGTGAAAATGAGGTCCAAAGTCTGTCCACAACTTAATTTACCTTTGGCATATTATTTACAGGATTAAGATAGTGTCATGATGATGGTAATGACAATTTTTCTAAGACAAAATGACCCAATAAAATAGAGGTTTTCGATTTCTTTTCAGCCTTCTACATATCTAAAAACACATTTCTGTCAGTAGCAGTAACTCAGTAATTCTCACAGGAAGGCAATGGGGTGTTTGAGAAAATTTCCCTTTGTCTGAGTGTTTCTAATATACACATTCACTTTTAGAATGGCAGCTGTAGAACTTTTGCACATACTTCGTTTTGAAGCTCAGTTAGAACTGTAGTGCCAACATGTTAATATCATTACAACTGTGATACAGTGATTATATTGCCAGAGTCAAAGTAATCAAGAAGTCTCCCATAACGCTCAATACCACTTACAAGTTACACTGAATTATAGGATGGCTGTTATAAATTATAATTTATTTTGGATTTTTTTTTTTTAATATGCTTATCCTGGTAAGAGCCATCTGAACAGAAATTTGCTTGGGACTACCAAAAAGCCAAGTATTCTCTTGGAATGTTGAAGTATGAGAAAAAATATTCTTCATTTCTTTAGCAGAATTAAGAGGGTTTTAATATTATTTTAAAATACAAAGCTTATTGTTCCATTTCTTTAGCTATTTCTGTTTTTATGAAACTTTTAAAATAATCTAAGATGGAACTCATAAAAACAGTAATTATATTCGTCGTCTTCACTGTATCCTCAGTACCTAAGACTGTGCTTGGTAAATATTGAATAAGTGAGCTTTGTCCTCTTGTCCTCTGAATAATGTCTGTAGGAGAGCATGTCAACAAGCTAGTCATTATATCTATTGTTAATCTTGTCATGTTCAGCAGATAAATATGCAAGCAAAATTTTCTAAAAATTCCATTTAAAGATTCAGTAATAGTTGGACATTAACTATTAAATCCTAAGGGTTTGAAATTATTAAAATGGGCAGTGAAGTAGGTAGGCTTTACTCTTTGAATTAGGTTCTGACAGACAATTAGTTGGTAAACTGCCTTTTGTCTGAATTCTCTGGCTGCCTGCATGCGTGGAATTCAGTTATGCTGTTTATTTTATAGATCAATTATTAAAATTAAAATTTAACTTCATAATGATAGTACAGTATTTACTTTTCTTTTTTAAAAGTAAACTGCAGCATATTTTAATGATGTCACTAAATTTCTTTCTTTGAAGTGTTATTCTTCACTGTGTTACTTTTTGATGCACCCCTTACAGTTTATTCCTTATATACTTTATGTAACAGTAATCTCTATAATGTTTTTGTCTTTACAATCTTGAATTTGTGATATACTTAATACACCCTTAAAAGCAGACCTCGGCATTTTTGTCATAACCACTCCTGGACCAAAGTGTATTTGATGTTTTAAAAGGCATGCTACTATTTATTCACTTAAGATAAAAGAATGAATAAGAAAATAGTATTCCAACTCCTGATAAGAAAAGTTCCTAGCTTGCAATAATATTTTTTTATGTATTCTCATTGTTATAGATGATTTAAAAAATTTTTTGTTGTTGCTAATCCTTACCTGAGTATGTTTTTCCATAAATTTTTAGATAGAGTAGAAAGGAAGGAGGGAGAGAGAGAAACATCAATGTGGGAGAGACACATTGATTGGTTCCCGCATGGCCCTTACTGGGGTCTGGGATTGAACCTGTAACCCAGGTACATACCCTTGACTGAGAATTGAACCCGAAACCCTTCCATCCGAAGGCTGGTGCTGTAACTGCTGAGCCAAACCAGCCAGGGCTAGACGACGATTTAATTTTTTTTCTAGGACATTCATTGTTTTTTTCATACTAGTTTCCATTTATTCTCAGTATAGTTTTTTTTTTTTTCCTTCATAAAATACATGACAAGACTTAAAATTCATATTTTTGAATTTAAGAACCTGAATTCCAGAGATAGTTATAAGAAAATAAACATGTTCTAACAGTTTGTGTGACCTTGGCAGTTAGCCTTTGGAGGGGGGTGGGAATCAAATTATTTAAGATCATATGTAAATAGGCTGTAAAAATCATACATAAACTAAAAGATTCTTCAGAATCAGGCTTTAATGTACCAGATTTTGTTTGCTACATTTTCCATATTAAAGTTAAAAAACTCCATTTATATTTGGAAATTGTCTATTATAGTTTTAATTATTCTGCATAATTGTTAATAAAAAGCAAGGACTTAATATCTCTGAATTATATACAAAATAGTCCATGGATGGATGTTTTATGATGGTTCCAAAACTTCATTTTTTAATTAATTTTTTTGAAACATTATATATAGGTCTTAAAGGGTACAAAAAGAAGCAATCTTTCAGTCATTCAGTGATACTACCTGTGACCAGAGTTTTTATTAGTTTACCAAAATTGAATTAAGTACTGTTGGGCATGCAATTTTCCTCACAGCTTTTTAACTTGATATATGCCATCATCAAAAAAAAAAAAAAAAGATAAACAGTTCTTTTGAGGGGCCTCTGCTACTTTTGGTCATTCAACTTTGAGCAGCTTATTCTATTCATAGTGTGGTGAGTGATGTTAAAGATCCACTTGATTATATTCAACACATCCAGGAAAAATTGCAAATTTAGAACTCCAGAATTTGACTAAAACATACTATTTAATAGCCAATGTAATTGATACACTTTTTACTGCTGAGGTTATATATAAAAGAACATTATTTTTCCTTTTACTGGCTATTTATTGAAGGATATTAACACCACTCTAAGGTGAGAAGCCTGTTTCTTTTTTACATTATTATTGTCTTTTTCATTATCTACAAGGGATACTAGAAAATAATTTTAAGAAAATTCTTATTTTCCTCTTCTGCTTGTTAATTTGTTTTCTACTTTTACTTTCTCAATACCTAAATTTCCATCTCTCTCCATTTTTCCTTTGTTCCTAAATCTTTTGTGTTAGGGCTTTTTGTTTTGTTTTAGTTTTTAAATATTGAGTTTCCATTACGTATTTGAGTGCATTCCATTTACCTCATTTTTTGACTCCATACAAAATAGGCAAACAAGTTCAAGGTTTAAAAGCAATGGTTTTGAGGACTCACTTTTAAGGCCTTTTTTTGGGCCAGATTTAGACTTAAATTGCTTCTTCTTTGTCAGCCGTTTCCTGATCCACAATAGGTTGTAATTTGCAGTTATCTTTTTCATTATATTTTATTTGGAAAACCTGAAACAAATAGTATTTTGTTGCTCAAAGACATTCCTAGAGAACACAAAGATTAGTGAAGGAAAATATATAGAAAAATGATTTATTTTGCAGTTTTTTTAGTTAAAAAGAAAATCATGTTATTTTTTATAAAATTCTTTAGTATCTTAAAATCTCAAGGTCTTAAAACATTTTTTATAGCAGAATGTTAACTAATCTACATAAAAGATGGGTTAACAGTTTTAATTTTGAACTTTGATGTTTTTGAACCCTTGAATATTCTAACACCAGGTATGTTGCAAAACTTGACAGATGTTCATCAATTTAATTGTCATCAATTTTTTCTTTTCCAACACACTTTTTAGAGCAGGAGAGTTTCAGAAATTGAGGAAGAGATGAACTGAAATTTTAAGAATGCTAAATTTATGATTATTTGCTTTCAGTCAGAAATTGGGTTTGGGAAAATGGAAACCTACATCAAATTGGAGAAGCTTGGAGAGGTAAGTAAATACTTCTTTTAAAAATGTAAGACTTTTTTTTTCTTATTTATCATTTAAACTTCTCTATTAGTCTACAGTGTTTGCCAACCTGGAAAAAAATGTAAGCGTTATTCTCTGAAAGTCCGTATCTTGTTCTGAAAAGACAACAGAATGTTAGAAAGAAAAAAAACCTTAAATTCTTGAAATTACCCTATCAATTTGAGAAAAAAAAATGAGTATTTTTTTATAGCCTTGTAATCTTTATTAAAGCACAAAATATTGAGCTTCCTTGGTAACAAAATAAGTATCTATTTGTTAATTAGCTTCCTGCCAATCTGCTATCTATACTGTCATATAGGAAATTACATGAGTTCAAACCTGTGAAAAATCAAAGTACTATCTTTTTTTCTTCCTTTATTGATTTTAAAGAGAGCGGGAGGGAGAGGGAGGAGGAGGGGGGGAGAGAGAGAGAGAGAGAGAGAGAGAGAGAAAGAGAAACATCGATGAGAGAGAACATCGATTGGTCGCCTCCTGCATGTTCCCCACTGGAGATTTGGCCCACAACCTGGGCATGTGCCCTGACCAGGAATCGAACCAGTGACCTCTTGGTGCATGGATCGATGCTCAATCACTGAGTCACACCGGCTGGGCCAAAGTGTACTATCTTGAAGATAAAGATACATGTCACAGAAGGAAATTCTTGGCTGATAAGACCTTGATTTTCTTGAACTTGCTACTAATTTTGAAATGGTCTCCCTCCCAGAGTGATTATGGGTAAAGAAAATAATAAGAATTGACAGAGAATCCTTAAGAGAGTTTGAGGTCTATTTTGACAATGATAAGAGAAATCTCCTGTAGAATATATTTGTTTTTTAAAGGAGACTTAATGTTTAAAAATTCTGAAAACCAGTGAAATTTTTATAATTTGTTAGTTACAATTTCAATTTTCAGTTAATTTGTTCAGCTAGTGTCCTCAATCTCCACATACTACTGCAGGTAAAGTACCTTTGATTCTAAAGCTACTGATCCAATTGTTAATCTGATACAAAGTATAAAAAGTAAACTAGATATTCTTCATATATTTTCATACTTTTAAGGCACTCTGTAGGGTTTTAAGTAGGGAAGTTGTGCATATGGAACTGAATGTCCTTTTAGATAAAGGAAAACCAAGACTAATCATTGTGGAGTTTTCCTTGTAAGACAGAATTTAACATATGCTTAGAACTTAGAAATTTGGTTATGGGTCTTTATTGTACAGGTGGTATAGTTACACTCACATGATACTTTTGCTGTGTCTTTCAAAAATATATTTTACAGGGTACATATGCTACAGTATATAAAGGAAGAAGTAAATTGACAGAGAATTTGGTGGCATTAAAAGAGATCCGTTTGGAACATGAAGAAGGTGCACCCTGCACAGCTATCAGAGAAGGTAAAATTTGATCTTTTGTGAGTGAAATGTATTATAAAATTTATATAGTATATTTTAAAACCAAAGCTACATAATGAGTTCATTTTTTGTAGGTAGAAAGTACTCAGATATCAAAATAATAGATGACTGGAAGATATATTTAGGCCTTAAAAAAGCTAATATCCAAAGGCAAAATATTCAACAGAAAGGAATTAGTAAATTATATTATTGTATAGCTTATAATGAAGTACTGTGAAGTCATTAAAAATCATTGTCATAGACAAATATTTGACATTGGAAAAATGTTATATAATGGCACACTGGGAAAAGCTAACTATAAATTAGTATATACAGAATGTTAAATATATTTCTATCATGGTACCATTTTTTAAAAAAATAGACTATCCAGAAAATGGTTTTTGAGGCACTGATGAGCAATATGGAGGGAGGAATGTGCCTTGCACTTTATATGTAATTAATCCTAGAAGTCTCAGGAAGTTAACATTAAAACAGAAGATAATATGGAGTATTATTATAATATTGGGGACAGTTTTAAGTGTTAAAAATATCAAACCCAGAGTCATAAAAGAAAAGAAAAAAATTTGACTATTAAAATTTCTACTGAAAATCCCCTTGGTGAATTACTATTTTAAATTTAAGAGAATCTTAAATGTAATCAATTTATGTTAAACTTACTTCAGGTTTTTATAAAGACTGGCTACCGCAGACCAAATAATTGACTTTCTTTTCTGTTTTGCAGTTTCACTATTAAAGGATCTAAAACATGCAAATATAGTTACCTTACATGACATTGTTCACACAGATAAATCTTTGACTCTGGTCTTTGAGTATCTGGTAAGCTTTTAATAAAAATTCAGTATTTACTTTTCCTTTTTTTTTTTTTTTTTGGTCTTTTTTGTTAATCCTCACCGGAGGATATTTTTCCATTGATTTTTAGAGCAGAAGGGAGGGAGGGAGGGGGAGAGAGAGAGAGAGATTGGTTGCCTCCTAACTGGGCAGGGGATTGAACCTGCAACCCATGTATTTGCCGTTGACTAGGAGCCCTTGACTGGGAATTGAGCCCTTGGCCCTTCAGTGCAAGGGTCGACGCTCTAACCACTGAGCAAAACTGGCCAGGGCTACTTTTGCTTTAATAAAACATAGCAAATTGGATTTTCTAACAGGCCCAGGGACATTATTGCTTAGTTATCGGTATTTAATTAAATTATGTGGTGCATTCAATATCTTTCCTCAGAAAACAACTTATTTTTAAAACTTTATAGTATTTATTAATAGTATTTAAATAAATCAGCCATGCCTTCGGAAAACACTGTATCATAGTAAAAGTGTTGTATTTTTTCAGGATAAAGACCTGAAACAGTACATGGATGATTGTGGAAACATCATGAGTATGCACAATGTAAAGGTATGTTTTAATGTGTAATTTTAAATTTCGTTTAAAGCAGGGATAAATCATAAGCATAGACAAACTGCATTACTTAATGAAATATACTATCTTGATAACTATTTTGCTTCAGAATTTTCTATTTGGCATTTTAAATAGGTTATTGTCCTCTAAACAAATTTACTCAGAACTTTTGTTAACTACACTATACTATTTTTTAAGATCAGACCTTTTTGTAGAACCTGCTTTGTTTTAAAAATCTTAAAAACCACTTTAGACGTTTCTTTTCACATTATAACACTGATTCTCTTATATATAGAGTACATTTACAGGTGTAATCTGCTTTAAAAAACAAACAAAAAAACCGAAAAGCCTATTACATAAAGATCCAAACTTTTAAAATAAATACAAATGATTAGTGCATTCTGAGAAAGGCCTTCTTTAAATGGCAAACTTCCCTAACATATTTAAAATGGTACTTAATTATGAAAAACCAATTTTCAAGTTACTTAGTGAGTAAGGCCAGGGAATGTGCACAAGTATTATGAATACTAGGCTGGAAATACCACTCAATATTGTCAGGAGGAAAAATGAGATAATTGTGATGTTTTCTTACCTGTATATCTAAAGATGCAAGTAATGCCAGAAAAGTTTGGCATAATAATCACTGCCAGACGAAACCCAAAAGTAAGGTAAAAGTAAAATCAAGTAAAAACATTTGATACAGTTGTGGTCGTACAGTAGGTTTCTTTGACCAGAGTGGTATACTCCAAATTTAGCAAAGATATATTTATCCAAACTTAGTCAACAATTTGTAAGAAACTATTCTGGAAATAGGCTGTCCTGGCTGTGTGTTTGAGATAATTCCAGTTCTTTAGATACTAACTTTAAACTTTTTTTTTTTAAATTCTAATTTTGGTAGATATAAAGGAGAATCAGTTTCTTTTACTAAAAGACAGCTCAGCATATTGGATACCACATTGCTGAGAATTTTAGAATAGGGCTTTAAGTGTATTTCCATGTACATTCTCTGAGAATTGTTTTCACTATATTTTACATTTTGTTTTGCAAGTTGTTGTGAATGTCATTTGCATATATTTCTCTTTGTGGTTGTTTTTTTTTCCTGCTTTCATATTAGTAATAATTTGGAAAGAAAATAAGTCCTTAGCTATAATTTGACAAAGATTTGAGAAGTTTATATCTTTTAAGGCAGGTCTACATGTCTAGCTTAAAGTATTTTGTTTATTTGTTTAAATAGCAAATTTAACTCTATGCTTGTATTTTTCCAAACATAGAAAGTAACAGGAATATATGGAAATAGTAATTTTAGAGTATTCAAAAAAAAAAACATAAGTAATGTAGAAACTCTGCTGCTTAGAATGTCTTTAGGCCTGTTGTTCAGCTGCTGCTGTGGCTTATTCTCAAAGTTCTAATGTAGTGATTTTCAACCATTGTGCCCAAGAATTTTTAAAACATGCGATACCCAACTATTTAGTCAGGGGCACTGACCTCTTTTCCCTTAGATTATCAAATTTAAAAAATTACAACAGCCAACACAACAATACCATTCAGTGTGAATGAATCAAAATTATACCTTTTTTGGGGGGTCAGGTCAGCAAAAAATATAATGTATTTTTTGGTGTGCCGTGGAATTTTAGTAAATTATGTGTGCCATGAGATGAAAAAGGTTGAAAATCGCTATTGTGATGCTTTATTTTTCACCAGCAAGTAAACCAAGGATACACTCTTCTATCCTCTGTACTTCAGGCTCTTTTTTGTTAACCCCAAAGAATAAAAAATCTTCTGTGTTTCACATCCCTTTTTCTACCAAAAGTCTACCATTAGCTTCATAAGAATTGCTTCTTTCAAAGAGTCATTCAGAGCTCTACAGTGCCAATTCCCTTTTCTAAATCATAGCAGATTTTGAAGGTTGAGTAGGAGGTGCTGAAAGTAAAATACCCAGGAGGTAGGTGATAGAAGCTGGTTTAGGTTATTTCTATAGCACATAATTTGCCAGAGCTATGTGCAGCACTATTCTGTTTGACATCTCAGAATTTTCATGAAACTGCCAATTCCGATACCTTATTTTAAAGACACTGTCTCAGATCAGGTTTTCTTTTCTTTTTTTTTTTTTTTTTTAACAGGGTGGACAGTGGGCATAGAGATTGATTGGTTGTTTTGCCAGAATTTCATAATCAAACTGTAAGCCTTGGTAGGCCTATAAGTTTATGAGGATTTTTTTTTTAATTGATTTGAGAGAGAAGAAGGAAGGGAGAGGGATGGAGAGAGGGGGAGAGAGAGAGATCTGTTGGTTGGTTGGTTGACTCCTGTATGTGCCCTGACCGGGAATCGAACCCACCACCTTTTGGTGTATAGCACGATGCTCCAACCAACTGAGCCACACCAGCCAGGGCAAGGATATGTTTATTTTAAATAGTTTTTTATAACAAGTGAAATATTACTACTAAGACAAAGTTTCATTTTACTTTATTTGCAATATTTATTTTCATAGATATTACCAGACTAAAAAAAATAGATCCTTCAAATAGTAAACAACTATATAAGGAAAAGGCTTTGTACTAAGGATATGGTTCCTTATTATTTTATTTTTTTTACTATTCTAGGCCAGTTGCTTTTCTCTTTACCATAACATATACTTACACCAAAGTGTATCTCATTATCTGTAAGACTAATTTCTATTTATCTGTTTCTGTAGCTGTTTTTATACCAAATTCTACGTGGTTTGGCATACTGCCACAGAAGAAAAGTGTTGCATCGAGACTTGAAACCACAGAACCTCCTTATTAATGAAAAAGGAGAACTAAAGCTAGCAGATTTTGGTATGGAATCTATGAGATAATTTATAAATAGTTCCAGGTAGTTAAGTTTAAAAGAACAACCGTTGAGACTGTGTAATTGCTTTTATATGGATGTGGAAATTTTCTGTATAGCAGAATAAGATATTTGACAAAAACTTTTGTGGGTGAGTTATGTGGGTAAATGCTAAAAGGCACCATTCTCAGGTGTGATCCATAGATCCCTAAGACTCTTGGGGATCTAATGTTGTCAAAAATTATAGTAAATGTTACTTGTTTTTTTCACTGTGTTAACATTTGCACTGATGATCCAAAAGCAATAAGGGATAAAGCTACTGGTGCCTTAGTATAAATCAAGGCAGTGACACCAAACTGTACTTAGTAGTCATTGTATTCTTTTAGTAACAGATAAAAAATTTACTGTTATTTAGTGGTGAATTGTTCTAGAAATTTCTATACTTTTACTCATTTAACACTTTTTACCATTTGTTTGAAGGGTAGGTTGCCATTTGTATTTCCTTCCTTAAAAAGGAAATGTGTGGGTCACATGTGTTTAAATAAGAAAGTACAAATTATTTGCATATGCTTACATGCATTATACAATCTCCTGCATATAGTTTGTTATTTTCCTCATAATTATTCACCCGCCCCCAATCCCCCTCTTTTTTGCCAAGCTACATTTACTATTCCTTATTCCATAATCCCAAAATGAATGGCAATGATAAAGAAACCCAGCTTGGCTATTAGAAATTTTTAAAAAAAGAATGGCCAGGGCCATCAAAAATTTACCTTTGGGGGTGGGGGGGGGGGGGATACTGTCAGTGCTTGAAGTTTTGCTTCTAACCTCTACAGAGCAAGCCAAGCAAATCTTATCTTCCACCAGCCAATAAGAAATTCTGATTGTTCCATGAGATAGTACAATCAGTTTTGTCTCTTGCTTTTAGTTATATTTTACTGATTGCATAGTGGTACATTTTAGTTATTTTTTTATTGGTTGCAAGTAAGGGAGAGTCAGGTAACTTTGAATATTTTACTGTAAATTGTTCTTTTTTTTTTTTTTTTCCTCACCCGAGGACATTTTTTTTCCATTTTTTGTTCAGATAGAGTGGGAGGGGGAGAGAGGAAGAGAGAGAGAGAGAGAAAAACATCGATGTGAAAGTGACACATCGAGTGGCTGCCACCCGCACGACCAACCCGGGCCGGGGACAAACTGCAACCGAAGTACATGCCCTTAGCGGGAACCGAACCCAGGTCTCTCTGGACCGCAGGCCGACGCTCTAACCGCTGAGCCAAACCGGTCAGGGCTGTAAATTGTTCTTGATCCCTGTGAAAATTTTACTCCTTTTCCTATAATTGATGAAATTCAGGTTTAGGAAGTACTACTATAGATATTTTCATTTATAATAGAAAATGGCCTATATAATAATACCATATCACATTTAATTAACTTGGTTTGGAAGAGATTATTAGTTAATTATATGCCAATACTGAAATTCTAATTCTGAACTAGGACCCTGTTTGAATAAGCACCCTAGTTCAGAATTCTCTCAAGAGTAGGAGAGTAAAGTACTGAGGAAACTATAACTGGCAGTTGCTTATGCCATAGGTTATAGGATAAGTAAGTAAACTTGTGGCCCTGTCCTTTGCCCCCATATAACCCACTATTAATATCAGGAAGAGAGATCAGAAAGCTGTTCTCATCTTGCTAATTACCAAAATTGGTAGGAAAATGATTTGTTGAACTTATTTTTCCTAGTTAAGATGGTAGAGTAAAATTTGTAATTAAATAAAATAGTGTCAACATTGTTCCAGTTACACCCTTTAGCCATCGTACTAAAAAAAAATAGTATGAGTGCTACCTATTATTTTAAATTCTGGTTTCATTTGAGTGACTTTATTCAGTTAAATAACATATTGAATTATCTTTTTATGACATTTAAAAAATTTAATATTTAATGAGATATGTGAGTTATACCTAAAAGAAATCGTATCCCAAAAATGAATTATTCCTTGTTTGAAATAAACTATATATTAGAATAAATTTATATTTCTTCAGACATCTTTTAAAGTTGCTTCTTCAGAATTTCAAGGCTTAGAGATAGTAAAAACAACTCTTTCATGCCTATGGCCCAAGAGGTAAAGTTGTGAACTCTCACCTTTATTTCTGGATGATAAGTGAATTCCATATTAAATTAGCAAAGGAATGGCACGTGTTTTATATCATTTACAACAATTAGTAATATCCAAAGGCATTGAGGTTTGTCCTATTTTAAAGTTATCTATATAACTTAAAATTTAAAGAGTGCAGAATAGCAATGTAATTTATTCTAAGGAAACTTCCTCTGAATAGACTTCTGCAAGGAAATTGTCAATAAAATTCAGCAGAATGGTGTCAGATGAGTACTAGACTTATCAGAGTGATAATTTTGTAAGTTATCTAGATGTCACTGTGTTGTACATCTGAAACTAATGTTGTATGTTAGCTGTAATTGAAAAATTTTTTTTAATTATTAAAAAAAGAAGTGGGTTTCAGAGACAAAAAGAAAAGAGAAAAAAATGGGTTCTGGGACCAATAGCTTCTCTCTTTTGTGTAGCTAATGAAAGTTGGAATCAGGTTAAAAGGTGATAAAAGCCTATAGTGGTGAGAAGTAAAATTGTTCATCTCAATGTCATTGGCCTGTTTTGCATAACCTAAGTTCAGCTAGGGAACAATTTTGGCATCATGATTAATGGATAGCAGGAAAATAGCTTAAGTTTAAATTCACCCAGACACTGTACCAGGTGCGTTCATACGCATAAAAGTAAGCATAATACCTGACTGTGGAATTACTATTATTTAGTTTAGTTAGGATTTGCAGACCTAAGACCCTGGGCACTTAAAACAATTCATAAAACTAATTTTGTTAAGCTTCAAAAAGCTACAGAATAGCCATCTCAGGCATCCTTATCATTGGAGTCATGGTGAGGGTATGGGCTGGGAAGTCCTTTATAGCTATTTCATGTTTTCTTTTTCCCGTGAAGGACTAGCCAGAGCCAAGTCAGTTCCCACAAAGACCTACTCAAATGAAGTTGTCACACTGTGGTACCGGCCACCTGATGTGCTTCTCGGTTCCTCAGAGTACTCAACACAGATTGACATGTGGTAAATATATGTGGATGTTATTGCCATTTATAATTTTGAAAGAATGTATCCGTTAACACAGGGTATACTAATAGATATTTGATTTTTAAGGAGATACTATTTTAAAGAGCCAAAGGCAGTGAGGTTCGTCTTATTTTAAAGATATTTTAAAATTTCTGGCACATAAGACCTCCTAGGTTTAAATACCAGTTCTATCACTTATAACTGTATAATAACCTCATTCAAATTATAGACCTGTGCCTTAGTTTCCTCACTTAAGGAAATGGGAATAGTAACAATAATGACTTTAAATGGCTGTTCTCTGCATAATATTAAGACTAAATGAGCTAATATATATAAAGCACTTAGAAAAGTGTCTGGTACATAGTGATTTAAAACAAAATTACTTTTTTTATTATCATTTAATAGTCACCAAAATCTACTTGATCTAAAAATAATAAAATTTTGTAGCCATCTTCCCCACACACCACTTTGATCATGGCACTCCTTCACTCCTTCCCCATTCATTACCTATAGAATAAGTTACAATTCTTCAGCCTGATACCTAATAATGATCTCCATAAAATGTCTCTAAGCTACCTTTTTCAACTTATTCAGATGATTCCTCTACATAGATGTTCCTTTTTAGCCAAATTGGCTACTCATTATATCTCAAAAATAACCTGGACTTCCCTGCCTTTGCTCCTGTGTTCATGCCAGTCCATTCATCTGGAATGCTTACTCTGTTTTTTTCTAAAGGGCCTGTACCAAGGAACTTTTAAAACACAATTTTTCATAAATCCTTCCTGAATACAACCTAGCCTCTGGTGGCAATTTCTTCCTCTGAACTGCATTTCCATTTAATTGCCTGTAGCCTTCATGTAGTGATAAATCATATAATTCTGTTGTCTTGGGTTGAACAATTATATGTAATTTTGTTTTGTATAACATTTTTCCTTTTTTAAACTTATTTTCTAAATTGTGGTAAAATATACATAAAATTTATTATTTTAACCAATTTTAAATGTACAGTTCTTTGTGATTAAGTACATTCACATTGTTGTATAACCATCACCACCATTCATTTACAGAACTTTTTCATCTTACAAAATTGAAAGTCTGTGCCCATTAAATAACTCCCTATATCCTCCTCCCTTTAGCCTCTGGCAACCATCATTCCACTTTCTGTCTCTATGAATTTGACTTTTATAAGTACCCCATATCAGTGGAATCATATGGTCCTTTTGTGACTGGTCTATTTCACTTAGCATAAATGTCTTCAAAATCCACCCATGTTGTAGATATTTGACATTTTATGTGTCAGAATTTCCTTCACTTTTAAGACTGAATAATCATTGCTATGTGTGCTACATTTTATTTATTCATCTGTCAGTGGACATTTGTGTTGTTTCCACCTTTTGGCTATTATGAATATGTTGGTATGGACATGGGTGTACAAATATCTCTTTGAAGCTTGTTTTCAGTTCTTTTGGGTATATACTTAGGAGTGGAATTGCCGGATTGCATGGTAATTAATTCTATTTTTAATTTTTCTGAGGAACTACCATATTGTTTTCCATCATGGCTCCATCATTTTCTTTCTACATAACATTTTAATATATAAAATTAAGTTTTATGTATAATTCTAGATTTTTATTTCTTTAATGGGAAGACTGTAGTCACACACATTCTAGAAGAGAGTATCCATTCATTGAGCCTCCATCCATTTCTCTTCCTTCTCTTAAACACACACACTCAAACTCGCTGCAACCTGCCACCTACCTGTTCTATCTCTGCTTTCTGCATAAAAACATCATGAATCATTTGCTTCTCTCTATCCCTGCTACCCACTACCTAACACACAGTAAGCACTAAATCACTGTTAGCTATTGTTACTGTTATTCTTCAAGGATTATGCAGAGGAGAGCTGGGCATTTGATGTGGGGAAAATGGATATAGCAATATGGAAATTGAGACAAATAGGGTAAAATGTTAGTATCTCTGTAGGAGGTTTTCTAAAAGCAGGCTAATACAGAATTCTCCAGAGAGGCAATCTTAAGGAATAGATTCTTGTGTGTCATAATATGTAAGTAGATTACTCATTATTTTTTATGATATATTTTTAAAGGGGCGTTGGTTGCATTTTCTTTGAAATGGCTTCTGGAAGACCTCTGTTTCCAGGATCAACTGTGGAAGATGAACTGCACTTAATTTTCCGACTGCTAGGTAACAAGAAATCTTTTTCCCAGTAATTTCTTAACTACAATTGACTACCTAGACTTTTTTTTAAAGACTGTATTTAAAAATTTGTTACTGAGACTAACATAAAGAACTGTTATATGAGTTATAATTAATGTAATTATGATAAAGATAGATCCTTCTAGGTAACTTTATTTATTGAATTCTACCTTTGTAGAAGAACAGAGAAGAGAAATATTATTGAAAATTGACCTTTAGCATATTATTAGGAAATATTTATAACTCAGGTGTCAATTAGGCATCATCATTTTTATGGCATCATTCATTGCACAGTCCAGAAAAAGTCCATATGTTTATTATTTCTATCATTTCTGTTTCAGTTAAAAGTCAGATCATCTACTTAATGTAAATTATTCTTTAAAACACTTTCTTAGTTCTACCTACTTATACATATTTGCGTATATATAAATTTTTAAATATAATTTTTAATATATTTTTATGTATGTAATATTTTCTTAATTCAGGAACTCCATCACAGGAAACTTGGCCAGGTGTTTCTTCAAATGATGAGTTCAAGAACTACAACTTCCCAAAATATAAACCACAGCCTCTAATTAACCATGCACCCAGGTATTTTTTTTTTTTTTTTTTTTTTTTTAGTAAAATGAGGACAGTGTACATGATTCTTTTTGCTCTCATGAAGCATTATCCACACAAAGGATTCAATATTTAATACACATACACAATTAAATATTTTAGTATCTAATTTAATTTAGCATTCCTTCCTGTGTCAGATTAATTTTATAATTCAGTGGCCAAGGATTACCATAGTATATGAATCACAGAATTGAGCTGTATACAAAAAGAATATAGAACGTATGTATCAGAATTCTAGAGTTTATATAGATAGTTCCCTTTTCCAGAAAGAAGACATTAATGAATGCCTTATTCAATGCCATGAAAACCAAGATGAAATTTCTGTTTTGCTTTCTACAGAATTATTCTATATTTACTTTAAAAAAAAACTTAAGAAACTGTTATAAGTAAAATCTTGACTCTGACAAAAGGGTAATTATATAATTTGTATTTGAAGAATATAAACTTTGATCTCTCATATTCTCAATGTTGGCCATTCAATTAAAGTTTCTTCTCAGACCTACCCCCAGATCCATCTAAGACTCCCATTAAAATTTGATTTGCAGAATGTATTACATTTTAGTAAATAATACAGAATAATCCCTCTTTGACTGTATTTTTCCATCTTTCCTTAAAAAAATAAAAAGGGCACCAAGATACCAAATAAGGCCAATGTCTGTTTTACTCAGAAGCCATTCACATTGCTCACAACATAACACACTTGCTCTAGTTTCATCTATTCTGCAGCTATGGAAGAATAGCAATACAGTGCTGATACCAAAAATATCTTTAAAGTGTTTATATGAATTGATATTCTTATTGTTACTGTAGCAACTAATGACATTCTAAGTATTTCTGCTTAGGAAGACTCATATTATGTGCTGGACTTTTTGTGTGTGTCTTTCCCAAGTAGCATAAATCGTATTTTTGTCATTTATCTATTGCTTGCTATTGTAATGTCCAGTGTAGAAGGTTGAAGCTCTTCTTTAAAGCAAATTCTCCATGGCCTTAGCACTGAACTTGTCTGTGTCCAAGGAGCGCTGTATATTTGTCAGAACAGCAAACTACAGAAGATTAAAAGAGTCTGGAGAATGTCTAGGCCACAGCGTCTATAGTACCCACAGTACTTATGCACTACAAACCCTCGGGTGGGAAAATATTGCTTACTCATAATTGTGCTTTTGCAAGTGAAAGGCAGCAAGGTAGAACTTGTGATTTCTGATCAGGAGATTATCCCAATAAAATAATCCCTAAATCTTCTACTCCCTATTATATTAAATTCATCGCTATAATTATCTATCTTTATCAACTGTATCATTGGTTTTGTAGCCCTTTTAAATTAAGTTTTATGAAGTTATTGAGTCATATTTAAATTGAACTTGATAGCTCCTAGTGCTGATGTTCAGTAGACTACCTGTTTATCCTGACCACAGTGATACATATTGGGGTCGTTTTTCTCCTTGTTTTCACCTGTATAATAAGAAAAGGATGCTTTTGTTCTCTTGCCTTCAGTGGAACACTGTGAAAATTGATGCAATTTACTTAAGCTTTCCCAATAAATATAGGTTACTTTGTTTTGAGACAGAATGGTGATTTTTAAAAATCCTGTAGTTTTTAATAATCTAATTTGTCCTTGAATATTGGAAATTTTGATTGAAGCCCAGTTATGTATGGTTTCTTCTTAAAACAAGTGGCAAGATTAGTATTTTAAGGATAAAACAGTTTTGAGTTAATTTGAAAGAACAAGAGCTGCTATTTGAGGACACTATTTCACAGATTAAAACACTTGGAAAATAGTCTTATTTGAAAAGTTGCTAATAGCTAAGATAAAAGAGAATAAACTGCCACTTGTTTTTTGCTGTTTCTAGGTTAGACTCTGAAGGAATCGAGTTGATAACAAAATTTCTCCAGGTAGGTTACATGTTATTTTATAATTGTTAAATGGTTTAACTTCTCTGAGCCTCAGTTTCTTCATCTGTAGAATGTGGTCAATAATACCTCCTTCAAAATTTGTCGTGACAGTTAAATAAGATTATTTATTGTAGTATCTAGCATGTTTAAGGCATATGTTTAAGTAAAAAAATATCTTAAAGTGTTTGGCAGGTCTCTCATTGTGACTTAGAACATTCTGAGGTAGTCAACTGCTGGCATTGATCAACTATGTCAAGGCCATGTTCTCTGCAATTCATGTTCTCTTTCTCTTCTTTATACTTAACTGCTGTTCACAGTGCTGCACCTCCAAATGTCATTCATGTCATCATTCAAAGCAGGAATAAGAGGGAGTATAAGGGTTGTGTCAGCCACATTAGTCCTCTTGTATCTGGAAAGCAAACGCTTTTACAGAAAACCCTGTAAGGCTTTGTCAAAACTAAATCTTGTTAGCCAGAACATTAATTGTAAGGGGTCTGGGAATTGGGGAGCAGAATTATCATAATTAGCCCAAACGTAGAACATTCATGATTCATGATCCATCTGTTAGAGTTGGAAACATGGACAACTTAAATAAATTGAGGTTATCTCATCAAGGAAAAAAGGGAAATGGGTATTGAATAGGTAATTTAATAATATCTGTCATAAAGGTTTTAGGTATATTTTCAGTGATCCTTTAGTGTTCATGAAGAAAAGTAACAGCAAAGTTCATATATTTTAATTTTTCATCACTTCAAAAAATACAGGGAATCTCAATTTTTAGCTAAGATCCAGCTTTATGTTAGAAATTTGGGACTGAGATATAATAATTACGACATAATCTCAATAGCAACTCAAATTACTCAAATTGGAGTACCTCAAAATTGGTTCTTTAAAAATAGTGATTGCATTAAGTAATCAGGATAAAGTAGTGCTAACTTCCCCCTGGTTATAGTATTTAAAGAAAATGTTAATGAAGCAGTTCTTTGCCTTTTATACAGTATGAATCTAAGAAAAGGGTTTCAGCAGAAGAGGCCATGAAACATGTGTACTTTCGGAGTCTGGGACCAAGAATACATGCTTTACCTGAAAGTAAGACATTTTAGTCTCCCCACCACACACACACTTTCTTTATTTTCATTTGTCCAGGGTTGGAGATGGGTGTGAATTGGGTTTGGGAAGAGATTACTGTTGGTTTTTGTTCGTTCGTTTGTCTGATTTTTGTTTTGTTTTGTTTTTTAATCCTCACTTGAGGATATATTTTTATTGATTTTAGAGAGAAAAGAAGGGAGAGAGAGAGAAAAACATCAGTGTGAGAGAGAAACATTGATTGGTTGCCTTCCATACATGCCCCAACCAGGGATTGAACCCACAACCTAGGCATGTGCCCTGACTGGGAATGAAACCCGCAACCCTTTGGTGCACAGGATGATGCTCCAACCATCTGAGCCACTCAGCCAGGGCAAGATGCTGTTGGTTTTAAGTCTAAAACCCTAGTTTTGTAATTAGGTCAGAATTCCTTGAAGGAAGGTAGATGTCTTGTTTGCCTGTGTTTTAATTTATTTAACATTTAGCACATTGCCACTACTTTGTAAGAAATCAGTAGTACTTAGGCATGGATAGTTAATCTTTTGGACTTAAGTTGGAAAATGCTATCTAATGATAGACATTATCATTAGTCCCAATCTGTATTACTTTGATTCAGAGTTGTTAAAAATGGATTTCAGGCAAAAAAGTAATGAAACACAACCAAAATATAAGGCTGTTTTCTTGTGAAAGTAGATTTCCTTTTCAAGATAAAAATATGATTTTCTTTTACTATTACCCTGACAGTAGTGAGCATATAGTCAGTCACTAAACCAGCCCATTTCTCATGCCTGAGGTAACTGCTTGGTTCTATTTATAACATTCTTTTTCTTCTTCTTTTTTTTAATTACCTCAATATTTTACTTTAAAATTGAATAAAGTGATTGGGAAATTAGGAGAATATTTGAGAATTGTGCTTCTAAAAGCTTTCATTAATTTCTCATTCACTAGACAATATTGATTCATTGAAGTTTGCTTATTGGGCTCAAGAATCCTTAAGACTTTTCACTTAGAACTTACTGTATGTTTTTTAATGAACCTCTCTGGCAGAGATTGGAAATGAGAAAGGTGAATTACAGGTGTTTTTAAGATGATATTTACATTTCATTATTAATATCAAGTTTCACAGTTTAAGGTATGCAATTATGTACAAACGTAATCCTTGTTCTTCCCTAAAAAATTTTCATCACTTTGGCTTGGCATCAGCCCGCAGGCAGAAGGGTCTCAGGTTTATTCCGGTCAAGGGCATGTACCTGGGTTGCAGGTTCCATCCCTGTCTGAGGTCATGCTGGAGGCAACCAAATGATGTCTCTCTCTCTCTCTCTCTCTCTCTCTCTCTCTCTCTCTCTCTCTCTCTCTCCCTCCCTCCCTCTCTCCCTCCCTCTCTCCCTCCCTCCCTCCCTCCCTCCTGCTCTCCCCTTCCCTACCTCTGACCTACTCTCTCTTAAAAAAAAAAAATGAATGGAAAAATATCCTCAGGTGAAGATTAACCAAAAAAAACAAGTAATACAGTTTGATTAGGTCTCCCAACTCCAGTAAGTCCTAGAAATAGACAGTGTATCTTCTCCTTAGAGAAATACATACTGGAAGCATGACTTAAAGCGGGGGGGGGGGGGGGGGAGGGAAGGTGCGGGTTCTAAAGAGAGATTATTTTGTTTGGTTTCCTTAAAACATTGGGACCAAAGAGAAGATATTTCAACAGGGCTATAACCTTATAAATGTAGTATATATGTTTCATGTTGAATCAGTATTCATTTTTAAACATTTGTTTATAGTTGGATTATATTTGTTTTAATAATGTTAGATTTTCGCCTAATAATTTTTGTCTATGCATTTTAGGTGTATCAATATTCAGTTTGAAAGAGATTCAGTTGCAAAAGGACCCAGGTTTTCGAAATTCTTCTTATCCAGAGACAGGTGTGTTTGTCATAAACCATTTCACATGTCGATCATGAAATTTTGTGTGGAACCAAGTTTTTGGTTTATAAATTGATCAGTAAAATTATTGATGTAAAAACCAATGTACAGTGCATTCTACAACTGTGTATGTTTAGCATTGCACATACTCACTTTTCTGTATGATGTGGGCAGCTCAGTAATTCTTCAGAGAGAAATCTGACTCAGTCAAGTCAGGGATCCTGAAAGCTGCAGATGGCACAAAGACCTTTTACAAGTGGCCTGGCTTGATCACTGCACACGCCATCCCTGGTACCTGAGGCAGAAGACACATCTTGTGCTTCCCTAGTCATCAGGTTCATCACTTCGAAGCATAGAAGCTGTAGACTGACCCCATCAACAAAAGGGTCATTTAAGACAGTGCTGATCACTCTTACCATGGAAAATTAGCTTTTGCTGGTGGGAACATTAGCTTCCTAGAGTCACCAAATACTGTATGTGGGATAAAACTGAACCTTGAACTGCCTCATAAAATGACTTTATATTTTAGGACATGGGAAGAACAGAAGACAGAGCATGCTCTTTTAAGTCTGATAACATGGTTTCAAGCCCAGCCCCCAGCCTTTCTTACCAATCAAGGACTCAGATCTGAAGGCAATTTCTTTTGGTGGACTTGGAATCTCCGTTTGTCTACACTGTCCTCTTCACAGTGGAGTCTTTTTATTTCAGACCTACAGATTGTTTTTATATTTGTTGTCACAGTGTGACAATTTTTTTGTACAGTTGGTTTTAAGGTCTTCTCTGCCATTAGAGCCAGTAGGTTACAGCTATTGATGTAACTGTAGCTGCAATTTTTGTGCAGGACTGAGAAACACAGTGCATTATTTATTGCGGAATCATTGCTGCTAAATAACTACTGTCTGTTTATTTAACACAATAGTTGAATGCCTGAAGAAGTTGCAGTGGCTTTATCATGTGAATGCATCTGTTTCTCCTCACGAGTTGTTTTACTGCTGCATTTTTTGTTTGTTTTTAAAATTAAACTGCAGTGTTTTCTGGAATGTAAATTCAGCTTTGCTTAACAGTAAAATAAGTGAGCCATCTTGAACACTCTAAGTTCATGCTATATAATCTATATAATTTTTTTATTGAACATTGGCAAATACAGTAGCTAAGAAATTGATAAGCACATTATGTTTAGGAAAGCATGTGATGCAGAAGTTGATTCAAGCAAGTGAATACCTGACATTTTGGGGATCTCACATTAGATACCAGTAAATTAAAGCACCAAAATTATTTATTTTTACCTCTCTTCATTTTAGAAATATTTACTGCATATTATTGGATATCTGTATACTAATTAATACACTTACTTATTTTACATTGTGCTTTAATTTAGTTCAAACAAAAACTATATAAGTCCAGTCAAACATGAGAGGTCTTGTTTTTGTTTGTTTTAAATACAATTCTTTTATTAGAAAGGATGGTGTATCGTTGAGGAACAATTTATTTGGTGGCTGCCTATATGTGTGTGTTTTAGTAACATTCTCTTGGAATCAGCTGAAAGCTGTAATATGTCTTTGAAATGAGCCATGATAAATACAAATGAGAGAAGTGAGAACTTAGAGGACTGTTTTAAAGCATTGTAGATATTACCTGTTTACCAGATATAAATATTACAGTTTTAATTATGCATCTCTTTGAACATCATAAAAACACCTTGGTGTTGGTAACAGTGTTTTAAGCATTTGTGTTAACTTTTAGGACTATTTGTTTGTGCATCTTACAACCTACAAATCTTAATTGGTATATTTTGAGATGGTCATGTAAATTTTTGGCTTATATATCATGAAAATAGTCATAACTTAATTTTTTTTTCTGACGTTCACTGTAAAACATTCAGGGGTCCTACCATTTCTGTTCAGGAAATCTTGTAGTTTATTGTTATTTAACAGTATTAAGTGAATTTTTGTATATTTCATTTTAACTTTATTTGTGAATAGTGATTGTGGCATGTTTAGGGTGTTATTTTAATATTTCATGATACTTAAATTTTAATTTTTTAAAAAAATTTCTGGAAGAAACAGATTTATGTGTAATGGTGAATATTGGACCACTACTGCTTTTCACGTTTGTAAATTAGTTTTATGTTAAACCCTGTAGCCTAACAAACTGCTGTTATTTCTAACTGACAGACATGTATTACTTTGAAGGTTATAAATATTATGTGAAATTCCTCCCTTTTGTTTGGAAATTTATAATAACAAAATCTTCATGTTGTTAAAATGTGGTTTTGTTGTCACAGTTATTTCTGGGGAAAGAAGGCTGTGCAGAATGGGATCGTTTTCTTTTATGGGGCTCATTCTTAAGGTAATGAAGTCTCATTGTACTGGTAATATTAATTTGTGCCGGTCCAGCTACAGTAATCTCTACTGTAGTTTTTAGGATAGCACTCAATTATAAAGTGTCATATATTTTATTTTATAGGTTATATATTTGATTTGTTGCAAATTTGACATAGTTATTCATGAATTCGATTCTTACATATAAAAGGTGAAGAAATGTAATCCAGTAGTGATGTAAAATTATTCTTCCTAGGATGGCCTAGGAATGTTTCTTTATTAAGGAATTTGGTTGTTTTTTATTTTTGTCATCTTTTCTTTTTTTTTTGATACTTGAGTACCATTCAGATTCTGGAAACTTTTCAATGAAGAGAACTGAAACTCAGAAAATTTTTTTAAAAATTTTACTGAATTTACGGGGGTGACATTGGTTAATAAAATTATATAGGTTTCAAGTGTACAATCCTGTAATATATCATCTATATATTGTATTGTGTTCACCACCCAAAGTCGTCTCCTTCCGTCACCATTTATCCCCCCTTTACCCTCTTCTCCTACTCCCCTTCCTTCCAAGTGATGTTAACACATATTGAATTATTGTCACTTAGGTATATAAAAGTACCTTCCCTACTCCCCTTTTCCTATGGTAATCACCATACTGTTTTTTGAGTTTTTTGTTGTTGTTGTTGTTTGTTTTGCTTAATCCCTTCACCTTTTTCACCCAGTCTCCCAACCCATCTCCCTTCTAACAGCAGTCCAGTCTGTTCTCTGTATCCGTGAGTCTGTTTATATTTTGTTAGTTTTATTCATTAGATTCCACATATAAGTGAAACCATTCTCTGACTGGCTTATTTCACTTAGCATAATGCTCTCTAGGTCCATCCATGCTGTTGCAAAAGGTTTCCTTTTTACAGCTGAATAGTATTCCATTGTGTGAATGTACCGCAGCTTTTTTATCCACTCACTTACTGATGGGCACTTGGGCTGCTTCTGAATCTTGGTTATTGTAAATAACACTACAGTAAACATAGGGGTGCATGTATTCTTTCGAATTAAGTGTTTTGAGTTTCTTCAGATACAGCTCCAAAAGTGGAATTGCTGGGTCATAAGGCAGTTCCATTTTTTGGAAACTCAGAAATTTTGAACCTTAAACACCTACAATTTGTCTTAAACTGACAAGGTTCTTAAAAGTGAGATAGGATGACTATTTTGTTTTCCTTCCAAGTGATGTTAACACATATTGAATGTGTCATTTTAGGTATACAGAAGTAGCTGCAGTCTTGTTGGTGCTTTATCAGCTCATGTTTGAAAGTCTACTTGTTAACATGTTAAAATTTATCTTTTGGACTCAGGACAATTCATGAAATTTTTTTTTGAGTGTTTTTGTGTACTGGTTTTTTTTAATATGGTAAAATATATATAACAAAATTTGCCATATTTACCCATTATAAATATATAATTCAGTGACATTAATTAGATTCACAATGTCATACAGCAATGATCACCATTTCCATAATTTTTCATCACTCCAAACAAAAACTCTGTACCCATTAAGAAATAACCTCCCATTTTTCTCATACCTCAAGTTTCTGGTAACCTCAGATATACTTTTTGTCTCTGAATTTGCGTATTCTATGTTTCCTACAAGTGGAATCATACTGTCTTTGTCCTTTTGTGTCTGACCTGCTTCCCTTAGCATAATATTTTCAAGGTTTAATGATGTTGTAGCATGTGTCAGAAGTTCATTTTTTTCCATGGCTGAATAATATTCTGATATGAATATACAACATTTTGTTTATCCATTCATCTGTTGATGGACTTTGGGTTTTTCACCTTTTGGCTATTGTAAATAATGCTGTTGTGAACATTGGTGTACAAGCTTCTGTTTGAGTCTGTTTTCAAAATTCTTTGGGTTTATATATTTAGGAATGGAATTATTGGGTTATTTAGTAATTCAATGTTGAACTTTTTGAGGAACTGACAAACTGTTTCCGAGAGCAACTGCACTATTTTACATTCCCAGTGGTAACGTATGAGGGTTCCAATTTCTCCTCATAATCGCCAGCACTTATTTTTATTATTATTATATTCATTCTAGTAGGTATAAAGTATTAACTTGTGGTTTTGTTTTTCACTTCCCTAATAATTAAGGTTGTTGAGCATCTTTTTGTGTGTTTATTGGCCATTTGTGTATCTGCTTTGGAGAAATGTCTGTTCAAGTCCTTTGCCCATTTATAAAGTGTTTTCTTTTTGTTGTGGAGTTGAGTGTTTTGTATAGTCTTGATATTAGACCCTTACGAGGTATATGATTTGCAGTTTCTTCCAGTCTGTGGATTGTCTTTCATTTTCTTAATGTTGTCATTATTGATACACAAGTTTTAATTGTAATGAAGTCCAGTCTATCTATTTTTCTTTTGTTGCCTCTGCTCTTGGCATATGTGAGAAACTATTAATATTACCAAATCCAAGGTCATGAATATTTTACCATTTTAAGAGTTTTGTACTTCTAGTGCTTACATTTAGGTCCCTGATCCATTTGGAGTTAATTTTTGTATATGGTGTAAAGTGAAGGTCCAACTTCATTCTTCTGCATGTGAATATCTAATTTTCCAAGCACTATTTATTGAAAATGCTGTTCTTTTCCACGGGTCTTGGCACTCGTTAAAAATCAATTGACCATAGATGTGAGGGTTTATTTTGGGTTTCTTAATTCTATTCTGTTGGTCCACATCTCTGTCCTTTGCCTGTACCACCATGTTTCAATAATTTGTAGTTTTTTAAGTTTTGAAATCCAGGAGTGTCTTTTTTGTTCTCTTACAAGATTATTTTGGCTATTGAGGTCCCTTGAAATTCTATATAAAATTTAGGATGAAATTTTTCTAATTTCTGGGGGGAAAATGTCATTGAGATTGTAATAGGAATTGCATTTAATCTGTAGGTAACTTTGTGTGTGACCTTAATATTGTCTTCTAATCCATGAACACAGGACGTCTTTAATTTCTTGTAGCAGTGTTTCATAGTTTTCAGTGTACAAGTCTTGTGCCGCCTTGATTAAATTTATTCCTTCAATATTATATTTTTTGATACTGTAGATAAAATGGTTTTCTTAATTTTTTTCAAGTTTTTTGTTGCTAGTGTGCAGAAATACAAATTTTTACATATTGATTTTGTATCCTACAATTTTGCTCAATTTATTAGCAAACTTTTGGGGGGATTCTTTAGGGTTTTCTATATAAAGACATCATCTGTAAATATAGTTTTATTTCTTCCTTTCTAATTTGGATGCCTTTTATTCCTTTTTGTTGTTGTTGTTGTTGTTGTTGCTCTGGCTAGGTCTTTCAGTACTGTGTTGAAGAGAAATGACAAGAGAGGTTCTCCTTATCTCATTCCTAATGTTAAGGGAAAAGCTTACTTTAACCACTGAGTATGATACTAATTGTGGCTAAAAGAATAAATGGTAATTTTTCCTCTTCCTCACCTCCTCCATCTCAATTCAGAACAACTGATAGAACTAAAGATTTAAAAGATGAGGGGACATTTCTTAAGTCCATTCCCTTCACTCCAGTTTCAATAATTTTTTCCCTTAAATATCTGTTTAAAGCAGATTATACATATATAACGTGTTTTGATAGACCACATTGAAGGCTAGACGATAAGACTCATTTTCTAACGTGTACCCATATGGAAAAGTGAAATTTGGATTATCCCAAGTAAATGGAAGTAAACCGACCCACTTGCCTCCTCACACCTTGTATCACAAAGTATTTATTGAACAAAAATAATATAACAGTAAAAATGATACATATATGAAAGTGAATGAAGATTTGCAATCATAGAAAAGACGTATACAAAGAGATCAATATTGATAGTTCTATAAAACTTAGCAGTTTAACACTGATTAAGCAGACATATAAAAAGGAAGAAGAAATGTAATATGTTCTGTGAAACCTATTTTGTGACTAAAATAGTTGATTCAAAACAAAATAAAACACACCACATAAACACACACACACACACACACACACACACACACACACACAATGAGGCAGAGCTATAAGGGTTATACTTCAATACCTCTAGTTCTCTGTGTTATAGTGAGTTTTTTGACCCATCAAAAATTCTGATATTTTTCCATTTCTAGTAAATGGAGCTAGATTATATGTTAATCATAGTATCTGGAGGAAGGGAATACAAGAAACAGATATATAGTCATTTGAATATTTCCAATCAGTATTTACATTTAAAGATACTTTTGGTTGAGATATTTGCACATTAACTTCTTTTAGTTTATCCGTAAGAATCTTGCATTTGGAGTGCGTTCTTACTCTTATCTGACAATTTTTTTAATGCTCTTTATCTGTTTTTCACCTAACATAGTTTTGGACTCGTAGTTACTTATAGCTAAGCATGGGCAAGCAGAACTGGACTGAGCACTGATCATTGTCCCACCTTCAATGAGCTGTGTGGCCTTAGGCAACTTCCAGCTTCTCCTGTGCAATTGTCCTTACCTGGAAACCCACGTAGGACACATTCTCAAAGGCCCTTCCTAGTTCTGGCAGTTTGTTTGATAAATATCAGCTGGACCAGCTGTTTTAGTACCCCATGACAGTAGTGTCGGTGCGTTCTGGAATCAGCCCATTATTTTATATTCATAGATGCATATTGGAGTGTTTGGATTTTTCCTCCAGAGAAGGGCATACATCCCCTCACATAGAGATGTTCAATTCCAACTGAAAAATCTCAACATTTGTATCATAACAAAATTGTAGATTTTTTGAAAATTCAAGAAATGTTTGTGTTTTTACAAGCTTTGTTTTTTATCCCTGCTATTTAATGCCTGGTTTGGATCAGTTAATTCTTTAGCCACATTTCAAGTTGGTTTCTGTTGCTTATAGTTAAGGATGATAATCCACCTGATCTTGAATTGAAAACACTGGGCACTTTCCAGTTCTCTTACCATTAGAACTTTCATAATGTACAGAACGATGCCTCAGAGTGGTACCTGCTGATTTTTTGAAGGAACAGAAAATATGTTCCTATTATCACTGCTCTAAGCTACACTACAGAAAAGAATTTACTGCTGAGTGTTCCAAATTGTTACATAATCAGTTCAGTTCAACAACGATGAGGTTTCTGAAGAATTTTATATTTGTATCAGATTGCTTGCCTTCATTCTCATCCTAAATTTATTAATAACCTCTCAATTTGCACAAGCAAGGCTATACCTATACACATGAAGGTATCTGGTGTTATTAAATTATTTCTTCGTTGTTTGTTTTCATCACCAGTCTGTGAGCCTCTTCCAAAGCATAGGACTTTTTAATGTTAACAATAGTTCCAGGGGTTAAGAGAAACCTTAACTCATAATGATACAGGAAGTCTATCAAGGGGTGTGATTCTCTATGGAAAACTGGGAAAACCAGTGCTAATTTCTTGAACTAAGAATGTGTTAACCTAGTAAATATTCCAGGGTATGGATAGAATAAACTTGATGTAGCTTTTCCATCTCAGGTTTTTTTGTTTGGGAGGAATCTAAAAGATTGTAAACAGCTGGGAGGCTAGCCTTTCAAAGTTCCTTTTTTTTAAATGCACTTTAGAACATTTTCTTTTATCAATGTTTATTGTCTAAATATGGCTTAGTTTCTTATAAAAACATTACTTGGACATTACATTTATTGAATTTCAGTTCAAAAGAGGTTCTAAGGCAATTCTTATAATTGAAAGCAAAAAAGAAAAATATGAATATGCTTTCATATTGCCTACTTGTGAAAAATAATGAAATTCTACTAGAGAGCTGTTTGATACTAATTTTTGTCTTTCAAACATTTTCTCTTAATACTAAAAAATATATAAATCAGTTACATAAAACTAAATGCAAAGGAAGGCACAGCTGGTTATAGTGTATATAAGCACAGTTCAGCATATGCAGAATTAAAGAGAAAAAAGCTTCACATCCTTATTAGTTACACTGAAAACCATTAAGAAAAGTTCTTCACTGTCAACAGTGTTCAACACTTAAGACTAAGAGGATATAAAAACAAAAACATTAAAATTCACTTAATGCAAAACAGATTTTCATATATACTTGAATATAAAAAAAAGTTTTAAAAATGCTAACATATATCTAGACCATCCATGTTATGAAAAGTGCAAACCAAATTAACAGAGGGTTTCACAAAGTCCTTCTCATGACACAGGTAAACTAGCCCATGGGGACAAATTTGCTTCATCAGTTAATGAGTCTTTAATTGTGGCCAGATGTCATCAGGACTTCTGAGAGTTCGAAGAAAGGCTTAGTACTGGAGAAGCAGCTCTGTCCAGACTGGGGATTGGCACTGGCATGTGGCCATTAAGCAGTGTTGGGAACTGTAGGAGACAAAAGATTTTTAAAACAATTAGTGCAAATCTATTGGGAAGAACCTGAGTTCTTTACAGTCCTAGATAGACTACAGTGGCTCAGTTCTGTCATCACTGCTGTGACACAGGTAAGCTGCAAATTATTTTACAGAATGAGTAACTGCAAGACGACAGTGAGGTCAGGATTGCGTACAGCAAACAGAAGGGCCCAGAAAATGTCCCTAATTACTTCCTGTGCCTAGGCTACTAGAAAAAAAATACGTACTTTATATGTTGCTAAAGTATGTTCTAACACTATTTTTAAAAAGATTCCAACTTACACAGAATGCTGATTTTTTTTCAATATTAAGAAAAAAATTAATTTTGAAAACCACAACTGACCCTTTACATGTAAATTAGTAATTTCTAATACAGTAGTTTGAAATTAGCCATCAGTTTTCCAGAGTACTACAAAGATGCTTCCCAGTAACTGTTAAAAATGAGGAATGTTTTTATTTTAAAAGATTTAGAGAGCAAGAATATCTTTATTTGAAGTCTGAGAAAGTATTCTAATTAAAAAGGTAATATTAAACTTCACAGAGAGGTCACCCATATACAATGAAACTTAAAGAATAAAGTTAATTTCAGTATTGTTGGTAACTAAGAAGATAAATAGGATAAAAATATGTGTTTTGGTAACTTTCCGGTCTGAAAGAAATACAGCATCTATACTGGACAAGAATAATTAAAGGCCTCAACTAGATTTTCATTGTCTAGGATGATACGTGTCAGAATAACCACCTGGGCTCTCTTCTAGTTTAATTTATCTAGACTAAATAGGAATTAAATATTAAACTTCACTTTAACACTAAATATCGAACTACGGAGTCCGGTAATATTTGTAGAACAAGTAAACATTTTTGTAATTTTCAAGCTATTTCAGTAACTTATGTGTCTGGTGCCTTACAGTTTATCAGTGGTTGTTATTCGATATCTAGAGCCTGAAGGTAAGTTTGGTTTTCCCCATTTTATAGAGGAAAAAAGAGTTCAAACAAGTTCGGGATTGGCTGCAGGTCATAGCTAATAAGAGGAGTAAAGCCAAGTTTTAAACCACTTTGTGCCAAACAGCCCAATTTATTTTTTGGGTGTGGGGAAGGGAGTGTTCTTTAATTACTGTTTCAGTTTCTTTAATGGTTACTGGCATATTAAAGGTTTTTGTTTTCTGACACTTTGGAATTTGTTTTTTTATACAATTTTATCCATTTCAACTGGGTTATAAAATCTACTTGCAAATCTGTGCTTCTAACCACTAATCCCATGGACTTAGAGCAGCAATTTTCAACCTTTTTCATCTCGTGGCAAACGTAAACTAATTACTAAAATTCTGCGACACACCCAAAAAAATTTTTTTGCCAATCTGACAAAAGAAAATAGGTATAATTTTGATTCCTTCACACTGGACAGCTGTTGTGTTGGCTGTTGTCATTTTTTTTTATCTGATATTCTAAGGGAAAAGAGGTCGGAGACCCTGATAAATAGTCAGGTATGGCATGTTTTAAAAATTCTTTCGGCACACTGGTTGAAAATTGCTGACATAGGGTGAACACTGAAAGAAGAGCAAGTCTTGAGTTTTCATTCTTTTAGTGTATTTGCATCTTCTCTCATTCTGGTTTTGACCATCTTATTGGTGTTTTCAAAAGAATCAGCGTTTGGTTTAGTCTCTGTTTTTAAAAATATATTAATGAGCCCTGGCCAGTTTGGCTCAGCAGTTAGAGCGTCGGCCTCCAGACCAGAGAGTCCAGGGTTCGGTTCCCGCTAAGGGCACGTACCTTGGTTGCAGTCTGTCCCCACCCCAGTTGAGGTTGTGTAGGTGGCAACCAGTTGATGTCTCTCTCTCTCTCTCTCTCTCTCTCTCTCTCTCTCTCTCTCTCTCTCTCTCTCGTGTGTGTGTGTGTGTGTGTGTGTGTGTGTGTGTGTGTGTGTGTGTGTGATTTCTACACTTTGTTCTTTATTTCTATACACTCGTCACAGTTCCTCTTGGTTAGCCTGACTTTTCATAGTGATCTTTATGGCACTAATCCTACCCCCTACCCCTTCTGTCCCTTTTCTTAAATTTGCAACATTTCCTGTTGTTAGTTGGACATACCCCACCAACGCCTCTTCCCCACAAAACACGCTCTTCTGTTCTCATTAAGTTAGTGGAGTGGTGGTTATTCGTACAACCCTAAACTTGACTTGGAGCTCTGCAACTTGCTAACGTGTGATCTGGGTAAACTGAAGCAATATCTCTGGGCCTTAGTTTCTTTATCTTTTCAAATAGAACTATTTTGAGTATTAAATGAGAAGCCACAAAAGTGCTTAGAACAATGCCTGGCATACAGTCAATGTTAACTACTGTTATTAATAGTAGCACTTCCAGTATTTAATCACTTACTGATCTTTGCCTCTTACTAATTTTCAATACCTGCTTGTATTGAAAATATTGTATAACGCCTAAGTCCCTGCCTCAGAGCACTGCAAATATCTGCTCGGTTAGAGTTGTTGAATTAAGAACTACAGAAAACATGCTCAACTGAAAAGTTAATTAGCTCCACCTTGTTTCAAGATATATCTGTACTTACTGGGCTTACTCCAAATTTGATCAACATCTGTTTCAAAAATGGAACAGACATCCTATAGACAAACTTAAAATGCTGAACTGTCTCGTTGACACTGATATCACTTTATTTGTAAATCAAGGTTGTACTGTTAGACTTAACACAATATGTCTTTGTCATCTCTCTCTAAAACAGGTCTCAATTACAAAGCATGCCTCTCCCAGAAAGGGAAATATCTTCTCTCTCCTTCCCCTAAATTCTTCAGTGTCTGCCGTAACAATTCTGTCGGGACCTTCTGTGCAGAAACTTACCAGCTCTGTCAACTGTTACTCTAAGGATTCTGATCTACTTTTCTCATCATCGCAGCAGGAAATTTGCCAGGATCGTTTAAAACTTATTGTATTTTTCTTCTTCCTCCAACACATTTATAGCATATGTGAAAGAGGTTTGTTCGTCTTAAGGAAAAGTATTTTCATTAATTGAAAAGGGGCACTGTTGATAGGAATTTTGAAAATCCATCATTTGAAATAATCTCATTTTAAAAATCAGAAAGTATAGAGATCTTGCCCCCTGGCATATATCATCAGTTTGGCTCAAGCTCTTATAAAAATTCTCCCCCAAAAAGGTATTATTCCTCTTACCATGTTTTATGTACCACTTCCAAACTGCTAATTTCAACTTTTACCACATTCAACTGCTCTTATGATAGGAAAAGTAATAATATTTTAAAAGGTTTTCCCTTAGTCTCATGGATCCCAACCAGAAAGAGGATCCAAGGCCCTGTCAGCGTCCAGTGATGGCTGTATATATTTTTAGGGTTGTGCAGGGGTAGGCAAAAGTAGGTTTACAGTTCATATGGAAAATAATACATTAATAATACCAATATAAGAATAAACTGTTTTGTGTATTCACAACTGTAAGCCGACTTTTGCCCACTGTATTTCGAATGGCCCTAGGAGAGAGGGCAGGCCCATTTTGTGAAATTAAAATTCTGAGCAGGTAGCCTTAAAATGCAACAATTTCTTCTGCAGAATTCTAAATGTAAATTAAGAAAGAATGGTCTACAGTGGTGCTCAAAGTGTAGTTCCTGGAGCAGCAGTATCACTAAAACCTTTAAAAAATCCTTAAAGAAATGTAACCATCTGGCCCCATCACAGACCTTGTGAATCAGAAACTAGGGGGTGGGCCCAGCGATCTATTTTAACACACCCTCCAGCTGATTCTGTTGCATGCTGACTTTGAGAGTCACTTGTTTACCTCTCCCACCCCCCACCCACCCCCAGAGCTCCAGATAATCATGGTAAAGTATAGAATCACTGTGGACATGAACCACTGTTACTGTGGGGAGTAATGGGCTAGAAAGGTTTAGTATCTAAGGCAAGGTATGCCAAAGAACTCCCAAGTAATAGTTCGCCATGGCTTCCTTAGGAGGTCACCAAGCCCTACACCAATCAGCTAGCAGGATTTCCAGGAAGGAGGGAAGTGAGTCCGTCCACGCTTCACAAATATCCACTGACCCCTACAGAGGCCCTGTGGTAGCGTCTGGGACTGGAGGAGCACGGCAGCCCGGCCATGGAGCACACTGCACAGGTGCCCCACGCACGCCTTTCCGCTCTGCTCTGGAGCTCGGATACGAGCATACCGCTGCTCCAACCTGGAAACTGTCAGGGGAGAAGGTCTCTGAGCTTTCCGCCAAAAGGTTGCTAATATAAAATTCTGCTGAAACTACATTTGGTCCCTGCTTCTGCTCCCTTTTTCTAGTTTTTGTTTCCCTGCCTGAGTTAAAATGGCTGTGAATAGACATGTTGGCTGCACGTAACCACGACTCAATTTCTTGTCACGGGCGAAGGGCCAGGAAGAGAGGCCTTAGTGCTCCAGGGAGACAGTGACATCACGACACCCCGCCTCCACCCTGCTAGGAAACCACCCTTCTTCAAACAAGACCCTAAATCCCACCATGTACAGCTCCTGGCACGGAGAAGGTGGAGACCTGATCTTTTAAAGACGTACTTTCTTAGACACTTTTAGACACATTCTTAGGCACCCATTCATTTAGTCAGTCGACAGTAATTACTGAGCATCGTCTGTGTGCCAAGCAATGTGCTAGATGCTGGTGGCACACCACAGTGAAGATGCAGTTTGGCCTCGAGGGCCCACAGTCTATCCTACAAAGTGGTGAGTGCCAGGCGCCACAGGGTCAAAAGAGCTATGACTGGCATGGGGCGAGCCACCAGGGGAGCAGGTGAGGGGGACAGGGTGGACGAGACGGGCAAAGAGGGAGGTGGCACTTCATCCAGCGTTCCTTCATCCCTGTCCCGAGGATCCTTTCTATTCTACACTCATATTCACACAGTAACACCTTGGTCAGTGAGTAACAGTCTTCGGGTCTCCGAGAGAAAATAGTGAGTTCCACTTGACAGCAAGTGATGCTCCTTCCTGCAAGATCCTAGTTCGTGAATGAATAATGAGTGTACTTACCTAGTACAGGGAGCTTCACAAGATAAAGCCGCTAAGACTTCGTTTTCAACCAAATGCCCTGGATACTCCTTTTTTTATTATGGAACAAGGAGAACTTGATTATGTATCATGGAATTATACAGATAACTTTTCTACTGTAGTATGGGAAAATTGTTCACTATTCTTCTTTTTAAGTAATGTCACTATTGACGAATACATCAACATTTTTAAGTCTTATGAGATATTTATAAAATACGTTTTTTTAAAGTTTTGCCTTTTCCTTAATAAATGTTGTTTTCATAGTCAATGAAAATTCCACAACACTTCAAGAAGGCATTGTTCCATTTATGGATACCTGGCCTGAGTGTCCATTTCTGCCCCGGTGGAAATGCCCACCTTTGAAGGCTGCTTTTGTGTGCAGCCCATTAACATAAACTCCCTTTGGAAACAACATTTTAACCAAACACAGAGCAGAACTCACTGTGACCTTTGCAGGATTTACTGGGGAACACACCCCTTAGACGTTCGTGTCCAAGCGCTCACCTGGAACAGCGTGTTGGGCCCTTGCAGCCGGGCAGGGCTCAGTGGAGCAACTGGACTAAGGCTGCTCCAGAAGTGAATGCTGGAGAGCAGTGGACTCGGGGTCAGGAGCAGTCCATTTGGTGTCTGAGAAAGCAAGCACACGGACAGTTTTTGATGTAGGATCACCTGACTTCTTCCGCAGCGGGGCTAGGTGCACCGGCCAGGGACCAGGAAACAAGCCTCACCGTCTTAGGAAGTCTGACACTGTGCGCTGTTTGATTTTCTTTAATGCTAATTATGTTAGCAATTTTTAAAAGGAGAGAGAGGGCCCTGGCCGGTTTGGCTCAGCGGTTAGAGCGTCGGCCTGCGGTCCAGAGAGACCCGGGTTCGGTTCCTGCTAAGGGCATGTACCTCGGTTGCAGTTTGTCCCCGGCCCTGGTTGGTCGTGCGGGTGGCAGCCACTTGATGTGTCCCTTTTGTGTCGATGTTTCTCTCTCTCTCTCTTCCTCTCTCTCCCTCCCACTCTATCTGAACAAAAAATGAAAAAATGTCCTCGGGTGAGGATAAAAAAAAAAAAGAAATAAAAAAAAAGAAAAGGAGAGAGAGGTATAGACAAGTTACCTTCCCTTCAACATTCTAGTGAAAGACTCAAGTTTGTAGCAACCTTTGTCCTGATGGTTTTTTCAATTTGCCACCCCCCTTACATTAAACAAGATTTAGTGTACAACAAAACAGGATCCTATTTAGAGGCTTCATTTTTTTTCTTATCTATATTTTCTTAGTTTTCTATAGTCAACATCCATTACTTGGGTTACAAACACAAACATATTTTTAAAAGGGCCTCCAGCCCAGCCGGTGTGGCTCAGTGGTGCACCAAGAGATCGCCGGTTCGATTCCCAGTCAGGGCACATGCCCAGGTTGTGGGCCAAATCCCCAGTGGGGGGCATGCAGGAGGAGGCCAATCGATGTTCTCTCTCATCGATGTTTCTACCTCTCTCTCTCCCTCTCTCTCTAAAAATCAATAAAGAAAAAAAAAGTAAAATAAAAGGGCCTCCCAAGCTTCATCTTCCCTATCAATGGTCCTTTAATACTTCAGGATTTGCTGCTAAAATACCCTGTAGCAGCTTCTTCAAAAGCTCTGAACTGGGTTCTCCAGATTTCACTCCGGATGTGGGGCTGACGAGAATTCATCTCCTTGGCAATGGTTTGGGGGGGGTGGGGGGGTCCTTTCTTGTCAGATTGGGTGTGAAGCCAAAACTCTGGGTTTCCTGGGAGAGTGCCAAGGGCTGCCTTTGCTCGCACACACTCAGCAGGAGTCCTGCCTGACAGCCAGCTAGAGGGCAGAGAAACAGCCCCAGCTGCTAAGTGTGCCTGGCTTGGAGTCTCAGCCAAGGCACACTCCCCTGCCCAGGGCGGTTCTGCACCTTTGGTGTCCAGAAGGAGCTCCTCGTGGTTTTGTGATGTCAGTAGGCGCTTTGTGCAAGAAGAACCACAGCAAAGGCAACCGCATGTCAGACGGCATCGTGCTGGACGCTGAAGTGTTACTTCCTAGAACTGGCCTAAGCAGTGCTGTTTATTACCGAGAGCATCTGACTTAAACTGAAGTTGGAAGTTCCGCTCTGCTCAATGGAATGGAGACAAACATCCAAAGGTTCTCAAACTCTGAAGCTGCTTGAAAGGTAAACTAATTTATACCAAATTACTTGAGGCTTTGCTTCCACAGCATTTCCTGCCTATTGAATGACCTATGAAGTTACTAGGATAAATACCTAGTAAGTTTGGGATAAGCTTCCCATTTGTTCCAATCCCAGGCAATGTCACAAGTGTGCCACCTGCCTAAGGGCTCTGACAGGTTCCTGCCTCAGAACCACCACTTATTTGCTAGGTAACTGCCCACACCTCAGTCTCCTACTCTCGAAAGTGGGGAGAAAAAAATGCCTACATTACAGGATTGCTGGGAAGATTAAAGCTCTTAATATATGCACCTGGCATAGCAAATGCTCACCAGGTGTTAGAGACCGTTCATTAGTAATTCATTAGACGTCTACCTGACACACTCACTAAGTGTATTTCACCCATTCGTGGGAGAAACTCTCAGCTGTATATAGAAAAGGACTTAATGTCTGCAACAGACAAGCCAGTCCCGTCAGCTGAGTTTGATGGCTCCTCTCAGTCCTGTAAGGCGCGAGTCCACAGGCTCAGGTGATCTGAGAGCTAGTATTTGCATGTTAGTCTGGAGCCAGGTTCCAACCACAGTATGCCACATCAATGTTTAATAGCTGGTGTGTTCAGAGCCTCCTCATCTACCCACCGACGATGATCTCAAAGCTCTAAAGAGACAAGGCGTCTTCTAAACTACAAACCCTAGCTATCTTTCTCTCATCCATGGCCATAAATATATACCCATTCTTTTTTAATCCTTTGCGCTATATACAAAGTGTAGCATTTATATTTCACAGTCTAAAAGTTGTACCCATGTCTGGATCTGGGATGTTTGCACATGTTTTTCTAAGGGATACAAGATGTATTCAGAATACAGTAGCCCTCTGTTTCTCATGCTTAATGTGTGAAATGCCTTTCATAATATATGCAAATAAATATTGTGACATGACTTCAATCCACTTCTCTCCCTCCCATCTCTGATCTCCCTGAAGATCCTGTGGTCTTAAAAAACTATTTGGTTGTTTTTGGGTTTTTTTAATCCTCACCTGAGGATATATTTGTTTATTACTTTTAGAGAGAGAGAAAAAAAAACAGTGAGGTGAGACGTGATTGGTTGCCTCCTGTACATCCCCCAACCAGGGATCGAACCCGCAACCTAGGTATGTGCCCTAACCGGGAATTGAACCTGCCAACTTTTTGGCGTACAGGACGATGTTCCAACCAATCTGAGCCACCCGGCCAAGGCTGTTTGGTTGCTCCGTTAAGGAAAGTTCCTCTGAAGACTGCCCTGCGTCACCTCAATTACAGAAGGAGCTTTCAGAGCCTCTCCACCAGCTCCTGGGCAGGGAGGGCTGGGCCCGAGGCCTGGAGGCCCAGAGAAGCCACAGGCAGAACGCATGCTTCCTCTTCCGGGGTCCTTCTGAATGGCAAAGCGTCCCTGATCCCATCAGCTGCCAGGGAAGGAGATGCCCTAAGGCCCAAGGGCAAGGAGCATCCCTTTTCAAGGGGAAAACCCTCCTGCCAGGATCCCATTTTCATCCATCCTCCCCGCTTAGCTCATCCACTTAATAGTGAGTCTCCTAAAACGCTCATATATCTGAGCTCGGCCTGGTGAGCTGGTGTCTAGACATGCCACACCTGAGCACCCTTTGCTCACGGCCCTCCACCTGGATCGTGCCCTGTGACCTCCTCCTTCCTGCCCCCCCCTCCCCACCCATCGAAGTGCCGTCACCGCACAGGAGACTTTCCTGCTCTCCCCTCAACCAGATGGCACTTCTCTTTTTTCTGAGTCCTTAGCACACTTTATAACCACCTTTTTTAAACATTTAATATGTTCTGCCTAATAGTATGGTGGTCTGCATATTTCTATTACACCTCTTTCTGTAACCTTCAAGATACCTTGCTCATCTGTACACCTGTCGTACACAGCTCCTAAATTCTTGATAAGCTGAAGTTAGCTGTACTCCAGGTGTATACCCTCGCTCCTCACTGTTGGACATGGCCACATGGAATGCCCCACGTACTCAAACTTGAGGTTGCCACCTTCTTTTCCAACCCAGTGTTTCCTATGACTCCTCCATTTCCGTCGAAGTGCTACCATTTCTCTATCCACTCAACAAACACTGAGTACTAGTATGTGTCACGTGCCGGAGATAGACTACAACCCAGCACCCCAGCCACGGAGATGCAAAATTCCTTCCCCTCGCCACCTCATTTCTACCTGACCTCTAGTCCCAAACCCTCCCCTTAATTCCAGTCGCAACTGGATGTTTCCACCTGACTCAGCATGGACCACAATGAACTTGTAACCTTTCCCTTTGAGCTCATTCTTCCTCCCACACTCCTCAGACTCAACTGGTTCTCCACCACCGCGTCCACGCCGTCACCAAGTCCTACTGACGGCATTCCCTGTGTGTCTCAGATGCGCCTCCGTGGGCCCCGTCCCGCTGTCACGGCCTTGGCTCCTCATCGTCTCTTCACCTGGGATATTAGTCTCCTCACTGGTTCCAGCCTCACTCCTGCCCAATCCGTGTCATCAGGATGATTTCTGAAACAACCTGGACTCTGTCACTCATGTCCCATCTCCTACCACTTCCTTTATCTTTGGAACTTATCTCGCCCCCTTACTAAACCACTGTCCTAAACCGTTTTACATCTCTCTGCCTGGGCTCAAGCTCCTTCTCATCTGCCAGATAAATCACTACCGATCCCCCAACACCCTGCCCAAGCTTGTTCACCCCTTCCCCGAAGCTCTCGCAGCATCCTTCCCCCTCCCCAGCAACGCTGATACCTTCTTGCTTAGTGTTCCTTTTTGCCTAGGTATTCCTTTTGTGCCACGTCTGGGATACTGTGTTAACCAACTCAAGGTAAGGATGAGCTCCGAACTATCAGGGATGATCTCATTCATGCTGTGTCCCAGCTCCGAGCACAGCAGCTAACACAGAGCTCAGTCCACGTTCGCTGGATTGAACGAAATGATCTTCCCCCCCTGTTCCGAAGGGGCTTCTCTCACTGTGCATTTGACTCTTGCACGTGTTGGCTTATCTGTGTGTTTACCTTGTTGTTATGGTGAGGTCCTAAGGCAGGGGCGGGGAACCTTTCTTCTGCCAAGGGCCATTTGGATGTTTATAACATCATTTGTGGGCCATACAAAGTTATCAACTTAAAAATTAGCCTGCTGGCCCAGCTGGTGCGGCTCAATGGGTTGAGCGTCGTCCCATGGACTGAGAGGTCCCGGTTCGATTCCTGGTCAGGGCACGTGCCCGGGTTGCGGGCTCGATCCCTAGTAGTGGGTGGTGCAGGAGGCAGCCGATCGATGTTTCTCGCTCACATTGATGTCTCTCTCTCTCTCTAAAAAATCAATAAAAACATATTTTAAAAAATTAGCCTGCTATATTTGACCAGGCTAATTTGGTGAGGTGTGTGATGCTGGTATTGATTTCACAGGCCTTATATGGTCCGTGGGCCGGATGTTCCCCACCCCTGTGACCTAACGTCATAAAAATAGGCACTTTTACTTTTGGTGTTCTTTCTATGTCTTCAAATAATGCTCAATAATTATTTGTTGATAGAGTCTAACAGGAATTTTTGTTTCCCTTGACTTACACCTTCAGCAGCTGTTAATTTCCCATCAAAACAAGACTGAATTCTTCCCTTAAGTTGGTTAAAATAGTATGCCAGATGCAGCCAGTAGTTAGGGTCCTCTATAATTTACACCACCCTAAATAAGGGGCAGTAGCCCCTATTCTGTACCTACTGCACAGCAAGCTGTAAACTCAGGAGCTCACCGCTGCATCCCCAAGTGCCTAGCAAATGGGGGAGGGGGAGTATTCAACAATTATTTCCCAAATGACTGAACAAGCAGTAACCATCCCTTCGCTGACTGGCTGGAAGGGGCATGCGTGAGCTCCGCACCAGGGGCATTTGCGGATTGTTGGATCCAGTGATCTGAGGTGCTGGTAAATCACAAAGGAGAAAAGCGGGATGTCCATTTACAGTTTGTTGTACCAACAAACATCTCTAATCTTAACGTCCCAAAGATGCCAACAGAATCCACAACAATGCCACTGTGGGGTTAAAAGAAATCCACACATGAAAGTGACAGTGAATCCCTGGAAACTCCGAGAGCTGTCCGAATTCAACTAAAAACGTGGTTTTTAAGGCCTTTAAAAGAGAAGTAGAATCACACAGCAGTCTGTGGCACTGAATGTGGTGATGTTTAGGAAAGGGGGTCAAATGGAGAATTCCACTAGGGCCTAGGGCAGGTAGAGTAAGTGGCAGGGGAAACGCAGGAATGAGGGCAGGAGTGGGGGAGAGGCCCACAAAGGATCGACAGGAAAGGCAGAGGAGGAGGGAGAGGAGATGGGTCCTGGGATTGAAAGAGGGAGCCCAGAGCTGGGGGAAGCACCTTCAACAGGAGTGTCAGGTCTCATAAAACTACCAGTGACATCTGCCAATGCAAAGCTCCGAAAAGGACAACCTCTTCACTGCAGGGTCAGTGTGGAGAAAGCTGCGGGCTGAGCAGGGGAAGTGTTGGAGATGAAGGAAAACACAAACGTTTCTCCTGTGATCATGGCAACAGAGACAGTAAGACAGAAACCAGAGCTGGGGCAGGGAGCAGTACACCCTGACCGCTCCTCGACACACACCACTTGTCCACTCGACTCAACTCCAGGCTGTTCTGATTTTGGCCCCAAGTTGTCATGTCCACCAGTAAATGCAGGAAGGAGCTTTCAGCGTTTCAGTCCTCAGCAAACTGCCCCCACTCAGTGCTAATCCAAGGCTGCGGCTGCTAAAACAGCCTGAGACGTGAATGCTCAGACTCCGTGTGAGCTCCCGCCTGGTGCCTGCACAGATCTGAGTGGAGCGTCTTACACCTCACACCTGAGATTAACAAAGGAAAGGAAATGCAACGTGCCAGCCTGACTCTGAACCAGGAGGGACAGTGACTGGAAGAGGCATACGGAAGGCAGGAGATACAGAGGGTCGGAAGTTCCAGCTGGCACCATGCGGGCTTCCGTGGTGCCTGGCTAGGAACCGGGAGGGTTTCACATCCTGGCTTCTCCCCGCTCCCGATTTCTGGAGCTCACGCCATCAGGGATAACACCCTCGCTCTTCTAGCCACAGTCCAATTCGACCCTGATACTCTGACAGCTATGACCTTGGCAGCTAAGCTCCAACTTGATCACTCCTGGGTACCCAGATGGCCTTTGTATTCCCATTTTTCAGTTCCTCCTACTGCATGCTTGAGGGGCCTTTGGGTGTCTACATTAGTCATCTGGTTTCTTAAAATCATCGTGTCTACATTAGTCATCCGGTTTCTTAAAAACTCACAAACAAGCGTCATCTCAGCTGCACTTGGTACAGGTCCCAGCAGCTGCACCGAAAGTATTTTGATGAGCTTACGGTGTTGGGGGAGTGGCTGATGATTTTCATGCCCATCACTTTGTAGATGAAATTTCAAACCTGAACTTGGGCTTATTCGAGGTAAGCGGTTTAATAAGGTCCCCAAAGGGCACTGTAACCACGAGATCCTGGTCATGCCAAGACTCTCCTAGTCCTACCCTTCTTCATCCCGTGTTTCCAGCTGAAAATAGCTGGGAATTATTCTTAGAATAAATAAGTCAAATATAAACAAATAGTTCTTAGAATAAACTAAATTCCTGGGAATGTCATTTTCAGGGTATGAGGTTATTACAGCACACCCTGAGGTAATTACAGCATTTCACTTCTAAGGTAGGCAGTTCAGAGAAGTTTGTGGACGGTTCCCATAGGTAACCAAATGTGTACATGCAAACAGGGTCACGTGGCACCCACCACAGAAGGGGGCGGAGCTTCTGGGACACAAAGTGCTCAGGAGGAGGGCAACCTAACTGTGGAAGTGAGCTGTCACTGCTGCCTGTGGGAGGGAGGCTCCAAGCCCCTGCAGTGGAGAGGGAACCCCCAGAGCTGACCCCAGAGCTAAGGGAATCTCCCTCCCTCCCAGGGCAATGGGGTCACCCTCAGGCTGAGGCCAGTGGCCTTGGGCAGTCTGGTGGGCTCCTCAGAGAGCTGATGCTGCGGGTCTACTGCAGGGAGACCCACGAGGGCATCGTTTCTGGGGCTCGCACGGCAGTTCCTGGCGGAGGGAATCTCAGGATCCGAATCCTCCTGACTCCGGGCCTACCCTAAATCCTCAGACTTGCAGCTTGTCAAGATAAAACTGCATGAAGTATACGACTGTCTAACCACATGCTGTGCAACCGAAACTAATACAAAATAATACTGAATGTAAACTGTAATTGAAAAAAAAAATTTTTTTTTAAAGCTAAAACTGCATGACAGTCCTGGCTGATCTCAGAGAAGCCAGCTGGGTGAAAACCCCATGGCCTGAGTCGTCCCCGTCCTCCGCTCTCTGGTTTCTCCCTCACTGCCGCTGTCCCCACGGTCAGCCACCCCTGGCCACCCACACCCGTGCCCGGGCAGAGCGGACACGCTGGAGGGCGAGGGACTTGCAAGGCCCGAGGCTGTGCCATCCCCCAGAGGCAGCCCCAGATTCCTGTGAACCTGGTCAGAGCACCGTGAAGTGTGCTTTCTTCACCCCACGCCACGCTCCGCCCAGGCCCCCCTTCCACTCTCCTTTCCTGGGTCCTGACCTTGCCCTTTGCCTCCGTCCTTCAGGAACCCTGGTCCCCCTTCTGGGACTCCTGCCGCTAACTCACACTTCACGGCGTGAACCCTCACAGGCCGGCTGAGGACTGGTCACTCCCACTGGCCCATGACACGGGTCATCTGGCTTTCCTACGCGTGCCCCCCTCACCCCCCGTTCTGGGCCATCTCGGGTAGGATCTGTCTCCCCATCCTGAGCTTTGCGTCCATCCGTTTGCATCTGCCCTCTGTCCCCATGTCATGTCGAGGTCCCTCCTCTCCTCCGCCCAGCCTCCTCCTTGGTCCCCCTGCGTGGAGCCACCCTAACACCACAGGGCTCGCCTGACAACTTCCTCGGCCACTCCGCCGGGCTAGCAGCTGCCCCGCTGCTCAGACAGTGAAACGGGCTCTCAGAGAAAGCAGACACCGCCATCAGAGGTGGCCTGGGCCTGCCTCGGACCTCTCAGCCTTACCGTGGCAAACACAAAGTCGGCCCGGGGAGGGGACCTCCAGAGTGTCCACGCTGGCCCCCTTCTCACGTTACTTCTCTGAGCTACTTCAGGAGCCTGTCTCTGAGGCATCTGCACAGCGGTCCCTCGTCGCCACACAGTTCTGCTGGGTTGGAACACGCCCGACTGAGAGCACACATGCTCCCTTTGCCCAGAACCCGGCCCTGAGCTCTCCCCTCAGCAGCAGCATCCTCGGTACCGCCAGCTCACCAGCTTGAGCTGACACTAAATCCCTAGGCCCGGCCAGCGTGGCTCAGTGGCTGAGCGTCGACCCATGCACCAAGAGGTCGCCAGTTCAATTCCTGGTCAGGGCACAAGCCAGGGTTGTTTGTGGGCCAAATCCCTAGTGGGGGGTGTGCAGGAGGTGGCCAATCAATGTTCTCTTTCGTCAATGTTTCTTTCTCCCTCTCCTCTCTCTCTAAAAGAAAAATCAATAAAGAGAAAACAAAAAATTTAAATAATTTAAATCCCTGGGCCACCAGTGGGGGTGGGGGTGGGTCAAGGCCATGGAGAAGGGAATGGCCACGAGCTGCTTGCAGTTGCTTTGCAGACGTATGATCAAGGGCAACTGGGCATTTTCCCAGTGAGTACCAATGCCCAGAGCATTTTACTTAAGAGCATGGATTCTGGAGCAGACTCACTGGGTTCAAAGTCGCTTCCACCACCCGCAGCTGTGTGACCTTGGACAAATTACTCCCACACTGTGTCGCATGTGCCTCAGCTGGAAAACGGAGCTGAGAAATACCCAAGGCAATGCCTGTGAAGTGTTCAGAACTGCCTGGCACCCGAGGAAACTGCTGTGGGCTGCTGCGGGCTGCTGCTGCTACGGAGAGCAAGGTCGTCACGGCGAGGCGTGGAGGCAGGGGACAGCACAGCTCCTGCCCACTCGAGCACGTCCCCACCTGGTGCCATGGAGCTCCAGGACGACACCACCTGCCAGCTGCAGCCAGCTCTCACCACAGCCGACATCCCCCCGAATCCTCACGCTAATCCTTTTCACAGATGTGGAAACCGGCTCAGCAAGCAGGTGCCCAGTCACATTCTCCCAAGCGGCAGGGCCAGGAACTGAGTCCAGGTGTGTGACCCCAAAGCCAGTGAGCCTAACTCTGCCACCGAAATGCATCCAGTTCTCCAGAGGAAGCAGACATAGGGCTCACCAGCCCCGCGCTGTGCCTCTGCCCTGCTGGGCAGGAAGGAATGCTGTATTTCCAGAAAAAGGCTGCCTTCTCCTGGAGTACGAACCTGGGGGTTAGTAACACTGGAGACTTTCTTGCTGCACAAGTTTGCTTCCCTCCCCCTCCTGACGTGGACCTGGGCTTCCTCACAGCAGCTCTGCGCCTACTGGAGAGCCTCCTCCTTGGTGTCGCTGTGGCCTTCATCACCCTTACTGTTATTTCCTGCTGAGGACTGCAGGACACCACAGCTCCACACTGACCACGGGCCACAGCGGTTAATATCTATTTTCTTTTTAATTGTTTTTTATTTTTTATTTATTTTATTTTGGTACGTGCCCCTAGCGGGAACCAAACCTGGGACTCTCTGGTCCGTGGGCCGACGTTCCAACCGCTGAGCCAAACTGGCCAAGGCTCTTCTTTTTTTTTTTTTAAAAAAAAAAAAGGATAGAGTGGAAGGAACGGAGGGGGGAGGGGGAGACAGAGAAAGAGAGAAGGACTGATGTGAAAGAGACACATCAACCGGTTGCCTCCCGCTCGACCCCGACTGGGCCGGGTACGAACCTGCAGCCCCGGTGCGTGCCCTTGCCTGGGAATCGACCCTTCGGTCTGCGGGCCGGCGCTCTAACCGCTGAGCCAAACCTGCCAGGGCAACATCTATTTTCTTATTCACAGAAAACAAATGGCTACTTATCAAGTTCCCTACCAGAGAGGACACTGCCATAAAAATTTCATAAAGCCTTCTGAAGGGCGCCTTGGCCCGCCCCACCTTCCCTAGGACATCCTGGATCTGCTCGGACGGCCGTGGCCATGTCCCCATCACTTCAGGCCACGGAGAGCAAGAAGCCATCCAAGCATCCCACCGTGGCCAATCTCCCGCCCGTTCTCTTGTGGACACCTTGGTCTGGGGGTGGGAGGGTAACTTCCCTTCACGTTCTCACGGCAACTTTGTCACACGGGCCCTCAGATTACCCCCTGAAGGCAGAAGGAAGGCGCTCTGGTGTCCCTTCCTGTCGCTAGGCCCCAGTCTGGGTGTGGCTCTTACCTGTGCAGTGAAGAAGGCTGGGGTGAGGGAGCCTGAGGGCAGGGCCGGGCTGTTGAGGGCGATGGAGCCAAGATCGGTGCCGGAGAGCACCAGCGGCGGTGCGGAGATTTCCAAGCCTTTGGGTTTTTTGGCCTTGGGGGGAAGAGATGGAGACCGGGTCTTGGAGCCCGATGACAGGTTCAAGGGCTCTAGGGAATCCGAGTCATGGCAGGCGGCCTCCAGGAAGAGGCTTCTGTGTTCAGAAGGGAGGGGCGAGTTGGGGGACAGGGACGGGGACCGAGACGAGGAGGGCGAGGCGGACGAAATGCTGGCGGCATTTGGCAACATTAAAGAGGAGATCTTGGCCGAGACGGACGAGGCCAGAAAGGCCTCCGACGTGGAGGGCAGGGACACCACGGGCCTGCTGACGTGCCTGTCGGTTTTATTGGTCACAAACCTGATGACAGTCCTGACTTCCTCCACGGGAGGGCTGTCCTCCGGCGGCTCCTCCAGCTTCTCCGTCTTGATGGCCTTGAAGGGTTCCGGTGGGTTCTGCAGGGAGTTAATGGTGAAGGACGAGTACAGGCCTGAGTGGATGTATTCGTTGCGGCTTGTGCTTTTGAGGGCCGACAAGCCGTGTCGGTGCGCCTCGTGGCCCTCGGGAGGCACCTTGCAGTCCCTGTCCTGCAGCAAAAGGCTCTCCCGGCTGATCTCCACGGCGTGAGGGTCCATTTTCAGTATCTCCGGGAAGGAGACGAACTTGTACACAAACTTCTGCCCAATCACCTTCTTGATGATGTTCTGTGAATCACACAAAAGGAGATGTGGAAAAGGTCAGTGCACCAGAGAAACCGGGAGGAGCGGCCTCAGAACGGTGACCGGTGCGGGAAACACCAGAGGACCCAAGGTGGAGGCAGAATTCGATTTGCAGTCTGGTTCTGCCGGATACTAACAGTCTGCTGGATCTTCAGCAAACTGATGTCATTTTTTGTTTCCTCGCCTGTGCCGTGAGGATGGTTATTGTACCTGAATGTAGTAACAGCTGCCATTTATTGAGCACTTACTATGCAGCTAGCACCATGCATGCATCACCTCATATAATCTGTCCAGCACTCCCAAGAGGACGGTGTTAATTCAACTCCCATGTGAAAACTTCGGGAAGTAAGCCTAGAGCACTTCAATAACCCCCACAGCCACACGGTGGGTAAGTGGTAGAGACAGCATTTCCTTAGCCATAATATGGTATTGTCTTACCTACCTCTGGGACCTGTGAGAATTCAATGGAATAATAATGGAAAAGCATTCTGTAAGCTGGAAGGCATTATAGAAACGTAAGTTATTATCACCAAACACCACAATGTTTTCTTAAGTCATGTAGCCATTTTTTCCTTTTTTAATTTTCTGCCAAGAAAGCCACTGGAGGAAAGCAACTTGTCTACTTTGATATTTACAGCACTCATCCAGTATTTTAAGTTGCTAGTATCTACTTGTGGCTCTCCGGTTTATGGCTCCAGTCCAAAAACATGAGGATTTAAATGAAAACCAATAATCATTGCAAAAGCCTTCCTGTCCCTGTGGGAGATCGGACTCATATTAAAGGCTGCATACCCTTCTTGAGGTTTATTAAATCGGAGTGTTAGCAAGTATCTCTCAAATGCTTGCGGGGGTCCGAGGTGCTCGAGGGAGACAGAGCTGGTCTCCCTCCAGCACAGGGAGCTAGCAGCGCCATCCGGTGGGAAATGACGCAGGTTCCTTACAAAGGGTTCCTCCTAAAACTAGGGTATGCATGGAGGTTAAAGAAGAGCATTTAGGGGACAATAGCTTTAGAAGGAGCTCCTACTGAGTGCCTACTCTGTACCAGTGAGTTGGATACAAGCTACCTCATTTGATGTCACACTAACCCTCTGTAGGATGGAAGGTTTCGTCCTTATAGGCTGAGAGATGGGGAGTACTCTGCCCAAGAACCACCAAGATCTGCGCATTCAAAAGCCTAAGCTTTTCATGTTTCCACACAAATTTGGGGGCAGAGAACTTCTTTTTAATTGAGCTGTAATGACATATAACATTCTATAAGTTTCAAGTGTACAACATAATTATGTGCTATCTACATATGTTGCAAAATGACCACAATAAGTCTAGTTAACATCCATCACCCCACATAGTTACCAAAAAAAATTTTGTTTTTTATCCTCACCTGAGGATATTTTTCCATTTTTATTTTCAGACAGAGTGGGAGGGGGGGAGAGGGAAAGAGAGAGAGAGAGAAACATCAATGTGAGAGGGACACATCGACTGGTTGCCTCCCACACAACTCCAACCAGGGCCGGGGACCAAATTGCAACTGAGGTACATGTCCTTGACTGGACTCGAACCCTCGACTCTTTGGTCCTCGGGCCGATGCTCTAACTGCTGAGCCAAACTGGCCAGGGCACAACATGTCCTTGTGATGAGAACCTTTAAGATCTACTCTCTTAGTAATTTTCCAAGATACAATAGAGATGAAATTCAATTAAATTTTGATGGTCCCTTTATGATCACAGTTCGGTGTATAACTGTCTTTTTGCCTTCCCCCTTGTTACACGACGGCATGCTAACCTGCCCCCGTCCTTAACTGGATCCTACGTCCCAGAAGAGAGTTTAGCTAGCAGTCAGGAGGGAAGGGCATATTTACCAAGCCACGGAGATTTTTGAGAAGGAATTCCTCAGGGCCGGCATCTAAGGGAGCGACACACAAGGTCCCCATTGAGCACTGGAAATGCCAATAACACAAATCCTGGCAAAACCACTCAGCACCGCGCACAGGAAGCTCACCCGCTGGCGCGTCAGAGTCAAAGCTGAACAATTCATCCCAGCGCCGTTCTGCACCTGGCCTGCCATTTAACCCACCGAATCCCGTCTGTTCCCTCTGACCTCTTTCCACACTCAACACGCGAGAAACGGAAAACCACTGACAAGCCTTCGGAGAAGTGGGGAAACTCCAAAGTTCCACCCGGGCTTAACTGGCAGCATCTCTGTGCCCGACACACCGGCTCCCGGCAGGAAAGGGTTAAGTGAGGGCATCATGACGGGCCACCTGGTCCCAGTCAGCTCCTGTGCAGACACACCTGGCCTGTGTGCTCCTCGGCTAACATTCTCCAGTGTTCCTGTTCTCCCTGGGGAAACCGGATCCTCGGCCAGGGGCGCACTCCTCTGAACTGGCAGGTCTTAGAGGCTGTTTCTGTCTTGTTTTTTAAGTACCAACCTTTAATTTTATTATGGAATTCAGGACACAGTGTCTAAGCAGGCATTACATTCATGAGCAAACCAAGAAGTAATTGGGGGCTGAGATGAAAAATGACACAAATGCCTCTCTTCCTCAAAGAATGGTTGGGAATGGAAAGGCCATCTCAGGTAGAGAGCAGGGACTTGATGTAGCAAAAAGAACAGAGGACAACCCCCAAGACTGTCCACGGACACACGGATAAACAAAATGTGGCATGGTCACCGAATGGGCTGTTATCTCGCCATCAAAGGATTGAAGCTCTGACCACAACTCGGACGCTCCTTGAACGCGGTGAAAAGCCAGGCTCAGAACGCCACGTGGTCGAGTCTGTGTCTATAAAGTATCCAGAGTAGACAAATCCATAGACAGAAAGCAGATTACTCATTTCTTAGGTTTTAGGGGTGGAGGGGGCCGCCTAAAGGGGAGTTGTGAAAATATTCTAATGGTGTGCTGACGGACGCAGAACTCTGTAAATATACCAAAGCCACCGCACTGTATACCTTAAATAGGTGAACGGGATGGTATTTGAATTTTACTGCAATAAAGCTGTTTTAAAAAAGAACATGAGGAATCTTTTCCCCCTGGCTTTATTGAAACATAAGTTGACATAAAACACTGTGTGAGTTTAAGTCGTACAACGTGATGGTCTAATGCACTTATATATTGCAAAATGACTAACAGAGCCGGGGTAGTTAACACCTCCATCACCTCTCATAACTACCACTTCCTCTTTGTGGGGAGAACATTTAAAACGTACTTACTGTCCTAGCAACTTCCAAGCATATTATAGAGCATTGTTACCGAGTCACCATGCTGCACATTAGATGCCCGGAATGTATTCATCAGGCCACTGGAAGGCTGTCCCCTCTGACCAGCAGCTCCGCATTTCCCCCAGTCCCAGTCCCTGGAAGCCACCGGTCTGCTCTGTTTCTGTGAGTTCGGCTTTTTAGATTCCACATGTAAGTGGTATCGTACAGTGTTTGTCCTCTGACTGACTTAGTTCACTAAGCATGACGCCCTGCAGGTCTACCCAGAACCCGAGGAATCTTAAGAATGTCGCGTGTTTACATGGAAGGTGGTGAGAACCTGCTAAGGCTGGGCAGTGACCGCTTCACACGCTAACCTCCCTGAGCACACAAAAAAAGTCGCCTTGAAGGGAGCTTTTCAGGAACCAGTTACACAGCGACGAGGACAATTTACGGAGCTGACCAGACTGAGGAAGAAACAGCCTTTGGAAAGCACCAGGGCGGGTCTTGCTTCTCTAGACCAACAGGAAAGATGGATTAGGTCGGGCTACCCGGACAGTTTGAAACCTCTTAAGGACGGAGCCGGGAAGGGAACCGAGTGAGAAGAGGGGAGGAGGAGGTCAGAGCGAAGCAGCCCAGCTCCGCCCAGGGGGTCTCTGATCACATGGGTGAGCAGGCAAGGAAAGCGCCCACCAGGGTGCCCACAGCTGGAGACCCAGGTAGGTAAGTGGACTCAGAGGAGGTGAGTGCCTGGTGGCTGGACTGGGTGGGCTCCTTCCTACCTCACTGCCAGGGCAGACTCCAGGAGAGTATGGGTAGGGCGCGTACTTGAAGATCCTCTGTGGTCTCTGAAGGGAGATTTCAAGAGTGTGCCCCACGAGGGGTTTGCTGGAAAACTCACAGTATAGGGGATAACAAGCAGTATTTGCCGAGCACATATATCTGTCAGGCTGTGTAGTAAGAACCTGACCTCCTTCGAGTCAAGTTATTGTGTAATCCTGTGAGAGATTGGAACTGTTCTTGTCCCCACTTTAGAGATGGGCAAACTGAGGCTCGGAGGGTATAAATTACTGATGGCCACATGCTAGGGGCAGCCTGGTCCCAGAGTGCCTGGCCATGACGGAAAGTGATACAAGACTCGGGCTACTGAGACAGCCCAGGACATGGGAGCACATGGGGACAGGATCTTATTATGGAAAGTGATGAGGATATTCAGGAAAAGTCTGATTTGTTCACCCCCTCCCCCACTCACAAGTATTTGTTGCTTCCAGTTGCCTGGTGACCTGACAAACGCTGTCTGTCTGGTTAAGCTAAGTGACTCTTCAGTGTGTTTTTAGAGCGACAGTTGCACACATCTGCCTCCCTCCACACACACGGGACCAGCCTCTTCGTTCGTATTTTCCCAGCAAGCCCGTATTCACGACCAGCGTGGACTCCTGACCCACATTCTGTGTTCAGGTTACCGGCAGCAAGGATGGGCCACCTTCGGTGAGGGCGAGACCACAGCCGCCTACACACCCCAAGCAGCAGTTCCCGGCAAAAGTGGAAGCTTGGGTCCCAAAACTGCTCCTGCCATCCCCACGCCCAGGAGGTGCTTCGAGAACGCAGGAGCTTAAAGGGGAAGCAGTCCATGTGGGGGGACGATGGCCGACGTGTGCAAAGGACTCATTCCCCACTCACCAGCGACCTCTGGCCATGGGAAGGTCTCCCTAGGTTATTTCACCCGAATGGGACGGAGGACACAGAGAACAGGTCACACTTCCATCTCAGGACACGTGGCTTACTGATAAAAACAGGTCACAGGCTTACTGATAAAAACAGAGGTGTCCAGGAGCGTATTCAAACACACGCACACACTCTGAACTCGGCCTTCTCCCACTGAAGAGGAAGCAGGCGCCTGTTCAGTGATCCCATAGAGTGGGTACATCAGAAATGTCTATTAAGTACTGTGATTTTTAAAAAATGATATACAGTGCTAGGTAATGAAGAGATGCTTGTGGGACTGAATTTACCTTCTTAATTTTGATGTCGTTAAGGATGATGGTAACTACATGTTTGTTGAATGAATGACTCTCCCTGGGGAGAGAACTGACCCAGGCAGGAAGTCAGGAGCTTCACCCCACGAGGGACACAACTTGCTGTGGCTCGTCCCCAGGCTGGTTCAAGCTCCACGTGACTGCGTCCCACTCGTAAACCTGCGTGTGCTTTACCGGCATTTTAAAATGCAAGCCCCCAGACAGACAGCAGGGGCCATAGGCAAACCCCTGTAACCCCATACCTCCTGCAAGAGCTTAATAAACTGTAATTTCACTTATCCCTGCACTGGGAAAATACCTGCTGCATGTATCGGCTCTGGCCTGGCTCCCCGAATTTTATCTAAGGTTACGCGTGGGGCTTTCCCGTGCTCAGACTCCTGATCCCAGCTCTCATTTCTTGCCGGTGCTCCGATTTCCCCACTGCTCCTGCCCCAGGAGGAGCCAGACCAATAGTGAGTCCCCACAGTATGGCTACAGCACCCCCTTAATTTTCTACCATTTGGGGGCTCCCAACCCTCTGATTTTGCAGCTTTCCTGTCTTGTTCTCAAAGCTGAGAAATGTCAGCAGCTCACTAAGCAAGCAGGAAAGATCATGCAGAAGATGATTCCTAGCAAACAGCCCGGCCTTTTCTTAACCCAGCACCCACAGCAGGGCTGGGTACAGAGGACGGAGGAGTGCTGCTGGGAACGCAGTCCAGAGTCACTGCCTGAGTTCAAATGCCACCCCTGTCTTCTATCGGCCATGTGCCTGTTTCCTCGTCTACAAAATGGGTACTGACCAACCACCTGCCTCGTGGGAGATAATCGGTAGAAAGCTTACAGCAGAAGGCCCAAGACAGCCACACATAAGCTCACAACAGGTACTTGCTCTTAGTATTATTATCCTTATTTTTACACTCCCATTTAAATAAAATGAAAAAACACCCTCTATCAGCTCCAGTGACAACTGAATGCTCAAAATCAAACCTCTCAGAAGGCTGTGCATACCCCTCCTCTTTATCCACAGTGCTGGGTGATGAGATGGGTCTATGGCAAGCAGAATTACATCTGGTTTACATATCTCAACCAAGCAGAGGAAACATGATGTTTTATTTAGTTGGGTTCAGACAAGAAATAGACACGAGGCTTACAGTATGTCATGCCTAGCGTGGCCAGCACTTGACATCCACTGCGAAGAGAACCTCACACATTCCAATAAATTCAGGGGTGGGTGGGGGACAGCCCTGGGGTGGGGGCAGCAGATGTGAACCACTGCGCGGTCCACGTGTCCCACTCGGAGGCCACGGCGGCCTCAGCAGTGACGCCCACATCCAGCCCGACAAGTGGTGCAGACACTAAGCAGACACCTCAGCTGATCCCCACTGTTCCCGATGCCTCTCAGAGCAAGAGCGCCTGCCCAGACAGGGGGAGCAGCCCGGCTCCGGGTGTCTGCAGTGGCCCAGCCTGGGCCCAGCCTGGGGGGAGGGCCATGCGGGCCGCTGGCCCTGAGCGCCTGCCACCGAGATCCCGGGGTGGGGAAGTGGGATGGATTTATTTTGGGGACATTCATCTCGCCGGGGTAGGTACTCTCCGTAAAGAAACCAGGGGCCAGAAAGGGCAAAGGAAAGAAGCATCTACGGGGGGCCTGCCACGTACTGTACCCGTGCCTTACAACATGGGCCCTACGATCCCATTTTAAAGATGAAGAAGTTGAGGTTCTTGGTTGGCAGTGAGGTTATAGCCAAATTCCCACCCCATCGCGGTGGGTTAAATACTGGGAGGGTCCCCCAATGGAATACCATGCAGCTATGTTAGAGGATAATACATTGCTAACATTTTCCCGTGTCTTCAAATACACATTAGGTTAAAAAAAAAAAAAAAAAGCAGCATGCATGGGATATCCCATTATTTCAGTTAAATAATGATACAGGGTGGGGCACAAGCAGGTTTGCCACTGTAAGTACGCAAAACAGTTTATTCTTATGTTATTATTTAATTATTGGATTTTCCATATGAACACTGTAAGCCTACTTTTGCCCTACCCTGTATATTAAATCAAAAGAGAAAGAAAAATTAATCTCAAAAGATGTATAATAAAATGTAATGGTGGTAGGTTTACTATCGATTTGTAATTTTTATTTATTTATTTATTTTTTTAATCCTCACCCGAGGACATTTCTGCATTTATCTTCAGATAGGGTGAGAGGGAGAGAAGGAGGAAGAGAGAGAGAGAAACATCGATGTGAGAGAGACACATCGAGTGGTTGCCACCCACATGACTCCAACTGGGGCCCGGGGACAAACCACAACTGAGGTACGTGCCCTTAGCGGGAACCGAACCCGGGGCTCTCTGGTCTGCAGGCCGACGCTCCAACTGCTGAGCCAAACCAGCCAGGGCTGATTTGTAATTTTTTTTTTTTTGCTTATATGCATTTTCACATTTTTAAATATGTGTTTAGTATATATTACTTATCAAATTAAGACTTTTTAAAAAAGAAAAAAAAGCAGGCGCAAAAAGCCTGTGACTGGTGGAGCTAAAGTCCGAACCCAATCTTCTCCAGAGGCAAGACCGGAGCCCTTCCCGTTCTGCCACCACACCCTCTCCAGAAAGCAGCTGCTGTTGGCTGAGAGGCCGCTGCGCAGCTCAACCCGCCAGAACCGGGCTCTGCATTCCAGGGTAATCGCGGGGTAACTGCACAGGGCCTGGGAAAACCAGCTCTGGGCGAAGGAAGCACGGTCCTCCCTGAGGCCTGTTCTTTACCCAGGAATAGAACCGCCTCTGCCCACCCACAGGTAAAGGAGGTGCCTGCTTTGATGAGATACTTTGCACAAGGTACCAGGAACCTGGTGGTCCCACCACCGCAGACTGGACAGTGGAGGCTCACCTCTGAATGGGTGACATCCCGGAGACAAGGATGACCGGAAAACAACAGGCCGTGAATGTCTACACCGCCTGGTGGAGGCCCCCACTGAGCAGGGAATGCTCGCAGGGAGCACAGGGGGCGCTGACCAGCTCCTCTGAGCTTCCACAGGCCTGAGAGCTGCTCACACAAGGATACAGGCCCAGAGCCTTGATGGGCCAGATGTTAAGTGGAACCAGCACTGGGAGGACTGACCTGGGTCCAAACCCCAGCTTTTCTATTTCCTTGGCAAAGGTACTGAACCTCTGCCGGCCTCAGCTGGCTCACTTCTACAAGGGAAATAAAAATGCCTCACAGGGTAGTTTTTTCTACATATGTCAGTGCCTGAGTCCTGTGGGTTCTCAAAGCACGACCCAGTGGGACCCCGCTTAGCAGGCAATGACGTAACTGTACAGCATCCTCATTACGTCACACTGTCTTTCCATTCTGTTTTGCCTTCAAGTAACCTAACATCCTTGCACTGGTACCTGACTTGCGTTTACAGAAGGTGTATGCATTACCACACCCACGTAAGCCCTCACAACCGTGGTACCCACGTTACAGGTGAGGGACCCCCGGCTCCACACTGAGTTCACAGATGACTGGTAAGTAGCAGAGGCCAGTCTCCAGCCGCCAGCTTCCCAGCCAACACCCTTTCTCCAGCTCCTCATCTGGGTTCCCTTCCAGACCACGGTCTGACTCACTCTTTCCTGACACAAAACCTGACTATCCTCTCTCCAAAGTCAGAACAAGTCCTCACTGTAGGCGTCGTGCTCCTCTTTACCAGGCAAGCATCCTTTCAACAGACGCTCGGCTCCTTGCTGGGCTCTGAGGGGCAGAAAAGGAAGCGAATCTGGCCTGTGTCCCCGCAGCCTCCTGTCACTCCCAGCCTTCTGGGCCCGAGGGGATGCGGGGCAGCTGGCTGGCAGCATTGGGCTCTGCTGGGGACCTGCTGTGGGCAGGCTCACCTCACACCTGCCGCCCTGCAGAGCGGCTGGGAAAGGGCTCCTTGGGCAGCCTTCCCCCGGGCAGCGAGGTGAATGGTGGGTACCCTCCCAAAATCCACATCCACCCAGACCCTCAGAATGTGGCCTTATTTGGAAATAGGGTCTTTGCACATGTAATCAGTGAAGGATGTCGGGATGAATCAAACTGGAGTTCGGGTGGGCACGAAATGCCATGAACGGTGTCCTTATAAGAGGAAAGGACACAGAGAGACACCCTGAGAGGCCACATGCGGACAGAGGCAGAGACTGAGAGGCGCAGCTACACGCTGAGGGAAGCCGAGGATATCCAGGACCCCCCAGCAGCTGGGAGGCAAGGCCGGGTCCTCCCCTAAAGCCTTCAGAGGGAGTAAGGCCGGCTGACACCTTGAGTTCAGACTTCTGGCCTCCAGAGCTCTGGGAGAATGAACGGGTGCTGCTTTGAGCCGCCATGTGTGCTGCCTGGTTACAGGAGCCCCAGGAAGCCCACACCCTGAACCTACTTGTTCAGTCTGTCCGGGTGCTCAGTCTGCTGTCACGCTGCTGTAGGCGCTGGGTCCAGGGACGCCTGGCTTCCAGTTAATCCTGGAGCGTGCTCACGCACACGCAGACACCCACTCTCACCCCACTTCCAACTTCTAAGAATAGCACGCTGCCAATGCAGGGCTCCAGCTCTGTCTCGGAATTGGCCAACCCCCAGGGGAGGTTTCCTTGTGGTTTGGGTTGGGATTTCTTCCACTCTGGCTCGGGTAAGCTGCAGTGGGAAGACTCCCCACGTCCGAGGGCTCGGAATCGCCGACGACGACAGGAGCCTGGCGGGACTCCCGGCCCAGGGGGCTCCGGCTGGACGCGAGCAGCATTTCTCTACCCTCCCTGGACCCTCCCGGCTCTCTTTCAACATCCTAGGGTGTTTTTCTTAAAGGCCCCTGGAGTGTTCATAAAACAAGACGGAAAACTGCTCCCCCGGCACGGCTGCCTCCACTTTCCCTGCCAGGCAGGGGAGCTGCCAACAACGACCTTCCAGTGTGGAGCGGCCACCTGCCACCTGGCAGATGGCTGGGAGAGTCAGAGCCACAGGTGACCTGGCTTTTTGGCTTGGCCACTGATTTTCTTGAAATATCACCCTCCCTCTGGGTCCCCACTCACTAAAAGAGAGGCAGGCGGGCAGGACGGTCAGCTAGGCGCTCCCGGCACTGACATTCTCAGATGACAGACTTCCTCCCGTGTCACGGAGCAGCTTGTTTGCTCGGTCACCTGTCTCCCTCCTACCTCCCGCGCACTGCAGGCCCAGCGCTGCAGAGATGCTGGGCCTGATGAGACTCTGGCACAGTCAGCGAGGCAGGCACAGTACCAGCAGGAGAGGAGATCGGAGGCGGTGACCCCGAGAGCAGGCAGCAGCTGGAGGAGATGAGGCAGAGAGGAGCTTGAGGGTGAGCTGGGTGGCCAGGCAGGAAAGGCAGAGGGAAGCAGCCAGGCGACGATGAGGTCCGAGCACATGCGCGTGATGGGGGGCCAGGGTGGTGGCAGGGGGCAGGGGGGTGGGATGGAGATGGTGCAGAGTTGGGAGTTCTTCCCGGAGGCCACGGGGAGCCGGGAGGTGCACAAGCAGAGGGCGCGTGCTCCACCTGGTTTCCTTGAGAAAGTATCATCTGGACACTGGAAGCCTTGGGTGCTTGGGGGCCTCCAGAACCATCACCTCGTGTTTGCAGCTGGCTCCAAATGCTGCCGGGAGGTTTCCAGTCATTCTCAACAAACACTGGGGGCTGGTCTCCTCTCTGCCTGCCCCAGAGTAACAATCAGCACTATTGGGGATGTGGGGTGCAAGTGTGGGCCCGTGGCTCTGGAACTATGTGACCCTCCAGCCTCATAATCCTGAGCATGGATTCTGGGGTCAAGACTCCCAGGCGGAAAGCTCTGCCGCCTACCAGCCACTTCGTCTTGGATCTGTTACTTACCTTCTCTGAGACTCAGTATTCCCACCTCTAAAGTGGGCCCATTACCGACCATGATGATAGGCATTTCACACGTTAGAAAACAACTCGATAAATGTTCTCAGCACAGCGCCTGGCTTAAGTCAAAAACGTTCCATACATGTGAGCTTCCCCTCCTCCGTCACAGACCTGGGGCCGGAACTGAGGTAAACTGTTGTTGGAGCCCAGCAGGCGGGGGGAGGAGGCCGCACAGAGGAGCAGCTGGGCTAGTGAGTGGGCGGTGGGCGGGGGTGGTATGATGTGAACTTAGGGCTTTCGTCAGTGTGTCTACACAACCACTCAGTTTTCCTGCAGCCAGAAAGCCAGAAGCAGGAACGCTCCTGCCGGCAAACGGTGTGGGCGTGGGCCACAGCCTGACGTCAGGGGAGCTGGCCAGGCTGCCGGAGTCTGGCAGCTGAGTGCTGAGCACGGCAGCCTCATCAACAGTGCTGAAGGTTCTCCCAAGACTCTGGGTGTTTCTTAGCAACTGCCTATTTGGGGGAACACTGAGTGCCACAGGGAGGCTGGCCTGGAAGCCTGGACCGGCAGCATCCTCCGTCAACAGGCAGTGCCCCCTGCAGCCCGGCCCCTCGTGCCAGCTGCTCTCTCCCCAGGCCATGTGACCAGACGGGAAGGCCCCCATGAGGCCATCAGCCACCCCACAGGTCTCTAGGCAGCTTCCAGGACCAAAAGCTTGCAGAGAGGCCCTGTTCTCTTCTCGGCTCCCCAGGCGAAGCCCGGGTGCCATCTGTTGTACTTCAAACCACCTGAGATGACATGAAGGGCAAAAAGACACCCAGTGAAACACACCAGGCCCTCAACACTCAGATCCAGGGCTGGGCACAGAGGCTGCCTTCCACGCACAAAGCACCCCCAAATGGAGTCCAGAACAGATGGTCTTCTTTGCGCCCAACACAGGTGTTCCAGAAAGTTCCAGGACACCAACGCTTGCTGGACTCGGGTTCTTTCTCCACTCGTGACAGACAATAGGTCATTTTGTCTTTGCAGAATTTGTTTTGGGGAATTAAGAAATCCTGCCAGGGCTAGGCTTCTTGGCACAGGCAGTCGATATCAGGTATGCAGTAACACGGACGTTCTCCTGTCATGACTGCACGCCCAATTTAAAGTGAATTATCCCATTCCATCGAGAAGGGGATGCATCCTACTTCCAGGAATATGTTGCCAGTGACCCTGTCCTGACTGCTTTCCCTAAACCCCTTCCAATAAAAATCAAGACTGTTGGGTACATTGTGAGGCTAAGCTGGGATGTTGCTGTGGAGACGGGAGGATTTTTCATCATATCAACATTTCAATCTCCCGATGCGAGGGGAGCTGGCAACACTCTCCACCTCCCCCTGGGACGAACGATCACCGCCAACAAGGACAAAAGCGCCCGCCGCCGATGGACAGAAAAGGACGAGGGACGGTGGAAGCTTCCCGGTCTCCTTCTGCGGCAACCCTGAGAGTCCCGGCTTCCGCTTCCCTGAGCAGAAGACAGCTGCTGGGTGCATGCGGGAGGCAGACTCCCCCGTTTCCCTCCTGCACCCCCGGGGCAGGTCTAGAGAGGGGCATGGAGCCCCGATGCTAGAGGTGTGATAGTGCCATCTCAGCCAGCAGAGAAATCGATTTGTGGGAACTGGCCAAAAAGATCAGACTTGATCAATGCCAAGAAGAGTACGAGGAGACAGAGATTTTCATTTCTCAGCTGCAGATCTGATCGTGGGACTCCCCTGCTCACAGCCCTTTATTAGCTCTCCGCTGCCCTCGCCATAAAGTTCCAACCCTTGGGCACGATCCAGTCCATGCTCTCTTCCCGGCTCACTCTTCCAAACCCCATCTCCCTCAGTCCCTGAAGAAATATTCCGTGTGAAACGTCCAAAGCCTCCGTGCCTTAGCACATGCTGTTCCTTTGTTGGGAGATCCTTTCCCAACCCTTTTCAGCCTGGTACAGTCATTCTCACTCCTCCAGATCTGGGCCAGGTGTCTTGAGCTCTTGGTGGCCTTCTCTCTGCCTTTACTCCCTCCCCGCCTCCCCTGGAAGATGCTGGAATGATGGCCCAGCTGGCGTGTTACACACCGCGCTCTATTATGATTGGTTTGCACGTCTGTCTCCCGACCAGCAGCTGAGCCGCTCAAGGGGGGTGGGTGGGTTTCAGAAGGAATGGCTGAAGGATGGAACAAAGGGCAGAGGTGAAAGAGGGGCCATGTCAACTGGAGACGAAGGTACAACTAAGACCACCCAGGACGTATCTGAGAAGTGAATGAATGCCACGCGTCCAGCAGTCCCTCACGCCCCTCGGACCTGGGCCCAGAAGGTGTGTGGGCAGCCCTCGGGGCCAGTTACAGGTTTGCTCTGGGCATCGACCCCTCTCTTCTCCACCTAAGCATCCCCGAGAGAAGAGACGGAAACACCAAGTCTGTCCAACGTTGTTAAGGGGTGAAAAAGAATTGTTAACATCTTAATAAAATCTCTGCAAGAGATCCTTATCAGGTTATAAAAGTACCTGCTGGGAGACTCAGTTTAAACCTAAGAAAAGAAAATAAACCCTACCCCCAAATTCATCCCATCAGAACTACAATGAACAAACCCATCTCCTAGGGCTTGACACTGAGCACGGCTGTTTGGTAGGGGTAACTGTGAAATGTCCAGGCACGAACCAAATGTCCCACTGGGGTCTCTGCCAGCTCTGGTTCCTGCCCATCATGGATGCAGACACAGGTGTCCTCCCATTTACCTGCGTGTTTCCAAGCTACACGGGGGCCTTCAGTCCGTGTCCAGGTGTAGAACATGCTGCACCCGGGGCCGGGCATCACTCCTTTGCTGGAATTCATTTGTTTGCCCAGCAGCCTCTTCAAAAACTAAGTTGGGGAAGAGGTCCTCGGCAGCGCTCGGGTGCAAACCCTGGGCCCTCCAGCCTCCCCTGTGCATGGGAATGCGCAATCCACAGAAACGCAGGTGGGCAAGGAACCTCGGAGGCCAGATCTCAGCCACCGCTCGCCCAGGACCGCAGCCACCAGGGTCGGCTTTTCTTGCCATCTAAGTTATTTACTGCTGAATCCTAGGAGACTGTGAATTCCTCCAAGGCGGGTCTTGTCTTCTTCACCTCAGCTTCCTCCCTGGGGACCCAGCACGGTGCCTGGCACAGGGTAGGCACGCCGGGACGTGCCTGTCACAGAATCTAGTTTCATACCTGCTGCTGAATCTAGCTGCTGCCTCTGTCGTGGGAGAGTTTTCCTTTGCTGGATCAAAGCATCATCTCCAAGGCTCTCCCTCTGTGTGTAATTTCGAAAAGCTAAATGAAAACCCAGCAGTATGTGAAATAGATGTACATGTTATAGGTAGAAGTATGTCCCCCCCCCAAAAAAAATGCTGAAGTCCTAACTCCCAGCACCTAGGAATGTGACCTCTGCAAGTAGGGTCTCTGCCGATGTAATCACTTTACGATGAGGTCGTGAGCAGGGGGCTGGTGCAACAGACCTGGTGTCCTTGTAGGAGGGAAGTCTGGGGACAGACACACAGGAGCAGGGCCGTGTGGGGACAGAGGCAGAGGCTGGAGTGCTGCAGCCAAGCTAGGACCCTAGAGGCCAGGAAGAGGCCAGGAAGGGTTCTGCCCAGTCTTGGAGCACGGCCCTGCCGACGCCTCGATTTCCGACGCTGGCCTCCAGAGCTGCGGGACAATCCATTTCTGTTGTCCTCAGCCATGTACTTTGTGGTCATTTGTCACAGCAGCCCTAGGAAATGGATACTGTACAATATCAAAAGGCAGTAACTTTTGGTGTGGGTTTAATTTTAGTGCATATTCAATGTCCACTTTTTACCTAAGTGATCTGTGTTTGGGTGGTGTCCACTTCATTATGCTACCCATCTGCTCATCCACTGACCAGGAACTAGGCGACGAGCATGTGCCAGGCCCTGTGCAGGTGCCAGGGCAACAGGAGCGGGTACCAGGAGACCACGTGAGGACAGTTAGGAAGCCGGCCATAGAAACAGCTGTTTAAACAGCTGTACGAACGCCACGCACTTACCGAGTATGTGCGACCAAGCGCCTGACAGTGCTGGGCACCTCAGCCCACGGCCGCCTCGACCCTACACACACCGGCGAGGGGAAGTGCGGTCACGATGCCCACGTCCCGATGGGTGAACTTCGACTCGGAGCCCGAGGGACAGCCAGACTCTGCCTGGACCACGGGCCCCTCAGGGAGGACGGAGACTCACTCCCTGGGGCGCACACAGCAGTGCGCACTTTGACTCAGGGAGGCAAGGAAGAGCCATTTAACCATTACAATAACTCAGCAGCTAAATTCTCCAAACAGCCTCTATATACTAAAAGAGGCTCCTGAGTGAAGGAACTGCGGCCATCCCTCTGCCGTCATCAACAAGCAACAAGCACGACCACACTCTCCTGCGGGCTCCTGGTGGAAGGAGCTGTCCCCTCTGCGACCTGTGCAGGAGGCCGGACAAAGGCCCCCATCCCCCTCTGCACCGTTGGAGCTTTTCCAGCTCGTGATAAGGAAAATATCACGTGTATTATTGCTCTGGCTAATACCTGGGAGCACCTACTGTGTCTGGGGCACTGTTCCCAGCTAACATGTGAACTCAGCTAATCTCCAGCACAACCCCACAGTATAGACTCCATTACACCCATTTTACCAAAAGGAAGCTGAGACCCAGGGAGATTAGGCAGAGCACCCACAGCCGGAGCTGGATTCAAGCAGACACTCCAGCCAAGTTCACACCATGAGCCGCCTCACGGTGACGAGGGCGGGGGCAACTGGAGGAGTGATGGTTCTAGTGCCTCAGCCCCCACCTGGCACTGTGAGCCCATCCGTGACTCTCCTCTGGGGCCTTCTGCGAAGTTCTGCACATTTTCCACTTGTTTTCTCTGCCCATCTCTAGTATTCTGGAATGAGCTAAAAATATAACATATAACATATAAAAATAATGATACGCTCATGCTTGTCTACTGTGGCAGGAAAACTTCCCTATTAGGACAAACCAAGGGATGTGCAATTTCAGCCAAGAATGAAGAGATGAGAGCTGGCAAGTGACAGAAAAAACAATGGAAAAAAGGACGCAGTTGTCAAGGTAGGGAGGCAGCTAATTTATACAACGGGCAGAGGGGGAGAAGGAGGAGGAGAAGGAGGAAGAGAAAGAGAAGGTGAGAGAGGAAGGGGAGAAGGAGGGAGAGGAAGAGGTGAGGGAGGGAGAGGAAGAGGAGGGAGAGGAAGAGGAGGGGAAGGAAAAGGAAGGGGAGGGAAAGGAGGGGGAGGGGGAGGGAGAGGAGAGGGAGGGAGAGGAAGAAGAGAGGGAGGGAGAGGAAGAGGAGAGGGAGGGAGGTGGGAGAGGAGGGGGAGGGAGAGGAAAAGGTACGGGACTGTCCTGGGGGGCTGTTGTAGTCTAGGGAGAAGAGGGTAGGAAGCCTTCAGCACAGAGCCTTAGACACAAAGTCCCCAGCCTGCTGGCTGACCGAGGCCTCTGAAATTGCTTTCCCTAGAGAGCAAAACAGTCTGTTCCAGGGAGGTCAGGCGCAGTCTGAACAGCAATGGCTTCACCAGGCTTTTCGTGTCACTTCCAGCCCAGGATCCCCCTTCCCGCTGAGGCACGCGATCCCCGGCCCCGATGCCCAGGCTGCTGGAAGAGGTGAAACCAAGCCACAGACACTGAGGCAGGACTCCTTTTCCTTGACACCTTACCTTAAAACAATGAATATTTTTTAAGTCTCAAGGCCAGGCTTTTGGGCACCCTGCCAGTAGGCAAGATGACTGTTTTCCTTCAGAGGGTCCCAAGTCCCATTGCGCAACATAAAACCTGGGCAAAATGCAAAACAATAAACCATCTGCCAGGCTTTCAGACAGTGCAATTTGCAAGAAGTGCTTTTACCTCTTAGTAGGACTCTGCATTGAGCCAGGATTTAATTAGTTGCCACATTAAAGGAAAGTACCTTTAACATTTCAATGACATAATCATGTGCAATTATGATCACATGAAGGAACACTTTATAATTAACGATGACTCCGCTTCCTGAAATGTGTAATCCTTCTGTCTTGAATTCCAAAGAGGCTGGCAGAAGGAAGGCACTAAATATAGATCAGGAACTAATACTTAAATCAGTTGGTAATTCACCTGTCGATATGAGCAGTGAAACCAGGACAGAAGCTCACCCTTATCAGGACTCAGAGTCTTGATGTCATGAGGCTAACTATTCAGCAACACCAGAGCCACACAGAAGTGGTCAACAACCACAGGCCTGAAGTGATCGCCCCTACATAGCGATATGTTTGCCCTAGTAGGCACATGGCCTGCTTTTCCAGCAATGCATTAAAACTCACCCCAACTGCTCTGGCTTTGGCTACCATGCTGTGTTATCACTTAACAAAGCATGCTGACTTATCTCTGTGACTTAAAATTGAACACGGTTTTTCTTTTGATCAGGGAAGTTCCCCCATGAAGTTGCAAACCCCACGAACCAAGCATCGTTTTAAGTACTGACCAGGCACCGCTCGCTTCGTCTTCACAGCGATCCTGGGCCAGGACCAATAGGACCCCATTTTATGAATGAGGACACAGAGGCCCTGAACTGTTACATAACAAGCTACCGTGCCCCCAGGAAAGGCCCATTTGCGTGAACTACAAACCAGATGAGATATAAACAGACTTTCTGGATTTTAACATTTCTGAGGAGAGCCCCACAACCTCCCTACATCTCATTTCCGTTGTTAGCAAAGTTCTGCAGCTACTCCAGGTGAAAATGCAGAGGGAATAAAATGTGACCTGCAGTAACACCCAAAGGGCTTCCAGAAAAAAATCTCCAGAACACGTTTTTCTCAAAACAAAACGCCAACGCGGCATAAATCGCCTCTCTCTGATTTTCCACCTTGCTGCACAGGACGCGGGTATCCGCTTTCATCAGTGAAATACGGAGATGGCCCTCCACCTCCCCGGGACAGCCTGGGTCAGGCCAGGGTTTACCTTGTCATAATAGTATCGCAGGGCTCTGCTCAGCTTATCGTAGTTCATGTTCGTTTTGTTTTTTCGGAGTCCCCACAGTTTGGCCACTTCTTCTGCTTTGAGGAGCTTGAATTCACCATCGTTGGAGGTCCAGCAGATCAGATGCTCATGTTTCTGGTCCAGCAGCAACTGCAACAGGAACTGCCACAGCGTGATTGCACTCTCCATACCTGGGGAGGAAGGGGCGGGTCAGAGCAGCAGTGCACACACCGCGTCTGGGCAGGGGCCGCCACGAGCACCTCAGCTCCCTCCCTCCCCTCCCCAGGGACCTAACAAAGTCTCGTTCATGTCCATTCCAACAGGCCACTCTGAATCGGGTGTTTTGGGCTGCATTTTGGAAAGAGTCACGATTCAGAAGCACAGGAAAGCGCTGTGACCCTCGTATGCACAACACACATCCCGGCAGGTGACAGGGTTGCATGGGAAGTAAAGTGAAAAAATGATTCATGAACTGCCCGCCGTACAATGAAACGATTCTCTACTGAACACGAGTGTCTGTTTCCACTCATCCTGTCAACTCCTTTGTCGGTCAGTCTCTAGTTCACTAATCGCTAGGAATGCTGGACTCCTTGATAAGTGCATTTGTGCGGGGGCCTGGGGTGATGAGGTTGGGGTCCATCAGTCAGTGTAAGGACAGAATGAGCTTCGCGAGGAAAGGTCTTTGTTGGATTGCTCTCTGCATTCCCAGCACTGACAATGCCCACGTAGCATGCGCCCAGCCAACAGATGTTTGCCACTTGGAGGCCTTCCTTCACTTTCCCAGGGGTTCGTCATGTTGCAGATCAAACCCCAGTGTCACTACTGCAGAGGCAGGAACAGCATTTTTTCTCTGTGAGAGAAAAGCCTATAAAATGTTATCTTTTTCCTTTGACTCTGGTGCAGACTTTGTAAGTGCTGTTCCTTCTGCCTAAAATGCTGTTCCCTGGCTCTGCAGGCTGGTGAACTCCTACTCATTCATCGGGACCCAGTTCAAACGGGGCCTCCTCGAGGACATTTGTCCCCACTCCCTCAGGTAGTTTCCCAACGTCAGCAATAATAATCACAACAATCGTCCATTTCTCTTGTTGACATTCGTTAAACTAGGAAAGAAGAGGCGGTCTGGCCTCACTCAGATCAGCTGTCACGACTGGACACGGTGGGTTCTGATGTGGGCAGGATGGGGTGACAGTCCAGCGCCGGGCCGAGGAGGCCAGGGACTAACAGGGGGTGGGAAATTAGCTTCTAGTATGAAGAGAAGCTTTAAAGGCAAGCTGTGAGTTGGGGACAAAGCCAGAAAGAACTATGATAGCAACAAGGGGACAATGAAGTCCTAGGAGGCAGCCAAGCATGACTGGAACGAGGGAACAGTAAAAAAGCTTTACGCTCCTGGGAGACCCGGAAGCCAGAATAATTGGTACAGATACTCTGTCATCTCCACTCTGCCTCCCATGCCTTCCTCTTAAAGGGGCAGCTCTCAGGCTGACAAATTATTTTTCTCCCTTTCCACATGGCAACGGATGTGCAAATACCTAGCCATCCAATAAGTATTCATTTCCTCATTTCCTTTCACATAGTCAGCCAAAGGAACACACTTGATTGTTTCTCTAAGCGACATGGGTTTCTCAGTTAAAGGAAAGCAGATTAGGAATGTTCCCCCAAATACCCATACGGCCCTTTATTTATGGCTCTTTAAAGGAGGAATCAACCTTCCTTACAATGGCCACTCAGTCTGAGCCGGTAAATCATCTGGTTGTTGGATCAAAACCGCCTCTGGCTCTCAGGAGCCTTGCAAGGCCGCGGCTGCGATAGGCAGGGCCTGCCGGCTCGGGTCCCAGGAACCTCCCTTCCAGTTACTGGAGGGTGAGCCACACGCTCTCTTCTCATTGCTGGCACCAAGAATTGCTGACAGTTGTCTCAAATTCTTTGGGGTTTTTTTTTGGCCAAACACTTCAGAAAGTAACCTTTAAAATATCTTTGAAACTTGAAGGGGAGACTCAGAGGAACCCGCTCCAACGGGCAGAGGCTGCAGGGGTGAAGGTCGGGGTGCCAGGGCTGGTGGGAGTGGTCAGCCCCCCACCCCGCCCCACCTGCAATGGGCATGAACCACTGTGCTCCAGGTGGGACAGGAGGACCGTGGAAACATCTCTATGCATTTAACACCCAGTGCTCCTTCCCACCAGGCCTCCTCAGAGCTTCGCGAGCTTCCTGGACTCCCTGCTCACGGTGTCCCCAGCACATGCCTGGGAGCCCTGTTCTCCTATCGTACCTGCCGGGATCTGTGTGGCAGGCTGGCCTCCTTCCCCTGTGCACACAACTGTGCCACAGGGCGGAATGGATGGGTACTTCTTTCCCATCCCACTGAAATCCGGACTTGGCCAATGGAACGGTGACAGAGGCTACAGTGTGCCGACTCTGGGCCGAGGTCTCAGGCTCCTGTTACTGCCGGGAAGCCGCTGCGCCGAAATGTGACACACGGCCCAACCTGAACTCAACCCAAAGCCTGGAGCCACGTCTCAGGACTCACAGTCGGAACCTGCCTCCCTGAAGCCAACCCATGAGAAAAACAAAGGCTGCTGCAAGCCAGCGAGTCCAGGGGCAGTGTGTTACACGGCACCGTGGCAGCAGAAGCTGACTGTTACAATGCTGATGCCTCTGCTTTAAAAAATTCCCTTGTCGCTGGGGTGCACTGTCTCTACACTACAGCACTTATGTTTACAATCAGCAGCACTTTCCAAAAAGTATTCTACGAGATGCAGAGGGATTGGCTGACCATGTCTTTACTCAGACGGCTACAGTGGGCTCAATGATGACCATGGGTACAATGGCCATGGGCTAAGACTAAGGCAGAAGGAGGATCCAGGCTCCCAGGAATCACAGAGCTGCCCTGCAGCCCCTCAGAGCCAGGACAGCGTGGTTGGGGCTGGGCAGGCTGTGGAAAGTTCCCTCCCCCCCAATCCTCTCACGCTGAGCTGAGGATCAGAGGTACTCAAAGGGTTAAGTGTGAGTAACACCACGCCACAGGGTGACTAAGGCATCAAGCCACTCCTGCCTCGAGCTGAGGGCCTCCTGTCCTCCCCTCCAGCCCTCCCCAGCCACTCCTCTGCCAGAGCTGCTCCCCCAGTTTCGATGCTTGTACAGCACACAAATCTTTACTGTTGAAAATCCCAGTCATACATTACTCAGAGATGAGTCTCAAAAATATTTCCCTGTGAGCTAATAATCATATCCAGAAACATCTGTCACCCCTTCAACACTTGGCAGAAGTAATCCTGGGATATAGTGGGCCCCAAAGACAGCTGTGGACCCTCCCACATCCCCTGGCCAGAGCCACAGGTGGGCTGAAATGCGTGAGTGTGCGGGGCGGGGAGCAGGGGCACGGGCACAGGAGGGCAGGGCCACCAGCTGCCGGCACTGCTGTGCTCCTCCCCACTCAAGGGCACTCACTGTGTTTCTCTGATTTCATTTCCATCTTCATTCATCTGAATTGTGATTAAGGTTCATCATTTACACACTCGTTTTTACATACAGTCATGCTTCTTCACATGCTATCTCATCTCGGCCAGATACAAACCGTGTCCCCTCTGGGACAGTGAAGAGAAAGAATGTAACACTGATTGGGGCGTATGCCCTGCCAGCACTGCCAACACTGAACGTGTCAGCAAACTCAGCCAAAGGAATCGCTCTCACCAGAAAAGAAAAATCTAAGTGGTTTTATTTTCTAAATTAATTCCTCAATGAAGCCCTGTACCTTAACACGCAGCTGTAATAAAACCCAACGTATCTGGCCACCACTGTGAGGCATGAGAGTAATTCAGACAGTATACTATGGCTTCTATTAAATAAAAAGTTCGAGAAAGTGTTGCTACTTGAGATTTATGCTGGATACATCATTATGCAAACAGAGGCCTGCTTTAAGTTAAAATGTTCTATCAGCCTTACCTCATTTACTGGATTTTTAAAACTCTCCACTTAACATACACAGAACATATGAAATACTATAAGTGTTTCAAAAATATTCCCCCAAATCCAATTTCTGCTATTAGAAAATGCTTCTCATTCCCCTCCCCACGCCCAGACCTTATTTTGAATGTATGAAATTCTATTGGGTATGTAATACCACTCTTCGTGCAAAACCAAACTCTGCACTTGTCTGTCTCTGAGGATCAGTCCAGTCTCGGGCGTCACTGCTCGGACGGGAAGAGGAGCCCCTTAGCACCTGGCACCGTCTCTACTCTGATTCACCTGGGCCGTGTCGCCTGCAGAGGCTGGTCACCATTTCCACCAGAGCTGAGCAGGCAGGACAGTCCCAGCAGCTGGCAGACCCGCCTCCAGGCCTCTCCAGAGAGCAAGGCGACCTGCCACTTGCCCCACTGCTTCTCTCCCTTGGTAATCCACACCCCAGATCTTGTCGCGGTGGAGTACAGTTAGGTCATCTAAAACAGGGTGTCCAATTTGAATAATACATATACCCCCTTTGAAAGGTGCAGGGGGGGAAATGAATAGGTTTCCCATGTTGACCAATGATAAGCTCCAGGTGTATCATTCTCATTGAACAGTAAAATGAAATTCAGATAAAACACACACCCCCATTCAAATTAAGGATGACATTCACATATCAAACACATCCCCCCCCATATACTCAAATTAACCATTAAATTCACATATAAAACACATTCTCCTGCCCCCATTCAAATGAACAATAACTGTACATCTGATAGATGATGCCTTGTGAGAAAGTATCCAACACTCACCAAAAGGTTATGGCAATGACTGAGTCAACGTAGTTCTTTTGAGTAAAATGTGTTTACTATACTCTCCAAATCTCAATTCTCTCCCCACTTCTTTCAAATGTGTGTGTGTGTGTGTGTGTGTCCATTTTATATCAAGACACTGTCTGGGTGTTTGGGACATCAGTGAACGAAAGCGATGAAGACCACTGTCTTCGTGGAGCCTGCCTCCAGGGGAGAAGACAGGCCATAAACGTAAACAGGACCTTAAATTACACAGCGTGTTGGAAGAGTAGCTCTATGAAAAAATGCAACCGCAGCCAGGGAAGGGAGTGGGAGCCTAGGGTGTGCAAGCAGGCCAAGGTCATGGAAGGCATCCTTGAGAAACTGAGAGCTGAGACATTCCTTGGTTAAAAAATAATTTTCAAACTAAGTAAAATCCTGGCTCTCCGACAGATATATAAAAACGAAGACAAGCCCTGGCCAGTTTGGCTCAGCAGTTAGAGCGTCAGCCCGTGGACCAAGGAGTCTCTGAGTCTATTCCCAGTCAAGGGCACGTACCCGGGTTGCAGATTCCTGAGGGAGGCAACCAATCGATGTGTCTCTTTCACATCGATGTTTCTCTCTCTCTCTCTCTCTCTCCCTCCCTCCCTTCCACTATCTAAAAATCAATAGAAAAATATCTTGGGGTGAGGATTAAAACAATAAAAATAAATAAATAAAATAAAGACAGGTTAAAGATTTACTTTTACCATTAATCAAGGAGGGAACCAGGCAGACACTATAACAAGTCGAAAAGGAATGTGAATGACAGGCATTTCTAGAGCAAGGATCACTGACATGAACGCACAGAGCAGACAAAGCCGGGGCAGAGAGCGGTCCGCCAAACGTTCTAAGACAGAACATACTCTGCACATCTATCGACAAGAATTATTCTGCTATCAGCTATCTATAATTAACAGGGATGTAAAACAGCTTCCATTCCGTCAGAGCCACATCATCCAGGGGGTTCGTGGGGAGTCTAGACAATGCACAGGCTCTTCAGCAAAGTGGTTCACTGTACAGCAGGGGAGAGAGTGAACCACTCTGTCTACCTAGAAGGGTACACAGTGGGCAAGGGCAGATTCTGGAGCCAGACTCTCTGTGTTCAAATGCATGGTCCTGTCTGGCTGTGGGTTTCTGGGTAAATATCCTCATAAGTAAAATGGGGATGACAGTAATAAAATGTAAAGCATCTCCCGTACAGGGCCATTGTAAGGATTACATGAGTTACTACTAATACACTTGAACTCTACCTCGTACTTAGGGGGCGCTACTGAAATGCTTGTGATTACTTTGTAAGCAACAGGGAAATCCCTTCAGAGAGCCTGTGGTGAGGTCATTTGACCTTCTCCTGGCCTGAAGCACCACTCAGATATTGTACCACCTTGGTTCTCTGTCCATTAGGCAATGACCCCAATACAGGCTCTGGAATCCGGGGAGACTCTTCAGCTAGTCAGTGACTGTTCTTTACAAGGTAACTTGGATCATGCTTTTAGACTAACAGCAAAAGTGAAAGAATAATTTTTTTTTTAATTCTTGCAGAGAACTCCGATCCCTGAGCACATATTCTCTGACTCCCACTTAAAAAACACTGGTTCTCAAATGCTCACCCTGAGGGCACCACGCTGCTGTGCCTCCAGCAAAGACGGCTCCTGGGTGCGCACACCTCCCTTGGGGTTAGTTCTGCTGTCCCTGGAGGGAGGAGGACAGCCAAGTAGATGAGAGCTATTGGGTCAGAAAGAGAAGAGTGTTCTGGAAGAACAACCCAAGGGACGTCTAGGACAATGCTGCTTATGACTGCAGAAGATGAAGCCCTCAAGGGAACATTCACCGGGTCGCTCAGGGCACCAGGGGCAGGGGTGACATGAGTGGAGGTGGCCCAGGAGGAAAGAGCTTGTCCCCTGCACTCGGACGGACTCTGAGTGGTTCCTTTCCACTCTGGTTCTGTGTTCTCAACTCTTTCTGTTTTTAAAGAATATAAAACATATCCTCGATTCATTCTTTAATCTGGATGGAGCCTCAAAGAGAAAGATGCTATAAACTGACTACATCAATCACCGCCATCACCCCCTGTGCCCTCCTCAGCCTACTTGAGAGCCATCAGGCCACGTGTCCACGTGACACTCTCCATCGTCAGGTCGAGGGTACTAACCACCAATCCCCCAAGCACACTAACTCACACCAGGCCCATCTCCTCTGACCACTGAGGATCTGATGAACAACCTGCTCAAAAGTGAAAGCTGCTCCCTCCCCAGCGGGGGAAACAGGACCAACAATCCGAAACAGGGTGAGAACACAAAACGCAGTCACCATCCCAAAGCTAAATCGAGTTGCTCATATAGTGAGCACACCTGGCAGGACAGAGAAGCTCAAAAGGCCACCCCAGATCGTCCCAAATGGAAGTGATTTATACGCACACATGTGGACACACTCACAATCTGCCTCAGTGCTGGTCATTCAGTCATTAACCCATCTTTTCCAATGATAAGAGCCTCACCTTTGTCTTCTCTGTACACGGTGGGTATTTATGAAGCTTTTGCCATATACCAAACACTTCCTGAATTATTTAATACCCACAACAGCCCTAGGAGTTGAATACAGTTATCGTTCCCATTTTGCAGATGAGGAAACTGAGGCCCAAGAGTGGAAGGGCAGGGGCCCTCTAGAACAGTCTACTCAACATGCGGCCCACATACCACTGCAAACTGCTTGTCACCAGTCCATGGTCAGTACAGAGATTAAGAGTAAGCACAGAGACTTCTGCAGACTGCCATCCCACCACAGCCAAGGGTGTGAGCAGTAGGCTCATTGGTTGGCACACGCTATGGACGCATCAGTCACATGCGGTAGGACCCTGCTAACACCTGTGCTATTCAAGGTTAGCTTTTCAACTGTGACCCAGAAGTGTATAAAAACCTGGACTTCATTGATTTCATTAAAAGATGACTTGATGTAACGATAATTTTACAGGATAAATTGTTGGAACTGGCAACTAATAAAGGATTGCAGATGCATTTTTTAAAAATCCTTACCCGAGGGTATTTTTCCATTTATCTTTAGATAAAGTGTGGTGGGGGGGGTGAGGAGAGAGAGAGAGAAACATCGATATGAGAGTGATACATCGTTTGGTCGCCTCCTGCACAACCCTGATCAGGGCCGGGGACCAAACAAACCACAACCGAGGTACGTGCCCTTGACCGGAATCAAACCCGAGACTCTTTGGTCCTCGGGCCAACACTCTAACTGCTGAGCCAAACAGGCCAGGGCACAGATGAATTTTTTTAATGCAGCAATACTTGTTTGGTTTGGGATTAAAGTTAAAAAATTAAGTTTGCTGAAATGTGTCTGAAAACCTCTTCTTCCATTCCTGTCAACCATCTTGGTGAGACTGGCTTCTTGCTGACTGTAATTAAAACATAGAAATAGTTTCTTCACATCATCCCCTACAAGTACCATTTTTGTATCCAACCTAGATTAAATTTGCTAGTCATCAAGAAGCTCATTTGCCACATTTAAAGTCAATAATGATAAATATGGTGTGTAAGTGTGCTTATGGGCATTTAATATAGGAAATTTCCATTTCACTTACAACTTTTTTTGGTTACAATTACTGAATGATAAAACATTACCAGTATTAATAGTGATGATCTATATTAATTGTCTTTATAAGCATTTTCAATGAATATGTGGTTTTTGTAATTATTTTCCCCATGTTTATTCTAATTATATTTATTGAAATGTGATTTTTTTATGCTTGTTAAAGCTATAATAAAAATTGGGGCTTGCATTTTAGTATCGTTTTTATTTTCCTAGTAATTTATTTTTATTGTATTTCACAAAATTATCAGTCCACAACATGCTGGAAATTTAAAACACTGATCCTTTTCCACAGATGGTTTCAGAAGCACCGCTCTGGAATGTTGGTTCCGTGAGCACTGACCTGCTTTGCTTGCTGATGTATCCTCAGCTCGCAGATCAGTGTCAGGTCATGGTAGGTACCCAATGAACGAATGAATGAATGAATGAATAAATAAAACTTACTGAAATAAATAAATAAAAAACATGCCACAGCCTGTGCCCTTCACCACTCTGTAATACTGCCCCCCACCAAATGCATTAGGATTAAGATTAGGATTAGGCTAGCTAGAGAAGGCTTGCTTGAGAAATGAGCTTGAGTACAGCCTTGGTCTACAGGTGGGCAAAATCTGAAAAGTGTGAGAGGAAAAAGTCAGACGTTCCCCACAGCAGGCAGGGGTGGGGACAGCAATGACAAATGCCAAGGAAGAATCAGCCTGAGGCCTGGAGTGCAATGAGCCTGCAATTTACACAGACAACCTCCCGGCTGAGCCTCAGAACAGAAGTCTCCCAGCAGCAGGGTTACTGGGCTCCTTCAAATGCCACCAAGCCTCCAGAAGCTGTCAGGCTGACAGGATAGTTAGTTCTACCCCAGGACCACCAGCATCACCTCGTCACCTGGAACCCACACCCTGACGCTGATTCACAGTGAAACTAATGCCTCAGGGACCATCACTTTGCACAAGTCTAAGAGTCCTAGTGATTTTACATTCCTGACGTTGGGAGTTTTTGATGCAAAGAGGGCTCCCCCAAATTGTTTAAGCTTCAAGCCCCACAAAACCTGGACCTGTCTCTGTGGGAGCCCCTTCTCAGACAGACTCCTCCCTTCCTCCTGGAAGCTGCTTTCCTTTCCTTGGAAGCAGGCATTCTTTCTGTCTGCCACAAGGTGGCGCCAGACGTCTTAATGTGAGATGGGGCTGCACAGTATGCAAAGCATGAGGTTTTTTGCTTCCATTCTTAGAAGTCGAAATACCCACTAATTTGTTCTTCTTTCTATTGATGGCAACCTAACAATTTTCTTTGCACGTTCCTGAATTCATTTTTAAAGTTACACTGAGGTGGCAGTGAAGAGGGTAGAATCATTATATTTGATTTTCTGAAGCTTATTAAGTTGTAGGAACTAAAGACATTAGCCGACCTAAAAATAAAATTAGAAATGAGAGGCCAAGGAAAGGAGAAAAACTCCTGTGTAAGAATAAATGAAGTAGATGCTCAGTAAGTACCTGTGTTTTTGCTTGTTAAAACTTGCACTGTTAGAGAAATGAAGATGGATCTGAACACTTCATATCAAAAATACAGATTGCCCATTTTTTTAAAAGAGTAAAATGAACAGGAAAAGAGAGAGAAAGCAGCCTTTGCTCAGCCTACTTATTGACCCTTTGCAGTTTGCAATGTTTTGCAAATACAGTTTTTCAAATAACTCTTCCACCAGAGGAAAGACAGACTTTTCAGGGGAAATCACTGATAGCCACTGTAATAACACAGCCGTTCGCTGCATGAATGATCCACCCTTTCCTTCTGAAACTCTGCGTTACCTCTGGGCAAATTAGAAACAACTAATTGGTTAGTCAGTGACTCTTATAAGGCAATTTCCTTGGGAAAAGTAAATGGATGGCCACATGAACTGGGGCTGGGAAAGAGTGTTTGAGCCATTCTACTTCCTCCCACATCCGCACATTCATGCCACTTCACTTCCCACACCACCCCACCCCACCGCACTATTGCACAACCCAGCCCTCTCTCATCCCACACTGAGATGCAACAATGCCTCTTCCCACTCCAGGCTGATTCCCATGGGCACCTCTTTGATCCCTAATTTGGCAATGTCACAAAACTTCCTAACATTCCTGGTACAAAATCTGCTCTTCCTGGGCTTGAAGATGAAGAAGTGGATCAATCCACAGGGTAAACAAATCATTGGTTGCCCCAGAAGTGTACACCTATTTCTCTGTACCTTGAAGAAGCAAGTCAATTGGAATGAGCTGATGTATGGGAAAAGTTCAGCACACTCCCTGGCCATTATAAGCCTTCACTTATGCCTTTCGAGAAGCCTTCAACGCGACACCCACAATGGAGCTATTTATTGTTGGACACCATTTCATTAGCGCCAAACAGCAATCCCACACAGCACCTGCACACAACAGGCATTCCAGAAAAAGGTGTGCAGTGAATCTCCATTTCTTTGGATCTTCATTTCTTTACCATTGAGGTTGGTATTATAATGTCTGACTTCAGAGACTCTTCTATGTGTCAAAGAGCCTGGACATGAAATCATTTTATTTTTCTCTTCTGTGTCTCAGGAGAACGATGGACTTGTCCACTTCTCCAGTGACTTCTGACCACCTGAGGCCTGCATCTCCCCACATCAGGTAGCGACACAAGCACACAAAGGGAGCGTGCACGATCTGTAGTCTTCAATGTACACATCGCCATTTAATCTCTTCTCTGAAAGCATCAGACACGATTTTATTGGGCAGTTAAAGGAACACACGCCTGCTAGATCAAAGCAGCCAACTGGTCACCCAGCCTTCCCAAAGGGAGGCTGTAGTTCATTATAGCCAGTCGGTTAACCACATCCACCTCCCTCGTATATCAACATGCCCAGGAAACAGATTTAGAAGTCCTGGGCACTGCAGGGAAAATCTTTCCAGGTAACTAACTGTATTAAAAAGCAGACCATGTCTTGAAAGATGAGTAGGGCTGTAAAAATCAGAGGTTCCTACAATCTGGGGCAGCCCCCAGGTGCCCCCGGAGCCTCACGTGGACACACAGGCTCTGCTGACAATGCCTCTTTTTTTCTGTTATTTATTATTTTATTTATTGTTGACAGTATTACAGATCTCCCCAATTTTCCCCCCTCTGCTCCCCTCCACCCCGCCCCCACCCCAGGCCTTCATCACACTATTGACAATGTTTTTTCTTTAAACAGATGGGTTGTGCCTTCCGAGACATTTCTGGACTAAGACCCGAACGCTCACGGTCTGCCATCCTCTTTGTGGTCCTGCTGTTTGCGTGTCTCCTGGCTCTGGCCGGAGCACGTCGCCCTGCAGTTCTCATACTCGGTAACAGTCCGCTTCCTGTTCTGCAGGTTGCAGGCAGGAAACTGGAAAATGGGCCACAGGAAACCTGGCCTCCTACATCTGTCCCACTTTGTAATTGCAGCTCTGGTTTCATTTTGCCTGTGTGTCACCTCTGCTTTAACCCTCGACGCGACGGCCAAACCTTGCTTTCTGAAAGAAAACTTATTGACCAAGAAATCTCACTGAGACTTTTTTCCTCCCCAGAGTAATTAGCCCTATGAATTCAAGGGGGGAGAGGGGGTGCACACACGCTAGCAAGTCCAAGTATTTTTTAATGCTAAGTATTTTAATTCTAAAAAAAATACTAAGCAAATTCTCCTAACAGTAGTCATTTGGATCAAAAGAACGTGGAACTAGAAAAATGATTCATTAGATGGGATAAAGCTACCAATAAGTCCCCAGTAAAAACTCATGACCATTTCATAATACTGAACACAGCAGAAGTTATTTCAGATAAATATGATTACTACTGGCCCAAGGCTACCTGATGACTTTTAACTTGCAAGGCTTTGACAAATAACAGATGAAAATAAGCTATAGTCATACTTCATTATAATCTCTCTCATAATAATACTATTTCAGTTATATGTTTCTTAACAACATCACCAACTGTTAGGTTGAACTATATGAAATGGTTGTTTATATTTATATAGACAACCTAAAGCATACCACAACAACAAAGAATAGACACACACATACACATACACACACACACATGCCCAGGGCAGTATCTTCTTCCTGCGTTTGGTCTGTGGACCTTTCTGAGAATCTGAAATTCTTTAGGGAGGAAAAAAAAAAGATATATTCATTCAAAATATACACAATTTCAGCAGGAGTTATAAAATGCTCAGGGTAATTTATAAATCTCAAATAATGAGCCCTGCACTAAAGGAAATGCTAGCTACATTGTCCCCCCATCAGCAATACTGAAATTCCATGGAATTCTTAAGAATAAAGCTCTTACCCAGAAAAAAAAAAAAAATCCATCGTTTCTTTAAATAAGAGCTTTCTCTTTTCTTTTTTTTTTTTTTATCCTCACCCGAGGACATTTTTGCATTTATCTTCAGATAGAGTGGGAGGGAGAGAGAGGAAGAGAGAGAGAAACATGGATGTGAGAGAGACACATTGACTGGTTGCCACCCACACGACCCCAACTGGCGGGAAACAAACTGCAACCAAGGTACATGCCCTTAGCAGAACCGAACCTGGGCCTCTCTGGTCCACAGCGGACGCTCTAACCACTGAGCAAACCGGCCAGGGCAAGAGCTTTTCTTTTTTAATGCTAACATTTGATGAGCATTTGTTAGGTACCAGGCATTGTGCTGAGTGCCTTACCTACGCTGCCTAAATTTAATACTCCACGATGAAGCCGTGACTGAAAAAGCTGAAATGGTCACGGGAGTCACATGGGCAGAGACTCCCATCCAGGGCATCGGGTCCCAAGTCCAGCACAGGCTTCCTCTCTCATACGCACACCTCACTGAGGCTGCGAGTCTCATTCTAACTCCGAGGGCAATGCGCATTCCCACTAGGAATCAAATCAGCAAATGTCCTTGTTTATTTCTGGCTGTGCCTCATCAGCGACTCCAATTGTCCCAATTGGTTCTGTTTTAAGAAACAAACTTTGAACCCACCATCATTTTGTTTTTAAACCAATTTCCCTTTTATAAAAGATCTATACATTGGTTTAGCTTTGCTCCAGGTTCATCCAACACTGAAGAATGAAGATGGGCTCTCCATCAGGACGTGATAAGCCGCATCCTGGGCGGGACACGTACCCACCCCCACCCCCACCCCACCCCACCCACTGCATGCCCCCACTCGGCGCGTGCGCACAGGACACAGGAACCAGAGGAGGAAAGTTAGAAGCCATCCAGACTGGCCCCAGGGAGGGCCCAGGGCCTGTGCACATTCACGTGACAATGAAATGAACTGAAAAAGACTTCACGGGTGAACAGGGACAGGCGGGGGACCTCACTGACACCACGTGGCAGTACTTAGTGTGGCACCTAGCACCCAGCAGGGCTCTAAATTTCTCCTTGGAAAAACAAACACCTCTGGGGAAGCCCTGTTTCAGGTTCTAAGGAAGACGTGGGATTTCATGGAGAATCATGACACACAGGTGGGGGGAAATGCTGTTTTGCATTCAGTAAGATTTAGTTAAAAACCTTGCTCACTGTGTTGAAGTTTGAGCTTCAGTTTAATGAGCTTCCTAATTTCTAGTGGGTATCCCCCACCCCAGCCATGCTCTTATATTTCGTAGGCCTATGAATGGAAAATCTTTTACCTACATTTTTTTACTATTCATAGTAATAAAATTTGGTCCTGTGCACAAGGGAAAGAGGTCAGAATATATAAATTCTCATCTCGTCCACAGCCCTAAAAGAGTTAGGTGATCTCAGGCAGGGATGCTTCAACTTCTTTCTCTGTGAAACAGGGATATGGCCAACCCTACCCCCTCCATACATAAGTATTATGAAACAAAAAGGCTTTATACGTTTAAAAGTATTTTAAAAGTAAAAATCTAAGTTATCCTTTTGATCAATACATTGTGCGAATGATCTCTAAAGTAAGAAGGGAAAAATGCCTCCAGCTTCAAGAAAGCCTTAACAGATACATGTTTAAAATCTGCGTCATCGCAGAGAACGTTTATTTGCTTAGGTACTTTACTAAGATAATTTTACGAAAATGGAAAATAAAGGAAACCTTCCATACCCCTTCCACTAGAACGAAATCACAATCTCTCAGATCAAGCGGAACACTGTTCTGTGCCGAATAACAAGCTGGTGACGGCCAAAAGTATATGCCCCATGTGGTAAGAACCCTTTAGCATTGTACAAAATGATGGTGGTTTTTCCACATCCAGAAACTGAACCGTTTCCTGCCAGAGCATCCTCCAGCCTCTCCCATTGTGTTGAAACTGTAAAATCTTTCTAAATCAGGACTTCCTCCCATTATGCTGTAGAGCGTCTTTCTGGGAAGGGTAGATCCAAGGCAAAAGGTAGGAATTCCTGCAGCACCACCCAGTGGAAACATTAGAAAAAAAAAAAAAAGGCAAGATAAAATATGTTTAAGAAAAGAAGCAAAGAAAACACAGGTCTTAGCTCTTCTCAAAAATCTGGACACTGCTCTTTTTCCATCACTGGCAACTGGCAACCTGTAGCTTAACCATGGCACTGTCCTTCCTCCGGCCATTCCTTCACCACCACCAGCACAGAGGACACCGTCACCAGGCTGCCCTGCCTCTCACACATGCACACACTGGGCCGACACAGGCTCTGGGAGGGAGGAATGTCCCGGACGGGTCAGGTGTGGGCTGGGACACCATCCCTTCCTCTCAGAAGGATCCCCGAGGGGCCCTGGGGACCAGGAACTGTGCAGGACTATGCGTGCCTCTCAGTCCACTGCAGTGTCGGGCATTTCCGGACGGAAAGGTAACCATCTGTGCACCTCCCCTGCCCTGGCCCAGCTGCACCTGGTCTGGCCCACCTCCAACATCTGCACCCAGGGAAAGGTACAGGCCTTTCCTCCTCTCATGGCCCAAATCTGCAGTCCCTCCCACCCAAACTCCCTCCAGTGTGAGTACTGTTTCTGCTGCCCTGTGGTTCCAAAGCCCCCGGGAGACCCCAGCCCCCTGTAGGTCCATTCAGCTGGTCTCGCCTTCATTCACTGCCATCATCAGAACAGGGCCTGCTTCTCACGCACACATGACACACCAGGCTACTAAACTTGGGAACAGGACGGAGCAGGAGGGCCCCCTGACCCTCTCCTTCCAGCTTTCCCTCACAGAAAGCCCTGGAAGGGACTGCAAAGGGTGAGGAGCCATGGTCTTCCCAGAGAAACTGTGAACTCGCTTGTCTTCTCTACTGAACTTGAAATGATAAAGTACCATTCCTTCCATCATTTCTGAATGGTTAAGTCACAAAAGAAAACTGGCCCCAACATGAGCATTCCTGGGAAAGCGAGCTTTCCCTCTTCTCTGGAGCAAATCCACGGAAACCATTTTAGATGTCTTTTTAAAATAGTATACAGAGCAAATGATACCAGATAGCCAATCCTGACATTGTTTAGACATATACGATCTGGTTTAAACTTTTATAAATGGTTGAACTGCTCCTTTACAAATGGCTAACAGTATTTAAACCTTTTCCCCCCTTTTTCTGAAATTACACACGTGCCATAATGTGTTGGTTTCCGGCAATGTCAAGACTTGGCTGGGTAACACTGGCATCCGCTCATCTTTGGGTCCTATACACTATTCTACACTCTTCCTGCAACAACAGTTATGAGTTTCTGATATCTGTGACATCTTCTGTAGAGATTTCTCCAGAAGCACAAAGAGCGACCTTACAGGGGCGGACAGCGACAGAGACCTGGACTCTCCAGCGTCCAGACTCCGCGGCCACGTCAGTCTCACTGCTTTTCGGTGGCGCCCTTCTCAGCAACACTCGTGCATGGTTTAGGACATGCAAATTCCAGGCATAAACATGTATACAGAAAGCTGGTGCGATAATATATTCACTTTGGAAGGGTTCTATAAGAAACAGTGACTCTGCAGCCTTCAAAACATCATCACCTGCTCATGTGGTGGACACCTGGGGTGGTTTCAGCTGCACGTAGAGTCCCGAAGGTAGTGACGACCCCTTTTGTAGCTTTACTCTCTCCACAGGCATATGTTTCGCTTACATTTTCGTACGTGGATATCGAGTCTAGAGATACATGATGGGGCCAAATGCAGCGTTTCTTCTAAATGTAAACAACTTCTAATAAAGTCCTCTTTAACAGGACACAAAAAATAGAAGGGCATTAAGGTAAAACACCAAGCAAAAGCCATCTCATTTTTTCACTGAATGTCTATTTAAAATCAAGCCTGATGTACAAGCAAAGTCCACGAAGTGGAACACATTGAAAATATTTGGTGTCCCTGTTGTGTACAGTTATTGCTAAGAAAACTGTTGTAGCCCAGCCGGTGTGGCTCAGTGGTTGAGCGTCGACCCATGCACCAAGAGGTCGCCGGTTCGATTCCCGGTCAGGGCACGTGCCCAGGTTATGGGCCCAATCCCCAGTGGGGGGCATGGAGGAGGCGGCCAATCAATGTTCTCTCTCATCAATGTTTCTATTTCTCTCTCCCTTTCCCTTCCCCTCTCTCTAAAATCAATAAAGAAAAAAAAGTTAAAAAAAAAAAAGAAACGGTTGCAGAAAGAGACAATGTGTGATTTCAAAGTGAAATAATCTTCTCCTAATGCCTTATCTTTAAAACCTAATTTTTTATTTTCCCACACCCCCAAACTACATTGAATAAATGAAGAAAATAAAAAACTGTCATCAAGTGGAAGATCGATGGTTCATTCATTCATGTCACGCAGAGAATGGCTGTTGGTGGCACTCACATGCAATGAAGTCATAGCCCAAGTGTCCTTCTGGCCCTGAATTCCCACGCAGGAGTCTGCCATCCACTAACCTGGCTTGGTCCTTTTGGAAATATCACATACAACATGTTCCTCTACTTACCCTCCCAATAACTGAACAACGTGATTTACTGACAGTACAGCAGCCAGGTCCTGCCATATAAATGATCTTTTTCCTCTTGCTAAAGAAAAACTGCCCCTTCTATATTTTAATCATCCAGTGCACGTATGATCGTCTACATCAAGGTCTTAGAGTTTCTACTTTCCTAAAAACAAATTAGTAGGTCTTAATATTTAGGTTAAAAAAAAAAAAAAAGCAAAGGATGTGGCAAAGCCCGAGGAGGATGCCGTTCTTGTGGTTCAGCTCTGATTTGAATCAAAACGGGGCCAAGCTCACATTTGAGAGCAGTGACTATGAGCTTTTTAGGACCCCAAGCCACAGGTCATGTCGTGTGATCCGAGACATCTTCTAATGGCACATACTTCTGTAATCAAAGTAATTCACTTTAACAAATTTTTAACAGTTTTTAAAATTATTCAACTTATCCACGTATCATAAATGCAGGCTGCACAATTAGTGCTAAAACGCCTGAAACAAGTGAATTAGGCAAAGTCAAGGAACGCTGAGTGGCTGACTGAGCGTGGGTTCCATTCTTTTGCTCAGCTATCAAAGATGAAGTCAGCCCATCACAGGCATGTCTGCGACATGCTCAGCACAGATGTGATGACTGATGACATATCTCTGCCTAGGGTTTAATCAGTTCCAACCCTGACTCAGGATGTCACTTGGAGAATTTGTTCTAAAATGCTTAAAAATGCAGAGCCCTGGCCGGGTGGCTCAGCTGATTGGAGCACGGTCCAGTACACCAAAAGGTTTCAGGTTCAATTCCCAGTCAGGTCATATTCCTAAGGTTTCGGGTCAGGATGAGTATGGGAGGCAACCGGTCAATGTTTCTCTATCTCTCCCCCTTCCTCTCGTTCTAAAATCAGTAAGAAAACATATCCTTAGGTGGGGATTTTAAAAGAGGCAGAAATAAAAAGCAATGCTCTACCATCTAGCAGCCTCTGGTGTAATGATCACGGTCTGGTGCTTGGAAAACAGGAGGGGACATTAGCAGACGTCACTTCCCTACCGACACTCATGAACTCTGGATTCCAGAGGATTTCAAACTGCAACGCCATACAAGATCCGTATCTCCAGGTGATCTTCCAAATAACACTGCATGGTTTGGGCCCTTCTTGTATGTTTTTAATAGGGCTTGCTGAAATTATCAGGAATCTCAGCTTTCTCTTCTCCAGAAAATTATATAAATACACCCAAGATCTATCCTGAGTTTTCACAGTGAAGCAATGATTCTTTGGGATGAAGTTTAGCAAACATTCCTTCATGCTCGAACCCTACAGGAAAAGAAGGGCACATCTATGCAGTCTCTCTCTCTCTCTCATTTTCAAATAAACTCCAACAAGAGCTTATATTTTAGGCTCTAAGGACAAACCTTCCAAACTCCAATAAGGAAATACTGGGCAAGTTACATTTCCAGTTCACTGAGTATTAACCAGAGACGTGTTCGTCTTAACTGTTAGTGTTAGGAAACTGTCCTAACATCTACAGCCTTTCTCTTGCTTAATGAGCATCCCAATCTTTCTGGACTCTGGTGTCATCACTCTGAGGATGACGAGAACTTACAGGCGCAGACAGTGTGGGAGAACTCCTGCGGTTACCCAGGAGCACATCCTGGAATAAATTCTGGGGCTTGTTTTGTTGTTGTCTTTATTGCTCTCTTCTGACAATTAAGTGTAGAGAGAAACATCTCCTTAATCATACATTCTGGTTAATCAAGCTTCGACTATCAACAAACTGCTCCTTGGCAAAACCCACATGAAATGAACAGATCTAGCCCCCCCACACACACACCTTTTCAAAAAACAATTTAGGCATTTAGTCATTCATCTTTTCATAATCACACAAAGTCTTTCATTATTTTAAAACTCAATCAGAAAAGTCAATCATCAGTTACAAAAAGTTACAGACTAAAAGACAAAAGCTATACACACAGGTGTTAGCATAAATGAAGAACTTTTAACGGGATACAGGGTGGGGCAAAAGTAGGTTTACAGTTGTGAGCATGCAGAAATGTATCCTTGTATTATTTATTAATTATTGAATTATTTTCCATACAAACAACTGTAAACCTACTTTTGTTCCACCCTGTATTATGGAATTCAGCCCAAGAGAACTATGAAAACTTGATCAATTGAAGTCTTGATAAAGGTTTAATTTGGTTGCTAGAGAATGATTTATTTTAATACGGAAAGAACTTTACATTGAGATTCTTTCAAGCTATACTATCCTATGAATTAACTTAACTGTTAACCAACCATTCTTTGTGTAACACTGACATCAACAACGGGCTAACATTGTCCTCTCGGATATTTAACAAACTAACCTGACTTCTGTACACCTATTTTTCTTGCAAGTCTGAACAAAACCTCTGGAAAACGATATATTCTCTCTAGAGGATCTTCTTGACTGTCTTTATGGGTTAACCAAGAGATATGCCTGTTATTAATTCAAGTAATTTACTGTCTAGGAAAGAGCTGGATTTATGCATGTCAACAAAGTGCTTTGTCAAGTCCAACGGCAAAGTCGGGGGGAGGAACGGGCCATTCTGACAAGTATTTTCCCTTCAGATTGTTTTTAATTCAATGAGTGCCAGGTTTTGTACAAAGTGCTGGGATAAATACAAGGATGAGAAAAACAGATGCAGGCCCAGAGGGAGCTTGCAGACCGATGTGCGAGACAGATGTGGAACACATCATGACACACACATGCGCAAGTGCCCCTCACTACCGAATTCAGTGGATTCGAGGGTTTGGATGGCGACTTTGGATAATGAGGGATATGGTGCTATCAAATCTACGTGGTTCCTGCATTTTGGATAAGGAATATTAATGAATGAGGGACACCAGCCCTATCTCCAGAACGTTTCTCTGAAACTGCTCAGTACCTGTGTTTGGATAGTAAGAATTCAGAGAGGGAGAATTTGGGTAATGAAGACACGGGTGAACACAGCCTGTGGCAAGGGCTCTGAAGACCAGGGACAGATGACCATGGGAGATCTAGTCTGGGGGACCAGCAAACGCTTCCTCCAGGAAGAGATGGTTGAGCTGAGACCTGAAGGATGACTACAAACTGGCTGGGCAAAGCGGAGTGAGAAGAACCGATGTGAGTGGAGGAAGGGAGGGAATTCCAGAGGGCATGTTACATGTTTGAGAACTGAGGAAAGGCCCGTGTGGCTGGCCCCAATCACAGCTTGTAGCTCACATTAAGGACTGGGGTCTTCATCCTCACTGAAGCCACTGGGAGATTTTAAGCAGAAGAGTGACAAGGTCAGGTCTGTGTTTAAAGGACTGCTCTAGCTTATGGGTGGAGAAGGGAACTGGAGAGGGCGAGAGGGATGTGGGTCCCAGCACACACTGCGGTCCAGGATGGAGATCATTGTCAAGGACTAAGGGAAGGAAGGAGTAGGGATTTCGCCTGGTGATGAAAACCTTCTCTGGACCTACTCAGCACCCAACCCACAGTTAGTAACTGGTAACCCCAAGAATTAGGCAAGTGTAGGTCATTAGAAATAAATGATGCTTGTCACAGCCCTCAAAAAAAAGGAAGGAAGGTAAGCACAGCAGCTAATACTGACCCTCCCCTTAAGGTGTTTCTTATTCAATAAGGGGCCAAAATGGGATTGAGGGGAAAGTTTGGGGGAACCCCTTCTCCCACCAAAAAAACAGCAGTTTTTTAAAATTGTTGTATATGTCTAAAAGTCAGCTGTTTGGGGATGACAGCAAAATTCACATTATACTTTCACAACTCTTAGAAGAATTCAAGTTCTTTACTCCAAAAAAGTAATACAATGGGACTTTTGCCTTGAAGGCCTCTCTAATTCACTTTACCACCAGTCAGGGAAACTGAGGTCTAGGAAAATTAAGTGATATCCTCTCAACACAACTGATTTTAAGGGAATCTACTTTTTTCGGCAGCACATATATTACTTTTGGTTAGCTTTAGTGATATTAAATAACTTAGAAGGGACTTTTTCTCTTATCATATAAAAAAGAAATCCACATGTTCTCATGATTTATTTTTAACCACACAGATGAAATAAAAACACTGCATTATTACCCTGGCCAGTGGTTAGAGCGTCGGGCTTACAGACCGAAGGGTCACAGGTTCGATTCCGGATCAAGGGCACGTACCTGGGTTGCAAGTTCGATCTCCAGTCCCATGCAGGAGGTAACCAATGAATGTGTCTTTCACACATTGATGTTTCTGTCTTTCTCTCTCTCTTTTCCTCCCTCCCTCCCTCCCTTCTACTCTATCTAAAAATCAATGGAAAAATATCCTCAGGTAAGGATGAACAACAACAAAAATACTGTATTATTTTGTCAAGGTGTTCTGGGGTCCAATAACTTACATGGTATAATCATGAAATTGCCATAATATAACGAAAAAAAATAGCCAGGAATGTTTTAGAGTAATGGAAATCATCTCTGTTTGAAGGGAGGGGGTAGGGATTACACAAATGTTTAAAATCTGTGTTTTCATGTATGTAAATTATACTGCAATTAAAAAAAAAAAAGACATCAAGGGTCTCAGATTCCTTATTCTATTGCTTGCAGTAACAGACCCCTAACACTTCACCAGTCTAAGAGAAAGTATCAGCTAAGTATATGTTACACCTACCCCATCACAACCATATTTGTGCATGGAAATTTAGGTTCTGTTCTTAGTTATGGCAGCTTTAAAAATATTTATGATAATATATGCGTTAGAACTTTTTAGAGCATGTGTGTGAATAAATTCATTTCATCCAATTTGAATTAGAATACATTGGTATAACCATTACCTTAATTTCTTTAAAAATATACAAATAAATCTCACAGCCCGGCCGGTGTGGCTCAGTGGTTGAGCGTCGACCCATGCACCAAGAGGTCACCGGTTCGATTCCTGGTCAGGGCACATGCCCAGGTTGGGGGCCAAATTCCCAGTGTGGGGCATGCAGGAGGCTGCCAATCAATGTTCTCTGTCATCGATGTTTCTATCTCTCTCTCCCTCTCCCTTCCTCTCTCTAGAATCAATAAAGAAAAAGAAATTTTTTTAACAAAAAAAAAAAACAAATCTCACAGCCACATTATAAAATAATCTCTTTCAATTCTTACCAATGTAATAATTACTTTCCAGAAAATGGAATTAAAACACACAAAGTAATCAATGAGCTAACTCCTAGTGGCAATTCAGACCAAATTCCAATTTATTGAACTGACCAATTCAAAGCTTATTTTTAAACTGCTGACATATATGTAAGCTTCCAGTAATGGAGGAAAGGCCATTTTTATTTTGGTGTGGACAGGAATCATGGGGAGTCACATTTCTGCACAAAACAGTTACTTAAAAGACTAATGCCCTGGCCTGTTTGGCTCAGCGGTTAGAGCATTGGCCAGCGGACCAGAGAGACCCGGGTTCGGTTCCCGCTAAGGGCACGTACCTCGGGTGCAGTTTGTCCCCGGCCCCGGTTGGGGTCGTGTGGGGTCGAGTTGATGTGTCTCTCTCACATCAATGTTTCTCTCTCTCTCTTCCTCCCTCTTTCCCTCCCGCTCTATCTGAAGATAGATTCAAAAATGTCCTCGGGTGAGGATAAAAAAAAAAAAAAAAAGACTAAATAATCTACCATTTTTAAAGGCCTTTAGGATTTGTTAACAGAAGGGTTACCCACACACATGCTGAGAAGTCACTTTACTAGGACTGCATGAGAGGCAGCAAAACCAGCGTCTGCATGGTCTCACTGCCATGGTTTTAACCCAAAAGCTGGATGATATCAATTCAAACTGGCCATGGGCAATAACAATCTTAAGCTGAAAATCCACTTACAACACCAATTTCAAAGTTTAAAAAACTCTACTAAACTAAAACAAAACTAATCTACATAAAGAGTTGTCCGAGCGTGGAGAGTCATCTCCCTCCCCCCTATAGCTAGGTAAGTTCAAGGTGTATTTTCGGTTTAACCTAGTTTCTCTTTTTTTCATCACTAAACATTCTATTTTGATGTGCAGTGCCCTGGACTTCCTGTTACTACATCTTAATATTCTCCTGAAAATCATGACTCATTCTTAAGTCACAGAGAAACTCATCAAAATCCCAAATTTCACATCACATATGAATTCAGTCTTTCAGGAGGGCAGCATTCTTAGAACACTACTTGGCACCACAAAGACAAAAACACTGATTAAGTACATGCTGAAATTATGTCAATCTACTGTTTGAATCAACACATTTATTAGATCAATAAATACAAGTGTTATGTGTGGTCATTTTGGTCTTTGTACTAGTTATTAAAACGTTACATGATATGTTAAGTGAAAATAAGTTACAAAACAGAAAGTATAGTGTGATTGCAATTAAAACTGTTATGTGTGCGTGTGTACACATATGCATTTTAATTGATACTTTCACTTTATTTGGCAATTTTAAAATAAGTGAAATCATTATTAACCCATTTATGTCCCTTTTTATGTCATTATGATCTCATGGGTTTTAATGTATTTGATATGTTTTCGCCTTTAGGTTTACTTATTTTTTTATTATTAATTTATTTATTTTTGTTACAGATGTTTCTCCTTTTTCCCCCATTGACATCCTCCTCCTGGTCCCGCCCCCCTCCTCACAGCATTGTTGTCTATGTCCATTGGTTATGCATATATACATATAAGTTCTTTGGTTTATCTCTTCCCTCTCTCCTGCCCCCCCTTCTCTGAGGTTTATCAGTCTGAACCTTACTTCTGTGTCTCTGGGTCTATTTTGTTCATCAACTTATTCTGTTCATTATATTCCACAAATAAGACACACACATGCATTTTAAAAAACCAGAAAAAATATACACCCAAACGTTAACAGTGGGATTATGGGATATGTTTATTTTTTTCTTTGTGGCTTTCTAAATCTTCCTACAGTAATTCACATTAATATTTTTGTAACAGAAAAACAACTAACCTTTAGAAAATGTTGTTATGCTAGTGTGATTTCAAATGGATTACAATGGAAACATTAGGGCAAAAAGGCATTATGGATAACTAGGACATAAAAATAAATAAAAAAACTCCTGCCTGAAACACAGAAAAATCTGACAGGAGTGGGGTCCTTCATTCAAATGACCTGGGCCACTCATAGTATGTGTAGGTGCAGGCCCTTAAGAAGGGGCAGAAGCCAGCAGCCAGCAGCCAGGGCATAGCCAGAATGGATGGAGGAGAACCAAATTCTTTTAAAGTTTAATGAGGAACCCCAGGTCTGGGAAACATGGAGATGGCTAGATCATTCTCTAGGGCTGCAAAGGAGCAAAGCTATTAATTAGTCAGCAGTAACTCACCATCAGTGAAAAAAAGACTATTCCATGAGGTCACATCCTTGGGGGTTTTTTTGGTTTTTGTTTTTGTTTGTTTGTTTGTTTTAGTGTTTCGGGTTTGTCAATAGGTAATGCTTTGCAGTCATACTGGATTTTGAATCAGATAGATATATAAATACAATTGGGTAGCACAGAACATGCAAAATTCAATATCTGACAACTAAGAAAAGAAAATTTAAATTTATATGCACTGCCTGGAAGTCCTTTAAAACCAATTTCAGAAAAATAATAAAATAAAAAATAAATAAATAAAAAAAAGAACTATAAACCAAAAAATAAATAAATAAATAAAACCAATTTCAGGAAAAGATCCAAGTTCCAAAAAGTTATTACAAATATAAATTTCAATATATGATCTCAAAGTTACATTTACTGTATACTAGCAGTTTTGAATTATTAATTTTTTTTAAATAAGAAAAAGAGGAGGTCTTTAGGAACTGTTTAGGAAATTTCAAAATTCAAATGGGGCTGGGGAAAAAAATCACTACTCTCTCCTATCTGGGCTATTGCATTCTGGTCCAAAAATCATTAGTACCAGTGTGTGAGGTTCAGAGATCATCTAATTCAGCTCACAAAGGTACACCATCATGATGTCTTAACTTACATGTCATGCTATTGCATATTACTGACCAAAAAGAGAAAGGGAGAGAAAATTCATGTATATGTGCTATATATGTGGCAGAAAAGTACAACTGGTGAGTTTTAAATGTCCTCGTCATTGAATGAATGCATGTAAAAGAGTTATCATCATCATTATTAATGTAAACAAGAGTTGCTCAATCTGGGCACTACTGACAATTTGGGTGGAAAATTCTTTTGGGGGGGGGGGCTGTCCTGTACATTGTTGGATGTGTAGCAGCGTCCCTGACCTCTATCCACTAGATGCCAATAGCACTCCCTCTGGTTCTGACAACCAAAACGTCTCCAGATACTGTCAAATGCCCTCCCCCCAAAGGCATAATTACTCCCAGGTGAGAACTATCCAAATAACTTATTGGAATGAAGACTTCTAATTACCTCCTTTTATTTGCAAGGAAATGGAGTCTTGAGAGAATATTTACAACCTCCATCCTTAAGAAATGCTCATGTAGAATGTGCAAAGCTTTTTTTTTCCTATCTATTTATTGTAAAGCCTGTTACCCTATTCACAGCTCTCAATGTGACAATTAAAACCTGTAAGCACCTACTCTGTGCCAGGCACAGTGTTAGGGACATCCTGTACTCATGTCCACTGACTCACAACCTGGTCAGGCTGGTTGCACTGTTTTTAGGACATGCTTTGCCACCATAAAAGACATACCAACACCTTAGAAACCTTCAAGACAGCAGTGCATCCTTGTCAGTAAAGGAGCCCAACAGTTTCGATCGGGTTCCTTCAAACTCTTTACCCTTTTTAGTAATTCTACATATTTCCATCATATAAAGGTTTTAAAAGGAAGAAAAGAAAGCCAGAAGGCCCTTGCTATATTTGGCATAGAAAGACCATCAGGGGCTTTTGCAGGCAGGATCATTACTGGAAACTCTAAAAACACTTATGGACAGTCTCCTTAACTGTCTGACCCACGTGCCCTCCTAACACAATTTGTATTTTATAATCCCCATAAATTGAAACTCATAACTGACCTTTCCCAAATAAATGTGTCACGGACAGAGAGAGAAAGGGAGACAGATCAGAGGGTATTTTGTTTGGCAAGAAAGCAACGAGGCTCAGAAACCGATTTGAGCTCATTAATAGATGCCTGGAACATGCTTGGTTTCCCATCTCCTCCGTGCTTCCCCCCCCCCCCCCCAACAAAGACTGAAGCTCGGACGCGAGAGGATGGGTGTGTTGAGCCGCTTAGGCAACAGAAACTTCACACACTCAACTGGGAAAGAAAAACCTGTAAGTCTGAAATCCAAAGTGACTTCAAAGTTTTCAAAGACACTACCCTGAAAAGGTTCGGCTGTGGGCTGCGCCTCGGAGTAAATAAAGCCGTAACTTGTCTCCCTCTCCAGCGCAGGGCTCGCCCGCCTGACGGTGGCTGCACAAAACCCCTCCTGTGCGGAGCAGCGGAAACTCCTAATGAGATTAGTTGGTGTGTGTGCAGACATTACTTAGCAATGACTAAAGGGGCTCTCTCTTCCTGCAGCAGCCAGTGGAAAATTCAGGGAACTTTTTCCCCCTGCAGCAGCAGAATCCCTTTAACCCTCTCCCCAGCCAACTCCAAAAACAACTCAGCCTCCCCCAACCCCCCCCCTCCCGGCTGTGGTGCTGGGGGGAGTTAAAGACCGGCCAGGGGCTTCCAAAAGCGGGAGGGTGGGACGCGGCCGGCGGGGAAGGGGCGGGGGACCCCTCCAACACTACAAAGGAAACTGTAAAAGGCACAAATACATAAACCTGAGAAGGAGCAAACCACAGTTTCTTTGTGAGCTCCTCTAGTGAGTCATTTTCAAGATGCTGTCTGCTGCCAGTTTCAAAGCGGAAGCGCATGGCAATTAGTCTTGCAGTTTCCAGACAAGCCAGAAACTCTCCCGACACTCGTTTTATTTTTTTATTTTTTTCGAAAAAGCCCCTTTTGCTGTTTCTGAAATAACATTTCTTGCTTCCACCCCCACCCGCCGCCTAACTGCAGCTTGTCCTCAGGATGATTCAGTTCAGAAAACATAAAACCGAGACCTCTTATTTTTCTTTTTTTAACTCTCCAAAATTTTTTATTTCCCCCTCCCCAAAAAGTTACAGTAGCATTACAGGCCAACATTCCGTTGGAAGCTGAAGAGCCCCTTCCTAAAAAGCTGGGCGCGCCAATACCATTTACTGTCCTGTCCTCCAGAACAGTGTCCAGAAAAGACTCCGCCGGCCTTTAAAGGTCCGGCTGGGCGTGCTCCTGGGGCGGTGACCCGGCGGGGGTCACCTGCCGAGCGAGTGGACACAGACCCCAGCCCTGCGTCTTCGCTCCGCACGCCCTCCGCCGCCCTCTCCATCCACGTCTCCCTTCCAGAACGCGAGCATCAATGCCCACTGCCACCCCAAGGGGCGCCCCAGCTGGCAGGTCAGCGGTGGTCCAGCCTCCAGGCACGCAGCCTGCTCCAGTCACCGTTCCTCCTAAGGACCCCAAGTCTCACCGTCCCCTACTCCCCAAGAGCGCCCCTCCTCTGGGCTCTCAAGCGAAGCCCCAGGGCCGGTTGCAGCCAGCGCAGGGTCGCCGCAGCCCCCAGCCCGACGCGCGGAAGAGCGTGGAGCACCCCGCTGGGTGGGCGGCGGCGCGGCCGCAGGAGCATCCCGGGTGCGCCCCCTCCCCGCCGCCGCCCCCAACCCCGGCCCGCAGCTCACCCCGCGGCGCCCACCGCCCAACCCCCACAAAGTCAAAGAAAAGAAAGGAAAAAACACCCCCAACGAAACTTTGCAACTGTCCCAGCAACAGGCAGAAGCCCTGCTACCTACCCAGATGTGGGGGAGCTTTCAAGATCCTTCTTCGGGGGAATTTCTAGGAGGAACCGGGCGAAAGCCCCCGACTTTCCATGCTGACAGGCGTCTGCAGACGGTCTGTTGCTCTTGTAATGAGATCCTGATTTTCTCCCCCCCTTTTTTTTCTTTCTCTCGCTCCTCTTTTTTTTTTCCCCTCTGGTGTGTGTGAGAGCAGGAAGTTGGAGCAGTCAGGCCGAGCCGGCTCACTTCCTTTACTGCATTATTCCCCAGGCGGTGTGCAGTCTGTGTAAACAGGCTTTTCCGCCCCGCGCCGCGCGCCCGGGCCGCGGCTGTGCGCCGGGGCTGGCCGCCCAGGCCCGCGCATACTCCGCTTCCTCGGCCCCGCGCGCTCGCCCGCACCGCGCCGCGCGCCCCCGCGCCCCCGCCCGCCGCGCGCCCCGCTTCCTGCCCGGCCACCCCAGGGGAGGAGCCACCAGACCCTACGAGTCTCTTAGCGGCCGCAGCCCCTCCCCACGAGGGGCGGGGGTGCAACTCGGCCAGAAACCCAGGGAAGCCGTTCGCGACGCGCTGGGGCGATGACCCTCGGTTGGGGCGGAACCGGGGATCCCTCTCCTCCCCTGGGGGGGTCCCTGCGCTGGGGACCGCGCTGGGCACTGTAGTGGGGTCGAGCCCTACCCAGTTGGCCTAGGTGGGGAGGCCCGAAGTGGGGAGGCCGCTCAACTTGCTGTTTTCTGTCCGCTGGGATGAGAGTTGTGGGGCAGGGGGGCATCGGGAGTGGGGTTCAGGATTTGGTTGCTCTGGGAAAGGGCTGTTTTTATCGTGGGTGGGGGCGTGATTGCTTAGGATGAGATGTTGGATGTGCAGAAAAGGAGGCACGGTTTCTGTCTGGGGATGGACACAGTTCCTGTCTGGGATTTTTTTTTAAAAAGCCAGGGCTCAGAGTAGGGGGCCCACTTTGGGGAAAAGGATGAAAAGCCATAAACTGGAAGCCAGGATTCTCCAGAAAGAGACCTTTCTGGCCGCTCACTATGGCCTCCCACAGGCCAACCCTTTCCTGCCCGCTAAAGGAGCTTCGGAGGGAAATGAGCGACGACCACAGGGGCCGAGTGACTGAAGAGGCTCTGTGGTCTCAAAACTGGACCCCACACGACAATATCCTTCAGGGACAGCCCAGCTCAGAGGGCTCAGGCCCACCTCAGACAGGCGAGCTTGCCCGCTGCCCTGAGGCTGAGAGGAAGGGGAAGGGTGCCGGTGGAAGAGTCCCTAACCCCCAGCCCTGGCTCCAACACCAACTGCTCCCCTCCATTCCCAAGCCTGCACCCCTTGGCAGCTCGGACCAATGGTTCTCAAACTTCAGCGTGCACCAGCTTGGGGGTGGTGGGGGGAGGGGGGCCTCATTAAAACACTGGTTGCCAGGCCTCAACCGCCAGATTCCTGATTCAGTAGGTCCTGAGACGTTTTCAGCCCCTGGCTAACTTGAGAATCACCTGGGGAGTGTTTTGAAAACTATTTATCTCCATACACAACCCAAACCAATTAAGTCGGATTCCCTGGGGGCAGGGCGTGAGTACTTTTTAAAGGACCGCATTCTAAGACTTCCTCCACTTATTTATTTGTTTATCTTTGTAATCTTTCAGAAAGAGTATTTGTTTACCAACTGTGGGCCTCTAAAGGCCAGGGTTGTATTTTGTATCTAGCCTTATCTAGTTAGTACCAGCCCCAACCAGGCGCTCCTGACTGAGCACCTGACTCAGAGGACAGCCCAGTTCACATTTGCTTCCTGGCTGGTGTGGACAGTTCACTGAGAGGTGTGACAAGGCCCACCAGACCTCTGAGAGGGGGGGGAGTAGAGCCCCAGGAGACGGTATGGGGAAGAGAGCTGTTGATCAACCCCTGATTTTCCACAGCTAATTTTCCACTTTAGGGATTATCGTTTTAATTCCTAGTAGGCTTCTCCTGTCACTCAGCAGAGCTCACTTCGTGTCCCTGTATCATCCAGCTGGCGGTGGACTGGGAGAATGTAAACTTATTTTATTATCCTTATCCGGGAGAAATAAAATCTCTTACACACAATTAAGAACACCATGTTGCTTTATTTTTAAAAGTATATGACAAAGCCAAACATAAGTATATTTTAAATCAGTGGCTTTCAATGCTTTTTATTGTATTTTTTCAGAACAAATCTTTGAAATACTAATATGTAAGACAGAAAGGGTGTATGTGTGTGTTTTTATCAGGCTGTTTAATTGCTTTGAGGAAATGCCTCCTTGTCTAAAGCACTTCTGAAACACTTATGGGTGGCCTTAGCATTTCCCAGACCAAATGAAGAACTCAAGTTTTTCTGGTGTTTTAAATCACCAGTTTTCAACCAGTGTGCCGTGGCACACGGGTGTGCCGCAAGAATTTTTAAAACATGCAATACCTGACTATTTAGTCAGGAGCACTGAACTCTTTTCCCTTAGACTGTCAAATAAATAATGACAACAGCCATCTGGTGTGAATGAATCAAAATTATACCTTTTTTTTGTCAGATTGGCAAAAAAAATTTTTTTTGGTGTGCCACAGAATTTTAGTAATTAATTTATGTGTGCCATGAGATGAAAAAGGTTGAAAATATTTTTGATTGTCCACACCAGCCCTTCATATGAATGAGTAATTCAGAGCTGACTCTGCTCTTCCTAAAGGCACGGGAATAACTTTTAGTTGTCCACAACTTCTGTCCTTTGCATTCTAAGGGAAAACTGCCGTCTTAGCTTGGGCTGCTATAATGAGTACCACAGACTGCGTGGCTTAAACAACAGACATTTATTTCTCACAGTTCTGGAGGCTGAAAAGCCCAAGATCAAGGTGCCAGCAAATTTGATTCTTGGTGAGGACCCGCTTGCTGGGTTGTAGATGGCCATGTCTCACTGTCCCCACATGGCCTGTCCTCGGTGTGTACATGTGGGTGGAGAGAGAGAGAGAGAGAGGAAGGGCACTTATAAAGGGCACTAATCTCATGTTAGCCCTACCCTTATGACCTCATCGAAACCAAATTACCTCCCGAAGTCCCCACCTCCTAATACCATCACATTGGGGTTAGGACTTAAAGGGGAATTTGGGGGAGACACAAACATTCAATCCAATAACAACTGCTAGTTGTCTTTCACGCTTTCCTTCCCACTATCAAAAATCAACCAAGAGGTGTGGCATTTAGTATTGCATGATCCACACTCCTTTTTCTAGCTTTTGTTGCCAAACAGACAGGAGTTAGGATTCTATGGATTCTTAGTAAGATTTCTTTAGGAGCCCTTTATAGCGGGTGACAGGGCCTAGGGTCATTCATTTCTTCTGGCCAAGAGAGGCTCTCTCAGCTTTGAGGAGAACAGCAGCGATCTTACCAGAGGTTGGAGTTAGCGTGGTGTGTTGGAGGGTGCTTGGGGCAGGGTGGAGGGTGGTCAGCCCAACTAAACTCTACGGATGCAGTGTGGAGGAAGGATTGGTCTCCAGAAGAAAATCAAAGCCCTGGTTCCAAAAGAAGGAGTGTATTAGCTTTTGCTGAGATAATACTATGTAACAAACAACCCCTAACCTCTGTTTAGGGTTAGCACAGGCTCACTTTGACTCACAATCTATTGAGGAAAGCAAGTCATTTGGACAAGTCTAAAGTCTGTGGGACAGGGAGAAGGATAGGAAGGGAAGGGAGAATTCTAAACAAATAATACAACCTACCACAAGAATATGGATGCTAATATACAAAACAACACATCTCAGGTCCCTCATACTTTAACGCTCCACAATGTATAACAGAGTGGGATGCTATGAAAGGTAGTTAAAAAAAAAAAAAACAGATGGGTGAGGAAGCATGATTAGATAGGACAGGGCAGGAGAGAAAAAATGAGTTTTAGAATATATCAAATTAAAGTATTCTAGAACACAGTAGAACAAGTAATATATGAAACTTATGAATTGATGGTATTACGTTTATGAATTGATGAGTTTGGGTAGAAATTCAAAAGTGGTTTGCCATCATTACTTCAAGGACTACCTCAGTGTTGAAGGAATGTGGGTAGGAGTTGGGAATGGATAGCCAAAGCCTGATGGGAAGGTAGCCCACTCTGGTGGAAAGTATATATTTGGAAGCAGGAATTTTGGGATCCAGTCCCATACTGACCTGTTTTACTTATGTGACCTTGACTAAGTCACTCACCCTCTATGAGCCCAAGTGAGCATCAATTTTTACTGATTTTTACAGTGAATGCCAATTTTACATTAAAACAATATGTTATGGACTAGGATTCAAAAACTTTTGTGAACTTCTTTTGAAAGAGTATTTAAAAGAAATTTATAGACTTGCAGGCAGACCCCCTGGGAGCCTGTGTTCTCCCTTTTGTGTTGTTAGAGGTCTTTCAGTGGGCACATTTGAGAATCACTAATTTGGACCATCTTTTTTGCCCTCAGACTGGTCATCTAGAGGCCAGGGTTGACAAACTACAGCCCACAGGGCTGGCTGCCTGTTTCTATATGACTTTTGAGTGAAGAAGAATTGATTTTTTCCTTTTTAAAAACAATGTTTAATTGTGGTTAAAAAAAAAAAAAAAAAAATTTACCATCTTAATCTTTTAAAGTATACAGTACAGTAGCATGTTAAATATATTCAGGTTGTTTTTGTGCAACCGATCTATACAACTTTTTCATCTTGCAAAACCGAAATTCTGTACCCCTTAAACACAACTCCCATCCACCTGTACCCTAGCCCTGACAAACACTATTCTACTTTTTTCTTTTTGTGAATTTGACTACTTTAGATAACTCATATAAATGGGATCATACAATATTTACCTTTTTGGCTTATTTTTCTCAGCCTGATGTCCTCAAAGTTTATCCATGGTATATCATATGACAGAATTTCCTTCCTTTTCGGGGCTTAATAATGTTCCATTGTATGTACACCACAATATTTTTTAACCAGTTCATCTGTTGATGGACATCTGTGGACATCTGGGTTGCTTCCACTCAGATGTCAATTTACATTTTTAAATGGTTAAAAATAAATCAAAGAAAAAGTAATATTTTGTAACATGTAAAAATTATATGAAATTCAAATTTGTGTTCATAAATAAAGCTTTCTAGGAACACAGCCACACTCTGTCACTTACACATTGTCTAATGCTACTTCTGCACTGCAAGGGCATGGCTGAACAGTTAAGACAGAGACCACAGGTCTATAAAGCTGAAAATATTTACTTTGTGGCGTTTTACAGAAAAAGTGTCTTCACCACACTATTGTCTGTGTCCATGGGCTATGCATATAAGTATATATTATAAGTTCTTTGGTTTATCTCTTCTTTTCTGTATACACACACACACACACACACACACACACACACACACAGTCCCAAGATAGGTCAGTCTGTTCCAGGCCTCATGCCTCAGGACTTATTTCATCAGTGTGGTGAAGGAAGGGGGCGGGGGGCGGCAGGGGTAGGGGCTGGAAGGAGGAGAGGAAAGGGGAGAGGAAAATGGAGGACATCTGTAACATTGTCAATTTTATATATATATATAATAAATAAATAAACCAGGGGTACTGCTCACAGGTCAAATACTCTCCTCTACCTATTTTTGTATGATCCATGAGCTAAGAGGGTTTTACATTTTTCAAATGAGTGAAAGTGATCAAAAGAATAATAATACTTCATGGTATATGAGAATCGCATAAAATTGAAATAAAGTTCTTGAGTAAAGTTTTATTGGGTCACACACACAAAAAGTATGTCAACCCTGGCATAGGCTGTTGGAGACAAGGGAGGTTCTGCCCTGTTTTTTGTTTGATTTAAACTGCATTTTCTTTCTTATTCCAGAGAAGATCCTTCCTTGCCATTGGGTAAAAACCTTGGTGTCTTTAACAAACATCACATCCAGGAACTTTATCTTCAGAGGAAATCGAGTCATTGTGCTTTATTTCATTCCTCTTACTTGGTCTTCTGATGAGGTGCAGCCTAGCTGACTGGCGTTGTCCCAATCCCTTAGACTGCCTTCCAAGCCTTTCTGTGGCCTCAGAACAGACCCGGACCTTTGTTTCTGGTGGTTCCCAGCCCTACTTACACATCACAACCACGTGTTCCAGGACCTCACCCCTGAGATTCTGAAGTTGAGCCCAGGAGTCGGCATTTCTCCAACGCTCTACCCAGGTGACCCTTGTAAATATCTTACTCATCCTTTAGACTCAGCTCAAACCCCACCTCCTCCAAGAAGTCTTCCAAGGTCCACTAGATAAAGTTCATGGCTCATTTCCTTTGCACCCTCACTGCATAGTGTTTGAACCTTATGGCTTAGCATTATTTATATACCCATCACTCCCCCACGCATCCTATATCTAAATCCCTAATGCCTGCCAAAAGAAGGCTAACATTTTTTTAAATCAATCATTTCATTGATAATAAAAGGAATGATATAAATAAAATTTTGTAAATGATATTATATAGTACTAATTGAACATGTAAACAATCACCAGGAGGGAGAATAATCAATGCCATTTGGAAGGAATTAAAACTGATTCCAGTGAAGGAATAAGAAGTACAGATTGTCAGTTACACAGTAGTCATGGGATGTAAAGTACAGCGTAAGGAATATAATCAATAATATTGTAAGAACTATGGTGTCCGGTGGGTACTAGACTTACTGGGAGGGGAATCACTTTGTAAGTTACATAAATGTCTGACTACTGTGCTCTATTCCTGAATCTATATAATACAGGGGTGGGCAAAAGTAGGTTTACAGTTATAATACAAATAAATAATACAGTAATTATTAAATAATACAAGAATAAACTGTTTCACGTACTCACAACTGTAAACCTACTTTTGCCCCTCCCTGTATTATATGTCAACTGTAATTGGAAAAATTTTTTTCTTAAAAACCTGATTCCAAGCTTCAGCTTTTTAAAATTCAAAATTGATTGAAATCCATTAATACTTTGTATCTCTACATTTACCCCAAATCCACATTGTACTATTAGAAAGGAAGGGAGATGAAAACATGGTGATAGGGTGTCACAGTTCACTATTCTTTGCTGTGTCACAATAAAGGATGACAAAAAGTAAAGAGAAGGAACCCAGGACGAAGAGGCAGAGAAACTGCATGGAAGGGCGGGTTCCTTCACTAACTTGTCCTATTGCCTTTCTTAGATTCAGCCTCTTCCCCCATAAAACTGTAAACCAAACGTGTAGGACAAGAGAGTGTCTAAGACCCTGACATGCTGTGTAGGTCTTGGATGGTTCTCAGCATGGGTCACCCCCAGCACAGTTATTCATAGCACTTGTCCCTAGGAAGCCCATGGTCACAGAACCCACTCAGCAGAAGGCTGGGGCACTTGAACCTGTCATCTGAAGCAGAGGATTGAAAACTTGAACTCCGACCCACAGTGGGAAATTAAGTTTACATAAAACCCAACAAACACATTTATGCAATTGAAACAGGTTTCACAAAACAATCATTCTGTTCTTCTTTTACCTTTACTGTGTGTGACCTATTCCGATATTTTCTATCCTGTTCTATTTGTTTAGAAAAGTTGGTTGCAGCCCACCAATCTGAGCCATGAATGGTTTGAGATGCACAGATTGGAAAGCTGAACATCGAGGGTAGTGGCGGGATAGAGCACAGAAAGCTGGGATCACAGAAGCCAGATGAGGCCATTGGAGAACTGGCATAATATAAAAGGGAGAGTATTCAGCTGTGTATGTGTGAGTCAGTGTCCTTAGCACTCCCTACATTTTCACATTGTCTACCATTTCACCAAGCACTTTCCCAGTTCTGTCTTCCCCAAATGTGATGTTTAAAAGACACTTTCGAATGTCCTAGCTTTGTTTATCACTGGCTTGATTTATCAGTCAGTCAGGCAACAAGTTTCTTAAGGAGCTCTCACTGTGTACACAGTCGGCTGCTCTGCTGATCATGGTGGGACATGCGCTGTTCTTAAGGAGGGCACGTGTCAAGGTCAGGCTGTCACCTGGGAAAGGCTGATTTGGCTGGTGGCCCATGGATAGTATCACCTTGGTGATGGTCTGAGCCTCAGCTGACAGGTTCAGACAGTGGACCCACAGCTCTGAGCATGACCATTGGCCTTGGGCCTCACCACACAAGGCCTCATATTTAGCTTTGTTATTATCACCAAATGATCTTATTCATACAGAACAGAGACAGCCAGACGAAACTGAAAGTAGAAGGTGGTCATCATATCTTTCAGTGTACATCCTATCCACTAACCACACTGCTCAGATGGCACTAAGAACTGGTATTTCTGTGGGTCCTTAATGATATTGTCACTAGCACAATATCACATTGTGTTTTGTATGTTAACAATTAAAATGCATTGCAAGATTTATAATTGCCTTTTGTTTCGTTTTTAATATACCCAGACCCTCAAAAAATGGCAGTGATCCATGCCTTTCTCAACTTTGAGAGGCCCGGCCTTCAGGGAAGACCAGATTCTTGGTGACACAATTTTCTTGGAACATCTGCAAGTGAATTTACTCAGAACGGAGAGCATTCCTTTCTCAAAATGACTGACATGCTTGCCCCTCCTGTCCAGAGGACCCATTAGGTAACCAGGAAGCCAAATTAACATTTGAGAATTTGTTGCTTGGTGATCAACAATGAAAGCATCATGAGATGAAAATCTTATCATAGAGGGTCCTCTCTGGAAACCAGAAAGTCCCCTTTTCCCACAGACAATGACCTTCATTCTGCTGGGTACTCAAGCCAAGGATGACCTGTCTCTTTGTGCTCTGATCTGACTACACCCAGTTCTGTTCGAACATTCTTTCTTTAGACATTAAACTCCATTCAAGCTCCTCCCGGAGACCCTGAAGATGTCTGTCGCTTCCCATCCCATACCAATTTAATGTGTTTAGTTCAGTTTTCTGAAAGATAACTTACAAGCCCCAGATTGAACCTCCCCCTAGGCCACACATTCCCAACATGACATGGTACAAAAAGAGACACCGTGCCTGACCCTGAGGACTTGCCAAGCTAAAATGGTAGGTTAAACCAAGAAACCCATCCTAGAAAGGTAAATTGGAGACAACATAACTTAGTTCAACAGCCTAGGCTCTCATTCCAGCCCTGCTTTGTGATTTTGGGAAAGACAATCTCCTGTCTGGAAAATGGTAGGCCTGAGTTGGCAGGTGGTTCAAAAAGCCCCTGGTGACTGGAACCCACTCATTCATTCATTCATTCATTCATTCATTCATTCATTCATCAGATATATCAGGGACTACGATACAACTAAATGGCAGGATGAGTAATACATGATTCCTGCCTTCAAGGAACTTCCTATCTATAGCTTCTAGCTCTAAAATTTTACCCTTTGATACATGATGATAATCAGAAAAATTTATTAGCATAGGGTAGAATGACCATCTTAGTAAGGCCACGAGCTACATGGAAAGAACTCCCACAGCGAAGTTAGATGGTCCTAGGTTCAAATTCAGTTCTTTGACCTTGGGCAAGTTCCGTTATCCTTTCAGGCTCCATTTCCACATCCATAGAATGGGCATAATAGAATCTATTTGGAAGTATTGGGAGGATTAGAGCTAAAATACACAAAGTACCCCCACAGAGTTAGCATTCAATAAACCATCTTTCCAGTTCCACTTTTGACCCTCAGCATCTATTCTCCATCCAAGCAGCCAGAATCATCTTTTAAAAACATAAATTGTATCATATTACTTAGAACATGTCCACGCAAATACATAGATCCCTGAGTCCTTATCATGGCCTATAAGGCCCTGTGCGCTTTGGCCTCTGCCTCCCTTCCTGCTCTGTCTTCTTCTCTCCTCACCACTTCCTCCAAGAGACCTATGCTTCTCCTTAGTTTTCTCAAATAAAATAAGCTGGTCCCAACCACAGGGCCTTTGCTCTCTTCATTTCCTGAAGAATTATTGGTTTCTCACCAACTGGGGATCAGCTGAAATGTCATGTTGTCAAAGAGGCCCAGTCCAGTCACCTCTATCACATTTTCCTGTTTACTTTTTACAACACCAGTCTCTTGTTCTCTGATTTGTTTTCTTGTGTATTCTCTGCCCTACCTCCCTCAAGAATGTAAATTCCCCATAGGCAGAGGTCTTGTTTCTCTTATTCACTGTCTCCCCCAAACTGAGGCAGTGTCTGGCGCATATTAGGAGCTCCATAAATATGTTTTGAATGTATGTTGTTGTTATTATTACCATTATCATCTGGTGGTTGGAATTTATCTGAGGAAAGAGTCCGCAGGTAATGTCTGAATCTTGAGCCAGAGGAGAAATCTACTGTGCCTGAAACTCAAAGCTGGAGAGGATGAGTGAATTTAGGAGACAGGAGGAAGGAGGGTGCGGATCCTGGAGGGGACTTTGAATGCAATATAAAGGGCTCTGGATCTGGGGCTAAGAGGCCTGCAGTCTAGGCCTAATTTTACCTTAAGCTCCTTCTGTTCCTTAACACCTCAGGCCTTAGTTTCTTCATGTGGATAATTTTTTAAAAAGTTGAACTCATTGGGCCTTAAAGGTTTCCCCAACTCTGAAACTGTGTGCCTTTAGGACAGGCCATTTCTGAAGAAGCCCGGAAGTATGTGCATGAGATGCTACCACAAAGCTGCTGAGAAGGGGGTGGTGGGTGAGCCCTTCTCCAGGAAGACCACTTGGATCCTATCACCCATCTGCTCCACAGCCAGACCTACTTTCACCACATCGCTTCCCACCCTGGGCCTGGAACATGGCAGCTGCTCACAGGGATTTGGCTGAATGAATGAATAAATATCCCTGGAACCAGCAGAGAGAGAGAGCTGACCACTCAGTGCCTCAGAAGGAAGGACCACTGAGTCACCAAGCCACTTACTGTCTTGCTCAGTGTCCTCCAAGCCAAGTCTTAACAAATGGTGGCAAGGAGTGTAAGGTCTAGTAGGTCTACAAACAACAGTGCAGGAAAGAGAAGGCCTTCAGGGTCAACAGCTAAGGGAGAAGAGGAGGAAATGAAACAGCCATATAACCTCTGTTTGAGTTCTCTGCAGCAAACCCTAGCACACAACTAAAAGACCTTGCAGTCCAATTCCTTTTTCTGAGTAATAAAATAGGATTCTAGAATGTCAGCTAAAAGGGGGCTATATCAGCTATCTACTCCTATGCACTTATGGGTTAAAGCAACATTTATATTCTTTCACAATTCTATGGGTCAGCAACATTGGCTGGGCTCAGCAGAGCGGTTCTTCACTGGTCTTGTCTGGGATTACTCCTGTGACTGTGTTCATCTGGCAACTTCACTGGGGTTGGAAGTTTCAAGATGATTTATGTACATGTCTGGAGGTTGGTGCTGGCTCCTGGCTGAGCCACATGATCTTTCCTCCTCGAGGAGGCTAGCCTGGCTTGTTCACATGGCCACAGTATGATTCCATGAGAGTGACTTAGACGAATATTATGTCACTTGTACTGCATTCTGTTCATCAAAGTAAGTCACAGGGCTAGCCCAGATTCCAGGGCACAGGAAGTAGATTCTACCTCTTTACAGGAGAAAAAGCAAAATTACATTGCAACGGAGGCAAATATGCAGGGATGGGAGAAATTGTGGCCCTCTGTGTAATCAGTCTACTGCAGAGGACTGGAGGCTCACATAGTCCTCTCACCAGAAACACGAGAAGACTGAGACATACATAGGCTAAGGGACTTGGTCAAGTGCAGAGAGGTAATGGCACATCCAGAACAGGAACCCAGGTGTCCAGCATCTCAGGCCAATGTTTTCACACTTCAAAAACCTCTTCCACCTGCAGCCTCTATCTTCTTTATCCAAACCTAGTGACAGAACCAGTCTTTGGAGCCATCCCTCTCCTCAGGCAGGTCTCCTTCTTTGGATTAGTCGACCCATACAATCACAGCACCAGGGCTCTGTTTCCAGGGCTGGCTGCAGCTGCCTTAGTTCTATGAGTCTCCCTAATAGGAAAGGAGATTCAACTTCATCTTCTGGTCCCTTGGGAGCCTTTCAGGTTCCCAGGCCATAGCTAGATTTGACAGCAAAATCTCATTTCATTGCATTCTGTTTCAGCCATTTAATAAAATAGTGCTTTGTTGTCGTGGTAATTTTTAAGGCAATATGTCTCTAGGATATCTTGGAAGGGTAGTAAGCCAATCCGTTAGACACAATGTGACTATGAAGAATTATTTCACCAAAATAGTTTCTAAAAGGGAAGGCTGGAGAGAATAATAATCATCATCTAATATTTATTGAGCTTTAATTACATCCAGGCACAAGGCTCAGCATTCACATGTATTAACTCACTTAATTCTCATAATTACCACGTACATGATACAGACATTATTGCTATCCCCATTCCTAAAACTGTCTTTCCGATGTCACTTTTGTGTCCAATTGCCAAATCCAAGGTCTTATTTACAATCTTTAATTTTTTTAACTCTGCAAAATTGGAAAATGCTTATCCATTCATCCATCCATCCATCCATCCATCCATCCATCCATCCATGCATTCTATTAGGTGACAAGAACTGGTCTAGATGTAGGCAATATAGCAGCAAACAAGTCAGAAACATTTCTTGCACTCATGGACCTTCCTGTCTAGTGGGATGGACAGGCATTGAATAAGTAGCAGCCAACAGGATGGTGTTACAAAGAGGGAGATAGTGAAGCCGTCTGAAAGGTGACTCTCTCTTCCTTTGGTTTCTGGACACTGGAACTCCAGATTCTAGTTCCTATTACTCTGATCACTTCTTTGCTGATTCCTTTTCCTCCATATGCCCTTTATTTTTCTCTTCCTCCATATGCCCTTTAAACTCTGACATTCCCAAAGGATTTGTCCTTATAGCTCTCTCTTTCCTCTTTCCCTGGTGGTGAACTCAACAGTCCTCTGTCAAAGTAAGAACATCTATACCTGTAGATAATTTTCATAAGTTTATTTGCGCCCAAATGATGACATATGCCAGGAAGCAAGATCTCAAATACTCCTGAGTATAACAGTTTTGCCGCTTCTTTTATGCATTTGAAATTAAGGAAGGAACCTAAGGAAGAGTACATGGATGTGGGAGGAAGCAAGTACTGGATTACAGGACAGTAAACAAGTGGTTGCGCTTTCAAGGGTTATTACTTGTGACATCTCAAGGGTATGTCAACCTAGATGCAATGGACAGGGCTTGCTTAGAAACCTCACCTTCAGGCCACAGCTCAAGCCAGCTCCTTCCTGAAAGTTAAAAGCCTAGGGCGTGAGTATCCACCACGACCTACCCATTTAGGAATTTATGATCAGATCACCCTCTGATGTTACTTTCCATAGAACCTCCTTTTTTTTTTTTTTTTTTTTTTGGCCATACCTTCGGCTTCAGCCATCACCCCTGGCTCCACCCAGGGTTTGGATCTTGCCTTCTCTCTGACATGACGTGCTTTACCCGGGAGCTCTCCTGAATTCTGTGGCTCCAACACCTGCCAAATACTCCCAAACCTGCTCATCAGTAACCTTACCTTTTCCAGCTCCCTATAGGACGTCATCATCAATGTATCCAGAATCGCACCTTGGCTGTTCATGCCTCCTTGCTGATATTTTCATTTCTGTCTTCATCTACCCTAGCCTTTCCACGGGCGAAAATCCCATTCCCCTCTATGCCACAGCTCACAGCCAGCTCCTTCCCAAAGTCCACCCCACCCTCTTCAGGTGGAGCCAGTCACTTCTTCCTCTGAACTGTTTTCAGATTTCCTCCTGGCTACTCCCAAACTTATCAACTTATAGAATAATTAGTCTTGGCCCTGGCCGGATGGCTCAGTTGGTTGGAGCGTCATCCTGCACACCAGGGTAATTAGTCTTGTTCATTTCTACATGCCCTATGTTTTGCACAGCAGTAAATGTCCAAATTCTGTTTATTGAGTTGTTGAAGTCAATTTGGATCTAGGAAACTTTAAAAATTCTTCAGTCAAAAGCAGTGCTTTTAAAAAAAATTTTTTTATTAATTTATTTTTGTTACAGATGTTTCTCCTTTTCCCCCCATTGACACCCTCCTCCCGATCCCCACCCCAATTCCCCAGCATTGTTGTCTATGTCCATGGTTACACATACACGCATATAAGTTCTATGGTGCTTTTTAAGGAGACTACAACACTTTTTTTTTAGCATTTCTGTTAGGATTAGCTGAGATCACCTGTCTCAGTCATGAGACCATGGGAATCTCTTTGCAGGCAACCCCCACCCCACATTTTGGCTTCTGTCCCTCAACACCCTCCAGTACCAATCATATAATGAAAATGTTTGTGGTCCAGAGTCATTCCGTTACCTAGGTCCATGCTTGGTCAATAGTTCATTCATTCATTTGTGTATTTACGTACTTATTTAACAAGTACTAATTGAATGCCTCGTTTGGACCAGGCATTATTCAAGGCAGAAACCCTGTCCTCAAGGAGTCTAAATTCTAGGGAAGGACACGGACAATAAACAAACAAAGAAATATCAGATTGGTAAGTGCTGTAAAAGGAATAAACTGGGTGATAAGATAGAATGTGAGTAGGAGGGGTGTCATTTTAGACAGAGGCACAGAGAGGTGCAGAAAAGAGAGGAGGGAAACGGAAGAACAAGAGCACTGTCGCAGGATAGGAACCGGCACGTCAGAGACACCGACAGGAGCGGAATGGGCATGGGGTGGAATGAACACTTGCGACAAGATGACATTGGAGAGGTGAGCAGGGGCCCGGTCACTTGGGCTCCTGCAGGCATGGAGGGTCTCTTGATTTTATTAAAAGCAAAATGGGGAGCCATTAAAGGAGAAACACAATCTGATTTATTTTATAAAAACAGCTCTCTGAAAAGAATGTAGGGAGGATGGAGTGAGAGCAGAAAGACCAGTCACAAGATTGTTGCAATGGCCTCGGGCAAGTGTGCTGGTGTCTTAGAGCAGACGCTGGGTGTAGAGAGGTGGCTCCTGTGGGCACCAGGCTCAGTTCTGTCTGCTCTTGCTGTCATTCCAAACCATCACACCGGCCCGGAGAGTTCTCAGTGATGCCACTGCGTGCCCGGTGCCCATGAGAAATCCACACGTGGTGGATGAGAGGTACCCAGAGTTGGCCAGGAGCCCGCACCCTCCTGTCTCTGTCTCTTTGTCCCCTTTTCTTCTGGCTCAGCCCCACAAGCAGAGCCGTATTCTGTGCCAGCCCTTCAGAAGTTTGGAGAGGTTGGCAGGGCACGGGAATACCTGCAAGCTGACACGGCTGCAGGATTTGGCAGGTGCGGTGGTGGTCTCTGCTCGTCCCAGCTGCCTTGGCCGTTGATGCCCACATCGATTTCCTAAGCTGCTGTCCCGATCTCGACTTATTCTTACACTCTCTCTAAACTGTGAAAACACAGTTTGTTAATGTTGTTGTTTTCCCCTTCAAAATAGAGGAGTGTTTTAAACCAATTAAACTCAGGCGAAGGCACTAGACACCTGTTAAAAGGAGCTAAAAGGTGCCCAATGGCACTGGCCTCAGCCCACCTGTCCGCCCACCTTCTCGCTCCTCCAGAGGACCAGCCTCCTTTCTCCTGGGGACCTGGTGCTCTCCCCTGCTTACCTAACTCCTCCTTCGGGTCTTTGCTGTCATATCACTTCCTCCCCGAGGCTGTCCCCAGGGCCGCCTGCCAGTCTGTGTTAGGTGCCCTGATTAAATGCATTCAAAGCACTCGGGACTTTTTCCTCACAGGACTCCCAACAATTATAATTACATACTTGCCCGGCAGGGTGGAGAAAGATACACTACAGCTCAGGTGTTTTCAACAGTAGTTTAAAAAATTTTTTGGTGACTGGTTTCATCTGCTCCCTCTTCTGCTGATGGTGGGGGTTGAAAAAGCCTTTAAACTTGACAATGAAAGGTAACAGCCTCTTCCAGTTCAAAACGATTTCTTTTCCCCAAGTAATTAGTTAATGCAAGGCTGGAGCTTCCTATCAGGGTTGCTTCCTTCCCTCTCAAGCACTTTCTGACAGTCCTCCTTCTCAAGATGGGGTCTGGCGACAGGGAGGGGCGGGTCGGGGCCCTGGGGGCATGGGCAGGGCCCTGGTGTGCTGCCCCGGGCTGAGGAGGCCCCCTGCCCGCCTGGTGTAGGTCTCTGAGGCTGGCCTTACCCAGTCCCTGCTCTGGGAGAGCCCAGGGAGCTCCTCCTGTCTCCACGTGAAGCTCGGCCCTTGAGGCCCCCGGGACCCCCAGGACACCTGGGCTGCCTGGGAGTTGGGAGGATCAGCTCCACCCTCCAGCTGTGGGCCGCAAGCCCACCCCCTGGCTGCTGTGATGCTGGGACCAGCTCAGCCCTCTGGGGAGTGTCTTGAGGAAGTTCTATATCATCTGCCTGCCACACAGGCCAAGAGGAAGTGGCGAGCAATTTCAGGTCCCTTTCGGTAGAAACCCACCCACCACCCTTTTGACTCCATTGTGGCTGCCCACGGTTTATGGGGTGCCCAAGAAAGAGAATTTCCTTTAGGTTTCAGGCAGAAAGCAGAGCCCAGTCTCCTGTGATCTGAACCCCTGCTTTGCCACCTGAACTTTTCTCATCCCTGCCCTGATGTTTGTTTAGGACAGGGGACCCAGTCTTCCTCTCCCTCCCTCTCCTCCTCCTCCTCCTCCTCCTCCTCCTCCTCCTCCTCGGGTGTGGGGCTCTCCCCTCCCCTTCAGTATTGCCAGCCCTGCAGCCCTGGGATGTGGTCTCTGCACAGTGTACAGCTCACGCTGACTAAAGGCCAGGATCCAGGCTTGCCTTCCCTATGTGAACGTAAGGTTGGAAATTAACCCCCCCACCACCACCACCCGACACACACACAAATTCTGCCTTTTAGGATTAAGTTCTTGTGGATTTAAAAATGGAGTCTGACCCTCAGAGCTGAGCATCCTCCCTCTCGGAATCCATCCAGTCATGCCAGGGGCTACATCGTTTTCAGGAAACAAAAATCATCTCAGCTTAAAGTTAAAAAAATAACTTCTTATTTTAGTAATTTGTGATGCTTTGCTGAAGGTCTATCTCTGTATCTCTTTTGCTCAACCCTGTTTTCTTTGTGACTAACATGTGTACCTGTGACTGAACACATCTATTTTGTCGTATGATATAAGTGAGTGATTTAACTTGATAATGAGCATAAAATGTCAAAATTGTCAGGAATCATAGAGGTTCTTTAATCCAATCCCTTTATTTTAGGAAAAGGAAGCTGAGGCTAGAATGATTAAACTTGTTGTTCAAGGTCACACCAATAATGGCAGGTGTGGGTCTTGAACCTCTCATTTTCCTACCCCCGATTTATTACTGTTTCCCAATTCCCCCAATTACCTTTGCATGGGATTTCATTTGCCTCTGTCTTCTAAGCCAAAATTATGTAATTTCTTAGAGAACTGGTTACTTCAATTGATTGATTTATGGAGGCAGACTCTCTTCCCCTTTCTTACTTTCTTCATCTGGCAGATAAATATATAGATATGTCATTTTCAGAATGGAAATAGTTTAATTTTCTACCATTACAAAAATCATACATACTCATTGTAATACAAAACTATAAAGAATGTTTTACACTGTATTCCTAACATTTAACATAGTGCTGGTAAGCACTGAATTCTTGTAGAATGAATATTAATAAAGAAAACAAAAATCATGTGTAATTGTGCTACCCAGAAATAATTATCATTTGTTCCGTATATATGCCTCAGTGTCCAAGCTTTCTATTTGTATCCACCTACACACATTAAAAATAGCATTAGATATTTATTTTTCTCTTATCGGATTCCTTAAACAAACACATCAGAATATATTTGAAAAAAATATGGCCCGTTCAAGGAGGTCACCTTGAGAGGCTATGCTCTTATTTCCAGGCTGTCCCTATTGTTAATACACTTATGGAATCGCCTTCCAACATTGTTGCTAATTATTTTCTTCTCAGTATGAACAAATATTCACCCTTTAATGGATTTTAATTTGGAACAAGAATATTAATTGAATAATGGTAAAAAGGTAAATTGTTACTGTTTTGGATCAAATAAAAAAGTGAATATAAAATATGTAATGAGATTGACTTTAACTGTATGGCTCATAAATTGCTTTAAAATTAGCCCCCACAAGGAGTGCCAAAATCTTTCTTGCAGGGGCATCATGGGAAAAGGTGCATATCTTCCAAGGGGAGCCCTTAGAAGGTGATGGTTTGTATCCGAATGCAAAAATTCCCACCGATGAGTTTTAAAAGATCATTATATTGATTTATAGTAATAGTTTTTATAACATTGGACTTTTATAGGAATTATTTGTAGGGAATTTAGCTTAATAATCAGATTGTTTTGTTTTTAATTAGAAAATTTAGGTCTTACATGATTTGGGTTGAGGGGATCAAGGGTTTTTCCCCAATTGTTACAAGCTTTCTCCTGTAGTTGCTTTGAATTTGCCTGTCATTGCTGTTTGTCTCCTCAGTTAGTATTTATTTTTCAGCTACTTAGTAACAATTCACAAGAAAAGTAAGCTCTTCACATACTCCTGCACATCCTAATATAAGTGTTAGAGCAAAAAGGGCATCTTGTCTTTAGGAGGAGTCGCGCTGAGGGTCACAAATGTCCACAGGGGCCAGGCAGGTCACAGAAATGAGTGAAGAGGGCCATGTGTAAGGAACGACAGTGCTAGCCTGATGACAAAGGCCAATGACTATCAGCCTCTGGTTGGAAGGGGACTGGGATTGGTGGGAACCGGGGAAAGCCAAAGAACACATCCCCACCTAAAGGGGCTGAATTTTACCTTGAGGGAGTGTAAGCTCAGGGTTATTATAACTGCTGATTTTTCATTCTGACAAGCTGTAAATCTGGATCTTTATCTTACCTCTCTTGATTTTCAAATGTCAGCAAATAATTCAAACATACCAGAGAGGCAGAGGAGCATAGCGATCAAGAACTTGTACTCTGGCGTCAGACGGCTTGGGTTCAAATTCCACCTCTGCCATTTATTAATTAACTGTGCCACTCGAAGCAGATTACTCACCTATCTGTGCCTTCGTTTCCTTATCTGTAAAATGGGATGGTAAGAGGAAGCCTTACTCTGGTTCAGATGGGCTTGCTATTCAAGGCCTATGGATTTCTAACTATATATGTTCAAAAAATTTTAACAATTAAATATAAACAATATTAATAAAATTATAACATAGCACAATTAAATATAAAAGCATTAATAAAATTAGAATATAACAAGCACATAGCATTATAAATAATGTGGACAATAAAAAAAATGGAAAATAGCCCTGGCTAGTTTGGCTCAGAGGTTAGAGCGTTGGCCTGCGGTCCGGAGAGACCCGGGTTCGGTTCCCGCTAAGGGCGTGTACCTCGGTTGCAGTTTGTCCCTGGCCCTGGTTCGGTCGTGTGGATGGCAGCCACTCGATGTGTCCCTTTCACGTCAATGTTTCTCTCTCTCTCTCTTCGTCTCTCTTCCTCCCACTCTATCTGAACAAAAAATGGAAAAATGTCCTCGGGTGAGGATAAAAAAAAAAAAAAGGAAAATAAATTCTAACATCCCAATCAAGAATACCAGCTTCTAAAATAGCATATTTAAACATGATGATTTAAGAAGAAACTTTCAAGAACAATTTGATACTTTTCTGTTATTTGGCCAAACTAGTAGTCCCCTGAGGGCAGGGGTATGTCCATCTTGGTTACTGTTATACCCCCAGCACCTGCAGAGTGCCTGGCCATGACAGGTGCTCAATGAATAGTTATTGAATGAATGCTTGAATGATGAATGAATGAATGAATGAATGAATGAAGACTGGAGAGAAGGCAGACACAGAACATTAGAGTGCAGGGGAGACCCAGGCTAGGTGTCCGCTAACCAGGAGTTGGCTGGCAGTTACCATGGATTCAGAATTCAGTTTCTGGGAAGCTACAGAAGGGAAGAAAGTTGGGAGTCAAGGTCCAGGAGTCTACACAGGGACAGACCAAAACAGGATCTCAATATCTAATAAGAAGCCCAGCATTGAGGTGCAAGCTTGGAAAGGAGTGGTCCTTGCTCACCCCCCCCCCCCCACCGCAAACTCCCTGTTTGGGTGCCTTTTGGATGTGGGGGCCCTTTTCCACAGGCAGCTACACCCCTGCATGGCCAGGTGGGGAACAGAGCACCTAGAGCCCAGGCAGTGCCCTTCCTGGTTCGTCACCCTGAACGTAACTCCACTGCTTGTTCCAGCCCCGTCTCACAGCCAGCCTTGGATAGAAGGACCCTTCCTGGTTCCTGCTGCTTCTCTTCAGTGGGAATTAAGAACATCCTGGGTCTATGCAGGACTTTAGGCTCAGGTCAGCTTGAGACTCAAAGACCCTTACATCACGTCTCTCTGTGAGTAGCTCCTAATTTAGAGCAACAGGCCCCAGACTGCTGGTCCAGGGAGGAGGGACTGTGGTCAGTGCATCATCGCATTCAGGGCCGTTGTGCCGCAGGCAGCCACCAGCGCATCTGCAGGGGTTATGAAAGCACTGAAGTGCTCTAAGCGACAACAGGGTTAACACCTGGCCCAGGAACGGGGCTCCCCAGCAGAATGTCCAGCAAGGTCTCCACGAGCTGATGACTGGCTGTGAAATGCACTGACAACCACCCTGATTGTCCATAAAATGGAACCTAATGTCTGGCACCTCATTATACGGGGTGGGCAGAAGTAGGTTTGCAGCTGTGACTACGGGAGACACAGAGTTTACTCTTGTATTGTCATTTATCAGTTAGTGTGTTCTTTTCCACACAAACTACTGTAAATGTACTTTTGCCCACCCCTTATAAATACATGAATAAACCAACAGGAGGGTGCAGGCAACAGCTTGTGTCGTGTGAACAGGTTCTCTCATCAACTGTTTTCTGAAAATTCGAGGGTGCCTTACGTGTGGCAGAGCATGCTGAAGACATCTTAACCAGCGTTTGCAGCTGATTCCAGAAGTCAAGGTCACCCTCTTACTTGGACCTGGGCTTTGACATACACACTTCAATCACGGGTCTGGGCGGCTGTCCGGAAAGGGTTCTGTTGTGAGTAACACGCCCGGAGCACAAGCCATATTTTGCTTTACATACTCGAGTGAAGAATTGGTCCCTGGCTGAACGTAATGGAAGTCATTTGTTCTGGAAAAAGCAATTCAGAAAAAGATATCACCTAAAAAGCTGGAGCAGTCCACTCAGAACTCTCTCCTCTGATGAGCTATGAAAGATACTTGGGCTTAAGAGCTGTTTTGGGGGTGGTAGGGAGTGATTTGATTTCCCATAATGGCATCTTCTAGGAAGTCTGTCTATTCACCGTAATCATTGCTCCTGCGGCGTGTGTGATCGGCCGTCTGAGAGGCGAAGGGTGCTCCTCTGAGCGTCTGGCACCCCATTAGAGCCTGCGTGGAAGTGGCTTCCACAGTCCCTAGCCAGGCTTGAAGACGTTTCAATCAGCGGGAAAGTGGAGAGAGACTTCTTCCACTTCAGAGGTTTCCCTTGAGAAGACCCTTTCCTTTGAGTCCCTGTCAGGGCTCTGGGAACATGTTTCTATTGTTCTTTGTCCCCATCTCTGCAGCTTGAGGCAAAGGAGAGCCATTTTGGTTTCATGCGAAAGGACTAGGAATAGGGGGAGAGGGTCCCCCAAAGCTGCTCTCTTTTTTTCCTTCAGACTTAACCATGGGATTCCTTCTCCCTGTTAGAGCTGTGTTTGTCCTAACTCAGCCCTAAAACCAGAGAGCCCTGTGGCCTCAGGGTGGGCGCAGAGATGCCACGGCAGCTTCTCCTGAGCCTGGTGGGTGGAGGATAGCCGGGAGGTGGGGAGGGAAGTCCAGCCCCACTAGAGTGGGGAGAAGATACACTTCTTCCCACATCCCTTACCAGGGAGTTTCTCAAGGTGCACCTCTGGCCCAAACTGGGGAGCTGCACCCAAACCCTGGCCTTGTGGGAAGCAGCCATTCGGCCACTTCCAGCTTTGATTCAAAGCCTCCTAAAAGGGAGCCACCCTGTCCCACACGGAACTCCAGGGAAGCTGTACCCTCCCCAGAAATGACCAGTGGAAAAGACAGAACGGACTCGAGCCAGGCCAGGATACAGCCTCTGGAAAGAGGTTGTTTTTGTCCAGTGCCATAGAAAACACATCCTTTTAACTTACTAAGTAGGGAAACAGCACAGTCACCCAGGCTGGAGGTTACCAAGGTGAACTGAACCCAAGATTACAATCTGCCAGCCCAGTGGTCCATGGAAGCATGGAAGGCCCAGAGAGGAAATCTAGTTCACTGTTGGTAAATTTTTTTGGATGCTGTTTATGTTTGAACTTTTCTCTGTTTTCCTGTACAAACTTCCGCACCCCCTTCCTGTGTCCCTACAAAAGGCCCGGACAATGCAGTCCCGGCGCTGCCGTGGGGCTGGGCGGGGCCCCACCTTCCTCCTTCCTGCAGGGATATCCTTTCCTATAGAAGAGGTAAGAATGTAAGGTTCGTGTGAAAATGTTATTATATTCCTTATCTCAGTCATTTTGTGATTTGCTGTTTGGCGACAATAAGTCAGCCTGGCCACATTCACAATAGAGGTGGCCCCAGTTCCTAGCTTGGGCTCGTGCTGTTTTCTCAGCTGAAGAGGGCAAACAGCCGGTAAAAACGCTGCTTGTTTTCCGGGATCTTATCAAGAGTTCATGTCTAAGGCCAGAGAGAGAAGGGAGGGCTCCATTTTTTTTTCTCTCCTCATTGTTTCCAACTGAATTGGCAGGAAACAGGAATCCTCTACCTGTCCCTCTTGGGAGCAAAATTGATTTGATTCCATTTTTCAGATGTATCCGCTACCACCAGAAGTTGGGGACACTTCCACTCACCCCCAAAACAAATGTGTTCTGCATTTACACAAGTGACATCTTTCAAACTTGGAAATAAATCTAATGTTAATGAAGAGCATTGGGATTGGTAGTTGATGTAAATTACCTCCCAGGATCTTAGATTTGTTTTATTTTCCTTCGTAAAGGACCTTTTCAGGTTGTGGACCTCAAATGACTCTAAGTGCATGTGCGTGCGTGCACGTGTGTGTGTGTGTGTGTGTGTGTGCGCGCGCGCACTGTCGATGGCATAGACACTCAGAATTAAAATCCTACACACAGAGTTACACATAAATCAGAGGAGTTCACCTTAATAGCTGCCTGAGAACACATGACAGATGGACAATGTAGACTCCAGACAGAAGGTAAGTCAGTTTCTCAGGAATCATACTGTGTCAGTGGCTGACCCAGTATTTTCCATCTAGATTCTTCATTTTACACGAAATCTACCCCAGATAATTACATTTGGAGATTGGTTGTTTTAGTGCCTATGGATACAGTTTAAACAGAGGAATCCCATAAACCACAATGTTCCACAGACAGAAGGAGCTTCCTTTCAGTGTCCACTCTCCACCTTTGAGCTTAGACTCAGAACCTCGGCTACTAGATGGAATCATGAAGCAACCCATCTTTCACTACCCTCAAGAGCATGAGAACCAGAAAAAGCAACTGGGTTCTGCTCCAGTGGGGTCTTCGTTTTCCCAGATCACATCGTTTTCAATCCAGGGCCCTGCCTCTGCTCAGAGGCTCTGCCCCGACCCAGTCTAGTTATGGAACTTCGAGCTCTTCATATCCATGGATTAACTGGTAGCTGTTTGTGGTTCTTCTGCTATGGATATGAGGGAGAAACTCTCCAGACTCCCTCTTCCTGTGAGTCCTTGGTGGCCCAAGGGGCAGCTGCTGCTCCCGGACCTGCCTGCTTCTCCAATTCCTTGGCTGTGTTTGGTGACAACCATCCCCTCTGTGCTCACCCTGGGGTATCCAACTGATGTTTCAGATACGGAAGTCCAGTAGCTCTGCCAGGAGTCACCCTAGATTGCTTTTCCACCCAAGTGAGACAACCAACTTGAGATCAGCCTTTAACGAATTAGATGCATGGGAGAAAGACATTTCACATCGTTGTATTGTATTAACCACTGATTTCCCACAATCTCAACATTTCCTTTCTTTCCTTGGCGTTTCCCTCATGTCCCTATCCCCTTGGAAGCAGTTGGGCTCTTCTGTGCAAACTGCCTCAGAGAAAGGATGTTACCATGGAAAGCAGGACCTGGAAAAGACTCTTCCTGACTTTTGATTCAAAAGCATAGGCCATTAGGGAAATGGAAAAGACCCACAGAAAAGAGAAAACATTTGGCAGAAATATCATGAGTGAGAACAAAATTTCTCACCAGCCCTACCAAATGAGCTTCAAGAATTCAGGAGAGCCAGAATAGAGAGAATAATTGGTGGGGTCTGGGCCAAGAAGGCCAGACCTGAAGGGGCTACAGAGCAAGAGCAGAAACAGCATCTACAGACCATCCATAACCCACTCACACGATGCCGTGCATCACCCATGCCCAGGGCTACACTAATTGACTAGTCCTCTGGCATCCAGTAAGGACACCTCATTGACTATTTAGCAGGAATAGCAACAACTATGCCTCCAACCTTGGCTATGTTGTCACAGTTGAACTTACCTTATGCGATCAACCCAACATACAATATCCCAGGGCACTTGCAAGCCCCCAAGAAGGAAGGTGGGGCCCTTAGGCACCTGACAAGGTAGCGCTATGGAAGTGTCTACAATTGAATAGAACCAGATCGAGATTTTCCCTGAAAGGCAGTGGTTAAGCTCCACCTTCACTCAAGCCCTCTCTAGCCTTCTCAAGCAAATCACATTGCTTTACCACATTAAAGAACTTTGAACTGTTTCCCCAGAGCTTGTCCAGTGGTCCATTTGGGTTATTCTACCCTGTGTTGCATTTCTAACCTCTGATGTAACCTTGACCTTGACCTCGATCTTGTGTAATTGCCTGGTTTTCCAGGTTCTCATGCCCCTTGCCACCAAACCCCAAACTCCCCAAATCCCAGGCCAGGGATTTTAGCAGCTTTCATCTCTGCACTTTACCAGGGTGTCAGTTCCAACACCCCAGCCACCCTCATTTTCATGGGCACATCAATCACACACCTAGGTTTTACAACTTCTAAGACTCTCGATCCTCACCCCATTTTCCTAAGATGGAGCGAGTTACAAATAAATGGAGTCCTCGGAGGTGCACCATAAGTACAAGAAGGTGGAAGTTTTGCCTTGGGTGGGTCAAGGTATTATAGTAACAGAACAAGTTTGGTGCAGCGGCTGGCCTGGATCCCTTCTCATCAACGTGGAGACCTTCTTCACTCTCTGTCCACCCATGTGACTGGTGTGGTTAGAAATCCTGAGGACAAGCCCGTTCTCCTCGTTAGGAAAGGGCAGTAGGGTGGAGCCAGACCCCACAGAAAGGCTTCTGCTGTGGTCTAGAGGTAAGATCCAGAGGGCTACAGAATGGGCCTGAGGGCAAGTGCCGTAGCTGAGGTTTTAAACTAGAGAGGAAAGGACACAGGGACACCAGAGAAGTCATCAACGCAAAGGTTTTCTGATTGTGGCTACACTGAAGAGGTAAAAATGGAAAACATAAAGTGGAAGTACGGTTTCTGGTTCATGTCCCACACCTCGCATACTGACCATTTTCCTCTTTGCACTTTCCCTTGCCTTGTCCTGCTTCACAGAGGTGCTGTGAGACTTAGCCAATGTGTATAAAGTGTTCTACTGGCCTCCGACGAAAGTTACTATAAAAGCACGAGAATGAGCTCCATCACTCATCCTGATTACACTGAACTCAAGTGAGTATTAACTAGATTTAGAGGTATAGAGGTTGTAGTGTGTGTTTCAAAGGCTATCACCACTTAGCGGAAAGAAATGAACAACGAAAAGCTATTTTTCATGGTGAAATTATAAAAGTCGTCAGAGCAAAAATAATAAAGGAAAGAAGCAAACATCAAGGGATTATGAGTGACCATGCAAGCAGACTAATTAGTAAAAACAAAGCAGGTCCTCAGCCAAGGTGACAGCGTGACTGATTTTTATGTAAGACTTTCGGGTCTGGCCTATTAAAAGGACCTGTCGGCTCCATGAGCTTTTATTGTGGTGGCATTTCTCTGGACTGAATTCTGGCTGAAGGAATGGAGCTTGGGTTAGGGGTAAATTTTTTTAAATTAAAATACAGAGATGTTTGTGGTAAATTACGGTAGCTGGTGCGCAGTTGGAGGAGGGGAATGTTCTAGAACATATCTTCTACCAGTTGCCCTAACAATCATTTCCATCTTTGGAGGCTCACTGCCTGATTTCTAATCCTTGGTGACCTTGGGGCAAGTTATTTGACCTTTTCAGGCCTCAGAGTCCTCATTTGTAAAGATGAAATAGTGGAATAGCAGTGGCTATGTCCGTGGGGTAAGATTCTACTTTTTATTGTATTGCTGGGCCTCTTACAAGAAACAGTGACAGTAATAACAGTAACTATGGTAACAGTAATAACGGCTGTTGTTCATTGAGCACTTACTGTGTGCCAGGGATGCCACTCAATTTGTATGATCCTCCTCGCAGTATAATACCACGAAGAAAGAATTTTTATTGTCCTTATTCGATGGGTGCGATAACTGAGGAACGGGACATGGGCAGTTTGCCCAGAGCTAGCAAGCGTTAAAATCAGGACTTGAATCCAGGTAATTCAGCTACGTGAGATGTGCTCTTAATCACTGCACTACAAACAAAATAAGTAATAACAACTTTTTAAAGCCTGTTCTCCCTTCAAGACACAGTTCCGCTCTCACTTCTGTGATGCCACCTCTGACCACATTTGGCCATTCATTCATTCATTCATTCAACAAACATTTACTAAGTACCTATTATGGTGAAAGGGCTGGTTTGGGATATTGTAAAGTACACAAGTCAAATAAATCATAATCCTTGCCATCCAAGAGTTTATAGTCTAGCAATGGAAGATAAAGTGACCTCAAAATTTAGAATGGAAGTGCCATAAGACAGAGGCAAGATTTAAAAGCGTTCAGAGAAAAGGGAGGGTACTTCCAACTGTGGGAAGCAGAGTCAAGCTCTGAAGGCAAGAAGAGCATCAAGAAATGCAAATAATTCTGTGTGGCTGGAATGAAGGAGAGTAATGGACGCGGAGGCTGAGATGGGGAAGGACTTGCCAAACTGCTATGGGTGTGGCCTTTGTATGGTAGGAATGAGACCCCATGAGAAAGTTTTGCTTAGGTCAGCGATAAGGTCAGAGAGTAATTTAATGATAAAAGCAAATATTTATAAAGTGCCAGACAGGATGCTAAGTACTTTTACATAATACACAAAACAACCGCAAGAGGAAGAATATACTGATACTTCCCCAATTTTGCAGAGAGCCAAAATAATGGGCTAAGTAGGTAGCATAGCTGGGATTGGAACCCAAGCAGTCTGGGTCCAAAGTCTGCATCTTTAACCACCTTACTGAACTCCCTTTCTAATCCACTTGTCTATTGATGGGCACTTGGATTGCTTCCATAGTGTGGCTATTGTAAATAATACTTCAATGAACATAGGGGTGCATATATTCTTTTGAATTAGTGTTTTGGGCTCCTTTCGGATATATACCCAAAAGTGGAATCGCTGGGTCATAAGGCAGTTCCATTTTTTATTTTTTTCAGGAACCTCCGTACTGTTTTCCATAGTGGCTGCACCAATCTGCATTCCCACCAACAGTGCACAAGGGTTCCCTATTCTCCACATCCTCACCAACACTTGTTGTTTGTTGATTTATTGATAATAGGCATTCTGACAGGTGTGAGGTAGTTTTAATTTACATTTCTCTAGTGATTAGTGATGTTGAGCATCTTTTCATATATATACAATGGAATATTATTTGGCCAATAAAAGGAACACAATCTTACCATTTGCAATAGCTTAGACAGACCTAGAAGATATTGTGTTAAGTGAAATGAGTCAGTCAGAGAAACACAAATACCATGTGATTTCACTTACATGTGGAATCTAAATAATAGTATAAACGAATAAATAAAAGGGAAACAGACTCATAGAAACAGAGAACAGGCTAATGGGGAGAGGGGTTGGGGGACTGGGTGAAAAGGGTGAAGGAATTGAGAAGTACAGATTGGTAGTAACAAAATAGTCATCGGGATGTAAAAGTACAGCATAAGAAATATAGTCAATAATACTATAATAGCTATGTATGGTGCCAGTTGGGTACTGGAAACACCAGCACCCAGATACTTTGTAAAGTATATGATTATCTAACCACCATGCTGTACGCCTGAAACTGATACAAAATAATATTAAATACAAACTGTAGTTTTAAAAATTTTAATTAAAAAATGCAAAACAAATAAAAATTTAGTATCCCCTCCTCCAAAAAAATAAGCTACCTTTTGTTAGAGAAATACCTCTGGTGCCACTGCGTGGGGGAGGGAGGGAGGAGAGGGCTTTAAGGGGCAGGAAAGCTGGTTAGGAGGCTGTTTCAATACTCCCAGCACCACCCCAAACTTCCACAGCATGTTTTCCAAAGCGCTCATTTGGTTCTTTATGCTACCGTTAGTTTTTCATACGTGTATTAGTGTTCTCTTCTCAGTGAATGGGAAACAATGAAAAACATGTTGTTTCTGTCACCCATGTAACATATAAACACACATGCACATGCACATATCACATGAAAGGGTTTGAATGAATAATTTGTAATATTCTGTCATTCTCCGATGCCACAGGGAGTGGATCTGGAGAACAGTAGAGTAACAAACTGAGGCATGGCACTCTACAGTGTTACACTTTCCTACAGAGAGTGTTTCCAAGGCTGACTTTTGGAACAGACTTTGGAGGTGGGTGGAGCAAGCATTATTTTTACAGAGGAGAAAACAGAGCAGATGAGATTCGGTGACCTGCATCAAGTCACGGAATCTGGACTCAAACCTCGGTGTTGATTCCAAGTCTGGTGCTCTTCTTAAAGCTGGAGGAAAGTCTGCGATTCCCTAAAAGCACAACCCAGCCTTCATATTAAACTTGGCTTCTGCAAAACTCAGCGTTTCAGAAATTGCATTCATCTTTTCAGCATCGAAAGGGGCGGGCAGGTAGGACTAAACCTGCTTTTAAGGTGATACGCCTTAGCACAGTTATGGTCGCGTCAGAACGGAGTGATGAGGAGCTGACTGCAGGCTCTGGTGGGTGCTGTCTCTGCGTCGCCTAGGTTGCAGCTTCCCGTGTCTTCTGTTTCAAGGCCGCATTAATTCTGCTGCCCTTGCATTCATCCATAAATACTTTGATGTGGACGGACTTGGGTATGAAGTCACACTCTCTGACTCACTTCTACTTCAAAGAAACTAATTATGAATGAGCTCACCTCAGGTATGTCAAAACACTGGAAATCATTGACAATTCCCTGCTACTTTTTGCAAGAAACCCTCCTGGACACGACTGCATGAAATACTGCTTGTGGAAGTGTCTACACCGTGCCAGGCACATACTAGTCTTTTAATAACCAATCACTTCTGAGCACTGCTTGGGCCGGGCTCTGTTCTAGGTGCTAAGAATACAGCAGCTAATGAAGCAGGTGAGCTTCCTGTCCTCAAGGAGCCTAGTTGGGAGAGACAGAGAATGAATGAGGACATGAACAAGAGGGCGTATCAGGTCCTGAAAAGTTCAATGAAGGAAACAAAACAGGTGACGCGATGGGAAGTGACTGTGAATGACTTTAGTTATAGCATTCAGGATGGTCTCAATGACAGGAAGTCTTTCTTTTAAGGGCCAACCATCCAATGGCTGCAGGAATGCCATTTCGGCAGCAGCACACCTGGGCTTAGCCTGTGGGGGCCGTAAGAAGGTCATGTGACTGAAATGTGAACAAGAGGGAGAGGGTGAAGACAGAATTCTAGAAAGGAAATGGTGGCTAGATCATGGAAGGTCTATGTAGGCAGGGGAAAGGAGTGTGGGTTAAATTCACATCTGACTAGAAGTCAATGGGGCAGTCAAGGCACAATGGCTTGATCTGACTCATACAGCCATACCTCAGAGATATTGTGGGTTCAGGTCCAGACCACTGCAATAAAGCAAATATTGCAAGAAAGTGAGTCATAATCTCTTTGCTGGTGGAGGGTCTTGGCTTCAGTTTATAAAACAATGCAAATCTGTGAAGTGCAATAAAGTAAAGTGCAACAACACGAGATTTGCCTGTATTGGTAAAAGCTGACCCTAGCTTCTGTGTTGGAGTGGAGTGTGGGGGACATGTCTCAGCCAGTTCAGGCTGCTACAACAAAATACCATAGATGGTGGCTTAAACAAGAGACACGCATTCCTCACAGTCTGGAGGCTGGAAGTCCAAGATCGAGGTGATATAAGGTGCGGTTCTTGATGCGGACCCTCTTGCTGGCTTGCTGACAGCCACCTTCTTGCTGTGTCCTCACGTGACAGAGAGAAAGAGAACTGTGGTCCCTTTTCCTCTCTTTATAAGGGCACTAATCCCATCACGGGGACTCCACCCTCATGATCTCATCCAACCCTAATTACCTCTCACAGGCTCTACCTAATCCCATCTCTCTGGGGTTAGGGTTTCAACATATGACTTTTGGGGAGACACAAATGTTTGGTCCATAACAAGCAAGGTGGAAACGGTTAGAGGAGATGCCTCAGAGGTCCAGGTGAGAGACGGTGGGGCTGGGCCAGGCTGGGCGTAAGTGAGTGGAGAGTCACAGTCAACTCTGCATTGTCCTTTGGAGCTGGAGCTCACAGAACAGGCCTGGAATAAATGTTTCCACACGGGTTCACTTTTCTTCATTTCCTGCCTTCCTCCCTTGCTAGCTCCTTACTTCATTTCATTTGTTGAGCTTTGGCAAAAGGTATTTCTTAGGTAATTTGCATCTTTTTCTTTAAATGTGCAGATGAAAATTGTAACCAAAGCCAAGTGGATTCAAGTTGATTCAAGAAGACTTGGTTTGTAGTGTGGGAAATACACAACCTTCTCTCATCAGATGCTTTTTCCTACGTGTTTCCCTTCGAGTCAACAATGGGCTGTGATTGGCGATTATGAGTCGGGCATTATCCTTGGTTCTGGAAGTTCAGATAAACGAGACACCCACCTAGCCCTCAACGATCTCACAGTCCAGTAATGGAGGAAGATGAGCAAGGAAACAGAATACAATACAGGGAGATAGGTGAAACACAAGAAATGTGTCAGGTAGAGAGCACCAATGCAGCAGAGAGGGGGGGAGGATCTCCCAGAGAGGGAGAGGAAAGCTCCCCAGCAGGTGCCCACTGGCTTGGGTATCAGGGGAGGATGGTTCCCTGGTCGACAAGGAGGGCTGGGTGGGGAAAAGCACAGGCCAATATAGGGAGGAATGAAACAGTAGTGTTGATTCGAGGAACTGGAGGCCGCTCAGCATTGCTGGAGCAAATGTCACAGAGGAGACAAGGCTGTGAATGTAAGCAGGACCCAGACCATAAAGGGCCTCATTTATTATTATTAATGAGCTTGTACTATATTCTGTAAGTGATAGGAAGTCAGAGACGTATTTCCCACAGGGCCAGACCATCAGATTCATTCAACTTGATGCCTTTGCCAAGTGTACCTTGAAAACACACACAGACACACACATTATTGTGGAGAATATTTGCAAAGGTGTGTGAATGAGAGACTTTAAAAACATGTGGCTCCAAGGAAATTATATAATTTGGAAAGGATGGAGAATGAGGAGAGGGAAAATTCCAGCGGCTCAAGCAGAGATTCTCGGCCCCTTTCCAGCCCCTGGGGAAAGTCGGCCGAGGGGAAAGCAGTCTGTTATGTCTGCAGGCGTCTGGGGCAAGCCCTGCTCCTCCACAGAACGGAGCAATTCATGCAGAATGTAATGATAAGAGGTGCCCATTTTCCAGGGGCTGACATCCAATTACAGTTGCAGTGAGAAGGTGACAGGAGCCTGGAGGCCCGGTTGTGCCAAGGTACACATTTCCAGTGGGCACACCATTAAGGCATCTAGTAAAAAATCCTAATTGTGCTCCGAGGACTTTCATAGAGCTTGGCAGCTCGGACACGGGTGTGGAATGTGAGGCTCCCGGGCCTGGCTGCGTGGTGCCCTGCAGCATCTCAGACGGGCCCGAGAGGTGACGTGAAAGTCTGCAGCCATGCACAAAAACACAATTCTTTTGAATTCCACTATGTTTCTTAAGATGCCGCATGAGGCTTGGGAAAGGGGGTGTTGCAAACTGAAGACAGGAGAGGATGGCATCGCTGTGTGACGCCCCTGCTGTGCACAATGAGCTGGGAATGCCAAGGTTTCGACATGGAAACGTCCCCCGGGGCTTCCAGTGTTGTTGTTGGCTTTTGGGGCTTGCTTGTAGAAACTGTAGGGGTGCATTCTCAGTCTTTGTAGTAGATAAAGAAGCAAAAGGAGGCTCAGAGCATGGCTAGGAAATAAAGTGGGAATTGATACATTATTTGGAATAGAAAATGCTCAGCTGCGACAAAAATCTTATAAATCTGCCCTGCCTAATAGGGTAGCAGGTAGCTGCACTGCTATTTGGACTTAAACTTGCCTTGGACACATATCAAGTGTTCAGTAGCTATATGTGGCTCCTGACCGCCCTCTCGGACAGCGGATATAGGGAACGTTTCCATTGCGGCAGGAAGTTCCAGTGGACAGCACCGTTTTAGCCACCAGATTCTTGGTGCTTTTTCCTCAGACCATAGACTGTGGTCGCTGCTTCATATATGGTTGTGACGAGAGCAATAATTACATTAATAAAAACAGTGATGGTCCACATTGTTGTTGAGCGCTCTCTCTCTCTCTCTCTCTCTGTGCCAGCCACTATGCTAATGTCTTTCCAGATCTGACAGGTTAATTCATTGAGAAGCTGATTTTCTTTTTCTCATTGCTTTTTCCCTCTCCCCACTCCCATATCCAAGAGAGAAGGAGCTACTGGTCCTTGTGTAAGGAGAGGTTGGTGTTACAGAGCCAACAGCTGAAGTGGACTGAAGACAATGTATCTGCTTGTCTTTTGCAAAAAGGCTGAGCTCCTGGAGGAGATGGTGCTGGGTCTCAGAGAAGGGCAGAGGACAGAAGGGAGAAAAGGGAAGGGGAGAGGGAGAACAGGGCAAACCTCCAGACTGAAAAGGGCCCTAGGTTCCCAGCCCTTGGAAAAGCTTCTGTGTCCAAGTGTGACCCAGAAGCCTGGAATCACTGAGCTTCAAGGGACCACCAGCTGGGCCATTAGTCCACATGGTGTTCTTAGGCTAATTAAAAAAAGGCACCCTCTTCCTCATATAAAACAATTTATTGTTAAGTTAGTATATTATTGATATGGGCTGAATTGTGTTCCCCTATCAAATTCATATTGAAGCCCTAACACCCAGGAACTCAGAATGTGACAGCATTTGGAGATAGGGTCTTCAAAGAGGCAATTAAGTTAAAATGAGGCCACAGAGTGGGACCTAATCTGATCTGGCTGCTATCCTTATGAGAACAGGATCTTTGGACACACAAAGAGACCACAGGAGCCCACATGCAAGAAAGACCATGGGAATAAGCAGCAAAGGGTGGCCATTTGCAAGCCGAGGAGCGAGACCTCAGAGGAAACCAACCCTGCCAGTGCTTTGATCTTGAACTTCCAGCCTCCAGAACTGGGAGAAAATAATTCCGTTGTGTAAGCCACCCAGCCTGTGGTACTTTGCTATGGCAGCCCCAGCAAATGAATACAATTACTGTGGAGTTGGAACACCTCTCCCTGGGCCGTCCTTCCAGAGCCTTTGCTGGGCAGCAGCCTGACTGCGTGCTCAGATATCAAGACTCTCTCCTGTTCACATATGCGCTGTACACCTGGACAGGGGCCGCTGGTAGGTAAAGAGACCCTGTCAGATTTAGAGGGACAGGTACATAGAATGGGGCCTCCCAGGGCTGAAGTGGGGGGCAGAAGAAACTGCTGGAGTGAGCTGAGGCAGGGCATGACCCCGTGTGCCAGCGAGTGTGTGTGTGTGTGTGTGTGTGTGTGTGATCTACTGAGGGTGCATAGCTGTGTGTCTCTCACTGCTGAGAGGCCTGGAATCTCCATGCCCACCCACACACTCCCATAAACCTTAGTATGGGTGTCTGATGTGAATGGTGCCCCTTTAGAGGAGACACCGTTTGGTGCGGAGCCTGGCCTGCGTGTGGACTTGGACAATGAGGGAATTAGCAGCAGAACTGAGATGCTGGAGGCCGACAACTATAGCTCCATGTTCTAGAGAGACCCTAGAGAGGAGACTTGCCACAATTTCCTGCCAACCCAGTGGAAGGGGAGATTGGCGACAAATTTAATTTTATGCAACAAAAAGAGATTACATGGCTCTTCTTGCACATTTAACTTAGTGAAATAAGATTCATGCTGTCTGTAAATTTTTAAAAATTTTACTTTTATTATGTAGTACACCACAATGGGCAGTTTATTATCTGGGTAGTTATATTTTGGATAAATATGTTGCTGGAAGAGGCTGCATTGAGATGCTGCTGCTGCAGAAAGATCACTTAGTAATTGCTCATTTTTCTTTTGTCAAACTTGTATATTTGTTTGAAATCAACTCTTTGGCTTTCACTGGGATCCTGAGTGTCAATGAATAAATGATATTTTAGTTTTACTATGCACACACACAAGGATTCTTCTTTCTCTGTGACGCGGGAGCAGCATTCCAGCAGGACACTGGTGGCATGCTCAGATGGAGTCCCTGGGGAGGGTCAGGGGATGATCTGGAGGTGTGGGCGGCCAGCACTTTCTGGAGGGACTGCCGCTGTAGGAGGGTCCCATGGCAGGAGCTGTGGCCACTTCTACCAGAAGTCCAGCAGGCAAGGAGCCTGGGGAATAAGTACCCTAGCCCCATTTTTCTACCCTCTGATCTCATAGCCGAGCCCAACCCGAAGGCCAGAGCAGGGTGAGAAGAATAGAGAGTGTAACTAAGAAAATAAACAGGGAAATCCAGCACCCTTTCTAAACATGCAGCATTTTCATCTAGACCTCCAGGGACCCTGTGGTTAGGCCCAATTATTATCCCCACTTTATAAATACAGAAGTTTAGGGTGGGGATAAGTCTAAGCACCTTGTCTCAGTAGACTTAAAATGTAAGGTCTATATGGGCATGACTTTGTTTGTCTTGCATCCAGTTATAGCCCCAGTGCCTAGAAAAGTACCTGGAATGTTGTAGCTGCTCACTACATGTTTGTTGAATGACTAAATGAGTGAACTCCTCCAAGATCACAGAAGGACCCTGGGAGAATGCAAAAGCCGAAACCAGACTGTCTGAGGGCAAAGCTCACGGGCCTAAGATCACATCAATGTTCTTAAACCAAGGTCTATATATCTCTGGAGGTGTAAACGTTCGCTGAGAGAATTCTAAAAGTTTGTGTATTTATTTCAGTGATAGCTTAAAAAAAGTTACTATCAGCCTACCCTGGATCCCCTCGAGGATTACCTGATCCCATCAGAAGGGACTGTTGTTCGCCGTTAGCGCCCAGGTCTGTTTGCACTCGCTGCCATATTGGCACAAAGTGGCATCACTGTAATTACTTTGGCCCAGCGAGAAAGGGACATGGGTGGAACTGATTTCTAAGTGACTCACAAGTGAAGCCTGTGAAAGCCACACGCCACCACAGAACACTACCCATGAGCAAAGAGGGGCCGCACACAGAAGGGCGGGCAGCGGAAGCTCAGAGCCAGTCTCCCGAGGCCAGTGACTTAGGCCATCGCAGACACCCCCTCACACTGACGTTTCCGTGCTGAGTCGCAGTGGCTATACAGTAGCTATGCAGGCATCAGTTTTGGTTTTTCTTCATTCAGTTTGGTTTCATAGTTGCATAGGAGTTTAGGTATAATTTTATGTGTATATAGTTTGGGGCAAAATGTATGTTAAATCAACCCTTAAATGTTTTGTTTTGTTTTTCTTTAAAATATGCCCAGACACTAGTCAAGTGTAGGAAATGCTTGTGTTATGTGCTACAAACTATGGTATGAACTGCTTGCAGCAGGAACTTACAGAGGCAGCCCAGACCCAACTAGGGATGTCTGAGAAAAGGGGGAAAATCTTGATCCCCACCCCGGCCAAAGCCAGAGATAGTTATTATTTATTGAGAACCTATTAGTCACTGCACTGAGTTTTTTACATGTGCTATAAACTGAATGGCTCCCAAAAATTCATATGTTGAACCCTAACTCCAATATGATGATATTGGAGATGGGACCTTTGGGAGGTAATTAGGTTTAGATGAGATCATGAGGGTGGGGCCGTCTTAGTGGGATTAGTGTCCATGTAAGAGAATACACTCTCTCTCTCTCTCTCTCTCTCTCCCCTCCCTCCCTCTCGCTCACTTCCTCTTTTTCTCCCTTTGCTGGCCAGAGCAAGAAGGTGGCCATCTGCAAGCCAGAAAGAGGACCGTCACTGAGAACTGAATCTGCCAGCACCTTGGTCTTGGACTTCCCAGCCTCCAGAAGTGTAGGAAATGTCTGTTGTTCTTTAAGCCACCCAGTCTATGGTATTATTTGTTATAGCAGCCTGTGCCTACTAAAACAACATGGATTATCTCAAACCCTCCTAACAGCTTTGCAATGTAAATAGTATTTCCCTATTTCATAGATGAGGGAGCTGAGGCTCAGGGAGGTGTGTAACTTGTTCAAACTAGAAAGAACAAGAATTAGTTTATAAAGGTTTATGGATTTTAAAAATGCTCTCCCTTCTAGGTCCTTTTTAATAGTCGCAACGGATATTCCTGTCATCTGTGGTGAAGGTCATACTACTACTAATGACAGAAACACGTCCTAGTCCCGAGTGGGCACTGTCTAAAAATGTCCTCCACTTTTTTCTTTTTTCTAAATTTTTTTTTTCCTTTATTGATTTTAGAGAGAGAGGAAGTGAAAGCGAGAGAAAGATGGAAACATCGATGAGAGAGAATATCGACTGGCCACCTCCTGCATGTCCCCCACTGGGGATCGGGCCCACAACTTGGGTATGTGTCCTGACCGGGAATCGAACTGGCGACCTCTCGGTGCATGGGTCGACCCTCAACCACTGAGCCACACCGGCCGGACTGTCCTCCACTTTGATCTGCAGACCATTTGCTCTGTGGGTGTTTACTAGAGTGAAGATGACAGTTCAGCTCTAATTATTTTAAATTTGAGCATCTTTGGACCTAACTTCTCTTCCCACTGAAAGGCATTCCTGTGTGAACAGAAAATTATAGGTGATATATGTCTTCCATAGTCCCACGGCTAACATTTAGGGGAAGGGGAACTGTGGAAGCTCAGCGTCACACTGCACGAGCCTGGGGCTGCATTTCCCACTGAAACGCCTTGTAATGAGACCACACCACAAGCAGTGTTCGGGCTGACAGAATTATAGGTCACCCTTGCAGACAAAAGCACTTAAAGAGACAATCCCTTGTAGGTGTACAGTGCTTCTGAGTCCAGAAAGAAAATTCACGTATGTGAGTTTTGTAGACTTTGCATCGGGGGTGTTATTCTTAATGCAATGATAAGAACACTGAGTCTCCAGAAGGTTAAATGATTTGTTGAAATTCTGAGCCCAGATCTTTGGACTGACTCTAAATCTAGTGCCCATTTTTTCTATCCTGTTGGTTCCCCCAATCTGTGGAGTGTGGACCCCTCAGAGGCCCTTGTGTGCTTGCAAAGGAATCTATACCAGCCTATGCTTGCATTTCTATGGATGTAAACACCACAAGGGCAGGGGTTCTCCGAGTGGTTAAGAGTCTGGGCGCTGGACCCAGACTGCTGCATTCAAATCACAGCTCCCTAGCTAGCTAGCTGTGTGACTTGGAACAAGTACCTCAACTTCTCTGTGCCCTCGTTCCCTCATTAAAAGTTTTTATATTAATATGTAATCATTTATAATACTATTAATAGCATCTACATTATAGTGTTTTAGGAATAAATGAATGATACACATAAAACCTTTAACAATGCTTAACACAATGAGTATATAAAACATACTCAAATATACTAACTGTAATTATTATTGTTTACCACTGAATTATTTGGCATACAGATTAGCGCCTGACCCATAGTGCACCCTTCAAATACTTTTGGATGAATTAAATAAGTATTTTAACAGAGGATTCAAAAAATAATATTGTGAAGAGGGAATCCTTAAAACTATTTTACTTTAGAGAGTAAAAGGAAAATATCTTCTGCCCGGCTAGTGTGGCTCAGTGGTTGAGCATCGACCCATGCACCAAGAGGTTGCTGGTTCGATTCTTGGTCAGGGCACATGCCCAGGTTGTGGGCCAAATCCCCAGTGGGGGGCATGCAGGAGGCAGCCAATCGATGTTCTCTCTCATCGATGTTTCCATCTCTCTCTCCCTCTCCCTTCCTCTCTCTCTAAAATCAATAAAGAAAAAAAAAATTTTTTTTTAAATCCACCTGTGAATGACATCTAACCTTGCATTTACAACATTTCTAGATGACTTCAAATATCCAGAAGAAAGTCCATTTCGGATTGCTTTGACTTTAAAAAATAATTTCACATCAGTGGCTAGCACAATTGGATGGCATACAATAGGCACTCATTCAATATTTATTGTTGATGATAAATACATTGTTTTGTTTCTGTTTCAGGCAGGAACAGAGGAGAAGCGAGGATCACAGTTTCTGGAAAGTAACTTCTGCAGCGACTTACAGAAGGAACTCGGAGGGCTGGTCTTGACATGACGGGTACTGTTTGAATGTTTCTTGTTGGGCGTCAGTCCTTATGTGAATAGAGATAAACTCCATCCTGAGAATGGAATTTCAAGAGACATTTTTTCCCCCTTTCCTACATCCAGGACCTCTCTGCCTTTCTGCCGTAATTTGAGAAGTAGAGGTAGTTTTTCACCCAGGCCAGAGGCAGGAGGCTGGGCACGCAGTATATCTGCACCGCACTGTACGTCAGTTTACCCAAAAAACCCTTGTCTGCAGCTTTTGTGATTCAGAAAGAGACTTGGACAGCAGTGATCACAGATGCAAATTGCCAGCCAGCCGGCTGAGAGGAAGATGTGAGCAACTTGTCCAATATCAAGAAACATTGCCCCTGGGGGGGGGTGTTCTGTGGCATGCTATTTCTCTCTTTGCAATCACCTTTGCTTCTCATTTCTTACGAGACATTTTTGACTTCTGTGCATTTATTTAAATAATTACATTCTCAGGGCAATGGGAGTTCCTCCCTCCAGGATGGATTTCACCCTCCTGCCCTCGGCCACTGGGAATTTTCCTTGAGACAGGTTTTCGAAAAAGCATTCGGGGTCTTTTCAACACACGATGACTGTTCACAAGGCACAATTGTTTGTCTTCGACTTGAAATTCATCTGCATTGAGCTAGGAACCAAATCAAGGCGACAGAGGCTTTAAAATTCAGACAGGAAGTTCTGCCCTTTTGACCGGGGAAACCAAGAAGAAGATGAGGAGGAAGACGATAAAGAAAAATACCAGGAGGAGGTCTGATATCTGCACCTCTCATATACCTTTCATGTTTGCCCAACATATATTTTAAGGTAGAAGTGTTCCTTTTAAAGACTAGTGATGAACCCCAACTGAGCCACGAGACACCCCGCAGCCCTCATCCAGGCAGGCTCCGTGTCATAAAACCCTTTCATGCAGATACAAAGTAACGAAGGCAAGTGGCCCTTAGAGAGATGGGGAGAGAGCCTTAGAAAAGAGTTGGTCCGGCAGGCCTTCCAACAGAGTGTGTTTTACACACTTAAATCTTTCATTCCCCACTTTCTTCTCCCCGTCCACACTGGCACTTCATCCCCTTCCTTCCTGGGTGCTTACTCGTGTCCAGGGCTAGTGCTGGCTGGCTTTCACCTGTTTCCTCTCCCAATTTTTGTTCCATTTTCCCTCCTCCTTCTGCTCTACCCAGAAATCCCTTCCCCCCAGTCAGTGTCTTTATTTAAACCGCCTTTGTCCCACTTCTTTGCTCTCTGTCGCTGTGCTCAGGGGATTTTGAAACGCAGCGTCTCCTCCCCGTGCGCAGTGTCAGAAGCTGCTGCACAGACGGGTTAGCAGGCCCAGGGCTGGCACATCAAGGTAAACGCTCCCCTGGCGTCTGTTGTCTAAACTGGGCTCAAACGGAATTCGTCACCTGCGTCCCCAGTTCTTCTCACTCTCACTATGACTTCTCTGGTTCTTCTCATCTGCCTGGACACCCCCAAACCAGATCCCTCCCTCTCTTCCTTCCCCCAAAGCCCACTGATATCACTGCAGTGTCTTCTAAACGTTTTCCTTTCTCTCTGTTCCCATTGCCCTGGTTGGAGACTTCATGGTCTCTCACCTGACTGTTTCCGTGCCCCCTGCTCCCGCTCCAGATGAGAGTCTAAAAGACCTGAGCGCGTCACTTCCCTTGCTTACAAAATGTCAGTGGCACCCTGACCTCGTGGCTCAGTTGGTTGGAGTCCTGTGCACCGAAAAGTGGTGGGTTCAATTCCTGGTCAGGGCACATATCTAGGTTTGGGGTTCGATCCCCATTGGGGTGCATGCGGGAGGTAACCCATTGATATTTCTCTCTCACACTGATCTCTCTCTCTCTAAAATCAGTAAACATATCCTCGGGTGAGGATTTAAAAAAAAAGAATTTCAATAGCTCCCCTTTCTAAGGGCAAGTCCACATCCTACAGCAAGGCATGCAAGGCCCCTCACCATTGGCTCAGATCTGCTTTTCCAGCCCCATCTCCCATCACATGCTAGATTCTCAGTCACTACGCATTGAATAGAAAAATGCTGTATCTTAGGATGCTTTATTCTGTGAAGGTGCCAGTGGGGGTTCAGAGCTAGGGCTCTTGACCCAGGTAAATGCTGAGGCACAGCTGCCTTGAGGTGTTAATCTGGGACCCCACCAGGCCTCTAACACTAACTAGCTGTGTGACCTCTGGTCAGCCCTCACTTCTTCAGGCCCCAGCTTTCTCATAAATACCACGAGGCTTAGATGACTTTAAAATTACCCTCCAGTATTCAAGGTGATGGAGAAGCCCTGGCCGGTTTTGCTCAGTGGTTAGAGCGTCGCCTGCAGACTGAAGGGTCGCAGGTTTGATTCCCAGTTGAGGGTACATACCTGGGTTGCAGGTTCAATCCCCGGCCCCCGTCAGGGTCATGCAGGAGGCAACCAATAGATGCGTCTCTCTCATATTGATGTTTTTCTCTTCCTTCCTTCCTCCCTTCCACTCTACCTAAAAATCAATGGAAAAATATCCTCAGGTGAGGATTAACAACAAAATAATAATAATAATAATAATAATAATAATAATAATAATAATAATGTTGATGGATAGGATGTGCAGAGTCTCCCAGCCAGACATCCTGGGCTGTGGTACTTTGCTGAGTTACCCAGGCACTAACTCTGGTCTCTCAGTTCTGTCCATCTGAAGCCATCATCTCATTCAGGGATGAGATCAGACCTTGGGAGAACTGACTCATCCTCCCAGGCTCAGACGGGTCAGGTTTGTACCAGAAGCTCCTTAATGAATATGTAGTAGCAAGAAGACCTCCATCTGCCATCCAGAACAACTTTCCCCTATGTTAATGGTATATATGTGTGAATGTATTATCCAGATTTTTTTTTCTTAGTAAGTTAAATTAGTTATCAAGAGATTGCTTGGGTATATGGATTCAGAGCAAGAAGGGCTCATGGTCCAGAAGCTAGTGTTTCCAGGCCGTGATAGGGTCTGATGAGTTCCCTTTCTTTCATTGTCTATTAGGAGTATTTGATTGCAAGCAATAGAAATGGACCCTCATTATATGAAGAAAGAAGGATTATTGGAAGACCATGGGTATCTCATAAGGTTTTCCCTGACCTTCCTGTCTGAAGTGGCCCCCAGCTGATCTCCATCATGCCACCCTCCTTATTTCTGTCTTAGCCCTTGTCTAGTGTGTAATCATTAATTTTTATTTGCTTCTCATTGGTTTTCCTCATTAGACTGCTTGTTCCATGAGGGCAGGAACATTGTTGTTCTTGTTTGTAGCTCTATCTCTAGAACCTAGGAGAGTGCCCTACACACACAGTATGCTCAGAAATATTTTGGATATGAATAAATGAGTAGTAAGGAGAAGCTGAAAAATTAATCCCCGGGAATGACTGGAGACAGGGATGACCAGTAGCAGGAACTTCTGAATTTCTTTGTGGGCACTGCCATGGAATGACTTAACTCCAAATGCATTTGTCCCTCTGTGTTTCTGCTGCAGGTTCCCATGCTCAGGATAGAGAATTCAACGGGCCCAAACGAGGATCACAAGGCCCTGACACTGGGGTCTTGGAACTGGTCTCAGAGCAGAGCCTTGTGTGACAAGTAGGAGGGCAGATCCTCAAAGAAAGGATTGCCAGGCAGAAATCCACTGCATTCCACCGCGGTGGCCACTTTTCCAAGAGACTAGTCCGGTGGATACAGCAATTCTGTTCCCTAGAGATAGTGCCATAAAAGCTTGTTTGCTATTTGTCACTTTCTTGTCTCTATGGGTCCCACGGATGTGGGTCTCATCCGCTCGAAATTCTCACCCGTTCAAAGGAGGCAGACACGCATTCTGCAGACGTGATCTATGTACACTCTGCTCGGCATATCCCAGTACATCTTTTTGTGCATTTGTTTCTTATTTTCCAGCTCATGAATAAAACATACATCTACTTTACATTTAAAAAATGTGTGTGCTTTCACTTAACCTAAATTTCTTGTTTTCTGTAAACCCACTTTTGGATTACTTTGTTGTGGCTAACACTGTTGGTCGTCCACCCAAAAGCAACTCAAGGCGGCAATTCACCCAGCCCCAGGGATGAATCATAATGGAAGCCTCTTACTCCTTTGCCCACAATTGGACTAGAGCTGACATGTTACCCAGATCTGGGCTGTGAGAAATAATGCCAAGTCTACTGGGGACTTCTGGAAAAGATTTTCCTCCCTGATGAGAGAGTCACATGGGGAGAAGGTTTTTTGTGCCTTTTCCTCCTGTCTTCCTTCCTTCTTGATGGGGATGTTGTCCTGTAGGGATATGGTACTTGGAGCAGTGGCAGCCATCTTGCAAATGTGAGGAGATGCAGAAGAAGATTGAGTAAAAGAATGTAAAGGCCTGAGTCCTTGATTGATTTCACTGTTGAAGCACAGAAATCAACCCTGGATTTCTTAAGTACATAATAGATGTTCACATGCCTTAAAACACTTTGCTGGGCTTGCTGTAGCTTGCAGTCAAAAGCATTCCTACCTGATAGGCCTTGACAGACAACTCCTTCTTGTCTTAGCTCTTACTCCTCAGCTTTATCACACCAGAGATGCTTCTGTTGCCGAGTAATAGGGGTTCTACTGAGCATTAGTGTAAGAGTAAATCTGAAGAAATTCACTGTGTTCTGTATTAAACACTCTTCATTATTTACATCTGCTTCTTACAAAGTCATCATTTTGAATATCTACTTCAATGAATACCATGACTATTCATACCTCATAGGCATAAATATATATTATCTAATTTTTTGTTCAATTTCACATTACAATTTAATAGACTCTAATCTGGTGTGATTTCAGAATTTCTATTCAGAAGGGATCTAAAAGTGGCAATTAGATGGCAAGTGGGTGTGGCATCTTGAAATTGTATTTGCATTGCACTTTTAAGATTAAGAAGCACGCACTTGTCCATATCATGAATGGGAGGGGCTAGGGTAGCCTCACATACCCCCATCTGCTCCTTGTCACTCCTATCACTTCTGCCCTAAAACCAACTGCCGAAGGATTTTAACTTCCCTCCTGAAAGCCAAGGTGTCCGTTGTAAAGGTTTTACAGCATGGGCCTCCAAGACTGGAAACTTGGTGGAATAATACGACTTTACACCTGCACTGTCACCGACGATGTTGAAACCGCTGTACTGTATGGATTATCACTAGCATTTCACATAAAAAGAAATTCAGGCTCAAAGGGTGTAAGTGACCGCTCAAAACACACAGCCAGCCAGCAGAACCAGTTCTACAGCCTTCTCCTTATCATCACTCTTCCTACTGTGCCAAGTTGTTCCCAGCTCCAGGGTGGGGCCTTGGGGATCTAGAACAGTGTGGCTGAAAGGAATCTTCCTGGTCCATTAACAGGAGCCCTTCAAAGAGCATGCCTTTTCCTACCAGAGAAGAAGAACAGAAAACCAGAGGGCTTGGGGGTGGGGAATAGGTTGTCCATATATTTTTCCACAATATTAACTGTCTTCTGTCCCATAATTGCCTAACTGATACTGACCCGTCTTCACTAGAACAAGCACACCAGGAGGAACTTTGGGCCTTTGAGCCGGAAGGAGAAGGAGTGGGCACGCCCCACGTGTCTCCCTGTACCAGTGGCTTGGAGGAACGTGTTTCTGATTCCTCTAGCGGACTGTGATCTCAGAGAAGGGTGCTGTGTCCTGTAGAAAGCGAAGAGTGTTTCAGGAGCAGGCTGTGAACCAAGTGAGCAGAGGGCTTCCGCTCAAAGTCAGCCCTGGGTTTTCCAAGCCCAAAGGGAAACCGAGCTCCAGAAGAGACATGGAAAGTTAGAACAGGGCCAAAATGGGAGCGAAAGGGAAATAAAGCCAAAGGAAAACTTATGTTGACAGACGGACTGACTGAAAAGGTTTACACATAAATGTGAAGAGAAGGAGATTCTGACTTAGCTCGGGACCAGGGTAGTGATGTAATCAGCAAAGTGAGACATAGTGGCTTGGCAAACACGCCAAGAATGTGGGCCAGAGGGGCCTGGGTTATTCCAGGTTGCCATGGTTTTTAGCCAAAAGTAACAGTGCCAGGCAGGGAAGGCAGGCGGCCGTATGCCTCAAGGATGTCCACGCATACTCTGAGGTCCCGGACAAAGGAGCCTTGTTCATTCCCTTACAATTTTGGCCAATGAATAGAGTGAGCAGTAGAGTGTAGCCTTTAAAGGCATAAAATCTGGAATCAGACAGACTGGAGTTCAAACCCTGGATCCGTCATTTACTTGCTGTGTGGCTTTGGCACAATTACTTAACTTCTCTGTGCCTCATAGTCTTTATCTGTAGGTTAATCAGGCATCTAATTGATAAAGTAGTATGAGTCTAGTGCCTGACACAGGGTAAGAACTCAATATTAACTTATTAATTTTCAAAATAAAGTATATATTGAGGTAAACAATGAAAAAATAAAAGGTCCGGCCGGTGTGGCTGGGTGTCGACCCATGCACCAAGAGGTCGCCAGTTCGATTCCCAGTCAGGACACTTACCCAGGTTGTGGGCCTGATCCCCAGTGGAGGTCATGCAGGAGGTGGCCAATAGATGTTCTCTCTCATCAATGTTTCTATCTCTCTCTCCCTCTCACTTCCTGTCTCTCTAAAATCAATAAAGGAAAAAAAAATATTTTAAAAAAAGAAAGAATAAAAGTAGCAGAGTGGTAAATACTGATTTTTTTAATAATAAAAATGCATTCAATGGATGGGAAAGGAGTGAGGACTAAGAATAGGGTCCAGACCATCAGTGACCAAGAGGAAAGCAGATGGAAAAGAAAGCAGAAATATCATCTCAGATCATTTCACCAAGGACACTTTTGGTTTGTATTAGGTTAGGATCAGGGGAGAAGTGGTTTGAATCCCCAAACTATCACCTGGAAAAAAAAATACTGCATCACACATATTTTCAAATAAGTTCCCACATGTGGAGATAATTTCTTTCTTTATAAATATAACAATTGTAACATCTTTAATCCTGTTCCAGTGAGGGCTGTACCATTTACTAGGTGTGTGACCCAGGGCAAGTTATTATATTCCCTCACACCTTCTCTCCTCATCAATAATAAAATGAGGGATAATAGTAGCACCGATTTCATAACGTTGTAGTGAGGATCAAGTCAGTTAATAAGTGAAAGGCTCTTAGAAAAGAAGTAGCAGACGCAGAATGTTAACCCCCAAGTCCCTGGGTGTTGTGCGATATTACCAATGGACCCACTATCCTACTATCTAGTAATACCCACATTTAAAATTTTGGACATATTCTTCCAACCTTTCCCAGGCACAGAGAATCATATAAATATCCATTTATTTCTCACAAAAGGGATCATTCTGTAATGTTTTCTTATGATCTGCTTTCCCACCTAGCAGCATACGGTGACGATCTTTCCGTTTCTCAGCCTCCACCAGCGTCAGGGATCGTGACCACCCTCTCTGGTGATCTGTCCTGGGTCTCAGCAGGGTCAGCCCCCTTCCAGCTGTTTCTTCTCTTCTTCTCCCTCTCCCAGCTGTGCCTTGCACCTGTGGCTCCATTCCTGGTTTTCCAAGCCTACTGCCCCCCCGACCCCAAAGTAGTGCAGCTCCCCCAAAGGAGGGCTCTGTCGGGGAAATTTTACTTCCTTTTATTGCTTATCTCTCAATTTTCCAAAATAGCACCAACCAAGGCTGTGTGTGTTTAACTGACTTTTTCAAAGGCTTCAAAATAAATAAAATGTTGAGGGGGGGGGGATTGTAAAATTTGTCATCAACTCTGTTTCTTGAATCCAAGTGTGGAAAAAAGATTATACCCTTCATAGGAGATCCCTCCATTGGCACACCCCAGCCCTCCTCCTGCTCCCCAGTTTCCAGGATGGAAGACACGCTTTCTCCTAGTTCTCCTCCACTGTGTCTGCAGCACCTCCCAGGCAAGCAGGTAACCCGCAGGCGGAAGGCAGCCATCGACGGCATGTGGCCAACAGGTGCTGGGCATTTTCTTTCGAATGAGTTGTCATCGTTTGAAAATCGGGAGATTTTATTTCCAAACTTAGATTTCTGGCTTCTCTTGAATGATGAAAAGCTCTGGTAACGCTGAGCCCACATCTCTGCGTGGCAACAGTTTCGGAGCTGAGTCCCCTGTTCCACGTAGAAACGTCCTGTGTCCGTCAGGTGGCCTTGGGGCCCACAAGTTTCTGTCACTCGACACTGGGTGGCATCACTAGTTTATTTACCTGCCTGGCTCCTATAGGAATTTGAATCCAAGTAGGGATGAAATACTGTAAGCGATCGGCTCCCCACGCTCACAGAGAAGCTGCCGAAGTGTCTTTCTCTCCGCCAGAGGGCTGCCATCGGCTGGGCAACTTCAGTGTCCAGGAGGCCAGTCCGCAGCCCACCTGAGGCCAAGGCCCACTGGGTGAAGGCAGCCTACCCTGAGGTGCTGTCTAAGGAGGTTCGCCTGGGTTATGTGAATACCAGGATGGAAAGGCGGGATCGGTGTTGGGAACAGCCAAAGCCACTGGGGGAGGTGGAGTAAAAAACATGCATGAAACCTGAGGGGAGAGGCAAAGGCAAAGGGGCAGCTGGGAGGGTGGCGGAGACCACTGGGGCAGGGTGCAGCTCGGATCACTCAGGACTTCGTCCTGGGGAGGGCTCGTTAAGGTTTCCCCCACTTTCTGTGATGCCGGCAAGGTCGTGGAAGCAGAAGCATGTCCACACGGGGGTGTGGGTGGCCCTCACCTCTACTGTCCTTGGCCAGCCCACTTGTGTCACCATATCCTGGGCCTTGTCATCTCTGAGAAGTATTGTCTGTTAGAAATCTGAAACTCTAGTCTCGAGGCTAGACCACAGCTGTTCCCGCCTTTCAGCTCCCTTGTTGAGGACTTAATTCCAGTCTGCTGACCCTCTTCACTTCCTTCCTGCCCAGCCTGGGTTCCATTAATTACCAGTTTGAATTTGGGTGCTCTGCTCCTTCATAACTTTCTCTTCCAACACCTGCCTTCCAAATGGCCAATCTTTGGTCAACCAATTACCTCTCGTCACCTGCACCGGGTCACTGAGCCCTGCGGAGCCAACCAGTGCCTCGCCCAGTGCCCGGCTTCCCTGAGCCTCCGAATGCGCTAAGATTAGGACCTTGAAATGCTGCCTCTACCCCACCTCCAACTTGTCTATGTCCACACCCATCTTATTTCTGTCCCCCATCTCAGAGTCCTTGCTCCTGTTCTTGGAACCCATTTCCTCTTATCTCCTCTAGGATGCTGTTCTTTCAATAATTCGGTTTGGCTCAATGGTTAGAGCATTGGCCTGTGGACCAAAGGGTCCTGGGTTTGATTCCAGCCCAGGGCATGTGATGTGGTTGTGGTTTGTCCCCAGCCCCGTTGGGGTTGTGTGGGTGGCAACTGGTCGATGTGTCTCTCTCATATCGATCTCTCGCTCTCTCTCTCTCCCTCCCACTCGGTCTGAAGATAAATGTAAAAAAAAAAAAAAAAGAATATCCTCAGGTGAGGATTAAAAAGTAATAATAATAACAATTTTTTTTTTTTTGGTCTCAAACATATTAAACGTCTCCCTCCGTTCTGAGTCCTGCACAGCCCCTAAGCAAATCCACATTTCTCCCATCTCTGAAGCAAAGTGCCCGGGAACTTCGGTGGAAATGACTACCGCAGGATAACATTCAGGGCTCTAAGGAAGGAAGGAGAGAAATCAGCGAGATAAAGAAAACAGGCTGCAGGAAGGTGCGTTTCTTCAAGCTCAGGGTTTTGGCAAGAAAAAGCCAATGGGAACAAAATCCAAGGAACAAAGGGTCTGCACGAACAGGATGCCCTTTTCACATCATATACTAAATTTGTCACAGTCCCCTTCTCTGTGGGGCTGTGCAGTGCACACACAGCGCTCCCCCCGGTTCTCGCTTCAGCCCAGTGAGACAGGCGGGGGGGGGAGACCGAGGCATGAGGAGAGCCTGCGGGGGCTCCGGGGGAGAACCGGTGAAACTAAAGGGCAGAGTGAACAACTGTGAAAGCACAGATTTTGTAAAAAGAACACGGCCAGGACAGATGTTCCCTCGAACTAGCTCTGGAGGTGAGCAGGAGGCTCACCCCTGCTTATGGGCCCTCCCCAGCCATTTACCAGCTGGGGGATCTAGACCTTTCCTGGGCCTCCGTTTTCTTTATCTTGACCATCTTGCCACCCAGGAATCCAATGAGACAGCTCATGGGAAAGTGCTTGGGGATTCACGAAATTTTATGCGAGAGTAAGCCAACGTCGCTGACAGCGGTGAAAACTGGTCAGGAAGACTCAGTGAGCCATTGCTCTCAACTACCAGGGCCGGGAAGTGAGGACTTCGGGGAGGAAAGGAACAGTTTTTTTAAGGCTCACGAGGGAATTGCCATCTCCACCAATAAAATAAACCCAGATCTTTCAAGTTCAACCCTGGCAGGGGGTTCTCCACAGGCATGCCCTTCTCAGCCACCGCGGAGGACCAGTGTCAGATTTTATTGAAAGAAGCCTACAGAGTTCTTACAAGACGAAATCTCCGTCTTGTAGAAGGGGAAAGGATGGCTGGTAACTACAAATTGTCCACCCTTCTAGAGAACAGGCGTTATGAGATGATGGGAAGAGCAGGGGCTTTGGATCCTGGCGAATCTGAGTTGCAATGTGCCCCTCGGCAGCTATGTGGTTCTGCGTTCCTAGCTCAACCACTCTATGTCTATAAAGTGCAAGTGACAGTGTTCATCTCAAAGGATGCAGTTAGATAATATGGAAAACCTCCTCGGCATTATGATGAGTGCTCAGCCCAACAGTTCCTGGGATGCTGGGTAACCAAGAATGAGGTCCTGTCGCGAGCAAATTTACTTGAACCAATTTGCTTTCTGTCTAGAAAGGGAAGTCGTACATCTGGAACAGTGGTTCTCAACTCAGGGTTGATTTTGCACCCCAGGGGATATTTAGCAATGTCTGGAGACACTTTTGATTGTCATAATTGGGCAGGGGATTGTTACTGGAGGCTAGTGGGTAGAGTCCATGGATACTGCCAAACATCCTGCAATGCACAGGGCAGCCTCTCCAAGCATCAATATTCGAGCGTTGAGAAACCCTGGTCTGGCCCAAAGCTGGGTCTTTATTGTTCCTCCTACGGTATGTAGGTGATAAACCAGTGAACCCAACTGCATGTGCAGAACTGTCCATGCTCAGAGCAGCCAGTGAGGGGAAATAGCCACTGGTGAGTCCAGTGTGTCAGTTTAGGGCTGTTACTCCTCGTCTGAGGCTGGAGTAATGCATTTAGAATGCGTTTATTGGTCACAGAGGACACCAGATTTGGTGGGCGTGTTAACATTTTGGAGGAGGGAAATCATGTCCTAAGTCACCTTGACAAATAAGAGAAGTCGTTTTCCAAGAGCAGACCAGAATCCCTACTGGAGAAAAATTAGTACAGCTTATAGGTCACAGAAATGACCTGAAGGCCACTGAGGCCCAGAAGTTAAACATGGCCGGTGGTCCAGAATGTGGAATACAAAGATTGAGACAATCCTGCAGGGTTCCGCAGACAGAGCAAAGCCATCCTAAACACTACAGTGGGGCTTTACACTTTGAGAAAGAGATGGAGAAATCCATAGAAAAGCCACAACAATTTCTGGAAAACAAAAAGAGTGCTCTGAAAACAGGCAAAAGGAGTTTTTTTTTGTTTTTTTTGTTTTGTTTTGTTTTGTTTTGTTTTTTAACGTGGAAAAGAGGAGCGAGTATGCTTTGAACAAAAAAAAAAAAAACAAAAAAAAAAAAAAAAGATTATCACAAGGAGAAAAATGGCCAGCTGTTTTCCATCTCCAAGGAGGAGCAAATGATAGGAAATGGGCTCAGATTGCAGCACAATGGTGGTTATGAATGAGAAAGCATTTCCTAATTGGACCCTGGAACAGACTTCAGAGGAAGACAGTCCACTTCCTGTTACTCAAGTTTACCAAAAGCAGGTTACGTCTCACCCTGACCACAGGCAGGGTCCTGGACATGACGACCTGTTGAGCCCCTGACTTGGTCATTCTTTTTGCTGGTGCCTTCACAAGGCACGGCCACTTCACCGATGAGAGTAAAATCCAGTTGTTTCCCAAACAACTCATTTGATGGATTTTCATTGATTGATTATATTATGAACTTGACTGGTGGTTTTAGAGTCATTTTGACCTCGCCTGTAATTTTATAATATCTGTTTCACTCATGGAGTTTGGACGTGACCCTGGAAGTCATATGCTTGTGGGTCATCAAGTCCGCCTTGCACTTCCCATTATGTCTAGTAGCTCAGTTTTATGGGTTGCTGGGATCTTCAGCACTGATACCAATACACGCTTTGGTGTGACCTGACCCAGCCATTCAGACCAGAGTAAACAAGGTGGGGAAATGGTTCCAGGCTTTCCATTTGCTCCGAGGGGGTGCTATTTGTAGGTAGAATGTATTATTGCATTAATGTCGAAGTCAACATTGACGTGTGATTGTGGCAGATTGGGGGTTGGCAGGAAGATGTCATCTTGCTATTTCTAGCATTGCACAGAAATGATCTGTTCCATTTTCAAGTGAATTTGCTGAATTGCTGATAGAAAAAGACTCAATCTATTGAAGCCTCATGTCATGTACTGTGGGAGCGTCAGGCTGGTGTGTTTTCTTAGGCTCTCTTGTGCACAGACTTTAACTTTTTTAAAAAATATGCTTTTATTAATTTTTTAGAGACAGAGGAAGGGAGAGAAAGAAACATCAATGTGAGAAACATCGATTGGCTGCCTCCTGCACGCCCCGTACTGGGGATGGAACCCGAAACCCGGGCATTTGCCCTGATGGGGAATCGAACTGGGACCTCTCAGTCCGTGGGACGATGCTCAATCCACTGAGCCACACTGGCTGGGCAGACTTTAACTTTTCTTTTTTTTTTTTTTATCCTCACCCGAGGACATTTTTGCATTTATCTTCAGATAGAGCGGGAGGGAGAGAGGTGAGAAGAGAGAGAGAGAGAAACATCGATGTGAGAGAGACACATCGAGTGGTTGCCACCCACACGACCCCAACTGGGGCAGGGGACAAACTGCAACCGAGGTACGTGCCCTTAGCGGTAACCGATCCCGGGTCTCTCTGGACCACAGGCCAACGCTCTAACTGCTGAGCCAAACTGGCCAGGGCCAGACTTTAACTTTTTTATGCTTACACCCTAAGTGGGAGCAGGAACGTAGGTTGACTTAGTCATCCATTGAGTTTTTAGCTTCTCTGCTAAAAATATTCCTCTGTACATATTCACATTAGAGGCCAGGAACCAGTAAATCCCTTGTGTTCTTAAAAGGTACAGAAAATCAGTAAAATCACTGATGTGAATAGAAAAATGGTACACATTCAGTGAGAAATGAACCTTGTCAAGGCAGAATTCTACACAAGGTCCTACTGACCTGGTTGGTCCCTGGGGCAGGATTGCTGGCTGTACCCTAGCAGCTAGTTCTCCCTTCCTCCTTTGATCATATAGCCTCAGATTTAGCCAGACCCATGACTGTTTCACTAAAGACTATATTTTCCAGCATCCCATGCACTGAGGTCAGGTAAGGAATACGTTTTGACTGATAGTAGGTGGACAAAAGTGATTTGGGCAGAAACAATGTGCCATTTCTGGTCCATGGCCTTAAGGGGAAAGGATAATACCACCTTCCACATCCTCCTTCTTCCTGGGATGCAGACATGATGGCAGGACCTGGAGCAGCCACCTTTACTCATGAGGTAGAAGTCCTTTGTTGAGGATAATAAAGAATCAAGATGGAAGAAACTTGGATTTCCAATATCATGAAGCCATTACATTAGCCTTGGACTATTCATGCTTTAACTGTTACAAGTCAGAGAAATAAACTTCTACTTGTTTAAACTACTATAATTTTGGCTTTTGTAACAGCAGGCAAACTGATATCCTAACCCTTTGAGCACCATAATCATATCCTAACTGATATCCTAACCCTTTGAGCACCAGAATCATAACTTTAGTAATTTAGGTATTTTTTCACTCAGTAGAAAATATATTTATATATTGTCTAAGATAGATAGAGAGATAGCAAGATGGATGGATCAATAGACAGATAGATACACACACACACACACACACACACACACACACACAATACCTGAAATTTATTAACTAAGGACTTAGTGAAGATCACCAAAGAACTCACCCCACACTCTGTAGTGTGAACTATACAACTTGCTCTTTGTTTTTCTATGTGATGAACAGACAGAGAGAGGATGAGGATAATTCTTCTAGCGAAGTGGTCAAGAGCACATGCTCTGGAGTCAGGAGCCCAGCTGAATGACTAGGCTTAACCTCTGAGTGTCCAGGTCTCCCCATCTGTACAAAGGGGAATTAATTGTTTCTATCTCTTTGGGATGTGAAGATTATGCGAGATTGTACAGGTAAAGTGCTTAGAACACTGCCTGACACACTGAATAAATACTCACTATTTAAGCACTGAATAAATACTCACTGCTACTATAATTATTAGTTCCTCTTCACTAATTGGCCAGTGATAAATGACGCTAAAGAAATGTGGTTAAGTTCATAGCAGCACTATTTACAATCACTAAGCTCTGGAAACAGCCCAAGTGTCCATCAATAGATGAGTGCATAAAAAAGCTGTGGTACATACACAATGGAATACTATGCAGCTGTAAGAAAGATCTCTTATCCTTTGAGACGACATGGAGGGACCTCGAGAGTATTATGCTAAGCAAAAGAAGCCAATCAGAGAAAGACAAGTACCACATGATCTCACTTATTTGTGGAATATAATGAACAAGGTGGGCTGATGAACGAAATAGACCCAGAGACATAGAAAGGAGTATGGTTCAGACTGACAAACCTCAGAGTAGGGGGGCGGGGGGGATGGATGAGACGAACCAAAGAACTTCTATGCACGTACGCATAACCAATGGACATAGACAACAACTGGGCGGGGTGGGAGGGGCAGGATGGGGAGGAGAGGGTCTAGGGGGGAAAAAGGAGAAACATCTGTAACAAAAATAAATTAATAAAAATTGGGGGGGAAAAATAAAATAAAATAAAATGCCACTTTAAAAAAATGTGGCTAAGGGAATAGTTCTAGACTGCTCTGGATCCACTTGTAGGTTTCTCACGCGGTCTTATCTAAGACGTCTGATCCAAAGTGTGTCTTTCTTGCCTTGAGTCCCTTATTAGTGAGTCTCAATCTTTGCTTATGCACATGCTCTTTCTGAACTACTGTGTCATTGTATTTCTGCAAATTGATTTTTAAAGGAAGCTTGAAAACAGCAATGAAAGTTTAGATATAGCTGCAGCCCTCTGCCTCTCTCATTGGAGCTGTCTTATATTCGGGTTCTCTTTGCTGTGGACAAGGTTGTAATTATCCTCCTCGCCACTGGTTACAATCATTTCTACTGATGACTGCTGGGGCTTGGAGAGGTGAATTTATTGAGAAGTGAATGGAGTTTAATGTTCAGGGCCCCTCATTTGGCTGAGCCCCTTCTAAGGCTCTAACGGTTCCTCCACCAGGGTTGCAGGAGTCCAACGTAGGAGGCATGGAGCCGATCCCAGACCAAAGGTCACTGCCTTGCCCCAGTGGTGGTGCTGGGCTACAGGCAGCATGAGCTGGCTGCTTGCACCCTATTTACCTCCGCCCAGCACCCAGGGCCCACCTGGCCCCGGTAGACCTCAGGGAGCATTCCAATGCTATCCTTGATTCTAAGAAGGAAGATCTGAGCAAGATGCTTCTCTGCTCTCTGCCCAGAGGCCGTTGCGACCAGGCTGCGTGGTCACTCCTGGACTGATGGAGCCTGGGAGTGGCAAGGACCTGGCCAAGTCTGACCACCTGCGATGGCAGCTGCTGTCAAAGACATCGCCTGCGCAAGGGACTAAGAGGGCGTTGCATCGCCAACAAAGGATTCTGAAGTGTGAAGAAACCTTTCTAAACCATCAACATCAAGAGAACAATGACCATACAAAAGGAAAGACAGGATTATCTTCCTAGTTTCTGTAGATAACCATTTTACAACACTGTTGTCATATGGAAAGGTAAAAGAGAAAGAATACGCAATCAAAACTGTATAGAAAAATAGTATTGTCAAGTTATTTACACATAGACACAGACAACAGTGTGGTGATAGCCAGAGGGAAAGGGGGCTGCGGGGTAGGTGGAGGTGGGCAAAGGTGGGGGGGCAGAATGGGGACGGAAAGAGACTTGGCTTGGGGCGATGGGCACGCAGATGATGCTTTGTTGAATTGTACACTTGAAACCTGGATAGTTTTGTGAACCAATGTCACCCCCCCAAAAAATTCAATAAAGATATATGAAATTAAAATTGTTGTATCAGGTAGTGAATTAATTAATAAATAAAATATTGTTATTTTAATAGATTTTATGGTATTTGTGGTATGTAAGCATTTTAAATTTTGTAAATACTCATTTCATACCTAAATTTGTTCTTGTAATTTTGTATTCTTTTCCTTAAAGAGGTTCTCCAAAACTGGGTAAGCTGCAGGACCCACAGCACCTGGACCTTCTCCTGGAGAGGAGTTTGTTTGTTTGTTTATTTATTTATTTATTTATTTAATCCTCATCCGAGGCCCTTTTTTTTTGCATTTATCTTCAGATAGAATGGGAGGAGAGAGGGAGGAAGAGAGAGAGAGAAACATCGATGTGAGACACATCGACTGGTTGCCACCCACATGACCCCAACTGGGGCTGGGGACAAACTGCAACTGAGGTACGTGCCCTTAGTGGGAACTGAACCCAGGACTCTCTGATCCGCGGGCCAATGCTCTAACTGCTGAGCCAAACCGGCCAGGGCGAAAGGAGTTTATTTATGTCCACTTTGGTGAGATGAGCAGTCCTCAGGTGGTGTTTTAGATGAAGATAGACTGACCATGTCACATGCCACTTTCTGGGCAACTCTATTAATCAGCCCCCAGAAGCAAGAACTCGGGCATTCCTGCAGAACCAGTCGATGCTCAGGTTGGGTGTGTTAGATGAGTATTAGTGATTAATCTCTAGATGAATTTAGAAGTGATGAGGGTGAGGTGTGTTTCCTTTCTATCCCTGGCGGTTCTCTTGCTAAACGTCGTGAATGTGCACTGTTACTTCCTGTCTAACTGTAACTCAAACATTTTTTCAATCTTCTTTCATTTTTGGCCTCTCTGACCTCAAAACCTTAGTTGGGTACATTCTAGCTGCATCGAGCACCATGACCGAACTCCTTTTGATGTTGTCTGGGAGAAGCGACGGTCCCATTCTCCGCATGTTCCTCTTGCTCCTGCTTCATGAGAGCTCCTGAATGGAGTAGACTAGTTCCGTTTCTAAATCAAGCATAGTGAATAGGCTGAATAGCTGGTGATGGTCTTGGCTGATTTTATCAAATTCCCTGATGAAGGGGATGAATAGGAGGAAGTGAGGATGGGTCAAAGCGGAGAGGATGAAGTCTACTTGTAGATGGTGGAACCAGCCACGAGAGTATGTAATTCCCCACTACAATGACGCAGTCCATGACACAGAACCTCTCACTTGAGCCTTCCTGACAACCTCAGTTCCCCACATCCAGGCTTGCCTTCCCACCCCCAAGCAAGAGCCAGGTTATTTGTTATCATCAGATCATATCAACTTTTTGCTTAAAACCCTCCAATGGCTGCCCATGGCAATGAAAATAAAAGCCAAACTGAATTGTGGCCAGAAAGTCCTTCCATAATGTGACGACTGCTTCTGCTTCTGCTCCTACCTACATTCTGCCATGATGACCTCAACCCCTACAAACCCCATCCCCAGGCCTGCTCATGCTTTAGCCTTCCTTCCTCCCTTCTTTCTTTCCTTCCTCCCTTCCTTCCTCCCTCCCTCCCTCCTTTCCTTCCTCCCTCCCTCCCTCCCTCCCTCCCTCCCTCCCTTCCTTCCTTCCTTCCCCCATACCCTCTCTCTCTTCTCTTTCTCTTTCTATATAACATCTTTATTGAGATATAATTCACGTGCCATACAATTCACCTATGTAAAGTGTGAGATTCAATGGTTTTTAGTACATTCACAGAGTTGTGCAGCTAGCACCACAATCAATTTTAGAACATTTTCATCACTCTGAAAGAAAACTGTACCTGTTAGCAGTCACTTCCCATTTGCCCTGCAGCCCTAGGCAACCACTGATCTATTACTTTCTATCTTCATAGATTTGCCTATTCTAGACTTTTCGTACAAACAATCATACACTATCTAGTCTTTTATGTCTGGCTTCTCTCACCTAGTATGATGTTTTCAAGATGCTCTCACATTGTAGCATGTATCAGTACTTTATTCCTTTTTAATAGCTGGATGATATTCTATTATAGGGATATACAACATTTTGTTTATCCATTCATCAATTGTCAGACATTTTGGTTGTTTGCACTATTTGGCTATTATGAATAATGTCACTGTAACTATTTGTGTATACTTTTTTGTGTCCACATATGTTTTCAATTCTTTGGGATGAGCACCTAGGATTAGAATTTATGGATTACACAATAACTCTATGTTTAACATTTCAAGGACCTGCCAGACTCTTTTCCCAAGGGGCTGCAGCATTTTACATTGTCACCAGCAACAAATGCATGAGGATTCCAATTTCTCCACATCCTAATCAATACTACTTATCATTATTTATTTTTTAAAATTAGAGTCATCTTGGTATCAAATCATTATGGTTTTGATTTTAATTTCCACAATGGCTAACAAGGTTGTGCCATCTTTTCTTGTGCTTATTGGCCATTTGCATATCTTCTTTGAAGAAATGTCTATTCAGATTAATTTTGTAATTGGGTTGTTTGTCTTAATGTTGTTCAGTTGTGAGAGTTCTTTATATATTGTAGATACCAGATACATATCAGATATATGATTTGCAAATATTTTCTGTTGTTCTGTGGATTACCTTTTCATCTTCTAGATAGCATCCACTGAAACACAAAAGTTTTAAAATTTCATGAAGTCCAGTTTATCTATATGTTTTTTTCGTTGCTTATATTTTTGGTGTCATATCTAAACAGGCTTTGTTTAACATAAGGTCATAGAAATTTACTCCTGTGTTTTCTTCTAGGAGTTTTATAATTTTGGCTCTTGCACTTAGGTCTATGATTTCTTCTGAGTTAATTTTTTAATATGGTATAAGATGGTTCTAATTTTATTCTTTTACATGTGGATATCCAGTTGTCCAGCTCCATTTGTTGTAAAGACTGCTCCCCCGCCCCCACTGAATTGTCTCAGCATCCTTAGGCACACTGCTTTTTATCCCTCAAACAGACAAGCTGATTGCTGCCTCAGGGCCTTTGCACTATTAGTTTCCTTGGTATAGAATCCTCTTTCCTTGATTTTCACTGGCTGTTTCCTTTTCATGCTGTAGGTCTCAGTTCAGAGAGGCTAACCCTGAACACAGTGTAAAAAGCAGCCCCCATCCCCCACCCATCCAGCCCTTCTCCATCCTTATTTTCTCCTTAGCACTTAATTGCCTGAACATATTTAACTTTTCAATAGAGTTTTTTAAATCTATTAAGGGGATAGATGTTAAAATCAAAACAGTTCAGAAATAGATAGCAGATACTGAATTTAGAAATGGAGGATTCATATAACCGGTGTGTGTGTGTGTGTGTGTGTGTGTGTGTGCGCGCGCACGCGCGCGTGCGCGTTCATGTGTGTTCAGGGTGGGTGGGGTATGACTGAGAGAAGGGCCTTTGGATAAAAGTGAGAAACAAGTGGGTGAGTTTCAGGGTATTCTGATTGAACATCAGAATCAAGAAACTATTCCTGGATACTGGTCTTGGCAATGATTTGTTTGGATTTGACACCAAAAGCACAGGAAACATTAGCAAAAGTAAACAGGTGGGACTACATCAAACTAAAATGTTTCTGTATAGCAAGGGAACAATCAGTATGAAAAAGTAGTCTATGAAATGGGAGAAAATATTTGCAAACCATATATCCTATAAAGGGTTAATAGTCAAAATCTATAAGGAACTCACACAACTCAATAGCAATAAAACAAACAGAAAACAAATTTAAAAATGGGCAAAATGACATGAATAGACATTTTTTCCAAAGAAGGCAAACAAATGGCCAACAGGTATATAAAAAGATACCCAACTTCACTAATCATCATAAAATGCAATCAAAACCACAATTAAAAATCACCTCACAACTGTTAGGATAATTATTATCAAAAAGTCAAAAAATAACAAGTGTTGGTGAGGATGTAGAGAAAAGGGAACCGTTGTACACTATGCGAATGTAAATTGGTACAGTCATTATGAAAAACAGTATGGGGGTTCCTCAAAAAAATTAAAAATAGAAATACCATATGATCCAGCAACCCCGTGTGAACACACACACACACACACACACACACACACACACACACACACAGAGGAATATTATTCAGCCTTGAAAAAGAAGGAATTCCTGTCATTTTCAACAACATGAGTGACCCTGGAGGACATTAGGCTAGGTCAGATAAATCAGACACAGAAAGACAAATACCTCGTAATCTCACTTTTATGTGATGTCTTTAAAAAAACAGTAAGTTGAACTCATAGTAACAGAGAGTAAACTAGAGGTTACCAGGGGCTGGATTTGGGGATGGGGAGTTGATGTTAATCAAAGGGTACACATTTTCAGTTATAAAATGAATGAATAAGTTCTGGAGATCTAATGTATAGCATGGTTAGTATAGTTAATAATAATGTGTTATATATTTGAAACTTGCTAAGAGAATAGATCTCAATCAAATGCTTTCACCACATACACACAAATAGTAACTATGTGAGGTGATAGATATGTTAATCAGCTTAATGCGGCTAATCATTTCACAATGTATATGTATATCAAAAGATCAAGTTGTACATTCTAAATATATATAACTTTTATCTGTCAGTCGTACCTCAATAAAGCTGAACAAAAGGAAATCATTTGGTAACTGTCATAGTTATAATTGATTCAGAAATAATCATCAATTGGATTCTAAAATTAGTAAAAGTCTGATGAGGAAGTGTCTGCGACAAATTACTTATTAATTACAAAGAGAAAAATAGTTATTTTATAGTAGAGAAACCTGGCAGACACCACCTTCATGATCAAGGTTAATAACGGAAGGTTGGCATGGTGTGTCTCGTGACAGGATGCACTAAAAAGCAACAGTATCACTTCCATGGTAACCCTGCCAAACCTACATTACCTGAATCTCATCACGAGGAAACCTCAGACAAACCTAAGGAACAGTCTACAAAGTAACTACTCCATACTCTTAAAAATGTCAGTCATGAAACAGCATCTGAGGAATGCTTACAGATTTAAAGAGACTAAAGAGACATGATAACTAAAAGCAATTTGTGACCTAGACTGGATTCTGGACCAGAAAAATCCATTGTTTTTGCTACAAAGGAAATATTGGGAAAACTGATAAAATTCAAATAAGGTCTGTAAATTAGAAAATAAAATCCTATCAATTTTAATTTCCTGATATGAAAATAGTACTGCCAGCACACTGTAAGCAACGTCTTCATTCTTGGGAGATACACGCTGAAGTACTTAGGAGTAAAGGGCATCATGTTGACATGTACTCTCCAGTGGTTCAGAAAAAGTAATGCACACACACACACACACACACAGAATCATGCTGCATACCTTAAACGTATACAGTGATGTGTGTCAATTATTCCTCAATAAAACTGGAAAAATACTGCCCTGGCCAGTTTGGCTTAGTGGTTAGAGCGTCAGCCCACGGGTCAGAGAGTCCTGGGTTTGGTTCCCACTAAGGGCACGTACCTCAGTTGTGGTTCATCCCTGGCAACCGGTTGGGGTCGTGTGAGTGGCAACCAGTAAGTGTGTCTCTCTCACATTGATGTTTTTCTCTCTCTCTTCCTCCCTCCCTCCCTCCGGCTCTATCTGAAGATAAATGCAAAAATGTCCTCGAGTGAGGATTAAAAAAAAAACTGGAAAAATACTTTTCTTATTGTGTTAAAAAGTAAAGAAAGAAAGAATCCAGGAGCTGTTCTGTGGTCCAAGTCTGGCCTTTTGCATACTTTGCACAATGGATTGAGAGGTATAACTGGTTCCATTTCCATCTCAAATTTGTAATGCTACAATTGTAGCCTCTATTTCAACTGAGTTCTAAAACCGTCAAAGGTTTTCTTCCTGACCTGACCCAGTGGGTGGTCTGGACCCCTCTGACACTTCTGTACTTAGATCAAACTTTATCTTTCTGTCTAGACCCAAGTTCTTCATGAGGCCAAAGCTCAGATTGCCCCAGGGAGCACTAGGAGGCAGCCATCTCTTTCCCTGAAATGCTGGTGACAGTCATTCTTTTTGGTCAGGAAGTTGTGAATTCCTGTTGACTCTGCAGCACCTGGGAGTTGGGGGGAAGTGGGTGAGTGAGGGGGAGAGAATGCCTGGCCGGCGTTATTCCATCTGCCGAGCTCCTCACCACCAAGGCACAAAAGAGCACATTCAGAGGGCTTTTCCTTGGGGGTCAGAGGGAAGACGCTGATGACAAGCTCTAGGACCACAATCCAGCTATGGAAATTTTGTCTTTAAGATTCTGGAGCAATAGTTTGGCTTTTAGTTCTTGCTTTCACAGAACAGCTCCTTGGAGGAGGTTTTTTAAATCATAGGATCATGATATCAATTTAGTGGGCCACAACTATTCATTTTTTAAAAAATGAATTGTATTAGAATAGACAATATCAAATTGTCGTTAACCATGGACTCTGGAGCCAGACTTGTTGAATTTGATTCTCTGCTATGTGACCACTTATTAGCCATGTGGAAAATTACTTAACTTCTCCATGCCTCAGTTTCCTCACCTGAATAATAATACATGCATACTTCATAGACTTATTGTAAGGACTGAGATAATAGATGTAAAGCACTCACTCACTCACCTGTGGGTCAGTGGAGGATTGGCTAAGCCAGGTTGGCTCCTCACCCCTGGGCCCAGGTGCGCTCCACATGTGTTCTGTTTGGGGCCTGAGAGTACTTCTTATCATCATAATGTTACAGGCACAAAAGAGCAAGCCTAACCCCATATAGAGCATTTGAATCCTCTGCTTGTCTGATGATTCACTGGCTGAAAGGCCAGGTGCAGGAGAGTATACTTCCCAGTCCCATTGACCAAAGCCAGCCACGGGACAGAGCCCGACATCAATTAGGCAGGGAACAATCGTCTATTGAACTAAACTATTGAGCAATAATCTGGTAATCATAATCCAAAGAGTTTGTGAACCAGGGATGGGCAAACTACTGCCTGCAGGTGGGATCTGCCCTATCATCTGTTCTATAAATAAAGTTTTATTGAAACAGCCATGCCCATTTATTTACACACGGCTGCTTTTGTGACATAACTGGCAGAGATGAGTAGTTGCAACAGAAGCCATATGATCTGCAAAGTGTAAAACATTTACTATCTGGCCCTTTACCCAAAACGCTTGCAGAGCCTCGTTCTTAAACATGGAAAGTTTAGTAATTGATGAGAATTCGGCATAAAATCAAATGACTAGTCAACGTACTCTTCCTAAGCACCAGACGACGGCGATTGCTGCTCAATCACTATGTGATTTGATTTGACACCCAACTGTCATCAGCGCGAGAAGTGAGGACTTTCTGGTTTTCCACAGTCACTGTGTATAAGAGGGAGCCGGTCCTACTCTGAACTTGGGCCTATCACAGAGCCTCATCGTTGGAATTCATACACTGACTTTCCTATTCCTGTCCAGTAACGAGTTCAATATTGTGACTTTGGTTAGAACACACATTCCTTTTGGGTTAATGATCCTCGCGATCTCCCAAATATTTAAGCTTAAAGAATATTATGCAATCATCCAAATAAGACAAAATATTTTGAAACATTATTGGACCCCAAACCCTTGGAAACTTAAATCTTAGGTAGAAACCCACACAATAAACTGATCTAAGGGGAGTTGCTAAGGCTCAGGGTGGGAGGGGAGGGGCCTGGGCCCAGAGCCACGCCCACTGCTAGGCCCCACCCCATCTCACACCCCGTCCTTTCAGGAGCCTGGGCCAACTAGAAGATGACCGAACTCCTTCAGAATTCCTTCTGCCTTTATGAATTTTCTGATGTCCCAGAGGAGAACTTTGTTGTTCAAAAAATATTACTTTGGGGTTGTTTTACTTTTGTAAGCCACATTCCATTTCCTGGAGTAACAAATCGAGAATCATCCTTCCTTGAAGCTTTTAAGTCACTTTTGCATTTCTTATTGTGCTATTTATAGGGGAAATCTTAAGAACTTGCTTTACAGGAGGCTTTGATTAAGGGTTGGTTCCACTTAGACTTCGTTAATTAACAACTTAAAAGGCTTTTAACTGCATTTATAAATTTAGTATATTTGATTTTCTTTTCAATACCTAACACTTAGGGTTGTACTATGTTCAGAAACTGTTCTAAACAATTTATATTGTTAACTCGTTTAATGATCACAGCAGTTCTGGCAAAAAGCTCATGTTCTTGTCATCCCTGTTTCATATACAGGGAAACTGAGGCACTAAGGATAATTCTCTCAAGGCCACGTGGCTAATATTATTGGAACTACTATGTGAACCATAACGTTTGGCTCCAGAATCCAGGTTTTGGTCCTTACCTTCTGTGTTAATTAGCTAACTATAAATTAACTGACTGGAAAGAAAATTTCTGACCACTTCAGCCGTTCTTTGTAAAACTAATAAAAGTAAGCTTACAAGTATAGTGTAAGGTTCAAAATTATTTTAAATGTTCCATAATTAATTACAAATTTATCTCTTACAGAAGTCTCTTAATATAGCATATTGTCCTCCAATATACAAAATTCATTTAAACATTATGAGTACTTAAAATATCAAACACAGAGATTATTTCCAAATTTTACATTACTTAATAGTGTGGGTTTGACTTACTTCATCATCTCAGTAATTAATTCTAAACGCCCCTGGCTGAAGATGGTTCACTGCTAAGGAAACAGTCCCGCTGTCCCAGGCCGTGGGGAGGGTGTCGAGCAGAGGGAGCGAGGGGCCCTTGCTGCTCAATGTCTGAATAATGCCTGAAAATCAACCACTGAATTTAGCCAAGTGGAAATCACGGTGACCTTGACAAGAGTAGGTTTTGGTGGTTAGATGGGATGAACGTGTAAATAAAAAGGGTCAAAAGGAAAGAGCTGGAAAGGATGAGGAGGCAACATTTTTGCCATTAAAGGGAACTGAAAACTGGGCAATAGCTGGAAGGAGGTGTGGTCAAGGAAGATTTTAAAAAATATGGAATATATTGTAAATAAGTTGATAGAAATGATCTGGTTAATGGGGGGTGAAGGGGATGAATTCAGGAGCAAGAAGGCAAGTGATGCCCATGAGTAGGCAGAGGGGGTGGACTCCGGATTTGGACCATGGTGACTGGAGGGACAGGTGAGCAAGAGGACGCAGATGCTGGGAGATGTGGTGGAATCGGTGGAGGCTTCTTGCAATTGCTTCCGTTTTCTCGGGGAAATAGGAAGTGAGGTCATCAGTGCAGAGTGATGGGGAAGGAGATGCTGGCGGTCTGACGAAGATGTGAAATGGTCCTCCAGGAAAGCAGGAGAGTCAAAGGACCAGGGAAACGCCGTGGGATTGCCATTGGCGCGCAGGGCCAGTGCCTACGGAGAGGATGAATGCCTTGGGACTGGAGGAGGGCACTAGGGAATGGGAACAGATGGGAGAGGACGAGGTTGAGGACTGAGCCTGGTGGGCAGAGCTTACTGTGGAGAAAGCCAAGAGCATCCGATCGGCGAAAGGCCTTATTGATCCAGAGAACCACTAGGATCAGAGTCTTCTTCACTCCTCTGAAATGAGTTAGTAATTGACGAGTTTCTTACTAAGAGGACCAAGTTCAATGACTTACCACTTGGATAGAAAAATGCTGTAGGTGCTACCCACCAAAATGGATGTCTGGTGCCTGCTCCCTTCCAAACCTATGTTTCCTGCAAGTCAAAGCCACAAGGGACTTCATATCAGCACTGCCATAGCTGCTCAGGCGGTAACCTTTCAGAACCACCTGCACGAGAGAGAATGGACAAGTGGTGACTTCTGGTGGTAAATTTCTGGTTGATTAATTATCAATAGGGGCAATAGACTGCAATTTTAATATCTCCATAGGGGAGCTAATTAAAAACAGGCAAACTGCATTTGCTCCTAAAAAGTGTTACTAAAAAATTACTGTTTTCTTTCTGATGCCAAATGCTTCTCCGAACAGTTTCTGCCAGCGGATCTTTTCCTCGGGTCGGTCAGCTGGCCCCATCGCCATCCTTTCTGCACTGATACTGACTCAGTTCCATTCAGTTTCCTTCCTCGGTCAGAGGTTTCCGTCTAACCCAGGATTTCTCAACCTCAGCACTTTTGGCATTTGGGGCTGGATAACTCTTTGTTGTGGGACTTGTCCTGTGCATTTAGGGTGTTTAGCAGTATCTCTGGCCTCCTCCCACCAAATGCCAGTAGACCATTACCCTCCACCCGCCACTACCCAGGTTGTGACAACCAGAAATGTCTCCAGACATTGCCACATGTTCCCTGAGGGCAAAATGGTCCCCAGTTGAAAACCACTGGTCTATTAGGATAGGGGACAGTGGGATCCAGAAGTAATTCAAATTAGAGCTTCCTGTGGACTCTCCCAGGGCAACCTTGACAGTATAAATTAAGTCTCTGGTAGAACAAGATGAGATCTGACAACCTCAGAGATGAGAAATTAGACATTTTGCCTTCTGTACAGAATATACAATAAGATGGCGAATCCTGCTTTAAAAAGAAAAAAGAAAAAAAGAACTTGTCACATTTCCAGCTTTCTCACCAATTGATGCGAAGATTCCCAGGAGATGGTAACTAGTTGCAAACTACAGGAAAGACACAATGCACAGAACTTTAGAATTGAGAAAGTGAGGGAGAGAGAGTAAGAGGGAGGGGAGGTGGGAAGGGAGGAGGAGGGAGGTCAGGAAAGACACAGAACCCAAGGGCAAAGTCAGAGTTCAGCTTGAACTTTGCGCCTTTGACGTTGGAGGAGTTCAGTTAAGCACCTAGGCTCTATCTATGATAGCAAAGCAATGTCTGTGCTAAAATCCAAAGCACCCAACTCCCCGTTGCCTGTAGGATGAAGTCCAAACAGCCTAGCCTGGCCATCGAGGCCCTAAGCAAGTGGCCCTAAGAGTTTGAAGCCAGCTCCCATGCCTGCAGGGATGCTTCTCTCTATTCCAGCGGGTCCACACACGTGGCTGCAGACACCTGGCTAATTCCTGCTCCTGGGCCTTTGCATCTAGCCTCTCGAATATTTAACCTTCAAGGCCCCTGATCCTCACCTCACTGCTTCACTGGCTCGCTCTGGCACACCTAGGAGCTGGGCTAGAGTCGAGAACAATCGCTAACAGCTCTTAGCAGTTCCTGCGGTCCAGGACCTGACTCTGCTCCGAGCAATCTTTGCTTTCGATGCTGAATCTGAGACATTCCTACTTCCAGGGCTACCCACTGCCACCCCCGTGGACCTGTTTCGGGCCGGCCAGCATCTGCCCTGTGATAGTATCTGGCTCCCTTTGTCTTTGAGAGCAGAAGAGCAGAGATGAGAGAGCCAGCCAGGGGAGAGATGGTGGAGAGAGCGGCCTGAGTCAGCTGAAGGGACGGCGAGCCTGGGGTGGGGCGAGGGGAGCTGAACTCAAGCCACAGGGTGTGGGGGAAGGGCTGGTCAGCCCACACTGACCCTCAGGGTTGGAGAGAAGGGAAAAGGAAGCACATTTTTGCTGCTCCTGCTCGAGGCTTCCTGAAGGCGGGGTGCCCTGTTCTTTGCTGCACGTCAAGCTTTCCTCTGGGCACACGCTCGCCACGGCTCTCACATACCCACACGTGGATGGTGTCCAAAACTTGCAGCACAAGACTCTGCTAGCGACTCTGTCCCCAAATTCTTCTGGATGCTGAAAAGGAGGCTTTGATTCATAGGTTGAGACTCTGGCTTCACAGTAACTTCATTTCCCCGACTTGGAACCAAGCTCTCCGAAGAGCTGGGCCAAAACCTGGGCCCACGTGAACTTCCCGAGAGTTCCTGGCTTCACGGGGGGACTCACTTTAAATCCAGATTGCCTTTTTGAATACAGCACCGTCTCTCTTTAGCCTCCTTTCCTCTCGTTTCCTGTTTCCTCTTCTCCCTTCTCCTTAGTGTCTGCTCAGTTACCAAAGAACTGCTGTGGTCCTGTCAGGAATGTCCTCGGGCCCAGCCAGCGGGATGAGCCCCAGGCCCGAGCATTCGGGGAGCCTGCAGCCAGGTCTCAGTTCTGTCCCTTCACCAAGCACCAGAACCCATGAATGGCATCCCTGGGGAAAATAATCTTCTCTTGGGGACCCAGTTTCTGACTACTTCATCTCCCCTGCCCTCCCTCCCAGGCCAGCCCTTCCCCACCCTTCCCCAGACCCAGTCGGAGTGGTACTGAAAAGCAGAATAGAGAGTGGCTGGGAAAGGAGAGTCAGACCGTCCTGTGCTTAACTCTCGACACCATCACTTGGACTAGTTACTCAGTTTCCTCATCTGTAAAATGGGGACAATGACAGCTATGCTGGAGGCCGGCTAGGAGGATCACCTGAGACAATATATGCGTAAAGAGGAGAACAGGCCATCCATCAGAATTCCTTTTAGGAAGGTAGAGCTGTCTTTGTTGAGAAAATACTTGGCTAAGTAGAAATCGAGATCCTGAGGGCCAGAGGTGGACACTCCCAGCAAGACAAAGGGAGAGTTTTGTTTGCAACTCCCAGAGGAAGTGGGGGGCCAGGAGAGGGCGGAAATCCTGCGCTCCAGAGGTGACCCCTCCCCATGGCACACCCTCCTTCCTCCAAAATCTTGGGTCAGGTTTACTAAACTCATGAAATGCTTGAAGTAAGTAATGAGGAAAACAGAGAAGGGGCCGAGTCTTGTCTCCAGGGAGTTGTGGGGCAAAACTCTGACAGCATTTCAGGATGAGAAATGTGGAGGCAGGAACTTTAAGGGCGCAAGGCACAGGACCCTCCTGGGAAGGGCATTGGACCATCAAAGGCGATGGATCTCAGAACCAGATTTGTCAGGGGTTGGGGGCACCAGCTAACAATCTGGTTAAGCAGACAAAACATTGTAGCTCAGTAATATTATTTCATTTCATGCCTTCCTGGGTCTTTCCCTGTTGACCTGCAGTCTCAGTTCAGACATTACTTCCTTCAGGAAGCCTTCTCTGACTTCCCAAGTGTGGGTTAGAACCTTCAACTCTGACCCCCTCCATGTGTTCTTATCATAGGAGTTTTCACCCCGAGTTATAATTGCTTAGTTGCCTTGTCTCCTACTCGACTAGACTCTTCATTTGGTCAAAGCTAAATTGCTTATGCTCTTGTGTTCCCAGACCTAGCACAGCATCGTGTACACCACAGGTTCTCAATAAATATGTGTTCAGTAAACGATGGTATATTAGAAAAAGCACAGTCTTTGATATTCTATAAAAACCAGGTTCAAATCCTGACTCTTACACTTAAACGCTGTGCAGCTCTGCGCATGTTACTTAACCTCTCTGAGCCTCATTCATCTCCTCTGTAAATAGGAAAGTGCAGGGTCAGCTTGAGGATGGAATGGGAAGATATGTAGAGAACAGTGCCTGGCCAGTCAGTGCTCGCCACATACTGGTTCCTCAACGCAGTCGCTCATATTTGGCCCATCTCTGCCATCCACACATCCCCGCCACATCAAGCCCTCACTCAGCACCTTATAAACTCCTGCTTCATCTCCTTACTTCACACTGTGTCTCTTGGATTTGTCAAGCTCTTCCACTGTGCCAGACAGGGCTCCAAAGTAGGAGTCAGCAAACTACAGCCCGCGGGCCGTATCAGGCCCGGCACCTGCTTTTGTACTGTCCATAAGCTAAGAAAGGTTTCTACATTTTTAAATGGTTGGGGGTAAGGGGGGATAAAAAAGAGGAATATTTCATGACACATGAAAATTATTTGAACTCCAAAGTTCAGTGTCCATAAAAAAGGTTGAATTGGCACACAGCCACACACATTCTTTTCCCTATTGCCTGTGACTGCTTCCACACTCTAGCTACAGCGTTGAGTAGCTGTGACAGGGACCATATAGCCCACAAAGCCGAAAATATTTACCACCTGGCCCTTTATAGAAAAAGTGGCTATCCCCTGTTCTATGTTTCTAAGCGGTTCCCCTGGTCGACAGTTATTGAGTCCTCTTGGTGTCCACTGAGGTCAATACTGCTACGACCCTCCTTTCACAGTTCAGGGGCGTGGGTAGGAGGGAGGTTAAGTGACGTGCCCAGGGTTGCACAGCGTGTAAATAGATTTGGGATCAAACTCCTACCGCCTTTGGAGTGGTAAGGTGACTGGGGACAACTGTAGGCAACCTGTACGCCACCCTGGGGGGTCTGGCCTGGAAAGCTCTGCATCAGAGGAGTGACGTGATCAGGAGAAACCTTCAGGTCATCACGGCGACCACAGAACTGAAGGAGAGAGAAGGAGCGGGGAGCAGCATAGAGCAGGGTTTAAGAATTTGAACTCTGGAGCGCAGCTTCCTGGGTTTGATTGTAGCCAGCCACTTATCTGTATGACCTTGGGCAAGTTACTCAAACTCTCTTGGCCTTATTTCCTCAGCTCTACAATGGGGTGGGTGGGGAACTGGGTGGGATAATAGAATCTAGACTCTCCCTTATGGGTTGTTGTGAAGACTGGAAGGGAAACTTTTGTCTTAGGACTCTGACTCGGCGTTTGAGGCATGGAGCAGCCACTTGATGTTAGCTATGGTCATGCCTGTTATTCATCCCAACAAGAAGCTGCCCTTTCTCTGTTCCAGGAGCCATTCCAGGCAATCAGGACGTGAAGAGGAAGAAAGACAAACTAACCAGACCTGCTTCCCGCCACAAGGAGCACTGGGCCCACTGAGGGGCCAGGAGAGTCCATCAATACCTGGGAGGTGTCACAGGTGCTATGATGGGCTGTCGCGGGGAGCAGGACAGGAAGCACCTCGTTCTGGCTCTTCCCTCCTTGGTTTGGGTTCTCACTGCTTCCTGAACACACCGGGCGTCCTGGTGGGTTTGCCCCAGGCCTCCTGTGCTGGCCTGAATGGGGAATAATACGAGCACAGGCCGTTGTCCGGCACCCTGGCACGGGACTGTGTCTGGAAGCTAAATCACAAATCAGCCCAGGGCACAAGGCCCTGGGAGAACCTGGGCAGGAGAACAACTTGGCCAAATCACAAAACAACACATCGACAGGAAGGGCCATTGATGCTGAAAAAGCCTATCAGGTTCCCACCTGAACACTGGTATTTATCTTGCTAATGTGCCTTGAGGTATAGCGGGAATCCAGAGCAATTAGGAATTTTATCACACCAGGGGCCAGCATCTCCTGCTTGCCTTGCTTGTTTCGGTTCCACTGCCATTGATCAGGTTTTGATTTGTCGTTTATAGCTGTGTATCTATGCGCACGCATTTGCAGCCATGCACAGGGAAAGATCGGGGAGACACACCAGCGGCTTTCAACTGAGATGGGGTTGGGCGACTGGAACAGGGGAGGGGGAAGGGGAGGCTGTTTATTAGTAGCACCTAAATTCTCGTTTTCCAAAATCCTCATGCTTGTTATAAAAGCTGCCCCAATAATTCTGACATTGGCCCCTCCCTTCCACCCCATCTCCTTACTTATAACCATTAATGTACACCAAATGTTAACAGTAATTATATCTTGAGTGATGGGATTATAATTAAAACTTTTTTTCCATCTTTTGTTTTGCTGGTGCTATTAAAATTGTACCATGAGCCCTGGCCGGTTTGGCTCAGCGGTTAGAGCGTCAGCCTGTGGACCAGAGAGTACTGGGTTCAGTTCCCACTAAGGGCACGCACCTCGGTTGCAGTTTGTCCTCAGCCCTGGTTGGGGTCGTGCGGGTGGCAACCAGTCAATGTGTCTGTCTCACGTCGATGTTTCTCTCTCTCTCTTCCTCCTTCTCTCCCTCCTGCTCTATCTGAAGATAAATGCAAAAATGTCCTTGGGTGAGGATAAAAAAAAAAAATTTTTTTTTTTAAAATTGTACCACAAGCATGTAGACTAGCATAGTAGTTAAACGTGTTGGTTATAGGACCAAGCAACCTGAATTTAAGCCTTGTCACGGCATGTCACTGTGCCTCGGTGACATCATCTGTAAAAGGCAAAAAGTAATAGCAGCTGTCTAACTGGGCTGCTGTGAGAAGCAAATGACTTGATACGTATAACGTTTTTGAAGCGGTGCTGGCACGTGTCATGCTCAGGAGGAGTTACCCACTTTTATTAAAACGTAAGAAAAATGTAGCAATACCATTTTGTAATTTTAGAAAATATGAAAACTAAAAATATAAAGAAGGGAAGACAAAGAATCCATGGCGCTGGCATGGTTGTGAGTAGTATGGACGCTGTCCTCCCCGCCTGGGAAGTGGCGGGGTGGGGAACAAGGAGGGAGGAGAACGGGCTGGTAAACTTGAAGTGAAGTTGGAAAGTGAGGAACGGTTGTTAGGATGAGGAATGGGATTAATGCAGCATCAAGGAAAAACCACCCGGCTGCCGGCTGGAGGCTGCGCAGGAAGGAGGTGGCTGGGCTTCCCCTTCCTTCTGGTTGGTTCCAGCCCAGGAACCCCACCCTGGCTGGAGAGAGAAGACTGGGCCTTACTGAAGGACGCCCCGACTGTTCTCCTTTTTGTCAGACACTGAAGGGTGCTCTCTGCTTAGTATATGCATTTCTTCCTTCTCTCCCAGCTCATCTTGCCTTTGGTGTCTCTGTATTATTACTTATTAGCAAGTTACAGACAACCTAAGAGCTAGGATTTACGGATGCCAGGCGCTGTTCTAAAACTGCCGGTAGTAACTCACTTATCCTCGAAGCAACTCCAGGAGATACTTTTTTATTATCCCCATTTTACAGAGGAGGAAGCTGGGGCACAGAGAGGTTCACTTGAACAGTCTGTGGATGGCGACTCTAAGATTCATAACTGTAGATGTTGGTCACCAGACTAGACTTCCTTTCAGACTCAATGACAATCAAGACAATTAGGAGACAACAGACCCCTGGAAGCCCACTATGCAGCAATTCTCTAAGATCTCAAATGATTCCCCTGAGCAGAGGGTTTGGTGAGACTGGGCTGCAGGGGCCTGTCTTCTGGCTGACCTCAGCCCTGAGGCCCCTCTGCGTTCACCGGCCCCAGGGGAGCCAGGAGGGAAGCCTGGGCAATCTGACTCCACAGCCTGTCCTGCTCACCACAAACCTAAATTGTCTCGGAAGGAACACCAATTGGTAAAGGAGTTTCAGAACCAAATGTTGAAGCAGGATGTTGGTATTCGTGGAGACTGCATTCAGAATCCGTTTCCACCCCGTGCTTCCAGCAACTGGTGAATACAACCGCAAATACAGCGCCCAGAAGCAAGCTGCCAAAGACCCTCTGGTTCAGGAAGAAGGCCTGGCCCTCACTGCTGGGGGAGCAGCTGCGATCATGTGATGCCAGGTGAGGCCTGCTGTTCTGACAGCTCCTGGGATCCTCTCCTCCAGGATTTTGGATAGCACACGCTCTGAAAGTGGCCTTTCCTCTCCCGGAACATGATGTAACCCCCGATCCTCAGCCTCAAATGGTTTGCAGATTGTCTGGGGTGACTATTTCCTGTGTTCTGAGATCCCAGGTGGTGAGAGCATTCTGCCTGCTATCGTAGACAGCATTTACTTGGAGAGTTGCTTTTATCAGTCAGAATGTGCTTGGTGGTAAGTAACAGAAAACACAGTCCAAACTGGCATAAACAATAAAGGGGAGTTTATTGGCTCATGTAACTGAACAGTCTCTGGATAGATTTCAGGTGAGGATGGATATACGTAGTGACTCAACCATGTCACAAAAGGCCTGGCTTGCTTTTTATCTCTTTTCTCTGCTTTCTATGTCAATTTCATCTCAAGGCTGGTTCCCTTCAAAGGAGCAAGAGGACTTCTAGAAGCCTCAGAGAGCATACTTCCTTGTTCATTTCTACCAGAAAAAGGAGTAGCTGTCTCAGATTATTAAATAAAAGGCTGGGGCCTCTGGATGGATCACCTAAGGTCATATGACGATCTCTGAACCATTCACTGTGGCCATGGGCAATAAGCCAACCATGATTGGTTTTTTAAAAATTGTTGTGTGCTTTTAAATTGAAGATCCCTTGCTGATCCTGCTTTCATGAGTGGCTGCAGCCAGGGGGAGAGGAGAGGAGAACCAGACAGATCGGGGAGGAGTCCTTTCCCCAACATTCCATTTCTACGTAGATCTAAACAGATGAGCACAGAGTCACCATAGGGGTTAGAAGCTAGCAACATGGGAAGGGGGGAAACAAGTGGGGAGTTGGGGTGTCAATAAACAAAGTACAGACCCTCCCTAAACTGCACTCACTGCCTACGGGGTATTTGGTCTGCTTCAACTCATGAGGAATAAGAAGATCAAAAGTGGTTTAGAAAGGCCTGAACCATTAGAGATGGAGAGAGGAGGAATGTCCACGAAGTGCGGGGTTTGTTTGCCAACGGAGGTGAAGGGATCGCCCTTCCCCTGCTGGAGTCCCTCCAACCCCTCAGGCCTGGCAGGGAGGGGGCAGCCTGCAGCCCACTGAGGACAGGTCTGGGGTTGCCAGATACTCCAGGCAGGGGGCTGGAGGCAGTTCACAAAGGCTTGTTGAACAGAGAGAAATGATGCTGCCCCCCAGCTTTTCCATCAGGGTGCAGCAGTTCTTGACCTCCTCCTAGCAGTTTGCTTATAATTCATGCTTGATCCTCCTCAGCTTCTTCTTGATAGTGTCCTGGGAGCTGGCACAGATCATTCTGATCTTAAGGAGTGCAGACTCGGGGTTCGGAAGATAAGCACCAGGTCCTCCTTCTTGCTCTCCTCTGTATCTTAGGTTTTACCAGGGAGGGCATAGCAGCACTGCTTGTCTGGTGGTGTCTTAACAAAGGTGGCATGGGGTCATCGCCAGCCTGGCCCTCCTCCCGAAGCATCTTCTTACCCTCACTCAGGAGGCAGAGCATCACCTTCTGGTGCTTCTCTACCTCCTCTGGCTTCCTGCATACCACTGGATACCCTGATGACGCCAACAGAGACAGCCATGCCGGAGGCCGTGGTTCTGATGAAGAGACATGGCGAGGAGAGCCAGAGAAGACAGCGCGAGCTGCTGCACTGCTGCTGGGATCCACTCAGGCCACGGTTGCTCTCAAGGGACCAATCTGCCCCTGAATCTAGAAAGCAGCACTGTGTCCACCCCAGGACACTGTTCCTTTGATTTCTGACATGGCTCTTTCCAGAGTCATTAAAAATACCAAAGGTAATTCAATAAAGCAATAAAGTAAATGGCAACTACATTCTTCTAGTTGCTCAAGTCAAAAAGCTTGGAAACATTCTTGATTCTTCATTTCTCTCACCTATCCCTATATCTAATTTATCAATAAACCCGATTCGTTCTACAACAAAATCCTGTTAGGATCTGACCCTTTCTCACTTTATCCACGGAGTCACCCTCATCTGAGGCATCATCATCTCCCATCAAAACATTGCAATAGCCTCCTACTTGGTCTCCTCCTCCTGGCTCCTCCATTCTCTCATCTACAGAGAAGCCAAGGCAATCCTTTTAAATGGTAAGTCATGTCAGGTCACTCTTCAGCTCAGAAGCCCCCAGTGGCTCCCATATCACTCAAAGGAAAGTCAAAAGACATAACAATTGCCTAGGAGATCCTACATATTCTAGCCTTTCACATCTTCCATTTCATCTCCTATTCCTCTCCCCTCACTCACTCTGCTTCAGCCTGACTGATTTCTTGCTATACCCCCAAAATACCAAGTATGCCCCTGGCTTCAGGTCTTTGTATGTGCCAACCCTCAGCCTTCAACTCCCTTCTTCCCAATACCTTCTAAGTGCATTCCCTTTGTTCAAAGTGATGTTATCAGAAAGATGCTGTGTGACCACCCTATGTGAAAACACACCCAGTCTGTCTTCAAGCCACTGACTTTGCCTTATTTTTCACAGCACTTACCATTACCTAAAATATTGAAGCACTTTTTACATGCTATTTTTCTCCCCTCCTAGAGTGAACATTCTATAATAGCAAGGTTATTTACCACTACAGCCCTAATAGCTAGAACAGTGAAGGCATTCAATAAATAGTTATTGAAAATGAATGAAAGATTTAGAACAAATAATACATACTAAAAAGAAACAGCTAATGATATGAAAAAATGTTCAACCTTACCAATAAGCAAAGAAATTGGCCAATTTCTTATTGACCAAGACCATATTTTTGCCCATTAAATTGGCAAGAACAATGAAATAATAAATCTATCACTGTTAATACAGCAATGAAATTTGTATTTTCATGTATTATTGGCAACAAGGGACATTAATTCATTTAATAGATATTTATTGGGTAGGACTATATATACCAGCCATTGTGCAATTATCCAATATATACTTTAATCCATAATAACATTCAATGTCTAAGTATTAGTCAGGATAGATTAGGTTAGCTGTGGTAACAAATTATCTCTGGAATCCTAGCAGCTTACCATAACAATGGTTTACTTCTTGTTCACTCTGCATGCCTATCCTAGGCTGGTAGAGAGGCAGGGTTACATGTCATTCCCCTCACGTTATATTGGACAGAACTAGTCACATTGGCCCTACCCAATGGCAAGGAGACTAAGAAGTGACGTTCTCTGCATGCCCCCAAGGAACAGACAGATGTTGGTAAATAGTAATAATGTCAACCACAATCCTTGATCAAGAAATCTTACCACCTTACTGGAATAACCCAAACTACATAAAAAGCTACATTAGGGAAAATGTTCATTGATGTCTTATTTATTATTTTAATAAACTGAAAGAATCTTAAATGTTGAATAATGAGGAAATAGATAATAAAATTACAGTTTATCCATATACAATAGATTACTACGCAGACATAAACATGATAGTTAATGAAAAATATATGTATAATAATTAATATATTACAAAATAGTAAGTAAAAATTAGGAAACATGAAATGGATACTGTGATTAGCACACTATAAAAATATATGTAATAAAAATTATTTTAAAATATATAAAAAATTTATTCATTCAACAAATACCTCCTAGATACTAGGCTCTGCAGATTCAGAGATAAAACACACTGTGTTTGGACTGGAGGTGCTAGTCTTTTCTTTTTTCTTTTCTTTATTGATGTTAGAGAGAGAGGAAAGGAGAGGGAGAGAGAAATAGAAACATCAATGAGCAAGAACATCCATTGGCCGCCTCCTCCATGCCCCTCACTAGGGATTGGGCCCACAACCTGGGCATGTGCCCTGAGCGGGAATCGAACCAGCGACCTCTTGGTACATGGGTTGACACTCAACCACTGAACCACACTGGCTGGGCAAAGTGCTAATCTTATAAGTATATTTAGAATGAGCTAAAAGAAACCCCTGTCTAAAATCAGAAAAATTATCCTAATAATTTTATGGTTGCACATAAGGGTAGACTTTTGTTCCATTTTTATTTGAATCACCCAGGGAATTAGAGAGAGTGAATACTCAATCTTTCAACAGGTATTTACCAAACATGCACTAAGTGGGTGACAAAGATGATCAAGATGCCAGACCATGCTCCCTGACCTCAGAGGGCTTACACTGTAGCTGGGATCCTACATGTCAAACATGCCTGGTCCTGCCTTGCCTCAGCTTCTGCGGATCTCCTTGATATCATGCTCAGTATCAGACCTATAAAAGTTCCTGGTGCCAGGTGGCCATGGAGGATAACAGTCGAGGAGGAACCTTCCAGAGAGCAGAGGGGGACCAGAGAGCAAAGGTCAGGGAACTCCCCCCAGAGAGACAAATTAAATAAAAAGGGTACAATAAAAAGGGTGCAGCCAAGGAACTTACCCCTACTCACAGGACAGGGTCACTGCACGGTCCACCTTCCCATCGGGACTTTACCATCACCAGGATGTCGGCTGTGTCTCCCATTCTTCCCTTTCCGAATGGGCATGTTTATCACTCTCTCTCATCCTCGCACCACTTTATATTGGATATGAATGGGGCAGGAAGGCCACTTATCCTTTCAGTTCAGGGGTCAATGGACAATGAAGCAAACACTCCTTCCTGATAGCAAAGACCCCAAAATTCTGGATTTTTCACTGCATGCAGTAACTGTAAGGGATGTTGGGTTGTCTCTTTTGGGGAAACAATATGTGTGTTGTCTGTGTGGGAAGAAGGGGTAGGTGAGTGAAATTATTTGGTAACTAAAGGGTGGACTCTGGCAGAATCTGTGTTCACCAAAACCATTTCCTCTTTTATCTCTATTATAGACTATTTATAGACTATATTTCTTAACAACCCTTGAAGTCAGATGAGGCCATGAGTCTGCGTTCTGTGCACTGCTCTTAGGCCTCACCCAGTAAAAACCTCCAATGAGTAATCCCCCAGGTTTGTTCGCCACTGGCTGGCTGGAAGAGAAGGACTTCGGGGCTCTGGGGTATGGGAAAGCCACAGATGAAAGGAGTTTGGGACCCTGAACCTCCTACCCAACACCTGCAAATGAGTTCTAGGTAATGAGAAATAACCATCTATTGGACTAAGCCAATACAATTTTAGGATGTCTTTACACAGTGACTATCATTACCCTCAAACAGCCTGCCTAGTAGGTTTGTTGTCAGGACTGAATGAATTAATATGAAAAATGGTGCTATATAAATGTTGGCTACTCTTATTTGCTTGAGAACAGACAAAAGTATGTCCTAAACTACAGCTTGGTGGAAAGCGGTAGCAGCAATGGAAAGCAACTTACACTCAGGATAGTGTTCCTAGCTTTAATTGGAAAGCCTTGGAGTCTGTAAGAGCCAGACCCTAATCCTAAGCACACTCAGGTATTAATAAATACCTAGTCTGATCTGTCTCCTGGCCTACCCTAAATTCCACTCCTTTAGAGCCATGTATATTTGAAAGCCAAAAAAAGTATTTGCTTTAGAATCCCTCAAACAAACCCAGGACAACGTGTGGTATGCAAATATTCAGGTAACTTTAACAATGTAGCTTCATGGAACTAAAAGAAAGGTGGAGACTTGCAATATAATTGTCTGCTCCTGGAGCAGAAAATGGAGACCCATTTTTGACCCAGCCAAGAGCATAGCTGCAGAATTCGCTGAGTCTGGTGTCCTATCAACCTAAGAAGAAGGAAGGAAGGAAGGGAATGGGGAGGGAAGAGGAGGGAAGGAAGAAAGGAAGGAGGCCAGGCAGGCCATAATTTCTTTGACCACATTCTAAAAGAAAGTCACTTACTGATACATGTTGCTTACGTGCTGGAACAGGTTTTTAATACTAAAGCTTACTGTTTTTTTTAAAATCAGAATTTGTAGCTTTGTGATATTCTGACAAGTTTCATTTCATTCAGTTTGGCAAATACTTATTAAGGGCCTAGTACGTGTGTGGCTGTTCTTAGCATGGTTGGTTCTGCAAAACATCCTGATATTAGAGAATGTGGTTTTTAACATACGATCTGCGTCCTGGTGTCACAAGAAGCGCGGTACCACGTGAATAAGAAGGGAACGATCACAGAAGGGAGACTACAGGCATGAGAAACAATCCCACCCTACTCCAGCAGGACCTCGTCTGAACTAATTACATGAGCAACTACTGTATTTCCAAGTCAGGTCACATTTTGAGGTACTGAGGCTAGAACATCAACATATCTTTTGGGGAGGTAGAGGGGGACACAATTCAATCTATAACACTGCTCTTATGGCGTTTATAGCTTAGGAAGGAGCTATCCAGTAAATACATCATCACACAATTAAATGTGAAAATGTCAGTTCTCTGAGGAAGGGACATTTGCACTGAGGCCTGAAGGACTGTCAAGCCTGGGACAGGGGAATGACAAACAGGGAGCCCCGGACCGAGGAGAAATTTGACAAGTGGCCCATAAAAGACCTTCCACAAAGGGTGGCTGGAGAAAACCCGAGAAGAAACCGTCTTCTGTGTCACTTGAGCAATCTGAACAACCCCGACCAGTGTGTGCGAGCAGGAAACTCGGCTGCTCCGCGGAGTCCAGGAAAGAAGGAAGGTCGGCCTTATCATCAGGTTCTCCCGCTCTTTTAAGTGTTTGTTTTGTTTGGTCTTTTCAAGGAGGGCGTTGAGTGAGCCGGCCTTCATTCGCAGTCTTTCCCCGGTGGGAGCTGGCGGGGCTGCCAGGTGTGTCTGACGGGGCAGATGTGATCGGGCACCTCCAGTGTGCCCTGCCGGAGGGAACCGTGTCGTGCTGACCAGCTTTCGGGCTCCGTGGAAGCCAGGCGAGGCTACGGTTTCAGCCCGAGCCCGTGTGCGTCCCCCGCACCGTGCTGTTGAGTGAGCAGACCTCTGAAAGTAGCTTTTATGCTTCCCACACCCGAGTCTCCGAAACCCAGCTATTCTAAAGGGAGTTAAGACTTCCTGAAGCAGGAGACAAAGAATTGAGTGTTAGCTGCTCGGCCAGGTTCGGATTACCTCCGACGGCAACTGGGCCACAGGACGTGCGGGTGTTTTCAGGGCTGCAGGGGGGAGGGGAGGCCCGCGGTCCCTGGAAAGGCTGTGCCCTGGCTGGGTGTGGTGGGAAGTCACCCTCCCTCTTCGGGGACAAAGGGTCCCACCCCAAGCCGGATAGTGGCATATCACAACTCGGCCTCCCAATTTCACCCACTGGCCTCCGTTTCCCATATCACCCGAGGCCAGAGAGACCCAAGCCAGCAGAGGTGACCCCGCAGCCCCACAGGAAGCTGGAGCTGTGAGAAGAAGGATGTGCTCCCCGCGCACGCCGGAGGGGCTGTGTGCGCAGAGCCCGGCTGCTTCCCGGCCGGCGTCCAGGTCGGCTGCCCAGGCCAGGTGGTGTTGGAGTTGGCCCACTACCTCTCCTCCATCACATTTTCCAGGAAGGGGTGGGTAGGGACCGGTGGTAGGTGGGGACATTGTCAGCAATAGATGTTGGTGTTTTTGAGAGGGAGCCAAAGCATTGTGTGTTGCAGGGGGTCTGGCAGACTGCCTCCACCAAGGGACACACATGACAAGACTGCTGTCCCAGCCTAAACCTGATTTGTTTGAACTTTGCAGGGTAGGATGGGCATGGGTGTGAGTCCACCACCACCAGGGTCCAGTCTTCTTCTTCTTCTTCTTCTTCTTTAATTTCCTTCAATCTTGAAGCAAATGAAGCAAAGGCGCTGAATAGTGGGCTTGATGAAATGGAAGTGTGATTTTTATTGCCAGTCTGCCAATCATTTCCAGGGGTGAGAAATCAACAGAGAGTTCTTTGCTCTCTATTGGTCAGTACTTGAGTTTAGGTCTTTGCTAAGGCAAGTAGGCATTAATAATGGTTGTACACACACACAAACACCTAGAAATAAATTTAACCAAGGAGGTTAAAGGCCTGTACACTATACTGAAAACTATACAATTTTAATGAAAGAAACAGAAGAAAACACAAATAAATGGAAAGATATTCTATGCTTATGGATTGAAAAAGATTAATATTTTTAAGATTTCCATAGTACCCATAGCAACCTATAGAGTCAATTCAATGCTATCAAAAGTCCTATGGCATTTTATACTTTAGAACAAACACTCCTTAAATTTGTATGGAACCATAAAAGACCCCAAATAGACAAAGCAATCTTAAGAAGAACAAAGCTGAAGGCATCGTGCTCCCTGATTTCAAACTATATTATAAAGCTATAGTAATCAAAACAGCATGGTATTGGCATAAAAACAGACACAGATCAATGGAACAGAAAAGAGAGCCCAGAACTAAACCCACACATATATGGTCAGTTAATTTATGACAAAGGAGCTAAGAATATTCAATGGAGAAAAAAAAACAGTCTCTTGGATAAATGGTGTTGGAAAAATTGGACCACTTTCTTACACCATACACAAAAATTAACTCAAAATGAATTAAAGACTTGAATGTAAGACCTCAAACGATTAAACTCCTAGAAGAAAACATAGGCAGTAAGCTCCTAGACATCAGTCTTGGTGGTAATTTTTTTGATTTGACACTAAAAGCAAAGGCAACAAAAGAAAAAATAAACAAGTGGGACTACATCAATCTAAAAAGCTCTGCACAGCAAAGGAAACCATCAACAAAATGGAAAGGCAACCTACTAAATGGGATATGATATTTGGAAATCATATAACTGATAAGGGATTAATATCCAAAATAGTATATAAAAAAACTCATAGAGCCCGGCTAGTGTGACTCAGTGGATTTATGGTCGTCCCATGGACTGAGAGGTCCTGGTTCGATTCCTGGTCAGGGCACATGCCTGGGTTGCAAGCTCAATCCCCAGTAGGAGACAGCCAATAGATGTTTCTCTCTCACATTGATGTTTCTATCTCTCTCTCCCTTCCTCTCTCTCTAAAATATCAATAAAAACATATTTAAAAAAAACTCATAGAACTCAATAGCAAAAACCCAAACAATCTAATTCTTACAATGGGCAGAAGATCTGAATAGACGTTTTTCAAAAAAAGACATAGACCAAAGATATATAAAAAGATGTTCAACATCATTAATCATCAGGGAAATGCAAATCAAAACCACAATATGATATCACCTCACACCTGTTAGAATTGCTATTATCAAAAAGACAAAAAATAACAAATGTTCATGAGGATGTGGAGAAAAGGGAACCTTTGTTGAAAGGGAACCTGTTGGTGAAAATGTAAATTAGTATAGCCACTATGGAAAACAGAATGAAGGTTTCTAAAAAAATTAAAAATAGAACTACCATATGATCCAGCAATCCCACTTCTGGGTATTGACCCTAAGAAAATGAAAACATTAGCTCGTAAAGATATATATATATATATATATATATATATATATATATATACACATACACACACACACATTTACCCCCATGTTCATTGCAGTATCATTTACAATAGCCAAGATAGGGAAATAACTGAAGTGTCCATCAATGGATGAGTGGAAAAAGAAAATGTGATATATATGCAATGGAATATTATTCAGCTATTAAAAAAATCTTGCCATTTGTGACAACATGGATAGACCTTGAGGGCATTATGCTAAGTGAAATAAGCCAGAGGAAAAAAAGACAAATATTATATGATCTCACTTATATGTGGAATCTAAACAAACAAACTGACCTCATAAATACAGAAAACAGATGATGGTTGCTGGGGCAGGGGTGGGGGACAAAATTGGTGAAGGGGGTCAAAAGGTACAAACTTCCAGTTATAAAATAAGTCAGTCATGGGGATACAATATACAGCATAGTAACTCTAGTTAATAATACTGGGTTGCATATTTAAAAGTTGCTAAGAAAGTAAATCTTAAAAGTTCTCATCACAGGAAGAAAATAATTTATGTAACTATGTATGGTGATGAATGTTACCTAGCCTTACAGTGATTGATGATCATTTCACAATATATACAAATATTGAATCATTATGTTGTACACCTGAAACTAATATAACATTGTATGTCAATTATACTTCAATTTTTAAAAAGAAATTAAAGAAGAATACTGGTTGTCCAGCTTGCAGCAGGGGAACATAATCAGGTGTGTGAGTTAACTGTTTACACAAGTCCCTTCCACTGTGGTTAGACTTCTCCCTGGCATAACTGCCCTCACCCTAAAATTACCCAGGAGAACAAAAGCAGTAGAAAAATGTCAAAATCCAGAATGGCCAACGTCTAGCTACTCTCTGGGAAGTTCTCTACCAGAAATGGGTTCTGCCAGCATAGAGCTCTCCTTAAGGAGCCGGTGGCCCAGTGATTAAGCTTGGCCCCTTTCACGCTCTGTCTGACCACCGTCTGTTCGCACTTGGAAGGTTCGCTGCTGTAGGCTGTTTCGCACCTGGTGTAAATCATAGGGGCTACCGCTGCCACCAGCAAGGTATCAACAAACAAAACAGGTCCGGGGCTGTTTGTTACACCTTTGAGGCTTGTGGTATTTGAAGCTGCACGATCATTGGGAGGCTGAGTATTGGCAGGGATAAGTCTGATGGGGTAGTGTGTGCGCAGAGGAGACCATCTGTTATCTGAACTCACGGGCTGGCTGTCGTCTGTAATCCTATGAGTCAGAATTTCAGAGATCTCTTCATAGGATTGCCAGATATAGCAGATAAAAATACAGCATGTCCCATTAAATTTTAAATAAACAATGGATGCTTTTGAGTATAATTATGTCCCCAGTATTGCGTTGGATATATTTATGCTTAAAAAGTATTTGTCCCTTATTTGCAATTCAAATATAATGAGGCACCCTGTATTTTCTCTGACAACTCGAACCCAGGTGCAGGATGCCTCCGGAAGCTTCTACCGACGGCACAAGTGGAAGGAAGCCCTCCTCGAATGCTGGCCTCTGGATTCGCTAATTAGCCTTTAAACCCTCCTGAGGGCTGGTTGTCAGACTGAGCGGTGTTTGCTTATGGGATGAACAATTTAATGCAGAGAACCTGAATGGCTAGTTGTCACCAACCCAGCCAAAGAGACTCTTCATAGAAAAGAAACGTGTCCTTCAATGAAAATGAAACCTTCAGGTAACTTTATCTCCACGGCCAGCTGACGCCTTAGTGATGAACCGCCCAGCCCAGCCCAGCCCTGTCTGCACCATCGGCACACGTATGCCCCGTGTGCAGCTGGGCACATTCTCTTTCCCCATTGCCCTCGCAGCCCTGGACTGCAGGTGTGAGGAGGGCGAGCGAGTCCCCCTGGCTCCCCTGGCTATCTCCCCATTCCTCCATTTACAATATTTCCCCGAACCTATTTACCTGAGGATCTGGGCCAACGTTTAATTATTTCATTGAGGTGAAATTCACATAACATAGAATTAACGATTTTCAAGCGTACGATTCAGTAGCATTTAGCACATTCACAATATTGTGCAACCGCCCCCTCGGTTCAGTTCCAAAACACTAAGCAGTCAGTCCCCAGCAACTTACTTTTGGTCTCTTCAAAAATGGAGGGCTTCTGTCACTATGCTGCACATCTGAAACGAATGCAAAATAATATTGAATGTAAACTGTAATTGAAAAAGAAAAGAAAAAAATGGAGGCCTTCCCTCCATGAGTCTGGAGCCCATGGACAGGACTGGTTTACAAGCCTGATTGTGTGCCTTTAATTGGGTTGTAAAAGAAAGGTTTCACAATTAAAGCACCCTAGATGACAGGTGTGGAAATAAAATGAGTCTTTGGTTGAAAGAAGAGGGTGCACTTTAGGGCAGGGCTTACCAGGCTGAAGCTGCCAGGCTGAGAAACAACTGGAAGGAGGTCATTGGGCATGAAAGAGTGTCTTGTGAAATTACTGGGGAGGAGAAGAAGGAGAGGGACACCAAAATGTCCCCAATTGGGCTTGAGCTTCCGGGTTCAGAGGGAGCAAATGAATCACTGTGGGGAGGGGCTGGGCTTCCCCTTGGCCACTGAGAACTTTGAGGTTTCCTGATTTACAGGAGTTGGTTCCTTCTCAGAGGAACCCTTGACTCTCTCCTCTTTAGGGGGACCCACCTCCTTAGTGTATGTAAAATCTGGTGCAACTGCATTTTTGGAGACAACTGCTACTTCCTGCAGTGAATAGGAGCACTTTTACTATTATTTTATCCAGCTGGTTCCAGCCTCCGTTATTCTTTTTGCAACTCACCACAAAACCAGAAACTTCCCCACTTCTAACAGAGTCGCAAGGGTTGTCCCCTTTGTTCAAGAATGGGGGTCGGGTGTTGAGCTAATGCCTCCTTTTTGTAAAGGCAAAGAAGGAACCAAGAGAAAGGTCTTCCTGAGACAGTTTGAGCTGCCAGGGTGGCACAGTTTAACAGTCATCTGCTTAGCAAACTGTATGGAGTGTGCGCATGTGCAACGCACTGGATTAGAAGATGCAAATGATAACTACTGACCTTGAGTATTGCATCCTATGTACCAGGCACTGTTCTAAGTGCCTCGATTATATTAACTCATTGATGTACAACAGTCCTGTGATTATTTAGGTGAAAATGAACTTGCCTCCGGGTGGAGATTGCCCACAACGAGGTTTGTCCTGTGCCCAGGCCTTACCCAGCATGCCAACCATCAAGAGGCATTCAGCCTTTCTCCTCCACTCTCCCATGTGCACAGGATGCAGACAAGTTGTGGCGACAACAGCAGAGAAGTGGAGAAACAAAAACGGGTCTATCCCTCTGTGCGCACAGCCCGTCCCACAAACACCTTCACCCTCAGACATCTCTCTATTGCTCCCACGGTCCATGAGTTGAAACAGCCGACCATTCTGTCCAGCCAATTAACAATTTACTCAGGAATTAGAGAAGTAGAAATATTCAGATGAATGCCCTGAATAAATATGTGTGTTTCGGGCATCAGGCAACAATGTTGTTTAAAGGTAAAAAAAAAAACCCTAGTAGAAGTCACAAGGCTGATGTTTCCATGAATAGAACTGGGAGAATCTCCTCGGCCCAGCCTGGAAGGTAACCATTCATCCTGGGTTTGGGGACAAATGATCCTGCCAATATAATTATACTGTTTTCTAATAAAAATAATTTGTGAAATGTCTAACTTAATACAATTGTATTTTATACCCTTATATGATTTCTTTCATCTTAAAAAAATCCATAAATTAAGAAAAAGTCTTTATTGTGTCCTTTAGTGGGGATCAGAAAATATAGTCCCTGTGTTTTTCCTTCCACACTGTACTTAAATAGTGATATCTTTAAACTACAGCCCACCTGAAACTATGTCTCATGTTTAAACTAGTCTTAAATGCCACATACTCTCACCTTGTTTCCTATCTTGGGTCAGGTCATTGATGGTGTGTGTGTGTGTGTGTGTGTGATTGCAATCCTTCAAGCAAGGGTTAAAGAACGATGTGCAAATTAGCTTCTCTCCAACTGAGGGCACTTAGAATCACAGCGCTTAGAAGAAGTGGGATAATGAGGGGGTTGCTGGCTGTGATGTTGCTTCCTGGGAAGATTCAGGAAGGGTGAGGAGACTAATTGGCTGGTCTGGCAAACAATTCAAGATGAGTCCAAAGGGAGCCAGATGCTGGCAGGAAGTGGATGGAAATTCACCTTTGCACTGGCCCTTTAGTGGTAGGTGCACAGATGGTGAAAAGCAGCACCCTTAGGGGGAGAGCAAAGGCCCTTTTCTATATGATCTGCCAAGAAGGGAACAAAGAGGATTTACGTTGCCTCCAGGGAACAGCCTTTGCTTTCATTTCAAGATCATCTATGGAGTTTTCCCACATTGCAAACCTGTTAGTATGGGCTTAGTGGCTTCAGGGAGTGTCCGGGCAGTGTAACTAGGAAATGGCTCTGAGTGAGGCTTTAGTGGTAGCAAAGTAGATGGGAATAATTGGCGCAAACTGCTGGAGCTGGGCACCTTCTAATCTGGGATGACCTCGTCATGAGATTGTACACTACAGAACGCTAGGGGGCACCATTGACATGCGAATGGCATTCCCTAGACCCCTGCAGATCACAGGCTACACACAATTCTCAGTAGTCCTACAACTGACTTGTTGGAAGCTGCCTCCCATTCAACTTTGTTCTACCTGCTTAATGGGGGTCTTCTAGTTTCTAAACAGAAAGCATTACAGGGGCCAGGAGCTGCTGCCCCGCACCCTCATTCTGCAAGGGATCATACTAACTTCAGGTATAGAAACCTCACAGAGTCAGATGAACTTGGTGGAAGGAAGAAGGAAGTAGGAAGGAAGGCAATATAAATTAGTTTTAAAAAAAAAAGTCTGAGCATACTTATAATAACATGTAATACCTTTATGCTTGAGTACATAAAGGAAATCAGAATAGAGCTATATTTTTTTTAAAAAAAAACAACAAAACCTCTAAATAGTTTAAATGAAATAGAACAGTTACTAGTTCTTTAACTTAACAAGAAGTCCTGAAATAGAGTGGAAGCAAAGTTAGTTAATTCGATGGTTCAACCTTGTCAAGGAAGATTCAGGTTTTTTACAACCATCCCATGTCATTCTCACTTAGCAGGTCAGCTTTGACACTCTGACAAACTCATCTCATGGCTACAAGGTGGCAGCCATTGTTCCAGGCATTCCACACAAACCCCACAACATCCTTTGGACAAACGGTCCTTTCCTGTGTGTGTGTGTGTGCAGGTGTGTGTGTGTGTTTTACCTGAGAGGAAAACCCTGGTCAGAAGCACTCCATATCAGAGTACAAGTGAAGCTGCTAAAACAAAAAGTCTTGAAAATATGATAGTTCAAACAAGAAATGTTTGTTTTCCTCTCCTGTACCAGTCTCAGTGTAAATCCTTCTATCTTGTTTCTCTGCCGTTCCCTGGAGCCATGCTCTGGCTTCAGCTTGGATCACCAGTACCACCTCCCATTCTCCAGAAAGGGAAAAGAAGGGAAAGTAAAGAACAGCAATCACCTTATTAAAAACGTGATCTGGAAATTAGTCTCATTTTTTCTGACATCTCATTGGCCAAAACTTAGTCACATGGCCACACCTTACAGCAAGGGAGGCTGGGAAGTGTAGTCTGTAGCTGGGCATGTGCCTAGCCAATACTGGAGGAATGCTACTATATAGAAAAGATAGGGAAAATGAGTAAGTGGAGCTAATTAACCTTTTCTGCCACACTCCCCTGGTAGATTTCTGCTCTTGTCTCATTGGCCAGAATTACTTCACATGATCAGGCCTAAACCACTCACTGCATGAGAAATGGGACCAGCATGATGGGCATAGACTAGACCAGGGTTTCCCATCCTCAGCACCACTGACATTTTGGGCTGGATAATTCTTTGCTGGGGGAGGGGGAGCAGTCCCTTGCACTGTAGAATGTTTAGCAGCATCCCTGAGCTCTACCCACTAGATGTCAGTAGCACAACCCTCTCCCTTGTGACAACCAAAAATGTCTCCAGACACTGCCAAACCACTTTTAGTCAGGATTCCCTGGTTTAGATCAACCAAGATTTTACCCTGGAGCAGGAATAGGATGCCTGATCCTTGAGTCATATTTGAAAAAGATGAACATGAATCAGAGCTATTCTAACAGGAGTGATGGAGAAAATAGCCTAACAGTGTCCTCTATGAACAGTCTTGGAATAAACGTCAAACATGTTACCAAATGGAGGTCCTGTCAAAGCATCTATAATTAAATAATTTGTTTACTTATTCAACATGTTGTCTTGAGAGTATACCTGATACTAAAGTGTTCCAAGTGTTCTAGGTTCTGGAAATACAGTAACAAAGCAAAGTACAACATCCCTGCCTTTATAGAATTTGCATTTTAGCACATGGCTATCTAACAGTTAAGAGTCAGCTATGGAGGCGGTATAGGGTAGCAGTGAAGCACAGGAATCGGAATTAAACACTCCTAGACCCAAATTTGGGTTCTGCCACCTATTAGGTATATGACCCTGGACAAGTTACTTTTAACCTTCATTGTTGTTATCTATTAAATGCAGATAATAATATTATCAACCTCCTGGTTTTTATTCTGAGGATTAAATGATATATACTCCTTAGCTCAGCAGTTGTCTCTAAATAAGTGTTAACAGTGTTATAGATAAAGAGCACTGGACTGGGAGTCAGAAGTTTTTCATTCAACAAATATTTGTTGAGCATATTTTTGTACCAAGTTCAGTTTTAGATACTGGGCATTCTGGAGAGCCAGACAACTAAGACATGCACTGTGTCCTTAAAGAGCCCTCCAAGTTCAATATACCTGGGTATATAGGGCCTGGTTTAAGCCTAGAGTTTTCTTTTCAGCATTTGCATTAGCCTAGCACATAATAGGTGCCCAATAAAATGCTTGTTGAATGAAATGTCTCTATATAGTGAGAACAATAATTTTGACTCACAAACATTTTTTGTAAAGTACAAAATCCTATGTAAATGTCAGTGAGGTCAGGAACATTGATAATCATTTGTCAGAATAATTGAGTTATAAGCAAATTTAAAATGTCAAAGCTTTCTCAAATGTTTGAAAGTTATTTGACTTCTTAAAAAGATGAAAATTTTGCCTATATTATTTTCCTAATAAACCCTTTCCCCCATGAACTGCAAAAGTAAACTTTAAACCAACTCATAGCCAAATCAGGGTAAATTTGGGCAGGATCCAAATGCATGGGATTTCACTATGTCATTTATCTGGGTTAAAATTTTTTTTTAATTTTTTAAATGTATTGATTAATTTTAGAGAGGAAAAAAAGAGAGAGAGAGAGAAACATCTTGTATGTGCCCTGACCGGGGATTGAACCACAACCTTGGCATATCGGGACAATTCTCTAACCAACTGAGCAACCCAGCCAGGGTAAGGTTTTAAATCGTTTTTAAGTGATCATGTTAAATTCATTGACTCCATCTATAAAAATAGATTCAAATGTGCTCAGAACTTGTTTTGGCTGCAGAAATGGAAACAGAGTAATAACAAATGACAATCTAACAAATTCTAAAAATTATTGGTGACAAAATTGAGTCTGTTCTTCCAATTTGCTTGTAATTATTTTATTCTGACTTTTATTATTTTTTTCTAGTGAATCAAGCTGTTTCCACTTAGATTACTTCTAAATCTTCAAATGTCGCTGTATTTAATATAAATCAGAAAGCAATCGAAAAGTTTGAGGGAAAACAGAGGCCCAAATTAATGTCGTGCCGTAGGGGAGGCTGCAGGGACTGTTATCCCATGCCTCATTTCTCAAAAAGGTTTCATTTAAATCTGGGAAAATAAAAAGGCAAAGTGTTTGTTGACTGCCTGAGGGCAGAGGTGGAAAGAGCAGAGGTAAGCTTTACAGAGAACTAAATTTGGCAGGAAATTGCAAAATGAGATTTGGCTTGAAAATATAAGTTTATTTACCGAGAAGGAAACTATGAAAAGATCAAAGTACCCATTCCCCCAGATGATTCTGAGTTTGACTTGTGAGATTAGGGTAACCACTGCTATATTAAAACTAGAGGAACTTTTAATTTTCCCCTTGCTACTTTGCCTGAAACCTGGGTCACTGCCCGAGGTGTGTGGTGGCGCTCAATTTATAGCTTCTGCACACATGGGTAACTGCATTGCTTTTCATACCCTATGATCCATTTATGTATGTTTTTCCACTAAAGGCATCTGTTGAAATAAGCATAAGCCATAATCACTGAAAGCGTTTTTACATATTCAAAGTGAAGTAAAAGCTAGAACAAGAGTTAAAGACACACAAACAAGTAGGTCTAATGGAGTTCCTTCCTCGTTAAGTTGGCTGTTAATATTATCTGGTTTGACCTCAGAGGTTGAGGAAAGAATTGTGAATCTTTTCTTAGGGCCGAAAGTCTTTTATAAAGAATTCTTTACCACTGGAGCTCACTGTACATTAACAGACACCTTTCAGGGATCTGCCCAACCCCCAGTCGGGCCTTTATGGCCACAGCTTCTGTTGGGCGGCCTCTTCATGACTCCAGCTCTCACTGGTCTCAGTGACACATTCTTTCTCCTGTGCCCCTCAGACGTCAGGAAGATACTGCTTCCTGCTGTTGTTAATTTCTTGGTGCTTCCTCATACCTTCTGAATGCCCTGACCCTACCCATACCTCCATAAAGCGTCATCTCGCTATGAAACTTTTTGTCACTTAAAGCCTACACATGTGCATGTGTTTCCTGCAAGGACCCTGACAGCCACATGGCCTAGTATTTCCTATTGCTACTCTAACAAATTACCACAAAGTTGGTAGCTTAAAAAAAAACAAAAACCCACAAATTAATTTTCTTACAGTTTGGAGGTCAGAAGTCCCAAATGGGTCTGATGGCTAAAATCAAGCTGTCAGCTGGGCTCTCTTCCTCTGGAGACTCCAGGGGGAATCCATTTCCTCATCTTTTCTGGCTTCTAGATACCGCCTCCAGCCCTTGTCCCGTGGCCCCTTCCTCCGTCTGCAAAGGCAACAGTGTAACATCCTCAAATCTCCTCTCCCTCTTTCTCTCTCTCTGACCTCTGCTTCCCTCATCATCTTGCCTTCTCTGACTCTCACTCCCCTGCCTCCCTGTGAGGCCCCTGAGATTAGATTGCGTTTGCCCAAATAATCTAGGACAATCACTCCATCTCAAGGTCCTTAATCCACAAATTCCTTTTGCAATGTGAAGTAATTTATTCCCAGTTCCAGTCATTAGCATGCAGACATCTATGGGGAAAAGGTTTTAATCTATCACACCTTCCTTCAAAGCAAGAGATCCTTCTGATTTTTTAAAAATATGTTTTTATTGATTTTTTAATTTTTTTCCCCTTTATTGATTTTAGAGAGAGAAGACGTGAGAGGGTGAGAAAGATAGAAACATCAATGAGAGAGAACATCGATTGGCCACCTCCTGCATGCCCCCTACTGGGGATCGTGCCACAACCTGGGCACGTGCCCTGACCGGGAATTGAACCGGCAACTGTTTGGTGCATGGGTTGACGCTCAACCACTGAGCCACACCGGCTGGGCTGTGTTTACATTTTAACCAGACCTCTGATGCCCAGAGAAGGCAATAACAATGGGGCTTTCAGGTGCTCAGTGAGGAGATGGTGCAGCTGGTGTTTCAGAGCCCACCTCACTGTCCATCAAACAGCCTGGAGATTAGGAATTGGAGGAACGAGACAGGAGTGTGGGCTCTGCCTTCAAATCTTGCCTGAGTTTAAAGCCTTTCGCTGTCATTTATTAGCTTTGTGAACTTGGGCATGTTACTTAACATCTCCATATTAGTTAAAATAAAGGCTAAGAGGCTGTCACAAAGACACCCCAAAATATAGTGACTCAAAAAAGATAGAAGTTTCTTATTCACATAATAATCTAAAGATAGACTTAGGGTAGACACGTGGCTTTGCCCATAAGCTCATCCAGGGACCAGGTTCCTTCTCTGTCGTGCTCTGCTCTTCCTCAGCTTGCTGTCCTTGCCGTCACGGAAAGTTGGCTCACTACTGCCCCACCTTGTTTGCGCTTGGGGACAAGGAAAAGAGAATATAGTGGGCCAACAGCTTTCTTTCAAAGACCGAACCCTGAAATCGCAGACGTCATTTTTATTTTCTACTCACATCCAATTGGCCAAAATTTAGTCACATGGCCACATTAAATGTCAAGGCAGCCAGGGACCCATTCAAAGTTTATGGGCTTCTATTACTTAAAGAAAGGAAGGAAAAATGGAAATTAGGGAATAATTAGGAGTCTCTGCCACATTCTCTGCAGCTTAGTTTTCTCATCTACAAAATGAGAACATCGTTTTGATGATTAAACATAACACATAGAGAGGGATTAGAATTGTTTGCAGAACACAGTAAGTGTTCAATAAATACAAGTTTATATTACAGTACTATGTGCCTCTCCCCCTTCCCCTCCATGCTTGGGGCCTAATGTCTGCTACAAGGCAAATGTACAGCATGAGCGATTCAGGCATGTTGGAGGCTCGTTCCAGTGGGTATTGGCCTCCTGGGTGTGGATGGACTGGCTGGGGCAATGTTGGGGTACACCATCTGGCACCCACACAGAGCATGGCTCACCCAAAGTTCTGAACAAACATGTGATGTGATGAATTAAATATGTCTTTATGAACATGGAGTAGGTTCAGCCTGAACAGGAGAGTGAGGAAGGAGAGAAGCCAAAGAAAAAGAATGATGGGGAGGAGGAAAGGAAGACAATGAGGGGAAAGAGGGGACCAGCACCTTTGTGTGAATTAGAAAAAGACTCCTTTCTCAAGACACATTACCGTCATCTGTCTCAACATTGTCACAATATACAAATGCATGCTGACTGATAAGACATCAGTGATGCTCCCTAGAGTTGTTCAGTTCACAACCTGTACAACCAGCCCTAGAAAAGCCATACAAAGTTTGAAGGGTGGGCGGGTAACAGAGAATAAGAAAGCAAAGCCACATTGGTAAGAAGTATGAGGCTAGAGATAAAAGTAGCATTTGGACAGAACTGTGTCCCCCCAACTCCAAAATTCATATGTTGCAATCCTAACCCCCAATGTGACTGTACTTGATCAAGTCTTCAGGGAGTTAGAACAGGTTAAATGAGGTCATGGGGGTGGGGGGGATCTAATCTAACATGACTGGGGACTTCATAAGAAGAGCAGGATCTTTCTCTCTGTTTATGTGCAGAGAACAGCCGTGCGAGGGCACAGTGAGAACACAGCCATCTACAAGCCAAGAGAGAGGCTCCAGTAGAAACCAACCCTGCAGACACCTTGATTTTGAACTTCTAGCTTTAGAACTGTGAGAAAATAGATCTGTGTTTAAGCCACCCAGTCTGTTGTTATGGTGGCCGGAGCCGACTAGCACAGTGGGAAAGAGAAAAGGTGCATTACCGTACAGAGAGGGCAGAAATTAGAGCAAAAGGAGGGGCAGGAGAGAGAAAAGGTTCAGTTCTTTTCTTCATACTGTGCCTCTGGGACTTGAAGAGAGTTTCAATGGATCTCTGCTAGTTCTGTAATTTGGTTCAGTCTTTACAAATGAAGCATTACTGCCACCTGGTGGCAACACACTAACACAGTAATTCATTCAACAAACGTCTAGTGAGTGCCTTCTGTGTGCAAGAGAGGGTGCTAAACTAATATCAGAAAACAATTGATTAACGCCTACTATAGGCTGAGCTTTATCCTACGTGCTTTACATAGAAAAATGATTTAAGTTTCACCACAACCTTCCGAGTATTTATTATCTCTTTTCACAGAGGAAGAAATGTAGATACTAAGAGATTCAGTAACTTGCTCAAGAGCCTACAGCTAATCAGAGTCAGACCTTGAACCAGCGGTGCATTGTCTGCCCTTACACTTCACAGATGCATTGCCTACTCTTACACTTTCTTCCTCATAAGAGGTAAGTAGCCAGTTTAAAGAAATTGTATGACATATTAATAATTTGAAATGGCAGCATATGATGTGATGAATCAGAGTGTTTTGGAGGGGACTGAGCCTAGAGCAGGGACACTTTTAGGGAGCCTAGTGAACCTGGAGCAAGATGTGATCAAGGGACTCAATGAGGTTGAAGAGTGGGACTGAAAGGGGACAGATACCAGACAAAGAATTAAGCCAGTGATACGAGTGGGTAAACAGTGTTTAGCTTGAGCGCTACCCCATTCTGTGTGCTTGTGTCTGTGGGTTATTCCTCTTGGATTCCGTTCCTGGTTTATCATCGCAATCCTTCCTCCTCAGCTCAAAGAGGCCACATTCACACGACTCATTGTGCTTCCACTGGGTTAAGGCACTGGCCCAGGCTGGGAGGGATTGAAAAACAGGAAGTCCATATTTCACAGGAGCTCTTTCAGTAAGAGGGAGAGGGGTAGGTGAGGAAATAAGGAGAAGGCAGAGCAGACAAGGAGGAGAGAGAGAGGGGGGGGGGAGGAATGCAGAGCTGTGCTATCCAATATGGCAGCCCTTGGTCACTGTTTAAATTTTAATTTTAACTAATTAAATTAAAAACTTAGTTCCTTGGTTGCACTCGGCATAGCTCACATGCTCGGTAGTCACCTGTGGCTGATGCTGCCACATGGACTGAAGAAATGCAGAACATTTTCATTATCACAGAAAGTTCCATTGGAAGGTTCCCTATAGATCCCTTATCCTGGACAGCAGGGTCTTCCCCACGACAGATCTGGGCACAGGTCACCCAGAGACTGTCTTACAGCTGGAAGTCTGCAGGTCGGTGACAGAAAGCAGAAGGGAAATAATCCCAGAGCAAAACAGGTGGTGCCTCTCCTTCCTGCTGACCTGTCCCAGGGGCAGGCTCCGATGTTATTGGTGAGGTGATGAAAGCCTTGTTCCTCCCTTCCACTGGGTCCAGGAGCTGGTTGAAGGGTGCTGTTGCTCATGCCTTCCAAGGGTCTCCTTCTTGGTGTCTACATGGCTGGTGGTTAGAGGAGGCAAGAACCACTTCACCTACCATCTCCATTTTGCTCAGGGCCTTTGCTCATGATTGATGGTCCATTAAATTGTCCAGAAGCTGCCTGTCACTGCAACCTGACTTATGTGGGCCTCTGGGCTCCTGGCCCTATCCTTGCGAAGCTCTGAAGGTGTCTAATAAAAGTTCTTTTGTGTGACAACCATGCTTATTTGCTCATATGTGAGCCTCTGATTCTCTAACATTAATGTTTCCACTTATGATAAACTGGAAGAGATTGGTTATTTAGACAGGCAACAACTAGCTAGTAATATTACATTTTAATTTAGGCTGGCTGCTAAAGCGAAGCTTACTCAAACCCACAGACACAAACACCCAAAGCTAAACACTGTTTACCCCCTGGTACCACTGCCTTAATTCTTTGTCTGGTATCTGTCCCTTCCCTTTCAATCCCACTCTTCAACCTGATTGAGTCCCTTGACCACATCTTGCACCAACTTCATTAGTCTCCCTAAAAGTGTCCCTGCTCTAGGCTCAGCACCCTCCAAAACACTTTTCAGCTAAAATCTGTCAACATTTATTGAGCATCTACTGCCCTCAAATAATGACGGTCAAGTAGGGAGACACATTGGTATAAAGAAATAGATATAAACATATAATGGAATGCATCTGTTAGTTAATATTCTTTTGGTTGCAAATAATAGAAAACCCCAGCTGGTGTAAGCTGAAAAAGGGACTTCGTTAGCTCATGAAGCCCAAGAGTCTGTTTTGAACGTAGCGGGTCATGATCCAGAAGCTCCAACAATGACACCAGCAGTGACATTGCCCACTCTCTCATTGCTTTCTGGCTTTCTTCCATTTGACTTCATTCTCAGGCACCACATGAAGGTAAGAAGGCTGCTGGCAGCTTCAGGCTCACCATGGAAACGTGTATGTTTCTCTCCAGAAGTTCCAGGGCTCACTGAGTAGACAGACCTGGCTCACAGGATGACCTCGCAACTGGGGCTCCTTGGTGCTCTGCTTGGCGAGACTGGGGTCACATGGGCTGCTCCTGAAATGAGGTGGGTCACAGACTGTTGCCAGAGAAGAGAGACTAGAAAGTAAGTAGACCAAAAACAAGGAAAAATGGCAGATGTCTCAATAATATGAGCAAGACATACTGAGCACTTGGAGAAACAGGTGCCCAACTCCACATGCCAGTCACAGAAGCTTCCTCAGCAGAGGGTACGCCTGAGTTGACTCTTGAAAGAAGAGCAGAAGTTTGCTGGGCAGACAGAAGGGTGAGAATGGCCTGCGCAGTCACAACAGAGAATGAGCTGTGTATCCGTATTTCTGTACCAGGCAAAAGCCTCGTTAAGAGCCCGGTGCTAGGGCCATATTGCCTGATGTTAATCCCAATCGTGAAACTGACTAGCTGCACAGTCTTGGCTGGTTGCCTGACCTTAGGTTACTTAGCAGCTTCACTCACTTGGTTACCTAACCAGGGCAGGGCTCGTGCCTCAGTTTTCCCATCTGTAAAATGGGAAAAGGAATAGAACCTACATCACAGGGTTGTTATCAGGATTAACTGAAAGGTGTCAATATGTCTAAAGCACTTAAAATAGGCCCTGGCACATAGAAAGTGCTAAAAAATTATAAAATAAAATAAAATGTCTTGATTACCGTGTGCTAAAACCTAGTTTAAAATAACGGCTTACGATTATTTCACGTAATGCAGTACAAATGTGGTTTTAAAAAAATCACAACAAAAGAATAACAAAACCTGACCTTCACAGGATCGTTTACGGAGGCGACATTGTATGTTGTACGGAATGCCATTCCTTCTCATGTATAAATCGCCCTCTGTCCCCTCATACCGTCTTAAGCTGTTATCCCACACTTGCACATTTTATAGGAAATGTAGTTTCTCTTTCCGGCTTTTGTTTCCTAAGGTCTAATCTTACAGACTCATTTTTGCAAAATGTTGCTTAATTTAGCCCGCCCAGCCTCATGAGACAACAGTCTGACCCAAACAGCCACAAAGGAAAGGGATTATACACACACTCTGCCTTGTGTTCACTTTGTAAAGGCTCTGAAATTCGGTCAATGGTCTTGTTATTCATAGTCCTCAAGTTACATTTTCTTAATTGATTAATTAATGTGTACACGTTAGGGGCTTTGGACAGATGTTCTCATTATATTTCATTCTTTGGAAACCCTCCAATCTCCACCCTTAAGAAACAATGGCTTTCAAAATGGTCTAAGCAAAAGGAAATATACTTTATTCGCAATGTTTTGTGCAGTAAGGGGAAGAAAGGAAGTTAGAAAAAGGCCTGTGGGGAGGTACGTGCTGAAAAAGGGTGTGCTTTGGGGTCACACTGCCTAGGTCCGAACCACAGCTCTGCCTGTTCCAAACTGCGTGACAAGCAAATGACTCGGTGTCCTCCTCTATAAAGTGGAGGTGGCAATAAGGCCTACCTCATGGTGGTAGCCAGTCCCCAAGAAGGCCCCCAATGATCCCTACCTCCTGGTGTTCACAGATTGATATACTCCTTCCTACTGTCTCAGGGTTGGTCTGTGTGACCAACTGGAAATGACAGGAGTGTTGGTATGTCACGCTCAAGGCTCAGTGATGCTGGTTTAAAGCTGGAAAGACAACTTTCCAGTGGCTGCTAGTTCCTCCAGTGCGAGAGGACAGGAGACCTCAATAAATCCTGCCCTGATCACCAGGCCAGGGTGAAGTGGACAGCCCCCAAGCACACGGACACCTTGTATAAAATGTGATGAGGTCATTTTGAGACATCTGAGAGTTCAAGGAGTGTGAGTTATTTTTCCGAATTTGCCTTTGGTATCTGACTTTCCTCTTAACCATCAACTTCATTGGAAGTACTTTCCTCTGCAATTATCCATCCACACCTGACACTTTCATTCAGGAGGAGTTTCCAGAGAAGGATGGACACGGGTACACAGCGGTCGTTGGGGTGCAGGCAGAAAATATAAAATCTCACATTTTATTTGTGTATCTACTCTGTTTCACATGCACAGTTTGTGAGATATAATCATGAACAACTAGGTTTTGTTCTTCTGTTGTTCCTTTTCTCAGTGGACTAATGTTTTCTCTGGCCCTGGCTGAAACCTTCTGTAGGCTCGTGACTTTTCTAAACACTCAGGTAATTCAAAGTCCTAGGATCACTTTTCACAAACTGCAGTCTCAATGCAGAAGTTAGAATGTGAGCATAAGTAAGCAACAGAAAATGGCAGAACTAATGATTCTTCTACTCCAAGATAAGGTGGGCATATCGATTTAACAAACAAAACAAAACAGTGGTCATCAAATCAGATCTCATAAAGGTAGCCCCTCTACCATGCAAATAAAAATTTTGGCCCTGGCCGGTTTGGCTCAGCGATTAGAGCATTGGCCCGCGGACCAATGAGTCTCAGGTTTGATTCCGGTCAAGAGCACGAACCTCAGTTGCAGTTGGGTCCCTGGCCCTGGTCACAGTCGTGCGGGAGGCAACCAGTCGATGTGTCTCTCTCACATGGATGTTTCTCTCTCTCTCCCTCCATCCCACTCTAACTGATGAAAAATAGAAAAATATCCTCGGGGAAGGATTAAAAAAATTTAAAAACTATAAAGATGGTTACAGAAAATAATTTATTTTCATTCTCACTGACAATGAACCTTGCCTTAGTGTATTTTGTGCCTTAAGACATTTATTAATTATATTAACACATGTACAGAATTTATAAATAAGGAAATAAACATTTATTGAGGGTGTGAATATTTTTACTAATATTGGTTCACAGTACAGAAGAACTAGAGCCCCGTTTTATGTTTCCACGCAGGCCTCGCCGCTTCTAGGAAGAGGCCCGCTGACCTCTCCTTGAACTCCTACAGCATGTGCTGACTGGTCCACCTAAATACCCTTTAATCATCCAGTTTCCCTGCTGCTCCTTAGTGGTTTCAGTTCATTGTCTCCATCTTTCCAATACGTTTATGAATTTCTCAGGGACAAGGGGGCATCCATGCTGCTGGGACCCATGAACGGGGCCTGGAAATACCCCAGAGTTGTGGTGATGCCTGCCCCGGGGCCCCGCTTTGGCCTCCGTTCAGGAGTCCTGCAGTTACCCTCTCCCCGTGGACACCAAGGGGTGGGCAGTTAGGGGAGGGATGGGAAGGAAAAATGGAAAAACTGCAAAGAATCTGGAAGATTTGCTCTGTTGCATTCTATCACAAAATATCCCCTGATTTCTAATTTTATATTTTCTAGCCGATGATTGCTCTCAGAAGTAAAGAGGAAGCATTTGAAGAATGAGAGACTGAGAAATTCTGGGACAGAATTTCTTCACAAGCAATAAATTCAGCGTGGTCCGTGGTGCAGCTTCCCTTCCTGCCACCCTCTGTTCCTTTGTTCCTTCCACCCTCTCCTCGCTTCTCTGATTCCTTTTCGTTGCATTGTTTGTGTTTGGTGCCGAGTTGCAGGAGTTCTTTTGAAATTTTGGATATTAACCCCTTATCAGATGTATCGTTGGTGGATGTGTTTTCCACTTCAGTGGGTTGTCTTTTCATTTGCTCTGCGATTCCTTTCTAGGAAGGAAGGACCTGCGGTGCTGTTTGCACTGAGCGCTGCTGGAGAGAGTTGAAGGGGCTGTGAGGCATGTCTGGGAGGCGCCTGTACCTCACTCCGCTGGGAGCAGACTGGTTGGAGGAAGCACAGGAAATGCACGCAGGTGGTTTTCCTGACGCGCAGTGACACGTTCTACACAGTCACCGCCAACGCTGAACGAGCGGATCCTGAGCTACTGCTCCCGGGAGAAACACAGGGGTCCTGAGAACCTCCGCTCACAGTGCTTTCTCAACCAACCAATGCATGACCTTGTTTTATGTGTGTTTCTGTCTAAAGACACCTTATTCAGTGTATAGCTGACTTATTAACACCAAAGACACGGCCAGCTGCACCGTGACTCACACCTGGACGACACTTCCCCGACACACTGACTTCCTCCCCGAGGCACCACCGCCTTCGGCCGAGGAACACCTGCCAGCACTTCAGCAGTTGTTGGAAGGACATTTAAACAGCAAAATCACCAACAGAAAGCACAAAAATATGAAAAACAGGGCACTAAAGAGACCACAAAAAGGATACTTATTTACATTATAAGAAGCAGAAACAAGAATACTGAGCAGCTGGGACTGTGAGCCTCAGGCAAGTCCAATTTTTCACAGCTCTGCCTGTGTCCACCAGTGACCACGAAGGGCTAAGGAATTGATTTGGGGGTAACATAAATTTTAGCAAATAGTATAATAATTCACAAATATGAAATCTGCAAGTAATGAGTGTATGTAAAGTTCCCATTAAGAAAAATTAGGGACCGCCGGCCAGTGTGGCTCAGTGGTTGAGTGTCAACCCATGCACTGAGAGGTCGCCAGTTCGATTCCCGGTCAGGGCACATGCCCAGGTTGTGGGCCCGATCCCCAGTGGGGGCATGCAGGAGGCGGCCAATCAATGTTCTCTCTCATCGATGTTTCCATCTCTCTCTCCCTCTCCCTTCCTCTGTCTCTCTAATGTATCACACACACAAAAATTAAAATAAAAAAAAAGAAAATTAAGGACCAAAAGAGGAAGGAATAGACATTGGGAACTCCGTATGCAGAATGAGGCAGTGGACAGAGGTGGGGGCAGGGAGGAGGGAGGGCCTCCAGCATCGAGACCCAGACGAGCCGTGTTGAGCAGGGAGGCCTGTCTGTGTGAAAGGAAGTAGAGGCTGGGGCTGCGCTGGGACCCCAGAGGAAGCAGCTCGGGAGGGAGGTAGAAGCCAGGTTAGGAGGTACGTGGACGTGTGTGACTCAGCTTGAGAAATACTGAGATACACATCTGCGGAAGTAGGGAAGACAGAGTCAACCACGTGAGTGTCTTACATGAGTTTGCTCACCTCCAATACCAAGTAAGAGAGGCCTTTTATAAGAAATGACAAAACAGTAGAGAGCTCCTCAAACATGGACTTGTAGACGAGAAGAATGCTTAGGAGGAAAGCCACTTAGGCTGGTCTTTGCTGAAAACGTATTTTACAAGCAAGTAGCAATGACGTACTCTGTTGGTAAAACTAGAAAAAGTGGGCTCAAAGCCCATCGACATGAGACAGAAATATTGCTTTTGAAAATGAAATCCTGTGGACCCTTGTCAAATCCCACTCATGCTCTACGATCAGAACAAAAGGTGTAGGTACCTGCACTGAGAAAATACGACTGGCTACTTAGTAGGAAAAATATAAGTAGAGCTGGAATCTCTGCGTCAGAAAAAAAAATGTATGGCAGAATCTTGCAATCAGGCACACCTAGAAAGGAAAGAGGACTGACTAAAAGGAACATCAAGCATGCTCTAGACTGGCAGTTGCAAAGACATTTTTTTCTGGTAACTTGAAAGGCGCTTCTCTCCCTGCTTGACCCACCTTTCCCCAACTCATGACGAAAGAACCTGGGTTGTTGCAGTCAGTGAATATTGGTTGGTGCGGTGGTCCCAAAACAATGGGTTTGGGCGTGGGGCAAGCTGTCCAAACCTCAAAGCAGCACGTCAAAACCTGGCCACAATGTGTTCACCACGTGTTCTAGGATGCCCATAGCCACGCCAGTCAATAACCCAGAACTAAGGCCCGTGTCCATCCACAGCAGAATGGGTAAGTGTGGGATGTCCACGCATGTAAACTCAGCAATGAGACTGTACAACCTAGAACTGCACATAATCCTATGAAGAAATCTCACAAACGGTGATCCGAAGAAGTCAGGCATGAGAGGACCAACTGTAGGTTTCCACTTGTGGAAAGGAAATACAAATAGCAAAACAGATAGAAGTAACATGTAATTGGAAGTCAGGCAGTGGTTACCTCTGGGGAGTGAGGTTCCTAGAGACTGGAAGGGAATTAGAGGGGGGGCCCTAGTGGGGAGTGGTAAAGCTCTCTATCTAATCTGGGTGCTGGTTGTGTCATTGGTCCAAAGTCTGTGTACCTAAAGTGTCCAAAGGTCAAAACTCAAAACATCAGAGTCTGGAGTGAGGAGAGGTTTATTCATCAAGAAGGCACCAGCCAAGAAGATGGGAGGCCTAGTAGTTCCTCAAAGCTATCTTCCAAAAGTACAGAGTTCAGGCTTCTTTTAAGGGAAGGGAAAATGGGAGGAGCTGTTTTGGGACAACTCAAGCTCAAGCCATTTCTCTAATGATTAGCATGTCTATATGCAAGACAAGGCAGAGCTATCAGCCTGAAGGCCCTGGGACCAACACAGGCTTGAACGAGGCGGAGTCAGAGAGACCGAGCATTTCACTGTTACAACTTACACAGTTCAGTGGGCTATACACTTATGATATGTGCACTTTTATGAATAGATAATATGCTTCAATAAAAATGTTTTGAAATAGTTTACTGTTATCAAGAAGGTGATAGGGCATTCTCTGTCACAGGTGACCCTGGAGGACAAGGAAGGGCTCAGGAGGTGGCTTTCTCTTTGCCCCAAAGTCAACACAGAGTAAAGCACTGAATAAAAGGATGCCTGGAACCTCAAATAAAATATCCCTCATCCATTTACACATGTGTTCATTCATACAACATGCTCAGAGAGGGACAACACACCATCTGGGAATGAAGAACATTCCTACCCGTAGGGGAGACTGACCAGGAAACTGACTATAGGCAGTGTGGTAGGTGCTGTGTTGGGGACGACATTAGGGTGTGAAGGGAGAACTGAGTTGAGGGTCCGGAGCTGTGGACCCCAGGCGAGGCTGCCCTAACATGTTTGATTCACTCTTGCACTGCATTTCCTGCAACTCCTGAAGTAACCTTTGAACACACAGATCACCTGGGTATCTGTGTTCTGATCCAGTTTCGGGGTGCGGCATGAGATTTGCACTTCTGATGGGGCTTTTAGGAGACACTGAAAGCTGCTGGTCCTGTAACCACACTCTGTGGGTAAGAGAAAAGGTCATGTGACCAGCATGGATTTCCTGGGCTGGATCCAACCTAGTAGAGCGTGACAATCTGTCTTGTTCAGGCTAGTCCCTCCCAAGGGCACAAGCAGAGAAATGAAAGACAGGCCTGTGTGGAAGGAGACACAGAGCCTGCCGAGCTCTCCACCCGGCTCTGCCTGCTGTCACTCGGTGGGGAGGGAGAGAGAGGGCACAGAAGGAGAGGGGGCAGGCAGGGTAGGGGTGTCACTTATGCTATGTCACAAAATTGGAAGAACCCTGACTTGCACTCCTTTCACTTCTGGCCTGCCCAGCTGTCCAAACCTTTCCTTGACAGGAAGACGAGACTAAAGATGTAAATATAAACATAAATTTCTTGCAGCACAAGCAAAAACAGATTTAACAGAAAAACGGAGAAATGGGTCAGGGTTGCCTCAACCATTTTGTGAGCTAAATGAAAAAAGGTGGTTGAAATCATTTCTCACTGGGTGGAAGGAAGACATGAAGGGCATCCCATACACCTCCTTCCCTTAGGGAAAGAGAGTCTACTAGACTCCAGCCCAGAGCACAGGGAAGGGAGGCAGGGCCTGAGGGGGAAGGGAGCCCTGCCAAGGAGACTGGGGGGCAGGGGGCAGGTGGAGGCCTCCAGCCTAAGGAGGAGCAGCAGGAGGCAGACAAGCAGTGCTTTCCTGGACCAGTGTCGCATGGCCAGTGGATGTGAGGCTGCAGGGCTGGCAGGAGCCAGTGTTAGAGGGCTTGATATCAGCGGGAAGTTGCAGGAGGCTGTTTTTGTTTTTGTTTGCAGATTTGGGTTCTGGTGACCTTTATTTTTAAAAATGTCAATCAATAAACTCTTTTGAATAGGTAATAAATTCACATACATCAAAATGCAAAGGGCTTAACAGGTTACTCAGTTGAAATCTCTACTTCTCACTCTGTTTCTTAGCCACCCTACTTTTGTTACCAGAGAGGGGACCTGGCCCTGAGCGGGTGTGCCTAGGGCTAGCCGGTAGTGTGGGGTTCTCGATGTCAGGAAAGATTTCACAACATGAGTCCAGGTGATTTTCAGAGGACGTTTATTAAAGCTGGGGACAGTGAAACAAGAAAGGGCTGGGGAAATGAACCTAGGCTGGTCTGCTTTGGCTCACTAAGAAGTCAGAGAAAAGGGGGCCCTGGGGACAGGTTCAGGGGGTTAGCCCAGCAAACTACTGCTGCCCATTGCTGTCCTGGTTGCAAGCCTCATGGGGTCCCTTGGAATTTAGGAGATGCATGCCTGAGGGAGAAGAGGGAGAGAGGGACGGGAAAGGTGCCTGGAGGGAGAGCATGTGCTGGTACCTTCATTTGGCGGGGGGAGAGTTAAAGGCTGGGAGTTTAGGGGAGGTCTTGGGGGAGGATCTCAATAGAATATTCATCAGTTTTTGCCCTGGCCAGTTTGGCTCAGTGGTTAGAGCGTCGGCCTGTGGACCAATGAGTCCGGGTTTGATAAACCACGTACCTCGGTTGCGGTTTATTCCCGGCCCTGGTTGGGGTCGTGTGGGAGGCAACCAGTCGATGTGTCTCTCTCACATCGATGTTTCTCTCTCTCTCCTCCTCCTCCCACTCTACCTGAAGATATTTGAAAACATATCCTCGGGTGAGGATCCAAAAAAAAAAAAAAGAATATTCATCAGTTTTATGCTGATGTGCCAAAATGAGATTTATTCTCTTAACTTCATCTGTCCTTGAGTGTGCTTGGCAAATGGCACTAATTGCATTTCTGCTGTCTGTCTCCCTGAGCAGGGTGATTTAAGCTACTGACCCTCTGGTTGGGGAGGAGAAGTGCAAATCATTTACTCTAAGGTGTCCTTGGTGTAGGGAAGATAGGATTCACTAGATGGCTGCAAACTGAGGTTTAACTACCTCAGTTTCCCTGTTCTGCTTGTCCTGGCTTACTGGCTGGCCTGTCTCACTTTTCCTCCCCATAGGTAAATGATGCCATGAGTTTCTTGAGAATCCAGAAATATTCTACATAGATATGAGCAAATTTTCTATATATTCTCCTCTCCCTTTTACATAAAAATAGAAAGTCATCCATAATCTCATTCTGTCAAACCTTCTGCCCCTTATCTTTTCGGATATGTAGCCTGATTTCCATCGTCCTTTGGCCCCCACAGGAGCTCCGACAGGTTGACTCCATCTCTTCACAGTTTCTCACACCCTTGGTGTCCTCCCCTTGGCCAGCGTGTACACGTTCTTGGCTAAAACACCCCAGTTAGTCACATCTCCCAATAAAAGTAGAAATATCTACTGGAGATATTGGTGAGACCTTGAAGAATTTTTGGCAAGGTAGCAGTATGATTCAATTAAAAGGATGTTCTAGCAAAAAACACAAGATACAGGGAAGAAAGACCTAGCTGATACATAATTTCTCAAACTTACGCAATAGTCCACAGTGAAGTGATGCCAAATCGATAGAAAAGGGTAAGTACCTGGGTCCAAACAGATAAACCCATCCAACGGAGACCGAGGTCTCAGTGAGGACTGAGTTCCCTGTGAATGACAGAAAACCCACAATAATACTGTCTTAAATCATCGCTCCTTCTATGTTGCTGCTCCACTACCCTCAGCACTGGGTTCCAACCTCATGACACCGCATGGCAGTTACAGCTCAAGCCATCAACTCTGCATTCCAGATAACAGAAGAGAGGAAGGATTAAAAAAAAAAAAAAAAAAAAGAAGTCCCTGTTAAGGACCCTTTCTACAAGTCATAATGAACAATTCCACTTACCTTGGCCAGAACTTAGTTACATAGCCATAACTGCAAAAAGGCTGGGAAATGTAGTCTTCAGGGAGGCCGTGTGTCCAGCTAAACATTGAGAGTTTTACTACTAAGGATAAAAAAGAAATATAGACATTGTGGAGACAACTAATGGTCTCTGCCACACCAGATGTATAACCTGGAGAGGGAAGAAGAAAGATTCGTAAGGACTCTGTGAAGCATTGGATTAATTTGTAGGGTTCTGTACCCCCAGAATTGTTCTTTCCCAAACACATCTCTGCTTCTGGCCCCACGCCTGGATTCCTGCTACTGTGTTTACCTGGAAAGCTGCCCAACTCTCATTCCCATGTTCAGTTTTATAGCCTCTACCATTTTTCCTATTAAAATCTTTCTCATTCTTCAAGCCCTATTTCAAAGGCTATGTTGTTATTCGTGACGTTCCCTAAAGGGATAGACCTTGTCTCTTTAGAAGTTCATTTATGGTTCTCCTTGAGCCTTGGCCTTCAACGTAACATCATGCTATCTTAAGTCATGGGTATAGCTGTGTGCTAGAGCACAAATTATCCAACAGCTGGAACAGAGCCTTCCCCAACTCTATTCTAGGGAGCTGCAGGGTAGTAGAATGCACTTAGTATTTGCACATTGCATCGACTACTTTTAAAGAAAGGAAAGGTCTGTGTGAAGTAAGGGGAAAATGAAAAGTCTGTAACCTCTTTTAAGGAAAGTGTTAATGTACCTACTGCAACTTCCTGAATTTCCTAAACGTAAATGTGTTTCCAAAACATGATTATTGCTAATGTTGTAAAGACTCTTTTAGAGGCCTAATTCGGCACGATCTGCTTTTCATTTTCCATGTTTGGTTGCTTTTCATTTTCCAGGTCTTCCTAAAAACTCTTGCTAACAAAAAAGGAAAAAACAAGTATTAAAATGAACAAAATAAACAAAATAAAATCCAACCAAAATAATAATACTGGCTAACACGTGACAAATGCTGACTCTATGCCAAGCTTAGTGCTCAGCACTTCACCTACATTATTTCATTTCATCCTTTCAACAGCCCCATGAGTCAGAGGTATCTCTTATCTTGAGGGGACTGAGGACTAGAGGGATTAAGTAACTTTTCCAGGTGAGCAGTAGAGCTGGAATACTTCTTGTTCATATATCCCTATAAATATATGTACTATTTCCTTTCATAAAATTTTAGATAAATCATCTTCTTCATCCTTGATAAAGTTTCCTTTCATGTATATACCCTGATATCAGGCTCATTTCACAGAAGCAATAGGAAGCTTATTTTTTTAAACTATTCTCAATCCACCATTGCATATGAATAACACTCCTATTGTTTGTGAATTGCTAATTTTGTACACTATATTTAGTGGTATCAATTCTATTGCATTATATTTGTCACCCTATATTTGGTAATACCAAGAACACACTTAGGCCTCAAAAAAATGTTTACAAATATCTATCATGTCATGATTTTAAGCCCTGTGAAATTAAGATGTATACAAATGTAAGGTATTGGATTTCATAGTATGAAATGGTTTTGTTTTATTTTCCTTTGTCTATACAATACATTTGTGTATAAGGATATTCTCCTTATACTCCTTATGTTTAGCATCTTTTTCTGTTGCTGGAGCCAAATTTATTTATTTATATATATATTTAAAAAAATACTTTTCCCATTATTGATTTTAGAGAGAGAGGAAGGGAGAGGGAGAGAGAGATAGAAACATCAGTTGGCCACCTCCTGCATGCACCACACTAGGGATTTGGCCCACAACCTGGGCATGTGCCCTGACCAGGAATTGAACTGTCAACCTCTTGGTGCATGGATCAACAATTAACCACTGAGCCACACTGTCTGGGTGCTAGAGCCAAATTTAATTGTTAGACCACTTTGATACAGAATGGAACTATGTAGCACTCTCCAGTGCTCAATTCCTCAACTATTCCCCATGCTTTTAAAATCTTTCCTCTTCTCCAGAAACCTTTTCACTTCTGCATCCCAACATGTTAAAGTTTCCTCTCCCTAAAAAAATTCAAAACCAGTTTCTCAATGCCACATTCCCCTCTTTTATCTTCCCTTCCCACATTGGCCAAGCACCCTATGTTCTATTTCCCCTCTTCTCTTTTATCGTTTAACCCACTGCTTGCTGGAACACACCTTCAATTAAACCACAAGGTCAACAAAACCACCACCCTCCCCATCTCTAACCCTTTGCTAAATGCAAATGAGATTTTTTACCCCTTATTTTAATGGCCCTCTAGGGTGCATATTACAATGCTGGTTGGCTCTTTCTAGTTTATTTCATGGGCTCCTCTTACTCTAGTCCCTTTCCCCTTAAAATTTTTTTTTACCTTTACTGAGGTATAATTGACAAAACTGAAGGTGATTTGATTGTAAAAGGATCCCCCAATCCTCTAGCCCCTTTTTATTAAATGCTGGTGTCTTCCCAGCTTTCAACCTCTTTGTACCACTCTTTAGACACTCTCCCTGGGCTAAGCTTACCCACTGTCATAGTTTCAGCCACCACATTATGTAATGTTCTCATGTCTACTCCAAACTTCCCCAGAACTGTGGACTCAAAGACACACCATCTCCACTTTGACCCCCATATATTCTCAAACTCCATATGTCCAAAACTGAACTTAGATCTTTCCTACCTAAAGTTGTCCTCTTCGTATAGTCTTTATCTCTCAATGATCACCCAGCCATTGACGCAAAAAGCCTAAGAATCACTTTAGGCTCCTTCTCAATCTGAGAATCCATTTATCTAAGAATACCTTCCAATCCAACCTTCCTCTCTATCCTTACTAGTTTCTTATGTCAGGTCCCCAGCATCTTCTTTCTGGACTATTTTAATAGTTTCTTAACTCTCCTGCCTTTGAATTCACAGTCACTCTCTGAAAACTACCAGTGTTCTCTTGATAACATAAATCTGACCATGTCACTCCTCTGCTTAAAATTCTTCAATGGGTCCCCCATTCGTGCCTTCAGGATTCGAGACCCAGCTGCTTAACGTCCTTTGAGACCTGTACTCTGCCAGTTTTTCCCTTTTCAACTCCGAGGTCCCATTCTAAAGGTACGCCATCCATCAATGCTTCCTCACCTTTTCCTGGAGCTGAGCTAGATGTCCCAGCTCTGCATTCCCCTTGTGGCCAGTGCACACTCACATCACAGGGCTCTCTCATTACAGCATATTGAAAAAATAAATTTCTAAGATGGGAATGCTGGTTTATTGTGTTTTAGATCTCCAGGGCCTGGAAATCTACATAATAACCCCCCCCCCCCACACACACACACACACACAAACTTGTTGAACTGACAGAACTGAGTTCAGGTTTTTTTTTTGTTTTGTTTTTTTTTACTGGACTACTAACATGGCAAACCAGAAACAAAACAGCTCTTAAAATCTAAATCTCAAGGATACCTTGACGTGGGTTCTTTCTTTCACATTGGCTTGTACTGTACAGCTTTCGTATTAACAGTTTCCATTTTCGAGTGCTTAAGAGAAAAAAGGTTCCTTGTGCCTCCCCGTCGGGGAATCGAACCCCGGTCTCCCGCGTGACAGGCGGGGATACTCACCACTATACTAACGAGGAACTGCACACAGCATAGTGCTTCCTGACAAGCCACTTATTCTGACTCACCCCGCCCGGCTCTTACTATTTACAGCCAGAATTAAGCTTTATACATTCTTTTATTGCCATTACAGCTCCCAACAAAATTAAATGGAATTAAGAGCAAAGTGTTCAGTTTTACACTATCCCCGCTCCACTCCTCATTTCCGTCTTCTCCCCCTCCCTTTCCCCTCCCCTCTTCCCACTTCTCAGGAGCAATCTGGAGCATCCACTGCACACCGCGACACGCACACTCCCAGGGTGCAACGCGCACGCCTTGTCGCGCTGCACTACGGGACTTGTAGTTCCATGCACGCCGTTCCCCACGCTCCTCTGACTTTAAGAAACTTCCTATCCCGGCAGGCGCCCGAATCCCTCCTCCTGTTCTTAACCTCGCTCCGTTCGTCACCTGCTCTCAGTTGTGTGGTGTGTCGTCTGGCGACCGAGTGTTGGACTACCGATCCGTGTGCTACGGGACTCCCAGAGCCATGCCAGAGGTGGTGGATACGTGCTCCTTGGCCACTCCGGCGTCCGTCTGCCGGACCAAGCATCTGCACCTGCGCTGCAGCGTCGACTTCGCTCGCCGGGCGCTGACCGGGACCGCCGCGCTCACGGTCCAGTCTCTGGAGGACAGTCTGCGCAGCCTGGTAGCGGAACGCGCGCCCCTCCGGCCTCCCCCGGCCGCCCGCCTCTCGCCCCTCACCCCGCTGCGGCCCCTTCCCGGCCCCTCGCCCCGTCTGCCCTCGGTGCTCCTCCGCAGCCCTCACCCCTTATTCTGCACCTCCTCCGCAGCCCTCACTCCTTTCTCAATGTCCTCATCTTCAGCCCCCCTCATCCTATTGCGCCCCCTTCCCAAGCTCAATTCCTTGTCCGCATCCCTTCGCTCACCCTCTACATATACTCTAGTGTCTCCTCCTGCCTCCAGTCCCTGGGCACATCCTAGTGCCACAGCCGTGCCGCGCTCCTCACCCAGCGCTCAGGTTTCATTTGAGCACGAATCCCCTCGCCCGGTAATCCTAGTTCCCAGCGATAATTACCCCTGTGGCCTCCCCATGTCCGCGGCTTGCAGCCCAGAACTCCCTCCCAGCTCAGGCCCCAGAGTTCTTCCAGTCCCCAGTGCACCCTCCTCAGCCCACACGCTCCTCTGAGTGTCAGACCCACTTGCCGACGCCCGATCCCGCTCCTCCCTCCCAGGCACCTTTATTTCAACCCGGAGGTCTGCAGGGTGCTTCCCTCAGTCTCACTGCCAGTCTTTCTTTAAACCCCTTGGATTCCTAGCACCAGACCCCTCTCTCCGCCCTGCTTTGATACTTCTGGTCTCGGCCAGCTGTAGAAGCAGCTCCTTTTCTCCAGGGTCATGGTTCTTCCTACCTATGGTTCTTGTTCACCCTTCTCTTATAATATGAGGGCCGGTGGACCATTCAAGCTTTCTGAGGATGTCTCCGTTTAGTATAGTTGTTGGTTCCAAAGAGCCAGTAATGACTGTGCTTCTTAGAAAAGATGTACTTCTACAAGCTCTCCAGCTACTTGAATGATGAAAAACTTGTTTAGGTTTACAGAATTTTATTACATTATTTTATCTCTACAACATAACCTGTCTTCAGTGTTCTCACTCAAATTGTCTGATAGTATTGGGATTGTACCTTTCACCTGGAGAATTTTCATAGGTGAGAATTTTTGAAATAAGAAGGACAAGAAAAGGCCAGCCACAGTGTATTTTGCATAAAGTAGTGTGGTGATATCTACTAAAGTTTAGGTAAGAATTTGTGGTTTTCATGCGTCTTTTTCCTGCTTGTGTAATAGGCCTGTATTTTGAGTTCATTAATATGGACTAATACCGCACATAACTTCCTTACTCTTTATCCGTTAACATTTTGCTAGACTAATTCTCATTTGGAAGAAAAAAAAAAAGTCGACTCCTCCATATACTGTAAGTACTATAAGGAAGAAAGTATAAGTATTATAAGCACGAAGGTGACTATTTTTTTATAGGTTGTACTTTGGTCTTCTTGAAGTATCATGTTATCTTTTATTGCAGGCAGCTTTTCCCAGGCAGGATTGGCTGAACTAAAGTCCTGACAATGCAGTCTCTCCTTTTATTAAAAGAAATGAATTTAGATAGCTTATCACTGCTTAATATGACCTTGCACTCTACCTAAAAAATAAAACTTTACCTGTGTTGCACGAGTAAGCAAGAGTCGGGAGGCCTGAATTTTGAAAAGAATGTCCCAATCTAAAAATCTACCCATTGTTTTTACATTCCCCAAATCTAGAGAAAAGATTTTTAAATTATGATTTCTGGTTGGCATTCTGTTTAGTAAGTTAGAGCCTGGGATTATAATTAGGTTAGATTTTATACAAGGAAGGCTAGTTATAGTACAGTGACATCTGTTTCTAATTGTTTGCTTATTTATAACAGTAACCTGAGACCAAGAGTTTAGTTTTATTTATTTGAAGTTAACTTGTTTCTTTCTTCCAGTAGAATATGGACTCTTAAAGGTGGGGACAGGGTTTCATGTCTCTGTATCTCAGGTTCTAACTAGCACCTGGCATTTAGAAAATATTCAGAAGTGTGATGGATTCAGTTAGAAATCAGTGCCTAAGCTTAATGTGGCTGCACTGATGATAGTACTAAGTGTATCTTGAAGGTGAGATGGCACATACCTCACCATCACCAATAGAGAGGACCCAGTGCCAGTGCTGGGTGAGGACGTCATGTGTTCTTTTCATCTTCCATTCTTGGAGTCCATGATGCTGAGGAATGCTGAAAGAGCTCTAATGAGGAATGCTTGAGGAGCTCTAATAGGACTAATTCCCAGCTTTTCTGAAAATCCTTTTGAAGTTTTTTATTGCTTGCACTGAAGTTCAGTACTTATTTCTGATAACTTTCATGCATTTGTTTCTTTCATGTAAATTTTCAGTTTTTAGGTGTTCTTTCAGTTGGTGGCCCAGAAAAGGCTTTAATGTCTCGGCCTAGATCATATACTAGTAAGAAGCAGAAGTCAGGAATTGAACACAGATCTTTCTGATCGCAACCCTCCAGTCTTCACTAAGAAAATGGCTGAGCTGGGAATAAAATCAAGGTGCTTTTTTGGTTTTGGTTTTAATGTATAACCCTGTGATTTTTTTTTGATTTTTTTTTTTTTTATATATAGCACCCTTTAAATAAGTAGAAATGTAAATAGAGACATAATAATGAGTCATAACACTTTTTAATTTAAACCCTGTTTTGTTGCAGAAAGAATATGAGACTGCCTAAAACAAGATATTCAGTATAATAAGATTAAAAATAAAGAATTTAGAGGAAGAGAGAATAAGGATAGGAGAAGCAAACACATGGTGTAAAACCCAGACACAAGCCCAAACACAAACACAGAAGTGGGCCCCAAGACTGGCCTGGAACAACTTCCCAGCAGCCTATGCAAAGTGGGAATCAGTTATATAATCCATGGCAACTGGCCAATTGCTAAGAGTGTTATTCAAGGAGGGTACTGTGAGATATAGTGAATTATATCCTTAGTAACTTCCTACCTTTAGTAGTACTATTTTATTTATTTTATGTATTTATTTATTTTTAAATTTATCTTTATTGTTGAATGTATTACAGCTGTCCCTCCTTTTTCCCCTATTGACACCCTCCTCCCCGCTTCTGCCCTCCTCCTGCCTTCCCCACACTATTGTCTATGTCCATTGGTTTTGCATATATGCATATAAGTTCCTCAGTTTATCTCTTCCGACCTTTTGCATTTTGATTATGACGTGTCTTGGTGTGGGCCTCTTTGGGTTCATCTTGTTTGGGTCTCTCTGTGCTTCCTGGACTTGTATGTCTGTTTCCTTCACCAAGTTAGGGAAGTTTTCTGTCATTATTTTTTCAAATAGGTTTTCAACTTCTTGCTCTCTCTCTTCTTCTAGCATCCCCATGAGGCGAATGTTGGTACGCTTGAAGTTGTCCCAGAGGCTCCTTACACTGTCCTCATTTTGGGGGATTATTTCTTCTTTTTGCTGTTCTGATTGGGTGTTTTTTGCTTGCTTCTTGGTTTTACCTACTCTACTATTGATTCCCTGTAAATTATTCTTTATTTCAGTTAGTGCATCCTTCATTTCTGACTGGTCCTTTTTTATGCTCTTGAGGCCCTCATTAAGTTCACTGAGCATCCTTATAACCAGTGTTATGAACTCTGCATCTGTTACATTGTTTATCTCCATTTCATTTAGTTCTTTTCCTGGAGTTTTATTCTGTTCTTTCACTGGGTCATGTTTCTTTGTCTCCTTATTTTGGCTGCCTCCTTGTGTTTGTGCCTATGTATTAGGTAGAGTAGTTGTGTCTCCTAGGCTTCCTAGGGTGGTCTGTTGCTGTAGGTGTCCTATAGGATCCAGTGGCACAGCCTCCCTGATCACCCCAGCTGGGCCCTTGATGTGCACCCCTTCTGTGGACTATACATCCATCTGTTGTAATTGAGTCTTGATTGCTGTTGGCACGTCAGTGGGAGGGATTTACTCAGGCTGATGAGCTGCAAGGACTGGCTCTGACCAGTGACCACTGGCCTCTGACTCCCTTGGAGGACCAGTGGTGTAGGGGCCCACCACACAGAGCAAGACTTACTTCAGCAGGGCTCTGGTACCCACTGAGTCCACTCATTGAGTGTGTCACTTGTGGAGGTGGTTGGGTGGTGGTGTTTCGATGTGGTCTGAAGCTGTCCACTTGGTATGTTGGCTCTGGGGCCAGGTCAGCCACTACCTGTGTTCTATCTGGGGCTACCCGGCATAAGCTACAAAGTGATCTGCCGATGGCTGCTTCCTGTGCTGGGCTTAGAGGTGCCCAGGCAAAGCCAAGCTGTGAACCAAGGCTGGCTGCTCCTAGTGCCGGACCTAGGGCCACTTAGTGAGAGGTATGGGTCTCACTGTGGCCAGATGCTGCTTGTTTGAGAGAATTTGGGAAAATCTGAAACAGAAGCCAAGACAGGCCATTCTTATGGTAAAGCCACTGGTAACAGCTTGGGTGGGCCTGAAAGTTGGGTGGGGCGGGGCCTCAGGGAATCACCAGGGCAGGGCAAACAGTGTGAGCCAGGTTGCTGGAGTCCCAGATATGGAACAACGGCCTCCCCAGCACATCTGTCTGGGAGAAAGCTACCCTACAGCTCTCACCCCAATGCCAAACAACTCAGTTCTTCCCTGTATGTCTCTGATGTCTTTCAAGCTGCCTCCCAACGCTGGAGCCCAGTCCGAGTAAGTCAGTGCATGGGCCCTTTAAGAGGAGCTGCCTGGGGCACCAGAAGTCTCAGCCTCCCTCAGCCTCAGTTCCCGCTGGTTTTTACAGCCAGAAGTGACGGGGACTTCTCTTCCTGGCACTGGAACCCTGAGCTGGGGGGGCCTGGTGTGGGACAGGAACTGCTTGCTCCTCAGGGAGGACCTTCCCAGGCGAGGTAAACATCGATCGAGTGGCCGCCACCCACATGACCCCAACTGGGGCCCGGGACAAACTGCAACTGAGCCCTTAGCGGGAACCGAACTTGGGACTCTCTGGTCCGTGGGCCAACGCTGTAACCGCTGAGCCAAATCAGCCAGGGCTCAATGTAGCTTCTTCTTTAATTTTGTAGTTGGACTTCCATTCAGCTCAATGTCAGGCGGTTCTGAATGATGGTTGTTCTATAGTTTAGTTGTAATTTTGATGTGGTTGTGGGAGGAGGTAAGAACTGTATTTACCTACATGCCATATTGCCATCTTGACCGGAAGTCAGTAGTACTATTTCTTATATACCTATGTGTATCTTGGCATTACTGATAGTTGGTGGTCAGTACACATTTGTTGAAAAAATACTAATTCCAACTTGTCAACTATCTACTTTCCTTTGTTTTCTTTTAGTGTTACTATTTTTTGAATATTTTATTTTAGAGAGAAGGACAGAGAGAGAAACATCTATCAGTTGCCTCCCATATGAAGGGATGGAACCCGCAACCTGGATATGTACCCTGACCGGGAATCAAACCCACAGCCTTTCGGTGTACCCAGTGATGCTCCCACCAATAGCCACACCAGCCAGGGGCTAGTGTTACTATTTTTAGTCAACTGCTTAATAACATTTACCAGTGAAATTTAGAGGTGAATTTCTTAAGTAATTTGGGAATGATGGCTAGCTGTGGGTGATAAGCTCAGGAAACCTGTCGATCAGAAAGACTGTCCTTTCACTAGCATAGGAGCTAGAAGACAGATTGAAGAGGGGGAAGGCAGCAGAGATTGATGAGGAAATGGACATAGCGACTATAGAGTGCCCTTGGAGTTTAAGAAAGGAAAGAGAAAAATGAATAGTTATCAGAGTGAGCAGGAGGATCAAGTGAAGTTTTAAAAGTATATGGAGGCTTGCTTGTGATAGGTTGTTTGGAAACAGTCTTGCAACATAGATTGAAGATTCGAGAACAAGAAATTAGTTGAGAGACAATGAAAGGGTATGGTGTCTAGGGCTCAGATAGGGGATTATTGGGATGGAAAAGACTTATATTTGCTGCCATTTACTTCCTGGCCAAAGCAGTTGTCCTTAATCAGCCATGGCAAGTAGATAGGCTCCCCCAGTCTGTAGGTCATTGGATCAGAGTTGCCACACCGAGTTGGGTTTTTTGTAGATACACAACAGCAGCAATTATAGTCTGTTTATTTGCCTAACAAGTGCCAAGGTTTGTTTTAATTTTTAATTTTTAAAGTACATAGGAGTTGGACTATAATAATGCTAGGAAGAAACATGGTAAGATATATTGATTTATGATGAATGAAACTGAAGTTGTAGATGAATTTTTTCATAGCAGAGAAGTTTCAAGAGACTGAAGCACAGGCATTTTTATTCGTTTGACTTTTACTAAAAGCCCCAAATTTTTGTGACTATCCCAGCCTTACTTATCAATATATATGCAACTCTTAGAACCCAAAATTTTCAGGAAGCTTGGGTCTTGAGGGATGGGGCCTGTGCTAACTTTTGACTCTTTTAATTCCTGAAATTTCACTCTGTGTCCTACTCTTCTTAAGCAGCTAATTCTGCTCTGTAATCATTGCAGTTAACCTATTTCTAATACTAGTTTTTTTCTGGTATATAAAGCTATTTTCTTATTATTTAAAAATATTAATTTAATTCTAGATTTTGGATACAAAAGACCTTACAATAGAAAAAGTGGTCGTCAATGGACAAGAAGTCAAATATACTCTTGGAGAAAGACAAAGTTACAAAGGATCACCAATGGAAATCTGTCTTCCTATTGCTCTGAGCAAGTATGAATGTTATCCTCTTTTATAGCTAAATAATGGGGGGAATATATTTTTAATTAATTTAGACATTTTTTTCTTTTCTATTCTTAGTTTGTGTGTAGGTAGTAATTGGTACACTACTTTTATTGATCTGCTATTCAGGTGAAGCATATAGGGAAAATTATATGTTCTTAAGATACTAAAGAAATTCATTGTATGAAATACTCAAGAATAGGACTTTTGGTGATTGTTGCTCCTTTACTCATAATTTCACTGCTTTCTAGTAAAATGTGATAGTGGGAGCATGCCATCTTAAGGAGGCATTTCAGGATCACTTGGGAAACTTTTACAAGCTGCACATTTTTCACCTTTTCCCAAGAGGCCAGCCACTTTTATGAATGGAATAATAACAATGACAAACATAGAACCATTTCTTTGTAGCAATCTTGAGATAAGTGCTTTAGATGCAACCTTTTACCTAATCCTTACAGTAACTCCCTGGGGTATGATCGGCATTTTATAGATGAGGAAATGGAAACTCAGAGAAGTAAAGTAACTTTTTCAAGAAAGTGACAGCCAGAATTGTCCTATTGGCAGTATACTCCATTCCTTGATATAGTGGGGAAAGGAAAAGGGCAGAAAACCATTGGCCTGGAACAAAATCTTCTCCTCTTTTCAGTGGCCAATGTTTTCATGCCTTCTCTTTCCATTTAAGAAAAAGAAAGGAAATACCCACACATAATTTGTGGGGTGGATATCATTAACCCCATTCTACAGATGGAGAAACTATGGCATAGGGAGGTCAAATAATTTGCCCCAGTTCACAACACCAATAAGTGGTAGAGTCAGGATTCAAACACAAGCACAGCTGCTGGTCTCCAGCATGACCTCACTGTTTCCTCATCATCAGTGCAGCTCAAACTGTCTGGGGCAAAGGGCCAGGTTTTGTTTTTCCAATCCGTGACAGGCTGACACTTTTATAAAGTGCAATAAAAAGGAAACACAAGGAAGAAGAGATTAATACAAGCACACATTTTTTGTTAACTAGATTCCACAAACAAAAATGACTCTAAAAGTTTCTAAAAGCTTATTCTCAATTTCTTGACTTAACTGGTCAAGTAACAGTTTGCAGACCAGCACTGCTCTATGTTACACTCGGGCACTCACTACTGTGCAGTTGAAGTTTCAAAATTATTTCCTCCACTTTCCCACTATCATAAAAGATTACATGGTATCACACACAAAAGATCATATGACACAGTGTGGTATTCAACTAATATTTGTGACATGTTGTAATATGTTACATCTTCATAAGCAGTTATCATGGTAGAATGAAAAGGACTGCAGGCTGGCATTGAGGTAGGAATGGTAGAGGCCAACTTACCCACTTAGGATGTGATATTCCTAGAGCTTACTCTCAGTCAGTAACAAGACCTCATAAAATATTCAGTGTTTGTGTTATGAATTCAAATTTTAGTTAGATTGAATTATACTGTACTAACATATTGGTTTGTTTCATATAGAAATCAAGAAGTCATTATAGAAATTTCTTTTGAGACATCACCAAAATCTTCTGCTCTTCAGTGGCTCACTCCTGAACAAACTTCTGGGAAGGAACACCCATATCTCTTCAGTCAGTGCCAGGTAAAAAGGATTCAGAATGATTTATTATTCCCAGCTCATGAAGTTGAATGAAGCAATGTGGACAGTGGTCTTATGGACACATGGGCCCTGCCTAAGACATCTTATATTATAAAAATAATATATTTTCATTTATATCTCTCACTAGTAATATATTCACATATTACTTTAGAAAATAAACTTCCTTTAATTTGAAAACGTCTACCTAAACTGGACTGTCTGGGTCATATTTATATTTATATCCCCAGCCCCTAGTACAGAACTTGGCATAGAGTGTACACTTAACAAATGGTTATAAAATGAAAGGAAAACATTAATAAAACAAAATCTGTACTGGTTATGAACATAGCTAACAATAAAGAAGTAGAAAATGAAAGATCAGATTTCCTAATTCTCTCCAGACACCATTACCCCTTACCACCATTGAGTTTGGTGCATAACCTTTCAGAGTTTTCTTACACATTTACAGATTTATATATTAAACATACCTTTAAAACAATATGATTTAAACTACTTCTGTTTAAAATCTAAGAATAGAGAACCATATAATAGAGACAAATCTATCAAATAACAAGTATCAAACTCTCCTCTAAAAGAAAAAAACTAGTTCTGTTAGTAATCAAATAGTTGACGATTAAAGGAACTCACTTCACTAACCATTTACTCTATTTTCAAGCACTGTGTTAGATGCTTTGCACATTTTAATCTTCTTAATGTTCCTGTGTGACAGATATTAACGGTAGGCTCAAATTTGAATGCAAGTCTGTAAAAAAGGAAGCAATGTTGGCGTGTGAATTAAACATGTTTACTTTCTATTGCCAATTGAAATATATTTTTAATCTAAGAAACCCTTAGTTTAGCAATCTGGAAGAGATAGATGCTCTAGGCAAGAATGTACAAGTTGTGCACTCTCTTTTAGTAACATCTGATTCTTAGTCATTTTATAGAATGTCCATAAACTAGAGTTGTCAAGAAATGCAAGATTCGTGAGCCACGAATGTGAATTTCGAATATATTATTCTATTTTTTATTGGCAACAGTTTTTGAAATAGAGGAAAAGGATTTTAGTTAAATTCAGAAATTATTGCAGTTGATAGGAAGCATGTAGATATGATTTTGTGTGACAAATTTGCTTACAAGTGTTCTCTATGCATATTTGGTCTTATCTAGTGAAATGCATATAAAAACCCCTTGGCATTGCTGAGTCACCTAACCAGAGACCATGAAGGAACTCTGAAGGCATAGTCTTGAAACCCTCATTTTGGGGCACAGAACCAGGTGGTTCTTCTAGTTCTACTTAAGCCATGTAGAGGTCATTTTGGATCTCATCTTTGGAAAATCTGTTAGATCTGAAGTGAAAAGGGCTGGAGTTTGGGGGTTTTAAGGAAGTTTGTAGTGGTATGAAGTCTGTCTGAATTCTAACAACTTCAGAGAGAGAACGTTAGTATCAGTATTCCTTTAGGCACAGTAGACTCTTAATGAGGCTGGGTTTCTTTGCTCACCAGCAATAGATACAGACTTATTTGTAAACATGCCAAGATATAAAATTGTAGGTGCTCTGGCCATCCTTCTTGATGGAACCAATGTTTATGACAGATTGATGTGGAAGCAAAGAAACACTTTACATATTATATGAATGAATTTGTCTGCATGGTATTGAGAGAGACTGCTCTTTCTCCTTCCTTTTCTTCCTACTTTGTACTTTCAAAGTTGTTGCAAGATGAAAACATCAAGACTCTAGCAATGTTTCCCAAGCTTTGTTTCTCAGAATACTGGCATCCCATTAGATGTTAATAACCAGAGAAAAATGGGTTTCATGTTAAAATAAGTGTGAGAACCCAAACAAGTTTCTTTGTTGTAGGTCTTTTCAGAGCCTTCAGGAGGCTAATGTTCCTAGTAACTCTCCAAGGTAGGGATGTTGTATGCCATAGTTCCCAAGTTTATTTCACCAAATAGCCCTTTTTTCTCAGGGTTCCTAACAGTTATTAGGGTTCCTAATAACTACTGTTATTCAGTGCCCAGAGTAGGAAACACTGCGTAACATTGCTTCATCTTTCAACAGAAACGTGAACATTGACCGTGCATTAAAATGGAAAATTTTTTAAATCTACAAATTGATTGTTGCTACTTTAAAAGATCACAAGCAATGTGAGACGTATTTTTATTTATTTATTTATTTATTTATTTAAGTGTCTGGTATTTATATAAGGAACATTTATAAAGAGTCAAGGCAGGTCATATCTAGTCCATGTTAATATGAGTTCAACCCAGAGAGGGCATGTTGATTTGGTGTGAGACAATAAGTTAATTAGTGCAGTAAATTAGTATAGCACACAAGTGACAATCCAAAGCAATTTATTGGTGTTAATTTCTTCATTTGCAAATGCACAAAGTTCACCTGTTAAAATGGATGTTTTAATATAAACTATAAATTATTTCTGAACTTGCACTTTTTTTTTTTAAATTTATTTTTGTTACAGATGTTTCTCCTTTTTTTCCCCATTGGAGACGTATTTTTATTTTTAAATGGAATGTGTCTAAGAACAGTGCTGCAATTTTATTTATTTATTTACTTTTAATGACTTGGTTTATAAGAAAGAAAAATAGCTGTTTCTTTTTCTTTCTCCCCTTCCCAGGCCATCCACTGCCGAGCAATTCTTCCCTGCCAGGACACTCCTTCTGTGAAATTAACCTACAGTGCAGAGGTAAATACCACAAATTATTCACTGAATTAAATGATCCATATAAGTAAATGTAGTATACATGATAAGTAGAGATAATAGTTGAATTTTTACTTAATTAAATTCTACCTGAAATATGTACAAAAGAGGCTGGGGACCTCATTTTGAATTTCTCTTTTAAAGGCAGTTTTGAACATAAATGTAAAAAAAAAGGAAATGAGTAGCATTCTGAATGTAAAAGGAATTCAGAATTCTGGATCTAAAAGTAAGATTATGGGAACAATTTTAACTTTGAAAAATTGACATTTGCAGGATTAAAAGTTCTATAAATGGCCCTGGCCGGTTTGGTTCAGCAGTAGAGCGTCAGCCCGCGGACCAGCGGGTTTGATTCCAATCAAGGCCACCTACCTTGGTTGCGGTTCGTCCCCGGCCCTGGTCGGGGTTGTTCGGGAGGCAACCAGTCGATGTGTCCCTCTCACGTTGATGTTTCTCTCTCTCTCTCCCTCCCACTCTATCTGAAGATAAATAGAAAAATATCCTCAGGTGAGGATTAAAAAAATAAAAGTTCTATAAATATACTCTATAACCATATAAACATCTAACAGGCATATATTACAAATTTGTCTGTATACACTTCCAACTTATTCTTGTCATAGCTACTACTAATTCTTTCAGGAAAAGGTGGATTATAATTAATAAATACATACTATCCCAGAGGCCAGACCTACTTAGACCAAGCAAATAGAATTGAGGACCAATCTGTGTTTATGGGGCCTTCTTGATTCCCAATCATCCCACAACCGAACTACACCTAGTATAGTGCTATAGGAAACTACACTTGGAGGCAAAGAATCTCAGCTTCTTGACTCTTCTCCACCACTTAATAATTGCATGACCATGGGCACATCTTATGTCCTCACACCCTCAGTGTCATCTGCATAACATATCACTGTGTAAATGAAGGGAGGAAGTGGAACCAAATTATTTCCCAAATGCTTTTGGTTCTAGGATCCATGGTGGTTGTAGCACTTGCTCCTGGCGCTTCTGATTCTGTGTCTGCCACAGTAATAGCTTTAAGTACTAGACATGCAAGAAAATAGAGAGTCTAGCTCTTACTAGAATGGATGCTTGCTAGATCATTATTATTCAGAGGATAGTCCTGATTCTGGCATTCCTTAGAAATAAAACTTTCAGAATCATGGAGCTAGGGTGCACATTTAAGTGACCATGTATGGTTTGTGCCAGAAGGATCTTTTCTATACAGATTTCCAGAGAAAATTATTTTACAGTTCTTGGCAATAACTTTTAGTTTCTCATATGACCCTTAAAAAGTTATTCTATTTGTTAACTCCAAGTTTAAGTTTTAAATATAAAATTGTTCAAAACTGTATTCTCTGTCCTAAAGTGAATGTAGGAGGAGCCTTTTGAACCTGTAGAGGGGATGCAGGGGTGGTGGTCATCATTGCCAGGCATGGTGCTGGGCTCTGCATGTATATTATTGATTCCTTGCAGCAATCCTATGAAGTATTATCCTCATTTGATGGAGAAACTGAGGCTCAGGGAGGTTATTTGCCCAAGTCCAGGCAGCTAGTAAATGGCAGAGCTGGGATTTTAATTTAGTTTCTACCAAATGTTCTTAATATGGATGGATGAATGGATAGATAGTTCACATTTGCTTTTTAAAGAAGCCAGTTTTACATATTACTAATTCTATTTACAAAACTGATACATATGAACTTACTGTGTTCACAGTCTGTTATATAGATAGCCATGAAAGGGGGGAAAAGGTTATTTTACATAAGTAGTTCAAGAAACATAGAACCTTTTACTTATAACTGGAAATGACTTTTCTCCATAAGGTGTCTGTCCCTAAAGAACTGGTTGCACTTATGAGTGCCGTTCGGGATGGAGAAGCACCTGACCCAGAAGACCCGAGCAGGAAAATATACAGATTCAGCCAAAAAGTAAGTGCTTAGGGTCTGGATTTTTGTATTAGTTGGTGGTTGAACTATAAATAGCTTTTACCCATCTAGAGAGCAAAATTACTTTTGAAATATTTCAGAATTTAGAAAAGCAGCTTGTGTTTCATTTTCTTCATTTCTTTTCCTTTTGTGCTTTAAAAATATTTTGTTCTATTTACAGTGTCATATTGAAGAAGGAGGTTGCTGGATAGGCATAGTAGGGAGCATGCCAGATCTTGTTTTTCCTCATCCCAGTCAGTAGCAGGCTTCCTATTCCTTTAAGTTATTATACTTTCTCCTGCCCTGGTACCAGAGGGTGGCATGTGGTTGTTTAGTGTTTATAAATGCAAGAGCTGTTTTAGGCCAAAACACTCTGCTGTAGTCGTTTCAGTTAAAATTTCTATGTAGCTGGTAATTTGACTTGTATTTTTGACCGTTAATGTGTGTGCGTGTGTCAACATCCTTAACCTAACATGTACTCGAGCCACAGGGGACAGTTTTGCTCCCACCTCTGCTTCTGAGGTTCCAAGCTCCCAAACCTTCAGCATTCTCTTACTGCCAGATTATTTTGTATGTCTCTTAAATACACCAGGGATGGTTTAGAAAAAGGAATTTAAAAAAAAAATTTAAGTCAAGAGATAAAAAACCAAAAAACTTAAGAGAAAATTGTACAGTTGCCTTCTTAGAGATTAATTTTTGAGAAATGCTTAAACCGAACCTGTAACACTATGTGCAATCGTGTTTTTCACATTTCAGAAGCTTTCCTTCCTACTGGAATAAAGGGAAATAGATGTTTTGAAACATTTTACATCACACTGTTGAACTATTTGATGTCTTAAAAGTGAGAACTGTTTGAGAAGTACAGAGGAAAGTAATCCATGCTACTGTTTGGATATTTGAAAGGGGATTCACTTACGTTTAAATATGAACTGTCTTACTCTGTAACATTTTCAAACACTGATTCCAGCACGTGGTGTGTTTTGTTCGCCCCCTTTAGGTCCCGATCCCCTGCTACTTGATTGCTTTAGTTGTTGGCGCTTTAGAAAGCAGGTAAGCTTTTGGACAAATTTTGAGTTTATGGAAAGATCAAACCTTAGGCTTCTTGAACGTTTTTCTGGGATTAATTGGTCGATCGTTTGTGTGTTTTTCAAGATACCAAGCTGACAGTTCTAGAAAAATTCAAATCTAATTACAAAATGTAACAAGTTAATTTTAACTTAAAAAATCTTTACCAGTCACTGCTTCGATTTTCCAAGTGTTATAGATGGAGCATGCTCTTACCTTTAGTTAGAGATCTGGAGTCTGATGTAAGCTTGGACCAGTCACTTCTCATAGCCTCCTTGTCATCATTGAAATTACATCTCCCTTTCCTGCCTCATAGGTATTCATGTGAAACAAATGAGATAAAATATATGAAAGCACTTGGAAGCCTAGAAATGTTTAAGAAATATAAGATACTTTATTAAAGTTTTACCAATATACAGAGTACCCTTCCTTCTTAATTTTTTTGTTTGTTCTTATTTCTAAATAACAAAAAATTAAGAATATTTGTATTAATCACATTCTCTAAATTGCCAGAAATATGGACGTGATAGAGAAGTCAGGCAAACAAATGCTGATCCCAGCCCTAGCAGTTATTAGCTTCATCCTTAGGTAACTCACCTCTGAGTTTCTTTTTTTTCACCTAAAAGCTAGAAATAATAATATGGATTTCAAAGGCTTTTTGTGAGGATTAACACACCTGACATATGTAAAGCTCCTGGCCTACAGGAGGCACCTCACTAAATGATAATTATAATAACTGTCACAGTAGCTGACAATTTAAAAGATCTTATTATGTACCAACTCCAATGCGCTATCCCATTGAATCCTCACAGCTCTATAGAGTAGGTATGATTATTTTTTCCCATTTTGCCAATGAAGAAATCAGCGCTTGGTGAGTTTTAGTAACAGGCTTAGGAAATGTCAGAGCCAGGACCCAAACAACCCTGGGTTCTGCGAGCTCCTACAGCACAGACTGTGCGCTCTAGGGTGGCAGCTGCGCGGCAGTGCTGACCACGCGAGGCTTGGGATGTGCTGTAAATGTAAAATGTGCTCTGGGTTTCGAAAGGCTTAGTATGAAAAAAAAAAAAAGTAAAATACTTCACTAATCATTTTTTTATGTTGATTACAGGTCGAAATAATATTTTGGATCTATTGGGTTAAACAAAATATATTAAAATTAATTTTATCTGTTTCATTTTGCTTTTTTTTTTTTAATGTGGCCACTAGACAATTTTAAATGACATATGTAGCTCGCATTTGTAGCTTGCATTAAATGTATGTTGGATAGCATGGATACCATTGCTGCTCAGTGTGGTCTGCAGTCCCGTAGCTTTGGCATCACCTGGGTGTTGGGCCCTATCCCAGACCTGCTAAATCGGAATTTGTATTTCAATGAGCTCCCCAGGTTATTTGCATGCACATTAAAGTTTGAGAAGCACTGCTGTAGAGTTCACTGCCCGCTGGGGCAGGATACCAAGGCAAGTCTTGTTGCTTGGAGTTTTGTGTTATATAAAAAATTTTAGATGAAAAAAATTATTTTTGCATTTAAGCTTTGTATAAGTGATACAGAATTCTATTTGTTTCTTCCTCTTTTATTGTGGTTTAAAAAAGACATGGAATTTAACATCTTAGCTGTTTTTAAGTGGACAATTCAGTAATATTAACTATGTTCACATTGTTGTGAAACAAATCTCCAGAATGTTTTCATCTTGCAAAACTAAAACTCTGTACCCTTTATTTATATATTTTTTTAATTTATTTTTTGTTGTTTATTTATTTATTTTAAATACTCACCTGAGGATATTTTTCCATTTATCTTCAGATAGAGCGGGAGGGAGGGAGGGAGGAAGAGAGAGAGAGAGAGACACACATCGAGTGGTTGCCACCCACATGACCCCAACCAGGGTGAGGGACTGCAACCGTGGTACATGCCCTTAGCAGGAACCGAACCCGGGACTCTCCGGTCTGCGGGCCGAAGTTCTAACCGCTGAGCCAAACCAGCTGGGGCCAAACCAGCCAGGGCTTTTTTGTTGATTTTTTAGGTAGAGAGGAAGGGAGAGGGGGAGACAGAGAGAAACAACGAGAGTTGCCCTGGCCGGTTTGGCTCAGTGGTTAGAGTGTTGGCCTGCGGACCAGAGAGTCCTGGGTTTGATTCCCGCTCATGCACGTACCTCGGTTGCGGTTCATCCTGCCTCGGTTGGGGTCATGTGGGTGGCAACCAATCGATGTGTCTCTTTCACATCGATGTTTCTCTCTCTCTCTTTTCCTCCCTCTCTCCTTCCCGCTCTATCTGAAGGTAAATGCAAAAATGTTCTCGGGTGAGGATAAAAAAAAAAACTACGATAAGAGAGAAACATTGATTTGCTGCCTCCTGCATGCCCCACACTGTGGATTGAGCCTGCAACCTGGGCATGTGCCCTGACCAGGAATTGAACCAGTGACCTCTTAGTGCATGGGTCAGCGCTCAATCCACTGAGCCACACCGGCCAGGCAGAAACTCTGAACCCTTTAAACAGCAATTTCCCATGTCTGCCGCTCCCTGGCCCCTAGTAAACACCATTTTACTTTCTGTTCCTGTGAATTTGACTACTTTAAATATCTCATAAGTGAAATCATAGAGTATTTGTCCTTTTATAACTGGCTTATTTCATTTAGCATAACATACTCAAGGTTCATCCATGTTGTAGGATGTGACAGGATTTCCTTCCTTTTCTGTTTGTCTCTTTTATATAAGAGTGTTCAGCCTTTAAGTGCAGGACAAAGTTTACATCCACCTCTGTTCTGGAGTAATCTCTTACTGAGCTGTGACTGAGTTTCTCCAGTTGTGAAATTGAGGGAGGAAACTAGATCCCCCCCGTGTCTTACCAGAAGCCAGTATACTAACCTTTGGGGGTAATATGTCTCAGTTCTCATTTGACCCAGAATATGTCTCTTTAGAGAGCTGCATATGAATTGCTGCATATACAACATCAGGCTTGTATCTCGGGGACATTTTAACCCCAGCCCTGCCCCTAAACACGTGGTAAACCACACCTCCTGTAGGATTTGTGTACAGTGCTTTAAATCTTTCCCAGAACCAGGTGAGTAATTTGCCTTGAATTTCCTTTTTATTAGGCTTTTTAATTTTGCAGGCAAATTGGCCCAAGAACATTGGTATGGTCTGAGAAAGAGCAGGTGGAAAAGTCTGCTTACGAATTTTCTAAGGTTGGTCACATAGTCACCCTTTTAAACAATTGTGGTAGACAGTCGTTTTAAGATTTTGATTATGAAAGGCGATGGTGTTAAGTGATGTGGTAAAGGAATCAAATATATCTTATGTGAATTTGTATCTGCAGCATTTTTTTGTATTGTTTTCATTTCAAATAAGTATCATTAACTCATAACCTTCATAGAAAGCAATATATAGTTTTAAGAATTTATTATGGTAATGATGAAGACATATGAATATATATGCATTAATTTTCCAGACTGAATCTATGCTTAAAATTGCCGAAGATCTGGGAGGCCCATACGTATGGGGGCAGTATGACCTATTGGTCCTGCCGCCGTCCTTCCCTTATGGCGGCATGGAAAACCCTTGCCTCACTTTTGTAACTCCTACTCTGCTGGTAAGTGTAAATATGTTTTCATTTAAATTGAATTCTCCTCAAATATAAACCTAGGAATGAAGAACCTTAGACTCCTAATAATTTTAAAGAGTACTTTGTTTATATAACCCTTATTTCTAATTTTATTGCTTATTGTGGTTATCATCATCTCATTTTTTCTTCCGAAAATCATTTGGCCATTTGGGAGAACAGAGTAGTTTGTGTAAGCTATTTGGGGATATTAGGAAGTGGAGGACAGTGTAACAGCAATCCATTGATGAATTATGTATCCAGACAAAGAAACTACACCATTTACACTTGGCATATAGGTACTGGTAAAAAAAAAACAAACAAACAGAAAAAAAAAAAAAAAAAAACCTCACTTTACCATGAATAGGAAAGGATTAGGTCACAGTATATGGTTATATTTTATATGCCTTGTGATACTTCAAATCCTTCCTAGAACCAAGTAAGCAGGATTAGCAACTAAATAAATAAAATAAAGTACATCATAGGAGACACTATAAACTTTAAAAAACATATGCTGTGGGTAATAGAGAGAAAGAAGGTAAGTAAGGGTAAATAAGAACAGATATAAAAAATGGAAGTAGAAGTGTTTCCTAGAAGTTAATTAGAGACAAGGATGCTGGCCCTGCTGGTATTGGAAAAATTCTCTAGGATTATTAGGAGAGAAAGAATGATGCTGTTTTTGGTCCTGCATTTTTTTGTTTTATTTTCTTCATACATGTCTCTTTTGAACTCTGGCATGCCATGCAGAAATACAGTGGACAGTTAATGCCAGAACACTACATCTTGATACAGGTGGTTATAGATTAATTTGCCTACTAAATACTAAGGTGATTTTCTTCTTTTTTAGGCAGGTGACAGGTCACTCTCCAACGTAAGTTAAACATTTATTATCATGGTTTTACCCTCATGAAGTATTAAGTCAATAGAATTTAAAATATCCATTGTATTGTTATATTGAAGATACGGTTATAAAAGAAAACTTGAGAATTCGTGTTGTAAGACATTATCACGTTAACCATTATTCATAGTTAAATGCATTATCCATTCTTAAATCATTAACAGATTTAAGAACATTTTATGGTTTTATCTCTTCATATGTTCATTAAATTTCTTTTTCATTGATTTTTTTGGAGAGAGTTGAAGGGAGGGAAAAAGGTGAGAGAGAGAGAAACATCAATGTGAAGAGACACATTGACTGGTTGCCTCCCACACATGAACCCGCAACCTAGGTACATGCCTTTGACTGGGAATCGAACCCATGACCCTTCTGTCTTCAGGCTGATGCTCTAACCACTGAGCAAAACCGGCCAGGGAGATTAAATATTTTTTTAATGAAATGATGTATCCATTTAATTTGACATTTTCTAAGTGATTTTTTTTTTGTTCCTAATTTTTTAAACTGTGCTGTACTTTTTTGTCTTTGGCTAAATTATTTTTTTTGGCTGAACTGAGTAACAATGTGAACCTCTCAGCTAAAAAAAAAAACCAACCAACAACTGGGATTTGAAAGAACTAGAATGTTTACGTAATGAGTTATTTTAGGATAAGGTAATCAATTTTACTACTAATTGTGTCCACTATTTCCTTTAGGTTATTGCACATGAAATATCTCATAGTTGGACAGGAAATCTAGTGACCAACAAAACTTGGGATCACTTTTGGTAAGACTTATTTTATCATTTCTCTATTGGTTCTCGTGATTAATTTCTTTTCCTGCCTCCCACCACTCGAATTGTTTTGTGTGTATATCTTGTTTTTCTTTGATATCATATCGTTGGTACACAGATTTCTTTTTTTTAATCCTGTAACACTTGTCATAGTGTTACATAGTAGAAGTATTCAGTTTATGCTTGTTATTTAGTTCCTGGGATAGTCACATTTTAGTACATGGACATGTAAAATCAGAACCACGGCTTAATTTCCCCTGCTGCCCTCTGCTTGGCCAGGCTTCCCCTTGTTGTGGATTGGATGCAGGGAAGCCGCCCAGGCAGCCCGCCTAGACCAGAGTGGTCATGCTTTACAATTGCTTTACTTTGTGGAAAACCCCAAAATAAAATACCTTGTTGATTATCATGCCTTTTCCTGTCAGCTATGTCACTGTTTTTATTTTTATTTAAAAACCTTTTTCAGGTTAAATGAAGGACATACTGTGTATTTGGAACGCCACATTTGTGGACGGTTGTTTGGTGAAAAATTCAGACATTTTCATGCTCTAGGAGGATGGGGAGAACTACAGAATTCGGTAAATGAGTCATACTTTAAAAAGCAGTCATCCAGCCCTGGCCAGTTTGGCTCAGCCGTTAGAGCATCTGCCCGAGGACCAAAGGGTCTCAGGCTCGATTCCTGGTCAAGGACACGTACCTGGGTTGCAGGTTTGATCCCCAACCCCAGTCGGGGGCATGGGGGAAGCAGCCAATTGATGTGTCTCTCACATCAGTGTTTCTCTCTCTTTCTCTCTCCCTCCCTCCCTTCCACCTATCTAAAAATCAATGGAAAAATATCCCCAGGTGAAGATTAAGAAAAAAATAAATAAATAAAAGCATTCATCCAAAGTTGTATAGGTGTTCAGAAATTTAGGTTTGAAAAGCACCTTTCCCAAATAGCAACAAGAAAATTATTTTTACAGGTGTGGAAAGTCAAGCAGATGCTGATATAATATTCTGTTAAACCCTACCCTAAATGTGTTCATGACCAGTAGGACCTCACTGGGTCTTTGAGATTAAAATGGTCAGTTACTGTGTTTGAATTTTATTTGGTGTATGTATGTCATTTTTAAGCGTTGTCTCCTGAAAGCTGAATTTGCTGACCAGACATTGAAACATTTATAGACTTTTACAAAAATAAAGCTTATTATTGGGCAAGAAATACCATGGAACATTACATAAGTAGCCATTCCATTAATAGACTTCTAGACATTTATACTAACATATCCTACAGTTTCCAGTGTCTGAACTGTGTGTGGTCTAGACTTCCTAAAGTTATGCCACTGAGGGGAAGTAATACTTCCTCATTAACTTGTTTGCATGGTGGTAACTAGTCTTCATATTTGAACATTCATCTAATTTTGTGTCTTGCAGATAAAGACTTTTGGTGATACACATCCTTTCACCAAACTTGTGGTTGATCTGACGAATGTAGACCCTGATGTAGCATATTCTTCAGTTCCCTATGAGAAGGGCTTTGCTTTACTCTTTTACCTTGAGCAACTTCTTGGAGGACCAGGTAAGTGGCTGGCATTTTCTGTTTTCTTTTTTTAGGGTAACATAAAGAATAAGGAAGAATTTTTTGCCTGGCTGGTGTGGCTGAGTTGTTGAGCATCGACCCATGCCCAGAGAGGTCACCGGTTTGATTCCCAGTCAGGGCACATGCCTTGGTTGCAGGCTTGAGTGTGCGGGAGGCAGCTGATCGATGTTTCTCTCTCTCCTTCTCCCTTCCTCTATCTCTAAAAATCAATAAAAACATATAAAAAAATAAAAGGTAATAAATGTCAAATTTCCAAGAAAAAAAGAATAAGGAAGAATTTTTAACTGTTGTTTTGCTCATTTTATTCTTCCAGTTCCTTCTGTATATAGCTGCTGAAGAAATCTGTATCATTTTCTAATGTTACCTCTCTACTGAAAACCTCAAATAACCAAATAGTTCAAAATTGTATTGCTTGACTTAATAGAAAAAGCAACTCATCATCATTTTTTTTCTTTCTTGATTTTAGAGAGAGAGGAAAAGAGAGGCAGAGATAGAAACATCGAAGAGAGAGAACATCAACTGGCTGCCTCCTGCATGCCCCACACTGGGGATCGGACCCACAACCTGGGCACGTGCCCTGATTGGGAATCAAACCAGTGACCTCTCATGCATGGGTCGACACTCAACCACTGAGTCACACCGGCCGGGCTCAACTCATCATTATTATAAAAATTAGGAAAACAATATATATGCATTGAAAAAAATGTGTGTGGTATAGAATTTTAAAAGATTAACAAGTGAGAATCCTTCAGTGACCCTTTCCTTTCCATTCCTTGGGGATAACCACTGTTAGCAGTTTGGTGTGTATGGCTGCAGATCTTTTTCTAAGCATAAATGAACAAATAGACAAATAAATATATATAATTATTTTAATTACAGAAAAGGAATCACACTATATACTTATTCTACATTTCTTCAATTTCAATATTTCACATACATCCTTCCATGTCAGAACATACAAATCTATCTTATACTTTTTTTTTTTTAATTCTCACTGGAGGATACTTTTCCATTGATTTTTAGACAGAGTGGGAGGGGGGAAAAGGGAGAGAGACATCAATTGGTTGCCTCCTGCACTCAGGGGTCGGGGATCAAACCTGCAACCGAGGTATGTGCCCTTGACCTCGAATTGAACCCTTCGGTCTATGGGCCGACACTCTAACCACTGAGCTAAACCAGCCAGGGCTATCTTATACTTTTTTAAAATATATGTTTTGATTGATCTTTTAGAGAGAGAGAAAGGGAGAGAGAGAAACATTGATGTGAGAGAGGAACATCAATCGGCTGCCTCCTGCACACCCCCTACTGGGGATGGAGCCCGCAACCCCGGGCATGTACCCTGACCGAGACTGGAACCAGGACCTCTCAGTCCAAGGGACGATGCTCGATCCACTGAGCCACACTGGCCGGGCTGTCTTATACTTTTTAATGCCATCCTAGTATTACAGGTATAGATGTGCTGAGTTTAAGTAACCTTCCCTGTTGCTGGGCGTTTAGATGTTCTCCTTTGTTGACTGACTTTGAAAGCCCTTCCTCACCTGGACCCATTCTGCTTGTCCGATCTTATTTCTCCTTTCTAGTCATACTAGGGCCATTGCTTTTTGAACTTGTGCTGTGTATTCCTTTTCTGTGTCTTTGTTGTGTGATCCCTTCCTGTAATTAGGATTTCTCGTCTCCCTTCCACCAAGTAACATATATTCTTCAAGTCCCAGCTTAGGTCCTACCTCTTTTTTTGAACATTCTTTCACTCTTAAAGTCCTCACTGGCTTCCCTCTTCTCTAAATGTTCTCTGTGGTTAATGGTACAATGCCAAGCACTAGAAAAAAAGTTAAATAATTACCTTTCTCTTAATAGACTTTTTTTTTTTTTTAAACTCTTAGAGGTTTTCCTAGGATTCCTAAAGGCTTATGTTAAGAAATTTTCCTACAAGAGCATAACCACTGATGACTGGAAGGACTTCTTGTATTCTCACTTTAAAGATAAGGTTGGCTTTTAAGAGCTCTCTTATTTTTCATGCCCAGTATATCTTTAATGGCTACTGGTTAGGCTGATTTAAATTACTTAATAGTAGTATTGGTCTAAACTAAATTGTTTTAAGACTCAATCTTTCATTGTATTTTTTCCTATTTAAAATGTGATCTCGACCACATGAACTCTGTGTAGAATTATCCTATTTCAGAGAGATTCGCAATAGTGTTTTAGAAATGTAGTTTTTGTATGTATTAAAATTTTTCGTATTTTAGTTATTTAACAGAACACAGTTAATATAAGTTTATTTTAGAAAAGAGACTTAGAAATTATCTTGACATGTCAGTATAGACTAAATTATAGATTTGAGGACCTAAAAATCTGTTTTAGATTTTTTTTCAATAGAAAAGATCGTTCTGTAGAAAACTGGGTGTTCTTACTGTTCACAGGTGGATATTCTCAACCAAGTTGATTGGAATACCTGGCTGTACTCTCCTGGACTGCCTCCTGTAAAACCCAAGTCAGTACTTGCCCTGCTAATGGTTTCCTTCTCATTCTAAATCCTAGAGCTCCTCAAAATATCTGAAAGGGTTTTGTGCCTTCCTTAAGCTGTTACTAGTGATGAGAGCAGAGTTGTTGGGTGTTTGAACCTTAAACCTGAGGTCAAAAGAACAATCTCCATGATATTTAAATATAAATCAGTTCAATTCATTGCAAATACTTATTCAGTGCCTCTTTTTGCACGAGATGGTGAGAGATAGAGTAAGATATTGCCTTTTCCTTGAAAATATTTGCAATAAGAAAAATAACCTAAGTATCATGTTAGTCATTATAACAGTGTTATAAGTTATCATTCCCATTTCCAGAGGAGGCAAATGAGGCTTAGCTAGATAAGTGTCTTGCCCAAGCTTATACAGCAAGTAAGAAATAGGAGTTGAGATTCAAACCCCTGGTGTCTTAACCCCTTTTAAACTAAGCACCTTTTAAACCCCTTTTAAACAGAATTTTTAAACTAAGCACCTTCCTCAATCAGGGACCCGAACCCTGGTCTTTCACGAGTCTCATGAGGATGCAAACTCCTGCATGTTCTAGCCAGGAATGCTGTTCCTTTTATCTGGAGTACTCTTCATTAGTCATCTCAGCACAGGGAAGCATTCCTGGGCGTCTCTGACCTGGTCAAGTCTCCCAGTTAGGGTTTCTTGGTGCTCTGTGTTGCCTCTTTATAGCTGTTGCCACAGTAGTAATTCTACATTTACTGGTGTGATTATTAATGTCTTTCTCCTTTACTACATTGAGGCACCGTGAGAGCAGGGCTTATACATCTGGTTTTGCTCATTACTTTTCTTAGGACGTTGCCATAAATAAGGGTTGCTTCCCTCCTTGGGCTAATCCCTACCTAGTTCTTTTCATTACATTGAGAAGGAAATTTCAGGGCACCGAGAAACAGACCAGCCAAGGGTTTTTTACTGTCCTACCTATCATTCCTTTCTAAATCAGTGTTAAGTAATGTTCCAGTTGAAGGTGACTGAGCAGTCCAGGATCTCTGATCCCATTTGGTCTGGAGGACAAACCAAAGGTTTGCCTCAAGTCCACAGCCTGAGTGCTTCATGAAGATAAACTGGCAGCTGATTCAGAGGTCACTGCTTGGACTCCTTTATTTCCTCACTAGAGCACAGACTCTCCTGAAGCAGGTTCAACAGCAACTTCTAATCAAAACCTACTTCCTTTAGGCCCTAAGGGCAGGTCTACCTCTGTTCTCTAACAGAAACATTTCACAACAGGCAAACATCATTTACAGACGAAGAGGGCAGTGTTTTGCAAGAATCTTGCACACATCACTGGGTCTCTTCCATTGTTGTAAAACATATAATTTATTTTCTAACATGAGATCACACAAATATTAGTGTAACTTGCTTGGTTTAATGGTCAGAGTTTGTTATTTCCACTTTTTTCTGAAAAGAGAGAAATGAAATTATCATCACATGATTTCGGAGTCTCCAAAGGGTCTCCTGTGACACCAGTATTTCCCCAGTGATTTGAACAGTGCCTGTCACATACGTGCTTGCAGATTTATTGGATGGTTAGATGTTTGGAACAACAGGATGTAAGATCCATGAGGGCAAGGGCTCTGTTGTTTATCTGCTGTCCCGAGAGCCAGAACTGCTCCTGCCATACAGTAAACACTAAATATGCTTTCCCGAGCCCCAGCCCCTTCAGCTTCTACCACTTAAGCTTATGACAGCCGTGGCTGCGATGCTTTGGCATTCTCTCCAAAGAGTAATCAGGAGTTTCATTAATTTGGTATCCACTTGGATATCCAAGTGCTCGGATGACGCCAGTCATATTCAAGTCAAGCAGATGCTTTCCTATTCCCAGCACCCTGGAGTTCTTTTTCTTTATTTAAAAATAACTTTGAAGTTTAAGTATGTTCTGTAACCTCAAAATTGCACTTACGCAAAAGCATGTGCGTTTTTATAAATTTAATCTTTAATATTTTTTCATCTTTGCAGTTATGATATGACTCTGACAAATGCTTGTATTGCCTTAAGTCAAAGATGGATTACGGTGAGTACTAATGTGTGACTTTTGACTCCTGTTTGAACTGTACAAATACGTCTCTGCTACGCATGAAGGTGGTGGGGCCAGGGGTGGTGGGTACTTGACTCAGGTATTTGGAAAGGCTGTTTGTAAGTCAGGTGTATACCAGCTCCCAGTGTGTCAAGTTAAGTTTAACGGGGAAAACAAGTAGATGTTGATAGCGTTGGTTCTGAGTTTTCTTGCTGCTCTTCAACTCTTAAAAAAAGTATGCAAAAATATTTGCATTTTTTTCTTTTCCTCATAAATCACTTGTGAGCTGCTACTTCAAATATAGCCATTCCACATACGAAGGGAATCTAAAATGACCTTGGGTGCTGCTAGCGCCAGCCGGCGGGGAAGAACCGAGGCACTTTTGCCCCGTCGGTATTATTGCTCACAGCTCTGGAACTTCCTAAAGAGGAGCTTCCTCCTGTTTACACGGAAACTTCACCCTTAGAGCAACCAGAGCGAATGTGAACCTCGGGTAATTCTTTAATGGAAAATTTAGGAATAATTCTTATAGAGGAAAAATAATTTTTTCTCTACCCTCTGAGTTTTTAGCTGAGATCCCTGGTACAAAAGATGTCAAAAGTTTCCTCCACTCTTACTATTAATAATCTTTTTTTTTTTAAGTACTATAGATTTTAGGAGTCATAATTATAGTGATGTAATTTCAGAAACATTAAAGTAGTTAAGGCTTAAGTTTATTTTTCATAATTTTATATATTCTTGTATTTCTGTCTTTTTCTTAATTTTTACTTTTATATCAGGTAAAACAATAAATATTGAATGGTACACGAATGGAAATAACCAGGTAACATTTATTTTAGGCCAAAGAAGATGATTTAAATTCATTCAGCGCAGCAGACCTGAAAGATCTCTCTTCTCATCAGTTGATTGAATTTTTAGCACAGATGCTTCAGAAAGTAAGTACTAGCTCAAAACATTAGATTGGGCATAAGGCACAGCATTTACGTCAAACCCAACCTGGAAAAAAAGTATTAATGTGGAAACTAATAGAAAATAATAATTTGTAAAATTCATTCATTTTCTTAAAAACATTTGTTGTATGCCTACTATGTTTAGTATTGTGCTGAATATAAAAATATACATAAGACATCATGTCCTCAAAAAGTTTATAATCTAGTAAGAAAGGTCACACATGCAATATTTAGTAATAAAAGGAGGAATATTTTCGGTATCATTTGAGAAAAACTTAATTAGGAAGAAAGACTCCCAGCTGGCATCATCAAGGGTCTTGGCAGCATGGGGCTTGCTTTGAGCAGAGCAGGGTCAGCAGGAGGGAGAAGCTCACGTGGGCGGGAGCAGGAGACGGAGCATGCCCAGTGCGGCAGGAGTGGGTGGCGGCTCTGGTAAGGGAGTTAATGAAGGTAACACTAGAAAGGCTGGTAGGGTCCGATGGGGTAAGTCTTGAATGCTAAGAATTTTAGATTTTATTCTAGTCAGTAGGAAGGGATTTAACATATTTAAGAGAGTCATGTGATGAAATGGTGGTTATGGGAACTCCTCTGCTGGTGATGTGGAGGCTGGATTGACATGAGGATCGCCAGGGGTGGGAGGCTCTAAGGACAGGACACGAGGGAGGGGCTGGTGGGAAGGGAAAGAACAGGATGGGTGAGAGGGAGTCACACAGGGTGAAAGCATAGGGTTTTGTGACTGACTGGACGTGGGGCTAACAGGGAAGAGTCCAAGCCGATTTGAAGGTTTCAAACCCAGGTCATTAGGAGAATATGTGAAACGCAGAGGAGATGCTGTGTTGCGCGAGGGAGGTAATGACTGGGTCTTTACTATTACATGACAGGGAGCTCTCAGGTCAAAGGACTTGACAAGGATGGAGAAGACTTTGAACACATTGATGCAAAAGAAGGAATGGGATTTTCAGGCAACAGGGGCCTCAGAGAATCAATTGTTAGTACACCAAGTCATCATGGTTTCACAGATGTCTGTAGCAACGCTGTGTGGCCTAGGACCAGGAAGAAAGGAAGCATGGCAGGATGACTGGGGAAATAGGAATGACAGACATGGGGAGAGGAGGGGAGCCTAGGAGGTGACCTTACCCAGCTCACCTCCCAGGGCCAACTTGGAGTTTAGTTGAAACGCAACAGTTTGGGAAGAGTCTAGCAGTCGGTAAGAGCAGAGATGGTTAGTGAGTGTGGAGTGAGTTGTCAGATGAGGTCAGGCTGGAGAAGAGAATTACCAGCTACCCAGTGGCACCTCGGCCTGCACTCCGCAGGCACCTCAGACCCCTGTCCAGACTGAACTCTTCGTGCTTTTCTTCGCCAGAACGTGCTCCGTCTTTCAGACTGGGTAGAGATGGGCACAGGAGGGTTGTGAACACCCTGAAATTGTATATAGTAGTTTGTGTTTATATGGTAAATGTATTGTTTTTTCCCTAAAGAAAGGGTCCATATTACTCATCAGATTCTGAAAGGAGTCTGTAATGTCGAAGTTTAAACTGCTATTTTGTAGGACTATAGATAATTTAAAAGGGATTTCAGAGGAAATATGCAAAGATAAAGCTGGGGGGAATTTGTGAGCAAAAAGGCAAGAAACTGATATAATCTGGAGAATGGAACAAATTTAAAATATACAGGGCATAAGGAAGAACTTGAAAGACTGGAAAGAATCTGAAAGTTAATATTTATATATACCAAAAAGTCTTGAGAAGCATAATTCTCTTAATTCTCTGGGTACCTCACAAATTAAATTACCCCTTTGCTCCCAGTAGAACACCCTTATCTAAAATAAGTTTGCACAAAATTTATTTTAGTGTGCATTTGTTTCTTTTATTTTTATCTAATTTACTTTTATATTATAAAATATTTAGGATTTTAATCTGGCTAAGAATTTCTCTCCAGCTCCTTTCTTCCAAGGAATCCTGTTGAAATGATACATCATACTTTTCATTTTGCTCTTAGGCACCTCTTCCATTGGGGCACATAAAGCGAATGCAAGAGGTGTACAACTTCAATGCCATTAACAATTCTGAAATACGATTCAGGTACATCATTTTAACTTGTCTCTGTGGAAGAAAGTGGAAAACTAGTTTCAGAGGCGGAGAAAGGGGAAGCCAAGTAGGAGTCTTGAGACATCCTAGTCAAGTTTATTGTTTCTGTATAAATAATTAGTGTTTTTTAAGGAACAGTTGCAATACCTATAAGATCATAGTATTAATCTTTTTATTAGAATTTGTTCTAAGCTTCCCTTGCATTTAAAAAAGATTAGGATTAAGGATTCAATGGTAAATAGGCATTCTTCCACAGCTAGCCCAATTAACTCCAAACTGGGAATAGTTAGAAATCTCTGATTCTGTTGTGTGGTTAATCTTTCTTAATTCAGATTTGTAGTGTAAGGTTTAAAGCAAAGTTTAATTCCTTCAGAAAGTGCATATATGAGGTACTTGAGCACCTACTTACTTCAGACTTTTTAAAACGTGATATTTTTAAAGAAGAAATTCCTCTTCCTTCTCCTCCCCAATTATTAAATTGTATATGTAAGTACCTGAGATTCTCAGACTAAAGACATAGCATGAAGTGGTGTACAATGTAACTATAATAGGATTATTTATCATTACAAAAGTTATTTTCAAATATAACTGTCATAGCCTGTCTCTTCCTCCTCCTTTTCTACCTCTATCCCCTAAAAATCCTTCTTTCAGATGGTTGCGACTCTGCATTCAATCGAAATGGGAGGAAGCAATTCCTTTGGCTCTAAAAATGGCGACTGAACAAGGAAGAATGAAGTTTACACGACCCTTATTCAAGTAAGACCAAATCAAGCTATGCTTTGAATTTATATAAGGATGGGGAAGAAAAAAAATCTTACGTGTTTTTGTTATTGCTAAAATACTTTGTAAAATGCAATCTAAAAATAATACATATTTTTAAGTTTGTTAAAGATTATAGATATGATTTTTGTATAGGAATTAATACTTCTAAATATTTCAGATTTCATTAGCTTCTTTAGAAGTATTATATATGGTTTACCTCTTATGGGCCAAATAGGGCTAGACACTGATGAAAAGCAAATAAATCAAAGACAGCCTTACAGACACAGAAAGATCTTTAAAAGCAAGTAGAAGATAATCGGTGAGTAGGCATGGATAAGAAAAATGTCCGAAGAAGAACTGAGCAGATGAAGCCAAATGTTTTTGATTCAGATGTTGCAATGAGGTGAAAGAGTGGTTGCTGACATAAAGGAAGGTTGGTGAAGGGGAAAGTTGTATCTTGACCGCAAGATACACTGAAAAATAATCTCAGTGAAATGATTTTGACTGTGGATTTGGCAGGAATTCTGAACAAAAGATAATCATGATATAAATATCCTAGATTATTAACGTTCGCTTTTTGTTTACGTCACAATTTCTTTTTTGTTGTTTTTGGCAGGGACCTCGCTGCCTTTGACAAGTCTCACGATCAGGCCATCCGCACCTACCGAGAGCACAGAGCCAGCATGCACCCTGTGACAGCCATGCTGGTGGGCAAGGACTTAAACGTGGAGTGAGGCCCTGCCTGTCGCTCGTGTCAGGCGTTTCTCTTTTTTAAACTGAATTCATAAAGAAGTATAAAACTCCAGCTCATACTGTAACTAAAAATGTTTTTTACTTTTGGCTTTTTATTGTTTTGTCAGTGATTTTCATAAATAAAGCTGAGCTTCCTCCCCCATCACCCCCCAAGCGGCATGTTCCTTATAAAGTGAATTTTATAAAAGCTTAAACTTTTGATTCATAAATGTAAAATTTTCAGTTTCATATTTACTTTCTCCAAGTATGGTCACAAAATATGTCAACATATTATTTACCTGTTTAAGTTCTTTCATTTGAATCTGCTGCACACCAAGAATTCAGCATGATTAGGGTTTTGCCTTTTAAGTAACTATAAACATGAACACCCCGTTGGATTTGCCCATCACCCAGCTGGTGGACACAGGGTGAACTCCCTTGTCAACATGTGTCAACTCCAGGGGAGCACTCTGCTCCTCGCGCCTGCATCCACCTGCTGGTCCCTGGGCTCGTCCTCTCTCCTGCCCGTTAGGCTCCAGTGACCACCCTGAACGCCAGTCCTTCCCATCAGTCTCCTGATGGTCTGTTCAGCCTGCCTCATCTCTTTAGTGCTCAGCAAACATTCTTCACCAACACAGAGCACACAGCACGTAGAAAGTAACGTTGGAAGCAATGCAACACTGATCCAAGTAAGAGAATAACAAGGTACACCTGTGAATGCCTGTGCCGCCCAGGGCGCCTCAGCACAGTTTGGGAGCCACTGTTCAATGACTTAGGATTCTTTGATTGTCACTGACAGCAACCCAAATGACTGGAAGTCAGCAAGGGAACAGGAGAATTATTTTAAGGCTGTAGGGCAGAGGGAGGTTGTCGGAACCTGTGGACAGACAGACACGGACCCAGGATGGCAGAGCTGTCAGTGCTCTGGCCTCATTTCTGTTTCTCTAGTCCACACTGTATAGTTTGGCTGTCACCAGCTTTACTGTTGCAAATAATTCTCACTATGTGGGGAGACTGTCTTAATTTCAAATTTCCAGAAGTGAGACTGACCCAGGTTGGGTCCACTCCCGGCCAAATAAACTCTAGCAAAGAGGAATGGTGTTTTTTAGTATAAATGCGGGTGAAGGTGTGTCATTAAATGTCTCCCCCAAAAGTGCTGATGCAGTGGCAAAAGTCTCAAAACATAGGAGCAAACCCCTAAAAGGTGGGGCAGATAAAGAGACGGCTTCCTGTCCATTCCTAAATCTTGAGGCTGCGGCTCTCAGTCTCCCTAGACACGTATCTACAACCCAGTGTGATTGTTTCTCAGGGTCTCCTCTCACTTGTCTTCAGTGCCAGGAACACCAGGGAGAACAGCTCAAATCCCTGGTCTGTAATCACGTTCTAAGTGATTCGACTCTGGCAAATCCCCAAACCCACATGATACTTTTGAAGGCGTCTCCAGCCCTCTAAGTTTACCCCATCTTCTAAGCTAATGTCATTTTTTAGTATCACTGATGAGTGAGTGGGGCAAGGGACCCTTGAAGGGTAGTATGGAAGGGTGCTATGAGGAAGGTAGAGGGCGCTAAAGACAAATGTCCAAACAGATTTACCTGGGGCCAGCTCAGTGGAGTCTACATTTATTCACTTCTGCTAATAAGCATCTGCTGAGTATCTTTGTGCCAGGCTGGACATACACATAATTTCCGGATGAACAACGATAAGTAATTTCTATAAAATGCTAAAGAACAGGTATGCTAAAGCAGCCCAGAGAAAGGGGTTTAGGGAACGCTTTCTGGAGAAGAGAAGGCATACACTGAGTCTTAAGGAATAAGAAAGATCTGGCCAAGCAAAGAAAGCTAGAGGTGTGTTGCAGGTGGGGAAAGAATAAGATAAGTGAGGGTATAGACTTTCGGGTGTTTGGGTCATGAATTTGGACAGTCAGTGAAAATAGCTTATTTTTGCTCTACCTACCATGTCTAGGGCCTGAGCCTGGGACCCTCAGATGTCTGAGGTGATTCAAATTGCTGGCATCATCTGGAGCTTTCTCCCCTCACATGTCCCGTGTCTGGCCTGGGATTACTCCAAAGCTGGGCTCAGTTTGGGTTTTCTCACAGCAGGGAGATAGCTGGACTCACCAATCTTCCTTATCTGTCGGCACCCATCACCAGAGAGGAAGCACCATAAACACAGAGAATGTATCTCATCACCAGCACCTAGCATTGTGCTTGGGACACTGGGATGTAACAGGCGTTCAGGAATATTTCTTGGATGAGTGAATGGAAAGGAGCAGAAAGTTAAGGTACTTCATGTCGAAGGGCCTGTTTTCTGAGAAGTAGGAGGTAAGATCTTCCTCTGAGAACTAGGGGAGGTGGATATTGAAAAGGTCCTTGAGGAGTGGGTGGTTAGGGGGCAAGTAGAAGGGCAGTGCCGTGATCTGCACCATCACAGGACTTTCTGTAGCACGGCCTTCCACCTGAGTGAGCACAGAAGGCAGTTCGTGTGGTGACCCAGGGGTCAGGTTTTACTCAGAGTGTAAGCACAGGCTTAGTGTTATAAAGGAATTTCAGTCCAGCCGGTGTGGCTCAGTGGTTGAGCATCGACCCATGCACCAAAAGGTCGCCGATTCGATTCCCGGTCAGGACACATGCCCAGGTTGTGGGCCAAATCCCGTGGGGGGCGTGCAGGAGGCGGCCAATTGATGTTCTCTCTCATCGATATTTCTATCTCTCTCTCCCTCTCCCTTCCTCTCTCTCTAAAATCAATAAATAAAAATAAAGGAATTTTAAAGTGCTGAAGAAAGTGATCCAGGTGAGCAACTAGGGGACCAGCTTCCTAGGAAAGTAAGTGAGGAAGCTGGTGGGAGGTGGAGGGACGAAGGAACTAACTAGAAGTCGGGTCCTCAGGGCAGAGATGACCGAAGTGAGGAGGGAGCAGCGAGGCTACAGGCCGAGGTAAGAAGGTGGGTATTGGCATCGAGATTCATGTGTATCACATTCAGGTGATGACAAGTTCCAGGGTGTGGTCAGGATCTGGGGGGCTCACGTGCAAGTTTCCATGAGGCTCAAGGCATGGTAGCTCTTTGTCCACATCCCGGGAAGCTGTCAGAGAAAGAGATGCTGGGTATGGGTGATTTCTGTGAGCAACTGTGTCTCTAGTCCCAGCAGAAATCTGTTTTAATGGCAACAGACCTTTTAGGGTTTTTTCTGTTGTGTTCATCAAACCGAAAAACTCTGGAAACTGGCTTACTACTAAAATGCTGCTGAACTAGTGCCCACATTTCTTTGATTCTTTTTTCATGCTCTTCAAACTTTCTTAATACTAGTGGCAATGAATTGGGTGCAGGGAGCAGCTATCTGTGTTGAAGAAGCTTAACTGGATTAGTGATATTCGTGTACAAAGATGAAAGAACATTTATAAAGCAATATAGAGTACTAAAGTCCAAACAGAATCACAAACTTCCGTAGCATTTCCAGTGTGCCCGGTGCCGCTCTAAGGGCTTTCCACAGATGAACTCAGTTCTCTCAACAGCTCTTTGCAATAGGCACTACTCTCATTATCTGCATTTTATAGAAGAACTTGAGGCTCAGAGAGGTGAAATAACTTGCCAGAGGTCACAGCTGGTAAAAGGGAGAGCCGGGATTTGATCCCAGGTAGATATGACAAACAGTGCACAGAGGCATTTATTACCTTTGCCTCCTGAGGAGGAAACAGGCTAGTTAAGGGCTTACTTGCTGGAGGCTAATAGACAGTGGAGCTGGAGTCCCGCCCATCGTGGCTCTTGCATCCAGACAGTGACTTTTGGTTGTGAAAATGATCCCTGGCCTTTTTGCATCCTCTGGGAACTTCAGCAGCGAGAGAGTTGCTCAACACCTGTTTGTGGAACAAACAAATGAGTGAGGATTGCCACACTCTCTGGTGTCATACTTGGCCGGCTGGGTGTATTTTACAGTTGAGTAATCCCAGATAAAGAGGGGGACATGGTGTTTACAAGTTGCCCTTAACTGAAGAGAATGCAGACAGGAGTGGGGGAGGAGAAAGCAGGAACCCTGAGGAAAAGGGCCAGCAGCTGGTGCTAGCAGGCGCTAGGACCCCCCCCCCCCCCCCCGGGCCTTTCTGCCAACAGGGCGGCATCACAGGTGCCCAGGCAGCGGGCCTGCTTGCATCCCCCCCTCCCACCTCTAGCTCAGCTGCAGAAAAACCAAAGGGACACCGTGGGCCCTTAATAAATATTTGCCCAGAGCGTGAATGAGTAAAGGCAAACGAGGTGGCATATTTTGAAAGTCCATTCTGGCCCTCCCCACGCACCACACCTCAGTAATCGCTGCTAGATAAAACTCACCACTCCTGGTGACTGTCCCCAGTGACTGTCCCCGGCGGAGGAGCAGGCGGGGCCCAGCTGCAGTGGCCTCACGGGTTGCGGGAGCGGCAGGAGCCATGCCCAGGTACACGGTGCACGTGCGCGGAGAGTGGCTGGCGGTGCCCTGCCAGGGCGCGCAGCTCACGGTGGGCTGGCTGGGCCGCGAGGCCGTGCGGCGCTACATGAAGAACAAGCCCGACAACGGCGGCTTCGCCTCGGTGGACGACGTGCACTTTCTCGTGCGCCGCTGCAAGGGCCTGGGCCTCCTGGACAACGAGGACCCGCTCGACGTGGCCCTGGAGGACAATGAGTTCGTGGAAGTGGGTGAGTGGCTGGAGAGGAGCGGCGCGAACGGACGCAGCACGGGTGGCTTAGTGCTCGCGTCCCCGGGAGGCAGGTTGCGCCGTGGGTCCCACGGGGGAAAATGCGCGCCGGCCGGGCCGGTGCTGCTAGGCCTCTGTGGGCCTTCCACTCTCACACACCCCGTGAAAAGGTGGGATTGGTATTCCCCTTTTACAACGAGGCAACAGACTCCCAGAGGAGGCCGTTTATCTGGTCAGCCAGGCTGCTAGCAAGAAGCAAAGAGCACGTTTGAGCTCAGGACTGCAGGTTTGAATGCCTTTGCAATTATTAAATTACTTTGTCTTATATAGCTATTTTTATAGACTTAAAGGTGGCATAGGAGTTCAGATTTAAAACAAAATAAAGCTGGGATGGGGATAGAGGTGGGGGTTAGATCTTGAACTTTCATTTAAACCCGGGTCCATGCCCGCACCGACATCCCTGCCCTTTGCTCTCCTCCATTGTACAGACGCTAAGAGCACTGGAAAGCGTCTGCAGTTGCTTTAAAGCAGACCTTTCGAGAGAGTTCAAAGGCAGTGGAAGAGCCCTGCCTTGGTTTACCAGCAAGGCCAAAAGTGGCTCTCGGCTGTGACCTGTAAGGGGTCATTCTTGTCTTCTTGTTTCAGTCATAGAAGGGGATGCCATGTCTCCTGACTTCATTCCATCGCAGCCAGAAGGAGTTTACCTGTATCCTTTCCTGCAGGCTCCCTGGCCTGCTCTGGGGGCTCCTGCTGGTGATGGGGCTGGGGCTCTCCCACACTTCCCACTCTTTTCCTTTACCTGGCTTCAGATACAGCAAATACCGGGAGCCTGAAGAGGTGAGCTTCAATCCACTCTCTTTTTGTTAAGAGAATTAAGTCCCCTTCATTTAAGGAGGGGGAGAGCCAGCAAGATGTATGAGCAAACGCTATCAGTTAGGACAGGACTTTGCCCGGCTCAGGGTTGTAGGGAAAGACATCATGCTTTTGCGTTTCTAACCTTCCTCACTTAGCCTCTTCTTAAGTAAGCTGTCTTTTAACTTAGCACATTCATTAGCAGTGATCAAATCTCTGAAGTGTCCAAGTTTGGTTCTACTTGAGGCTTCCCTACTTCTCTTGTTCGAGCAACTAAGCTATTCAGACTCATGGAGATCCCTTCCTTTGTGCAGTACATCGACTTAGATGGGGACAGCCTGACCACAGAGGATCTGATCAACCTGGGCAAGGGACGCTACAAAATAAAGGTATGGGGGAGGGAAGGATGTCCTCTGACCTTTTTTGCTACATGTGGAAATCTTCCATGTGCTCAGCTCTGACCAATGTTTTCCTAGCTCACCCCAGCTGCTGAAAAGAAGGTGCAAAAATCCAGGGAAGTCATAGATAGCATCATAAAAGAAAAAACTGGTATCTTTTTCCCCTTTGTGTTAATACAATTATTTTTATAGACTTAAGATGGCCTGCATCTAATTGGATAATATCTGTTTTTTTATTCCAGTTGTTTACGGCATTACTACAGGTTTTGGGAAATTTGCCAGAACTGTAATTCCTATCAATAAGCTACAGTAAGTTTGATTCCTGCTCTTCCCACCAAATGCACCCAGTCACAGGCCACCTACCCCCATTTTTCAGATTCCTTTTAACAAGGGAAATAACATTTGCCCCAATTTACAGGTGAGGAGGACGAGGCTTGGATTAGCTTGCACAGGAGATGCCACTGAAAACACAGGCTTGCTGGTTTCTTCCATTGCCTCATACTTCCTCACTCTGTCCCTCCGAAGACGTTACTGTCCCTCCCTTCACTTCCCCAGATGAGAGAACATTTTCACCACGCGGTATCTAAGAGGGTTTTTCTCCTTTCTCTTTCAGGGAGCTCCAGGTCAACCTAGTACGTTCACATTCTTCAGGTAAATCATTCCAAACGCTGAGTGCCTCCTAGATCTTGTTTGGTTGGAATAAAGCACAGCTCAGTGTGATGCCCCCTACGACAGTCATGAAGAGCTAGTGTATTCCGGGGACTGGGTGCAGAAAGGGGAGGGAGGGGAGCAGAAAGCATCAGACAACACCTCCTTCCAGATGAATCTCAGGAAGAGGAATGGGCCAGGTACAGGGACAGGAGCACCTGTACAGGTACAGTCATGCCAAGAGAGTGATGCATTCAGGGAACAAAATTAAGGCTAAAAGTCAGGAATGAGTAGATCAGGATGAGGTGAGATGGGACAGTCTGTCAAGAGCAGCCTTCGTCAGATTGCAAGGCCTTGGGTGGGGAGTGGGGGCTCACTGAAGTGTTCCAAGAAAGGAAACTGAGAAGACAAAACTGGGGTTTCACCTTTGTCTGGAAGATGATGCTTTAAGAAGCAAGACAGTCAGGAGGGAGAGCAGTCCAATGACCTGAGTCAAGAAGTGAAGAAAGATTTGAGAGATGGAGGCAGCCAGGAGGTGGTAAAGATTTTATTTTTCAATTGTTTCATAGGTGTTGGGAAACCACTAATCCCTGAGAGATGTCGGATGCTCTTGGCTTTACGGATCAATGTCTTAGCCAAAGGATACAGTGGCATTTCCCTGGAGACCCTCAAACAAGTTATCGAAGTATTTAATGGTAATGCAATGGATCCCCGACTGACCCTCCATTGAGGTTGGGCATGTCCCATAAGGTAGACTTGATTTATGGGATGGTGAAGAATTGGTTGAGACAAGAAGACATAAAATAATGGACATGAATAGAAAATGGGCTTGGCAAGAAGGAAGATAGCTAGGTGAAGGAGTGTGGCAGAGACACTCCTGTGTACTTGAACCCATTCTCCATCATTCTTCACTTTGTATTTGGCATCCTTAAGGCTAGAACCAGCCCCATAAGTCTGGCCTTAAGTTCAGGGCTGGAGAGAACTTTGATTCAGTGATACTCGAAGGTGGTTAGAAAAGTAACATCCAATCATCTGGGAACATCCGGATTCCTGGATATCTATCCCAAAGACTGACTCTGTAGTTCTGGTTGGTGCCTGGGAACCTGAAATCTTACTGCTCCCCAAGTGGTAAGATCACCAGACTTAAGTAACAGAAATCCAGCTTCTTGAAAAAATAAAACAGAAAAGAGATTCAAGACTTGCTCACGATGGTGAAACCATCTTGTGCCGGTTTTATGATGCAGCTCAACTCTTTGGAGCTTACTTCCTGGGATAGGAAAATTCAAATATGAGACAAGATTTGAAATGCTTGGGAGGCCTAGGGTTAGGGTTAGGGTTCGGGTTACAGGTTCCAGATTACCTTTCTCCCCTGCAACCCGATCTTGATTGTTTCTCTATGTACAGTGTTCCCCAACTACATCTACACTGCCAATCTGAGCATGTCCTGGCTAAAACCTGCAATGCTTCCTATTGTCCTTCGGAGAAAGTCCAAACTTACAGTGGCTGCAAGAGAAGTCTTTGTTACTGGGAGGGTCCTCTTTCCTTCCTGCCCTCCCTTACTCCCTCCCTCCTTTTTTTCTCCCTTGCCTTTTTCTCTCTCTTCCTTCCCCTCACTATAGTACCTCAGCCAGGTCCCTTAAGTATTAGTTGTGCGTGAGGAATTGTCTTTCCCAGACAATTGGTACCAGAAGGTGATCCCAGGTCCTGCTGGGGAAGGTGGGTCTTGCTGTCAGCGTGGGGTTGGCCAGAATGAAGTTGTCCTGGAATAACTGGTTTAACTTCCCTCCCAGCCTCCTGCCTGCCCTACGTTCCAGAGAAAGGAACCGTTGGTGCCAGCGGAGACCTCGCTCCACTCGCTCATCTTGCTCTCGGGCTCATTGGAGAAGGGAGGATGTGGTCTCCAAAGAGTGGCTGGGCTGACGCTAAATACGTAAGACTTTAGCATCAATGTCCATCTGAAGGATTTTCCCTGGGCTGGACACCAGCATAATTTATATCACTTGATCTCTACTGCCACCCAGTGAGGGGGCCACTGTTATCCCTACTTTATAGATGAGAAAACTGCAACTTAGAGGTCAAACTAGGCAAGGCTCTTAGCTGTCATACCCAGCTGCCAGCCTCTGGACTTGGTGATCACCTTGGTGAAAAGGCAGAGCTGCCAATGTGGCTCTCAGGAATTTCTTCACCTAAAACACTTCCGGTGCCTGTCCGGGAGGTCACGCGTTGTCCCAAGTTTACTTAGTTACTGATCTCATAAGTACCGAGCTGTAATCATAACACTCATTCTGTGGCCTCTGGAAAGAAGGTTCTCTTTTTCCCCGAGCTCCCACCTGGTGGCTGATGTGAAAGGCTTGTTTTCGATAAAGCTTTAATATTTTCTTCATTCATCTCCAGATTCCATCAGAGCAGCCCAAAGAGTTAATTGAAGTGCCATCTTTGATCTATTGTTGGGAGGTCCCCTAACAGTAAGCACAGGTTCCAGGACCAAGGAGGAGGGAGAAGTTAATAAAACCCATAATCCCTATGGGGATACGGGCTCCAGATCCCCTTCCTTCCATGCAGACTCTTCTTGACTATTTCTCTGTGTACAGCGTCCCCCCATCACCTTCACTCAGCAAGTCTGACTGAGCACGTCCTGGCTAAAACCTACAGTCCTTCCCCTCGTCTTTAGGAGGAAAGTCCAAACGTCAAGTGGCCTACAAGAGTCTCATTTGTCATGTTACCCCTCCCCCCTCCCCACCAGGGTTCTCCCTCTCAGAAGCTGGAGACCCCTTGCATCTGGAATATGCTGCGTCCTAGGCAGAGGGACTAGCGCAGGTCCATTCTTCTCTTCCCCACTCACTCCTGTTCCTCCTTCTCACAAGTCCTCTGGGAAACTTGCCTCTCTGCTCTTCTCGTTCTTTTCCCTACCCGCCAAGTCTCCTTTGCTCCTCCTCTGTGCTCTCCTGGCATCTTATGTGATTATTTCCCACTGAACATTCTATTACTGTAATTGCCCTTGAGCTTATCTGTCTCCATTTCCCCACTCCAGCCCCAGCCCAACCCTCAGAACAGAGTTAGATGTGTAACAATTCCTCTAATAAACCTGAGAAATTAACATAGTAAATGGTGCAGGCTCTGTCTTCCTTCTTCTCTAGAGGGACCTTAGCTTATTGACTGTTTTTACTTCTTTCATGTCAGAGTAAGATTATCTGGCCCATTTCCGCTCAGGGTTCTGTTCCCATTTATTAGGCCAACAATTCCCACTTCACTGGTGCTCACACATTTGCCACACGAGTGAGAAGCCCTGCTCTGAGCGTCTGCCAGTGTTTGGATATGTTAGGAGGACTTTTTAGGTCAAGCCCGGAGGCAGGGAGTGTGGGCAGACAGAAGGAAGCCCAGCCTTGTGTGCGAACGTGCTCAGTAAGCCGCAGGAGGAGGGTGAATCATGAAAGTAGACATTTAACACAAAGGACCTAGATGCTAGAGCGCCTGATTTAAGTATAAAAATCATTTGAAAGCTAAGTCTGCTTTCAGACTAAAGAACAGAACTAGAGGATAGACCAGAGATGATAAATAGAGCTAATCCGTGTAGGTCTCATATTTTATAAGACAGACCTTTAGGCTTAAAGATCTTTTATTGGGTTCCTCATGAAATTAGTAATAGGCTGGTATTTCATTTGCTACCCATGTTCATTTTTTAAATCATTCTTTAGGTCCTGGAAGCCCACGGATTGAAACCAATTGTTTTGAAACCAAAAGAGGTAAGGAGATCCAAGGAAAATTTGTTCCTGCCAATGAGTCTTTATTTATGCACTATTTTCCGTCTTAATATTAGTCTCACTGATTTGTTAAAATAAACATGGCTCACATGTTTGTTGAAAGTTGGTCACTGAAGAAACAGCTCCTGATCAGTATTTAAAAGATTCTTCATGCCATAAATGCTTAAGGGTTCTCTTAACGAAGAACTTAAACTTTAAATTGGGATCTCTAGGGATCCCTAAGAGACGCTCTAAGCCAGCATCCATTAGGATACGCTAAGCCAAGAGTCTTGGACTAGAAATGTGTTAGGGTATTTTGTCTATAATGATGGGAAGTGAAAGAAGAAATGCAGCATCGTTAAGACTTTATATGCCTTCTACACTGGAGCTGTTCTGCTGCTGTAAGAATGGAGATGCTTAACAGCTATTCTATTAGCCAGATTTATAGTAATGCTTTCACACAGGATGTCCCTTAGCCCTCAAGTGCTTGAATAGCATTACTGCCCTGCACTTCAGGAAATACGAGGAAACATCATTTAGCTGACTGACTGGCTAACTTGCCTGTTACGAAAGCCAACGATACTGAATCAACTTGTACATAGGCTTGTTACAAAACACTCAGCAGGAAACTTCTCTCCCCTGCCCCAAAGGGTCTGGCGCTCATCAACGGGACACAGATGATCACCTCCCTGGGCTGTGAAGCTGTGGAGAGAGCCAGTGCTATTGCCCGGCAGGCTGACATAGTGGCGGCCTTGACCCTGGAGGTGCTGAAGGGCACCACCAAAGCCTTTGATACTGGTCAGCGTGGTTCCTCTGTTTGGTTGCTATTCATTCAACCAGAATTGGTGGGGCGGGCTGGTCGAGGTCTTCAGACATGGGAGTGGTGGGGGTGGGTGGTAGGGAAGAAGGAGAAAACCCAAGAGCCTGTGGTGTACCCAGTACTGCTACAGTTTCATCTAAACTTTGCCACACTTGACCCTTGAAAGACCACATTTTACAGAAAGACGCTGACCCTGAGAGTCAAGTGACCTGCCCCAGATCACCTAGGTCGGACTCCCATCAAACTATGTGCTGTTTTAGGAATCTGCAGAGTTTTAGAACTATAGTAGGATTCAGGTTGGTCTCCATTAGAAAATTGGAGGAAAAAACTATAGAAGTGGTACCTTACTTAGAAAGTAGTGAGTTTGAAAGACTATTATTATATATAGCAGGACATAAAAACAGGCTAAAAATGACTTAGTTAAATTAGGCCACTATACAGCTCTCTTCCATTGTCAGCCTAAATCTTTTTAGGGTAGCCCCGTGTTTTGAGTTGAATTCCCAGTAGTTGAATTCTCAACACGTAATTTGCACTTGGAAGTTTGCAGCAGAAAGAATAGAGTCAATAAGGAATATCTTGCTCTTGGAGATAAGTTTCTAATCCTCAGTGGTGGTTAAGGACCCCTGGGACTTTTGAGGGCTGTGTCATCCATGGTGGTTCATTCTAATATGAGTTGCTCGGACCTTTTCTCTTTCATCAATTCTAGACATTCATGCTGTTCGCCCTCATCCTGGGCAAATTGAAGTTGCTTTTCGGTTTCGGTCACTTTTGGATTCAGATCACCATCCATCAGAAATAGCAGGTCTGGGCATGTTTACGTGAGTGAGTTTATTGGGTTTGGTGTTTTGTGGGGGGAAAATCGCTAATATGTTCCCTGCCGTCCCCTCCACCTTTTCCACAGAGAGTCACCGGTTTTGTGACCGTGTGCAGGACGCGTACACCTTGCGCTGCTGTCCACAGGTAAACCAACAGACAGGAGCTTCCCTGTCTCTCTCCCAATGCAGGTAGGAAATAGAAAAGGAGGAAAGTGTTAGGAAATCATGTAATGGTCCATTAGAATCCAAATTTCTTTACTGTCTCTATTAAAGGTTATGTAGATCGTACTTCCATTTGTCTCATGGTTGTTTCTGTTCCCTGTGATAAACTGGCTGTTTCCTTTTGGATTGCTTTGCTCAACCTCGTAGAGAAGCCCAACAGACAACTGGCAGTGTTGGCTTAGTGCCCTCACTTTTACAAATTTGTAGTAATAACCTCATCCTAACCAGTTAGTAGAGTTTTACTTGCTCTCTCTGTTAGGGAGAACTAGGACCAGCCTGCCAGGGATGTTCACAAGAAAGTCGAACCCAAATTCAAGTGTCTATCCATGGTATACCTTACCTGCTTTTACTAGGCAGACAGAAATAATCATAAATGAATCTGTGAGACTTAACTTAAAAAAAATGCAGATGAGCCCTGGCCGGTTTGGCTCAGTGGTTAGAGCGTCGGCCTGCGGTCCAGAGAGACCCTGGTTCGGTTCCCACTAAGGACACGTATCTCAGTTTCAGTTTGTCCCCAGCCCTGGTTGGGTCGTGCTGGAGGCAGCCACTCCATGTGTCCCTTTCACATCAATGTTTCTCTCTCTCTTCCTCTCTCTCCCTCCCACTCTATCTGAACAAAAAATGGAAAAATGTCTTCGGGTGAGGATAAAAAAAAAAAATGCAGATGACTTGGGTTCACATGAGGCATCCTGTATCACAGATGTTATGGCCCATTTGCATATGGTAATTAGTTAAATAAGAGCGTAACACGTTTCTCAAGAAGGAAACAATACGGGGTGGGGCAAAAGTAGGTTTATGACTGTTCTTATAGGAAATGATCATTAAGAAATAATAATACAATAATAAACTCTGTTTCACATACTCACAACTGTAAACCTCCTTTTGGCCCATCCTGTATTTCAGCCCGTGCCAAATTCCAGTCTACAGTGTAGTCTAGAGTCCTCCCTAATGCCCTCACGTCCTTGTACCCCGCAAGTTCTGTTCCAGCTAGCTGGATCGAACACATCTGTGGGGAAGGATTGCCAAATTAGCTCTGCTACAAGGATAAATCCCACTTTCAAACAGCCTTGCTATTCTGATAGGAATATCAGGCTCTGTGAGACAGGCGACATTATCAGTGTCTTCCATGTAGTAACTCACTTAACCTTGTATTTTAGGTCCATGGTGTGGTGAATGACACAATAGCGTTTGTGAAGAACTTGATAACCACAGAACTAAACAGCGCAACCGATAATCCTGTATCTTTTGACTGTTTACTAAACCGTAATTATGGGATTTCGGCGTAATGTTAAGATCCGATGTGATCATTGTGTAGCACCTCTGTCTTGTCACTCTATTTCTAAACTGAGTACCTGAGGCTCAGAAGTGAAGGGACTTTCTCCAGGTCAGAGCTGGGAAGTGGCAGAGGCAGGTCTGCGAACCTAATCTCAGGTTCAGAGTCAAACATGCCATGCTTTCAGAATTAAAGACTAAAGGAGGGATTTCCAGCATTGGCTGAGAGGTTTCATGAAGAAAATTGCCCTAAAACCCAATGCTGGTGTTGTTGGTAGAGGGATGAAGACCTACGGCACAGGTGTGACCGGGGAGACCCGGGGTAGGTGGCATTTATGCACACACCTTCCTGGTTCCAGTAATACCATGATGCGTTAAATAGAAAGCAGCCTTTAACACTTACCAAAGTGTTGATCAGAGAGTTAGGACTTTCCACATCCTGAGTTTTCATTTCTGACGTGGACTTTACTCGAGTCGGTGTTTGTACAAAGAAGAGTAAGAACACTCCCATTTCTCAAGGATGGGCTCGACTTTCTTCGCTGGTGTGGGTATCTCAGAGCCATCTTGCTTCTGCTATGGAATGTTCTGTGATGGCTTCGCTCCCCCAGACGTTGATGTGATCACTGAGTGGGTCACACTGGCAAAGTCTTCGCAGAGACAAGACTGCCTGTGAAGACCACTAGACCCCTTAGGAATCAGTTTTTCCTATCCCACGTCTGCCTTGGTTCTTAACCCTGGAGAACGTGCTGAATTAGTATCCCTGAGAGCAGTTCACAGCCTGGGCTGCAGATGGGTCCGCAGCAGCTGAACGAGGTCTCTCTGATGAGCGTACTTTAGGATGTGTGTCTTATATGCTCTTGGATTGTTTCACAGGTAGGTCTAACCCACACTCAATGATCCTCAACTCACTAACCCACTTCTACACCAGAGCACCTCCCAGATGCAGTAGTTTTCCTGACCTTCATGTAGTCTTATATCTGTCCTGTAGAGCAGAAGTATCCATTCAACACTTACGTAATTTAGGCTTAAAAGAGTATCTTAGTTAAAAGAAACCACCATTAAATTATTGGAAAGGGGAGAGGAAATAATTCCCTACTAAATTCTCCCCCCACCACTTGCCTCAGCAAAAAAAAAAAAAAAAAAAAAAATTCATCTCAAAGTCCTTTACTTCCTCAATTAAAAATTTTTAATTGCTGATGCATTTCCAATAGCCTAATCTTTGGGAGTTCTCCTGCAATATTGTTGTTACCTGATAGAACATTTTTCTAAGTTTTTTACTGCAGAAAAAGAACACCTGTTACCTAGTTGCTGGATATGATGGGAGTTAACTTCTAAGAGCTATAATCGAATAGCCAACCAACAGATTTGGAGCTAGAGGGCAATAGAACATGCTTAAGTTCTAAACTGATGCAGAGATCACTTGCTATAAGGACTCCGAGAACGGGGAGAAGACCAAGGCCTGTGGTTGGGGTGGGTTCATGGAGAAGAGCAAGAGTGAGGCCTGATGTGCTCACGGTTTGGGAGGGCAACTCCAAACCTGATGAAGATCATGTAACACATGTATCTCCAGCTCTTTAGAAGTCATAACCTTTCTCACACAGAGTGAGTTCCTAGTTGATATGATAGGTAATGAATATTCTTTAGTCCAGTAGGTAAAAATTAGCTCTTGGGAGCCTGGAAGAAGGGTCTGTTACTGCCTTTGTCTGTTGGTTAAGTAAAGTGCACAAGAACGAAATGATCCCTGAGAGTACGAATATTCAGTGTGTTCAAAGTGGCCTCTGACCCGAATGAATTTATGACGACCTGTTGGCCATTTGCTGTGAATGCTGGCACAGATCACTGAGTAGAGAGTTTGTTTGGAAGTTTTCCCAGAATTGATTATTCCAGACAATTTGGTGGTTGGTCATCAGCGAAGTCTTCCATTCAGCAGGTTCTTCTATGGAGCACAAGCTCACAGTGCCCATTGAAGAAATAGAGTTTGCTTTTAAATGTTTTTTTTAATTTAATTTTATTTTTATTTTTTTTAGAGAGAGAGGAAGGGAGAGAGAGATAGAAACATCAATGAGAGAGAAACATCAATTGGCTTCCTCCTGCATGCCCCATACTGGGGATGGAGCCTACAACCTGGGCATGTGCCCTGACTGGGAATTGAACCAGTGACCTCTTGGTCCATGGGTTGATGCTCAACCACTGAACCACACCAGCTAGGCTAGAATTTGCTTTTAAACTGATGTCCTGATCTCTGCTCTTAAACTTTTCAAGAGCAAGTACTAACCACCCGATTAGTACAGTTATGATGCTTGAGAATCTCTAATCTCAAGAGAAAACAACATCTCACGCCTTGTGTTTCTTTGGCTCCGAACTGGGTATACATGATTCTTCTTTAAGATCGTGTGTGTGTTTGTCCCTTTATGCCAACAACTGCTTGTGGACTCACCTTCTCTCCACCCCACATTTTACAAGGGCTGCTACCTCAATGTTAAAAATAAGCAGATTGGGGAAAGGGTTATACCTGAAGTAATCAACAAATATGTTCAAGCCTTAACCTATTTTGAAAGATGGTCTTTGCCAGCAGGGGAGAGACTATTTCTGGAGGAAACTTCCACGGTGAATACCCAGCCAAAGTAAGCTTTTTAGAATTGCTGCTGCCCCTGAAAGCATATTCCAATATAGGCCAACTGAATTGAGACACTCTTCCAGGCCCTGGACTATTTGGCCATTGGTGTCCATGAACTTGCTGCGATTAGCGAAAGAAGAATTGAAAGGCTCTGTAACCCCTCCCTCAGCGAGCTGCCTGCCTTCCTGGTGGCTGAAGGTGGTCTGAACTCGGGATTCATGATAGCCCACTGCACAGCTGCGGCCCTTGGTAAGGACACTGCCCTCTTCCCAGAACACGAGCCGGTCCATTGACGGGCCTCTCCATTTTACCTGGAAATATCAAATTTTGTCTTTGAATGAGATCTAACTTTTTCAACACCTCCATTTGCATCCTACCTCTCTTCATACAAATGCAGCAGGTTGTCGCTTTAATATTTTTTAGAAAAAATATGAAACAAAACCTAAACACTGTTATGCTGAAACCTAATAATACACTAGTGAGATTGTAATGAAGATGCATTCCGTGGCCCTGTGCTGGTTATTTGTGCTGAGTTTTAGTGTGAGTCTGGGTTCGAATCCTGACTGCCATTTACAGTGTGATATGGAACAAGTCTCCATCCTGTTGACTCTCAGTTCACTCCTGTGTAAAATGAGCATGATAAATGTACCCAGTGGAGCTGTTTTGAAGATTAAATGAATTAATGCAGGTAAAGCCTCAGAACTATGCCTGGTGCTAATATAGTTACTATTACTCCTAATCCCTTCCTCACCTAAGCCTCACACTAAAACTCAGCACAAATAACCAGCACAGAGCCACGAAATGCATCTTCTCCTTGGTCCAGTATCTTCTGTTTGCTCACTCACCTGGGTATAAAAATACCCCTTCAAAAGGCAACAAGTTCTCATATTAACATGGTGGGGGGAGATTTCATTGATTTCTAGAGAATATTAGGGACTTTGGGAAGCCCTGTTTGAATGATCAGCTTCCCACTTGTACGTTATGTTTCTGAACAGGCCTCACCACAGCCTTCTGATCCATGTAGCAGATTTAGGGCCCCAGGACCTGGGTTGCAGTGCTGAGACCTAAAGTCCTGGGCAAACCAGGACAAGTTGATAATCTGCGTTTATAGCCTGATGATCTCAGATAGGATCCCCATAGCATGGAAAACAATGGATGCTTCGCTCAGAGCTGCTCTCAATGTCACAGAAAGAGGGGGAAAGACTCTGAGTTTGACCTTTCCTGGCTTCTGACGCTGGGGAGAAGAAACTGTAATCTAGATCCTTGCTACTTTTTGATCCTTGGACCAAAAGCACAACCATCACCTGGGAGTTTGTTAGAACAACAGAATCTCAGGTCCTGGAAAACACAACCTTTGCATTTTAATGAGATCTAGTGGTTCATTTGCACAATACAGTTTGAGAGCTGTCAATCTAGGTCACCTCTGGGGTGTTCTCACCTCCCTAAGATATCTCTGGCAGTCATCAAGCCCTGATTAAGCCCACTTATGTTATTGTTGCATTGTCTGGACTGTTAAATCTTCTTGCTCAAAGTCTGTAGGTCCCGCCTGCATCCCAAATGCCATGCCTGAATTCCAATATTGCCTCCTCTGGTGACACAACCCCGTCAAGTTATTCTCCAGTACGTGGAAATGACCACACGTCTCCCTGGCATGCTAACTGCTTCCAGTGTTTTCAACTTGGCTTTGTAATATTAGGGTTCCCTTCGGTCTTATAACTCACTATAGCTTTGGAGTCCTTCTCACTTAGGGGGAAAAAAAACACCAACGTGTTCCCTTCTTCCAAAGTAACTTTGGACCATCTGGTGCTTGGATAACCACCAAGGAAGGGCTCCTGGAGAGGATGCCACGGAGCACTTTGGGAAACCACGTGTCGTTGTGACACTTCCCTGGTAGAGCATACTTAACTTGCACTGACCTCTTGCAGTTTCTGAGAGCAAGGCTCTGTGCCACCCCTCGTCTGTGGACTCCCTCTCCACCAGTGCTGCCACGGAGGACCATGTCTCCATGGGAGGATGGGCAGCGAGGAAAGCCCTCAGGGTCGTCGAGCACGTCGAGCAAGGTAACCCCAGCCAGACCTGGATGGCGGGCCTTACTGATAAACGACTTCACCAGTGGTCCTCAGAGTGGGGTCCTCATCAGCATCATCTGGGATCTTGTTAGAAAGGCAAACTCTTAAGCCCCTCCTCAGACCTACGGAATGAGAAACTCTAGGGAGGAAATAGAAGGATCTGGGTTTAACAAGTCCTCGAGGTGATGCTCATGCTCGCTGGAGATTAAGAAACACACTTGCTGGTTAAACTGGGTCATCTGCTGCTATTTAAAGAACAAGACTTTCAAGACATACCATGAACCTCATACACATCTCACTCTGATTCAACAATGAGCACTTTTGCTTCGTTAGTTTTTCTTTTCTCAAATTATTTTCAAACAAATCCCTCTGATTTTCTTCTTGCATACTTTAAGTCTTAACTATCAGTGCTTGCTTAGCCACCAGAATGCCATCATCACAACCAGTCTGGCATCACCACTGAGCACATAGTCACATTCTCCCAGTGATCTCTGTGTCTTTACAGTGGGTTTGTTCAAACCAGGACTCCAGGCCCACATTTTAAATTGGGCAGTCAAGGTTTTAAACTTCTTTTCATATAGAACAGTCCCATCTCCTCCCCCCCACCCCCCCACCCCTTAATTCCACTGACTAGTTAAAAACCAGGTCAATTTTCTTATGGAGACTGGTATCCTGGACTCACCTGTTAGCTTCCTTATGGTGTGACTTTTAACTTGTTCTCTGGCCCATGCATTTTCTGTATGGGGCAGTTGGCCCTAAAGGCTTGACAAGCCTGAGATCCAACCTTTTTGGCAAAGATACTTCACAGTGGAGCCTGTGTTAGGCCCTCTTCTCCCCGCCTTCATGATTACTGCTTGTTTTGTGTGGGTTTTTTTTTAAGAGAAATTGCCTTCCTTTAGGACTTCTTGTCTAAGTCCTAAGTTTTTGCAATTATATTAAAAGCAGTTGGCTGACAAAAGAATATCACGATTTTAAGATGAATGGAAGAGTTAAGTATTCTTTATTTTTTTTTGTAACAGTTGTATTGAGATATAATTTACACATCATGCAATTCACCCATTTAAAAATTGTAATTCAGTGGTTTTTAGTATATTTACAGGGTTGTACAACCACCACCACAATCAATTTTAGGACATTGTCATCACCCCAAAGAGGAGCCTTATACCCTTTAGCTGTCACTCTCCCATCTCCTTATCCCACTGACGTTCCTTCTAGGCTCAGACAAGCACTGCTATGCTTTCTCCCTCTATTTATTTGCCTATTCTGGGCATTTCATATAAATGGAATGATCTGACATGTGTGGGAGGGTTTATGTGACTGATGCTTTCACTAAGCTAATGTGTTCAAGCTTCATCCGCGTTGCAGCATGTGTCAGAACGTCATTCGTTTTTCTGGCCAAGGAATACTCCATTGTATAGATAGACCACATCTGGTTTATCCATTTGTCAGCCGAGGGACGTTTGGCTAATATGACTAACGCTGCTATGGACATCCGTGTAAAAGTTTTCGTGCGGACACACGGTTTCATCTGTCTAGAGTGGAACTGCTGGATCCTGTGGTAACCCCATGTGCATCTTTTTGAGAAACTGCCGAACTGTTTTTCAAAGGTGGCTGCACCATGTTGCATTCCTACCAGCAATGTCTGGGAGTCCTGATTTCTCTGCATCCTCACCAACCCTTGTTATTGTCCGTCTACCACAGTGTATTCTTCATTCTTAAGATGGCCTCCCCATTGAACATGGTGCTCTGGCCAGAAGTCACCCTTATCAATCAAGCCTGCCATCTCCTTTTGCTTGGGTTCCTTGTTTTCATTACTCTTCTTCTATAGTCACAGTGACCAGGGTGAGCTCAAAACATAATTTTGATGACACCATGCCCCCCTGAAATTTTGCCAATGACTTCTTATTGCTTAAAACAAGGTCCAACCCCCTTCCTGTAGCTTATAAGGATAATGCAGGGCATGATCTGCTTTCTGGCTCTCACGGCCCCCCCTCTCTCTCTCATTCTCTACCCTAGAACCACAGTGCTGTTCTTGTACCTGCCAAGGACACATCCCTCCCGCAGCCCCTGAGTTCTTGCTGGTCCCTCTGCCTGCAGCACCGTTCCCCAAGGGCTTCACATGGTTCCCGTCCTCGCTCCATTACACAGCTGCCCAGACTTCCCCTCAGATGCCCACCCTGTTCATGCCAGCTGACACAGCCCTCACCATTCTCTATCCTAATAGCACTCAGTACTCCTGACATGCTTAGGCTATTTGTCTTTGGCAGTAGAATGTAAGCTCTGTGAGGGCAGGGACCTCAGCTGTCTTGATCCCATCCCTAGAGGGACCTGGATTACCTAGAATGGTGTCTGGCACAGACTTGGTGTTCAGGTGTTTACATGACAATAAGGTTGGCTCTACTGATCCAAATTATAGCTCCAACTTATAGATCTAGCTCATCTGATGTATTTCTATACATTTAGATCAGATGCAATTAAAAAAGAATTGGCAGTTTTCATTCCAAACATGTTCATTGTTACTTAAGTTTGCTTTGATTCAGACATTAGACAGATACCTACAAATCTTAGAATCCAGCGGTTCTGGATATAAAGTAACAAGATAAGTGCCTGCTCATTACAGCACCTAGTGATTCCTCATTGCACGAGGGGCACAGAAAGAGAATAATTCCGCCTGGATTAAACAGTGAAGGAGATCGTCTTTCTCTCTGCCCGCTTGGAAATTAGGGTCTAACCAGAGAGGCAGACATTGGACAACAACTTGGCAACTCTTTGTAGCACTGAACAAAATTCTGACTGAATAATAGAGTTCTAGGAGGATATAACCGAGTCTGAAGGCACGAGAGAAGGCATCTCCGAAGGGGTATTTGACATTAGGACCCGAACAACAAATAGGGCCAGCTAACTGGGAGGAGAGTTGCAATGTTAGTTTTGTAAGGGAAGGGGTGGGTGCACAAAAGTTCTTCTGAGACGCATTGAGATGAAGCTACAAGACATCCAGGTACCAATTTCTAGAACTTCAGTTTTAGTGGACTTGGTGCCTTTGAGTTTGAAGGCTCGACGGGGACATTATGCAGAGAGAGAGGCCAAAGCAGGTTTATAGTTGTGAGTACGCCAAATACAGAGTTTATTCTATTATTATTATTATTTATTAATTATTGTATTATTTTCCATACAAACAACTGGCAACCTACCTTGGCCTCACCTTGTCGAATCAGTCCCAGGCAACCAAAGACTCATTTTCTCCTCCACCGGCTTTTTTCAATCCTTTGATGAAGTTCTGTGTGCCAGGTATTTCAGGACAAAGGGAACAGCAAAACAAAACAAACAAAAAAATGGAAACTTACACAAAGGTGGAAATAGGAAACAGATGTTTCCATCTCGATTAGATAAGGTGAGAAGGGGAAAACTGGGACATTTCCCTGGATTCTTTCCCCCTTCCCACCATTAAAGATACATCCCAGATGGCCACCCACTTCTGGGTCATTCACAGCCCTCAAGAAGGACGGCAGCCTTCAGCCGATCATCCCTGCCCCCTCTCTCGTTCTAGTGCTGGCCATCGAGCTCCTTGCAGCCTGCCAGGGCATCGAGTTCCTGCGCCCCCTGAGGACAACCACCCCCCTGGAGAAGGTCTATGACCTGGTGCGCTCTGTTGTAAGGTGAAGTCTGTTGTAATGGAAGTGACACCAGCTCAGAGCCGTGGACTCTGGCAGCGATCGTGTTTGGCTGACGACTTGGTTTGCTTTCCCTGCAGGCCCTGGATAAAAGATCGCTTCATGGCTCCCGACATCGAGGCGGCACACAGGCTGCTGTTAGAGCAAAAGGCAAGCTGACTCCTTGCATTCTTTCTTAGTTTGGGGTCATTGTGGGAAAGGAAAGCGGAGTGGGTCATGGAGAAACGTTGTTTTATTCTTTCATTTTCTGGCTATTCCTTGGAAGTGAACAAAAAGGTACATAAGCCATTTGCAAGGCCACCAAGAAGCTATCTGATCATCTCTTAGGTGTCCCAGGTGGCACCCAAATGTTAACTATCTAAGAATTGGAAGCTGAAATAATTTTTTTTTTTTTTATCCTCACCCGAGGACATGTTTGCATTTATCTTCAGATAGAGTGGGAGGGAGAGAAGGGGGAAGAGAGAGAGAGAAAGACGTGAGAGAGACACATCGAGTGGCTGCCACCCACATGACCCCAACCGGTGCTGGGGACGAACTGCAACCGAGGTACGTGCCCTTAGCGGGAACCGAACCCGGGACTCTCTGATCTGCAGGCCGACGCTCTAACCGCTGAGCCAGACTGGCCAGGGCTGAAATAATTTTTAAATGGAGTTTTGGAACAAGTATTCATGGGGAGGAAATCAGATGAAATGTTCGCCGATCCCCTTCACCGAGAATGTACTCTCTCATCCCAAAGTACTTTCTCTTTCTGTAACGCTGCCACCGCCACCCCTTGGTCATTCAATTCCTGCTTAGATCCGAAGAGAAACCTAAGTGCCAGGGTTTTGCTTCAAAGGGCTGTGGGTCTGTCTGGGGCTCTGGTGTGTCCTGCCCATCCCCTGGGTGACATCAGTTCCCTTTACTGTTGATTTCCTCTGGCTGCATTGACTGTAGACTCATCTGATAGAGACAGTCACCTAGCACACTGACTCATTTTTTTTTTTTATTTTATTCCTCACCCGAGGACATTTATCTACTTATTATCAGACAGAGTGGGAGGGAGGGAAAGAGAGAAAGAGACATCGAAGTGATAGAGCCACATCCACTGGTTGCCTCTGCACGACGACCCTGACCAGGGCCGGGGACGAGCCGCAACCGAGGTACGTGCCCTTGACCGGAATCGACCTCGCGACTCATTGGTCCGCAGGCCGACGCTCTAACCACTGAGCCAAACCGGCCAGGGCCTGACTCATTTTTTAAAATATATTTTTTAAAGTCTTTTAAGCCTTTTGTAGTAATTTGTGGTATCATGGTTCCTAGAATTGCTTGATTTCCCCTGAAATTATTGCTCCGCTCTTGGGGAACACTTTTTCCCTTTGATCTTCATACCTGTCATTTTCAAGTGTGCCCTGCACCCTTGAGGGGGAGCCCCTTGCTTGCTGCTAACTTGGGTGCTAACAGAGAAGTGTGTGAGAGGTTAGTCTTATTTTAATTGAAATACAATCGGCATAAAACATTATATTAGTTTCAGGTGAACAATATAATGATTCAGTATTTGTATATATTGCAACACGATCACAGCAAGTCTAGTTAACATCCACTGCCACGCATAGCTACAGATCAGTTTTCTTTTCTTTCTTTTTATTGTTGCAAGTGTTACAGATGTCCCCCCCCCCTTTTCCCCCACAAATTATTTTTCTTATGATGAGAACTTTTAAGGTCTACTCTCTTAGCAACTTTCAAATATACAATATGGTATTATTAACTATAGTTTGTACCTTTTGACAACTCGACCCGTTTTACTTACCTCCCACTTCCCACCTCTAGCAACCATCCATCTGCTCTCTGCATCTATGAGTTTGGTGTTATTTTACTTAGTTTTATTTAGATTCCACATATAAGTGAGATAATGCCATATTTTTCCTTGACTTATTTCACTTAGCATAATGCCCTCAAGTTCCATCCATGTTCTCACAAATGGCAAGATTTCCCTTTTTTAATAGCTGAACAGTATTCACATAAGTATATATGCATCCCATTTTCTTGTTTTTTTTTTTTACCCATTCATTCATCCATGGCCGCTTAGCTTGCTGCCATGTTTTGGCTATTGTAAATAATTGCAATGAACAGGGGGTGCAGTTATCTTTTCGAGGAGGTTAGCCTTTGAAAGAAACATTTTCTAAGGTGGTACAAAAGAACAGGGGAGAAAGGCTCCTTGTCTGCCAGCAGCAATCAGATAAAAAGTAGCTGTAAACCAAGAGCAGGGCCTTAGTTGGAGATGATGTTAGGCTGGAAAGAGAACAGATTGGTGGGCCTGAGGCAGTGCTTCTCAAACCGCAATGTGCACGTCAGTCTCCGGGAGATCCTGTGAAAATGCAGGTTTGGATTCAGTAGGTCTGGAGTGGGGCTGACATTCTGACTTGGCCCAGTGGTGCTGACGCGGCTGGTCCAGGGGCCACTTCGAGGGTCTGAGGGACAGAGCACACAAGGTAGGGAAACAGAGCAAATGAGGAAATCCACTGCTTTTCATCACTCAAGGTTTGCTTTAGAAAACACACGGTCGGACCCTTGAGCAACTTTCCCTAATTCTGGTCACCCCAAATTCTCTAGGTTTTGTTTGTGTTTTTTGGCTTGTTTGGCTTTAGAAGAGGAAGCAGCTGAAAACCTCTATGGTAACTTCAGAAAAGTTTTGGACTTTGTATTTTAAAAGCTTTGAATGCAACCAGAGACTAATTGACACTCACCATGTGTTAAATGCCTTATAATAAAAGCTAGCAAACGTGCCCGGCTGGTGTGGCTCAGTGGCTGAGCAAAGATCCATGTACCAGGAGGTCACCGGTTTGACTCCCAGTCAGGGCACATGCCCAGGTTGTGGCCAAATCCCCAGTGGGGGGTATGCAGGAGGCGGCCAATCGATGTTCACTCTCATTGGTGTTTTTATCTCTCTCTCCCTCTCTCTCTAAAAACTCAATAAAGAAAAAAAATTAAAAAAAAAAAAAAAGCACAAGTCCAGCGGGTAGAGAGAATGTTTTGGCCTCTGGTGAAGTTGATGTTTAATGGCTTATGGAAACAACGTTGTCAACGTTTCGGTTTCATCCTTGTTTCTCAGGTTTGGGAAGTAGCTTCCCCATACATCGAAAAATACAGAATGGAGCATATTCCTGAATCGAGACCTGTTTCTCCAACAGCCTTTTCACTGGAATCTCTACGCAGGAAATCCAGCAGCATCCCAGAGTCCGGGGATCTTTAAAGGGCTTTGGCGTGGAATTGTCGGTCAGAGGGTACTTAAACAGCAAGCGGCATTATGCTGAAGGAGAGACCTGGGCACTTTTTCTTAGGTAGATGCATTTATTATGTAATTCAGTTCTTCTGAAACCAACTTTGTCTAGACTGGCGGCAGCAGTACGGCTGCTGAATCCAGCGCTGGGTTCTTGTTGGTCTGGGCCGAGGCACTGCAGGTGTTTTGCAGACTCTAGGTGTTTTCCTTCTTTAATGCTGTCAAAAGACCACTCACCCTTACAGGTGAGAAGAGCAACCACCCTGCGTGTGTCTTTCACTCTTAACATTAGAGCCACTCAAATCTTGGAACAGATTGATGGCCTTCTTTTCTAAAAACATTAGACTTTGGTAAATCTGTTTTGTTTGTTTGCCTTGACAAGCTCTCCACTAGTTAACTTTGGCTGATCGTACCATGCTCTGACTACTGTTCCTTTATATGCCTTCATAAACAACCCTTTTAAAACCATCATTTGTCTTCCAGCTGCTCTTTCCTCTACTAATTGAATCGTAGTAAAGAATAGTCAATAGGTCAATGAGAGGTTGGTGTAAAGGAATTAAGGAATGAATATAAAGATTGCGACCAGAGTGGCTCTTATTGAACTGTGTATTTCATATTTATCAACTGTCACTACACACATCAAAAAAGGGACGCAGATGCTTAAACTAGAGTTGGAGGTTAGTATTATCACTTTCTTACTCCGTGTTATCACTCGAGTCACATTCTTTATTTTTTATTGAATATATTGTGGTGACATTGGTTAATAAAATTATGTAGGTTTCAGGTTATCAATTCTATAATACATCATCTGTATATTACATTGTGTGTTCACCACCCCAAGTCAGGTCTCCTTCTCGGTTCACATTCTTGTAATAACCCTGCATTAAGCCTCCTTGTTTCATAGACAAGGGATCTGACATTCAGAAGTTAACCAACCCCTCGCTGGAATGTAACCATTAACATGAAGCCCCATTGACAAAGATCGGATGGGGCCAAAGGATGTATTACCCAATATGTTTCTTCCCAAAAAGGAAGTTTGAAAGGGCCTTCTGGGCCTTCAGTGTAATTTTCCAGATGAAGGATGGGTTGGATGACCTCTTGGCTTCCAAGATCTGTGACTTTGCACCCGTCTGTGCAATTGGGTGCAAAGACCTAGTGCAGGAGTCTGAGACCGTGGCTCTAAAAACTGCAGTTGGGTAAGGAAAGGACAGACACACTTGCCAGATTGCCTACCTGATTACAGCCTAAAACGGATCCAACAGTGTATTTCACAATAGAGTTTTCACACTCGATTGCGACCTGTCTACAGGAAAGGAGGAGACAGAAGTTATTGACTCGGTCTTTTTCTCTCTTTCCCATTGAGTAGCAGCAAAAAAGTTAGAGGCACCCTGAGTTTCTCCCCTTGAGGCTCGCCTGGCTTCTTCACCTGTTGTCTGAAGGCCCCAAAGTGCAAGGACTTTTCGGGCTTCTGCTGTTTCTATTGGTCAAAGCAAGTCAAGGTCAATTTGGGAGAGTAGTATTCAAGGGCATGGGCATATGATTTGGCATGATTTGGGGGCCGTTACTCTAGCAATCTACCACATACATAAAATCCCATACACGACCTGAAAGTTTTGAAAAAAAGATACTTTCATACTACTTTGAATTTGTGTTTCATTTCTGGATCTGGTCTCTGGCTTATTATCTTTTTATTAAACCTTCTAATTATCTCATGAATAGCATGATCACTTTGTATTTGGGGATTACTTCTGTTGGAGGTATTTATTAAATTTAAACATTGACAATATTGCCCCGGCCGGTGTGGCTCAGTTGGCTGAGCATCGTCCATGCACCGAGAGGTCGCCGGTTTGATTCCTGGTCAGGGCACATGCCCAGGTTGTGAGCTCAGTCTCTGGTAGGGGGCATGTGTCCTGGAGGAAGGCACAATAACTGCAGCACCTTCGGATCATCAGGGAGACTTCCTGGAAGAGGTGACTAAGCTGGTCTTTGAGTGATTGGAGTCAGAGACAGAAGGGAGAAAGAGGAGAAACGTAAGCTAAACTTCAATGTCAGTGGGCATTTATGCCAGGAAGCCAGTTCTGTGTTTGGTCAGTTCTACCTCTAAACGAATGGTGACCGACACGGTCCTGGTCCCTGCACTCAGAGTGTGTAGCCCAGGCAGTGGGCTGGAGGGCGAAACAGCAGCATGCAGCAGTAGGATGGGAAGTAAGGTTGGGAAGTAAGTAGAGGGCAGGTCATCGAGAGCATGAAAATCCATGCTAATGGAACAGTAGGGCGAGTGAAACTCCACCGGGACAGACCACCTCTGAGATCTCACGGCTGTGTGAGCAAGGACAGAGTGGCTCCTTGGTGGTTTCTACCATCTGAGTGCCAGGTGTCAAGTTCCAGCTCTGCGTTCCCTTCACCGTGCCATGTTGCCTCACCTGTCGCCCACAGCATCTGGTTCACGCGTCCTCAGCTCAGCGGGGGTGACGTTGCCACCAAGGTTTGGTAGAGGCAAAAACAAAAAAAACCTTACGTGTCACAGTGGTTTGTGGTCTTCCAAAGCTCAACCCTACCTAACAAAATCTTATTCCCTAGAAACAAATTTAATTTTTCTCCTGGGAGGGTGGCCCAGTAATTTTAGAAGGTTGAGAAAAGCAGTGTTAATCCAGCCCAATGTGGAGCACAGAGTGGAGCGTTCACATCTCACTTGCCACCTGGACATCGAGCCCCAGAGCTCTCCTCTCTCCGCCAAAGGACTTGTTCAAGGTACCTTGCCAGAGTCCACTCACACAGCAAGTATGTGAGTGCCTGCTATGTACACTGCAACCAGATTAATCTCTTTGCAACAACATCCTCGTTCGGTCCTAACCTATTCAAAAACACCCAGTGGCCTGGCCGGTGTGGCTCACTGGTTGAGTGGCGACCCATGCACCAAGAGGTCGCCGGTTGGATTCCCGGTCAGGGCACATGCCCAGGTTGTGGGCCCGATCCCCAGTCGGGGGCATGCAGGAGGCGGCCAATAGATGTTCTCTCTCATCCATGTTTCTCTCTTTCCCTCTCCCTTCCTCTCTCTCTAAAATCAGTAAAGGAAAAAATAAATAAATAAACAAACACCCAGTGGCTTCCCCTGACTTTAAAATGAAGTTTCGACCAGTGAACCTGACGTCCAAAGCCCTGTGGAAGTTGACCTCACCTTGTAGTCTTAGCTCCCCCCGACCCCTCTATCTAGCGGGACTCATCACCTATCTCCCGAACATGGCATGATGTTCCATCTTGGAGCCTTTCCCTCCCATCACGATCTTCCCAACCCCCAGCTGAGGGAGGCAACCCCACCCCCACCCAACCTCGAACTGGTTTCTTTGTTTGGTTTTATTTTGACACTTAACTTCCCATGAGCGTCATCCTTTGACATTATATTAAGGAACTCACATGCTGTTTCCCATCCACAGAATAACTGCATCCCTGGATTGACTTGCTTAGTGTATTTTGATAAGGAATTTTTGCTATGATGATCTGTATGTTTGTGCAGCCATTCATTAATTCATTTATTGATCACCTGCTGTGAACCAGTCCCCCATACCAGATCCTGGGGACACAACAAGGTCCCTGCCCTCTACTAACTCATAACCCAAAGGGAAAGACAGTTAAATTACAATGGTATCATGACTGTATTCGAGGTAAGGGAGCATGGTGGGGTGGGGAGTGACTAGCTCCGATTTCCCACCTAGAGAAGGGAGGAACAGCATTCCAGGCAGAGGGAACAGTGCTGCAAGGCCCGGAACAGCACAAGCAGGCGGGGCTTTTGAGGAACAGGTGGAAGTTGGTTTGGCTGGGGTCTTAGGCTGCAGCACTTCTCAGACTTGAATGGGCACATGAATCACCTGGGGGCTTCTGGAGCCACAGACTCTGATTCAGCAGGTCTGCAGGGGGCCGATGTTGTGCATTCCCAGCAAGCTCCCTTCAGTTGCAAGGGCTTATAGACACTGGCCTGGGAGGACTGAGGCAGTTCCCGGTGGGTATCCTCTTCTGCTTTCCTTCAGGAAAGACATGAATGCTATTTGTTTTGAGTGAGTGTCTCCTAGAGGGAAATAGGATGCACTTCACCTTCTGTAAGTATAAGGACACACTTCTGTGTGGCGTGGGATCCGGGACAAACCTAATATTTAATGTTGGCCATTTTTTTTTTCTTTTTTTTTTTTGGCCTTTCTATCTCTCTTCTACATCCCAAACTCCCACCATTGGCTAGGTGATCCCAAACCCTCTCAAGACCCCTTTGCCAAACATATGAGAGAGAGCACCAGAACCCCTGTGGTGACAGCGACCTGCCGTTACCCCTAACATTCCAACAAGGGGTAGCTTGATTTGATTTATGCCGAATACAGTAAAGCCTCACTGGTTCCGCCTCTATTAACCTGAAACGGGTGATAATTTGGAGAGTCATCATTTACTCCTCAAATAATTTCTTCATAAATAGGACAAAGTTTGATAACACAGTTGTGATCATAAAGATGATTAAAACATTTTAAAAGATTTCAAGTAAACTCAGATGAAACAACTGTTTATCTATATAAACAATCACCCCTTCTTTACAAGTAATTCTGTAATTTGTTTACTTCCTGAAAAGCTCTAATAGACAAGGCGCTGCTCTACCTTCGGGGCCGTAAGGAAACAACAGTAATACACAGTGGAGTACTATGCAGCTGTAAGAAAGAACGATCTCTTATCCTTTGAGATGACATGGAGGGACCTCGAGAGTATTATCCTAAGCGAAACAAGCCAAGCAGAGAAAGACAAATATCACATGATCTCACTCATTTGTGGAATATAATAAACATAACAGTCTGGGGAACAGGGTAGACCCAGAGACGTGGAAGTAGGGTACAGACTGACAACCCTCAGAAGAGGGGGTGGGGGGGAGGGAAGAAATAAACCACAGAACTTATATGCATGTATGCATAACTGATGGACATGGACAGCAATGCTGGGGACGGGGTGGGGGGATGGGGAGGAGGGTGTCAATGGGGAAAAAAGGAGAAACATCTGTAACAAAAATAAATTAATAAAAAAAAAGGAAACAACAATAATAGCGACAGCTCATATTTATTAAAAGTTACGACATGTTTTCTATACATCTGCAATGTGAAGAATCAAAAACATAAAAACAATTTTTTAAAAATTACATTATTGGATTTGGTCAAAATGCACCCATTACAGGAAGGTCCCAGTGCCTGTGTAAAGTGACGAGCCTGAGCTGTGCTGTGAAGTCATTTCCAGCTAGGGTCACAAAGTCAGAAGTGGAAGGACGCTCTCCTTAGGACACACGGATGCCTTCGAAGAGCATCTAGAAAGACAAACTGGGTCGGGAAAGGAAAACCGATTTGCTCTTACAGAAGGCTACATTTTAGCTTAATCTGGGGCATATCATTTGGATTTTCCTCCATCCCCCAATTTTCACTAAATATTGTTGGAAAATTGAAATTTGAAAAACAGAAACAAAATGCGAATTTCAAGCCACACTTACCTAATTGTCAATCGGGTTTCCCCCCCCAAATGCATTCTTGTGATAATTCATCATGTTAATCTTCAGAATATTTATGACAAATCTTTGTGAAATAATTTATGTTTTGAGATTGTCATCACAATTGGTTTACCTGTTTCTATGTCCAGGTGCATATTAAATTAAAGTAAGATAATCCCTTGGGTTTTATGAGTGGATTAACAAAACATTGAAATACATTTAGGTTTAAGTGACATAATTTTGGTAAACTACTAAGATATTTTAACTTTTAACATAACTGTATTAACGTATTTTATATAATTGAAGAGTCTTCTCTTTCCTTTAAGATCTGTCACTTTTTATAGATGACTTTTCCTTTAGCTATCACATACTCGATTAATTCATGATGGCCTCCAAACTGGTAAATCAAATGCTCCCATCTAGAAAGAAACCAACATTCCTTCAGTACATACAAGTCAAAATTATCACTGTCATTAAATGCTAATTTAAAAACACATTTTCTAAAAATTTCTTTATACCTAGTCATTGATATTTGGGCTTTTTAAAAAAAAATGACATATTGCCCTGGCCAGTTTGGCTCAGCGATTAGAGCATCAGCCCGCAGACCAGAGTTCGATTCCAGTCAAGGGCACGTACCTTGGTTGCGGTTCAGTCCTCGGCCCTGGTTGGGGTTATTATGCAACCAATCGAAGTGTCTCTCTCACATTGATGTCTCTCTCTCTCCCTCTCCCTCCCAATCTATCTGAAGATAAATGGAAAAATATCCTCGGGTGAGCATTTAAAAAACAAACAAAAAATAACACATATACTAACTAGGCTATGATAAATCAAATAATGTTTAATAATATCATTTAAGTATTTGATCTTAAAATAGTTGATTCAGTAAATAATGCACGAATGGTAACATCAGCATTATTTTCCATGGAGAGAGTGGTCTATGACCACAGAGAGTGAAATTATAGAGCCGTTCTCTTCGGTGGAATGTGAGGTCCCAGAGCTGTGCTAGGCTCCCTGGAGTCAAGGATCTAGGCTTTAGAACAAGAAGACTCAAACTGTCACACTGGAGACCCAGATGGCAGCAGACTGTGGGTGAGGAACAAGAAACCAGGGCAGGAACACTGATGCAAGGATTTGGGGATCCAGAAGGAATAAGGAGTTAGAGCCGTAGTGGATCAGAACCAGGGCGACAAGCTGAAGCGAGGACATGTGTGGCCTGGAGTCAGCAGAAGGTCAGAAGCCAGGCAGAAAAACAAAAAGCACACGCCAGAGGGCACAAGTCCAAAGTCCAGGTCGACAGAGTAGAAGCCTGGAGATCTAGGAAAGATGTAAGATGGATGAAGAGACCAGAAAACGGAGTCTACCCTGTCGTTTAGGACCTGTAGGGAGACTTTGTTATAAAAGGATGACTGGGCAGCTTCTGTGCTTACACAGAGCATGACACTAATAATTAGTGGAAAAGGTATTTAAACCAGGTCTATATCCTACAATGGGCATAAAATAGCTTAATTGGGAGAACACTCACCTGGATGCATTGATGATGATGAGATCTCCCTGTTTGCCAACTTCCAAAGATCCATGTGTGTGAGATTTTCCCAGTGCATAAGCTGCATTGATGGTGGCAGCAGCCAAGGCCTCGGGCATGGACATTCTCATGTTTACACAGGCCAGATGCATGACCATTGGCTGCGGTGGGAAGAAAAAATTGTTAGAAGAAAGTAACAAAACGGCATCGTCTATTTGGGGCATTTCTTAACACAGCACAACAAATAATGGTGATTAAATGTGTAGGTGAAAATGGCTAAATTGCTATGGCAGAACTTAAGCTTATACATAAAGGTTATTATGCTTTATAAAAGGTTCCTTTATTATAGAGATCGCCCCCATGTGTACTTAATATTTATTTATAGCTTTCCAAGACCACTTAGTGTATATAATAAAGCTCCCCTCCATGCTTACTCACTAAAACTTCTTTGTACTTATCCTATTCTCCAAGAGGGGAAGTGGATTATCATAAAACCACAACGCCCAAGGCCAAATCAGAAAATAATGCCTACAGGGCCTTTTCTCCTTTCTCTATTCCTGGAGGCATTTATGTGTGCAGAAAATTACACTACAATCTATATCTTTTTTTTCTTGTTACACAGGAAAATTTTTTTTGATGTTTGATATATTTTAACAGAAATATATTTAAATTATTTATATGCTTGGTAGAAATTTGATACTCTGCTCAGAAAGGCATATTGAAAATGATTACCATTGAAAAGCAGTAGGCATTAGGGTTGAAGTCACTGCCCAAAGCAACTATTACTCCTTCATCTAACATCTTCCTGGCTCGAGGCTGCTTCAGTCTAAGGGAGAGAAAAAACGATGTCAATGTCCAGAACTGGAGCTTTTGCAGAACAGATGTTCAGAATGGAAGAAGACTTAAGATAGCCAACCCCTTTGTCATCACTCAAGATGAAGTGATCAGTTATTGGTTGATATTTCCTGGTTGTAGTCTACATTAATATATGTGTAAAAAATCATAACAAGTTTCAGGAAAGCGCTGAAATAGTTCTTTCTTCTCCCTTATAACAGTTACTCAAAGTCTTGTTTTCCCACCCCTAAGGCAGAGGTTCTGAACCTTGCACAATTCATTTCTTGGGCTGCATAATTCTTTGCTGCGGGGGTTGTTCTGTACATGGCAGGATGTTTAGCAGCATCCCTGGCTTCTATCCACTAGATGTCAGTAGTGCCACTTGTTGTAACAAACAAAAAATGTCTCCAGACATTGACAAATGTCCCCTGAGGGGCAACATCACCCAAGGTTGGTAACCACTGTCCTAAGGCTATAACTGTAGAATCACCGCCGTGAAAACCATGTAGCCCAGCCTCACAGAAAGCACCTGGTTCTAAGAGAATAAACTGTCTCTAGGATGCCGGCCTCCCTGACCACAGACTCGGTGGTTGTCATGGATGGTTGTCATGGAGAGTCAACGATCTCAAGTCTCAGGGTGGTAGAATTAGAGCCAGGGCAGTTACACAAGATGCATGAAATGTTTTCAGCCCACACAGGGCATACAGCAAAATTCCTGAGGTGATGTTACAAAATATACACCCCTCTCCCCTCTCACCCCCAGGATTTACGAGGGTTCCGGTACACAGTTATGGCACCCACCCTCATCTTCTCAGAAAACAGCTCATGCAGATTCTGAATACTGTTAAATATCCCTACTATCTTATGCATGGTTTTTAATGTTTGTTTTGTTTTGTTTTTTGTTTTTTGAGAGGGAGGAAGGGGGAGAGAGAGAGAAAATCAATCCATTGCCTCCTGAAAGCGCCCTGACCAGGAATCAAACCTGCAACTTTTTGGTGTACAGGACGGTGCTCCAAACAACTGAGCTACCCGGCCAGGGCTTATGCATGTTTTTTAAAGTATGAAGCCCACTTCATTTTTTTCTGATTATAAAGGTAATGCATACTGATTTTTTTTTTAAATTAGAAAATCCCCAAACTAGTAATAAAGAAAAAGAAAGAGGCAACCTCCCCAATAATCCCACCACTCAAAGTCATTTTAGTTCTGAGCTCCTTCCTCAGAGTAATTCATTTCTGAACATCATTCCAGAATTGGCATCTTTCGTGAGCTAAGTTTTCTTGATCTGCATTTGAAGGGATTTGTAAGGGCCATGAAATAATAGTTTGGCATATTGGAAGTCTATGTCTTCACAACTTGTACTTGCAGCTCTTGTGTGGGGGTGAGGATGACCTCACCTTAGCATGTAGGCTGTGGAGGGCAGAAGGACAGCGGAGCACCTGGCTGCTGCCATGGCAGCAATGCCTTCATCACTCACTTCTTCCAGGTGACTGATTGCCCGGGCTCCCAGCTCAGCCCCAAGCTAAGCAGAATGAGCAGAGAGAAAAAGGTTTAACCAACAGCAACAAAAAATCAATAAAGTACCATAAAACTGTGTTTCCTACAAAGATATAACAGCACTCTACTATTAAGATTTCTTGTCAACTACCTGTCCCAAGCACAAGCCCCAAAATGGACAATGGTTTGTGATGGACGTTCAGATGAAAATTAGCTAGTGTGCTGCTTCAAAAACTATTCTTAGACACAAATGCTTACTGATGTATACACCAATAATGAACACTTAGAATGGGAAACAAAAAAACAATCCCATTTACCATTGCAACAACAACAACAAAATACCTAGGAATAAACTTAACCAAGGGGGCAAAAGACCTGTTCTCAGAAAACTACAGGACACTGAAAAAACAAATAGAAGAAGATATTTAAAAAAGTGGAAATATATACCATGTTCATGGATCAGAAAAATCAACATCATTAAAATGTCCATACTCCCCAAAGCAATCTACAGATTCAATGCAATCCCTATTAAAGTACCAATGGTATATTTCACAGATCTAGAACAAACACTCCAAAAGTTTATATGGAAGCATAAAAGACCCAGAAAAGCCACAGTAATTTTGAAAAAGAAGAACAAAGTGGAAGGAAACACAATATCAGATATCAAGCTATACTACAAAGCCATCATAATCAAAACAGCCTGGTACTGGCACAAGAACAGACATACAGATCAATGGAACAGAACAGAGAACCCAGATATCGACCCAAGACAGTATGCACAATTAATATTCAACAAAAGAGGCAAGAGCACACAATGGAGAAAAGATAGTCTCTTCAATAAATGGTACTGGGAAAATTAGACAGGTATATGCAAAAAAAATGAAACTAGACCACCAACTTACACCATACATAAGAATAAACTCAAAATGGATAAAAGACTTAAATGTAACTTGTGAAACCATAAAAATCCTAGAAGAAAATGTAGGCAGAAAAATCTTAGACATCATATGTAGTGGAATTTTCACTGATACATCACCTAGGGCAAGAGAAACAAAGGAAAAAATGAATAAATGGGACTACATCAAACTTAAAAGCTTCTGCATGGCAAAAGAAACCAGCATCAAAATTAAAAGGAAACCCATTCTCTGGGAGAACATATTTGCCAACGATACATCGGATAAGGGGTTAATATCTAAAATATATAGAGTACTCATACAACTCAACAAAAGGAAGACAGACAATCTAATTAAAAAGTGGGCAGAGAACCTGAATAGACACTTCTCCAAATAGGACATACAAATGGCCAAAAGACATATGAAAAAATGCTCATCATCTCTAATCATCAAAGAAATGCAAATTAAAATGACTATGAGATATCACCTCACACCTGCCGGAATGGTGGCCATCAACAAATCCTCAAACAACAAATGCTGGTGAGGGTGTGGGGGAAAGGGGACTCAAGCACACTGCTGGTGGGAATGCAAACTGGTGCAGCCACGATGGAAAATAATATGGTGTTTCCTCAAAAAATTAAAAATGGAACTGCCATTTGACCCAGTGATATCACTTCTTGGAATATATCCTAAGAAGCCTGAAACACCAATCAGGAAGAATATATGCACCCCTATGTTCATAGCAGCACTATTTATAATCGCTAAGATCTGGAAACAGCCCAAGTGCCCATCAGCAGATGAGTGGATAAAAAAGCTGTGGTACATTTACACAATGGAATACTATGCAGCTGTAAGAAAGAGAGATCTCTTATCCTTTGAGACAACATGGAGGGACCTGGAGAGTATTATGCTAAGCAAAATAAGCCAGTCAGAGAAAGACAAGTACTACATGATCTCTCTTATTTGTGGAACATAATGAATAAAATAAGCTGTCAACCAAAAGAGATCCAGAATCATGGAAGTGGGGAACAGACTGACAAACCTCAGAGGGATGGGGGCGGGATAAACCAAAGTACTTACATGCATTTATGCACAACCAATCAACACGGACACTAGGCTGGGGAAAGCAGGAAGGGGGTGGGAGTGGGAAAGAGGGGGTCAGTGGGGAAAAAAGGGGACATCTGTAATACTTCCAACAACAAAAAATGCTTACTAACATTCTTCAAACATTTGCTAAAAAAGAAATTTTTATGGATCTTATGAATCAGAATAAAACATTGAGTAATAAAAATCTATTATAGCATCATAAAATCACAATAAAAAGGTATTTGGAATGCCATTGTTCTCAGTGAAAACAGATCAGTCAAGAAAACAAACTTTAATAATGTGGATCATGTATAATTTGAGGATACTATTCGAGCTTGGTTTCTCTCCAGATGAAAAGTGTGGGTTTGATTGTTAGAAGAAAACCAAGACAAGGCAATGCTATGGTGATAACATGGATTTCTTCTCATCTTTACAATTTTACACACATGAACACACACACGCACACACACACACACACACACACACACACACACTTTGCTCAGGATGAAAGGTGGTATGTTAAGAAGACATATTCCAAGGAAAGGAGAGTAGAAAATATTTGGCATTATACTGTGGCCCAGGGAGGCTGCTGTCCCCCACACCAGGGCAGGGAAGAGCTGGCCTCTCATCAGCAGCTGGCTCAGGTCAACAGCGTTTTGGACCATAGGACAGACTATGCTCCCCCAGGGGAGTTCCTTTCTGGCCTTGGAAACACCCTCACTTTTCCAAACTTTATTTGCTCATCCTGGGCATTGACCTCTATTGATGTAATTCACCAGTCACTCTCTACGAACAAAATATCTTGTTGACCACCCAGTTCACATTCACTTAACAAATATTCAACAACTGTTTACTTAGTAAAGTCCATCGGTATGGCAGGCACCACGCTCATCTCCAGGGACAGGGCTGTGTAAGACCTGGGTGCAGTCCCTAGTGTTTGCAGTCCAGTAGGAACCACAGAGGCCACTTTAACCCAGTGTGACAAATACAAGAGGAGCTATAACCTCTGTTGGAGAGGTTTAGGAAGGACCCCAGAGAAGCCTTGGCTATGATGAAACATGAAAGGGAGTTCAAATTAGCCAGACAAGGGTTAGTTCAGACTAGAGAAACCACATGTGCAGAGGCAGGGGGTAGTCAGTGCACTAAAAGTCGTTTATTGTGGCTGGTTCATGGTAGACAGGGTGAAGGAGGTGAAAGAGGGGGGAGAGAGAGAGGAAGATAGAGAGGCAAATAAGGGCTGGATCCTGGCAAGCCTACATGTATGGAGTTGGGATTTGCCCTATGAGCCTTTCGGTGGTTTTAAGCAATGGAGAGGAAGAATGGATGCATGATGGGGATGGATTAAAGAAACAGATTAAAGTAGAGGCCAGCTTGAAGGCAAGAGCAGTTGTTCCAGGAATCCAAGTGACAGCTGGTGGTGGTTGGACTTAGGCAGTAGGGTGAAGAGAGGTGAACCTAGAGATATTGAGGAGGAAAACTGGCAGGACTTGCTGGTTGGTTGAAATGTGGTAGGTGAAAGGGAGGCAGGAGTCAAATGACGTAGGGTTTTTGACTTAAGCAATAGATAGATAATGGTGTCATTCACTGGGGCAGGAAACACAGGGCATGATTTGGGAGTGATATTAAGAGATCAAGCAGGCCCTGGCCGGTTTGCTCAATGGTTAGAGCATCGGCCCGTGGACCAGAGAGTCCTGGGTTCAGTTCCCGCTAAGGGCACGTACCTCAGTTGCAGTTTGTCCCTGATCCAGTTGGGGTTGTGTGGGTGGCAACCACTTGATGTGTCTCTCTCACATCGATGCCCCCCCCCCCCCCCGCTCTATCTGAAGATAAATGCAAAAATGTCCTCAGGTGAGGATTAAAAACAAAGAGAGAGAGATCAAGCAGGACATGTTGCAGTTAAGACACATGTGGGGTGTCGTGTCTACATCTGTATTTAGCTCCTCACCTCACTCAGGAGCTGTCTTATTCACTGATGAATTCTCAGTGCCTACAACAGTGCCTGGCACACACTAGACATTCAAATATTTGTTGAGAGCACAAATAAATGAAACTGGGCAAGACGTACAGATTTGAAAATCATGTTGTGGCTGTTAATGGTGTGCTTCACCAAAGTTCACCTGGATGATGCCACAGAAAGACCCTAGGAGCTGCTCGTGAAATTAATAGACTCTGCTAGTGTGGCTTTCTGTACCAACCAAAAGAGGTTGTGAATTTAGTCAACGAGATCACAAAGGTACTTCTTTTTCTACTAACATCCCCAGCAGGTGATGATAAAAGTAAATGACCAGCAAAAAAGTAAATTTCACAGTGTTTGAACAAATTTCCCCACTCTCTACCTTTTCAGAAGGCTGGTCCTGTCTTTGAACAAACTAGGTAGGTTTTCCATAACATGAGTGTTGACAAAGGAAAAGCGAACGGTCAACCGTACCTCCGCAGCCTTCATCGGGTGGAGTTCATCCCCATGGAAGTTAATCTGTAACCCTATATCTTTTCCACCTTGTAGAATCCTCCTGGTAGAATCCAGATCAAAGACACCCTTCTCACAGAACACATCTATATTGTCAACGTGAATCTGCCCATTTCTGCCAAGTTCCTTCAGCTTCGGGAGGTGGTTATTGATGATGTCATCAGCAGCTTCAGTAGCAGTTTTTCCTCTGAGGGAAGACAAGAAGATGTCCATAGGCAAATATTATTTTTTAATTGGAGAAAGGGTTTTTGGATGCTTAGAGAACCCGAGAAACTGTAGGTAAATGGCCTTAAGCCTCAGAAAGATACAGAAAGAACCAAAGCTATAACCAAGGACTCTTAACAACTGTGACATGCCTACACAGCAGAAGTGTTGACAAGACTCCTGTGTGCACTGACCCCACACACAGAGACTCGAGTGGCTCATCCATTCTGACACACGAGTGTTGCCTTTGGGAGTGCCAGCAAGGCCATCTGGCCTAAAAAAAGGAAATCTGCTTGTCAAGAACACCTAGAATGTCCTGGATGCTTCCCTGACGGCCCAGCTGCAGGCCTCTCTGGGCCCCAGCTATCACTCTTCCTTTTCTTCCTCCCCACTGCTTCTAGAAGCATCTGCCTAAGGCTTCCTGTCTCACCATCTGGGGACATGGGAGAAGAGGATAGTAAGAAGGCCCAGAAATTCTCACTAAGATTCTGGAGTAGTTATGGATTAGGACGGGCTGGGCTTTTGAAGTCAAATAAACACAGAGCTCTACCACTTGCTGGCTGGATAACTTTTTGGACATGTTATTTAGGTGTCATTTGGTATACTCTGAGACCCAGGCTTTATCACTGGGGATAAGATGCAGACCTCAGAGGCTTATTGGCAGATGGAGAAAATCTTTGTAAAATTTTGGTCCTGTATTTGACACATAGAAGTCTCTCGTTCAATGAGCCATTTGGGTGGCTAGATAGAGGTGGACCATGAGGAGACAGGCACTTATATATAATTCTCAAGACAATCGTATAGAATAGGGTGTTATGTAGCTGTTTTACAGATTAATACTTCATGTTCAAAAAAGTTAAGAGAGGCCCTCAAAATCACCCAGCTGGACGTAGCTAAGCTGGATTCAAACCCAGGTCTGCTATCACGCCAAAGCCTGAGACTTTTCCTCCATGTCACACTGTCCTTCCTACTGAAAAAAGCAAAACAAAACAAACAAACAAAAAACAGACCATCACACACCTTATATTCCATCTGAAAAAAATCTGTTTTCTATAGACAGGCTGTCCCAAAAGTCTTAGGGCAGTTTAAAGCTTTAATAATTTCAGAAGTACAAATGCTAAAAACAGACAACCAACATCATTGGAAATGTTAACTGGTAGTGTTTCTTTTCTACTTAATTCATTTTGTAAATTTTTAATAATAAATTTTAATGCTAATTTTTTTTAGTTCCTCTGAAGATGGTAAACAGAAAATTAGCACTGAAATTTTATTTTTTAAAGTTCACAAAACAAAATACATTTATAAAATATATAAATTCTTTTTCGAATAATTTTTGTAAGCCTGTAGCATTTCTGTGTCTACATTGTCAAAACTTCAAACTGCACTGAGACTGTGGAGAAGCCTGTGAATTTCCAAGTCCTGGATTTTTTGGGATCTTTTGGTTGGGGAACTGCCTTCCGGTCTAGAAATTCCAGAGCAGATGAGATGCAGAAGGAGACAGCCATTCTTTACAGTAAAGCCACTGAGAAAAAAACTTATAGTTAAAGGGGGAATGTTTGCTGTTAAAACAAACATACACAAAAATGAAAACTGTTCTGGGTCACTTGACTACAAGATAGTACCCATCTCCTAAAGGGTGTTACTTGCAATCACTGAAGTGCTTTTATGCTCTCATGGGAAACTACTGAGATTAATACTTGTCATTTTAAAGGGTCTACAAGAGACATTTCTCTTTGTTAATCAGAAGGGTTTTGAGCATCTCCTTTCATCATTAAGGGACTGGCAAAGTGACGGGTCTGGTGGGGGTCACCTTCCTAAAACCATGTGTCAGATGACTGACAATTAGACTCAGAACACCTTTCCAAAGGCTTCTCTCTACTGGTCTCTGCAAAAACTAAAGTGCTGAGCCACCGCTGGAGAAAGCGGCCCCTTCAATGCCCGACTTAAACCAGGTGCCCATCGGCGGAGGTTACTTTGGCACTGAGTGAGCCCCGCAGTAAGTGGCGGAGATGCCGATGGCCATCTGCCGCCGGGCGCGCTCGATCACGCGGAGCATCTTGAGCTCGGTCTCCAGGTTGAGGCCGTATCCGCTCTTGCACTCCACCAGCGTGGTCCCCGCGCGCGTCATGCACTGCAGCCGCTGCTGGAAGGTGCTGAACAGCTCGTCCTCCGAGGCCTGGCGCGTGCACTCCACCGTGAAGTTGATCCCTCCTCCAGCCTGGTGGATGTCCATGTATGTGGCTCCTGCCAGCTGAACACAGGCTCGCGGTTAAGCGGGACAAATGCAGGGAGGGTGCAGGCAGGTCTACAGAACCTACCCGTAGGGGTGATAATCAAAATGATTCGCAATCGATACGCCAGGTCACCAGCTGATCAGAAAGGGGGGAGGTGTGTCCCCGGAAAGTACTGGGGTGGCAGAGATAGGAGATGTGGTGGAGGAGAAATTCGTGAGCTCAGCTCTGTTCAAATGAAGATTCTCCAGCTAAAAATTTTAAATAAAATTATTATACTTAAAATGATTGCTAATCCTGTGCACGGTATAAAGATTTGGGACAGTTATAAACTAGTTAGTTTTGTTGTAATGTATTTTCCATAGTCCAGGCCAGCAGAAATATCCATTAAAAAAGACATGTAGGGGCCCTGGCCAGGTAGCTCAGTTGGTTAGAGTGTTGACCCTGATTTGCCAAGGTTTCAGGTTTGATTCCAGGTCAGAGCACACACAAGAATCAACAATGAATGCTTAAATAAGTGGAACAACAAATTGATGTTTCTCTCTCTCTCAAATCAATTTTTATTTATATTTATTTATTTATTTTATAATCCTTACCCAAAGATATTTTTCCATTTATCTTCAGATAGAGTGGGAAGGGGGGGAGGGGGAGAAAGAGAGAGAAGCATGAACGTGAGAGAGACACATTGATTGGTTGCCTCCTGCACGACCCCGACCAGGGCCGGGGACTGAACCGCAACAGAGGTATGTGCTCTTGACTGGAATCGAACCCGCAACTCTTTAGCCCGTGGACTGATGCTCTAACCACTGAGAAAACCGGCCAGGGCTCAAATCAATTTTTTAAAAAGACATGTAGGCATATGTTGCAAAGCCTGACAGCCTACAGACTCATTAGTAAAAGATGTGTCTATGTTGGTTTATGCTTCATTTTTATTTACCATCATTCATTGAAGTTACCTTCATTGCAAACTCGTGAACTCTTTCACCAGCCCATACTGGATGTGTGTGTGCATCCACCAAACCTGTAATCAATAAATCACATCATTGTTAAAGTTAAGAACTAGAAAACCCTTAGATAGCAGGCCAGCTACACCTCTCTGCTCTTGGGAAAGCATGATGGTGGTCAGCCATCTTGGAGGGCGTGGAGGAGAAAGCATTTGTCTATTAGAGGCTGGCTCTAATAGAGGAGAGTAACTCAACATGATGAAATATCCCTTAAAAAATACAGCTCCTTTTACCCATGAAGCCCATGTTCACCAAGGGAGCTTTAAAAACAGGATGTCAAATCTATTAGTGAGCAAAACTAAGGACTATATCACCAAGGAATAATCTGGGTGTAAAAACAGAATCACAATCCCTACTGTCAAACTTGAGAAGGAAAAATATAAAATCAGAAAGATGAATCTTTCTTCAAGAAAAATGATGAGGGGGGGCGGGACGGGGAGGAGGGGGTCTAGGGGGGAAAAGGAGAAACATCTGTAACAAAAATAAATTAATAAAAATTGGAGAAAGAAAAAAATAATAATGTCCTACCTACTCAAAAAAAAGAAAGAAAGAAAAATGATATATTTTTATTAAAGAGAAACTATAAAGCAATCACTTGGAACTTTTGTTTACCCAGGTACAATTCAGTAAAGTGTGTCTTTCCAGAATATTCAAAATACTTAACGGATCAAATGGCTGATTAGTGGGTTCTGATTTGGAATAAAATCAAAAGTCCCTATTCAGATCCCTTTTATTGTATTCTGCTCTTTCTGATAAGGTTTCACCCTGACTTTATCTTCTATCTCCCAAGAGCCAGAAGGTAGAAAGCTGTCAGATATACACAGTACACACTTTAAATGTATAAATCTTGGCCTCTATGTTTGTACAGAACTCAAAATTTGAGCAACTTGTTTCAGATCATTACATGAAGCCATAAAACATAGATCATGTAGGAGAGAATGGTAAATAAACTGATTCTGTTGTCAATCACCAAAGATACAACTTCGGTGAAAAAAACTGTTTTGCCTTTCCCATCTAGAGATGGGTCCTTTGTTTCACACTCTATACTAATTTAAAGTATATTCTGGTAGCAGTTTTCCCTGTTTCCATTTCCTACCCAATGCATTAATAAAATTCTTCTGACAATTTTTGAACCTAAACACAACACAGCTGGTCTCTCTTCGTTACGTGAGTGGAAAGAAGAGGAATGAATGGATGGGTTTGAGTCCCAGCTTGCCCTTGACCCATTTACCAATCTTGGGTAAGATATTTCACCCCTACACTTCAGCGTTCTAATCTGTAACATGTCGATAATGATACCTTCTTTACAGGGCAGTTATAAGGATTCAACATGCTTGGAAAGCAGCTAGACACTTAATAGTAGAAACTCAATAAATTGTAGTTATTATTATATTTTAATATCACTGTGAGACCCTCTTTAAAACAACCTACTACGCTTCCTCTTTACATTACTAAAACTGCATTCAGGGTTTTACTGAAAAGAAGCTGATACCCGGCAAGATGCATTTCCCAGAACAGTCAATTCTTTCTTCAAATGTTTCTTCTGAAAACTCTTTTTGGATAACATCAGCAGGACCAATGGCTTTTATCAACCCATCCCTGAAGAAAAATCAAGAAATAGTTACGAAAGTTTGGGGAAATAGTGTGAGAAATCTGGCTAATGATTTAAAATATGTTATCAATGTCTCTTGGTGTCAGTCAATATTTATTGCGTTTCCTTTTGGAAGGCGTGTCTTTGGAAAAGTGACTCTAGCCACCTCTAAGGCAAAAAGTCAACTCATGTGCAGCAGAGAATGCTAGTTGTTCTTTGAGATCAATGTTCCCTTTCCCCATGGTACTAGATTCCTAAAATGTAGCTGGACACATGACCACCCAGAATGAAGATCCATTTCCCAGTCTCCCCGCTGCCTGGTGTGGCCATGTGACTAAGTTTAGCCAACAGGATTGTTTTCTCTTCCTCTTTCCTACTGGCTGGAATACAGACACCATGAGAGACTGAGCAGCCATGTCCGACGTTGGAATGACTGGAGAAGAAGTGTCTTGCACAACAGAGCAAGCTAGTGGGGGCCTGAATCCTCAGGACTCCAGACTGTGGCCATCAGCTATTCCTGGCTTCTTAGTTTTGTGTAATTCCATAAGCTGATACTAGGACATTTTTGACAGTCACACTGGAATTGTTTTTATCCCTCTGTTAATTAAAAACAGACACCTTCCCTAAAAGCTGGACTCGTACACAGCCCTAAGCAGCCTCAGCTCAGGGGTGAGACTCATTGTTCTTGCACAACCATCCTGCCACGTAGTTCTCCAGTTCAAATTGGCATCCAACCCCCATTTCCACCCCAGGCCCACCCTCCCAAACTGGCTGTTCTTTTATTCACTTCTAGCGGGAAGCACAGAAGGTGTATTGAAAATGTCCTCCTGTTCTGGTGGCTGAACCTTAATTTCCTATTACTCCAAACCATCACCATCTAAACGTTTTCCGTGGTTCTCAAGCTTTAGTGTACAGAAGAAGGGGGTGGGAGAGGTATTTGTAAAAATTCAGGTCTCAGAACTCCACCCACAGAGATGGACCCAAAAGATCTGGGGACGAGCCCTGGCCGGTTTGGCTCAGAGGTTAGAGCATCGCCCGCTGACCAGAGAGTCCCGGGTTGGGGTCCCGCTAAGGGCACGTAAGGTGGGTTGCAGTTTGTCCCCGGCCATGGTTGGGGTAGTGTGAGTGGCAACCACTCCATGTGTCTCTCTCTCACATCGATGTTTCTCTCTCTCTCTGTTCCTCCCTCTCTCCCTCCCACTCTATCTGAAGATAAATGCAAAAATGTCCTCGGGTGAGGATTTTTAAAAAAAGGTCTGGGGATGGGGTGGGGGGCAGGTGGGTGGTCTGAAATCTGTCTTAAAAAAAAAATCTCAGGTCATCTGACGCAGGTGGTCTCCTGGCCGCACTTCAAGAAGCAGTGGAAAGAATGCCATCCCCTTCTGATTGTTGGACAATATTTTATCAGAAGAGGCGGGATCCTGAAGCAGTCAAACATGTTAGCAACAGGTTCCTACAAGGCAGCCCTGCGATGTCTCCCTGGGTTGGGGAACGCTTTTGCCCGGCTTCCCTCCACAGCGCACAGGTCAGAGAAGAAGCGCGAGCTGGGCCTTGTCTAGCAGGGCCCTCCAACCCGCAGCCACTTACGTGCCCACCACCAGGCTGGCGCCCTCCAGCACCGCCAGGCTGCGCAGCGCGTCCCGCAGCAGGAAGCGCTCCCCGCGGGCGCACACCAGCACCACTTGGCGCGCGTTCTCCAGCAGGAGGCGGTGGTCGCCCGCCATGTCGCCGCGCGCCGCGGGTCCCGAGAGTCACCCAGCTGGGCTGCGGGAGGGACGGCGGAGGAGGGCGCCGCCCCGGCCGGGAGGGTGGAGCAGGGGCGGGCGCTCGCAGCCCTTCCAAACCCGGGAGGAATGCGCGCCTCCCCCGCAACCTTGGCAAGAAAACGTTCGTACCAGGGACGAGAATGTCGGTTAATAATCAGTGTTATCATGAATATCTTCCTTTTGGGTCGCCTTGTCACGTTCGGGTAAATGTGGTAGAGATTATTGTCCCTACTTAACAGATTTAAAAAAACAAGTTCGGCCTGGCCGGCGTGGCTCAGTGGTGGAGGTGGCCCCATGCACCAAGCGGCCACCGGTTGGGTTCGAGTTGGGACACATGCCCAGGTTGTGGGCCCGATCCCCAACGGGGGGCATGCAGGAGGCAGCCAATCGATGTCTCCCTCATCGATGTTTCTCTCTCTCCCTCTCCCTGCCCCTCTCTCTAAAATCAATAAAGAAAAATAAATAAAATAAAATAAAATAAAATAAAATAACTTAAGTCCGGTTCCCGAGAGAGATAGAGGTGGGCTGCGACGAACACGTGGCCAGATGGAAGGGGTCACCGTAGGCGAGAGCGCCGGAGTGGGTCAAGTGGGAAGAAAGATGGTAGGGGCTGGCGCAGGAAGCTGGGACAGAGCCGGGCAGGGAGCAGAATGCAGGGAACCTCTGCCCGGGGCTGGGTGGCCCCTGGGCTGCGAGGGCCTCTGCGGCGGAGCCTGGAGGCAGAGAGGAGGGGGTGCGGGCTGAGCTGCGGCTGGCGGAGAGGAGGGGGTGCGGGCTGAGCTGCGGCTGGCGGAGAGGAGGGGGTGCGGGCTGAGCTGCGGCTGGCAGAGGAGGGGGTGCGGGCTGAGCTGCGGCTGGCGGAGAGGAGGGGGTGCGGGCTGAGCTGCGGCTGGCGGAGAGGAGGGGGTGCGGGCTGAGCTGCGGCTGGCGGAGAAGAGGGGGTGCGGGCTGAGCTGCGGCTGGCGGAGAGGAGGGGGTGCGGGCTGAGCTGCGGCTGGTCGCGCGGCCGCGAAGCCGGGTGGCGGGTGCCGCGAACTTTTCGGTTGGCCAGCTCCGCTCCCGGATCCCCTCCAGACGGTTTCTCCGCGATGAAGGGGGACCGGGGTGGGGGAGGATAGAGCTGAGACTAGAGAATCGCTTGGCGCCTCCACCCATCTTCCTGGAAGGATTGATTGAACCGTTTTCTGGATCCAAACTCCGTGAGGTAAAACTGGTTTCAGCTCCGCGTCCTCCACACCCCCAACTGTCTGGGGTCCGGCCTTCCCTCAATTCACATCCAAGGTTGGAGACAGAATCAAGTTTGTTTAAGGAAGATGGTCTGTAATTTTCATCTACATCTCTTCCTGCCTATCACTTGCTGCGAAAACACTGTCAGGCTGGGGTTTTGGTTTGGAGTTTCTTAATTACTTTATTAATTTATATTCTTTTAGTAGAAGCTTTGTGTTAGGCCTGTGGAACATACAAAGACAGGAAGGGCACTTTCCCTGCCCAGCACAGACTACAATCAAAAGGAAGACACTTAATGGATACAATAACATACCATAAAGGCAAGCAAGCCTGAGGCCCCTAAAACCATAAAATATAAGAGCAAGTCAATTTAGTGTCATTTTAAAGCCATTTTAAAACAAAGAACAGAAAGCACAATAAATAAGAATATACTTTGCATCATAGTGTGTCCATAAGAGAGAGATACCAGTCAGGTAGAAAAGAGAGAGGGCAAAGAAAAATAATGGAAAAGAATTCAGTAGACAATGTGAGTAAAAGAGAACCAAAAGGAAAACAGAAATCCACAGGTTATTCATAACAGCTCAGACACAATCACAAACAGATATGTGTCTCTATATACAGTTTTTGAAAGAGGTATAGTATACAGAAAGAAATAGAGAAAAGTAGAAATAGTGGAAAATAGAAACACAAAGTCACGAATTCATAGAAAACATTAAAATTTTATATATTTTTAAAAATATTGATTTTAGAGAGAGAGGAAGGGAGAGGGAGAGAGAGACAGAAACATTGTGGCCGCCTCCTGCACGCCCCCCACTGGGGTTTGGGCCCACAACCTGGGCATGTGCCCTGACCAGGAATCGAACTGGCGACCCCTTGGTGCATGGGTCAATGCTCAACCAGTGAGCCACACCAGCCAGGCTTAAAATTTTATATTATAAAATTTCTGCAAGACTTGAATGCAACATTTTGCAATTATAAGTATATTTGCAGATGTATGCAATTATAAAGGATGGAGTGAAATTATAAGAAAATAGAAGACTTTGGGGTTCGATAAACTTGTCTTAATCCCATTTCTGTTACTTATGAGCTATTTGTCCTTGGGAAATTAATTTTCCTGAGCCTTAGTTTTCTCATCCATATCATGGGAATAATTGTTTCTACTTTATGGACTTGTATGAGCTTTAAATAAAATAAAATAAAATGTAAATCACTTAGCCCAGTGCCTATCTCTAAATAAGTCATAGCTATTATTATTATTGCTATTATTTTATTTTAATTCTGCTCTTTGTCTTGCTGGTCAATTAAGTTAAAGATTAGATTTCAATAGTATTAGATTTCAGTAGCATTCTGGCTTGCACCATGTACCTAAAGTTTACAAGTTCTTGGCAAGTCTAAAAGAAATTGTATTTTTTAAAATGGGGATTTGTATCTGTGGGTGAACTGAGTGCATCTGATTACAGTCCAGATAAACATCATTGCGGGAAAAGTCCCTACAAATGAGAGGTTTTCAGAAGCAAGAAGGGTTAGAGTGCACTGCCCTCCCCCCAGGTCACTGTTAAATAATTACAGAGAGGTAGGATAATGTTTTTCCTTAGTAATAACCAATACCCTATAGCACTTCTTAGTTTACAGAGTACTTTTGACATCATCCCACTCACATTGGCTGATCTCTTTTCCCCAGTCTTCCTTCCACTTGACCTCAGTTACTTTTTTCAGTTTGCAAAAGGGGCAGTCAGAAATGTCAATGGAAAAGTCCACACAAAATAGCTAGCTTGACGCCAGCAGGGATTTAAAGGTCAAGCTGAAGGCAAGTTCCTCATCACTGTGCTCCGATTCTGACCTAATCAGAAAAGGCAGCCATTGGGCAGCCCAAGGACCTGGTGGCTGCTGGCTCTCAGGTAAACAAAAAATTGCTAGCTCTGGTCTAGAAAGAGGACACAGTTCACAGCCCTTTTTCCTAGTGTTTGTCCAAGTGGGTGGGAAGGAGGTGGGAAAGTACTGAAAGGCATTGGGTCTGAGAGAATCTGTCTAAATCTTCATTTGCATATGGGAGATAAAATTCTTTATCTCATATTGAGAGAATCTGGAAACCCATTTTCATTGAGTTTGTAGAGTTGAGAAATTCAAACATAAACTTCTTTGAATAATATCTGGTAGACATTGTTATTGTTAATTTTATGTGGAGTTGGTCCAGGACTTTAGGTTCGGGCATTATAAAACCCCACTCCTCTTTCTCCACTTCTGCAAAGCTTGAAATGATAAGAATTTGCACTAAGGTGGGTCAGATTCCCCAAATTTGCACTGACATTGCTGGTAGATTCCTCTCAAATGACCCGGTTTCAAGAACTTTAATTCAGGGTTTCTCACAGAAGCTAGTTGTCAGATCTCTCCTATTCTTCTCAAATGCTGGTAGTTATTGACAAGACAAGAAAGAGGACACATCTGGATATCTCCTTAGAAGGTAGTAGGAGCAATTCTTTCCCTGTCAGCCTGCCGTGACTAAGCACTGTGCATACATTATCTGTATTTGAAAATTGCAACAAGCCTGTACAAAAGGTGTTAGTATCCATACTTGAAAGAAGAACCTAAGGTGCGCTGAGTTCAACTGGGTGGGCCTAAAAAAAAAAAAAGTCTGATGAGAATCAGAGGCAGGATTCAAACCCGCCTGCCCCCAAGGCCGGTTTTCCCTCATTGCCTTCATGCTTCCTCTGTTATGATACATATCAAAGGACTTGGTGACCACATATAATTGCTGCCTCTGTTATGATACATATCAAAGGACTCAGTGACCACATATAATTGCATAATGTTAGAGGAATGTAAAAGTTAAATAAATCAACCAGCATGGTGTTCACTTGGAAGAACAGTATAAGTTTCGTGTACCTTAGATGTCTCATATAGACATCAAATTTAGCATGTTCCAAACTGAAGCTTTGCTTGTCCCAACTGCTCCTTCCCCCATAACCTTCTCTCTGTCTCTCTCTCTGTCGATGGTAACTCTATCCTTTCTTTCTTGGGCTCTTTATCTCATACCCCACATCCAAACCATCAGCCAATTATGTAGGTCTACTTTTCAAATTTATGCACTACTATCCTGAGACCCCATTATCCCTTGCCTTCCGACAGGTCTCCCAATTGGACCCTCAGCTCCTTCTATATTATCCTTCCTTTTGAAAGATGGGGAATTGAAGTGTGAGGATTAAGGAGCATGAGAGTCCATGCTCTTAGTCACTAGCCTATACCACGTCTAAAAATGATGGTTTGCAGCCACACGGCACCATTTAAAATCCCTGGTTGCTCTGAGCTCTTGACCTTCTTCAGCTGTCGGAAGTTGGGTTTGAACATGTATTTTAGAAATGAATTTGTAGGCATTTGCTCTGCAATTCAACATTTTCCCTCTCTTTTGGTAGGGAGCCATTGTTTAGTCGTCATGGTATTTTTATTTTGCACAACAAAGACATTCGCAGGCTTTGACTTTTTTTTTCCTGGTTGATGAATCATATTGGTTTAGTTCAGAGAACTTTACAATCCCTTCCTAGGAATAGCTGGTTCTCTTCTTTCATGTTCTTCATCAATGCATATGGAAGTACAGAAGTATAACAACTTCTAGAGACTATTTGTGCTATTTACATGTTCCATGAATTACTGGAGAGGTACAATGACAGATATTAACTGTTGGCTTAGAGGAAGGGGAACTTTCCATTTTTCTGTGAGTGAAAAAGTACCAGAACCCATGGATAAGGTGTCTATTGCAGTTACACTTTCTAGGATAAATGGAATGGGAGTGGGGATGGAGAGGAGAGTGAATTCAGATAGATAGAAGGATTGAAGGAACAAAAGTATGACAAGAATGAAGTGAGCAGAATCTCAGGAATGGAGATAAGCACAAAGTGGAAATTTGAGAAAATCTCCAAGTCTCTGTATATCAGTCCAACAGATTGTCATCAGTTGTTGACTAACTCTTCTTTCCCACCTGTCGGAATAAACCAAACGTCTGTAAAAGAAAATCTTCAGTAATCTGAACAAGTATAATATAAATGCAGTAGGTTTTTATTAACTTTTTTCTTTTTTATAAGAGAAAAAATATAATTTCTTTTTCATCTTTGTTTTTATAATTATTGGAAGTAAACCCACATACTAATTAGTAAAGAACTGAGTTCTGCCTGTAGACTAGGCACCCTGCCTGGTGGTTTATACACATTGCCCCATTAAATCCTCAGGAGAGCCTTAGGAAATGGAACTATTATTCCCCTTTTATGGACTAGGAACCTGAGGCTCAGAGATGCTAAGCAATTAAAATGTAGTTTCCATGTAGACAGCAGATTTTGTCCTTTTTATGTGAGTGTCTTATTTTTTAATTGCCCTGTCTCCAGCACCCAGAACATAGTAGGTACTCGGTAAATATTTTCTAATGTTAAATGAACTTGCTGGCACATCTGTGGATGCAAAACCAACAGTCTTGTCCCCTTAGGAGCCTGTGTTCTTAGTCACTTGCTACAGTGCTTCTGGGACACTTAGCTCTTACCTTTTTATAGAAACTCCTGAATATCCCCTTTCCCCCCAAATGAAAATACCGTTGTTATTATATTCGTTGTAAAAATCACACAAGCTCATTGAGAAATTTGGATACAAAAAAGTATAAAATTTTGCCTTGAGTGCAAAATTTAAGGGGGAGGCAAAAACTCAGTAACCAAGCATTTTAATCCACTGTTTTCAAAACTAAAAATCAATGCAAAAAAATCCACGATGAACAAAATATCAAAATTTTAAATAAAGACAAGCTCTGTGGGCCGGGACAGGGTATGGCAGGTGAGCAACTCATTCTCAGGGTCATATAATGCACAGTCACGTCCTATCGATATTTAAAATTTTGATATTTTGTTTATCTTTAACTTTTCTGAATTGATTTTGAATTTTTTAAAAAATTGCATTAACATTTTATTTATCTTAACTGAGTTTTCTGGGGCATTTTCTTAAATTTTGTAGGTAAGGTGAGGGCCCCAATCAACTAACTCTCACCCCAAATCTGATAAAAATGAAAGGAGAGATTGTTCCAAATTAGAGATAATTGTTGTTAATGCTTGGTGAACAGTTTTTCAAACACCTCTGATTTGGCATGTGTTTTTTATCCACACTATTCCCATTCTTCTGAAATATTTTGTTTTTTACTTATACAGTACACAGAAGTAAAAGCAACTACAGCATAGTTTGAAGGGGCCGCATGACAATCCATTTTATGTGTATACCATAGATATTTAATCAACTCCCTATTTATTAAATAACACTGCAATAAACATTATTGTATGTACTTTTTTGTCCACTGATCTGATTATTTTCATGGGATAATTTCCTAGAAGTGGAATTGCTGGGTCAAAGGGTTGTTTATTTGTGCACTACTTCTAAAAGCAATAAAGCCTCCCTGGCCAAGTGGCTTGGTTGGTTGGAGCATCATCCCACGCACCAAAAAGGTTGTAGGCACATCTCCAGGTTGTGGGTTCCATCCCCAGCTGGGGCTCATATGGGAGGCAACCGATCAATGTTTCTCTCTCACATTGATATTTCTCTCTCTCCAAAAATTAATAAAAACATATCCTCAGATGAAGATTAAAAAAAAACAATAAAGCCTATTTGGGAGTTACTGGCAGTTGAATTTAGTGACCCTTATGCAAAATTTATGGAATTTTTAAAATGTATTTTCTTTTCTTTGGACAGGGCCAGGAGACAAAATGTCGTCACATTTTTTGCCGATACCACTGACTTCTGGAGGTGAGGAAGAAATCTGTCCATGAGTTCTTGCTTTGTGCCTAGTACGGTTCATCTCCACTGTGGGTTGGGAGAGTAATAAAGTAAACATTAGACATAGTCTCTACTTAAAGAACTTATTAACTACCTGCTAAGAAAGTTCTCGTCTGTGTTCAATTCTCAAAAGAAATCTTTAAATCAGAGCAGCATTAAACTGTTGTAGTTGGCGAGATTGCCAGTCTTTCATGACATAAAACCATTAATTCAGGTATTTGCCATAATAAATGACGTGAATAACTACACTTGATGAAAATCTGTCCTCTCCTTTCCTTTACCACCCTTTCTGTCCTTACCTTCAAGGAATTAGTATTTATTAGTATACAATTTTTTGCTTATAAATTTGACTAAAATTTAAAAATTGTATAACACCATGAGTTTGTTATAGGTAACAGGCATGTTACAGGAATTCTCTTTGAAGGAAATTTGGCCCTACTAAAAGATTTGGATGCAACTGACAGAAAATAAAAAAACAACAGGGTTTAAACAGGATAGAAGTTTATTTCTCTCTTAGGTAGCAAAGTCTGGACATAAGCATTCCGGGGTCCACATGGAGGCTCACATCAGGGCCCTGGGCTGCTTCTAGCTGGCGCTGGCCTATATTCGTGATCCCAGGTAGCTGCTTCTGTACCCGTGATCACACCCATCCATACTCCTGCCAGAAAGGAGGTGAAAAGAGGAGGCGAGGAGGGTGCCCCTCCCTTAGGACACATCCCTGAACTTACTCCCACCGCTTCTCCTGACAGCCCCTTGCCTAGAGCTTAGTCATATGGCTACATCCAGCTTCAAGGGAAGTTGAAAAATAGAGTCTCTACTCTGGTGCCCGTGGGCCAGGCTAGAATCAAGGGCTCTACTCCTATAAAAGAATGGAGAGTGGGTACCAGGGGAACAACAAATTATTTGAAAAGCATTTAAATAGGGTGTTGGGAAATTTTCCCGAGGTATATTGGAATCGATCTCCTGAGGATGACAGGCCGAGATAAAAAAAAAGAGGCTGACAACTCCAGAATTAAACAGAGTTTATTAAGATAACTTATGGACGGAAGACAGTCTGGGGTGCCAGCAAGAAGGTAGATCTCCACACCCGAAAGCGGACAGGGGCTTGATACATGTAGCCTCCAGGAACACAGGTGGCCTGTAGCCAAGTGACTTGTGCTTGTTATTTTTTTTATTTTTTATCCTCACCCGAGGACATTTTTTCATTTTCTGTTCAGATAGAGTGGGAGGGGGAGAGAGAGAGAGAAACATCGACGTGAAAGGGACACATCGAGTGGCTGCCACCCGCACGACCAACCAGGGCCAGGGACAAACCGCAACCGAGGTACATGCCCTTTAGCGGGAACCGAACCCGGGTCTCTCTGGACCGCAGGCCGACGCTCTAACCACTGAGCCAAACTGGCCAGGGCGACTTGTGCTTGTTAAGAGGTGTATGTTCCAAAGCGCTAAACAACTCAGTGGGCCTAATTACCTAGGTAAGAACATTCCCCTCAGATGATATGGACAAACCCCTCTGGGGTGAACTGTCAGTCTCTGAGAGCAACTTGCTTTTTTTTTAAATCCTCACTCGAGGATATCTTTCCATTTATCATCAGATAGAGTGGGAGGGAGGGAGAGAGAAGGAGAGAGAGATAGGGAGAGAGAGAAACATCAATGTGAGAGAGACACATCAACCGTCTGCCTCCTGCACGACCCAACCAGGGCCGGGGACATGTCCTTGACCAGAATCGAACCTGAGACTCATTGGTCCATGGGCCGACGCTCTAACCACTGAGCCAAACCAGCCAGGGCGCAACTTGCTTCTTAAGATGGCCTTAGTCACAGCAAACACCAGAGACCATCTTGCCTAACATAGGGCCATGTCGGCAATTTATTCTACAGATGTGTTTGCACAAGTGATTAAAGATGTGCACGAGAACAGTCATCACAGCACTGTTTATAATAGCAAAAGGCGGGGCTCCACCACAATGTCCACTGGTATGGGACTGGCGATATAAAGTAATGGGGTACTGCCCTGGCCGGTTTGGCTCAGCGGTTGGAGCATCGGCCTGCGGTCCAGAGAGACCAGGGTTCGGTTCCCGCTGAGGGCATGTACCTCGGTTGCAGTTTGTCCCCGGCCCTGGTTGGTCGTGCGGGTGGCAGCCACTCGATGTGTCCCTTTCACGTCGATGTTTCTCTCTCTCTCTCTCTCTTCCTCTCTCTCCCTCCCACTCTATCTGAACAAAAAATGAAAAAATGTCCTCGGGTGAGGATAAAAAAAATAATAATAAAATAAAAAATAAAGTAATGGGGTACTAGATAGCTATTCTTTTTTGATGAGGTAAATATATAAATGCTGGTGTAAAAATAACTCCTAAATATATTACTAATTTTTAAAAAAAAACCTAGATTCAGAACAGTAGAATGGTATGCATTGAACAATCTCTATTTTATTAAAGGGTTTGTATTTCTTTGTCAGGAGCTGTGAGGGATCTACGTTTTTGTGTGGCCAAATGTTTTCATTTCTCTTGGATAAATGGCTGGGAGTGGAATGGTTAGGTCAGGTGGCAGCTCTGTGTTCAACCTTCTGAGGAACTGCCAGATTGTTTTCCAAAGTGGGTGCATGATTTTGCATCCCCACCAGCAGTGTACGAGGGTCCAAGTCCTCCACCTCCTTGCCAATAATTATTATCATCCCTGACTGTTTTTAAGATTCTGGTCTAGACTTTGGATCTTCCTAAGGCTATTGGATGTGTCTGTTGCAGCAGAAATGGTGGTGTAAGGGTAATGGTGGGTATATTTGTAGGGGTGGGAAGAATCAATATGTTAATATCTCAAAATATGATCCCACTATCCTGTATTAGGCCCCCTTATCTATTTACACAACAAATACAAACTCATCCCCTGTGAATCACTAAGCACTGCTCATTGCCATGGGAAACAGACAGATGAGCTGTGCTCCTGTCCCCCTGCATCCAGGCCCCACATCCGCTGGGGAGGTGAGGCTGACTGCACCCCCTCCTCAGAGACCCAGGGACCCATCTACTCTAGCTGGCGGAAACTCACCATCTGGTCAACAGAGGAGGGGTGACAGAAGTTTTTTCTTCTTTCTTCTTTTTTTTTTTCCTTAACAGATAAAGTAAATGATGAGTCAACCAAAAAGGGGAAGCCTTATAAGATCTTTTTCAAAGATCTCTTTCTTTTCAAAGAAAATGAAATGATGGCAAGAAAAAAGGTAAGATTTTATTAAAATCCCAATCCCAATTAATGTTAGAAATGTCCTCTTATCAGTCACTTTTATGAACTTTGCTGGAGTAAAGCATGGAGTCAAGATGTCAACATACATGCCACACACTGTGCTGGGGGACGATGTGTACACACACACACACACACACACACACGACAGAACAGCATCCAGCCCATGGTAGGGACCTGATGATCATCCCCTACACACCACCATAATCCAATATGACAAGTATGGGTATACCCTTACTTCATTGACTTTATTTATTTTTAATCCTCACCCGAAGACAATTTTTGCATTTATCTTCAGATATAGTGGAAGGGAGAGGGAGAGGAAGAGAGAGAGAGAAACATCAATGTGAGAGAGACACATCAACTGGTTGCCACCCACATGACCCCAACCGGGGCCAGGGACAAACTGCAACCGAGGTAAGTGCCCTTAGCAGGAACCGAACCCAGGACTCTCCGGTCCACGGGCCGACGCTCTAACTGCTGAGCCAAACCGGCCAGGGCTTTACTGACTTTAATGGCCACATTTTTTCACATTTTCTCATTCCTGAAATTGGGATCCTTGTATAGATGGGATGTCATACATGATTAGCAGTGCATAAAATAATACTGCATCTTACAATAAGTGGCATCTTAGAGTTGATGAAATATAGTAATAGAGGCATACAAAGGAAATCTAGAGAAAGTGGTTGTTGGTGAGAAGAGAAGACGGAGAGGTGGGTGATGGTGGTGGTTGTGTGTGTGTGTGTGTGTGTGTGTGTGTGCGCGCGCGCGTACGTACAAAGTCTTCACTGAGGAGATAAACAGGAGCAGAATTGTTAAGAAAGTCAAACTTTGCCAGGCAGATACAAGTAAGAGACTGTATATGTGTGTACTGGGGAGGAGGAAGGAAGAAGAAATAAAAGTGGAGGAGGGGATGTCATTTTGGGATTATTTGGTATGAAGCTACATCAGCAATGAGGCTCACTTTCTAGCCATGCCTTACAGTTGATCTCACTACTTACACTGCAGAGTTCAGATTTCACAAAGTTTGCTTTGCACATTCCTAGAAGTAAAGGCTGATTACAGGATTAAAAAAAAGAATGAGGAAAATATCCAGGAGAATTCAATAACTGATTCATCTGTAGGGTGGTGGTTTTACACATGTGTTCTATAGTTTGATTGAAAGTATCCAAAATTAAACTGAGGAAAGATTCACAAAATCAGGGGGCTGATTTTTATTTTATGTCTACTGGAGAGGTCCATGCCCTCTCAAGATCTCAGTTCCACAAAATCATTCCTTTCAAATCAGCGAATTTCCAAGACCCTGTATTTGGGGCAACATGTGATTGTGACAAGCCAGAGCAACATCTTCCAGTTTCATACTTGTCACATACATGTTTATAATAAGGGCTGAATGTTTTTACATGTGTCTTCAGCTTCATATGAGAAGGAATTGTGAACTAAACACAGTTCTTCAGAGGTAAGAACTTGAGGTTGCTCAATATATTAGTAATGAGAAAAGGACTTGGTGCCAATGATATGCTTCATATATGATCACTATTTTAAGATAATACTGTTTTTGGTATATTAGAAATTCTTTTCAACTTTCCCACTTGGGCAGGAAAAAATGTTGAACCGTGACAGAAAAATGCACCAAAAGTCTACGTTTTCATCTCGAATGAAGAGTCGTTCACACCTGAGCAAGATAGGATTCTCCTCAGACGCAGCTGCCACCTCCTTTGAAAAATTTGGGCTGGATCCCGCTCTTATTCTCAGATTAACAGAAGGTAAGTCTAAATGACTGTTTGTTTAAAAACATTGTTTTGAATATTTACTGTTAATATCAGATTTGGTGGCTTTTCTAGAGGTGAGAAACACAAAGTGTGCTGTCTCATAGTTTTGTGGCAGTTGTAAATGGGGGTTGAGAGTCGGGAGAAAAATCTATTTTAGCTTTCATTTTGTTGTGTATGTGTGTGTGTGTGTTTGTTTTTTTTTGTTTGTTTGTTTTTTTATGTATCACGTTTGTTGATTTGTGAATATTGTACCAACCTTGCATCCCTGAGATAAATCACTTGGTCATGGTGAATAATCTTTTAAATATGTTGCTGGATCCAATTTGCTAATGTTTTGTTGAGGATTTTGGCATCTATGTTCATCAGGGATATTGGCCTGTAATTTTCTTTCTTTGTAGTGTCTTTATCTGGATTTGGAATTAGGATAATGCTGGCTTCTTAAAAAGAGCTTGGAAGTCTTCCTTCTTCTTGAATTTTTTGGAATAGTTTGAGGAAGATAGGTGGTAGTTCTTCTTTGAATGTTTGGTAAAACTCCCCTGTGAAGCCGGCTGGTCCAGGACTTTTGTTTGCTGGGAGTTTTTTGATTACTGCTTCAATTTCATTAGTTGTTATTGGTCTATTCGGGTTTAAATAAGAAAGCATACTTTCCCAAGAAATAGATTGCTGCTCATTTTCATGGCTCTAAGGAAGAAATCACTGCCAAAATCACACAGTATTAAAGGTAATGGCTCTGGCTATTTAAATTCAGTTCTCTAGAACTGCATTTAAGAGAAGTCTTTCTAAAGAGAAGTCTTGATTGTCTGGGCTATGCAACTCATATATCTAGATTCAGGTGTAATCTGTTTTAATGACCTATGGTCGCAACATACTCAAATACTACAAACTATTAATTATTGCTCTATGAAAGAGGGCAGTCTGAGAATCAAAAGGTTGTGGCCATTTCCTACTTATCAGATCAAGAAGTGTCTACTAACGAGATAAAAAGCAGTTTGAAGCTAGCAAGGTTAAAGTGACTAATACTAGAATGATGGAGTGATAAAATCTCTCTCCAAAATGAATCTTACTATTCAGATTTTTAAATTAAAAAGGGGAAGGAAGGAAGGAAGGAAGGAAAGAAGGAAGGACGCAAGGAAGGAAGAAAGGAAGATTGAGTATCCAGCATTTGCTGTGGTAACGTAAACATTTCCCTGGCTCCCAAAGTCAGGGCACTTTCTCAAACTGTGGAAAGAAAAAAAAAATTCAGAGAACAAGAAAACCACTTAGGAAGGAACTTTGGATTCAATAATTTACATAGAAAAGGGAAGCCATTCTTAACTTATTTAGAAGATCTCAGAGGTGCATATTCTGCACTGTTGTATGAAAAAGCATCAAACAATAGGCGACACAGTGATGTCGGTGACTGGACCTCTGATAGGGTAGGTCTAGGTTCCGTCTTCTGTCTCATGTCTTTAGTTCACCTCTGTCGCATGGAGAACCCTGAGTCATCAAGAGCAGTTCAAATGACACATGATATGTTTTAGGAAGAGTTCTGCACAAAGTGGCTGACTTCAAAAATCCTTGCCACTCTGACAGTTATGAGATAACTAGCTAGGAGGTATGACATTGCAGATGACCTATTCGACATCACTGGTGGCTAACAGAGGGATCACTGGTCACTTAAGGGTAAATGAGGTAGGGTAGACTCTTAAACAGGAAATAGTAAAACTGTCTGTTACTATCCAAGACAACCCAGGCTCTGCCAGCGATGGAAATCAGGTTGTCGGTTTCTGCTGATTACGCAGATAAGATATTTGGACATTTTCATTTAAAATAATAAAGTCCCCCTCAGACTCTTTCCAACCAGGAATTGATTTGTATGAAACTTTTATTTCCCAACCTTGCATTTCCTGCCTGAATTCTGATTCAAGACAAGCCTACATGATAGTCAGATGAGCAAGTGATCCCTACTTTGGGAGACTAGGTTACCTTATTTTTGTGTAAGCAACAGTGACAAACTACTAGGTCACCATCAAAGAAATTACAGGGGCAGCTGCCATGGATCGATCGTTAGTCTCCATGACTGAAGTGTCGCCTCCATTCCCGGCAGCGGCAGCTTGACTGGGGTTTTGCTCTCAAAGGGCAACACCTCTGCCTCACATCTGGAGTGACGAGGTGCCCCAGTGTCAAGGACAATTTCTATAACAAAAAGATTTTTTTTTAAGTATTTTAAAAGAAACCGTGTGCCAACTAGGTGCTTATTACCTTCATGTATATTATTTTATTTCACCCTCAACAAAATGCTGTTCAATGTTTTTGCCTTCTCTCTTTATATGATGAAAATGGCTCAGTGAGGTTGAGTGACTTATTCAAAGTCACTAAGTGGACGCAGAATGTAAACCAATGCCCGTCTGACTCCCACCCTCACAGAACCATTCATTAATGATTAGAGTAATAATCATTGTTACTATTGAAAAAAAAATTTTTTTTTTTAGATAGAGTGGGAGGGAGATAGAGGAAGAGAGAGAGAGAGAAATGTCGATGTGAGAGGGACACATCAACTGGTTGCTTCCCGCACGACCCCAACCAGGGCCGGGTCGCAACCGAGGTACGAGGTACGTGCCCTTGACCGGAATCGAACCCGCGACTCATTGGTCCGCTGGCCGACGCTCTAACTGCTGAGCCAAACCGGCCAGGGCTTGCTATTGAAAATGTAAGTGATTATTCATTCCAGTTGTGTTTTGGAACTAATGATAGCTAACAATCATTAAGAAAGTACCATGTGTTCTAGAATATGGTGCCTCATTTCCTTCTGGCAACACCACCACGAGGTAGAGAGGAGCCGTGACCTGCCTGCGTGGGTCATTTATGCCGTGGTCGTACACCACTCCCGAACTTCAGTGGCTTCCAACAACAGAGCTTTATTTCTCATTCACTGTTCAACTCGGGTGCTTGTCACTGAGTCCTATACTGACGGAATAGCCCCTGGCTGGGCTGTTGCTGCAGTTAGGGCAGAGGGAGAAAGAGACCACCGGTGCTGGTTCTTGAAACTTCTGCTCGGGAGCAACATGGGTCACTCTAGTCCCACCCCCTGGGCCAAACCAAGTCAATGGGCAAGGCTGACATCCGTGGAGTGGGGTCAGGGCTGAGGGGATGGAGATAAGCTCACACAGAGGGGCAGCAAATATCCTAGAACAGTAACATAATCTACCGCATCGGTACCCTATCTCACCGAGGCTTGGAGAGGGTGAGTCACCTGCTCTGATCCCACAGCTCGTAGGAGGCGGTGGCAGCGGGCAGCCCCGAGGACGGGGCCCCCTCCTGAAGGACAGGCTCGCTGGTTATTTGGGAAATGCTATCCTTTCTTTCTGTGTGTGTCTACATTTTTATGAAATGATTTTATTTGATATCACATTCTGCTGGTTTTTCCTGAAGCAAACATTATTGAAATGTAGCCTCTATATAATTTTTCCAGAACAAAGAATCCTTGAAAGGGGACTTTGGTATTTTCTGTTGCCAGATGGTAAGCTGGTTGTCATCGTTTCCTTTCCTGCCACAAATTTGGTTTTGATCCCCAAACCCACTTTGCCTGAAGACTTCGGTTTTATGTCTGGATTGGCCAAAAAGTTAAGATTTAGAACAGTTCAGTCGTGTTCAGCGCAGGCTAAGGAGGCACGCGCCCCTCCTTCCCTTGGTAGCTGTGTGATCTTGGTCAAGCATCTTGACAGCTCTGAGCTCCAGGCCCTCACGTACAGGATGGGGATAGTACCTTATTGCGGGTATTGTTAGGATTAAATAAAATGATCATTTAAAGTGTCTAATAAAATTGCAGGAATATTATGGACACAAAAGAAACGGTAGTTACTCTTATTAAATTAGTTTTTAAGTCCAGATACATACCGTGTGCAATAATTGAGTACCATAGCTTTTATTTGCTACATCTTGGAGGGATAATGAACTAAACCTAAGTCAATTTTAATTTTCTTTAAAGGTGCAGACACAAAAAGGACTCTCTATGAATTTATTAATGACCAGAGAGGCAGGTTTCTGCTCGAGGTAGTACAAATAATTTTTCTCCCGTTAGCCAAATAGAAGACTTCTTGCATAGCATTGCCAGTTTTTCACCTTGACATTTTATTTTTCCATTGCATGCCCAGGTCTACTGCCCTTCCTCTCCTCTCCTAAGCCCACTTCAATCAGGCTTTGGTCCTCCTCATTCCATCAAAACCACTTTGCCAAGGTTACCAATGGCCTTCCTACTGCCCAGTTAGCATCGTCACTTCACTGTCTTCCTTTCACTTATCTTTCAGCAGCAGCTGGCCCATTAGATCACTTTCTCTTTCTTGAAACACTTTCTTCAGCTGGTTTCCAGGACCCACTGTCTCCTGGTTCTTCCCCGTCACCGGCTGCTCACTCCTTTACAATTTTCTTTTCTTGTTCCTCTTCTCCTTGATCTGCAAATGTTGGGATGTCCCAGGGCTCACTCCTCACCCCTTGCTCCACCCACCCTCCTCCAGGCCCTTGGCTTTAAATTCCACTTCCATATGAACAGCTTCTAATGTATTTCTCTAGCCTGACCCTTTTCCCTGAACTCCAGACTCACAAATGCAAACTGTAGTTCTTAATACCTCTTAGATGCTCAACGGGCAGCTCAGACTTCACATTTCTGAAATGTGGCCCCTGCTATACCCTTCCCTACCCCTGAAAACCTGCACCTCAATAAACAGCAATTCCATTGTTCCAAGGTGCTTAGGCCAAAAATATTGGAGTTATCCTCAACTCTACCTCCTTACAACCCATATCCAAATATACTTCTAAATATTTTTTTTTCCAAATATATCCATAAGCACACTCCTCAAGACTGCCCCTGCTGTCACTGTAGTCCATGTCAGCAATAGCTCCTGCATGAATTCTTATGACTTCTGAACACTGGTCTCCTGCTTCCACTTTTGCTTTCTACAGTCAGTGTGTTCTCCACACAGCATTAGAAGTCTGTTCTCACCCATGTCCTCCTCTGCAGAAGGCTGTTAGTGACTTATCGGGTGTCCAGCTCTCTCCCTCTATGACCTCGTTCCTACCCCTCTCCCTTTTGCTCCATCTGCTCCAAACACACTGGCCTCCTTGCTGTTCCTGGGACACATCAACCATGCTGTTGCCTCAGGGCCTTTGCACAGAGGCGCTTCCCTTTTGGGAGGAACATTACTTCCTCGGATATCTGCATGATTTGCTCCCTACTTTCTCTCAGTTTCTATTTCATTTTCATTGTATCAGGGAGGCTTTCCTCGACTACACGTAACAGCAACCCCTGCCCTTACCCACTGCCCTTATCCCCACCACCCCTTTAAAAATTTTTTTTTTCCCTTTTCTTTATTGATTTGAGAGGGAGAGAGAAATAGAAACATTGAAGCGAGAAAACATCGATTGGTTGCCTCCTGCATGCCCCCCACTGGGGATCAGGACCATAACCTGGGCATGTGTCTTGACCGGGAATTGAACTGGTGACCTCTTCTTGGTGCATGGGTTGACACTCAACCACTGAGCCACACCAGCCGGGCCCTTATCCCCTTTAATAGACTCCCCCCTCCTAGAATGTATACCCCATAAAAGCACTTTCATTTATTTTGTTAATTTCTCTGTTAACACCCCTTAAAACAGTCCTGGCACACAGTAGTCACTCAATACCTGGTGAATAAAGTAATAAATGAAATGTGTTTTTGTTATAAACTTAGAATATCTAATTATTGATTGTGTTTTTTAAAATCTCATTTACATAGTTTTAGTTAATTTGTATTATAATGTATGTGGCTTTGTTTATTTATAGTTTATTTTCCATGCATGGCATTAAAAACCCAAGTGGATTCTTCTATTCTATACTAAAAAAAAATAGAACTTGCCTGGCTGGTGTGGCTGAGTGTTAGTGCGTCGACCCATGCACCAAGAGGTCACCAGTTTGATTCCCGGTCAGGGCAGATGCCCGGGTTGTGGGCCCGATCCCCAGTGGGGGGCATGCAGGAGGCGGCCAGTGGATGTTCTCTCTCATTGATGTTTCTATCTCTCTCTTCCTCTCCCTTCCTCTCTCTTCAATCAATAAAATAAAATAAAAATAGAACTCGATGTCAGAGTTGGATTTGGAGATGTAAACGGGGCTCTTTGAGGTTGAGCGCCAGCACCCTGGGCTGGGTGGGAGGAATGCCTCGCTGCCCAGGGGCGTTAAACCTGCTTCTCCCTCGTGCTTCCTGTGGGAGGAGGCCTTGAGGCTGCAGACAGCCAGTGTTCCGATGCTCAGACAGTGCTGGGGGCGCACTGTGGGAAATACCAGGTGGACCTGCTCTTCGGAGCAATATGTAGCTATTTTTTATTTGTGGGGCCCAGCCATTTTGGAACAATATTAAGCGTCGTCATAAAAGTAAAGAGAGAAATCAGTCTCCCTTATAATGATCTTCCAAATAAAATTCCTTCATTTAATAAAGGCCATAGCCCCACAATTTAGATATTCCATTTTTTTTCTAATACAAAGGCCCACTTACAATGCAAGTTATTTTCCCCTTTATTGTGAGACTGTTGAAATGTGCTAGAAATGCGGACTAATATTCCTGATTCACTGTTTCCAATATTCCTAGTATGCTCTGTGCACCAAAAGGAACACAATCACCAAGTTTGACAAACACATAGCAACGAAGGAACGGCAACTGCTAAAAGCAGAAACCAAGCTCCAAGAAGACGCAATGGCCTTTGAAGAATTCCTTCGAGAAAATGACCAGAGATCTGTCGAGGCCCTTAAAATGTTCGTGTTTTCACTCTAGCCAAATCGCTTTTTGCCTCCCTCTTCCTTCTTTGCAGTTTCTCAGAACACAGCTCCACACAAAACAAACTAACAATTCTGTTACTTTTCAGTGCAGCTCAAGAAACTATAAACAAACTCCAAATGACAGCCGAGCTCAAGAAAGCAAGCATAGAGGTCCAGTCAGTGAAAAGGTGAGGCCAGACACCATCTTTTTCTTCCCGAGTGTCCGCGCCCCACTCAGTCCTGTTTGTGCCTAGCAAGACCAACGTGGGAATCATCCTTACCGGTTGATGATTTCCTAAGTATGACCACATTTTTGAAATGAGAAATCTGTTGATCGAGGATCGTCTCTGACTGGGTATCAAGACACTACAGTGATCTCTGGCTGAAAGTTTCTCTAACTTGTCAATATAGACGCCAAGAAATTAGTTGAAAAGAAGAAAATCAGTGTTAGGAGTAAACAAATGATTTTCTAAGTGTCCTTTTTCTTTCATTCTAAGGCGCATTTCTTCCCACATTTTAACATCTCTGCAATGGGGATTCACTTTACAATTATCTTACCATTATAATTGGCAGTATTTGATTATATTTATCCTTACACTTAGATGAACCTAGCATTGACATTAAAAACCAGGATCATAATGACCAAAATATAAGAGAAGCAGTTGAGATAAAATTAAGGTACCACCAGACACTCTTATTATTATTATTTTTCAAACCTGGATGTTTTCTTCTGTGGTCAAGTGTATCTCACTTGATCTCATTAAATATCTAAAGATATTTCTGTCATCCTCCTTGGACAGTAATTTCATGATCCAGGAGACTGTAGTGTGTTGGTATCAAAGCACGCTAAAACTTTTTTCCTTTTCTTTTTCTTTTTTTTAAATCCTCACCTGAAGATATTTTTCCATCCGTCTTCAGATAGAGTGGGAGGGAGGGGGGAAGAGAGAGACAGAGAGATATTGATCGGCTGCCTGCCCCACTCCCCCCGCTCTAGGGATAGAGCCCGAACCCCAGGCATGCGCCCTGACAGGGAATTGAACTGGTGACCCTCTGGTGCACGGGACCATGCTCAACCAACTGAGCCACACTGGCCAGGGCTAGCCAGATGACTTTACAAGTTATTTATTTCTTCTTCCAAAAGATAGGAATGATAATACCTATTTTAAAGTGCGGTACTGAGGGTGAAATTATATCTGTAGTGTGTCCTGAATGTTGCCCAGTACATAGTAGGTGCTCATTGAGTTTCTTTTCTTCTCTTCACACAAGTACCATCTTTTGCTACCTTCTAATTTCTCTTTGTCTAACACTTAATGTAATGTTTCCCTTAGAAATAAATAAGTAGTCAAACTATCATCAGTCTACCCTAACTGTGCATATCCTGGGATGTGTTTCATTCAAATAGATTTCCTACAGGTTATTTCTTCTTATCTTATAACTTATTGATGCCCATATTTTTATGGCCATACTTAGAATTTTTGTTAAGTACATAATCCAGAGAATGAATTTTGTAAAACCTTTTTTTTAAAAAAAAAATGAACATGCTTTCAAACAGATGTATCTAATCATATCTTCATTTCCTTTGAATAGTGAAATATCAAAAACAGAATTCCTCCTTAGACAGTACATTAAATATGGAATTTTTCTGCTGAAATTGTCTCCAAAACATTGGCAACTCCAGCAAGCACTGAAAAGGGCGCAAATATCGAAGAGTAAAGAAACTATGGAGGACTCGCTTCCAAAAATATTAACAAGTGAGTCATATATTATTCACTTCAGTTAAGTAAATATCCCTAATTCTAAAATGTTCAGCTTCAATGTGTGTTTGCTATTTGATAGTTAGAATTTCTATTTCAAGCACAACCTGAACAAGGATTCTCACTGTCTCTGTTATTATATTTTGTTAATTTGGAAACTCAGGTTAAATTTCAGATATAAAGCAATAAAAATATATACATGGAGTCATAGAAAATATATTATTTATAGATGATATGATAGCATAACTAGAACCTCCCACCCACAGAAACCTGAAAAACTATTCGAGCAAATGGACACAAAGTCAATTATATTTATTAACCTAACATATTAACCTAAATAAACTAACTTTATTAATTAAAAAACATATAAGGAAATTAAATCCAAGAAAGCAACAATAACCTTAATGGTGTGACCCAGGGATTTGACAAATAGAGAAATATGTCATGTTTTTAGATAGAAAGATTGAGATTGTAAAGCTGCCAATTTTTCTGAAATGAATGTATAAGTTTCATGGAATTATAATAAAAATGTGACCCAAAATTTGTCAGGCACTTGTGTGTTGGGCTGGGAAGAACTTTACACAGTTGTTCTGAGGTTCACCTACAAAAAGGAGATAATGGGGGTGGATGTTACTAATCCTTTAAAATATATGACATATTATAGCAGCATCTCCGGAATTAAAACAGTGTGGAGCTGGTGTTTAGAAATCAGCTCAAAATAGATGTTATTATATGTAAGAATTTAGTAAGTGATCAAAAGGAGTCACAAGGGAAGACTTCTGCTTCCAGTAACTTTGGGGTAACAGGAACCAGACACCGTCCTGCCTAAAAGTCTGAAAAGCATATGAAGCAACCGTTTTCAGACCTTGAACATCAGGAGCGATGCAGAGCAATCCCTCAGCGAGAGGAAACAAAACCCTGGCTGGCCTCCGGGGAGGAAGCAGCTCCGGAAGGGGGAGCCCAGGTGGGCCCCGCAGTCCCCACGAATTGAAGAGACACCGCTGGGGTCCAGGGAGGACACAGCGAGCTCCCGGGGCAGAGCTGGAGGGGAGAGGGGCGCTCAGAGAGCTCTGAAGACCCGCAGTCTTCAGCTGAGAGCTGATTCCGAGACTCGGGTAAGAACACTGACATCACAGACACGGGTCGGCTACAGGTCAGGGCCTTTCCCCGGAGGCCCGGCTGTTAGCGGTTTCCCGCGCCCCGCAGACCGCGCCCCGCAGACCGCGCCCCGCTCGGCTCCCCGCGACCTTCGCTGTGCCAGCGGCGTGAAGCCTGATCAGGGTACATGGACTGTCGAGCGAGCGCAGTGCTGGCACTTGCTCACCAATACACGGTGTTTGACAAGAGAGAGAAACAACTGGAAAGGAAAAGCGAGGAGCATTTGCATCTCGCAGCTTCAGATCCGGTGCCCTGAGACTCGCTGTCCCGCTCCCCAGAAAGCAGCGAGCGGCTCAGCGCAGAGGAGTGAGTGGCTCACACCGGGACAGCAGAGGTGCTGACGGGCTGGCGTGGAAAGCAGAGACCTGGCGCCCTGCACGTCGGTGCTCATCCATTCTGCCCGCTCCGGAGACCAGCCCTTGCCGTGTACAGCATACACTTGCTGGTCACGATGTCCCCATCTTATATTTCTATCCGTGGAAGCGTTTGCAGTAACTCTACTTTCACTCTAAGACGAAGCTCTGGATCTCAGAAGTGGCTTTCCCTCCCTCCTCTTTACCTGCCATCTCTAGGGCTAAGCTCAAGGAGGGCAGTGAGCAAGTCTGAGGACACCACCAGGAGGACATCGTTTTCAGAAGAGCTTCCTCAGGGAAGAAGCAGCAAAGGTAACACGAGATGTGAGGCTTTGCTCACAAAAGTAAAACCAGAGAAGGTGCCCGTGTCCAAGCGGAGACCAAGGGGAGACCAAGGAGCCCTGAGCTAACCTGGGGGTGTGGGGGGGGGGCAGGGAGAGGCCCGCTGTGGCTTCAGGACCAAACGCAGAAAGACTGGGTGGAAGTCCTAAGAGCCTAGTGTGAGGAAGGATGGCCTGGGGAGACCTGGGAGCCACGGGATGAAAAAAATCGAGGCCATTCTTGCCCACTGGTCAGTTTCATATCAGGATGAGGCTTGGGGGACAAGCGCATGGGCGACTTGTAGGTGGCGATGGTAGTTTCCTCCACAAGATGTAATGTTGGAAGCATCCATCCTTTCCCCCCCTTCAATTAAAATCACCTGTGACTAGAAACATAGATGATTAGGTAAAAGTAGAACCATGACTTTTATTTCACAGCATATACCCCTGATTTTTGACATGTATCGTTTTGGACAAATACCCTCCGGCCTCCACCACTGTGCCTTTGATTTTATTCTTATGCTTGGAATCCAATGTCAATAGAATAAAAGAGCTCCATTTTCTATATGATTACAATTCTAATAATTTTTTTAAAGTAATGGGCATATCTATGCAGAACAGTGAATATCTTGCACCAAATAACAAGGATTAATTTCTAATTATGTGCTATTTCTTTTCCCCTCCACCATCACCAATGACATGGACTTCGCCTGGATGTTTTGAACAGGAAAACTACACAAGAAGTCCACTCTCACCCTAGAGAAAGACAAATCGTTCTTGTCAAAGTACAGTACTTACTTGATGAACTCTGTTGGAAACTGAATGTTTTTCAGCAAATGTCTCTCTCAGCCTTTCTTCAATATACACACCACGTAGCCACACCCATTATAACAGATACTGGAGGCAGTGGTTGCCTTTCCTGTGTGCTCCTGCGGTGACAGCTCTCACAGGCTTCCCTGAATTCTTTGAGAAACTGCCTGCCCCCACCCCATCTTGGGTCCTGCCTCTCAGAATCTACTGCCCAACTGTTTATTAAGTTACTCTGCTGGCCTGTGTGTTTGCAATTCACCATGTCATTAAAAACTGACGAAATAGGACCATAAGGCATTTTTGTTGGTTTCAGCCCTGACTGCCCCCAAGGGAGCTTTCAGAAAACACATTGATGCCCAGGTTGGGTACACCAGCCCAAGGGAAGGATCTGGGCCAGCACGACAGAATCATACATGACAAAAGGCAACACAGACACTGTGCTCTAAATTCCAGGGGCACCGTGGCATTTAGCAGTCATTGTTCTGTTTTTAATTAAATGTTTATTTTGAGGTCATTGTAGATTCACATGTAGTTGTAAGAAATAATATGGAGAGATCCCATGTACCCTTTACCCAGATCACCCACTGATAACATCTTGCAAAACCGTAGTGCACTGTCACAACCAGGATATTGGCATCCATACAGTCAAGAGATAAGCAAATACAGAACATGCCCCCAAGGATTCTTCATGTTGCCCCTTAATATCACATCTACTTCCTTCTCTCCACCTCCCCTTAACCTCTGACAACCACTGACCTCTTCTCCATTTCTATGATTTTTCTCATTTTAAGAATGTTATAAAAATGGAATCACACAGTATGTAAGCTTTTGGGATTGGGTGATTTATTAAGCATAATTCTCTGAAGATTGATCCAAGCTGTTAGGCCTATCAATAGTTGGTTCATTTTCATTGCTGAGTTGGATGATAGATGCAAGTTTAGTTTTTAAAGAAACTGTCAAATTGTTTCCCAGAGTGGCTGTACCACTTTACATGCCTCCCCGCCCCGGAATGTACGAGGGGTCCAGTTTCTTTGCATTCTCACCGGTGTTTGGTATTTTCGCCGTTTTCTTATTTTAGCTATTTTTATAGGTGTGCATATCTTATTGTGCTTTTCATTTGTATTTCCCTAGTAGCCAATGGTGTTGGACATCTTTTCATGAGCCTGTTTACATCTTTATAGCCTAAAAAGTGAAATGTCTGTTTATGTCTTTTGCTCATTTTCTAACTGGATTGTTAAACCATTAGGTTTTGAGGATTCTTTATATATTTAGATACTAATACATTGTAACTTTGTGGTTTGCAAATATTTTCTCTCAGTCTGAGACTGTCCTTTCATTCTCTTAAGAGGGTCTTTTGTAGAGCAAAACTTATAAATTTGGATAAAGTATAATTTATCAGTTTTTTTCTTTTATAAATCATGTTTTATATGTCAAGTCTAAAACTCTTTGCCTAGCCCTAGATCCCAAAGATATTTTTCATCTAAAAGTTTTATAGTTTTATACCTAAGTCTGTGATCCATTTTGGGTTACTTTTGTATAAGGTGTGAGGTTTAGATTGAGTTGGGGTTTTTTGTTTTGTTTCTGTTGCCTATGGATGTCAATTGCTCCAGCACCTTTGTTGAAATGGCTTCTCCACTGGATTGCTTGTGCACCTGTGTAAAAAATTAGTTGTGAATATTTGTTCAGGTCTGTTTCTGGATTCTCTCTTCTGTTCCATTGACCTCCACTGATACGTCCTGGTCTCGACTACTATAGCTATTATTCTTGAAATTAGGTAGCCCGATTCTTCTTACTTTATTCCTCTTTTTCAAAATTATGTTAACTATTTTAGTTCCTTTGTCTTTTCATGTATATTTTAGCATAATCTTGTCTATACTTACATACACAAAAATCTTGCTGGAATTATGATAGGAATCGTGTTGAATCTTGTTATGGGTTGAATTCTTTCTCCCAAAAAGATATATTAAAGTCTTAACCCATGGTATCTATGAATGTGACCTTATTTGGAAATAGGATCTTTATAAACATAGTCAAGTGAAGATGAGGTCATCAAGGTGGGCCTTTAGTGCAATAGGACTGGTATTCTTATAAGAGGAGAAGAGACACAGAGATACAGGAAGAACATCATGTGAAAACAGAAGCAAAGATTGGAGTGATGCATCTACAAACCAAGGAATGCCAAGGATTGCTGGCAACACAAGAAACTAAGAGAAAGGCATGGAACAGGTTCTTCACAGAGCTTTCAGAGACAGCATGCCTTGCTGACACCTTGACTTTGGACTTCTAGCCTCCAGAACTATGAAAGAATACATTTCTGTTGTTTTAAGACACCTCATTTGTGGCAGTTTGTTACAGTAGCCCTAGGCAACTAATACAAACCTCTAACTCAATTTGGGGAGAATTGACATCTTTACAATGTTACCTTCTTCAGTCCATGGACAGACTGAATGTCTCTCCATTTACTTAGATCTTTTTGATTCTTTCATCAGCCTTGCATAGTTTTCAGCATATATGTCTTGTACGTATCTTGTTAGATTTACACCTAAATATTTCTTCTTTTTTCTTTTGAGCAATTGTAAATGGTATTGTATTTTTAATTTCAGTGTCTTTGTGTTCATTGATAGTATATAGAAATACAATTGATTGTTGAGCTTTTATCTTCTATACTCTGACCTTGCTGAACTCAATTGTTAGGTCCAGAAATTTTGTTTTTGTTCTTTTGAGGTTTTTTTTTAGTTTTTTTTTTAGATTCCTTTGGATTTTCTATATAGATCATCATGTTGTCTGAAAATATCTGTATGCCTTTTATTTCTTTTTCTTGCCTTATTGCAGTGGGTATAACTTCTCATGTTGAATAAGAGTAGTGGGAGCAAACATCCTTGTGTTGTTCCCAGTCTTCAGATGATGCAGGTTTCCACCAGTAAGTGAAATGTTAGCTGTAGGGTTTCTGTAGATTTCGATTATCAAGTTGAAGAAGGCCTTTCTATACTGATTTTTCTGAGTGTTGAATTTTGCCAAATGCCTTTTCTGCATCTATCGATGCACATGGTAAGTAATATGCAAACACCACATTCACTCCTTCACAAAGCTCATCACTTCCATAGTCCCTTTCATTCACTCAACAAATATTTATTGAGAACAGAGGGGTGGGCAGTAGTATCATGTGCTTTCTCAGGTGATGTTTCCCAAATATCCATGTCCTCCTAAGGCTCATTCTTGGTTTTGCCACACCTTACTTCCCATTGCGTAACGGGCAGCTCCAGGTAGGTGTTTTGTGCCCTCGAAGTCAACATGAACAAAGCAAATATTAATCTTGTTATCCCATTCTGAGACTGCTTTCCTTCCTGGTAGTGCTCCTTCCATTACTCCAGGCTCAGTAGCTCTTTCTAGTCTTGGGTTCCATGATTTCATTCTTTCACGGGTCTCTCATTGTCCTCCCTTCCCCAACACTCATTTACTCACTTTTCCCATCACCACTACCCTCTACGTGAAAGTTCCTACTTCTTCAATATTTCAATCATTCTCAATACCTCCTTCTTAGAGAATTTTTTTCAGAGCCACTTTGCAAGCCACGTAATTATTCTTTAAGGGCGTATCTTAGCACCTTCCCTCAGTCAACATTTCCTCATTGGAAGATATTTTTTAAAATAAAATAAAAAACAAATATTGTGTCACTCGGGGACAAGCTTTGTTTTGAGCGCTAAGGCACATTGAGTGTTTTTTTTTGTTTGTTTGTTTTTAACTGTGTTAAAATGGACAAAATGGATGTGGCAATGTAGGTTGTCATGTGTTTCTTTAAAAAAAAATTACCTTACTCTACAGCTGCACCTCAAATAATTGGTCCTGTCTGGTGCAGCCCTTCCCTGTGGTCTCATTGTGTGCGTCTGTCACCCTTGTCTGGGTGAGTCTAATTTTCTTTTACATACTCATGGAATCCATTGATTCCTGAGATAAACAGTTTCCTGAAAGGCTAAACAGGCTATTGGAAAACAAAACAAAACGATGTGACATTTAGCTTCCAGAGAAAACTCAGAAGTGAAAGCAAATCTGTTGACAGAAAATGACTCAGAAATCAGGCATTTTCTTTTTCCTTTTTCTTTTATTGCAGATCGGAAAGTATAAGTTCAAATGACAGTTCGGAATTCTTGTTAGACGATGAAATGGTCTATGATCTGGTAATGAGATTATATTTCTTGATTTAAATATTGTTTGGTAACATACCCTGTTTCTTCTTTTGAAATTAAAATTTCCTATTCCAAATATTTCATAACTTTCCAGAAGAAAATATGATTTTGATACTGTTCCTCAATTGTATATATAGTTCATCTTTGTCATGAGATAGTTTATGAAAAATAAGTGTCTACAAGTAGGCAATGCTTTAGGAGATATATTATCTGCAGTCTCCCTGTAAAAAATAGCCACTTCCTGGCTGCTTATCATTTTACTGGGGCTTGAGATATATTGAGTAGCTGAACTATAAGACTAATTGACCTTCAAGAAAACAGCCCTTCATGGGTACAAGATTGACTTTGAGCTAACCTCACCCTAAATACAACAACAGGAACTGAAAAGAAACAAAAAACACTTTAAAATACTTACCCACATCATCTTTTTTTTTTATTGTGGTAAAGAAAGAATAGCATAAAATTTACCATCTTAACCATTTTTAAGTGTATGGTAGTGTTAATATATGCACATTGTTGTGCAATAGATCCTATGATTTTTCATCTTGTAAACCTGAAACTCTACCCCCACTGAACAGCTCCCCTAATCCCCTCCCTCTAGCCCCTGGCAAACACTGTTCCGGTATCTGAGTTTGATGATTCCTTTAGATACCTCACAAAAGTGGAATCATGCAGTGTTTGTCTTTTTGTGACTGGCTTCACTTAGCACATCTTCCAGGTCCGTCCACGCTGCAGCATGTGACAGGATTTTTAAGGTTACTATTCCATGGTATGGATACACCACATTTGCTTTATCCATTCATCCACTGATAGACATTTAGGTTGTTTCCACCCCTTGGCTATCGGAAATAAGATGAATATGGGTGTGTAAGTACCCAAGTCATCTTTTAAAAAATTAAATTTACTTTAAATAATACATACTTACTTCTCAGATTTTCGAAAATATAAAATAATTAAAATGTGGGGAGAAAATGACCTTCACTTAGCCCTCTGTCTTTATCTTTCTTCTACTTCTGCTCCCTCGCCTTTCCCGAGACCCCTTTCCCTTTGTCCTGCCCTGGGCTCTTCTGCTCCGTCCTTAGGTCTTTCTCTTTCCTCACCCTCTTCTTCCATTTCCCCAATACCTTTCGTCTCCCCCAGCACCTCAGGTTGCTCTGCCTGCGTGCCAGGTCTCTCGTGCACACGGGCTTCTTTACCACTCTCTCCACGTCTCCCTCCTACTCAGAGTGGTATTCCAGAATGCGTTTTTCTAGGTAAGCCACGTGTACACAGGCAGCATATTTTTAAGTGAATTATATTCTTCATTACCAACGGATTAGGAACCAGAGCTTTACTTCAAAGAACCAGAAGAGTTACTTCAAGTCCTCACAGAGCTGGAAGAGCAGAATCTGACCTTGGTGCAATATTCCCAAGATGTAGATGAAAACCTTGAAGATGTGAATAAAAGAGAAAAACTTATACAGGATAAAATGTAAGTCACTGCAAACAAGTGGATCTATTCTGTGATTTCTAACCAGAGACAGAGTCCAGCTTATTCACGTGTGGTCCTTCCTCGTGGTCTCTCTGGACTTAGGCTGAAATTTTTATTAACGACCGTTTACATTGTGGAGCGTACAGAGTTGAAGTTGTATTTACACAGAATAGGCTGGCTTTCGTTTGATTTTAGTTCCTACTTCCTTTCACTTGTCAAATATTTTCCTAGCTAGCAATAATAAAGGATTAAAAAGAATGGAAGGGTCACCTACTGCCTTGATTTTTGTTCACGACCATTTTCACCCTATCATCTGGCTGATCAAACCATGTTTGGAAGATGGTGCTAACAATGCATTGTCCTTGGCTGTGACTTTTCTCAGCAAAACAGCTTTTTTGGTGACTTAAATATTGTATCATGTTGTAATGTACACATCAATATAGGACAAAAGGTATGATAAAGGTATTTCTGTCAGGGGAAGGAGGTGGATTTGATGACTCACGACGTTCCTTCCTATTATAAAATTTTATATTATTGCAATTTTTGGTTCGCATCACAGAGAACAGATCTTTATGTCTACCTATTATAAAAGTGTGTAGAAGCTTTTTCAGAACAGTTGTCTGGGCCAGAAGATAGAAATCTTTTTAAACAGTAGGTCAAACTATATTGAACTTTGGAACGAAGTAACTTGTTTAGAAGTTATAAACCTAAAAATCATGATTGCACAGCCACCCGTTACCACTAATGTGTCCTTTTAATTTGTGTGTCCTCTCCCAATCCTCACAGCTATGGTGTCCCGACCCCTGACAATGTGATTTTGGGGGACGGGGGGGGGCAGGAAAAGGGGGTCTATGTCAGAATCCATCTCTAGATCGCTATCAGAATCTCTAGGTGAGGGAGCCAGGAGTCTCTATTTTTAACCCTGGGCCCCTCAAATATTCTGATTACCAGCCAGGTTTGAGAACACAGACATAACGTCTCACCACGACTTGCGCTCCTGACACCCTGGCTTTGCTGCTCTCTATTAGGGAGACGAGGGGAATCACGAGAGTATAGAGGGGAAGAAAATGCTTCCTGATGGGAGTTAAAAACAGCCTCTGTGCATTTTTCTCATTTTAACCTGAAAACTTGCATGTACATGGGCAACGTCTTAAAATAGAAACTCAGGTTTGGCCTTCTAGACACAGGGTGCAAACACGCGATCTGGAAAGAGTGTGGAAACTCCTGGCCGGTGGTTTATTTCACCAAACCACACATCACAGACAAGGGTCTCTTTCTTCTTTTGCCATAGAAATAGCAACATAGAGTTTCTTTTGGAGCACAAGGAAATGCTTAAGGCTAACTGTGTGAGAGAAGAGGAGAAAGCAGCAGAACTGGAATTAAGGTCCAGGTTATTCAGTTTTGGACAATTTAATTCAGATGCCCAGGTAAGCATTCTTTGCTCATGGTTTTATTTTTATTTTGGCTCATGATAATAATTTGCATTCCCTGTGTACTAAGCATTGGAATGAGAGGATGAAAAGTAAACCACAGCCCCAGCTTGATGACACAGGCAGAAAACCAGCTTGGAAGGATCTTGTCAGTACGCAGCAGTCTATTGGCATAGCAGATGGAAAGCATTCAAACTGGCACTGGGGTTCTCTCTTAAACTGTCGCTCTAATTATTACTGACTATGATGTTGAGATTTCCCCCCTATAAAGTCAGAGTGTATACATATGAAGTAGCTCACTGCCTGTGATCATTTTGGTAGTAATTTAAGGAGCAAACAGAGGAAGCACTGAATCAACACTGGACTATCTGAGCAACACTGAGCTCGTGATAGATTCTGGCCTCTTGGGGTCTGTGTAGACAGTCATTACCTGAGCACCTGGAGCACCTGTAACACACGCTGTTGTGCTCATTTATTTACATGTTAGTCTCTCCCAGCTGGATGCAAACCCCTCAAGGGCAGGGATTTCTTATGTTTCTTGGCTAAGTTTAGTGTCCCTAAAGGAGGTACTCAATCAATGTTTGTTGAATGAATGATTAGGTTAGTTTCTAGACCCACAACTCTACCTAACATTGGTTTTCTTGTAAAAATCTCAAATGAAATAAAAATCCGTGCTACTCTATGAGGTTACTATCACATTTGTGGTCATGGATTTGGTTTTCAAGCAGAAGTACATTTTGGGGGGACTGTATCAGCAGATGATTGCCCTTCCCTACCCATTGGTAGGCTGGGTTACAAAAAGCACCCCTCCCCCACACACTTCCTAGGGCGGTATGGCACCCTGAGTTAGGAGGGGACAGGGTTGCCCACCGCTACAGCAGGAAGTGTGATGACAGCTACCTTTCAATACTGGGTTTTTAAACCACTTTTCATTGTGGTGAAAATGTACCATTTATCTATTTTAAGTGTACAGTTCGGTGGCATTCAGTATATTCATAATATTGTGTAACCATCACCACTGTCTATTTACAGAATTTTTCATCATCCCAAATAGAAACTCTGTATCCACTAAACAACATTCCCCCATTCTCCTATCTTCCCAGCCTCTGGTTAAGTCTCTATTATATTCTACTTTCTTTCTCTATACATTTGCCTATTTTAGGTGCCTCATATAAATGAAATCATAGTTGTCCTTTTGTGTCTGGCTTATTTCACTTAGCGTGTTTTCACTGTTCAACCATGTTGTAGCATGCAGCAGAATTCCCCTGATAGCAGAAAAATATTCTACTGTATTTATTCATCACATTTTATTTACCAATAGAATATTCACCTGTTGATGGACACTTGGGTCGTTTCCACCCTTCAATTCTGTTTAAATAATTCTGAAGCTGATTGACACGAAAAATGTCAAATAAATGTGATATTTTCCCCTCCCTCCCACCAAGCTCCTTTCATCAAAGTTTAGGGCAGCTATAAAAGAAAAAGTAATTGCCCTGGCTGGTGTGGCTCAGTTGGTTGAGCATCATCCCATGCACTGAAGGGTCACCAGTTCCATTCCCAGTCAGGGCATGTGCCCAGGTTTTGGGTTCCATCCCTAGTCAGGGTGCATATGGGAGGCAGCTAATATTTCTCTTTCTCTCTCCCTAAATATAAACAAAAACATATTTTTTAAAAGTAGCATTTTCAATACTCTTTATTAAAAAAATTTTTTTCTTAATTGATTTTAGAGAGAGAGGAAGGAAGAAGGAGAGATAGAAACATTGATGAGAGAGAACATCAATTGGCCACCTCCTGTACACCCTCCACTGGGGATCTGGCCCACAACCTGGGCATGTGCCCTGACTGGAATTGAACCGGCGACCTCTTGGTGCATGGGTCGACACTCAACCAGTGAGCCACACTGGTTGGGCACATTTTCAATACTCTTAAACTTTGAGACAACCTTCTCTAAACAGAGAAGATACAATTTATCTGCAAATAACTTAAAAGACTGAGGTTTTGGTCACAGGTGTAGTTTTGGCATTCATGTATTATCCACTCTCGGAAAAAGTACACTCTCCTAGAGATGTAAAATACTGGGGTGGAAAGGGGGAGGAGAGCAAAAAGATCGGTAGGGGAAAAGTAGTATTTTCTTGCTTGCCCACTCCCATTCTTTCAGATCTCATAGGTGCAAAACTTGATCCTTTATGAATAAATATAGTTGCACCTAATTTTGACATTCACAAAATTATCATTAACTTTGGAGCTATGGAAACTATAAAATCAACTTTATTCTTTCAAAACTTCCACACTCCTAACTGTACTTAATCCCCTAAAAACACTTTTCATTGATTCAATATATTGCTTTTATAGTAAAATTCTAAATTCAGGTAAATATAATATTGGAAAGTGCACAAATCCTAAGTGTATCTCTCAAAGAATTTCCTCAAAGTAAACACACCCCTGTACCACTCCCTAGACCAGGAAGAGACCATTATCAGCACCCCCAGAAGCCTCTTACCATCCTTTGAAGGTGACCACTATCCTCACTTCTCCCACCATCAATTACATTTTGTGCTTTTGAACTTGATAGAAAATGGAATTGTGTAATATGTCTGGCTTATCTGGCTTCTTTCTCTCAGCATTGTTTGAGATTCATCCATGCTTGTGTAGCAGTTGTTTGTTCGTTTTCACTGGACATGAAATGGAATGTAAGCTATTCCATTGTTCGGTTTGCAGAATGTATTTCCCTCTGATTTAATTTTCCTTTCAACAGGGAGCTGACCCAGTTGAATTGGGAGAGTTGTTTACATTAAGCACACAGTAGAATGCGGCACAGATCAGAATTACAGAATCCTTGAGTTGGAAAGGAACTTTAAATGACATCTAGACATCTCCACATTCCTATCAAAATTTGATAACAGTTCAATTATTCCTTCTAAACACAGCTCTGGTCAGATTACTTTACATTCTGTTGGAAGGCATCCAAAGTTCTTATTCTGGAATTTAGTCTTCCACAATCCAGCCCCACCGACCCTCACCAAGCAGGTATTGTATTCCTCCCCTCCTCCGACATGCTCTGGGCTGGGCCTGCCACCTGGTGGCAGCTCCAGGGATTGGATGGACACTTGGCGCCTCATCTGTAGGCCTGTGTCTTGAACTCCCTTTTTCTTTGCCCTTCTGCTAGGGTGAGCCAGGCCCTCAATCTCTTTTTCATGAGTATTTTCTTTAACCTCATTCCCTAATCCTATTTCTCACACTGTTCTTAAGAAATCATCTCTCCTTGTCTTTTCCTCTCCTGTTTGACAGGAGGAATTTTAAAAAAGAAAAAACGACATCCTGAAAGGCTACTGCCTATCCATCTCTAAAATGCCTGTGTTCAAGAGGGCTCCTTCAGAAATTTCCGTCAACTAACCATTCTCATACTAAAGCTGATTTTTCTCAGAACTAGTGTTCAATGAATTTTTTTAAATGACTCACATCGTAGCAATATTGCTTTTTCACATCCAATGTACAATTCAGTCCTTTGATGGGTTACTTTTCCTTTTATATTTTTCTGTATTTCTAACGTTTTCTAAAGGGAGATGTTGTGACTATAAGTGGGAAATACAAAAGATGTTATTTAGAAAAGGAGAGGGAAAAAAGAAGCTTTGTGGCACAGAGTAAGTTTGCTTTTTTCTTTTACTTTATCCTTTTGTGATTTCGTACTTCCCCAAATTTCTTTAAAAAGCATTATTTTTAATATAGATAGGAAATACTATAAATGTCATTTTAGAGGGAAAAATGGGGGCATTATGATAAATAGGACCATCAGAAAGGTGGTTAAAGTAGGAGGTGGGACAGGCAAGCTGTTGGACATAAACTCCTGGTAACGGATCCTGACTTGTTATTGTTGGTGGCTCTGTAAGGAGTTCCATGACTCCAGGAACCACGTCTGTCTTGAGTGTTATTTGACCTCCTTGGTTTCATGGTGATTCTCATCTTCCTGAGCAGAAGCAGGCAATGGGGCAGACTGATACCTGGAGAAAGACTAACTTTGCCCTGCAGTTTACTGAGGTCCTCTTAACTGCAAATTCCGAGTGCACAGTGGAGACAGAGGATGAGAGTTTTCTTTTGATCCTGAAACACATTACCTACCAGCTCAAGCATCTCTACCACCTGTTAAAACAGAAGAGTGGCCAGGTAGAGGGATCAGCAAGGTTTGGCTTCCCAATGGAGAGAGTGAAATTTAAACTTCTCAAAAGGCTTTTGAAGGTCAGCCTGGGAATCTGTTTGCTTGTAGCTGTTCTTTTCCTCTGAGAGAATGCATTCATTTATTCAGCAAACATTTATTAAGTGCATAGCTGTGTACAAGGCACTGTTTTAGTTATATGTCAACCTAAGAAATAGCTCCTGCCCTTCAGGTGCTTACAGTCTAGAAAGGGAGATAAAGCATGCATGCAAAAACTATCCTACAGGATAGTTACAGTTTTAGCAATCCGACTAATAAGTGCAGAAAAAGGGACCTCACATGCTGTGCTGCAAGGAGTTGCACTGGAGTGGCAACAAAGGATCTGAAATGTATATGTCACCTTTACTTGAATGCCCAGGGAATCAGATACACAGGAAACATTCAAGCAAAAAGAGTACAAGTACTTTTATACCTAGAATAAAATATTTTCAAAGAAAATAATCCATGTTATTATAGCAGTGATCTGACTATAAATTGTTATAAATATCACTGTTGCATTTTCTCACTCTTCTATGTCACATTAAAGGTCTTCTTTTAAACAAGGAAACATTTGGTAGCACATAAAAGCTTTTCCATCATACTACACTAAAATAGAACTTTACATTTATCGAACAAGCAAATAGTGATGAGATGTTTTCTGCTCTCCTTTTCTTCTCAATCTCAGGAAAAACTGATAGACTCTCTTAGCAAAAAAATTAATCAAGTATACAAAGTCTGCATTGGAGATGATGAGGTTGGCAGCCTCAACCCGGTCCAAAAGCTAGTAAAAGTAGAGTCTCGCCTGGTGGAACTGAGTGATCTCATTGAAGCCATTCCCAAAGAAAATGTGGAGGCTATTGAGAGGATGAAACAGAAAGAACGACGGCAAAAGTAAATGTCTTATATAAGTGTAGTGACTTAATGAGTAGCTGTTTTTGCTTAGATTCTACATTTAGCCGGTTTCTATTATATGGCAAGGATGGCCCAGAGAGACACAGTGGGAGGAACCAAACCCAGCCCTGCCTTCCTCATAGAGCTGTTACTTAGTGGGGAGACACCTTCATCAAATATTCTTATGTCTATTACCAATGGAACATGAGCACTGTGAAGGAAAGGAACCAAGTGACCAAAAAGTTCACCAGATGCAACTGACCTAGTTTGGGATGGACAAGGGGTCCATTTAGCCTGGAAAAGTGAATTTTCAGAGTGAATGTTCACTACTTACAGGAATACTTTGAGCTATCATATGAAAGGAGAACGGCACTTGTGGTGAAAATCCCAAGGCGCACATTAGAAGGCCTTCATTGGAAAACTGTAGGGAGACTCAATTTATGAAAGAATTGTTTGAAAGATTAATTCAGTGAGGGTTTTCCTCTGTGCACAACTGCCGCACTCCTATACATAGCATTCACACATCAATTCATCCATTCCTCAAGGCAATCTCATGAGGATAATCATCCCTGGAACATGCCCCACCCCCACAATCCCACATCCTTACCTAGCTCGGATGCACCAATGTACAAATAATTTCCGTATCGAGTTATGTACTTACTACCTTTGAGGCAATGATTGTTATAAATATATGCTCCCTAGTATAAGGTGGCACATAGAGAATGCTCATAGGTGGAATAATGTTCATGTTATAGCAAAAAACCATGTTGGGAGGCAGACTAGTACTATGGCTAGGAGTATGGGCATGAGAGCTGGCCTGCCTGGGTTCAATCCAGGTTCCACCATTTACAACTTTTGTGACCTTAGGCAAGCCAAATGACCCTTAAATCTCAGTTTATCTGTAAAATGGCAGTAATGACTTGTATGGTTGTTGTGAGGATTAAATTAAATGATCTATATAAAAACAATAAAGCATGTTTGGCACATAGTAAGTACTCAACTATCAGCCAATATTAGATATTTTGTTATTGTGTACTATATTACTAGTGTATGGGGGATGTTGCTTCCCCCATGTAAAAATGAAGTCTAGAATATACTGAGGTGATCCTGATGGATTTTATCAGATATAAAGCAAATTTTTAAAAATTTTAAGTGAAAGATGACTCCTTCTATAACATGATCTGTAATTAATTACAATAACACTTGTATCTTTTTTACAGTGGGAAATAGTCATCCAAGGGTAAATACAACTTACTGTTAGTAGTGATACATGAATCTAATTCTAATTGTTTATTGTTCTTTTTTTTATTAATTTGTTTTTGTTACAGATGTTTCTCCTTTTCCCCCCATTGACACCCTCCTCCCCATCCTCCCCGCCCCATCCCCAGCTTTGTTGTCTATGTCCATTGGTAATGCATACATGCATATAAGTTCTGTGGTTTCTCTCTCCCCCCGAACCCCCCCTCCTCTGAGGCTTGTCAGTCTGTACCTCACCTCTATGTCTCTTGGTCAATTTTGTTCATCAGTTTGTTTAGCTCATTATATTCCACAAATAAGTGAGATCATATGATATTTGTCTTTCTCTGTTTGGCTTGTTTCGCTTAGCATAATACTCTCCAGGTCCTTCCATGCCATCTCAAAGGATAAGAGATCTTTCTTTCTTACAGCTGCATAGTATTCCACTGTGTACATGTACCACAGCTTTTTTATCCACTCATCTACTGATGGACACTTGGGTTGTTTCCAGATCGTAGCTATTGTAAATAATGCTGCTATGAACATAGGGGTACATATATTCTTTCTGATTGGTGTTTCAGGTTTCTTAGGGTATATTCCTAGAAGTGGGATCACTGCATCAAATGGCAGTTCAATTTTTAACTTTTTGAGGTAACACCATAGTGTTTTCCACAGTGGCTGCACCAGTCTGCATTCCCACCAGCAGTGTACTAGAGTCCCCTTTTCTCCACACCCTCACCAACACTTGTTGATTTGCTGATGGCGGCCATTCTGACAGGTGTGAGGTGATACCTCATAGTTGTTTTAATTTGCATCTCTCTGATGATTAGTGACGCTGAGCATTTTTTCATATGTCTCTTGGCCATTTGTATGTCCTGTTTGGAGAGGTGTCTATTTAGGTCCTCTGCCCATTTTTTAATTGGGTTGTCTTCCTTTTGTTGAGTTGTATGAGCACTCCATATATTTTGGAAATTAACCCCTTATCTGATGCATCATTGGCAATTATGGTCTCCCATATAGTGGGATCCCTTTCCGTTTTGATGGTTGTTTCTTTTGCTGTGCAGAAGCTTTTGAGTTTCATATAGTCCCATGTGTTCATTTTTTCCTTTGTTTCTCTTGCCTTAGGTATTGTATCAGTGAAAATTCTGCTGAGTATGGTCTGAAATTTTGTTGCCTGCATTTTCTTCTGGAATTTTTATAGATTCACGAGTTACATTTAAGTCTTTTATCTATTTTGAGTTTATGCTCATGTACGGTGTAAGTTGGTGGTCTAGCTTCATTTTTTTGCAAGTAGTTGTCCAATTTTCCCAACACCATTTATTGAAGAGACTGTCTTGACTCCACTGTATGCTCTTGCCACCTTTGTCAAATATTGAGCATATTGTCTTGGGTCAATTTCTGGGTTCTCTATTCTGTTCCATTGATCTATCTGCCTGTTCTTGTGCCAGTACCAGGCTGTTTTGATTACAGTGGCTTTGTAGTATAACCTGATATCTGGTAATGTGATCCCTCCTACTTTGTTCTTCTGTTTGTTATTAAGAGAATTTTAGTTGATTTTTCCCATGGTTTGGAGGCACCTAACATAGTACTTAAATCTTGCATAAAAATATTCAGTAAATGTAACATTTAAAATTACATGTCCATAAAATAGCTATCACTTGTAGAGTGCCTATTCTGCACTGGGCATTGGAGTAGAGATTGCCTAGGTCATCTCATTTAAGTTTATCCTCACAACCCTAAAGAAAACAAGACAAATCGCATTTGTTGGTCTTAATTTGAGAATACCATTCAAAAAGATCACTTGAAAATACACATTTGTGATAATTCACTGAACCCCACACTTGTGATCTGTGTACTGTCCTGTATGCTATATTTCAATAAAAAGGTTTAAGGGACCGGGGGCAGATAACTTGAAGTGGCCACTGTACAGATTATCTGTGAAGGGATGAAATGTGAGTGATGAGAAGGCTTTGCTGAGGTGCTTGTTTAAACCAAGATGGGGTCGATTTTTACTTCTTCCAAAATGGTGGCATGCAATTTCTTCTCATTTCAACACAAACAGGATGTGTTGTTAAGATTTCACCTGAATATTCAAAAGCCAGTTATGGGTGAAGATGAATTACTATTTTCATTTAACCTTAATGGAAATCTTATAAAACTTAGAGAGTTCATTTACTTTCTGTGATTTATAGTTACTACAACATTTTGCCCTCTTGACAGGCTCCGTGAGGAGAAAATTAAGGAAAAACAAAGACACCAGGAAGAAAGGCTAAAAGCTGCTCTGGAAAGAGCAGTAGCACAACCAAAGAAAAAGGTTTGTGTTTTTGTTATTAACAGGTCCAGCTACATCAACGTGGGAGTGCTTCTGTGGTATAAAAACAAAATACCGAATTCTAATTTATGCAGGTTAAACTTCAGTAAAATCTTTCTTGCTCACAGTTTCAATTGGCTCTCTCTGGTTCCTTGTTACTTTTAGAATTCAAATTACTGGGTAACAGTTCTCCATTAAGCCTACTTTTTAGTAAAAGAAACTTGCCCCTTTGTCTTTTTCTTTAGCTCCAGCTTCATCAAATCAATTATTTTAAAAACTAATTTTTTGAATAGGTAGTACAAGCATATAGTTCAAAGTTCAAAAGATAAGAAAGAGTATTCGGTGAAAATTGTCATGCTCAGTTCGCCTCCCTGGAGACTACTACTAACAGTTCCATCTGCGGAATATCCTATTTATTTGTGTATATTCTTCTTGTTATAAATGGTAGCTGTGAACCTTGCTTCTTTCTCTTAACAATGGAGATAGTGAACCCAAAGAATTACACATAATTCGAAGGGACTTCTAACCTGCACATAGTAAAAATGAGAGTAGTAGTTGAAGTTAAAATGATATACCCAGTGCCACTTCAGATTTAGAAAACAAATCGGGACCAGAAGCCAAGGTTCTTTGTATTGCAAGATCACTTGTAATGAGAAGTGTGGGATTGCGCAGTCACTGAGAGCTCATGGTCCACACCTCCACACTGGGTGTGGGGGCCTTTGTTTCCATATGCTACTCTCCCTCCTCTAGGTTAGGATCTGAAATATACTGTAGGAACCCAGTTTCATGGCTATCTACAAAGCTAATGTGGACATTGATTCTTAACATAGTAATAGCTAACCCATAGTGAATGCTTATTTTGCACCTCACAAGCAGCCTTTTGAGGTAAGGACTTGAAAAAGTCCCCAAGTATGGTAATTGTAAATATGTATGTCAAAAGGTAATGACTACCTTAAATTATTTAAGTAAGCATTTAATCTTAAAGAGAGTTTGTACTTCTCTAGTTCAACTCTTTCTATGAACACCTGACTTGTCCTCTTCCTTTCAAGGGAGAATTAGCCATTCATCACTTTCCCATGTGAATATACTCTTCACTAAACCCACAAAATTGAAATGACTATTTAAAAATATATCTTTCTCTCTAGCCAGTCGATGTCTGTCTCTCTCTCCCTCCCTCCCACTCTATCTGAAGATAAATGGAAAAATATCCTCGGGTGAGGATAAAAAAAAAAAAAATGAACAGGATTTTTAAAAATGTCAGTCAAGACTCCCAGTCAGGATGGTGGCGTAGGTAAACGTGGTATCATGTCCTCCCACAACCACATCAAACCTACAACTAAACTACAGAACCACCATCATTCAAAACCGCCTGAAATCAAGCTGAATGGAAGTCCTACAACTACGAAATTAAAGAAGCCGCGTTGAGACTGGTAGGAGGGGCGGAGGCGCGACGGGCTGGTCCCACACTCGCGTGTGGCGGATAAAAATTAGGAGAATACCTCGGCTGGGAAGGTCCTCCCTGAGGACTGAGGGGTTACCATCCCACACCAGGCACCCAGCTCAGGGTTCCAGTGCCAGGAAGAGAAGTCCCCATCACTTCTGGCTGGAAAAACCAGCCGGAACTGAGGCTGAGGCGGCTGGAGCCCCCGGCAGCTCCTCTTAAAGGGCCCGCACACGGACTTACTTGGACTCGCACCCTCCAGGCTCCAGCGTGGGGGAGGCAGCTTGAAAGGCACCAGAGTCATATGGGGAAGAACTGAGCTGTTTGGCATGGGAGCGAGGGCTGGAGAGGCAGCTTTCTCCTGGACAGACATGCTATCAGAGGCTTTTGTTCCTTTGGTGAGACCTTCCCTGGGCCGGCAGATGCTGCCATATCTGGGACTCCAGCAACCTGGCTCACACTGTTGGCCCCGCCCCACCCAACTTTCAGGCCCACCCAAGCTGTTGCCAGTTGCTTTACCATAGGATTGGCCTGTCTTGGATCCTGCTTCAGCTTTTCCTAAATTCTTTCAAACAAGCAGCATCTGGTCTCAGCTAGCCCCATACCTCTTGCTAATAAGTAATACATAGAAACAAACACAGGGAGGCAGCCAAAATGAGGAGACAAAGAAACAGGTCCCAAATGAAAGAACAGAACAAAACTCCAGGAAAAGAACTAGGTGAAATGGAGTTAAGCAACTTAACAGATGCAGAGTTCAAAATACTGCTTATAAAGATGCTCAATGGACTTAGTGAGAACCTCAGTGAACTTAGTGAGGGCCTCAAGAGCATAAAAAAGGACCAGTCAGAAATGAAGGTGGCACTAACTGAAGTAAAGAATAGTTTACAGAGACTCAATAGTAGAGTAGGTAAATCCAAGAAGCAAACCATAGATTTGGAATATAAGGAAGCAAAAAACACCCAATCAGAACAGCAAAAAGAAAAAAGAATCCAAAGAAATGAGGATAGTGTAAGGAGCCTCTGGGACAACTTCAAGCGTGCCAACATTCGCATCTTGGAGGTGCCAGAAGGAGAAGAGAGAGAACAAGAAATCGAAAACCTATTTGAAACAATGATGGCAGAAAACTTCCCTAACTTGGTGAAGGAAACAGACATACAAGTCCAGGAAGCACAGAGAGTCCCAAACAAGATGAACCCCAAGAGGCCCACACCAAGACACATCATCATCAAAATGCAAAAGGTTCAAGACAAAGAGAGAATCTTAAAAGCAGCAAGAGAAAAGCACTTAGTTACCTACAAGGGAGTTCCTATCAGACTGTCAGCTGATTTCTCAAAAGAAACTTTGCAGGCCAGAAGGGAGTGGCAAGAAATATTCAGGGTGATGAAAAGCAAGAACCTACAACCAAGATTACTCTATCCTGCAAAGCTGTCCTTTAGAATTGATGGCCATATAAAGAGTTTCCCAGACAAGGAAAAGCTAAAGGAGTTCATCACCACCAAACCATTATTATATGAAATGTTGAAGGGTCTTCTTGAAGAAAAAGATAAAAAAATATGAACAAACAAAATGGCAATAAATACATATCTATCAACAATTAAATCTACAAACAAAACGAACAAGCAGAACAGAAACATTCTCATAGATACAGAGAACTTTTGTTGGGTACCAGATTGTTGGAGGCTGGGGGGATGGGTGAAAAAGGTGAAGGGATTAAGAAGTACAAATTGGTTGTTAGACTGACAAACCTCAAAGGAAAGAGGGGTTGGGGGGTGGGAAGAAATAAACCAAAGAACTTATTATGTATATATGCATAACCAATGGACACAGACAACAGTGTGGGGAAAGGCAGGAGGGCGGCAGGAATGGGGAGGAGGGGGGCGATGGGGGAAAAATGAGGAACATCTGTAATACATTCAACAATTAAGATAAGTTAAAAAAAAAAACAAAACAAAAAATAAAAATGTCAGTCAACTGGTGCTCAGCAGAAGAAAGTGATCTCTTCAACCAATGGAAGAAAAACTAACTATGGCACTTCTGAGAAATGAAATATTGGCCTCAAATATGGTTCTTTTTCACCATGTCTGAAACATAACACTATACAATGACTTCACCTTAAACCTCCCCACTTCCACATAAAACCTAACTGCTTTGTCTTCAGCACACTATGGCGTTCCATTTGTTACTTAACTTTGCCTAACATGTTGGATATCCATTAAATTATCAACCCCTTTGTTAACTATTTACTATTTTAAACCATATTCCTTGGAAAAATCAAGTTAATGTTAGTATTTTACTCATACGTCAATAGAAAAAGGTTATGCTAAAGATTATTGTTTCTTTTGTTTCAGGTGGGAAGACGACTTGTTTTTCGTTCAAAACCTTCATCTGATAACAAACAACTCTTTTTAGTCAAGGATACAAGAACAAAATCATTAGAGACTGAATTTTTTTTCACTTGAATAGGAGCAGTAAGTCATTTATTACCAGAATGTTTTAGACATATTTTTTAGGTTTTGGTTTATAGTAATGGCAATACTCTGCCCCATATGCTTGCCTAACCAATCTGAGGAAGACATGCCCTGTTCTAAAGATTATAGGATTGGAAATGGGAGTTATTTTCTTTTTGTTGAAGGCTTTTTATCATTCATAGCCTAAGTATTATTCTAAACATTATATATCTATACTTTGAGTTGTCCCAGTTGGGGATGCACATCCAAGGTTGCTTTATGAAGTATACGGTCAATGACCATTCAAACACAATAGTGGCATTCTCTGAGAACATGAGGCTTTAAATTATCTTTGTTTTTTTCCAACCAGTCCACAGGAAAGTTCATAGTATACATTTTATCACTGTGGAGTAAATACATTGTGACAAAATACAAGGCTAAAAAATGTTAAGGGTTTTGAGTAAAACGTAAATGAAAACCACTAGGTTATGTTCTCAGAACCTGTGAGACTGGTTTTTAATTTATATTAAGAAGTATTATTCAGAAACTAAATTCTCCTAAGTGAACAAACCACGTCTTCAACTTAAATGTTAGTTCACAATTTCTGTTCTGTTTGATACCCACAATCATTTTCATTTTCAGCTGATGCTTCATTTTAGCTATGTGTATATTATTTAAGCTTACACTGTAATTTGTCCATCACTAAGTTAAATAATATATATTAATTCTAAGAAAATATTTCATTTTATACATGTCAAAAGTAGCTCAAAAATAACTTTAAAAGCAGTTGCTTTTAAAAGGTCTCAGTTAATACCTGATAACAAGGGCTAAAGTTCACCTTCATAAATGTTTATAAAGCATATAAATAAGTTTCCCTTACAGAAAAAAACAAGAGTATTAGGCTTACAAAAGAAAATCCAATAACTTGAAGTTGGGTGGCTTTTAAAGCATTACTTATGTGAATAATTTTTCAATTGTTTCAACACTGAGTTTTGCATGTAAATATCTGAATATGAATAGTTCAGAAGTCAAGTTGAAAAAACAAATTTTTATTGTCTAGAAATATATAAAAAAAAAAATTTCCCACAAAAGATGCTATTCTCTCATTTCTCCATCTTCTTCCTCTTCTTCAACACCCCTGATATAAAGGACATTATTACACCTGTAAACAGAAAAACAGTCCATTTTGTTGTTCCAACTAGAAACCATATAATATCTGATTTACAATTACTCGATTTTTTTATTACAAAAATACTGAATACTAAATTCGCAATATAGCATTTTTTCCTTTCTCTTAAAAAAAAAAAGTTTTCACCACTGATTTTTAAAAAGCACATGGCATTTATTTTCTTACCATGTGGTAGTATAAAATAGTATTTTTATGATCTTCCAAAGGAAATAATGACTAAAATTTGAAGGTATAAAGTGAGTTCTAAAAAATGAGTATAACAAATATCCCTAACAGCAGTCAGACCCAACTAAAATCCAAAACCAAGCTCCTACAATTACAACAACTAAAAAAGGTTAAGAGTTAAGAGCTAAAAAGTTTAATATCAATACTAGAAAAATCTTAAGGATACAAGTTTAACAATTTCAAAGACTCTTGAAGTCTAGTTGTAGAATATTATGGTAAATTAATAGTGATTTAAAATAGTAATTCTGAAATTGAGGCACTAAATTAATTTAAACAGGTATTTCTAATGCTCACCAGTAACTCCTTACATATACGAATACTGTTTTGTTACCTTATTAAAACTTCACCCAGGTGTCCAGACAAGGCTCCATCTATGTATTCTTCTGTATTTGCAAGCTTTAAATAAAAAGAAAATAAATATATTGATATAATAATAAAGAAAAACAGTAAAACACACCCAATATTGGTGAGATAATTTATTAACTGAGACCTTTCTATACCAACAATTCATATATATCTAAAATTAATATAAGATTAGTTTTCCATTACTATTGCAGTACTTTGGGTTTCATATAAATATTTGGTAAAGTTAACATTGATGAATGTAGAATTAATATATAATAAAGCTTGTTTCAACATAATTTTTTAAATCTCTCAGTTGTGTAATATTTCTTTCTAGTAGACATTAAACAACATGTGGAGGAAGGCAATCTCCCAATTTATAAGTTGATTAAAAAGTTTTCTGATGCCCTGGCCGGTTTGGCTCAGCGGTTAGAGCGTCAGCCTGTGGACCAAAGAGTCACGGGTTCGATTCCGGTCATGGGCACGTACCTCGGTTGCAGTTTGGTCCCTGGTCCTGGTTGGGGTCATGCGGGAGGCAACCTAATGATGTGTCTCTCTCATATCAATGTTTCTCTCTCTCTCCTGGTCCTGGTTGGGGTCATGCGGGAGGCAACCTAATGATCTATCTCTCTTACATAGATGTCTCTCTTTCTCTCTCTCTCTCCCTCCAACCACTCTATCTGAAGATAAATGGAAAAATATCCTCGGGTGAGGATTAAAAAAAAAAAAGTTTTCTGAAAATTCAGTTCCAAAGAAGCAGACATTAACTTCTCTTGGAATAATAACTTTATACTGTAGTAGCATATTGAGGAACCCAACGGGTGTACAAAAGTTATGGCTAAAATACTTTCATATTAGTCACCAACCAAACCAAAGAACTGATAAGATTTTTTAAAAATTATGTGCTACTAAACAGGAATAAACAAGTTCTTAAAAGGAGGTTAAACAATAAAGAATAACCTTACAAACTTCCAGTTATAAAATAAATCATAGGAATATAATGTATAGCACAGGGAATGTACAGTAGTCAATAATATAATAACTTTGTACAGTGATAGATGCTTACTAGACTCATGGTGGTGATCACTCCATAAGGTGTGTGTGTATGTATATATGTGTGTGCGTGTGTATCTATCTAAATATATAATCACTATGTTATATGCCTAAAACTAAATATTTTATCAACTATACTTTAATTTTAAAAAACTCATTAAAAAATTTTGACCCAAGCCCAGCTGGTACGGCTCAGTGGTTGAGCGTCGACCCATGCACCAAGAGGTTCCCTATCAGGGCACATGCCCAGGCTGTGGGCCAAAACCCCAGGGGGGGCATGCAGGAGGCGGCCAATCGATGTTCTCTCTCATTGACGTTTCTATCTCCCTCTCCCCCTTCTTTCCTCTCTCTCTAAAATCAATAAAGAAAAAAAAATTAAAAAAAAAAAATTTGACCCATAACACCTTAAGAATTGGGATTTGATATTCATTCATAAATATTTTTAAATTCAACATTTTCTTCACTAAATTGTGGCTGGTGGGTTACAAACCTATGTGATAAACATTTATTTACAAAGGGGATCTTTTAGGGACCTGAAGTTTGATGAAACCCTTCATGTTTCAAATGTTAAACATTTAAAAGTTTTTTCAAAAGTAACCTTTAGAGTTTTGGAACTATATTACTTCTATTCTACACCAACATGTTTAGCTTTCTTTCTTCTACATATAGGTAATACACTTTACTTTTAATTTTTAAAAATCACAATCCATGCTATTTGGGACTCACACACAAAAAAATTAGCAGGGAAGAGAGAGGGAAGTTTCTTTCATTAGCTGGGCAAGTGGCAAAGGGAAAGAAATACAGGGCATATAGAAGATGTGAGGTAAGGCATGAAAAACATGTTAATAAATACTGCTACTGGATGTTATCTCCTCTCCCACAGAAAACAAAAAGTAACCTCCTATACCCAGAGAGGTTTTGTCTGAAGTACATGTGGTTGTTGAGACAATTAGTTTTGTATGTAACAGCTCTCAGTAATAATGTATTAATAGCAACAGATTTTTGGTTAAAAGTGATTTTTTGGCAGGTATTTAACATTTAACGGGTTTCTAAATTACACAATGCTGCAAAGCATTCTATCACATTTTAAATAAAATGACTACCTTTTCAACCTTTCTATCATTCTTCCCCTAAACTCACTCAGCTCTGGCCTTCTTGCTGTGTTTTGTACACACCAACCATGTTCCTGCCACAAAGCTTTCCTCCTGCTGTTTCTCTCAAAACGGGATGCTCTCTCTCCAGCTGCTCACTCAATTCTGGTCTCTGCTTAAGTTTACTTCCTCAGAGAGGCTTTCCTTGGATATCCTATCCAACACTGCACCCTGCTGTCACTCTATTCTGTTTCTGCTTTCTTTTCCTCCACAGCACCTATCACTACCTCATACCACATCATATTATACTACCATCTCCCACCACTAAAACAAACTCCTTGAGGATAGGGATTTTGTTTTGGGGTATCACAGGGCCAGGCACATAATGGGCGCTCAATTAACATATGCTGAGTGAACAAACTCCGCCATCATCAATGTGGTTACTTCAAAATTGGCAAGCTCCCTAGGAAGTTACATTACTTTTAAAACCAAATATTCAGTGGGTTTTCTTTATTCCTTTCTTTCATTGAGATATAATTCCTATAACATAAAATTCACTTTTAAAGTATGTAAGTCAGTGGTTTTACCTATATTCATAAAGTTGTATAACCATCACCACCATCTAAGTCTGGAACATTTTAGGCACAAAAGATATGCTCTTCAGATTTTTCTATGGCCTTGGTAAATGATTCCTGCATAGGGAATTTTCCAGGCCCAAATCATGCTCTATAAGAATTTTGGGGACCTGAGTGTCATATGTTCAGGTGGAAAACAGTATGGCAGTTCCTCAAAAAAGTAAACAAAGAATTACTATATGATCCTGTAATTTCATTTCTGGATATAAACCCAAAACAACTGAAAGCAGAGACTCTAGCAGATATTTGTCCAGTCATGTTTACTGCATTACTCACAAGTCAAAAGGTGGAAACAATTCAAATGTCCACTAACAGAAGAATGGATTAAAATGCAGAACATACATACAATGGAATATTATTTCAGTCATAAAAAGGAATGAAATTCTGATACATGCTACACCATGGAGCTTTGAAAACATTATGCTAAGTGAAATAAGCCAAAGGACAAACATCATAGAATTCTATTTATATGAGGTACCTATAATAGAGACAGAAAGAATAGCATTTACGAAGGGCTGGAGGCAAGGGAAATGGGGAATTATTTCACTTTGGGATGATAAAAAATTTGAGAAATTGATAAGGGGGATGGCTGAACAATAATGTGAATGTACTTACTGTCACTAAGTTGTACACTTGAAAATGGTTCAAGTAGTACATTTTATGTTATCACAATTAAAAAAATAAACTGGCTGAAACATTTACAGAACCTAGTAATAGACATGCAGTCAGTTGATCAATTCATTTGGCTGATATGTCTTCTCCCTCAAGAAATTTTTTTATGGAATTACTCTGATGATGTGTCTTTAGCATTCATTGAAAGACAAAAATTTCACTTGAAAATTTTCTTTCCAGCTAAGTGCTGGCGAAGGTTTTTCTTTTTCCGTGAACTATTGTTTCCCTCTGGCATTAGAATCAAATGACTGAGCTCCCCTTACTTTAACAACTATGTGCCAAATCTGTGGCTGTATTTTGGTTTAACACATTTCATATGTAGTTTGTCACAGTTATAACATCCTCCCTGATCTTGACTTTTTTCCTGAATTTTTGTTTGTCAATTTAATTCATTGCATTCACATAAGTTACGCTAAACCTTAGAGGAGAAGTAGGGTGAAGAAAAATAAATACAATTTAATGATTTTTTAAATAATTCTTTAGCTTACCTGCATGTTCATATAGCCATCTACAGATACCAGGTAGCCTTTGTACTCCATTCCCCACTTAAGTTTCACCATTACTGGCTTCCCTGTTAATCCATTGAGGAAAGGTTTGGGATTGAGGGGCAAACTCTGCACAAAGAACAACAAAAAAAGAACTCAATTATTTTCTAGAGCTCAGCTCCCACCACCTACTCCCTACTACCAAGTCACCAATATTTTATGGTATCCAAAAGAAGCAAACTCGACTCCCTCGCACAAAATTTTCACTATCATTTGTTCAAGAGCATTACAGAAGTTTAACTACCCAGTTAGCCAATTTCTTCTTCAACCCATCAAAATGTATAAAAGTATTCAGTATTCCCTTAAGAAACACTGAATAGCTATTAAACATCACTCACTGTTCCAGGTTATAAAGAAACAAAGGTAAAGGCAGTTTTTTAAAAATGCAGGTGATGAAAAGGAAAGGTTGCCTGAAATAAGTAATGCTTTTGTTTTAAAGGATGAGAGATATTTGCAGGGGAAAAACAGCTATTCTAGGCAGAGACTACCTATGTAACCAGAGGGAAGAATAAAGCTGTGATCTCAGGGACACAGCAACAATGCAGTGCTGTCAGAATCCCAAATACAAGGCTACAGAGTGAAGCAGGGGGAAGATCACACTTGACAGTCTTTCGCTTGAATTCTAGGAGCCAGGAGCTGATAGGATGGTACTTAGCAGTACCTCTTACTTATGAGCTATCACTTACTGTTTGTTTATTCAGCACAGCAGTATTATCCCCACTAATTTACACTTTTTCTCCTTCCTTCATCTGCTCTCCCATCAGCCCAAAGAAAGAAAAGAACCAAGAAACTTAGCTACCAACCCCCTTTAAGATAAGCATATTCAGAGGGATCTCAAAGGACAAGGGGACTACTGCAATAACCTCCTAATGGTCTCCTGTTTACACTCTTCATCCGCACAGCAACTGTTATTTTTATCATGTCATATTTCTGCTTAAACTGCTTCTATGGCTCCCAATTGCAGTTGGAGTAGAATCCAGACCTCCTAATGTGGCCTGAGAGGTCTTGCCGGACCCATCTCATAACCACTATTCTGGCTAGAAACCGTGGCTTTCTGTTAATTCCTCCAAGTGGTCGAACCTCATTTCTGGCCTCAGGGCCAATGCTCGTGTTCCCTGAGCTTGGTATTCTTCCTCCTGCTGGTTAAGCGGCGGCATTTCCTATCATTTAGGTTTCAGGTGAAATCCCTCCCCTTCCGAGAAAACCATCCCTGAGCATTCTTCTAATGTACCATCGCCCCATCACAGCATGCCGTTGGCTTCCTTCTTAGCAACTATGTATTTCTGTCATTATTTGATTAATGTCTGTCTCCCACGCCCGGCAGAATTAACCTAGACCGGGGTGCGCATCAATACTTTTCACCTTATAATCCTACCGCCTGGCACAGTATCTGGCAGGTGGCAAGCACTCCATAAATACTGGCTAGACGAACCAACGAACGCTCCACAGCCTGGGCCCTGAGTTCCCGACCGCCGCAGGGCTGCCAGGCCCAACGTCATGGGGGGAAGCAGACTTTCAGTCGAAAGCGGGACGTGAAAACCCTCTTCGTCTTCACCCTGACCCCGCGGCCCCAGCCAGCAGGGATGGCTCAGGCTCAGGTTCAAAACGAAGCGGAGGGGGAAGGGAGCAGGGCACTCCTGGGCAGCGGCGGGCGGCGCGCGCCTCGGGCCCCCGGACAGGGCCGCCGACAGGGTGCGCAGCGCCTCACGCGATGAATGGAAAAGGCGCGAACCAACCACCAGGCCCAGCGCCGCTGGGCACCTCCGCTCTCTCTCTCCCTCCCTCTCTCTGCTTCTCTGGAGGCTCCATCCCTTCTTTCCCTCCTTACCATCACGACGACGAGCAAATGCTGCAGGCTACTCGCCGCCGACCCAGCAGTCGTCCGCCCCTCGTGACTGGAGCACCCACAGCAAAGCCCGGACCGCGGAGCTTCAAGAGAAATGGCGGCCAAAAAGCGTGACCTTTTACCTCCGACCGCAGCTCCTCCGCTTCTATGATTGGACGCAAAGAGGTATGTGCTGATTGGAGGAAGTGGGGCAGGGTATCCTGGCAACCAGCAATGCTGTGCGCGGCTGTTCCTTCCCCGCCGCGCGTGGGCCTGTGGGATGCCTCCGCCACGGGACAGGCGAGGGTGGCGGCGAGGCTGGTCGGCTCACCCGCCTGGAGGGTTTGCTGAGAGAGGCCGTGTACCCTGTAGAGCGTCCGTGATTTCTCGAGAACGTGGCTAGTGGGGGTTTCCTTTGTCCTTTCACACCTGGAGAGCGAGTTCGGCGCGCTCGAGTTTCTTCCTCGCTTTCCCATAGAGTCTGTGGTTTGGTGGCTCCTCTGCTACCGTCCCCTAATGCCTGACTGTGCTCGGTTGTGCGGTGCTCATTTCGACCCACTTTAAAAGGTGTGGGAGAAGCAAAACTAAGGGAGGTGAAACGCACCGAAGGAAGTCAAGTACACAGTATATTTCGGAGGCGGTCACACTGAGCGTGGCGTAGGTGGGGCGGGCTCCCTGCGATTGCTGCTGCGTTGCCGGCGGGGGCCGGTGCAGCCGTCCTGCGTGCACGGGACTGACGAAGGAGGTGGGGACGTGGGCGCCGGCCGGACTAGTCCTTGGCAGCGTCATGGGGTTCCTGATCAGAATCTCACCTGTTCTCGCCAGTGCGGTCTTTCAGCTAGATGCAGTTCCTGGAGAACATGTGCTTTGAGTAGTACTGCTTCTGGTTTTGTTATTGCAGCCCCGGGGAGATGAATTTGGACGTTAGGTTCAAATGCTGGGTATTGAGGCATTGTGGAGGCGTGGCTGAGACTTTGGAGGCAGCCTGAATGCAGAAGCCCCGTCCTTCGCGTCCCGTACTTCGCGTGGGGATGGTGTCAGGCACTCTCTTAACCTCTTAAGGCCTTTGTTTTCTCAGCTGTAGGTGGCTTTAAAAACTATCCACAGCGTGGTGAGGATTAAATAATCAATGCGAAGAGGTTAGGATTGTGGTTGGCCATGTAGGGGCTCTGTAGATGTTAACTATAATTTTAATGTTGTCCATGTAAATGTTGGAGAAGTCTGACACAATACAGCAATTTTTGGTATAGTTTATGCCAAACAGTTGGGATTATTTCCCACAAAATTCAGAAGGTTTCCCCCTTAGTTCTAGGAGCATTTAATGGATATTAAGCCTTTGTACAGGCTTTGAGTTCCTATAATGTGCCAGGCTCCTTCACAGTTGTTATGATGGAAATCGTACCACACAGACCAATTTAGTAGTTATAGCCCCATTTTTTGAGATGAGAAACAGGCTGAGCAGGTAACTTGTGCAGGGCCACACAGCTGGGTTTCAACCCCAAAACTCTGTTTTGTCTACTTTATAAAGCTAACTTTCAAAAGCTTAATATATATTAATACTTTAGAAGTTTTATTTAGAATACTTTTTAAAATTTTCATTGAATTTATTGGGCTGACATTGGTTAATAAATTATATAGTAATTCAGGAGTACAATTCTATAATACATCATCTGTATATCATATTGTATTCACCACCCCACGTCCAGTCTCCTTACGTCTCCATTTATCCCCCCTTTACTCTCTTTTACCTCCCCCTACCCTCCTTTCTCTCTAGTAATCACCATACTGTTGTCTGTGTCTTTGAGGGTTTTTTTTGTTTTTGTTTGTTTTGCTTAATCCCTTCATGCCCCTTTTCACCCAGCTCCCTAACCCCCCTCCCTTCTTGACAGCTGTCAGTCTGTTCTTTATATCTATGAGTCTGTTTCTATTTTGTTAGTTTATTTTGTTCATTAGATTCCAGATATAAGCAAAATCACATGGTATTTGTAGAAGACCTATTTTTATATATATTTTAGAATACTTATTTTTTTAGCTGCTATTTTTTTAGTGAAGGAAAACAAAATATTACTGTAATCTATATTTTTAAAAAATGACAACACTGAAGCTGTCCTACTTCAGGCACATAATGAAAGGCAGGGTTCTTTGGAAAAGACAATAATGCTGGGAAGAAATAGAAGGCAGCCGGAAAAGAGGAAGACCAAATATGAGATGAATTGACTCCATAAAAGAAGTCAGAGCTGAGTGGCTATTGAGGACAGGACACTGCACTCATTCAGAGTGGCCAGAAGTCAGTCAGGTTTATTCATACCAAGTTAGTTCTAGCAATTATCAGGCTATTTGTAGTTGCTTCAATTCTGAAAACAAAACATTTTAAACATTACACTTGGTACCATAGATATTTAGTCAAGTCCCTGGACGTCTCCAGGCCTTAGTTTTGTATTAGTCAAATTAAGGGATTAAAATCGATTATCTTAAGGCCCTTTCTAGCTTTAATATACTATTATTCTCTGATATTCTAAATTAATAAGTGGAAAAAATGAAGATTAAAATAAAGAATATCCCTTGCATTGTAACTATGCTTTCAATTACAGAGTTCATTATAATTTATTATTAATTGTTAATACATATTATTATTTTCTAAATAATGGACAGAATAGTTTTTCATCTTAAGTAAATAAGTTTCTTGTAGATTAAAACTTCCAGTTTTCCATGTATGTTGAGAACTCTAGGCAGTAAAATATAATTATTTAAAACAATACACTATAAAATGAGATTTTGCAGTGATGTTAACACTTGTATCTCGATTCTCAGAGTACAATAGAGCATTATAAATGTGATAAATTAAGAAGGGAAACTAAAACTGGTTCTGTTTCTGTCTGACTGTAGATAACAGGTTAGGTTATATTACTGACAATGAAAAAGGTAAAATTTATCAGCAGAAAATACTTTTATTCATAGTATAATTCATTTATTCATAATTATTTAGACTTAGTAAAAGTTTTCTTCTCCCTGTAGGTGCATATTCTGTTTAGGGGAAAGCCTAGACTGTTCTTGGAGCTATATAACAATAATAATAATAATAATAATAATACCAGCAGTAGCAGCAGCACTGTTATAGCTGCCATTTATTGAGCACTTATATGCCAGTACTTTACATAAATTATCTCATTTAATCCTTACAGCAGTTTTGTGAAGTAGGTATTATTAGCTAGAGTTGCTAAGTAACTTGCTCAAAGTCCCAGGAGGAATAAGCCTTCAAACCAGGATCTGTCTTTCTCCAAACTTTGCTCCTTTAACTCTTCTAGTCCAAACTGTAAGAACCTCAGGGAAAACAAACAAAATATCTTAATTCCACTCATAGTTTATAGCCTCAGTAAGACAGTGAAATTCCTATACTGCAGACTAAGTGTGAATTATTTTGAGAGATGTGACTGTCGACTTAATTACCCATACTTATGACCTTATGTAAATGTCAGATTCCGTCTCTGAATCATGTTTTGATGTGTGGTCAAAGTAAAGATCACTCATACTGGAATGTCTGCTATGCTTTATTTCGTTCTCTCTGTATAAGCAGATGACACACAGACAGCTCCTGGGAGTTTACGTTAGAGGAAGACTTTCTTAGTTTCTTACAAACCTACCACCTCTTTTGAATGGTAGTCCTTCATCCTCTTGCTTAAATAGACCTTTTCCCATGGCCCCCTGCTGATTCTGAATGAACTGTTTCTCAGCCCCCCTGCTGACTGGTGAATATAATGCTTATCCTCATCTTTACTTTTTACTGACAGCCTTCATAATAACCTGCTTAGAAGACAAATGGCATGGCGGAATCTCTGACAACTGATTAAGGAAGAATACAGTAGATTCCTGCCAAATATCCCTACCATTTAAATGTGAACTAACAGCATTTTTTTTGTCATGATGGAAGAAGGAAAGGATGATACTAAGAACTATTACCTTCTGTCAAAAGCAGCATACTATTTTTAGAGAGGATTTAATGAAGTCAATATATAGATTATGCATAGCATTTTGCCTTTGCACATGCTATCCCCTCTGCATGGAATGCCTTTCTTTCCCTTCTCTGCCTACCTTTCCACAGCCAGCCCAAATGATACATTTAAATAGGAGCCCTTCCCAGACTCCCATGGCATCACTCCTTCCTCTAGACTCTGACAACACTTTTTTTTCTGCCTCTGATATAGCAATTAACATGTTGCAGTATAGTCTGTATAATTATTTGCCGGTCTTGACTCAACTAGAAGCTTCTTGAACACAGGGACCATAGTGTACTTATTTATTTTTGCATCCCCTGCACCCAGAACAGTGCCTAGCACAGAGTAGGTGCTGGGTTACTGGTTGTTAAATGACTTCCCTGCCATAGTATGAGATTTTTCTTGTTGGGATCCACATCTACTTAGAGTATGATTATTGTGGTCATGGAAACTATTGACAAGTCCCAGCTCTGTTAATTCCTGGACATGCAGCCTTGCTGTTTCCCCATTCAGTAAAATGGGGGTTGTAATGACACCTACCTCATGGAAGTAAGTTCCTGCACATGTTTTCAGTTTTTTTCCCATAATTATAGATCTATTCAGGTTTTCTGCTGTTTATTCTTGAATCAATTAATGTAATTTATATTTTCCTAAGAATCATTCATATCTTGTTTTAATTTATTTTCACAAAGCAATAAATAGTCTCCTATTTATTGATTTCCTCTATACATCTGGTTATATCACATTCCTAATTTGTATATCTATGTGCTCTCCTGTCTTTCTCTTTTCCTTTTTCTAGAAAGAAATATGATAAAATAGTAATAGTCACTTTCTCTGGTAATGAGATTATGGGTTATTTTTATATTTTCCTGTTTTTTTCAAATGTTTAGAAATCAATATATATATATATATATATATATTACTTATATATTCACAAAAATACTTAAATAAAAATATATTTTTTTATTTCCAAGTAAGGAAACTGAGGCCAGAAACATTACAAAGGTAGATCATGACCTTAGATTGAAACCAGGAAGGTTGTACTGGCTCAGGCACTTTTTGCTATAAGGTAAGAACCATGAAAATCACCATGATGTCTCTCGTTCTCATCTGATATAAAGAAACTGAACCACTAAAGCATCTCAGTTCCTCTTGTTATTATGTAAAGGTGAAGACTGTTAGAGTTGGGTAAAAGATCACTAAGAATTAATCTTTGGGGCCTAACTCACCTTATGTGATAAATTGAATTTTTTTGGTAACTTAGCATATAATTGATGATGAAAGATACTGTATAATATAGTGATAATGGACAGCTTAGTTAATATGTGAGGATAATATATTCGGCAATGAGTGAAACATTTGAACATGTAATTGGAAAGTGGATGCTATATATTTGATGTTTTAAATTTTCCTGTGAGTCTATAGTAGAACTTTTAAAGGAAACTTCTTTTTTTTTTTATCCTCACCCGAGGACATTTTTCCATTTTTTGTTCAGATAGAGTGGGAGGGAGAGAGACGAAGAGAGAGAGAGAAACATCGATGTGAAAGGAACACATCGAGTGGCTGCCTCCTGCACAACCAACCAGGGCCGGGGACAAACTGCAACCGAGGCACGTGCCCCTAGCAGGAACTGAACCCGGGTCTCTCTGGACCGCAGGCTGACACTCTAACCGTTGAGCCAAACCAGCTAGGGCGGAAACTTCTTTTTTTTAAACTGTCTGAGAGAAGGCTCCTTGTGGTTTCCCAACTTACAGCAAATTAGAAAGAAGAGATACGCAGTCCAATTTGATTGAACAAATATTTTTGAATTACTTACTTTGAATCTTTTACTAGACCACAAGTAGGAATGCTTTAATTATCTTGTTAAGGACAAACTACTTTCAAAGAGACTTTCTACAATTAGATTTTAACTATTAGATAACTAGTTTACTATACTATAAATCACTCAAGGGCAGGGAAGGCATCTTAATTCATTTTTAAACTCTGTGACTTGCCTGGTGCTGACCACCTAGTAAATATAACAATAATTGTGTCATTTTCTACTAGGTTATAGGCTTTGTGAAAGCAAAATATTTTCCTTATTTAATTATTCTAAGATGATCATTACCAAACCTTAGAACACTATGACTCAATGCAGGTGTTTCACAGACTTTTAAATTAATAATGATAATAGTAGATGACATTTATCAATGTGCCCAACATTGTGCTATCCCTTAAATAAGTTATTACATTTAATCCTCACAGTAACTCTATGAGATACTATTAATATCTCCATGTTGCTGAGGTTTGGAGAGATTATATATCTTATTCAAGGTCACATAGCTGAAACATGTTTTGGCCATAATTTGATCTAGATCTGTTTGATTCCAGAATTGGATCTCTTTGCTACTTTGATCACCAAACTCAATAAATGTTTAGTGGTTAAATAAATGACTTAAGTTTCATTTGCAGAAATTTGTATTTATTTCATCATTTTTCTGATTTAACAAACACCTTCCTATGAGAAGTAATAACTGCAAGTGGCTATGAGATTTATTGTATGATGTTTCAAAGATGCACCATTGTTTTATATACCAACTTTGTGTCAATTATAATTACAGATAGCATTTATGTATCAGTTTATATGTCAGTTATAATTGTAGATCCCATTTATTCTTGGTAATATCCCCATTTTAGGGACAATAAAATTTAGAATAGGTAATATATGTAAGGTGTTCACACCTGCGTTTTCTGTATTGCAGCATGAGGTTTTTTTTTTAGTTCTGAGGCAATACAGTTGTAGTAGTTAAGCACACAGACTTTGATGCCAGTTCGCCTGGTTTCAAATCCCAGTCTGCTTCTTATTTGCTGGTAGCCCTGGGAAAACTACTTAATTTCTCAGATTTTAGATACTTTATCTATAAAATGAGGATAATAATATTTTCCTCTGGATCACTCAAAATACACTTCATTAGACCTAGCTAGGCACTTTTAGTTTGATTTCTAAAACCTTTTGCAAGATAGATCTGATTCTTTGCTTAAAATATCTATCAGCTTTTAGAGGAACTGAGCCTGTATTTTATTTTCAATGATTGTCTATTAATTCAAAGATTTTTGTCTTCAGGAGGTCTCCAGTCCTAAAAATAGCTGTCCTATCAGGTTATTGACACTAACAGCTCACAATAAGAACATGATCTTAATGAGACCCATTTTCACACATTCACTTCCCACTATAAGCCAGATAATTTTACATAAAGAAAACCTCCAACCCATAATTATAGTCTTTACTTCTCATTCCAATCATCTAGACAAGGCTTTTTCCATATCTCTTTGCAACTGGAAGCTATTCATTAATATTTTATTGATCTGTTGTTCTTTCCTCCTTCACCTTGCCAAGAAGTCTTTGTACAAATAAGCCTGCTAGTTATATTCAGGTAGCAAATGAACAGAATTCATTTTTGTCAGATGAGGCCCATGGGTCCAGTGGATCTATTTGGAAAGTGTTAGGCTATTTGTTAAGGAAGATGAGCCACAATGGATTTTTGGAGGCAGAAAACCCCCAGATGTCTTTTGCTCTAACACTAGGAAATGTTTTCTGAAGTTAAGTTTAGGAACTGTAAGATATGGGATTATTATCTGATTTTGTTGTATGCAATCCTGATAGCTAAGAAATAATAAAGATATTAACAAAGGTCAATTTTAGAGGATATAAGAATGATTATTTTCTTTTTGTATTCTTCTACATGTAAAACATTTCTCCTGGGAAAAGAAGCCCAAATTTCTCCTCTTTGAAAACATCAGAAATCATTTACCTCAAATATTATTTTATCACTTTAGTACAGTGGTTCTCAACCCTGGCCACTCATGAACTCATCTGAGAACTTTTTTTTTTTTTTTTTTTTTTTAATGCCGTGCCTGAAACCAAATACAGAGTCTCAAATTTAATTGTTTTGAGGTGGGACCTGGGCATTATTATTGTTTAAAAGTGTCCCAAGTGATTCTAATTTGCAACCAGGTGTGAAAGTCAATGAGGTAATGTGCTGCCTTATCACAATATCTTCCCAATCTCTTAGCAAGCTTCTTGGGACGGAAACTGATTCCAATACTTTATTTTATTCCTTATGGAACATTTTATTGATATTTGTTGTTTGATTGAAGGTAAAAAGGAAGATAAGAAGGAAAAGACGGGATCTGTGATCTGAATTTTATAATTCAATGATGTAATTGTGATCAATCAGAGACTCATTTGGTTTTTTTTGAATCTCAGTGCCACACATTTACTTTACTGTCAGCCTTAAGCTAAATCTCAATGCCTGTCTCTGTTGCAGTAACTAGAACTTTTGCATACATGACCGGAATAATAACAGAATGTGTTCCAAGACCCTTGTCAGTCTGTTCAGTGAATGTGTGATTGGCTATATGCCACGGGGACCTGCTGCCCTCTGGAGGGTATTGTGCTATTACAGATGAAAACAGCATTCCCCTATGTATATTCCAAAGCATATGATATATTATGAAACAAAAAGGTTTCATGGTCAAATCATTTGGAAAATGCTGCACTATCTCTGTGTGAGGAAGTCACAATGCAAATTAGTAAAGACTGAGAAGTTCTATATTAAAGAAATTGTTGCCCAAATTAATTGCACCATTTTCTCCCTCACCTAAGTCCTGTTAATATTTGGGAAATTAACATTATACAAATAATATTTTGTATTAATAATATATAAATAACATTTGGATTTGGAAAAATAAAGGAAAGAAACTTAGTGAAAGATTTCTTAAGTAACCTAGAAAAAAAGGAAAGATTTATAAAGTGGATGCATTAAAATGAGAAGATCTCACGTCTGTGCAGTGACATTTTGGCTGGAGATATATAATCGAATGTGGCAGTGTGATGGACCATGCAATAATATACATGTTTATCGTTCTTTTTAGTTTTTATCCTAATGAAGCATTTGAGATGTTTGTGCTGTTGCATAACAAGTGAAATTGTGACTTGTGCTTTATAACATATGAAGTTGATTTCATGTACTATCAAATGTACCAGGAATCATATTAGACCAAAACTTTATGGATAGCGAGAGGCCAGGCATAATGGGGTTCCACCCAGAAGTTCAGTTAGTGCAGGTATAGACCCCTTATATGTAATTTACAGCTATGTTTTCCTCAGGCTAGAAAGGTAGCAAGTTTAGTAGGAATAAAGTATTTTCAGTCAAGAGGCTTTTGTGTCATTAATTCTGTGATCCTTGCCAATTAAATACAGTTCTCATGTGTAAAAGACATACAGAGCTTTTCACACAGCCTATGACATATAGTAGGTGCTCAACAAATGGAAATTCAGTGTAAAGATGATTGCTGAGCACAGAGATAACATCAAACTAAAGAGTCATGGAGTCAACATGGGAAGAAGCTGAAACTAGAAGTAAGAACTAAAGAGACCAACCATCCCATCCCAATTTGCCAGGGGCTGTCTCAGTTTTAGCACTCAAAGTCCTACACTGGGCAAACTGGGATGGTTGGTCACCCTAACTCAGAGACCAAGATACCCCAAGAGAAAACTAGTAATCGAGACACAGACACAGAGTCTGGGAACATTAGGAAGAATGGCTGCCGGGGTCCAGCCTCAGCAATCCAGGGTTTCCCTTTGGTGAAGATGGAGTCGGTGAGAGAGAGAGATGAAACGCGAGTCAGAGGTGCTTCACTTTATTACGCTGGCGGGCTGTTACACCGGCGGACTGGGAGACTTCACATCCCAGCCTTGAGCTTTCTTTGTTGCCCGCTTTTAAAGGCACAAATTACAGAAAAAAAAAAACCTACATTCTTGGTGCCACTTTTGGCATTGTTAAGGGGGGCTGATACAGAGAAGGCGGGGAGAGGAGCAGGGCAACTATTAATCTCTTTTTTCTCATGGTTTCTCTGAGTTTCCCAAGGCCATCCTCAACCCCTTATCTTTACAGCTTTCTTTGGGTGTCTCAAGGCCCTTAGGTTTACAAAAAAGAATCTGCCAGGGTGTGTACGTGCAGTAACTGAAGGCCAGAATGGAGTCTGATCCTGTTAAAACATTATTAACCCTTTCACTTTTCATCCAGACATAACAATGATGTTTAACAGCTCTTAACTTTTACAATTACTTTCTGCCATATGACTTATGGCTTAGCAACCTTTCTGTTAACAAACATGCAGACATTGTATCATTTAACTTTCTCCTTTCCCATACCCTCTATTTCAATTCCTGTAACTTTCTCTTAGCTCTTGACCTATTCTCCTTTTCTAAGCTCCCTCTGAAATTTTTTTATAATCCTATCCTAAATTCTTATTACCTTTTTTTGTCTTTTCTTTCTGCTGTCTATTCTAACATCTATATTATTGATCATCTACATGTTATTTCTATAATGATTCCTAACAGACAGCTAACAGATAGATAAAGTAAAGATTAGTCTCCTTCAGTTGCCATCCTGCATTTTTATTTTCCCATTACTCTATATCTTCAGTCACTGTTCTTCGTGATTCCTGCCACGCAGTGAATCCACTTCTCCAGGGACTATGTGAAACCATGGAGGTCGCTGTTGCAGTGACATCGCTCCCAACAAATGGCCCTGAGATCAACCAATATTTCGCAGGCAGATAGCAAACCAGTCTCAGAGTGTGAGTCGGGATATGCCCACAGGTGGAGGTCAATAGAAGCACTTGACTCAACCGGAAACTCAAGGTGCTATCCCAGTAGTGCTGTACAAGATAAATTTTACAACCAATTTCTTGAGTGACCATGATGATAAGACTAAAATAGATGAGGAAAGGATAATCTCTTCAATGAATAATGCCAGGACAATTATTAACCATATGAAAAAATAAAACATTCCTTACCTCACACAATACACAAAAGTTAGTAACGTACAAGCCTAAATATGGAAATCAAACTTTAAACATTTTAGGAGAAAGTAAAGTAGAAAAGCTTAATGAAGGATTTCTTAAATAAGCTATAAAAAGGAAAAGATTGATAAAGTGGATTGCATTAAAATGAAAAACCCATGAACACAGTAAAGAGCCAAGTTATAAACTGGGGAACAATATTTATAGCGCATCAAACCTACAAAGTACTTGTATCAAGAATATGTTAAAAAAAAAACAACACACCAACAATTCAATAAGGAAAATGCCAGCAATCCAATAGACACGAGAGAAACAGGTGATTCACAGGAGAAACTTGAGTGGCAAAAACATTTTTTAAGAAGCTCAAAGAAATGCGAATTGAATAACAATGAGAGAACCTTTACACCAAGCAGACTGTCAGAAATTCAAAAGCCTGACACTACCAACCACTGGTGAGAATGTGAAGCAACAGAAATGCTCTTACACTGCTGGTGGGGGTGTAAATTGGCACAGTCACTTTGGAGAGCAAATTCTCAATGTTATAAATGTTTTAAAAGTACATACCTGAGCCTAGAGAAACTCCCAAACGTGTGCACAGGTGTCACACGCAAGGATGTTCACTGTACCATGGTTTACAAGAACAAGAGACTGGAGAAAACCCAAATGTCCATCAGCTGTAAAATAAATAAATTGTATAATTCACTCGATGGATTACTGTCACACAAGAGTTAAATAATGAGAACCAATGGTCAATATGAATAAATCTGAAAAACATAATGAACTAGAAAAAGCAATTTGCAAAGGGATTTATACAGTATGGAATCTATATCAAGAGTAAAAAAAATGTAATGTTTTAAGTTTTATAGGTACACAAATAGGTAATAAAAATATAAAAACAATCACAGAAATAATAAACCGGATGGTTACTTCTGAGGAGAAAAAGATGGAAAAGAAACTAGGAAAGAGTCCACAGGGCAGCAAATATCCGTTAGGTTTTATTTTTAATCTACCTGAAGCAAATATAGCAAAACGTTAAGATTTGCAAAACTGGGTGATAGATACATGAGTGTTACTTTGTTCTCCATACTTCTCTTTATACTTTGAGTATTTTATTTGTTAAAGAAAGAAAAAAACAATGTTATTAACATTTAAATTCAGATTATTTTAAATTACTCTAAAATATTTAAAAAATAACAAAGCAAAACTATGCTTTTAAGAATTGTTCAAGCCAATTTTAACATTATTTCCAAAGAGTAAGTTAAAGCTACCCAGGGTCCCGACTCGTTCCACTGCCACTTAACCAACACTAGATGTCGCTTTACTACATACATTTAGTTTCATAGGGGAGCTTCCTAGTTGAAATGAGATGAACTTAAGTAAGTTTTATAATTCTTTCCTCCAGTTGATATAGAGAATGAGGAAAACTGAGAGTGCTCTGCTATATATCCATCCTGGAAGGTGAGGGACATGTCTGTTTGGGTTCATCGTTTTATCCACAACATTTATACATAATAAGGTTGCAAAAATATTGTTAGCTGAGCAAAGGATACAAGAGACTAACAAAAGAAATGTTTAATATCACCAACATGTATAAAATTACATTTGGAACATTTTTTTCTTTCACTGGCAGCTAGGTGTATGAAGGTTTTCCAGGGAAAGGTTGTGATGCTAATCTCAAAACTTAATTTTTGGTCAACGGGGAGGGGGTAACCTTTCAGATTCTTTAATCCAAAATGTTATCACAGTTTATTGTCGTGCTGGGTCTTGCATAGACGAGGACTCAAATCAATAACTGTTACCCCTTTAGTGGGATACATACCTTTGATAATCATGAAAACCATGGACTTTCTAAACACTTTTATATAAACACATAAGAATTGTTTCATGCAGTTTCTGCAGATTTGCAGACCTCCTTAAGGCTCATGCATGGACCCCAGATTGGGATCCCCTGCCTGAGATTGGGCTAAACAATTTAATCATGTGAATAAATGGTATAGAAACTAACCCTGAAAATTCAGGTATTATCCAAACATGGGCAATAGCTACTTTGGGAATATATGGCTTATAGATACCAATCAAAGTATTTATGTATTTTTTTCTATCAGAATATTTAAGAAAAGCAAAAAATGTGATAACACATTTCTTTGCTAAAATATTTATTTGGAAGCTTGTTCTTCCCTGGGAAGCAAACTAAACCCCAGGAATTATTCCACAAATTAAAAATATTTCCTTGTGCCTATTTGTCCAACTGACCTTATTTTTTTACACATCCTAACTGAAAAGAACTTTTAAATTTTTATTATTGATTTTCTTATATAATAAATATTTGAAAAGTAATCTTAACCCAAACTAGGTGATAGTAGTTTATTTTATGAATACAAGTTAATGAAATTTTACTACATAATGTAAAGATACTCAAAATCAAATAAGCTTGAAACCGCTTTATGTTCTTTGTTCCAGATTCTTTCATTATTCAAAAGGCCTCCTTTTTTCAGGGACTCTTAGTTCTTATAGTAAAATTATCAATCTAGTGAAATCAGGTGGTGAATGACAAATAGAATTCTTCATCATGACAGCTCTCTTATTTAAGCTACTTAGGCCATAGCTACAATAGGTGATTCAATTTTTAAAAATTGTCATTTTGCTCAATAGGTATTATGTTAATGAAAAATGGTACCAGAGTTTATTTTTCTCCTGCTATGCAACTCTATGTGCTGGGCCATGGTAAAGTAAACCAAGAATATTTTAGAATTCTGTTAGGTGCAGTGACCATTTATAGACCTAGCCGGCCATAGAACCCACTGTGAAATTCCATGTGAAAAATAGAACCAACTGTAAGAGGACAGAATCTACCTTGGGTTCTAAGTATTTGACCACCAAAATATTCCACAACCCTTTCTAATAAATATAGAACATACGGACTTTATCAGAGATTTAAAGTGCTCCATGTAGCTGTTTTATTGGGGCAATTAAAGAAAAATTCAGAGTTCTGATTCCTTAAACCAAAGAGCCTGAGTGCTGATCCTTCTTTGTAATTGACAATGTCCCTAGGATGTTTTCTTAAACAACGTGATCAGTATAAACATTTTAACTCTATGGGGAAAAATTTATATTTCACAATGAAATATGTAACCATTTATCTAACAAAATCTTTACATTTTCAGTATTGATTTAACTATTTCTCTTTGGCCTTGTGAGAACTTAGAAACATCTGACTTCTCTTTATACAGTCTATTTTCATAAGTGCTTAATTGAATGACCAACTTTTTCCTTGGAGAAAAATCATCCTATTCATGAGTCATGGCAGTCTTAATCAATAGACACATATTTCCAGTTCCATAGCCAAGGTCTTACAATAACATCTGATCATTATGTCAATTTATGGTTCTGTAATAAAACATTGTGTTTTTATATGCTAAAACCACATGCTGAATTTAAGTGTTTATTTTACCTTAATTCTTGACACTTTAAAAATTATTAGCCTTTTTTTGTTTAAGTGTAGAACTTCTCAGCTTGGGGAGAAGTTCAGTGAGGACTGCAGAGAGTTAATATTAGACCCTAGGGGTTCCTGAAAGCTGGCTCCACTTCCTTATGCTTCTGGAAAAGACAGACTTTACAGTTCAAGTTATTATCTTTTTATTAAGTTGTAAGCATATTTCAAGGTTTTGCAGTCTTTTCTCCTTCTTTGTAACAAAACAGAAGTAATTGGGGGCAGATAGGAATCCAGTACAGTATAATATTGGCAAAACAGAAAATATGTTAAACTCCTTCTGATTAAATCCCACCTGCACCCCTCAACCCCCAAAGGATGTTAAGTGTCATTAGAGTAGGAACCCGTCTGTTTTATAACACATGGAATCGCCGGTGCCTGAAATGATGCTTGGCACACAGAGGGAACTCGGTCAGCATTGACTGGCTGAATGAGTGAGCAAGTCCAGTGTTTAGGATTATGTGAATCTGGCTTTGGGATTAGAAGCCTATCTCAGTCCTTGCCGTCTCCACTCCTCGAGTGGCGTTGTGATTTTTAAAGATTGCCAAGAAGAATTCTCCAAACATTCTCCAAATTCATATAGAAAGTCCACCTTTGTAGTGATCCCATGGTCTTTAGTATTTAGTATACTTTAATATTTTATAGTATCCTGAGTCACTAGGTTGTTTATAGACTTTCATAAGTGAATAGATCAGCTGCATTGATTTTTACACACAGTATCACTAAGTTTGTTAAATTACATTCACTTTATATATTTTAAGTTTTTAAAACTCATAGACATCACTGGTTTTAATATTAAACAAGTACTAGATAACTATACATTGACTGTTAACTCACTATACTCAGATCCTTAGAGTTCTTCAGTGTTCTTTGCTTGAAACCTGAATTTTCATGAGGCAAATCTACACCACAAATAATGTTGAAAAGTAAGAAAAATTTTAGAAGTTTTTTGACCTCATGTCTAATCCTTTGAGCTGGCCAACAGTGGAAAGGCCATCTATCCTGGGAAAGGGTGAACACCTGGTCAGAGCGTGGACTTTGCAGCCATTGTGTGAGGAACTTGGATCAGCTACTCACCAGCTCTGTGACCCGAGGCATACACTCATCCTCTCCTTACCTCATTCCATCATCCGTAGGAGTGATGACCATACCTCTGTCACAGGGCTGCTGTGAGACCACCTGAATTAATATCTGTGAAGTCTTTGGAACAGTATCTGGAGCATAATAAGTGTTTTGCTAAACAAACACGAAACATAATAGTAGATGTTAAATGCTGACATACAGAGATGTTATAAAAGATTTTTGCATATTCAGAAAGATGACCTCTAGGCTCCCTTCCAGTGTTAAATTCTGTTATTCTACTTACCTCGGTGTGTCCTGCACCCATAAGACGTGCCTACCCAGTGTATCCCAAACACTCCTTATTCACTTTCAACCTTCACTCATGGCTTTGGAGAGTGTCTTCCCTGCACCTTTTTAGGTTATCCAAATCTTATCATCCTTATCCAGCTTTTTCCTCTCCCTTCTCCCTCTCTCCCCCTCCTCCTCCTCTTCCTTCTTCATGGCATCCCAGTCTCTGGTGTGTTTTATTGCTTTATATTATTCTTTCATTGTTTTATGTGCAATTACTGTATTCCCAATAAGATTGTAAGCCTCTTGAGAATAGCCTATGCTTATGTTTTCTAGCACGTAAGTAAATACTTATTGAATGAATAAATGATGGTGGTGGTGGCAGGGGTAAATTGGGAATCAACTCTTTAGTAATAATTCAATGCAAGTAAAGTGGAGTATATGTTCAATGTTTAGACTATTGATGAGCAGTTCTTATTTCTAAAGAAGTTTTGGTTCATTACTGCTACCCGCCCCCCTCATGTTTTTTCGGTCTGATCTACTGTTGGTGAAATATTTGTAGATTAGCTGGTTCCCCTTCATTCCTTCTCTTCTGAAATGTGTGGTAAAGTAAAAATGCCTAGAGCAATAATTTGTGGATAAAAAACAGCTGCACATGAAAAATAATTGATGTGGTTTTAAAATTACTTTGAGATAGAAATTAAAATGCCTTTTCAACCTGTGCTCTAGAAAGAGTGCTAAAGCTAATTCCTTGTAAATCATGAAATGGAAGCAGAGGAAGACACAAATTTTTGGACAGTCAATTGATTTTAAATAAGTAGAGTCTTAAAAAGTTGTGTATATTATTAAAAGTGTTCAGTTTGCTGAGAATACTTAGCTGTAGTTAAATAAGGTCTTATCCATACCCTTAGTAATGTGAGTGTAAAGTTTTCCATAATTATAAATAAGAAAGGTGATCCCTTTGACTTCTTTATAAGTTAATTTTTAATGACTTTGTAGATTTAGTTCTTTTTTCTATTATGCTTCTGACATTTTCCAAGGAGTGACCCAAATAGGAAACATTCTTTATTCATCTTATTTCCCATGGGGAGATTATCACAGTCATGCTGCCCTAATGACACTTATCTTACCTGGTGTGCAGATACGTAAATGATGTCAGACATTGGGATAACTGGAAGATTCACAAGATAGTATTCTACCAACATGACACAGACAATATTTGATTAAATTTTAAAATCTAGATTTACATAGACTCATTGTTTCTAAACTTATAAAAATACTTATATTCTATTCACTTGTTCCTTTATCTAAAAAAAAAAAATTCTTAGCTCTAGAAGATATGTTTATAAAAGAATTCTAATTTCCTGGCTTTATTTATATAGAGAAGGTCTGAGTAATATTAAAAATCCAATACTTTCCTTTAGAAGAAAATTAACAAGGAAATTTTAAAAAGGGGGTTAGTCATTATTCTTTAAATTGCAGTATCTCTTAGCTGTTCACCCAGGAAGTGGAAAAATTAAGCATCATTAAAATGTCTGCTTGATTTGAGCCTGTTGTTAATTTCAATACTTCATAAATAGTAGTTAAGCATAAAGATGAAATGTACATGTGTTTTATTTAATCTTTGAGCCCCAAGACTTATGATGTTTAGCAATGTCTGTGTAAAAAGATAAAATATTCTAAGTATTTATCACATTTACTATATTATAACAGTTTGCTTTGTCAGGGAAATTGCTGTAAAATTATATAAACATTGTAATTTAAACCTATGCATGGGTTTTAGGAAAAGAAACAGGCTGAGACAATAAAAGGCAACTAAGTATCTGAGGATTAAAATAGAATTAAAGCAATAATTACAATGTACTAAAATTAGGCCGATAGTTAGAAAGGCTTGAATTCCAACTGCATATTACGTATATTTTAGGCATTTAGAGTGGGTAAATTTGAATATTTCCTTATGAACATTTTACTAATAAGTTTAAAAAATTAATGACAAAATATATCTTTTCCACTATGTGGAAAAAAATAAACTCACATAAGTGCACACTATATGCAAGACACTATTCCTAGAGCTTTACATGTAATGACTAGTATAATCCTTATAGCAAATCTATGAAGTAGATACTATTACTGTGCCAATTTACAGATGAGGAAATTGAGGCATGCAGAGGGTAGATAATTTGCCCAAAGTCACTCTGCTAGTGAGCAAAAGAGCTGGGATCCTAAACTAGAGTTAGAATGCCAGAATCTGAGCTCTTAACTATTTCACCATCTGCTTTTGCAGCATGATCAATAATCTTTTAATTTACTGTTGTTAAAATGTGAATGTCTGGTAAAAATAGTTAATTATAATATGTTGTATTTAATTACAACAGGGAATATCCAAATTAGTTGTATAGAGTTTTAAAAAATATGAGTACATGCTAGAAATCGCATTCTTGGGCTACAGAAACTGGTAAGGAAGATTAGAATCTTTTATTGGGTTGAAAGATAATTGCTGCATAATGACTGAAAGGGGGGTGGGGGGAGACTTTAAGGCATTTTGCTTTCTACCTGCCATGCAACTACTGTATAATCTAGTTTAGTAGAATGGTAATGGCCAGGAGCTCTGGAGTCCAATTTTTCGAATCCTGGCTTTGTCTCTTTTCAGGTGATTTTGGGCAAGTTACTTAACCTCCAAAGACAGTGCCCTTGAATGGATTATAGGGAAACATTCCTGCCCTCTAGTGTAGGGGTGGAAGGGGGTGAAGGCAAAGGGAGGAGAAAACTATGTGAAAGGGAATGAAAGAGGCAGGAGGTTATAATAAAGTATCTAAAATGTTTCCTCATTCAACATTTTCCATGACCTATTTGTTGTTTCTATTTGTCTAAAGATGAAATCTGTTTGATTTCTGTCTTCTCAGTCATGTGAGAACTTTCTAGAATAAATGTGCTTGGAGAACTGACCTACCAGGCCCACTCATGCTGTTCTGTGAGATCCCTTTACAGCTCTTGTTCTCAATCTGTTTGCCAGATTTCCTGGTGTGTCACCCATGCTGCCTGTGCACCACACCCACAAAAACAACTCAGAAACAGATTTTCTTTACCCATATGTGACATTGGTGAATTGGGATGTTTTTTGAACTAGGTCACATAGCTATCTAATTGATCATTCTTCCTCCATTTTTCCCCCTGAAAAATTTAACAGGTTTATTTATAATTGTTATAAAGTTGAAGTGTTGAAACTTGTTCACCGAAACATTTTGACTTACATGATGCTTTATGTCCCTGCATGATATTAAAAATTCACACACCGCCCTGGCCAGTTTGGCTCAGCAGTTAGAGCGTTGGCCTGCGGTCCAGAGAGACCCGGGTTCAGTTCCCGCTAAGGGCATGTACCGCGGTTGCAGTTTGTCCCCGACCCTGGTTGGTCGTGCGGGTGGCAGCCACTCAATGTGTCCCTTTCACGTCGATGTTTCTCTCTCTCTCTCTTCCTCTCTCTCCTTCCCACTCTATCTGAACGAAAAATGGAAAAATGTCCTCGGGTGAGGATAAAAAATAAATAAATAAATAAATTAATTAATTAAAATACATATAAAAAAATTCACACACCAATGAAAATGGAAACACTGCCAATACCTGATTTCTGTCCCCTGTTTTCCACTTGCAATCATATACTTAGATGCCTTTTGACCCCATGGGGGAAAAAGTCTAACGTTTAGAGCTACCGATAATAGGAAGAAGATACTTTTTTTTTTTTTTTTTAAAGAATGAAATGTTTCCCATCATAGTCAATTCTTAAGCACATTCTCCATGTGGCATGCTAGGGGGATGTCTTTTGGCATAATTGTTACCGTTGAGCAAGGACAGGATGCAGGTTGGTGTCTTCAAAAAGGTCAACCAGATGGGCCTCACTTGCCCCTGCAAAGCACCAATAGCTGCGCTTTGGAAACACAGATACGTTTTGAAGTCCTGAACAATATCTTGCCCCAGATGCTAGAAGGGAAATTTGTGAATCAGAAGGTCAGTGGACTTCTGATAACGTTCAATTTCCCAAATGTCACGGTACTAGGCCTGTAACAATGAGGTTTCTTCACCCCTCCAGTAGAGGGCGTACTCTTGCGAGCGGCTTTGGTAGCCAGTTGCTTCCTAGGTGCTTTACCACCTGTCCATTTGCAGGCAGGCAGCTTTGTATGTGCCATGGTATAGAGAGACCTCCTTACTTACACTCCTTCTGCTTCGGCTGGAGCTTGCAAGCTGGAGGAGGTGTAGTGGCAGCTGCAAACACTCCCTCCATTTTCAACAAATATTTATCAACAACTTATTCTGTGCTCTGCACTGGTGCTATAAAGATGAATTAATCACAGTTGCAGTCCCTGGCCACCTCATAGTATCAACAAACCTAATATGCCTTATACATCGTCGGTGCTCTAGACCTGCCGCCACAAAGCTGAATTGGCTATATATAGTCTTTGCCCTTTTTAGTCCATAAAGACCTGCCTTTCTAAAAATAAACTTCATGATTTCAATCAGATAAAATTAATTTTGACCTTGCATGGGCATGAGAGAAGAGTCCAAAAAGTTACAATTGAAAATCTGGTGTCACTATGTGTTTGGCATTCATCATTAACACAGACTTTTCTTAGTGAGAAAGTAGCAGCTATGCTATGTAATCTTCTCTTTCTCTCTTTTTAAATAATTTTCTATGGCAGAAACTAAGCCACAGTGCAGCTTAAATTTGAAACTAAGGCAAATACTAGAACTTATTATTATCATTATCACCTTACCATTATCATTATCTCATTACAAATATTATTATTACTACTATTGAGATTTGTAACTGTATTAGTTTTATATTGATTCTTTCCCCCAGAAATTCCTCCCAACTCTACTCATTTTTTAAACCTCATCCTAATTGTGTTTATATAAACAGAAGTGACAATTTACTTAATTACATAATATTAAAGTAAAGAACACTGAATTGATACTGATTTAAGGTAGAAGAAGATTACCCTACTAAAGTGACATTATAGTAACATGTCTCCACATAATATTTTTCTGCTTGTAGCCAAAGAATCTTTTGAAACACATTATTAGGGTTAAAATAATTAGGGTTATTTTTGGAGTCAGACACTTGGGTTATCACTACTTGCTTGAGAGAGACCCACCCCACAGTCCTTATTAGACAAAAAAGTGAAATACATAGGCAAGCAAATTGTGCACTGCACAATTCCAGGGCATGACATTCACAAACACAGCAATGTGAATGGTGCCTCTGATGTGTAAAAAAAAGAAAAGAAAAGAAAAGAAAAAAAAGCCACCTTCATGTTTAGAAGTACTGGAAGCACTGTAGGAAGAAATAAAGAACACTTCATTGAAGTGTTAGGTAGACCATTAATCATCTCATTGCTTTTGAAAGTAATATTATTTTTTAATTAAGTTTTTTCCTGAAAGCCATGAATATTAAGAAATAATCTGAATGAAAAGAGAAACACAATTCATCAGTAAGGAATTAATTTTACAATCAATATTCAATTTCACAAAAATACACCTTTGGAAATGAAAAAAGTGAATTAAAAACAGACTTAAGTAGTATATAAAGAGCAATTCAACTAGTAGAAAAGGTAAAACAATAGGAAATGATTAAAGATAGAATATGTGTCTAGCAATAGCTTAGATTGCTCAGATAGTACAAAACACTTAGTGCTGGGTAAAAAAAATATATATTTTTAAACACTTTCTTTATGTCACAAGATAAATCACCAGTCTTTCAATATTGTGACTATTTCGAACTGTACTTAATGTTCTAACTGGTGTAATTGGCAAAGAAAAATAAATAAAAGTTATAAGAATTAGAAAAGAAGAAACAAACTATGTATATGCATATGATATGGTTGTTTATGCAGAAAAATTCAACTACAGATGATTAAAACTAAGAATTTAGTAAGGTTGCTAGATATAAGATCAATATACAAAAAATAAATTACATTCTAATATATCAACAAAGACTTAGAAATATTTTTTAAAAGCTATCATTTATGAAAACAGCCCAAAATAGTGTCCAGAAACAACCAAAAGACTGGCAAGATTTTTATGAACAAAATTATAAAAGTATTAAAATGCTTTTAAAATCACCTAAATACATTGCGTTATACCATGTTCATAAAAATGTAAACGCAATTCCCTAAAGATGTAAATACTCCTAAAATCAATGATAAATGTACAGTCCCAATTCAACCCAACCCAGTGGATGTGAGTAGTGGAATAGAATTGAGTTGCTGGTATTTGAGGTGAATCTGGAATTCTTTGTGAGCCTACTATAATTAATGATACCTCTGATAGAAAAAATAATCCCTGTAAATTCTGTTATCAAAGAATGAATGATCAGATATATAATGCAATTAGAAAAGCTATCTCATTTACCAAGAACTGGAATATTTATGTCAGTATTAGGAAATTAAGAATGTGATTTCATGGCAAAGGAATTGCTGTCTCAGTTGCAAGTGGGTATTTTTCATCTATGACTCAGAAGGGAGGTCTGGAATACCTGCCCAGTGCCTATGATACAGACCCAAGGTTTCCAGATCTAGAGAGGAGAATGCTTTAGCAAGTGCACCCTGCCACACATGAGAGCATCCAAAGCATCCAGAGGTATCGGAATGACTATACCTCACCCAAAGGCCACTTGTTAAACTGTAACAGGCATGCCACCTGTTCCTTCAGAGGCCAATAAGTGATCTTTGAACAGGGCTGGAGTTAAAAAGTAAACCTATGCTTCACGTTTTTGCATTGTTATAACTAAAATACAACTGACTTGATATAAGTATGCAGTCAATATTTGCTTCTAAGATTGACTCAGTATTTACATTTTAAAAGAAGAACACATTTGTTATGAAAAAGGTTTTCCAAATAGTCTGATCGCTTTGAAGCAGCTCTAAAAAATTTTAACTCTCTGTAATCAGCTAAATTTTCTGTACTACAGTTACCTTTCCAATTCTATAACTGTGCATTTGTGGTATTTTACAGTGAAAACAGGGTCAGTTCAAAACACAAGAATCTGATGCTCTTTTTAAGAGTTATATTATTTTTTCACTAAAAATTATGAATAAAGATCAAATCTCTGCTCAATAAGCTTTTCTTCTTTATTTTTTCAATAGGTGTGAAAGCATCATTTAGAATATGGAAAAATCTCAGACTTGTGACGTGATTGGTGTTTCCTTTCAACTTTTTCTTCTGTGTTTCTGGCTCACTTTCTCACCCAGCTTTTCCTCTCATACATCCTCTTCATTGTTAGAAAGGGGCACTAGACAAAAACTAAAAACTTCATGGAAAGCATGCATGGAATTCTGTTTCCTACAATATAAGCTTTAAGCATTATTTAGTTTCTATATACTTTTCTGTTTATTGTCTTTTCACTAGTTGCTAGAAGTGAGTATAGTTTGAAAAGAGTGAAAGCAGTAAGGGTATAGATGACTTGAACAGATCATTCAATTTAATCGAGTGGACATTTATAGAATACTCCATCCAACAACAGAGGAATACACATTCTTCTCAAACTCACATGAAACATACACCAAGACAGACCATATTCTGGGCCATAAAACATATCTTAAGTTTAAAAGAATAGGAATTATAAGAGGTATGCTCTCAGACCACAATGAATAAAATTAGAAATAAATTACAGAAAGATAGCTGTTATTTTCCCCAAATATCTGTAAATAAACAACACACATCTGAATAACCCAAGTACCAAAGAAGAAATCTCAAGAGAAATTTGAAAATATTTTGAATTAAAGAAAAATAAAAGTACAACTTAACAAAATTTGTGGGATACAGCAAAATTAATTTACTTAGAGGGAAATTTATAGCATTAAATGTATATGTTAGAAATGAAGAAAGGTCTAAAACCAATAACTTAAGCTTCCACCTTGGGAAACAAGGGAAAAAGTTGTAATTTTACATATAATCCAATAAAAGAAATACAAATAAAAAATATCACTTTTCACATGCTGAGTTAAAACATTTGTATTTCTAAAGTATACTATCCAGTGCTGGTATGGGTAAAGTGAAATAGAAACCATATATTAGTGGTAGTTGTACAAATTGATACAACCCTTTTGGAAAAGAAACTTGGCAGTGTGCCAAGAACCCAACTTCAACTGAAGTACGTGCCCCTTGGCTGGAACCAAACCTGCAACTTTTTGGTCTGCAGGCTTATGCTCTAACCACTGAGCAAAGCCAGCCAGGGAGGTTTGTATTTGACTCTTTGTATATTTAAAAGTGCCATATCCAGGACCACAACAGTGAGACTGAGAAAAGAATTAGAAACTACTGGCTTTAGCTGCTTATTACCTCAAGTCTGTAGGTCTTTTTTTTTCAGAGTAAGAAATAGTAATCTGTACCTCCTTCTTTTCCCCATTTGGGTGGGTGGGAAGCCAGAAAATATGATAATTCCACAGAGCAAACTTCCTGTAGGGTCTTTAGTAGAATGAGAAATCTCTTGCTGCTTCAGAATTATTTTTAATATACATTTTAATATTGTTTAAAAAATATTAATATAGTTCTATATGCTTTCATAACCAAAAATAGTTTTGTCCACAATAGGAGTATCATGTATTCTAACAATAGTCATTTTTAAAGAAGATTCCTTCTTCTCAGTTTACAATCAAACTTGTATTCATTCAAACATTCCTGAAGGAGGGAAGAGAGTCAGAAAATAATATACTATTCCTTTATGATGAAGAATCTTCTATAGTTATGTTAAAGAGACCAATTGCATACATGAAAAAGTGCTTAGATTTCACCAAAAAGTGCTTAGACTGTTTTGTATTCACTTTTGTATTACCTTTGGCTTTAAGGTTTTTATTCCTCAAGTTTAATAAGGAATATTTCTGTAAGTAAATAGCATTTATAAGTAGAGAGGTTTAAGGTAGGACAACGGAGTTATTAGTTTGAATTTTTCAGGAACATAAATTAACTTAGTTTAATTTAACCGTGATGGCTATGGCCTTCCAATTTCTTTAACCACTCATGTACAGGTTTTCACAATGTGTTAATACTCTGAAGTTGTTACCTTGAGCTCTGAGGATGGTGTTATGGGTCAACATTGCTTCATGAGATTCTTCTGATGTTCCCGGTAACTGAATCTCTCTTCTACAATGAGCTCCATTATTCTGAATTTAGGGTTAAAGCAAATTGTGTCATAGAGTTGTGCTCTAAACTGCATTGTAATCCTGTGAGGTTTTAAATAAAGATGTTCAGAAAAGTGCTTGTGTTTGACATTGCCACACAAGTTTGGGATTAGAAAACATCCAGTGAAATTAAGACCTATAGGTAAAACCAAACTAGAAGCATATCTAGCTTAATTAGCAGCTCGAATACATTGCCCTGTATTATTTATCTTGAAATTCCACTTATACACAAAAGTTTTTGTTATTTTTTTAAATCAAATTTTAAAAATTTGCTGCTTTAGGAGATTATGGGCTTTTAAAAATTGGTTTTATAATTTTTAGACAATAGCTTCTTTGATTTTAAGCTAAAGAGCTAAAAAAAAAATTTAGTAGAACCTCAGTGCTCTTGATTGCTGACATAAGAGTGCTTACTGGGCACAGAGGAGGCTCTATCCCAGCTCAGTCACTGAACCTAACTAGTATAGAATCTTGAACAGACCTGGGCCTATTGGATAATAGGTTTTAAATGTATACTCTCATGTAGCTGTCCAATTTTCCCAACACCATTTATTTGAAAGGCTGTCTTTACTTCATTGCATGCTCTTGCCACCTTTGTCAAATATTAGTTGAGCATTAATGTCTTGGGTCAATTTCCAGGTTCTCTGTTCTGTTCCATTGATCTATATGCCTATTCTTGTGCCAGTACCAGGCTGTTTTGATTACAGTGGCTTTGCAGTATAACCTGATATCCGGTATTGTGATCCCTCCTACTTTGTCCTTTTTCAAGATTGCTGTGGCTATTTGGGGCCTTTTTTTGGTTCCATATAAACTTTTGAAGTATTTGTTCTCGTTCTGTGAAATATGTCATTGGTATTTTAATGGGGATTGCATTGGATTTATAGATTGCTTTGGGTAGTATGGGCATTTTAATGATGTTAATTCTTCCCATCCATGAACAAGATATATGCTTTCACTTTTTTATATCTTCCTCTATGTCTTTTTTCAAAAAATGAAACTAGACCACCAACTTACACCATACATAAGAATAAACTCCAAATGAATAAAAGACTTAAATGTGACTTGTGAATCCATAAAAATCCTAGAAGAAAATATAGGCAACAAATTTTCTGACATCACACACAGCAGAATTTTCACTGATACAATGCCTAAGGCAAGAGAAACAAAGGAAAAAATGAACACATGGGACTACATCAAACTAAAAAGCTTCTGCACAGCAAAAGAAACAAGCATAAAAATGGAAAGGGAACCCAGTATATGGGAGAGCATAATTGCCAATGATACATCAGATAAAGGGTTAATCTCCAACATATACAGAGTGCTCATACAACTCAACAAAAGGAAGACAAACAATCCAATTAAAAAATGGGCAGAGGACCTAAATAGACACCTCTCCAAACAGGACATACAAATGGCCAAGAGACATATGAAAAAATGCTCAACGTCACTAATCATCAGAGAGATGCAAATTAAACAATGATGAGGTATCACCTCACACCTGTCAGATGGCTGCCATCAACAAATCATCAAACAACAAGTGCTGGCCAGGGTGTGGAGAAAAGGGGACTCCAGTACACTGCTGGTGGGAATGCAGACTGGTGCAGCCACTATGGAAAACAATATGGTGTTTCCTCAAAAAATTAAAAATTGAACTGCCATTTGACCCAGTGATCCCACTTCTAGGAATATATCCCAAGAAGCCTGAAACACCAATCAGAAATAATATATGCACCCCTATGTTTATAGCAGCACTATTTATAATTGCTAACATCTGGAAACAGCCCAAGTGTCCATCAGTAGATGAGTGGATAAAAAAGCGGTGGTACATATATATAATGGAATACTATGCAGCTGTAAGAAAGAGAGATCTCTTATCCTTTGAGATGACATGGAAGGACCTGGAGAGCATTATGCTAAGTGAAATAAGCCAATCAGAGAAAGACAAATACCACATGATCTCACTTACTTGTGGAGTATAATGAACAAAATAAGCGGATGAACACAGTAGACCCAGAGACATAGAAAGGAGTTCAGTTCAGACTGACAAACCTCAGAGGAGGGGGTTGGGGAGGATGGATGAGATAAACAAAACGTATATGCATGTATGCGTAACCAGTGGACATAGATAACAATCCTGGGGGGGAGGGCTCGGGAGGAGGGTGTCTGGGGGGGAAAAGGAGAAACCTCTGTAACAAAATAAATTAATAAAAATTGAAAAAAATAAATAAATGTATACTCTCAGTGAATCTCAGTTTTCTTATGTCAAAAAAGTTGGTTGGCTTAAATAACTTCCCAAGTCTCTTCCTCTGCACGATAAAAATGTTTTATCCTGATAATTACAAATTAGGTAAAGTTATAGTGTTGATGGTGCATGTTCTTAAAATAGTTCACTTCTCTTGGAGATTTCATTTCTGCTTATTGTTTCAACTGTGCCTTTATGTAAATGATTCCTAACCCTGTATCTGGAGACCTGACTACTCTGCTAAGCTCTGAAGCCAGGTTAACTGTCTGCTAGGCGAGACTGGCCTCCTCTCTAACCAACCTGTTCAAAATGGCATCGGCCGTCTCCTATCAACCCACCTCCCAAACCAACTAAATTTCCTGATTTTCCTATTCTTTAAAAAAAGAAACTATTTTTGCCCTGGCCAGTTTGGCTCAGCGGTTAGAGCGTCAGCCTGCGGTCCAGAGAGACCTGGGTTCGGTTCCCGCTAAGGGCACGCGTACCTTGGTTGCGGTTTGTCCCCGGCCCTGGTTGGATCACGCGGGAGGCAGCCACTCGATGTGTCCCTTTCACATCGATGTTTCTCTCTCTCTCTCTCTCTCTCTCTTCCCCTCTCTCCCTCCCACCCTATCCGAACAAAAAAATGGAAAAATGTCCTCAGGTGAGGATAAAAACAAAACTATTTTTTCCCCAGCTGACTAGATTCAGAGCTACCAAGGCATTCTTAACCTCTTCCTACTGATCTTCCATCAATTCCCATGATCAGTTACCAAGTCCTGTCAATTCCTTGTTTGTTTGTTTTTCTCCAATCCCTCTCTCTGTTTCCATTTTCCTATTATCACCTTGGTTTAGACCCAGATCTTCTTATAGGGTAGCTTTTAACCCTCCTTTCAGGTCCTCTCTTTTCTAACCTGTTTTATGCTATTTCTAGATAATAATGGCCATAATCATGTAATTGCCCAACACAAACCAGCCAGACTCACCACAGCCTTTAACTTTTTGGCCCTGATCTATTTTTTCCTCTCCATTCTCCATTGATCCCATGAATTCACTCTCCCAGAGGCACTTTGTATATTCACAGCTGAGCACTTGTGTGACCATTACCAGCAAGGCTCACCCACGCCGGCCACCACATCTACTCACACCAATCCAATTATTAGGGCCCAGCTAAGTCTGCATCTTCCACGTAGCTCTTTTAACCTCCTGAGCCCACAGTGTTCCACCTGTTGCTAGTCGCCTATGTCAGGTACCACTTTGTTATATTCTGTCTTCAGTTGTTATATTTTAAAAATAAAAATGTAGTCATAATAATTATATAGTGTTGCTGAAAGGTTAGAAAGTAGAAAAGCAACTATCTTTAATGTTTTATATAGTCTGTGCATTTTCAAATGTGTGTTTCCCATCATAAAGCATATATAAAATTTTGCTTCTTGTTTTTCCCCTCACTCAATATATAAGAAAAAAAAACTTTAACTGAGGATAATGAGACTTTAACTGAGTCTCATTAACTGAGAAAACTTTAACTGAGTCATCCATGAGAAGACAGAGGGGGAACTAACCCTGTTGGCAGAGGAGAGAATAAGAAAGGAAGGTGTCATAGCAGTATTGTCTGAACTAAATTTCCAAGGACCTGCCCGAGTTAGCCGGAAGGAGGAGAGAAGAGGAGGCAAAGAGAGAGTGTGCGGAAGCAAGAGGCATGACGTGCTCAGAGGTTGCAGGTCTCAGAGACGGTGCGTGGAGCTAGAGGGCCTGTGGAACTAGTACATCCTAGAAGCTTTGGGTCCCAAGCCAAGCAGAATGACTTCCATCCATCAATGATGGGAAGCAGCGGAATGGTTAATAGATGCTTGGGCCAGATACATTGGTGAAATTGCTAACTTTTGATGACATATACAGTTACAGTAGTTGTCTACTTGACATTGTTAAAGGGTGGCAATGTGCCCAGTTAAAATAATCACCTCCTCAGATTTCCTCATGGTCTGGAGAGGCTACATGACCCAGTTCTGGACAATTAGATATAAGCATGTGGGTGAGGCAGCTGGCAAAGCTTTTTAAGACTTAGCTAGCATATATCCTCTTTCCTTCTCTCTTTTTCCATTTCTCTTGCCTAGAGTGGGGACACAAGTCCTGGAGGTGGAGCAGGCATCTTGTGACTGTGAGGAAGGAAACCACACAAGTCATGATGACTTCACTGAGAAGCTGCAGTTGTACTGGATGGTCTACCTCCTGACTTCTTGTCATGTGAAGACAATCAATCTCGATTGGTTAACCTGCTGAGTTGGGTTTCTGCAACTGAATGCAATCCTATCTAATTTAATATTATGTCCATTTCTTAGAGATTTGCAATGAACTTCATATAGTAGAGATTCTGAGAAAGCCTATTTAACTTTAACCTAATGTTAAGATTATTTTACTACAGAACTATTTTCCCTCTGAAGACTTAGTATATCTCACTGAACACGAGTGTTTTGCAGAAGTTTGGAAAACACTACTCTTTTTGTGTTGATCCAGTAGATGAATGGTTGTGACATTCTACAGGATAGGAGATACAGGAGGAGTTATGCATTAGGAGAGAAAGATAATGTGTTGGATTTGAAGTGTCCATTGACAATTGGATATACAGCCCTGAAGCTCTTGAGTGAGATTTGGAGGTAAGCAAGGTAGGTGGTGCTTAAACCCATGGAGGTAGAAAACATTCTCAGAGTGTTTTTAGCAATGAAGAAATTGGCAGTGTAATTTTGAAACCTTCCTTTAACTGACTTACTATGCCACCTCTCTGGAGAGAGGAAATGGGAAGAATACTCCACTTAAAGTCAGACACTCTGGAGTTCATATCCTGACTTGACCTTTAGTTGTGTGACCTTGGCTCAGATGTCTAACTTCTCTGAGCTCCAGTCTCCTCTTCCAGAGGCTGATAACCTAACCTTAAAGAGTTGTTGTGAGAATTAAACAGCATTCAACACTGTGCCTGGTGGATCATAGCTGTTCCATCAGTGCGATTCCCTCTCCCTCTAGCTAAAGATTTGTTGTGTGGCTTCACACTTGCATCTCCTGTGTAGATGTACAGCAGGAGGTGTAGAGCAGCATTTACAACTAAGCCAGGACAGCCCTGGCCAGTATGGCTCGGTTGGTTGAGTGTCGTCCATGCACCGAAAGGTCACGGGTTCGATCCCCAGTAGGGGGTGTGTAGGAGACAGTTGATTGATGTATCTTTCTCATCGATGTTTCTCTCTCCCTCTCCCTTCCTCTCTCTCTAAAAAAGAAAAAAAAAAATTAAGCCAGGACAACAATTTAGATTCTATCTATTAAATATCTCTATATAACTGAAGATGAAATTCCAGGGCAGACAAATATGATTTTACATACATGTGGAATCTAAAAACAAAAACAAACAAAATAAAATAGAAATAGACTCATAGATACAGAGAACAAACTAACAATGCCAAAAGGGAAGGGGTGGGGGGATGGGTGAAAAAGGTGAAGGGTATTAAGGGGTATAAGCTTCCATTTATAAAGCACATCATGGGGATATAATGTACAGCATAGGGAATAATAATAACTTGTTGTGGTGGCAGATGATTACTAGATTTATCTAGTATATATATACTTATTACAGTATATATATACTTATATATATTAGACTCCATAAGGTATATAAATGTTGAATCAGTATGTTGTTACTTGAAACTAATATAATATTGTATGTCAACTATAATTTAAAAAATAAAATAAAAATGAGAAAACATCAAAACAAAGCTCAGGGCAGGTCAAAAGAGATCGTATGTATATGATAGATTTGTATTTTACTATTTTATATATTTAACAAAACTTCAAGTGCTTCCTGTGTGTCTTGCTCTTTTCTACCACTTCATAAATATGAACTATTTGATATTCATAACAACATTGTTAATTAGGTACTACTATTATTTCTATATGGCAGATGAGGAGAAAAAGGCTGCCCACAGTCACATAGCTAGTAGGTGGCAGAGCAAGGATTCAAACCTGGGCAGTCAGACCTTCGTCCATGCTCCTGACCACTATGCTACTATATAAAAGGTGCAAGTCACAACAACAACGAAAGGAAGCACCCATATTGCTTACTGCTCTTTCATCCTCATGAGGCCTCTGGTAATTGTTTATCTATTGCCCCACATTTTAAAGAAGTGGTCATTTGACTCCAAGCATCTTTTCATCAATGTCGGAAATAGCAATATGTATAGAAAGTTGTAGCTAAGCTATTTAGAGGAAAAAGTGTTTAAATTTTGTGGCAATACAGTGTCCAGAGTAGCTTCTCTGTAATAACCACAGAACTGTTCTTGTTTGTTTAAACTTTCTAGTCTCCATATAATTAATCTAAACATGAGAGAGCATGCGTGCAGTTTTTGTTTTGTTTTGTTTTTTAAGAAAAGTACTGCTTACCTTCTTGAAAGAGCACATGTATTTTCAAAAGCTCTCACTCCCTTCCTAGGAATGAGCAGCTGTAGCCAGGAAGCACATGAAATAAGAAGCAGTGCCAGTGGCAGACGGCTTAGATTAAAGCAAAAGGAAATTCCCAAGATGGTGTTTTTAAAGGGCATTTAAAGGACATAGACCAGGTAGAAAACAAAATATAGGATTATTTCAGTGGAAACATTCGTTTTCTCCCAGTAGTCTTCTAGTTCAAAGAGAGATGAGACTGCACTCATGGAAAATTGATGGATAAGCAGTGATTTTTTAAAAAAAATCTGGAAACCCATGTCTTATTTCCAGTGTGTACTTATTGGATCATCTAAGTTGGGCACTTACATCTTTCACATCATTTTCTTTCTCTTTAAATGAGCACAACTATTCCTGTTCCTTGCCACACATTAATGCTGTGAGGACAAATGAGGTAATGTTTATAGTTCCATGGAAGAAAGATACTAGGTATACTAAAAATCATGATTTCAAAGTCCTCCCTTTCCTTGGAAATGTATAGTAATACCACTTGTATACAGGGTTGTTGAAGAGTCACATTTTCCATAGAAGTGATTACCACCCCACCCCCCCACCCCCCCCACCCCAGAAAATAGATACTTATGCCATTTGGGAGTAACAATTTCTTTTTAAAATTTAACCATTTTTCAAATTTTATAATTTGATTTTCTTATTTAAATTTATATTTATTAAATGCTTACTATCTGAAATGTATTTTATTTATTTATTTCATCCTCACTCAAGAATATTTTTTCATTGGTTTTTAGATAGAGTGGAAGGGAGGGAGGGAGGGAGAGAGAGAGAAACATGGATGTGAAAGACATCAATTGGTTGCCTCCTGGGGCCGGGGATGGCACCTGAAACCCAGGTACATGCCCTTGACTTGGAACCAAAACCAAGACCTTTCGGTCTGCAGGCCAATGCTCTAATCACTGAGCCAAACCGGCCAGGGCCTGAAATGTATTTTAATAGAATTCTTTCCTTCTGGTTAAACAAAATATATTTTACCTTTTATTTTATTTTCCAATTTTTATTAATTTATTTTTGTTACAGATGTTTCTCCTTTCCCACCCTAGACACCCTCCTCCCCATCCCACCCCCTACCCTCCCAGCATTGTTATATTTTACCTTTTATTAATGATCTTTAAGACATCAATATATGACAAGGGGATTTTTGTTTACTTCAAGCATAGTATCAGCCAACATCACAAAGCTGCTAATGCATTTTTAGGCTACAGCAATAGAAGCCCTTGACCTAAGTTAAGGGAACTACTATTCCTGTTTTATTCTACACCAATCCAGACAAACCTGAAGTTACAAGTGTTCTAGAGGCATGGTTTAAAAGCAACATTGACAAACTGTAGTTATCTGAAAAGAGATGATTAAGATGGTAAAAGGTTTGGAAATCATGCCATATGGGTGATTAAACAAACACTTGGAGAAGAGACTAATTAAGAGGAGCAATAAAACTGGACTTTAGCCCTGGCCAGTGTGGCTCAGTTGGTTGGAGCGTCGTCCCCTACACCAAAGGTTGCAGGTCTCATTCCCGGTCAGCTTACATACTCAGATTTAAGGTTGGATCCCCTGTTGGAGACATATGGGAGGCAAATAATTGATGTTTCTCTCTTACGTTGATCTTTCTCTCTCTCCCTTCCTCTCTCTCTAAAATCAATAAAATATATCCTCGGGTGAGGATTTAAAAAAAAACTTGACTTCAAATCTTCAAATATATGCAGCATTATACATGGTAACCAAGACACAGAAGCAACCTCAATGTTCTTCAATGGATAATTGGATAAATAAGATATATATAATGGAATACTTCTCAGTTATAAGAAGGGATAAAAAGCTACCATTTGAGACAACATGAATGGATTTTGAGAATATTGTATCAAGCTAAGTTAAATGTCATTTGGAAAAGGACAAGAACCTTATGATTTCACCCATATGTGGGATATAAAACAGAAAGCAACAAATGAACAAACAAAATAAACTAAAAAACAGACAACAGAAGGGTGGTTACCAGAGGGGCAGAGGAGTAAGGGGAGGATTAAGAGGGTAAAGGGGGTCAAATATATTGGTAACAGAGGGAGACTAGACTTTTGGTGGCGCACATACAATACAATATACAGATGATGTATAATAGAATAGTACACTTGAACTTATATAATGTTATTAACCAATTCCACCTCAATAAATTTAGTTTAAAACAATCTTTGAACACCTATCAGGAAAGAAATTGGACCTATTCTGTACAGTTGCGAAAAACTAACTGTAAACATGGGTAGAATTTTAAGAAGAGAGATATCACAGTTAACTAAAACAGTACCCAAAATGAAAAGGGCTGCTTTTGAGGCTTTCATTTACTGAAATTTCTAGAACAGAAACAGGATGACCATTGGACAGAGATTTTGAGGAGCGAGTTCCTTATAGGGTGAGAAATTGGACTCAAGGATTCTAAGGTCCCTTCTGATGCTGAATAGCCTATGATCCATTAGGAACCTCACACATTGTACTAAGTTATAATAGAGCGACACCTATACAGCCTTTTGTGCTTTGCCTCTGCACTAAAAGGCCTCAGACTGCTGTGGGGTGTGTGTGTGTGTGTGTGTGTGTGTGTGTGTGTGTGTGTGTGTGTTATGGCTACTTTTTATAGTTCTCCTATCCTTATTACAAGGTTGTCTCAACTCATTCTTTGTTTTAATGACATCCCACTCCATTCTAATCTGTTACTTCTAATACGCTGTGGCCTAGGAAAACAGCATAACCACACTGATTAACATTGCAAGAATAATTTAAGTGAAGACCTAAAGAGCTATCCGTGAATAAGATTTTTGGTACATCAACATTTTGCCATCTATTTTAGTTCTTACAGGCCATTTTAGCTTTCTTCAAAATGAATAGAAAATTTATATCTAAAATAGAATTAAATTAAATTTGAATTTAGAACTAAATTAGACTACCTAACCAAATAAAATTGATTAGCATGCTAATTACATTTCTCTCCTGAGCTGCTTTATATATAAAGTATTGTTGTAAAGGTACAGATTAGTTTAGAATATGGAGAATCATTCTGATTTCACTGTTATTTTTTTTTTCTAAATCCCCATTCTTAGTATACAGCAATAATTTTAACAATGCAGTCAAAAACATTTAATGAAAATTTACTATATACCTAGCAGAAGTTCTCAGTTAAGAACGATGAAGAATATAAGAAAAACATAATGTTTTGTATAGATTAAGTATAAAAGACTCATTTACCATTCAGGAACTTACTGTCTTGTTAAAGAAAACAAGAAGCAATTATAGAGTGATCAGGGACATATCAGGGGTGGGCAAAAGGAGGTTTATAGTTCTGAGTACATGAAACAGTTTATTCTTGTATTATTTATTAATTGTATTATTTATTTGTCTTATTATTATTATTTCATACCCTAATCATAACCTGCATGTCTTTTTCCATAGGAACAACTGTACACCCACTTTTGCCCACCCCTATATTATCAAGGTAGGATTGCTGCAGATAGTAAATGCTTTTGAAACTTGCAATGAGAGGTGGAGTAGTTTAGCTTCAATATACTACTATATATCATTAACTCAGAAGCAATTTATAAATGTGTATTTTCTCTCTTTTTTAAAAATTAGCTTTGACCATTAGACTGATATTGGTGCTAAGAGCTTCTGGCAGTTATAATTCCTTATCATTGATTTGGTAAAAACAATAATTTGGAGAGCTGTTTCAGTAACTCCACCGGGAGCATATCTATAAGACATGAAGAAAGCCCCAACATTGTCAATACAAATTGCTGTCCTATGCTGTTTGCCACTCTCCAGTGTTGACCAGAAGAATAATTTTAATGTCTCCCAAACAGATGATGCTGATTGCACCCCAGTTCCTCCTGGGAGATACAAACTTCTTACATATCCCCAGCTGAGTCATAATATCTACATGTGCCTCAAAGCTCTGGATTGTCCTCGTCAGTAACACAGAACTGAATGGCATCTGGAAAGTAGTTAATTTTCTGGAAAATATTCAAAGGCACAAAGTGAACACTGCAATAAAATTGCTTTCTATTTTGTCTATTTCCCTAGAAGTGTACATAGAACAATGTTTTCATAGAACTTGCTAAAGTCCTAGACTCGAGTGCCATTTAATCTCCTATAAGCAGCAGCCTTGAGCAGTTCTAGCCACAATTAGTTACTTGTGGCTGCTACTAAATTGTTCCCCATAACATTCCACAACATTATTGTTTCACAGCACAGCACACTCTATAGAGTGCAAGTGCTTGGAAGGACCAAGGACACGCTCTTTGTCACGCCCCTGTCTCTAGACAACGATGTTCTTAAACTGCCCACTAGCTAGTCCTGTGGCTCTTTTCTTTAAGTACCTTAATTTTGAATTAGGGAATACCTTTCCCGTCAAAATGGATACACCTAGCGTAAAGGAAGTATTGATTGCTTCGTAGAGATGTGCTCCCCGCCCCACAAAGGCGGCAGAGAAGCAGCGAACGCCACTTCGCACTTGGTGCGCTCTTGGAAGCCCGTGACCCTGGGCTGGGTTGGGGGGGTTCCTTCCCCTGGTTGTGAGACTCCCAGAGAAGGGGTGGCGGGGGTGCGGGGACAGAGGGGGTGCTTGTTTGGCCCCGGGATGTGGGAAGTAGGCGCTAGCCTGTTTCGCGGTTTTTTAAGCCCCTTGGCATGCCCTGACCTGATCAAGAGAGTCAACTGCTCTCTGGAATGTTCCGGGAGAAGGTGGGAGATCGCTTCCCAGAGGAGGCCTGTGGGTGCTGGAGGGCACCAGGGGGGTCACGCAGGGAGATGAAGGGCAAGCGCCTGGAGGGACACGAGGGAAGCGGGGGGCCGAGGTGACTGGCGCGCGTGGGGGCTGAGGCGGGCGGGACGAGCTGGCAGCGAGGCAACGGGGGTGGCCGGTCGGGCGAAAGGATCCCTCCCCGGCGGCGGTGGCGACCCGGCCGCGCGGGCTGCACCGCCCCGGCTGTCAAGCGAGCGCGGGGGGCGGGCGCGAGGAAGGGGTGGAGGTACGAGGGGAGGAGGGCTGGCACCGGAGCGCCGCGGTGTCGGTGCAATAAAAATGCATCCCATGGAACTGCCCATGGAGAAGGACGGGACCGAGACGCAGCAGCCCGAGGAGGTGGTAAAAGCGGAGGAGGACGCCCAGGAGGCGGCGGCGGCGGCGGCCGGGAAGTGAAAGGTCTCGCAAAGTTCAGCAGCAGCAGCTGCGAGCGCCGAGCCCCGGGCTAGCGGCGGAGGAGCCCGCAGGACCGCTCACCGGGCGACGCGGCCCGGCCGGCTATGGTCCCGGGGCTCCCGCCGCCCCGAGGTGCCCCGGCCCCTCCAGGCCAGTGCGCAAGGGTCACCCCACCGCCCGGCGCGACCCCGGCCCGCGGCTCCCAGCCGCCGGTGACCACTGAGTAAGCTTGGCGCCCCAGGAGGAGGAAGAAATAAAGAGCCCCGGTTCCTCCCGAGGACTGTTGGCGCTTCATCCCACAGCCGAGAGGGCTCGGCTCCCTCCCGCACCCGCCGGGCCCCGGTCCTCCCGGCTCCTCCCGGACATGGGGAGCTGCGCGCGGCTGCAGCTGCTCTGGGGCTGCTTCGCGGTGGCCGCAGGTGGGTGGTGACGCTGCCGGCCCCCCACCCTCCTTCCCTCGTCCCTTCGGTTCTCCACCCCAGGACTTGGGGGTGCAGGGGAGTGCGGTTTGGGAGCGCGGAGCTCAGCTCTCGGGAATGAAATGAGTGGCCATGTTCCGCCTCCTTTCCCCGGTCTCCGCAGTTTAAAATACTATTGATTTTTTTTTTTTTTTTTTTTTGCCACTGCGATACACTTGCCCTTGGATAACCCGATATCTAGGGTGCGCCCTGCCGGAGATACTGTGACCTTAGTTTCTTTCTGGGTTTGGACTAGTAAAAAACTGCCTTTCCACTTTGTGAGGGAACAAAGGACCAAGCTCGCCATCCCCCGGCACTTCATGGCCTGAGGAATGATGGGGAGGGGTGGCCCAGCGACCCTGGGCGCGCGTGGGCCAGGGCCGCGCTCTCGTTGAGAGCGATCGCTGTGGTTCCCAACCTCATGCTGGGTAGTAGGGAGTCAGGTAGGGACACCTGGGGCGAGGTGAGTGCCCTCTTACTGGGGCAATGGCTGGAACGTAGTCAGACCGGGGGCTGGGACGGTAGGTGGTGATCACTCTGGGTTGCAAGGAGCTGGCTGGCCGCCCCTGGGGAATTGGTACCCTGGCCGAGCCTCCGCGGGAGGTCGGAGGCGGGTCTGCTCCCTGTCTCGGTAACTGGACGACCGGCAGAGGCGTCGTCAGATGCTCTCTCCCTCCCACTCCCATCCCGTCTTTCTTGGGCTACTGTTGGTCATCCGTTCCTAGCTGGCCCTTTCTAAATTTGGGAGCTCCTTCTGCTCCACTCACTCCCTCTTGAGGGTCACCTGGTTTCCAATTAGGCTTCAGTGCAGTTAAGTGTGTGAGGAGGAAAGAAAGTGAGGGACCCTTCGGCCATCTGGTCTCTCAAACACATGTCGCTTGCTCCAGAAAGAGGAGTATGGGCTGGAGTGGCGGACTGGGGGATAGGAAGCATCACTTTCCCTTCCCTTCGGCTTCTACTCTGTCCCCAGAGATGCTGGCACGCAGTAAAAGCCAGGCTCTAAGGTCTACAGTCTGCATCCCAAACCAGTCAGACTCATAGGAGCATCCTTGCTGTACTTGGCTGATCACTTATTTAGGGATCCCAAGTGGGTCGTCCATCCATCATTTATCTGGCTTCAATCTTTTCTGGACTTCTTATTAGTTTAGGGGCATTGAAAATTATTCAATCCTTTCTCCAAGGATCTTAATGGTCTAAGATTTTACTTTATTTCTTCCTATTTATGCACTCCTGTGTGGACTTTCCAATGCTCTCCTAACCACAAAGTGAACTTTAATAAACCTTTCCCTTTCCAAACCATGTTATGGCAAAAACATGCAAGCAATCAAGAGGTTGTAAATAAATATCACAAGCCAAGTGTTTCAAGTCAAAAATACTTGTACGGGCAGTATATGATTTTTCCCTGAAATGCTTTACAGGTGAGTCATAGCACATTGTGTGTTTGGGTGATCTTGGCCACAAGCAACTGTTGCCCCAGCTAACCAGAACAGTAGCAAATAGAGTCCCAGCGTAATGCACACTTGGATATGACATTTAAAGAATATTCCTAAGGAATCCCTTTCTTTTGGTTGCAAAGGCCATGTGGAGCTGTTGATCCTCAGTGTGTGAAATGTCTCTGTATTTTTTATGTTGTTGTTGTTTTTTATTAATTTATTTTTGTTACAGATGTTTCTCCTTTTTCCCCCTAGACACCCTCCTCCCTATGCCCCCCCCCCAGCATTGTTGTCTATGTCCATTGGTTACATATGCATGCATATAAGTTCTTTGATTTATCTCATCCTTCCCCCCTCTCACCCCCCTCATGTCTCTGTTTTAATCTAAGCCCTCATTTGGCTTCTCCAACAGTACTGTGATAACAGTTCAGAGGTGCTCCCTCTTAAGATGCACAAACGTTCAATTAGCCAGAATTTGGGGTTTGACTTCCTTTTCTTTCTTTCCCTGTCTGTTTTAATGTTTGAAATAGATGATCTTACGGTATTCATAATTAAAACAAGAAACCCAAATTAAAGGATTATAATATGTAGTCAGGATGTTAATAAGTGGATAATGTTTGTCATTTTAAGTGATTTTAAAACATTAAAGTCTGCTGGACCTTTGTTTGGCTGGAAGTGCATGTTTCTTTAAGAAGGTGTTTAGTTCACAGATAATGTTTAGAGGTGCTGTTGGTCGCAGCCAGTCTGTAAGCATTCTCCTGTTAAGCAAACAGGTAACTACTGTATAACTTGTCCTAGGTAGAAGTACTCAAGAAGCAAAGATCATGTCAAATAAACTTTTCTGCCATTTGGCAGTTTAGAGGGTTTTTTTCTTATATTTAGTTAATATTAAAAATAGCTATTGCACATCTGAGTGCCAGTAGTCTCTAGCTTTGCCTCCCAAATGAGACCCCATTGTCTAATAATTAAATATCTCATATTGCTTTTCCTAGGGAATTTGTACCTTCATATTTGTGGCTTAAAAATATAATAAGTCTACATTTTCTCCTTAATGCATTCTCATAAATTTGTTAGATAATACTAAGGACTCAAGTTATATTTAAAAGACTAAGTTGGATTACCTTAAACACGTTATTGTTTTGGGTATTATTTAAGTCATGACATCAAAAATAAATAAGTATATTTCAAATATAGAGAATGTTTAGAAAGCAAAGTACTTGAAAACATTTAGGCCAATTATCTTTACCCTAGTGTTTCCATTTTCCTTCCTCTTACCCTTTACCTAAAGTGATTTTATTTTCTTTCATGTGAATTTTACATCTGAACATGAAATGCACACACACACACACACACACACACACACATACACACTTGCATACAAAAAAAGCAGCTCAAATTTGGTAGAATTTCCTCTTTTCTGAAAGTCTCAAGCTCTTCAGGGATAACTTGACTGTTGAAGATGGACTAGGTGGACAGAAGAGCTTTCCAGATGGGTTTGTCTTGAGTAACATATGCTTTCCCTTCCCCAGGGCTGAGTGGAGTAGCTGGAATGAGTTCCCGCTGTGAAAAAGCCTGTAACCCTCAGATGGGAAATTTGGCTTTAGGGAGAAAACTCTGGGCAGACACCACCTGTGGTCAGAACACCACTGAACTGTACTGCTTCTATAGTGAGAACACTGATCTGACTTGTCGGCAGCCCAAATGTGACAAATGCAATGCTGCTCAGCCTCACCTGGCTCACCTGCCAGCTGCCATGGCAGACTCGTCCTTCAGGTTTCCTCGCACGTGGTGGCAGTCTGCTGAGGATGTGCACAGAGAAAAGATCCAGTTAGACCTGGAAGCGGAATTCTACTTCACTCATCTAATTATGGTGTTCAAGTCCCCCAGGCCAGCAGCCATGGTGCTGGACCGGTCCCAGGACTTTGGTAAGACATGGAAGCCTTACAAGTACTTTGCAACTAACTGCTCGGCTACTTTTGGCCTAGAAGATGATGTTGTCAAGAAGGGAGCTATCTGCACTTCTAGATACTCCAGTCCTTTTCCGTGCACTGGAGGAGAGGTAAGGGCACACGTTTAACTCTACACTGTAAGTAGGGTAGAAAAATGTTACCAGCCCACATTTTTTTTAAAGCATGAAGGTATACTTGTAGCAACATGAATGAAATTAGAATTTTTCATGAGCTTTATTTGTCATAAATTATTTCTTACCCTTAGACATGGATGTGTAGTCATTTTCAAGCAGGTTGCCCACCGGCTGGGTTTAAGTCGGAATTCTAAGACTTTACTTTTTCATTTTTTTCAATATCATCACTCTACCTTGGAGGTTTGAAAAGCTAATGATTTCATCAGTTAGCGGGACTACTTACTGTGATTCTGAAGGGGCAGGAGTTACTGAGACAGCCTGTTCCTGGAGCCCATGCTGGTATCTTCCTGAAACTGTTAACATAAATAGGAAGTAAATAAAAATAAAGCCAAGGGAGAAGAAAGTCTGTTTGTCAGAAGGATACTTTGTATAACAGTGGAGTTTTATTGTTAACATTACTAGAGTGCATAGCAAACAAATGAAGGTAATTTTTTTTAAGATACAAAAGTTATTTTTGTACTCATAGACACAGCAACAGTTTAGGGTCTTGGGTCTGTCCTGGGCCCCAAACCATCTCAATTTCATTCTACAAACAGCCTCCTTAGCTATTAGTCCACTTTCTGTATAGAATGATTTCTCTTTGTTTCATATTTCCCTTCCCCTAAGGGGGAAACAGGCCTTTTTAACTTATATAGATGTACCTACTGTACCTCCAGATATATGAAAACAGATGAAGGCAGAGTAAATGAATAAAATACCTTTATCATGTAGATCAAGAAATATTGATTCAAAAAAAAGAGAAGAGAAAATAGGATATTATTAAATCTGGTACATGTCATGAACACACAGATTAAATAAGTAAATAAATGGTTCTCAACTAGGGGTGATTTTGCCACCATCCCCCCTCCCAGGGGACATTTGGCAATGTCTGGGGACATTTTTGCTGGGGGGAGGGACATTACTGGTATCTAGTGGGTGGAAGCCAGGGATGCTGCTAAACCTCCTACAGTGCACAAGACAGCACCCCTCCCATTTCCAACAAAGAATTATGAGCCCAAAATGTCAATAGCACCACGGTTAAGGAAGCCGAGACTAGTAGTTAGGCATACGTCTAATGCATATAGCTCAAGGGCTACAGAGACTAAGGTAAGCACTGTTTTAGCAGTCATCTATATTACTATTTGCAGACTTCCCAGGTGATAGTATTTAGTAAACGTTCGCTGAGCCCCTACTATGTGTCAGGCACTGTGCTCAGTGCTACTAATTCTGCCTTTGGTTTGGGGGTGGGGAGGAGTGCTTGCCAGGGGACTGATGAAAAGGTTGGTTTTGGAAACTTCCCCTCCCCCGCCACCATAGACACCTATGGACTTTGCCATATGATCCAGCTAGTTCTTCTGTGCTCACTTTGCATTCGAGGAATGGTGCTGCTGGCACCGGAACCAAAGGTCGTGGCGCAAACCGCACACGGACTCTTTTACGTTTTTCATGTCCCTGAAGTTGGCTTAATATTGTAAACCCATGTGCACCGTCATGATGGACATTTTTAAAGATACCAGGACGGGAAAGAGACAGATAAGTTAGACTCATTGTTTTCTTATGTGGAGAACACTTTGTGTTGCAAACAAATGAATGGCTTGAACTCTCAAATTGCTTTGGAATTGATCCACAGGCTGGTATCAGCTCCCTACATCTCAGTGCTACTGGGCCATGTGTATCTATAAAGTAGCAAAAATACAGTTTCAGTAACCAGATGGCAGGCATGCTTGCTTAGCAAACATTACATTGACTGTATTACAGTGGCCCAGCAATCAATTAGAGATGACTAAGGTAACATTTTAGTTAACCTATAGTAAAAGCAAAAATCTTGTCTTTTTAAAAGCCAAACTACTTATTGTCATCAATGCTTACATCAGATTTCAAGAAGATAGAGACTAAAATGTGTTAGTTATTTCAATATACAGTCACCTTTTCTATCCAATTTTTAAAATTTTTCATTGTACTTGTTATTTCAACAGACTTATATTTCAATGACAAAAACAAACAAACCTTCAAGTGCCACCTAGTTCCTTCTAGAGTGGTATTTGCAAGTATACATTAAACCATCATGGAATTTCTTCCCTTTAGAGAGCAGGTTTGGGAATGAATCTTCCCCTCCTGAGTTATCGAGTAGAAGAAAGTCTTCCTCAAAGATAAGGACCAAGGCAAGCCTTCTCTGAGATGATTATTACCTACCTCTCCTATGTTGTCCTACAATATCAGTTAGTTCTGAGCTATGAATTAATTTTGAAGTTCCCCTCTGCATCATCAATCTATCTTTGGAAACTGAGTGATCAGAAAACTAAGCCCATGAACCTAGTGTCAAATAAGTAGTCTCAAATCTCATTCATTGCTTATTTGTAATATTGCAGACCTGTATCTTCCTCCATTCTATGTAAGACGTCCTAGGACTCCACTAGGTATTATCCTACTACTCAGGCTAAGAGAAATATATCCCAGACTTTCTTTGTTTCCATTGTGTATTCCAAAATACTTCTTTGGGCTTTTAAGGCCTTAGAGAGCCTGTAGTTTCATGTCTAAGACATCAAATACCTACAGTTACAGAAGGCACCAGTCATCTGAAAGAGGACTTTAAAAATGTAGGCCTAAAAAGCCACCCAGAAGAATACTTTCTAAATCAAAGTTAAGTCTGCTATACAGAAACTTCCTAAACTGGCCGCAGTTTCAAAGAATGGGGTAGGGTTATCCTAAAACGTGTCTCTTTTATAGGAGAGCAGATTGAGACTCAGAGGTAAAAGTGATTTGCCCCAAAACAAAGTTATTAGTTATGTCACAGAGCTAGGACTAAATCATACGTCTTCTGGCTTTAAGTCTACTGTTTGTCCCATAGAACTATGTTCTTCTCCAATATTGACCCCCAAGAACACTAGCAGAGAGATTATACGCATATCTCTGTCCTTGCTCACTCTCATAACCATTTGCTATTCACTTAGATATGACACGAAGGTAAGAAAGAATTTGCTAAACAACATTCCTCAGAGATGTCAATGGTGTTCTGGGGAACGAGGTTCCATGGCCAAACCAGATTGGGAAACAAAGTTAAACATTTATAAACACATAAATATTCACATTATTTATCCGGCATCCCCAAGTGGGAAATATAGGCTGTGACACTTCCAAACTCATTTGTCCCCGAAACTCTTTTTGTAGAACTGCAGTTGTGATTTCTCAGAACTCCAGAGATCCCCAGAGCACGGCTTGGGAAATGCTGGGGTGGAGGTATGAAGTGCTCCCAAAGATCCTGACAAAAGGCGCAGCCGGGGGAGATGTTGTTCATGGGGTACAACGTTTCAGTTACGCAAGATGAATAAGTTCTGGAGATCTAGTAAACAGCAAATGTGACCATCGCTAACAAGACTTTATTGTATACTTGTAATTGGCTAAGAGGGTGTATCTTAGTGTTCTTACTACACACATGCAAAAAAGTGGTAACCGTCTGAGGTGACGAATATGTTAATTAGCTTGAAAGTGGTGATTGTTTCACAATGTGTATGTGTATCAAATGATCAAATTGCACACTGTAAATAAATACAATTCTTAATTTTCAAATATACCTCAATAATTTTTTTAAAAAGGCACAGGTCGGCTTGGTGCTTGGCTTGGTTAGACATCAAGGTCCTCTGTCAGCTGGGGACTTAGTCTCCTATTTAGTTGGAGCGATAAATAATAATCACCTTGAAGCTAAAGATGATAGGTTAATTAGGGTTTTTCAGGATGCAAAGAAGCACCTCACATCACCTCTGGGTACAAAAGACAGAGGGAAGTGGGGAGATATAACAAGCCATTTTAGGGACTACACAGTCAGGCCTCATGGAACTGAAGTTTAGATGATCCCCGTTTAGGAAACACCATCATTCCAGTTATTCAAAAGCACCTCTAAAGTGATGTAGTTGTCATCTCCTTAGAAGTTAGCATGACTTGCTCCCTGCTCTATTAACTCATTATTAAAAGAACTCTATTCAGAATTGGATAGCAACCAACCAAACTACCCAGATTTTTTTCTCCAGGACATTATGAATATATAATATTTGATGAGAGTCAGCAGCACAGAGAAGCCAAGAACAGAGGGAGGCTGGGTCTCAAAGGCAGCACAGTAGGCAAGGATTGTTAAAGAGGATAAGGGCTGCATCAGTCTTATTTACCTCTGTACCCTCAGCATTTAGCACATTGCTTAGACCTCAGGAGGCAACTGATAAATTTGAACTGAATGAATGAACAAAGGAATGATATGAAAACAGGTGTAGGGTGGGGGAATATCCTTAAATGACACAGATGGAGGAGTGAAGTTCTTGGGTAGGGGATAAGATTCAGAAACTCTGGTTTACGTGGAGAAGGTGAGTTGGTAATAACATGGGATAAGCTGTGTTTGGGGAAAGGCAATTAATGAAAGATCTTAAATAATAATCTTTGAGTTACTGTGTCTGATCCCATTCCAGATGTTGGGGATATAGCAGTGAACCAAAGAGGTAAAAAGTCCTGTCCCCATGAAGTTTAGTTCTAGTGGAGGGAAGGGGGAGGTGGAGAACAAGTAATTAAGTAACATATAAAGTACGTCAGAGTGTGATAGTAAATAAGAACTAAGGAGAAAATAAAATCGGGTAGGGGGTGGGGAATGCTGGCAGGGAAGGGCTTGCTGTCTTTAAAATCGATCGAAAGGTCTGACAGAATAAACCTTGACAAGAACTTTGAGTTCCTGGCAAGTTTTCAAGAGTGAACAACTGTAATTAAGGGTTCCATTTCTTCCCATCTGTAGATATGGGAAAGTGAAGTTGTGTTACAATGACAAACTGATGAAAATTCCTCTTGACTAGTGTTTCTTAGAATGAGAGCTTTTGAAAAGGAACCTAAATGTCATCGGTGGAAAAGCACATGACTGATGAGTAATCTGAAGCCTAAAGAAAGTTAAGTGGCTTGTGTACAATTACTCAGCTGAAATCTGTACTTCCTGACGTCAAGCCCAATGCTGTTTGCACTAGGTTCAACTTCCTCTGTGCCACGCCAGGTAGTGTGAAAGGTACAGAAACTGTATACATTCCTTTCCTTCACAGTCCTTACAGTCTACTGGGGAAGAGATTAAATGTGGATTTTTAATAGACTGATTTATTAAATAATATGAGATAGTACATGTTTAATTTCCCCAATATGTTGTGCAGTTAATATGCCTTTCATGGTTCAAGTGTTTGTTTGTCTCTTTAGGCCATTGGAAGGATTATGCTTTAATATCTCACGATACAGTCAGGATGGCACAAGTGTGCAGAAAATGATAAATTACTTAATTAGGTTTTTACAGGTATTTACATTTATAATATGCTAAGCAATATTTAGGATTTTTAAACTTAAAAAGATAAAGCAAAGCAATTCGTGAGTAGGACTGTTTTCTAAGCACTATTCTGTGGTTAGCTACTTGTTTCTTCAGTCATTGAAATCTGCTCATGCCTATTTCTGCAGCGTCAATGGTCATGAGTCCTAGTGGCAGCTGATATCAGTTGAAGCCTTCCACGTGCCAGGCACCCTGTAAAGTGCACTGCATCCCTTATTCTCACAAGAACCCTGTTAGTTGGGTACCACTATTAGACCCATTTTACAGATGTAAACACTGAGACTTAGTGAGTCTAAGTAACTGGGATTATTAGCTTGCTTTGAAATTATTTATATGATTAAGCTTTATTATAACTCCAGAACCTAAGCTAAAACTAAATTGCTTTAGCAATTATTTGTTATTATCTCCAACTTACTGTTAACTGATAATTTGTAAAAGGTTGCATGAACTTTGCATTTTTAAAAGTGGATTTTATTTTACATTGATAGAAAAATTATCTATAACAAGGAAAAATCATTTGCTCTTAATGTTACCCAAGATCATTTAAAATGAACTAAATGTGAATGAGTCACAGTTCTTCAATACCATTTAGCATACTTTTTAAAAATTAAAAAAAAAAAATGAGAGAGGAAGGGAGAGAGAGAAACATCCATGTAAGAGAGATACATTGATCAGCTGCCCCCTGCGGCCCCTTACTGTGGATCAAGCTCATAACCCAGCCATGTGCCCTGATCAGGAATCGAACTGGGACCTCTCAGTCCATGGGACAATGCTCAGTCCACTGAGCCACACCCACCAGGCCCATTTAGCATACTTTTATTTGATTGGTTTGTTTTAGGGAGAAGGGGATACTTTTTATCAAGCTAGTAGTAACTGCTTTAAGCAATTTTTCTAAGTTAGTCACCCAATGTATTAATGTTTTGCTTTGAGCATATTCTCTGCTATAATTTTGTTGCACTTCTTTGAAAATAAAATATTGTATATATTTGTTTAGAGTGCTTCAATTATCCACACCCTGGGGCTATACCCTTCCTATAGGGGTGGGGCTAAAGATTTATAACAGCACATTTCCAAAAAAAAAAAAAAAATGCCTTTAGTCTAAAGAAAACCCACAGGGTAGTTATCAATTAAAGTTATGTAAAGAATTGACATAAAAATTAGAATAAACCCAGAGATAAAATCAATAAACTTTGATTTATTGATTTCAAAGGAGGTTTTTTCCTCCCAAAACACCTTCTTTATAGCTATTTTAAAAAATCTGTTTAGCATCTGTTTGCTTTGTATTCGTTTGATTCAGTGGTTTAACTTTGCCACTATCTGGTTAAAATATTTTGGACACTAGAGACATCAGATTGTAAATGCTGTGTTAGTAATGAATGGTTTACATTGAAAAATTAAGGCTGGGCCATGAAGAACAGACGAGGACCAGGCACCTGGCGGTCAGGTATGTCTGGACATATAACGGAGCTTTCTACCGAGTAATGGAGAAGCCTACAAATCAGAATGGGGCTGTTAGACGTTGGGGGCTCTGGAAGATGAAGACAGTGAATCATGCTAGAGGAAATGGAAATTACTGCTTCTTGTCAGTAATCAGCAGTGTCTGAAAAGTTGGTGAACATAATCTCTCCCTCTCTGCACTGCCATGCGCTTTGTGTCACTTGCGTGCACCTGTAACATCACGTCCCCTAGCTCTTCTACTCCTGTAGTGTTTGCTTCCTGAGGAATGTTGTCCCTTCCACCATTGTATATGCTTTGTGGCTCCCAGTCCCACAGCCTCTACCTAGCACACATCCCTACAAGGCACGAATGTCCAAAATACGTCTGTTGAATTGCATGAAAATAACTATAAAATAATAATACTGTTTAGTAACTGTGTTAGATGTTATACATCTACTAAGTATTAATCCTTTCAAAGTAGTCATGATTCATTCGTTCTTTCTACAAATATTTTAAAGTGTCTCCTATGTGCCAGCCGCTATTTCAGGAGTTGGGGATAGAGAGAAAAGAGCTCACATTGTAAATGTAAGGTGCAGCCCTGGCTGGTTTGGCTCAGTGGTAGAGCGTTGGCCCATGGACCAACGAGTCTCAGGTTCGATTCCAGCCAAGGGCATGTACCTCAGTTGCAGTTCGTCCCTGGCCCTGGTCGCGGTCATGTGTCCCTCTCACATCAATGTTTCTCTCTCTCCCTCCCACTCTATCTGAAGATAAATAGAAAAATATCATCCTCTGGTGAGGATTAAAAAAATAATAGTAATAAAATAAATGTAAGGTGCTAAGCAAGGTAAAATATATAGAATGTTAGCTAGGGATACGTGTAAGTAAAAAAATAAATAAATAAAGCAGGGAAGGGGACTAGGAAATGGGGAATTGTTTTTGTTTTTTTAATGTTTAGACCGAGCTCTCAGGGAAAGCCTCACTGAGACTTTTTAATAAGGATCTTAAGAAAGGAGAAGTAAGCAGTGAGCATATCTAGGGAAAGAGGAAAGGCCCTGAGGAAGTCTGCCTGGTACCCTCAGGACAGTGAGGAGGCTGGTATGGAGGCAGGAGTGTCTAGGTATAATCTAGTAGGTGAGGTCAGGGGTCAGAGATAATGGGAAGGTGTGGGAGAAAAGATGGGGCCTTGTAAGTAGGTGCTCAGAATGGCCTAAGTTTACACCTAGATCAGTTAAAGCCTATTCATCATTTTTAGCATCCCCTTTCATTTTTAAATGGGTCCCAATTTGGACCATAAGGTTTTGCAAGTTATTATTATAAGGCCATTGCTTTTACTCTGAATGATATTGGAAGCCATTTGAAGTTTTAAGCAGAGAAGTGATATGATCAGTTTATTTTGAATAAGATCATTCTGGCTTATGTGTTAAGAAAAGACCAAAGTGGGAAGGAGGGAGACTAGCTAGCATGCTATTAAAATAATTCAGGCTAGATTTAACGGTATATGGACAGAGGGGAGCAATGGAAATGGTGACAAGTGGTTGACTTCTGGATCTATTTTATGGAGAGAGCCAACAGCATTTGCCGAAAGGTTGGATGCAGAGTGTGAGAGAAAGACAGTAGTAAGGGTATTTTTAGCCTGAGCACCTGGAAGAATAGAATAGCTGTTTACTGAGATGGAGAAGACTCTAGGGGGAGCCGATTTGGAGAGGGATGCCAAGAGCTCATTTTTGGACACATTAAGTATGCGCTGCCTGTGAGATATCCAAGTGGAGACATTCAGTAGGTAGTTAGATCTGTGAGTTCAGAGTTCAGAGGAGAGGTCTGGACTAAATATATAAATTTGGGAGTCATCAGTTTAGAGATCACATGTAAAGCTGTGAAACAGGATGAGATCATCAAGGGAGTGGGTGTGGACAGGAAAGAGGAAGGCCCAAGCACTGAGCCCAGGGCAGGATCAAACTGCCATTACCAGAAACACTTTTGAAATTACTAAAGCCTGCACACAAGCCAGTCTCACCAATCTATAGGCCCAACAGTTGTTTAATTAAGCAACAACATGAATCGAATAACATTGACTTAGCATAGTCAGAACAGTGGGTGTGAATTCTAAAATGACAAGTGAGAGAGAAGGCGCGAGAGCTGCAACTTCAGGCTTTCAAAAGACAACCCAAAACAAATAGGGAAAGGGAAAGCGCTGACTGGATAACAGGCGTCAGTGGAAAAGAGAGGAAACAGGACAGAAGGAGAAAGAGATCTTCGAAAATACCATGCTGAAAGAGAAATGTTGACTCTAGGGGCCTTCAGGTTTTAAGGGCCTCGTATTCATTTTATCTTGACTCATCTAACTTTTCACGCTTTTTGGACTCAGAATTCCAGCTATAGGAGCAATTTGATTTTGGAGTGCCCCTGGACCATCACGGTATTGGAAATAAAATTAAAATATAGCACCGTACACATTTTTTTCTGCCTAGTATGTTGTAAAACTTAATTTGCAGAATGTGATGGAGAGCATCTACCTAAGGCATAAGAGCTACACAATAACTGTTTACATTTTCACAATTTCAAGAAATAGCTTATTAATGTTTTAATTAATGTTTACTGTATTAATGTTTCATTGTTCTGTTAAGAAGGAGAAGAGAAAAACAACATTTAGCGAGCACAATAGAATGTGCAGTTACTGTGCGGGGCCTTTTGCACACATCTCACTTTATCTCTACAAAACACACTCTTTCCTGGATAGTTTGTCTTGTTAACAAACCAAAAACACCCGTAAAACACCAATCTTCTCTTTGTGTCATATTTCTCTTCTTTTCCTAACCTTCCTGCAACTGACAGAGGAGCAGAAGTCTTTCCAGGTGTCGCTAAGTTTGCTAATGTCACTTTACACTTCATAATCACAGTTGCTAAAACAAACAAAAAATTATGAAAATGTTTTCTGCATGATATCATGCTTGTTTGAGCTAACACTGTATCTTTCGGCTGCTACTGAAAAAGGCTTCGTTTTAAAATTAAAGAGAGAAGATGTAATCACTTTCTTATACTGTTTAATCTCCCTTAAGAATTGTTATTTCTTTTTATTTCAGCCAATCTAACCCTTCTGAGGTCTTAGAGGTTTTCCATCAATTCCTTTTGTAGTCAATGCCTACATTTCTCTCATATTCTATGTCCCAATAAATAACCTTTGACCCCTTCCCCACCTCAAAATGAAAAGCAAAGGTCAATGGAGAACACGTCAAACCAATGATCTGTTAGAAGAACCAGGCAGCTCACCCTACAGCCATCCTCATCCTTGTTGTTTCCCATCCCAACCCACCCAAAGAGATGCAACACCCTTTTGTAACAATAGCTCCCTCTCTGTTGATTGTCAGACTGCAGAAGAAAGTAAGCCCACTGGGGGATTCTCTCTGTGGGAGGGGTATCGTGAGGAAGTATAGTTCATAAAAACATAAAAACAAAAACAAGATGATGGTGAATTCCTGCTCCCCAATTCCCAACTTCCTTCTTTCCCATGCACTCCATTAGTTTCTACTTTTTACTTCTGGCCATTGTTTTTCTAATTTTTATTTATTTCCTCCAAGCATTTAGTTATGTCACATTAGACCACTTCTTTTATCTCTTCTCTGGACCCATTTGTCTCAAAAAAATGACATGATACCTAGCCTGTTCCCATGATTTTCTCTATGGAATCTTTCAGTTCGCTCAACTCCATTGCCCCCTTGTCTTTCCATCACATCCCAATTGTAGATCAATCCTACTGTTCACCTTCTTGCTCCTTCAGCTAGGCAGCTGAACTCTAATGGGAAGAATAATAACACATGTGTACTGAGAAATGCTCTACAAATTTAGGTTTTCCAGTCTCAATTTGGCCCGCAAGCTTCCCTGGAAATCCTTTTTTCTCTGGCTCTCTTTCATTCCTTCAGTGATTCTTCCACAGTGTCTCTCCTCTCCCTAAGACCCGTCCTCCCACTTATTGTTTGCTCTCAGTTAAAGTGCTTGCCTCTGACCTCATTGAGAAAATCAAAACCTGTGTGAATGGCATCACTGTCTAACCCCAGAAAGGCCCATCAGGCAAAAAGCAGAGATCCGTTCTCAGTTCCTTTCTGTCCTCAGCCAACTTCAGCCACTCACCAAGTCCAATCTCATTCTGCTCCTGGAGTCTCCCTTGAAAAGGTGTGCTTCTCTCTATCCCTACAGCTACTGTTCTGGTATAAACCACCATTATTATTATTTTTTATCTGTATACATTATTGCACTATTTTCCTGAATATTCTCTCTAGTCTGTTTTGCTTGTTTCCCGATCTATTCTCTATATCACACTCTGAAGGATCTTTTTAAAATCCAAAATATCACTTTCCTACTTAAAACTTTCAGTGACTCTCCAGTTCCCTTATAACATAGTCCACATTCTTTAATTGGCATGCTAGGCCCTTTCTGAATGCCCCTTGGCCTTATCTCTCATCACTGCCTCTTAAACCCTCGCCTCCAGCTGTATCTACTGAACTACTTGTATTACTCCAAAGTACCACGCTCTTTCTTACTCTCAGACGCTTGCACGTGATTCCTTTTCCTGATGCTCTTCGCTTGTGCTTTCTTCCTCCAGTCCTAACTCTCATTCACTTAGCTAAGTTGTCACTCAAATATTTTTTGGATGGATGGATTGATGGATAGATCATTCCTACTTATTCTTAAGGCGTTTGCTTAAACATCACCTCTTCCCACAATTCTGGGTTAGATGCACTATACACGTGTATCACTCATGTGCACCAAAGCACATGTCCCCCTCTATCATAACATTTGTCACAATGTTTTGTGAGCTCTTTAAGTTAGTCTATACCACACTTTGAGAAACACTATCTTAATATTGAACATGCTGCCTGGCATTATTTGTTAATACTATCGATAATGACTACTTATTGCTTTTTGTGGTTTAAAGCCCTTCTTGACACAGTATCTGGTATGCAGATACACTAAACTGTCTATTTGATAGATGACTTGCTCAGTGTCTCATCACTAGCCATTTAGGATGAAAGATCTTAAGGCAGACAGTTGATCAGTATAATTTCTCAACAAACACAATGTCATAGGTTCTGTCCCTTTGCAAACCCAAACCACAGGCTCTATTCCTAATCTGTGAAGGCCTGTCAGAGAGGGTTCCAGTTTACATGGAAAGGTACAGACCGATCACTGCCTATTGGAAAACAGTGGAAAGTGCATGTAAAGGTTAACTTGGGGATTTTATTTTATTTTTCATCAGTATTATTGGGAATGATTGAACAGAGGGCCTCGTGCTTCTGCTTCTGCGGTGTTTCCAGCTGGGCTTCTTCCACAGTGCTGTGTTGGGTGCAAGGGTGGTTGTTTTGTGATTCTGCAAAACAACTGCTTCATGACAGTGCCTCTGGACAAACTTGTGCAACTATTTGATTCACTTGGATAAACCACCGAGCTTGTTACTCCATCTCCCTAAGTAAGAACTGCTATTTCAAGTAAGCCAAATCCAAATTACTTGCATTTCTAGAGTTAGGAGGAGAAACTAGCTTTAAAGAAAGAGGTTTCGATATTATTTTCTTCGACAAAACAAACCAAAAAAACTTAAAATACAAAAAACAAAAACCCCAAACTTGTAAACTGTGTCCTTTTCCTGTTACCTGAACTTCACTGTTGTATAATCCTGCCTTCAAGGAATTCACAGTCTGATCGAGACTTTTAAATTGTTGTCCCTTAAAGGATGAATAATAATCAAAAGGCAGGGAAGGGAATTCCGTGGAAAAGTGCACATGTATAAGGAAAGTCAATCCTTAGAATGGCTGGAGAGTAAAGTATAAGGGTAGTGGGGAAGAGAGAGGGATGGGGGAAATATCTGAGCCTCCAGGTCAGATTATGCAAGGTTTAGTGAGCCTATTTTGGACTTGATCCTGTGGGTAGTGGGGATCGATTAACAATTCTTTTGGGTAGGGATAACATAATCAGGGCTGTTTTAGAAAGACAATGCAGGGAGCAATATGGAAGATTCTTGAGCAAAACTTATGATATTAAATTTAACAGTATTAAACATAAATTCTCTTTTAAAAAATCAACTGTACTATCACTAGAGAGGTGTGACTTATCCGCTATTCATGTGAAAAAGACCTGAGGGTTTCAGTTGATGGTAATCTCAATGTGAGTCAACAATTTATCATGACTACCAAAAAAGCTAACGCAATCTTAGGCTACAGCGCTAGAAGAATAACGTTCCAAACAAAGGAGAGAATAGTCCTTCTGTTGTGTTCTCTCGTTGAAACATAGTTAGAATATTATGTTCAAGCCAAGATATTCCTATTTGAATATCCTATTAGAGGAAGCTGAGCAGAACTGGTGAGATCAATTAGAAACCTCATTACATAATGAACAATTAACTTGGGATATTTCTCCTATGAGAGAGAATTTATGGATGTTCAGGCATTGCTAGCATTCTTCAGATATTTAGAGAGGGATTAAATGGACTCCGATGCTTTCAGAAGGCAAGAGTATGACCAAAGAAAGACTTTCTTAAAAACTGATATGTCCCAAAAGACAGAGTGAGCTCCCTTGAGTTTTTCATCCATGAAATGTTTCAGCAAAGGCTGAATGATCCCCAGTGAGTGATGTTACACAGAGAACTCGTGTACAGATTTCATGGTTTGTGTGAGACTTCCTAATGTCTCATCCACCTCTGAATACATAGATTGTACCACATACCACAAAGTGAGTGACTGAAGAAAATTTTTTACCTCCAAATGGCTCCAATAGCAGAGGTCATGCGTTGGGCACTGCTTAGCTAGTCACGACGGTCTTGCTGCTAGGTAGACAGAAGCCCTTCATTTTGGCGTAATCTGTTTTAGGAGATAATCTGTTGTAAGATGAGTGGTCCTTCTTCATAACCATTGAACATAAGGAAGTCACTTAATTGACAAAGAAAGGGGAGGCAGGGAAAAAAGAACTGAGTCCCTGTTCTCAAAGTCTCTATCTTGCGTTAATGATGACACTTTATCTATGGTTTATAGTATGACTAGATGCAGTGTGGGAGCATCATGTAGGAGTTGGTGCCCCACATCTAGTCTGTCACCAGGTTCTGGTGGTTCTGTCTCCAAGCTGGTCTTCACCTCCACTGTCACCAGTTTAAGCTCCCCTCATCTCACACTCGAACCTCTCAAGTAGCCTAAATGATCCTCGCTTTAATTTAGGGGTCTTAGATTCTTCATTTGTAAATTAAATCAATGCCAGAAAGAATAAGATAAGGCATATGTGTGTTTTATAAATGGCTAACTACTATATAAATGCTAATTATTATTAATAATATAGTTCGATTACATTATTAGTGAAGTCAACTTTGGGGCCAGTTCATCCAGTCATTCAGCAAATATTTGGGTGCATGCTATGTTTCTAGCACTATTTCAGGCTCTGAGGATACAGTAATACACAAAAACAGACATAAAATGCACTCTGAAGCCCAGGCAAATGACTTAGAAATAAATTTGTAGAACACAAACCATTTGTAAGTTAGTGGCTTCCCATACCAACATTGGTCAACTGTCAATGTTTCCATTACTACGCATCACTATGTATTGCTCTGTATTACTGTGCAGGGACATGACAGCTGTACAGTGAGAAGGCTGATAGGGAAAAAATTGATTCATTTGAAACAGTGTTGGAGAGATCTGTGGATACCCTGGACCGCCAGAAAGATGAACGAGTGGGGCCTAGAGCAAATTAAACCTCAAGTATCTTGGAAGCAAAAATAACAAAACTGGCCCAGCTGGTGAGGCTCAGTGGTTGAGCATTCTCCTATGCACCAAAATGTCGCTGGTTCGATTCCCGGTCAGGGCACATGCCCAGGTTGTGGGCCCAATCCCCAGTGGGGGACGTGCAGGAGGCAGCCAGTCAATGTTCTCTCTCGTTGATGTTTCTGTCTCTCTCTCTCCCTTCCTCTCTCTCTAAAATCAATAAAGAAAAAAAATTTATTTAAAAAATGACAAAATTAAAGCTCTCTTACTTTGGGCACATAATAAAAGGCAGGGTTCTTTGGAAAAGACAGTAATGCTGGAAAAATAGAAGGCAGCAGGAAAACAGGAAGACCAAATAGGAAATGGACTGACTCCATAAAAGAAGCCACGGGCATGAGTCTGTAGGAGTTGAGCAGGGCTGTCAAGGACGGGGCACTGCAGACATCCTGGGTCTCCAGGAGTCAGCGCTGACAAGGACAGGTAACATGCACACACAGGTTTCCACGAGCATCAAGGGTCTGTGTGTTTGCTTAGTGCTTCTGGATAGACATTTAGTTAGAGAACATCATCCTTGAGTCATTTAATAGTTGATAAAGTTAATATAAGAAATTATATACTTTTTATCAAAGCAGTAGCCCAGTCATCTTCATAGACAGTCAAAAATAAACTAGAAGGAAATTAGATTTGGAGAAAATGAACAAATCAGGTGTACAAAGGACAATTTATGTCCCTTCATTCCATATTTAGTCCTACATATCTATTGTGACTACAAATTCTTTTAAAACTATACTATGAATGTCAAGTACTAGATAAGGAACTAAGTTTTTAAAGATATTTTTAGATGGCAGTGTTATGATAAGATACAAGTATGAGCTTAAAGTAAAATTTCTTATCAAAACTGAAAAAAAATGTAGCCACCTGCACCTTGTTGGTATTTCAGACTCAAGGAGGAATTTCCAAATGATCGTAGTAAGAGGTTGCTCTGCAGTGAGCTTAGAGTGAGCAAGCAGGTTCGGGTCCTGCCCCTCATCTGGGTCCCGTCTTCTGCTGTTGGGAATAGGGGCTCTTCGTGATTTTGTGTGGCAGTTGTGTTGTTCAGATTAATGGTCTTTTAAAATAATGTACTTGAAAAAGTCTTTCTTGAGGTCCTGTTCAAGTTAGGAAATTAGAACATATATATTTTTTAAATCCTCACCCGAGGATATTTTTACATTTATCTTCAGACAGAGTGGGAGAGAGAGAGAGAGAGAGAGAGAAACATTGACATGAGAGAGACACATCCAGTGGTTGCCACCCACACGACCCCAACCGGGGCCAGGGACAAACTGCAGCCGAGGTATGTACCCTTAGCGAAAACCGAACCCGGGACTTTCCGGTCCGTGGGCCGACACTCTAACCGCTGAGCCAAACTGGCCAGGGCTAGAATGTATTTTTAAGATTATCAATTTGAAATACTGGAACCATAACAAACAAGCAACTGTTTATCAAGAACTCGCACCAGGCACGGAGAGAAGTCCATGGCTGGGAATTCAGTGATGTGTTATTTCTGCTCCCTTTTTTTTTTTTTTTTTTTAGCTTTCCTTCTTTAAAAGCCCATTTATTAAAGCATTTAACCCTTTCGGATGGTCTAGCAGGTGCTGTGAGTGTAACCAGGAAGGTTATGTGACCTATGCAGCTGCCCCTGATACTGTTTTCCTCAAAGGCCATTTAGAATCTCCTGGTCAATTTCCAGCCAGTTACCTTCATCACTTAATTGGTAGGAAGACAGGGGAAACTGATTTGTTTCACAGGTAGCTGCTGAATATTCAGACTGCTGCCACCTCCCCACACCGCACCCCTTTGTGACCTTAGCCTTTCCTGTCAGTTTGCCTGTCTGTTTAGTTGGCATGGAACCAGAAGTATTATTTCCTCATGAACTAAATAATACAATGACAGATGTTATGGAAATATGCAGATAACATCGCAACATTCTATTTAGATGTAGGAGTAGCTCTTTCATCCCCTTCTCCACTTCCCCAAGTAATGCGTTAGAATTGCAGTCATACTTCCTGATTTACCATGATTGGAGATGAGTGCTCAAGAGGCTACATAAATTATATTCTCATAGAGAACTAATTTTTCCCTCTCAGTTCCCTGTCTCAACTCATCCATTCCATTTCTCCCCAAATTACTCATTGAAAATATTATAGGTCTTTTAAAATCTGAATAGTCCTTATGTTACAGAAAATCTTTGAAATACATTTGGATTAAAAAAAAATAAGATTGGGAAAAGGGATGTTCAGACATAGAGGTCAGAGTTTGTTTGACATGTTAGAGAGGAAAATGTCTGGAAAATATTGTTATCAGTAACTTGTGCATATAAACGAAACAGAGGTCATATGCTACTCAGCCAGAGTGGTAGATGGTCTAGAAATTATGTGAAGTGAGACATGGTAGATATTTTATACAGAATGAAAGTTAAGTTGATGGCTGCCCTTAAATATTTGTACTTAAGTAAGGACTTCTTCACTTAAGATAAACTTATTTTTTATAGCCCCCAAACAGTATTAGAAGTTGCCCAGGACAGCCTAGCTTAACACAGAGAAACTTTTTGATGATTAGAACCATCACAAAATGAAACGTGCTTTCTGCTGAGGGTGTGGAATCTAGTAGAGAATGAATGAACATCAGCCATTTCCCGTGGGACTTCCTGCGTTGAGAAATTTGGGTTAAGTAGCCTTATGTTCTCTTCTGATTTTAAAGAGTATTTTGAGCTATTTTCTAACACCACTTTGACAGAGGTTAATTTTCAAGAATTAGGGGACAACTGAAATCTATGCATATTATTGATTTTTTTCTTACTCAGTTTTGTATCCAGAGTACCTTATCATAGTCCCTGATATGAAGTATTTCCTCAATAAGTAGTGATTGAATTAATAAATAAATGGTATAGTAAATAAATGATAATTCTTTTAATAAAAGGCTTAATGTCACATAGACTCAGAATTTTATCTTATTTAACCATAGCTTTGTCATCAATTAGAAACAAAAATGATACTGGTGATAAGAGATACAATTAGAATTTATATTAACCAACCTTGCATATAGGTTGGAAATGTCCTTTTCTCATCTAAACTATAAGAAAGAAACACTAGTAGAGCCCAACTGGTGTGGCTTGGCGGTTGAACGGCAACCCATGCACCAAGAGGTTGCCGGTTCGATTTCTGGTCAGGGCACATGCCCAGGTTATGGGCCAAATCCCCAGTGGGGGGCATGCAGGAGGCGGCCAGTTGATGTTCTGTCTCATTGATGTTTCTGTCTCTCTTTCCCTCTCCCTTCCTCTCTCTCTAAAATCAATGAAATAAAATTTAAAAATATTTTTAAAGAAAGAAAGAAACACTTGTAGAAACTGAAATGAGATTAATTTGTTTCTCTTTGAAGGTCAGAATTTCTATTGTGGGCTTTCTTGCTCTGTAAGCCCAATGGCTTAAGCATCCTAAAAAAATCTGTATTTCCAGCTCTTCTCTATATAACCTCTACTCTGGAACAGAAGGAAACATAAACACATTTTATAGTATTTACTGTTTTCTGTCTCTATGAATCCTATAAATTAGGCTACAAGTCTTTTAGTTGAACTGATTGTAATTCACTAAATGTAGGTTAAAGTAGAGAAAAATACTACTTTTTACTTTTTACACCAGTTACTGGCTTTTATTTCTACAAGTCTTTCCTTCTAAATTCAGCTTTCACTTATCTTTCTTAATTCATCTCTTGCAGCTAATCCTTGTATCTCAGACTGGCACTGAATAGGAAAAGGTAAATGAGATTCATCTCTACTGAGAAATATTTTCATGATGGTGATTAACACCTATCTTCAAAGTCTCCTACAAATGAAGGACAAAGTGGCCCTATGCTACCTCATACAACAGTAATAGCAAATATTTGCCTGTAGTTTAGGAAAAGTTGGTAGGTCCCTTTGAAGTCTATTTGTTTGGTAGCCAGGATGTCCTCACCAGGGTAACAGTGTTTAAAGTTTGATATTTTGAAAAAAAAAACTTTAATCAGGACATTTTGGTTGCTCCTGATTAAGTTTCCTGAATGACAAGATGAAAGCACTTTCTAGTCTAGGTTTACATTATGGAAATCCCTCAATAGGCACACACATCTTCAACAAGAAAGCTGGTTTTATTGATTTATTTATTTTTATTGATTTTTAGAGAGAGAGAAAGATCAATGTGAGAGAGAAACATCAGTTGGCTGCCTACTGTACACGCCCCTACTGGGGATTGAACCTGCAACCTGGGTATGTGCCCCGACCTGGAATCAAACCCCCCACCTTTTTGGTGTGCAGGATGAGGCTCCAACCAACTGAGCCACATAAAGTAAAACTAGAGTAGTCTCCCTTTATCCCCAGGGGATACGTTGTTCTAATACCCTCAGAGGATGCCCGAAACTGCAGATGGTGCTAACCCCTATTACACTATGATTTTCCCTATACGTACGTCCTCACGATAAAGTTTAAACTATTCTTGCACTTTGGGGCTCTTATTAAGTAAAATAAGGGTTACTTTAACTCAAGTACTGCAAGATCAAGACTATTGCTCTGATAACCTAGATGGCTACTGAGTGACTAGTGGGCAGGGAGCACATACAGTGTAGAGATGCTGCACCCCGGGGAAAGACCAAGAGGGATGAAGACTTCATCACACTACTCAGAACAGCATGCAATTAGAAACTTATGAATTGTTTATTGCTGGATTGTTGACCGCAGGTAACTTGAACTGAGGAAAAAGAAACCATGTGTAAGGGGGGACTGCTGTAATTGCCAGCTATGGTTCTCCATGGCACGCGGTCGGGGAAAGTGGTTTATGTATATATACATTTTTATAAGGAAGATTGAGGGGCTAAACAGAGGTGAATAAAACCATTTTAAAGCCTTTACTGTAAAGAAGTGGCTGAGGCTTTAGATAATTTTACTGGCATTTGTCTTGTTAGTTTTTAAGAGTTGTCTTACACTTAAAGAAGGAGCTTTAAAAGAATGTGTTTATAGAAATGTAGATATATTAGCTAGGCTTAGAGAATTCTTCTGGAGGTTAACTGAGTATTCATGGTTTATCTTTTTTTAATGTGACTAGGTTTTGTAAGTCAACAGGGAGTCCAAGGATGATTCTTTTGGTGCACTTTATTTAAAGCAGTATCTCTATTGTCCTGCGCCAGGAAAACTCACTTTTACTATATGCATAATTTTATGTTCTGCACTCAAGTACTTTGATATTACAGTTAAGTGACTGAGGCAGAGAAGAGTGTAAATAGCTTTGTTCTGATCATGTTGAATGATAGCAGAGCCAAAGTGAAATTCTAGGAACTTTTAGTTCAGTAAGTGAAATAACCACCTAGAGCTGTTGTAATTTCATCTACTTTGAAAGAAAGGACATCTGCCACACTATAGTTTCTGCTACTTAAATACTGAGTATCATTCCAAATACAACAAATTATATAGAAACAATTTTATTTTCAAGTTCTATTTGCTCAAGGGAAAAATCTCAAGTAGAATCCTCTACCCTTGAGGGAGGAAGGGGAGATGGGTAGGGAAGGAGTAAGAAAGAAGGAATAATTACATTTCATATTCAAAGTGATCTTAAAATCAGATAGGTTTCTTCTTTTGTCTCATTTCTGACACTCCATACGTTGCAACATGTTATCAATTTGAAATGGGATTTCTGTTTCAGCTCGTGAAGGATTAACTGCTATAGTAATTAACTTCTACATCAAAAATCTAGAAAACCAGAAAAAAATGTGTGATACAGTTGTTTCAGATTTGGACAGCAGGCAGCATGGGACTGATTTCTGAGAGAGGGGAGACAAACACAGTGAAATCTATGACTGCCCTGCTTACTGAGGGACATTTCTAAACCACACATATGAAGGGAAGCCCAGAGTGCAGTGATTCAATGACTTGAAGAAACAACACGTGGCCTTTTGTGTTTGGCTTCTTTCACTTAGCATAATGTTTACAAGGTTCATTCACATTGTATAATATATCAGTACTTCATTCCTTTGTATGGCTGGGTAATATTCCATTGTATGGATGTACCACTCTTTGTGCATTCATTCATCTGTCGATGGACATTGGATTGTTTCCACTTTGGAGCTACTATGAATAATGCTACCATGAACATTTGTGCACAAGATTTTATGTAGACAGGTTTTCAGTTCACTTGGATATATACTGAGGAATAGAATTGCTGACTCATGGGGTAACTGGATTAAATTTTTTTAGTAACTGCCAGACTGTTTTCCACAGCAGCAGCACCATTTTACAGTCCCATCAGCAGTGTAAGAAGGCTCTGGTTTTTCCACATGCTGGTCAACACTTGTTATTATGTCTTGGATTATAGTCATCCTAGTGGATATGAAGTGGTATCTCAGTGTGATTTGCATTTCCCTAATGACCAAGGATGTCAAGCATCTTTTCATGTGCTCATTGGCCATTTGCATATCTTCTTTGGAGAAATGTCCATTCAAACCTTTGTCCATTTCAAATTGGGTTATTTTCTTAGCATTATGTGGATAAATGTGGCATAAGGATAATAAATTTTGGAATTAGATACTTGGGTTTTCTAATCCCTGGTCTCAATACTCTTGGATAAGTAACTTAAAAATAGGATATACGTTTCTACCTTTAAAATAAAGGTATATTGGACCCATGTAATTGTTTCAGGATTAAAACAGAAAATGTGGATGTGTGACAGTCAATTAAGAACAATCATTATCAATGTTATTAACATTAGTATCTGAAATGAATATCTTATTTTTAAAATACCATCAATTGCCCTGGCTGGTTTGCTCAGCGGTTAGAGTGATGACCCACAAAGCAAAGAGTCACAGGTTCAATTCCAGTCAGGGGCACATACGTTGGTTGCAGTTCGGTCCCCAGCCCTGGTTGGGGTCGTGTGGGAGGCAACCAATTGATGTGTCTCTCTCACATCAGTGTTTCTCTCTCACTCTCCCCCCTCCCCCTCCCACTCTATCTGAAGATCCTCTGGTGAGGATTAAAATAAATAAATAAATAAAATAAAATATCATCAATTGATTAATTCATATATTGACCCAGAATTTTTTTTTTAACATTATAGGAGATTAAAATTTTAAAAAAAATTTTCAATTATAGTTAACATACAATATTACATTAGTTTTAGGTTTAAACATAGTGATTAGACATTTATATAACTTACGAAGTGATCACTCTGATAACTCTAGTACCCAGCTGACACCATTTATAGTTACAATATTACTGAGTATATTCCCTATGCTGTACTTTACGTTCCTGTGACTATTTTTATATCAGACAATCTGTACATCATAATTCCTTCCCCTTTTTCACCCATCCTCCAACTCCCTCCCATTTGGCAACTATCAATTTGTTCTCTGTATCTATGAGTTTGTTTCTGTTTTGTTTGTTTTGTTTTTTAGATTCCACGTATAAGTGAAATCATATGGTATTTCTCTGTCTCTGTCTGGCTTATTTCACTTAGCATAATAACCTCTAGTTCCATTCATGTTGTTGCAAATGGCAAGATTTCATTCTTTTTTATGGCTGAGTAATATTCCATTGTATATGTGCCACATCTTCTTTATCTATTGATGGGCATTTAGGTTTCTTCCATATCTTGGCTATTGTAAATAATGCTGCAATAAACTTAGTGTTTTGGATTTCTTTAGATAAATATCCAGAAGTAGAATTGTGGATCATATGGTAATTCTAGTTTAAATTTTTTGAGGAACCTCTATACTGTTTTCCACGGTGGCTTCACCAATTTACAATCCCGCCAATAGTGCACAATGGTTCCTTTGCTCCACATCCTCACCAATATTTGTTATTTGTTGATTTATTGATAATAGCCATTCTAGCAAGTGTGAGGTGATATCTCATTGTGGCTTTAATTTGCATTTCCCTGATGATTAGTGACACTGAACATGTTTTTATATGTCTATTGGCCATCTATATGTCCTTTTTGGAGGAATGTCTCTTCAGGTTCTTTGCCCATTTTTTAATCTGATTATTTGGGGGGGGGGCAGGGGAGGTTGGTCTTAAATTGTATGAGTTCCTTATATATATTTGGATATTAATCCCTTACTGGATGTATCATTGGTGAATATCTTCTTCTATTCAGTAGGTTGTCTTTTTATTTTGTTGATTGTTTCCTTCACTGTGTGGAAATTCTTTAGTTTGATGAACAGGTACTTTCCTAAAGAAGATGTATATAAAATAAACACATGGAAAGGTGCTAAACAACATTAGTCAACAGGGAAATGCACATTAAAAGCACATTAAGATACTGCTCACATTCTACTACCTAGGCTAGAATGAAGAAGACTGGCAATACCAACTGTTGATGAGGATGAGTAATAACTAAAACTTTCATCATGCATTGCTAGTAGAGAAGCAAAATAGTAAAATCACATTAGAAAACAGTCTCGCATGCAGTTCTTTATAAAGTTAAACATGCTCTTACCATCACCTAGTAATTCTTCTCCTAAGTATCCATGAAAAATAACTTATGTTCTCACAATGACTTCTATCTGAATGTCTGTAGCATTTTTATTCATAATAGCCAAAATTTGTAAATGACCCAAAAGTCTACCGACTGATGAATAAATAAGCAAATGGCCAAAATTCTTCAATCACTTATTTCTTGCTTTCATTTGCTTGTTCTGTATTCTTTCTTGAAACCACTATAAATTGTTCCTTATTCCATTTAGGCTCTCAAAGGTCTTCTGTGAGCCAGCCAAACTCCCAACCTTTTTCTTTTCTTTCTTGTCTCCTGAATTACATTTGCCATTATTAATTATATTTCCTTTCTTTGCATTCTCACTCACTTCCTTTGGCTTCTATGATGATGAATTTTTATTATTTTTCTACACTGCTTACTGATCCTTTCTTTGTATTATTTCTGGCTCATTTGCTTCCTTCTGACCTCTAACTATGAGTGGCCCCTAAAACTTAGCCCTTTGTTCTTAGTTTTTGTTCTGATAGTTTTTTTGTTTTGTTTTGTTTTTGCCTTTCACAAATAGCTGTTCTGCCCATCCTGCCCCACTGCCTACACCATGGTCCAGGCTCTTCTCCACCATGGTCCAGGCTCTTCTCTTTGCCAGATTTATTCTCCTGAAAGGAAGTTCTGATCATTTAACTCCCCTGAAGATCTGCTTAAGACCTTCAATTAGTCTATAACCAAACAGTTAGCTGCGATGCAATGGTACTAACACTGAACTTGGACTCCAATGACCTGGGTTCAAATACTAGCTCTGCCGCTTACTAGCTAGCTGAGCTTAGACAAGGCAATTAACATCTTTTCAGAGTTTCTGTATCTGAAAAAATGGGAATGAATGAAAACATACCATAGGTTTACTGTAAGGATGAAATCAAATCAAAATAAAAGCAATTTGTAAAATGTAAATCATTCAGCATGAGTATGATCTTCCAATAAATACGTGTATATTCTTATATGTGCTAAGCATAGGCTATACATCAGTAGGCAAGCAGACCAGGCCCTCTGCCCTCATGGAGCTTACAGTCTAGAGAGGAATATAAGCAATTAAAAGAGTCATGGTAAGTTCTAAGTCTGGAGGAAATAACAGGTGCTTGAAGTAGCACATAGGAAGAGCATCTCATCTACACTAACAGTGCAGAGGAATGGTGAAGAAAGCTTTCTGAATAAAGTGACATCTAAGATAACACCTAAAAGACAGGTTGAGTTGGCCAAATATAGGAATAGAGCAGTGCATGGCAATGGCAAAGAGGTGTGAAAAGTATACCCGGCAGCAGGAATTGCATGGGCAAAGGCTGGAAAGGGAGAGAGACCGTGGAGCTTTCTAGGAACCAAAAGGAGTTCAGTATGACTGGAGTATAGAGTTCAGTACAAAGAGAGGGAGTAAGAGTTGGGAGGGATGGTCTGTGATAGCAGAGAGATAATCAATGCGATTTCCAGCATAGGTCAAGCAAACAAAAGGTATTGATGATCCAAACTGTGCGCCAAGCGTGGTGATAAGAAACAGGGGTGATCAATATTGGGGAGTTGCCCAGGTAGACCATCAACATCTGGCTCCTAGCCACTGGGCTACATTCACTGATAGGACTCAGTCCCAAAGATGGGAAATTGGTGAAAGCAAGGCAGGTCCCCAGTCAAAGCTATTCAAAAACCAATTTTATTTATAAAGAACATTGGTTTTCAGGGCATTTTTACATCTGATGCCTTTTTAAAATCTTCATTGCATCCTTGTGAGCCAAGTAGATATCCTTCCTTTTATCAAGGGTACAACTAGTCACACCCATTAACAGAATAAAGGTGGCAGTGGCACAGTTAGTCCTATCCATTATTAGGATGACAGGAGGAGGTAGGATAAGTTATATATAGTATTTTCTTTAATCCTACATTTTAAATTTAACTTTAATCCTGGAACGGCTAGCTGCAAAACAAGTATAAAATGGGATATAGTGGAAAAAGTATTAGATTGGAGATCAGGAAATTGGATTCTAGTTTTAGCTGTCACACACTTGCTGGATGACCTTTGGCAGGTCACTTTAAGCACTCTGTGCCTCAGTTTCCTCTAGCCAGACAAAATCATTGCTTGCTAAGAACTTTTCTGACACGCAAATCCTATGACTGCAAGTACTGAGGGCAAAGGAAAGCTAGGGTTCCAAATGTATTGGAGCATTTTTAAAATTTATTTTTAGCCTCAATCTTAATTTTTATTTTGGTCCTCTGTCTTGTATCTCATTCCTCCTTACAACTCTGTCATTTCCCTCCCCACTGAAGATATTTCAGAAGCTGCCTTTTCATCACTTTAAAACTGTAAATATGCCCTTGAAACATGCAAAGAGGCTTTTGTGTACTTACAAATCGAGGTTATTATCGTACAAGTAAGTCACTTGAGTGCACTGCATTCCTCAGCTTGCTCCATTGAGAGCTTTATTAGGTTATATTGTCCTATCTTAGAAGGACTAGTCGAGCAGATAAGACTCTCCCACTTTAAAAGGTGGATTATCTGATGAAACAGGGTGCCTAACGCTCCACAGTGTAAGCAGAAGGATTTTGGTGCTGCCCAAAAGACAGACACACTTCTCTAAGACAAGTAGGTGCTCCACTTAAAGTGACACCGTCAAGGACAAATGTTCTAAAATTAAACCAACCAGCTGCTTTCGCCCAGATGCCCACCTGTCACTTAGGCTATCTTCTCCTTGTCCAGTCTTCTCTCTCTGTGAAACCAGAACTCCCACTCACTGAAATCCTTTAAAAGCCTGAAACTTCGCATACTTTCCAAAAGGCTACCCATCCAGGGAAGCAGAAAGCCTGTTTCAAGAACATATTAACATTAGGGTACCTGTAGTCACTTAAGGAATCTAAGCTCTTTGAGCTTTTCATCTCAAACACCTGACACTTTAACTTGAAGGGTGCCAGGAACTGGCTTCAGAAGTCAGATACAGCCTTCCTTGTTAGTGAGGTGGAAATACAAAACTAGAGTGTGGATCCCAGTAAATTTTAGGAACGTAAAAATAGGAGAGTTTTATCCTAAGCGAAACAAGCCAAGCAGAGAAAGACAAATATCACATGATCTCACTTATTTGTGGAATATAATGAACATAACAGTCTGAGGAGCAGGGTAGACCCAGAGATGTGGAAGTAGGGTACAGACTGACACCCCTCAGAAGAAGGGGTGGGTGGGGGGGAGGGAAGAGATAAACCACAGAACTTATGCACATATATGCATAACTGATGGACATGGACAACAAAGCTGGGGACGGGGTGGGGGGATAGGGAGGAGGGTGTCAATGGGGGAAAAAGGAGAAACATCTGCAACAAAAATAAATTAATAACAAAAAAATAGGAGAGTTTTCAGTTTGGGGATAGCTTGATGAACAGTGGAAATGGAGACAAAAAGATCAGTTTCTAACAATAAACAGAACAGTTGTCGATGTGTAGTAACAAGCTTCAACTAAATTAACCAGATGCTATTTGTAAACAACTAGTAAACAACCACATAAAACAGATGATGGCTTTATAACACAATTGGAAATGTTTCTTGATATAGATGTTATTCTAACCAGGCTTAAATAAAATAAGGAAGAAATGTAATCATTTTTCTTATATAGAAGTGGTTTTTACTGTGAGGTGATTTGTCTTTTTATTAGATTATGTTAGGCAAAAGTTCCAAGGATTCCTCTCTAAATATGTTGGCATTCTTGCAGTTGATATAAATTTATTATATAACTATTCAAATTTGGCGCTCAAAGAGTATTTTAATATTAATATTTAATCTATTTTTTCCTAAAAAGTAAAATTTTATTAGTTATGTTGAGTGTAGTGTAAGATTAGCATACAACTAAGGTATTTTGTAAGATGATAAAGTTTATTGTGAAATACTATGTACCTAGTGTATTCTCTTAAGAAAAAATGCACATTATATAAATAGAATTGTATTATTTATATTATTATTCTCATATCATAGAATTAAAATAAACCCATCTTACCATGATTCTATATTGATTCACTCTTTTAATATATGTTATTGAGAATCTATAAGATAAGGTATAGATGGGAACACAAAGATGCATGGAAGCATAAGATACATAAAATTATAATAGATATCATAAATTATAAAGAAAGTTATATCGAGGGCTTACCTATCTAGTAAAAGATACAAATTACTAAAAAATAATTATTGAATAAACTTATAAAGTTTAAACACTTATATTTTAAATTATTTTTCCTATTTCTTAGTAGATATGCCCAATAAGAAAATTCATTTGTTTTTCAAGCCTTTTTATCTACTAAATGTAACCACACATCTGAATTTATTATAAAACTTCCAATACAAAAATAAAGACAGTCTAGTTGTAGTTTTATAAATTGTATTTCATAAAAGTTAAGCTGCCTTGGTTTTTTATTTATTTTTATTTATTTTTTATTTTTTCTTTATTGATTTTTAGAGAGAGAGGAAGGGAGAGGGAGGGAGAGAAACACTGATGAGAGAGAACATTGATTGGCCACCTCCTGTATGCCCCCCACTGGGGATCGGGCCCACAACCTGGGCATGTGCCCTGACCAGGAATCGAACCGGTGACCTCTTGGTGCATGGGGTTGATGCTCAACCACTGAACCACACCAGCTGGGCTGACTTGATTTTTTAGACTTCAGCTCTCAGCCATCATGCAGTAACAGGAACCAGATTAATCCTGCTGCCTGAAACAACTGAAAAATTGGACAAAATATATGAAACAACTGTTTTTGGGTATCAGACATTAGGCAGCAGAGGACAGTGATCCCTGAGAAAGCAGAAGTAAATGAAGTGAGCCCTGTGATTGCCTCAGCTTGCTTCCTAGAGAGAATTTCCAAGCTGGGATGTAGGGAGTAGGAACCAGGGAGAAGCCTAATGGATTTCCTGAGTTAAGGATCTGAGACTCTGAGAAGGCTAAGGTGGCTAGAGTTTGCAGGGCAGAGTACCAGAGAGGAGAGAGTTGCTTTGGGAGAGACTTCCAGAGATCTACAGATGGTTCCCCTCAAGTCTTCAAGTCTTCAGCTGAATACTGATCAATACATAGGTATAAGTAAACTACCTGAGGTCAGAGAAGGAACAAGGGGAGAAAATTTTCACAGGTAACTTAGGACCAGGACTAGTAAGCCAGAGTGGAAAGCCTTATAATTTAACTTTGCAATGCATCACTAGAGTAATTAGAAGGGTATTGCCTCAGTAGGACAGAATTAGCCCTATACCAAAGGATACATTGGTCCTACCAAGTAAAACTTTAAAGCAAGCCTCAAAAGGATTAAGCTATTTCCAAGAAACTTAACTGCATCTTGGGAAAAAAGCTCAAGAATACAAAAATAGCCAGCACTCAACAAGGTAAAATTCACCATGTCTTGCTGTCAATCAAGCCATGCAAAAAAAAGCAGAAAAAATACAATCTATAATGAATAGAAAAATAAATAAATAAAAAGAGATCCAGAAATGATACAACTGATAGAATTAGTAGTCAAGGACATTAAAACAGTTACTATAACTGTTTCTATGTTCAAGAATGTAGAGGAAAGAGTGACCACATTAAGCATAGTGTAGGAAATACCGCAAAAATTCAAATTGAATTTCTACTGTTGAAAAATACAGTGTCTAAGGTGAAAAGTACATTGAATGGTATACTGGATTAGGCACTACAGGAGAGAAGATTTGTGAAGTTCAATACATAGCAATAGAAATGATCTGATATGAAATGGGAAAAAAGAGACAAATAAATAAGTCTATATTTAAATAAATAAATCAGTGAACTGGAAAACTTCAAGCAATCTAATATATGTGTAGTTGGAATCCACAAAAGGGAGAAGTGAGAAGAGTGAAACAGAAAAAAATTAAGAAATAATGGCTGAATTTGCAACAACATGGATGGACCTTGAGAATATTCTGCTAAGTGAAAAAAGTCAGTCAGGAAAAGCTAAGACCCACATGACTTCACTCATATGTGGGATATAAAACTGAAACTCATGGACACAGACAACAGTGTGGTGGTTACCAGAGGGAAGGGGGTGGTGGGATGGTGAGGGTTGGAGGGGACCTAATATATGGTGACAGAAGATGGTTGGGCTTTGGATGGTGGGCACATGTTACAATATACAGATTTTTTATCATAGAAATGTACACTTGAAACCTATACAATCCTATTAACCAATGTCACCCCAATAAATTTAATAAAAATAAATAAATAAATTTTGCAAATGACAAAAAAAAAAAAAAAGGCTGAAAAAATTCTAAATTTGACTATAACTATAAACCCACAGATCCAAGTTCAACAGATCTTAAACACAATAAAGAAGATGAAAATTACCCCAAGGCACATTATAATCAGATTGTTTAACAACCAATAATAAAGAGAAAATCTTAAAACAGCCAGAGGGAAAAGAAGTAACACATTATGTACAGAAGAACAAATATAAGACTGACAGTTTTATGACAGAAGCAATGGAAGCTATCAGACAGTGGGGCAGAATCCTGAAAGTACTGACAGAAAAAAATTGTCAACCTGAATTCTCCACCCAGCAAAAATATTTTTCAAAAATGAAGATGACATAAAGACTTTTACAATCATGGGGATGGGGTTGGGGGGGGGCATTCATCACCAGCAGTCTGCATTACAGGAAATGTTAAAAGAAGTCATTCAGGCAGAAGAAAAGTGATACCAGATGGATATCTGGAACTACACAAGGAAATGAGGATCATCAAAAAGGGAAAATCGGTGGAGACATGTAAATTTTTTTCTTATGTTTAAAGTCTCTCTAAAAGGTAATTGACTTTTTAGAGCAAAAATATTAACAGTGTGTTGTGGAGTTTATAATATGTGTAGAAGTCAAATGCATGTCAATAGTAGTGCAAAAGCTGAGAGGAGGAAATGGGAGAATACTCGTAAGTTTCTTACATGTGGAGTGGTAAATATTGCTTAAAGATAGATGTGTTAAGTTAAAGATGTATATTACAAACCCTAAAGCAACTACTATTTTTAATAAAAGATTTGAACTAATAAACAAAAGAGGAACTAAAAGGAACCCTAAATATTCAATCCAACAGAAGACATAAAAATATACTTATAATAGAATATAAAACAAAAAGCCAGATGGTAGATTTAAACACAACTATATCAACAATCACATTAAATGTAAAAGATCTAAATACTCCAATTAAAAGCATGGATTATCAGATTGGATACAATCTTTTATGAGACGTAATGATGCTGCCTATAAGAAATCTACTTTAAATATAAAGACATAACTAAGTTAAAAGTAAAAGAATGGAAAAAGAAATACCATGCTAACATTAATCAAAGATAAGTTTTTGATAGTGGTTATGTTATTATCAGACAAAGTGGAGTTCAGATCAAAGAATATTACCAGCCTGGCTGGTGTGGCTCAGTGGTTGAGTGTTGACCCATGCACCAAGAGGTCGCAAGTTGGATTCCTGGTCAGGGCACATGCCCAGGTTGTGGGCCTGATCCCCAGTGGGGGGCATACAGAAGGCAGCCAATTGATGTTCTCTCTCATTGATGTTTCTTTCTCTCTCTCCTTTACTCTCTCTCTCTAAAGAAATCAATAAAGAAAAAGAAAAAAAGAATATTACCAGGGATAAAGAGGGACATTTCACACTGATAAAAGAGCCAATTCATCAAGAGGATATAACAGTCCTAAATGTTTATGTACCTAATAACAAGGCTTCAAAACATATAAAACAAAAACTGCAAGAAGAAATATGTAAGTTGATCATTATAGTTGGAGACTTTAACACCTTTCTCTCTATAATTGATAGAATAAGTACAGAAAATCAGTACGGATACAGAAGATTTGAATAACATTGTCAACCAACTTGACTTAACATTTATATAATGCTCCACCAACAACAGTGGAATTCACAACCTTTATAGGGGTACAAGGAACATTTATCAAGGTAGTCCATATAGTGGGCCATAAAATTAGTACCAATAGATGTAACAAATCATACAAAGTATGTTCTCTGACCTCAAAGGAATTAAATTACAAAACAATAACATGAAGGTATCTGGGAAATCCCCAAATATTTTGAAATTAAATAACACACTTTTGAATAACCCATGTGTCAAAGGAGAAATAAGAAATCATTTTGAACTGAATTAAAAATGCAAACACATGCCCAGCCACTGTGGCTCAGTGGTTGAGCATCGATCCATGCACCAAGAGGTCACCGGTTCAATTCCTGGTCAGGGCACATGCCCAGGTTGTAGGCCTGGTCCCCAGTGGGAGGCATGCAGGAAACAGACAGTCGATACTCTCTCTTATCGATGTTTCTGTTTCTCCCTTTCCCTTCCTCTCTCTCTAAAATCAAAAGAAAAATATTTTTTTAAAAATGCAAACACAACATACCAAAATGTATGGGAGGCAACTAAAGAAGTACTTAGGGAAAAAAAGGTCTCAAATCAATCATCTATGGTTCCATTTTAAGAAAGTAAAAGAAGAGAAAATTAAACCCAAAGTATGCAGAAGAAAGTACATAATAAAGATAAAAGCAAAAATGAAATGGAGAAAGTCACTGAAATCAAAAGCTGCTTTTTTTTAAGAACATGAATATGTCCAGGATTTCAAAAACCATTAAAGAACATTGCAGTTATGATCCTGAAGCTTCCATTTAAAAAAAATTTTTTTTTCCTTTATTGATTTCAGAGAGAGAGGAAGTGAGAGGGAGAGAGAGATAGAAACATCGATGAGAGAGAACATCGATTGGCTGCTTCCTGCATGCCCCCAAACGGGGATCGGGCCCACAACCTGGGCATGTGTCCTGACCGGGAATTGAACCAGTGACCTCTTGGTGCATGGGTTGACGCTCAACCACTGAACCACACCAGCTGGACCTGAAGCTTCCATTTTTGATAGATAAGAAACCTAGACCAGAAACCATAGAAAAATATCTAATATTTGTATGGTTTGGGTGCTTGCTCTTGCCTGTCTGACCTGTTTTCTTAAGAATATGAAATATCTTGTGTGCTACTGAAGAAAGAGAACCCATAAAGCCATCTGAAATTACATATTTTTACATAGGTATATATGTGTGTGTGTGTTCACATCTTATCAAGAGTATGGTAAGAATATCTTGCTTTCTTTATTTTTCTAAAACCTATTCCATATTTGGCTTCTCCTTTTTAAAAATGCTATTTGGAGAGATAGGTCATTCATTTATTCATTCAACATAATTATGAAATGCTACAGTATGCCAGAGATTGTGGGACATGCTGGGGGACACAGCTGTTAACCAGACAAACAAGATCCCTGCCCGCTGAGCAGAGCCATGTGAGATACAGACGAGTAAATAGGCAATAACAATGTACTCTTGTAAAAGTGCTATCATGGAAAGGACAAGTGCCAAGGCAGTCCACAGGATGGGTAATCAACTTGGACCTGAAATATTCCTCAAGCCAGCATCTAAAGAGAAATTTTTTTTTAATGTGATAACTACTTTTCTTTAATTGTTATGATTCAACATAGGCAATAAAATTTTAGGTCTGCAATAATAAGTAAGGTATGAGTTTGATACTGAAAGAATTCCTTGACTATTATGTAGCTAATATTTACTCTATTTAAATCTACTCACACTGTTAATACTCTGTAGAAATTTTCATCTCAGAGTATAAGACATATAGAATGCCATTTTTACTAATTCTCAGTTTTATTGAGAGTTTTTGTAAGTATTTTAGAAAAGACAGAACATACAGTTGATTCTAACCTGTTCAGAACTTTTTAAGGATCTCTTTGTTATACTAAGAAATGGCAGAACCTAAGCCAAGAACCTAAATCTTTAGGAAAAGTTTGAGGGAATTCCAGGTTTAGAGAAGAGAGGCAAGACCTGAGAAATGTGAAGATTCCAAAGATTAGGTAGGAAAGGCTCTACAATTCATTCAGAAGCTCAGCTATGTTTTAAAATTATGCATTTGCTTTAACGCACTGATTTCACATTTGGAAATATATCTTCAAGATATTATAAACTTCCCCATTTTAGCTACAACATTGTCATTGACTATACTGAGATGTTGGACACGACCTAAATGCCTAACAAAGCAGCCTGACTAAAATTATGTCACAGCCACACAATGGAATTCTAACCAGGTTTTTAAGTAACGTAGCAGTGTTTCTCAAACTTTATTGGGCATCAGAATCACTTGGAAGACTTGTTGAAAACACAGATTGCTGGGCCCAGCATCCAGAGTTTCCGATTCAGTCAGCTTGGTATGGGGCCCGAGAATTTGCATTTCTAACAAGTTCCCAGGTTGATACTGATGCTGTAGGCGGGGGTGGAAGGAATGGGGGGGGGGGCACTTGAGAACACTGATACAGTTATTTTTATTGACTAGAAAAAATTTTCACAAGGCATTGTTAAGTTGAAACAAAGCTGTTTACATTATATTCTTTGTGTATACATACAGAAGTTTAGATGGAAAAATATAATCCAGTTGGTATTCCTGGTTGTCTTTGGGGTGGATTGCGTTGTAGATTATTATTGTCTTCTACATTTCAGTGACAGGTTTTTTTGTAATGAGCATAGTATTAGTCACCAAAACATAATCAAATTTATTAAATAATAAGATCACCAAGTCCTAACCAATAGCACTAACACACTAGAAACATCAAAGTAAGCTTGATACTATTCCCCTCTGACTTTTTAACTATGTCTTGTTAGGAGTGTATCTTCAGAAGCAATCACAGACAGAAACAGTGGTGGGTCCATAAACACAGCCTGTTCCTGATGGGAACAAAAATAGAAAAGGCTGACATTATATGGAGTGCTTCTACATTTTTTTCCTATTTCATTTTAGTAGTGCCATGCAGGCTTCTTCTGGGGATGTTTGAAGAGAAACTGGGTGGGACCCAAAGGGCGACCTGCCAGAAGTTCGAAGCATCTGGATTGGCGCACTCTTTGTTTCCTGATGCAGGGTAGATCCATTTCCCAGGGTATCAGATTAAGGCGTCTCCTTTCTGGAAAAAAGATTTCATGGTTTAAATTCCCGTTCACTTTTGTGTCTGTGGCACTCTGCTGTCTCCTTTCCAGCATGCAGCCTCAGGGGTCATGCTGTCCCTTCCCTGCTGATATCAACGTGCCAACTGTGGTGTCATGCACACCAAGCACAGAGCTGCCATTCAGCTTCCAGTCTGGGTTCAGGAAGCAAAAGAGCTTCTAAGTTCCTACAAACCTTGACAGATCTTCCTCTAGCCTTGCATGTGAACGGCTTTTAGGGGGAGGCGAGGGAGGGAAAGGGAGCTAGAGGGAACAGGGTAAATGTCAAGGGTAAATATGTGTCAGGAACAGAGACAGCAAATAGTTGTCACCAACTTTCAGAAAAAGGAAGGGTGGGCGATAATGTAGAGAAGTACTCCATGGACTTTTCAATGGAATGTTAATTTGGTTAGCACTGTCACCCTCTTCCGAGTCCTTGCATTACTGAGGTTTATAACCTAGGAGGCAGTCACATCATTTATCTTATTTAGAGCAAGTATTCTTCATGAATGTCTAACAGAATGTCGGTATTCGGGATGTCATAGTGAAAACAAATCCCATATAAAGATCCCGATGGATTCTATGTTTTTTATTTTTTTAATTATTCAAAATATAAAACCATGTTTAGGCTTTTGTTGAAAGAGACATTACTTCTATATTGACTTTCAAATAAGTGACATAGTATTTATTGGAAAATTTTATTCCATAATATGTTGCTTTCCACCACGTTACCTGTGAATAAATGGGGCAGAGTATTGTTTAAGATACAGTTACTAAGTTTTGTAAGTTCAAAAATAGCTAGAAATTTCTGGTTAATTATGTAGTTACTTATAACTGTTTATAATGCAACTTCTTTTTTTTATCCTCACCTGAGGACACTTTTCCATTTTTTGTTCAGATAGAGTGGGAGGGAGAGAGAGGAAGAGAGAGAGAGAAAGAGAAACATTGACGTGAAAGGTACACATCAAGTGGCTGCCTCCTGCACGACCCAACCAGGGCTGGGGACAAACTACAACCAATATACGTGCCCTTAGGGGGAACCAAACCCGGATCTCTCTGAACCACAGGCTGATGCTCTAACCGCTGAGCCAAACCGGCCAGGGCTATAATGCAACTTCTTGCCTCACTTTCTGGTACTATAACATGAACACAGTATATGCATCTATTTAGAACCCTATGAAAGGAAGTTGTTTGAAATTCTCAGATATTACTTAAATGCCAAGAACAATGTTATAATTAATCAATTAATTTACAAAAATGTATTGAATACCTACTCTGTCCCAGACACTGTTCTGGGATACATCAATGACTTCTCTCTAGAAGTTTATATCCAAGACTGGGAAGACAGTAAAGCATTAGATAACTACAAAGCTAATGTATCAGGTAGTAATAAACACAGAACAAAAGAAGGCCAGGTCATTATAAGGACTTTGCATTTATTGAGAAAAAAATGGGAAGTGTGGGTGGGAATGACATGATCCAACTTCTGTTTATAGAGAATCACTCTGGCTGCTAGATAGAGAATCAGCTGTGGGAGGCCAGGTATCCATTGAATTATCACCCCCACCCCTTCCTCCAAGGTTATATTTCATTGAGGACCTGGATATGTGATCTTACATAGTTTCTTACCTTTTCATACTCTTAGTATAAAACTGGTTTCTAAAATGAAAATTTTATGTCCAAAGTATTCCTTAAAGAAGTTTTTTTCCCTATAAGTTACTTTTAGATACATTCTCTCTAAATGGGAGTTCACCTACTTTTAACAATTACTTTTGTACCACGGTTGATGAACAGCACGGCTGTGAACTGTGCAGGTCCACTTACGTGCAAATTTTTTCAAGAAATACTGTCAATGTATTTTCTGTTCCTTATGATTTTCTTAATAGCATTTTGTTTTGTAGCTTACTTTATGTAAGACTACAGTACATAACACATATAGCATACAAAATATGTGTTAATTGACGGTTTATGTTACTGATAAGGCTTCAGGTCAACTGTAGGCTATTAACAGTTGAGTTGCCAGGGAGTCCAAGTTATACACAGATTATTGACTGTGTGGGGGACAAGCACCCCTAAACCCCACCGTGTTCAAGGGTCAACTGTACTTACTTTTAAAATATTTCTGTCTGTCAACTATAATTCAATTAAAAAGAAAAATATTTCTGTTTTTTTGTGAATAGACTTTCAACATATTTATAAAAAGTCAAGAGATACTTAAGACTTTTTCAGGGAAGCTTTGTTTCTCTTATTACATAACTTAATGAGATTGCTTGAGGTTTTGTTCTTTTTTTATTTTTTTATTTTCATAATAAGGTATAACTTAGTGTTGGCCTCTTTATAATACTATTTCATGTTATAATATATTTTGGAATTCCTTTCTTATATTCCTTGGTTTCCACTGGCAGTGAAGTGATTTCCTCTTCCACTAACCTCTACTTCCCCAAAGTAACACATACACTAGAGAATTGTGCCACCCTACCCTCGGGCCCCTTCTATTTCCCCCATATAATGTACCTCACACACATGCCCAAAGTCTGCCCCTTCTGAACCTTCCTCCCTCCGGTTTTCTCCTCAGAACTAAAGTTTTAAATTGCCTTTAGAGTCCATCTATATGATAAAAACAGTCTCATTACTTAATTATACTTTGGATTTAACCAAATGTGCATTAACTAATTTGATCAGTCACTTCACTCACCATATCTGGGTTTATGTGACTTTTGATTAATTTCAGAAATCAAATATACCCTCAAACAATTGTATGTTTACTACCAGTAAGAATACTCAAAAAATGGGCCACAAGCATGGAAGGCAGATACAGAAAAGGAGAACCAAGAGTATTGGTAGCAACAGGGATCCCAGTGAATAACTGGCTAGTCTGTGAAAGGGTCACATCTCATTTAGAAATGTAAGTGCCTGGATCTTGGTTTTGCAGTTGCTTCCTAACTGGTCTTCCTGCTTCTATTTTTCAGCCTTTATAATTCATTCTCATGGAAGCAAGAAATATCTTTTTAAAAAATGTAAATCAAATCATGTCACCTCTCTGCCTATAGGCTTGTGGTGGCTTCCACTAGAAAAATTCTGCCTTGGCCTTTAAAGGGCTGCATTCAGGATCTGTCATGCACCATTTCTGTCCTCCTCTCCAAACACTGTCCCCTGGTCCCCTGGGCTCCAGTCACACTGGCCTTGTTGTTCCTCCTTGAATAAGCCAAGTGTGATTCCATGTCAAAGCCTTTAAACTTGCTGTTCCTTCTGCCTGAAATGCTCTTCCGCTGAGATCTTTGCATGGATGCCTTCACTTCAAGAGTCAGTTCTCTGCTGGTTACTCAGTTTATACCTCTGCATCCAAACAGGCAGCACATCTGGTCCTTGGAATAACAGGGCAGCTCTTCTCCAGGTGTCATCAAGGGCTGAAAACCTCTTGTGATGGCATCACTAACAGATAACAGAAGGTATAAATCAAACCAGAACGATGTGGGGCAAACACCCCAGGGCTTGCACACAGTCCTGTGCCCTCATGGTATTTCGCTTTTTCTTCACAGGTTATTTTCAGGGCTTTGTCACCGCCCTATGATATGGAGAACCCTTACAGTGCCAAAGTGCAGGAGCAGCTGAAGATCACCAATCTCCGTGTGCAGCTGCTGAAACAGCAGTCTTGCCCCTGTCAGAGGAATGACCTGAACGCAGAGCCTCAGCATTTTACACACTACGCCATCTATGATTTCATCGTCAAGGGCAGCTGCTTCTGTAACGGCCACGCCGATCAATGCGTACCTGTTGATGGCTTCAGACCTGTCAAGGCCCCAGGAACATTCCACGTGGTATGTAAAGCACGTTCTCACCAATGAAAAACAAATCAGAAGCTACCTTCAGCTCTGGGCACCGGTAGTCTAAGTTCCCTTAGAGCTAGCTGGTCTGTGTGTGCCTTGTGCTCCTGGTTTCTTCCTCTGCTGTTTCACTTCTCCGACTCCATACCCATCCTGTAAAGTGCCCATTAACCTGCTTTTTAATCTTCAATTTTAGAATTATAAATAGTCAAGCATGATAACAAGATTCCTTGGAAAGCATCCATGCCAGTGTTTAGTACCATGACCTTCAGATATAAAGTGTAAGGTGAGCAGTAGGAAAGGTTGGCATAATCATATTGGTGGCATTATCACACAGAAGCCAGCTTCGACAATAAATGGGGACCATTGTTGAATAGATTTTATAGTGGAAAAAATAGGAACCTCAGTTTAATGCCTGGTATCTTTTGCTGTTCAGCCAATAGAATGAATAATAATTCTCTGTGAATTGTGGCCTCACCCCCTCTCTCCCTAAGGCAGACTTAAGTTCTCTTTCCTCTAGGTTCACACATCTCCTTGTGCTTTCTTCTGAACTTTTACTTCTCTGCGTCTCCTAGGAGATCACGAATTCCCTGTGATCTCTGTATCCTCAGGACCCAGTGTATTACCTGAGCCAGAAGTAGGCCTCCGGTAGGTGTTTGATTGAATGATAGCAACATAGGAATAAAGAGATGACGAAAAATTACTGTTGTTTGTTTTCGCCTCACCTTCTTCCAACCTGCTAGTTTCTAGACACCAGTGGATCTTTGAACTAATATTGCTTCAAATAAAGGATGAGATGATTTGTTAGATCTAAGTTAATTGAGTTTGTGTATGATTCAAATAGAAAATAACCCAGATATTCTAGAGACGTGTGAACCTCCTGGACTGTAGTTTGTGTAAGGTAGAGTGCTAGAAATTTCTGCCATTATATTTAAGTGAATTAGTGAAGGGAGAACCTATAGGCTACAATGGACTGAATGTTTGTATCCCCCCAAAATGCATATGTTGAAACGCTAATCCCAAAGTGATGATTTGCAGAGGTAAGGCCTTTGGGAGGTAATTAGGTCATGAGAGTGGAGTCCTCAGAAACGGGATTAGTGTCCTCATAAGAAGAGGCCAGATGGCTAGCTAGCTCTCTTTTTGTCATGTGAGGGGACAGTGAGAAGCTGGAAGCCTGCGACCTGGAAGAGATCCTTGCCAGAACCTGACCATTCTGGCACCCTGATTGTAGGCTTTCAGCCTTCAGGACTGTGAAATAAAGTTATCTTGTTTATAAGCCACCCAGCCTATGGTATAGCAGCCTGAACTGACTAAGATGCTGGTCTTTGTTTCTTCAACCGTCTCTTACAATCCAAGTCTCATAGGATCACTTCAGGGTAAAGTCCTGAGCAAAAGGACAGACACAAGCAGGCTCCTGTAACATGGTCCAGAGTAGGCCATATCTATGGAGTGAATGACCTATGAGACAACCTGAATGGCTCTGATCAACCAAACTAAATTACCAGAGTTCTCATGAGCCTTACAAAACTTTCATGCATATGCATTTAAAAGCAATAGTTTCTTTTCTTTTTTTTTTTTCAGTAAGTCCTCTGAATGTAAACTTTCAAAAAGATAGCAATACTTCCTAAAGCTAAAGAGACAATTCTAGACGTTTCTGTTATGTTCTGTGGGTGTATGCACACTGCCCAGGGTGAGAACCACGCGCAGTGGGTATCTTGCGTCTGCCCCTCATCTGACAGCAGCAATCCCATTATCATCTCCTGTGGCTGGGACAAGCTGGGCAAGGTGTGGAACCTGCCCAAACTACAAGCTGGAGACAAACCACATCAGCTGCCTGGGCTCCCTAAACACTGTGACTGTCTCTCCAGATGGATCCCTCTATGCTTCTGGAAACAGGGATGGCCAGGCCATGCTGTGGGACTTCAACAATGGCAAGCACCTTTATATGCTAGATGGTAGGGACATCATCATCAGCCTGTGCGTCAGCCCCGACCGCTACTGGCTCTGTGCCGCCATAGGCCCCAGCATTAAGATCTGGGACTTGAAGGGCAAGATCACTGTAGATGAACTGAAGCAAGAAGGTACCAGTCCCAGCAAGGCAAAGTCACCCCAGAGCACCTCTTCGGCCAGGTCTGCTGATGGCCAGACTCTGCTGGCTAGCTGAACGACCTGGTACAGGTGCAGCGGGTGACCATCAGCACCCAATGGATTCCAGAACTTTAGAAACAAAAAAACTGGCTTTCTGACTTAAAAATAAAATAAATTCTATTAATTTTGCTAAATTCAACAGGGGATGATTATGAAGAGTTACTAGAGATTTTTGCAAGTCTTAAATGCAACTATTCTATACAATCTTCTGCCAGAAAGAAAACGGTCACCATGGCCCACACCCTTGTGTCTGTGTCTGTTGGTCCTCTGCTCCACCCTGTCACTACCCCCTGCTCTCTTACTGCCCACCATAGCTCTGATACCCTCCACTGCATCCTGTCTGGGGTCACTGCCCCCTCCCACCCAGACCTTGCTGCCTCGGCCTCTGCACAGCCACCTCCTGGTGGGCTCCTGTGGAGGGGGGCCCCCAAAACCCATCCCAGGAGTCATAGAAGCCTGTAAGAGAGACACTAACATCAAGAAGACGAGTCTGGAAGGTGGTGCCTACCAGGATGATAATGGAAAGCCATACATGCACCCTAGTGTCCAGATTGCTGCAAAAAACCTGGACAAAGAATACCTGCCCATTGCTGAAATGGCTTAATTTTGCAAGACAACTGCAGCATTAGCCCTGGACGAGAATAGCAAAGTGTTGAAAAGTGGCCAGTCTGTCACTATGCAGATCATTTCTGGAACTGGGCCTTAAGGATTGGAGCCAGATATCTGCAAATGGTTTTTAAGTTCAGCTGAGATGTCTTTCTGCCCAAACCATCCTGGGGAAATTACACACCCATCTTCAGGGACACTGGCATGCAGCTACATGATTATCTATACTCTGACCCCAAGGCTGTGGCTTTGATTTCACAGATGCTAAGAAGGGCATTTTAAAAATGCCAGAGCAATGTGTTCTCCTGCACACCTGTGCCCCAATCTCACAGAAGTGGACACCTCATCTTGAACAGTGGAAGGAAATAGCAACAGTAGTGAGGAAAAGAATCTGCGTTCTTTGACATGACCTACCAAGGCTTTGCCAGTTGTGATGGTAACAAGGATGCCTGAGCTATGTGCCATTTCATCAAAGAGGGCATTAATGTTTTTCTCTGCCAATCCTATGCCAAGAACATGGGCTTCTGTGGTGAGTGTGTGGGAGCCTTCACTGCAGTCTGCAAAGATGCTGATGAAGCCAAGAGTGAAATTACACTTGAAGATCTTGATCTGTCCAGTGTATCCCAGCCCTCCTCTCAATGGGACCCAGATTGCCTCAACCATTCTGACTAGCTTGGATTTTCTAAAACAGTGATTGCAAGAAGTCGAAGTCATGGCCAACCTCATCATTAGCATGCCGACTCAGCTGGTCTCCAACCTCAAGAAGGAGGACTTCTCTCACAACTGGCAGCACATTCCTGACCAGGTTGGCATGTTTTGTTTCACAGGGCCAAAGCCTGAGCAGATGGAGTGGCTGACCAAGGAGTTTTCCATCTACATGACAGAGGTCAGCCACATCTCTGTGGCAGGGGTCACTTCAGACAACTGGGCTGCCTTGCTCATTTACAAGGACACCAAGTGATTTCCCTGGTGAGAGGGAACAGAGACAACCTTCTTGTCTTCAGCCTCTGCTATTGTGAGATTCCCATGGAGGATGAGGGAGGATGGATGATGGTGAGAGGATCATTTCCTTTAACCACAGCGCTTCACTTAACTCAGGCATTGAATGTGTTTCTCAGAAAAGACATGTAGTGAAATAGGGCAGAGGCAGCCGTGGTTGATGTCTGAAACTTTTTGGCTCTAAACCGAACTCTTTCCCATTCTTTTATCTCTAGCTTTTCCAAAAGAGTTTACACATCCAAGAAAATCACAGCCCCCACAAACCTGTCATTCACGCCATTGCAATATTGCAGGAGCTTTACCTGAGGCACCTTATGGTGTTTGGGGTTTCCTCTGTGGCTCCAGCATGAGAAATAGCCCATATCAGAGGCTTTGTGAGAAGACTGAATTCCAATAGTAACCGTTCGCCTGTGACTGTCCTCCTGTGATTGAGCAATTTTATTAACAGACAATAATATAGAAATTGTGTTTTATGAAAACCAGAAAATCTGCAGCCACTGCAGCAAGGAAAACACAAGATGCTGTTTCCTGTCTTAATTGAGAAAAAAAGAAAGAAGGTTCTCCTTTTTAATGAGGCACTTCAATGTTCCTTTCTCCTCCCTTAGCACTGTGTTCTTTTCCTTGGGCACAAAGGTTTATAACTAGCCTAGATTTTCATCCTGTTCTACTACTTGACTGACCATCAACACCATCCTCTTAGGATTTCTTATTTGAAGAATGAAAAAAACATAACTTACTGCTCATCCCTTACCATCACCTTTCTTGGTGAAGAATAGTGGAGAGTAGGCAACTGCATTTTATTTTCACATCCTCTCCAGTGATTGGTTGTTTCCTGGTGGGTTTTTGCTTCTGCCCAGCTGGACCTCATACTTTGAGTCAGGGTGGTTGTGCTGTCAGTCATGAGTTGGGCAGTGCAGGGCAGAGTCAGGAAAGAGGTTATTCTGGGCTTCGGTTTTGGCTGTGTGTGTGCTGCCAGCTGGGCTCAGGCTTCACCCTCTGGAAAGAGGACCATCTGCTCTAGTCATGTAAACTGATTGCAGTCTGGTTTCTCAGTTACAATAAAGTTACTGGAGGAACCCCCTCCCTTAAAAAAGAGAGAGAGAGAGAGAGAGAAAACTATCAATCTATAAAGAAGATCTGGATAACCAAGGAAAGGGGATTATATAGTAAGTGTTTTTCCATTTCAAAAGGATGTTAGAAAGAGAAGTCTCCATTCTAGAAGACTCTATGGGACAGAAACCTCATTTCCTTACTAATCTCAGGCTGCTTTGAAATCGGAAGCAATTTCCCTTTAAAATAATACTGGTTTTGTGACTTCCTGCTCCCCAGTTTTCGTATTTATTTCAACCTGCGCACGGTGGTGGCAGCCCCTGCTGCTGTAACTACTGCATGTGCCGAAACCAGGCAAGACCAGGTCAAACCTGGAGCCAGAACCAGGCAGAGGTGAGAAACAGGCTGTGTGGTCAAGGTTATGTTGGCTTCCAGGGATCTAGTTCCATGAGAATCCTTGCTGTCTCTATTCTTTAAAAAACAAACAAGGGCCCAGCTGGTGTGGCTCAGTGGGTTGAGCGTCACCCCATGGACTGAGAGGGTCCAGTTGATTCCCAGTGAGGGCAAACGCCCAGGTTGCAGGCTCGATCCCCAGTAGGGGGCGTGCAGGAGGCAGCTGTTCGATGTATCTCTCTCACATCGATATTTCTCTCTCTCTCTCTCTCCAAAAAAATCAATAAAAACATAATAAGTAAATAAATAAAAACAAAAAATAAGGTAGTACCACCTTTTCCATGTTTGTCCTTCTTCTCTTATCTTTTGCCAGTTCAATTTTTTGTTCCTTTAACTGGAAGGCAGAACAATGATTGATACCCTAACATTGGAGTCAAATAGACCTGGATTTGACTCACCACACCATTTGCTAAGTTAGTCTCACTGAATCTCAGTTTCCTAAGACAATGAGGATAATATCTATCTTATATAGTTATTGTGAGGATTAAAAACTGTGGCAGCCAATGCCTAGGACATGATAGACGCTATGTACAGTTACTGCTGTTGTTATGTTATAGTATCTCAGCTACCTCCATGTCTTCTCCCACACACTTTTCTACCCCAATAATGACAAAAATAAAGTATAGCTTGGGTGCTGTTTGACACGTATCAGGGCTGGAGGTCTTGTGGCAAGGAAAACTGTACTTTGACTCCAGCCTCCTGGGATCCCAGAAATTATGTAAAGAGGAGATCTCAAGTTTTTTTCTCTGCAGCTGCAGAGGACTTATTTAGTTCCCTTTTTCCCAGCAGCTGGTGATTTTACAGCTGTTGAACAATGGATGATAATACAAAGGAATGTGGAAAGCTTCATTGTTTTACCGAAGTATTACCCACTAGATAACACAGGACTCTTAGAGTACCATAAGTTGTTTAAATGTCTTGAGTTACTCTTGTTAAGGTGATATTTTGTTTTATTATCAGAAACTCATTATAAAAGAGTATCAATATTTTGACTTATGTGTTCAAATCTAAGAGTAACATTGAGACCTGTAGAACTATATAGTGGGGTTTGAGGAAAAGGTTACTTAGCTATCTCGTTGTGAGAGGCAGGATTTAGAATCATTTATACAGTTTCATGACAGACATTTTTCTCATCTGAGCCTGAATACATTTACTTGTGTATTTATGTTTGCATATCTTATATATCATGTTTTGTAAATTCGGAACGGGTTTAAGACCATCATTCTTATCTTCTTTTTAAAAATTAGTTATTGTACTGTAAATAAGCAAAAAGTAACCATTAGAAAGCTCTTGACCTTTCAAGGTGTTAAGGAAAAGATCGGAGGGCTTAAAAACAATCAATAAAGTTATTAAATGAGAACATTACATGAGAATTTTAAAATATTTTTATATAGTAAAACATACATTCATGTTTGAAAATGAATACCTGTACATTAGTTTTAGGTCTTCTAAGCAGAGAAAAAAATTATCATCGATTATAAATACTACTGTTAATAATTACCACTTATCAGTTGCTTATTGTGTACCAGGTCTTGTGCTGTGGTGTTATAAACGTTATTGAGTTTAATCTTCAAGACAACTGGATGGTGTATCATCATCATTTTCTTTCATAGATGAGGAAGTGAGGCTTGGAAATGTTATCTGACTTACTCTTTTTATTGGATGATCAGGAAACCAGAAGGCTTCAGAACTAGAAGCATTATAAAATAATTTTTACACTCATGAAAGAATTCCCAGTGGGGTTCCTTTAAAAAGTTCCCCCAAGCCCTGGCCGGTTTGGCTCAGCGGTTAGAGCATCGGCCTGCGGACCAGAGAGTCCCGGGTTCGGTTCCTGCTAAGAGCGCGTACCTCGGTTGCGGTTTGTCCCCGCCCCGGTTGGGGTCATGTGGGTGGCAACCACTCGATGTGTCTCTCTCACATCGATGTTTCTCTCTCTCTCTTCCTCCCTCTCTCCCTCCCACTCTATCTGAAGATGATGCAAAAATGTCCTCGGTTGAGGATAAAAAATAAAATTAAATAAATAAATAAATAAAAAGTTCCCCCAGAACATTTAAATATTTATTTATAGGCCTTTGACTATTTCACAGAGAGGTTAAAGGATAAAAATACCTGAAAACTAAAATGTGCTGACATCTCTGAAGGTAAACTATAAACCAATTGGAAAGCAAGGTTGATTATCCAAATATGATATTTGTACATTCAACTTTTCATGAATTGCAGAATGTGAAATATATGTATATTTAGGTAAAAATTGGGGCCGTAAAGGTACAAAATGAGTTTCTTTAACAGGTTCAAGCTGCTAGTTTTATAAATTTGGGAAACAAGTTAACTTTGACATTTTTATTTACTATAAAGTGCTCCTTAGGTATCTCACTTTGAAAATTTTTAAATAAATATTTCCTTTTTAGTGTAGCACTTTTAGGTCCATCCTATGGATAGTTGGGAGCCTGGAGTCTGAGCTGTGGGTCAGGAAAGCCTAGTCTCCCTGTTCACTGCTAATGCAATGGGGTGAGGGGGAAGCTTCGTGGAAAGAGAAAAGCTGAGGCTACAGATAGATATCTGACTTCTGGTTCTCAGCTCCAGCTCTCACATCTCCAAGATATTTCATTTGTGTCTTGCCAATTTTGTAAGGGCTGCAAATATACTTCAAGTTTTCCTCAAACAATTACATTCAGAAGATAAACTGTTATTTAAATCCTTAGTCCCTCTTAGGAGGAGAATTTTTAGTGACTAGACACATAAGGTTAAAATATAAACAATGTACACACACACTCATACGTATATATCATAATTATTCCACTAGACAGAAAATTCACAGCCATTTCAAATAGTGAAAAGAAAAAGGTCTGTTAATCTTGGCACTCAAAACCTTATACTATAATTGGAACTACAGTTGTATCATATCTTAGCAATGTAAATATTTTTTTTATCCTCACCTGAGGACATTTTTGCATTTATCTTTAGATAGAGCGGGAGGGAGAGAGGGAGGAAGAAAGAGAGAGAGAAACATCAATGTGAGAGAGACACATCGAGTGGTTGCCACCCACACGACCCCAACCGGGGCCGAGGACAAACTGCAACCGAGGTACGTGCCCTTGGCGGGAACCGAACCCAGGACTCTTTGGTCCGCGGGCCGATGCTCTAACCGCTGAGCCAAACCGGCCAGGGCACAATGTAAATATTTTAATGGGAGAGATACATCGATCAGCTGCCTCCTGCATGTCCCCCTACTGGGGATCAAGCCCACAACCCAGGCATGTGCCCTGACTGGGGAATCGCACCAGGACCTCTCTCTCAGTCCATGGGACAAGGCTCAATCCACTGAGCCACATTGGCCGGGCCACTATTAAATATTTTATATATAATACAAACAATTATGAAATTCTAAGAGTAAACACTGATCAATTGTCCTTTGCCTTTTATTTTTGCATCTCTAAAGACACCACTACCAGGCATATAATTTAGCTGACCTAGCGAGCTCTCAGAATTCCTGAAGGGAATTTAACACTGTTGGATTACATTTTGCCATCTAACTTCATTAACATTTTACAAAGCAAGGAATTACAGTCTATTCTGTCAAACATTTAGACTATTAGTGGCCTTGACACAAAACCCTAATCATTTCTCTGTCCTTCCAGAGTCCCCTATATGTCTCTCAATTAAAACATTTACCTTACTGTATTGTAATTATTTGCTTATATACCTAACTTTCCCTATCTGCTAAAGTGACTGATTCTTTAATGGAAAATACTGGGCCATTCACAATGTCTAACATAAAATAGGTTAAAAAAATCCTGGGTCAATATATAAATGAATCAATCAGTGACATTTTAAAAATAAGAGATAAAAATGTTATTCATTTGAGATAATAATGTTAACATTAATAATGATTGTTCTTAATTAACTCTCTCACACATCTACATACATCTATTTTAATCCTCAAACACATGGGTCCAGTATCATTATGTTTATTTTATAGGTAGAAACATATATCTTGTTATTAAGGAATTTATCCAAGATTATTGAGATCAGGGATTAGAAAACCCATGTAACTATTTCCAAAATTTATTATCTTTATGCCACATTTATCCACATAATGCTAAGAAAATAACCCAATTTGAAATGGACAAAGGTTTGAATGGACATTGGAGAAAGAAGATATGCAAATGGCCAATGAGCACATGAAAAGATGCTTGACATCCTTGGTCATTAGGGAAATGCAAATCACACTGAGATACTACTTCACATCCACTAGGATGACTATAATCCAAAAGACATAATAACAAGTGTTGACCAGCATGTGGAAAAACCAGAGCCTTCTTACACTGCTGATGGGACTGTAAAATGGTGCTGCTGCTGTGGAAAACAGTCTGGCAGTTTCTAAAAAAATTTAATCCAGTTACCCCATGAGTCAGCAATTCTATTCCTCAGTATATATCCAAGTGAACTGAAAACCTGTCTACATAAAATCTTGTACACAAATGTTCATGGTAGCATTATTCATAGTAGCTCCAAAGTGGAAACAGCCCAATGTCCATCGACTGATGAATGAATGCACAAAGAGTGGTACATCCATACAATGGAATATTACCCAGCCATACAAAGGAATGAAGTACTGATATATTGTACAATGTGAATGAACCTTGTAAACATTATGCTAAGTGAAAGAAGCCAAACACAAAAGGCCACATATTGTATTATTCCTTTTATATGAAATGTCCAAAAGGGAAATCCATAAACACAAAGTAGGTTATGGTTTCCGGGAACTGGGAATCAGGGAGGAATGGTGAGGGACTGCTTAATGGGCACAAAGTTTCTTTTGAGGGCAATGAAAATGCTCTAGAGTTAGATGGTGGTAATGATTGCGTAATTTTTTTGAAAATGCTAAAAACCACTCTATTATATGCTTTAAAATGGTTAAAATGATGAATTTTATGTTATGTGAACGTAATCTCAATAATAAAAAGTCAATAACAAAAACAAACAAAAAACCCATGACGGATTATATAGGAATTTTACAATATGAATATATTTCTTTTCAAGTCCTAGTAATTAAGCTGACTGTTTTAAAAAGCAATAGCTTCGGATGGATGGGTGTTGAGGAAAACCAATTCTTTCAAAAGCTGTGGCTGTGGCTGTTGTTTCATCATCATACAGATGATCACAGTCTGTTAATGACTGCATTCTGATAGAGTTGCCAAATAAGCATATGTTTTTAATAAATCATTATTAATCTTTCATATGAGCATGCTCAATAAAGAAGACTGTGTTTTATAAGGTTCACCTAGAAACAAGCAAGTTTTCAATATTAAACGAAGCATGTGAATCAATTAATTCAACAACAAAAGACTATGGAAGAAAACATGTCCTAGCAACTGGCTTCTTGTACTACAATCAGGGGCTCATTTATCTTAAACAAGTCAACTTTTGTAACACCCTCTGCACTGTATAGAAGACTGAGTGACAGTCGAACAGAGCTGTCAGGAAAAAGTGGGAAATGTGAACTAGAATGAATTAGAAAAAAAAAAGAAACAAAACTTTGTAAGAGAATGCAAAATAGCCTGTGACAAGGAATTTTCCTTTAAAATAACCAGAAGCTATGTGAGCACATTGAGCAAGTGAATGTCAGTCGGGTGAAAAGTACTTAATAATCCCCCACAGCATAACTAATAGAATTTACCTGGCCCCCAACTAATTATAAAAACCCATCTAAATCCTAAAAGACATTGAACAAACCCCCCACAAAATGTTCCCTCATTCTCAAATCGAATGCTGCTTGACAGATAACTTGCTCACAAAATGAGTTCTACTAGTTTCTGCCTTCACTGTTTCCCAGGTTCTTGCCTCATAGTTGTTGTGTTAATAGTTTTCACAGCATATTAGTAGTCCTATGCTGTTAATTCCACTTTTGCTATTTCTTTCTAAAAGTATTTAAATTAACTCGGTACTAAGAAATTGACATTGATATGATCCCCTTTCCCTTCAATGAGATTTTAGAAGTTATTTTAGGTGTTCGTGGGAAGGAGAATACCCTCCCGATGACATCACTGTTCCAAGATGGAGCCTCTAATATTTCAGGACTCTCTTGGGAGTTCTGCTCCCTGCTCTGCCACGGATTTGCATTGCAACCTTAGAAAAGTTTAAGTATAAAAAGAAAAGTGCAAAGTGAAATTATGAAAACCATTAACTGAGATAAATGAAGGGCAGAGATGGAGTGGGTTGAATGGCTATTAGCAACTGTCCTAATCACTCAACACAGAGACAAGGTAGCAATTTTGTTTGAAAGAAATTTCATTACTTAGCTGTATACTGAAATAGTTTCTTATATAGTATTATAGGAAACTCAAAGTCTGTCTGTTAGCATAGGTAGCTAGATATTAATAAAGAACAGGAGCCAAGGGAATCAGACATTTAGAAGCCTATCTACGAGGGAGCTGAATCGGACAATAAACCTGCTTCACTAGGAAGCTACAGCTTCACACACTCCCCAGGGGACTGCCGCATCCTTCACCCTGGGACCTAATCCCCAAAACGGGGAGGAAGGATTGTTACCATTCATTAGCCAGGATTGCCTTGGAAGAAGAAAAAAACAACGAAAGGGAAATTCCTCTGTTGGGCACGTGCCCTGTAGATGGCATAGGGGGCAGTCCTTCCACGATGAGGCATGTGCAGTAGGAGCTGAGATGGAGACCTGGGGAAAGGATTGGATTGGATAAGGGACACAGAACCCCAAAAGATCTATGAAATGAATTGCTTAGGGGGAGGGCCCAGCACAAGCCTGCAAAGGATTGGGAAAGAGATTGGTCATTGAAAGACCAAGATAATAGCATCTTTTTTTTTTTTAATCCTCACCTGAGGACACTTTTTGCATTCATAGAATGAGAGGGAGAGAGGGAGGAAGAGAGAGAGCGAAGAAACATAGATATGAGAAAGACACATCGACTGGCCGCCACCTACACAACCCCAACTGGGGGTTGGCCGGGGACAAACTGCAACCCAGGTATGTGCCCTTAGTGGGAACCGAACCCAGGTCTCTCCAGACCGCGGGCCGACGCTCTAACTGCTGAGCCAAACCGGCCACGGCAAAATAATAGCATCTTAAACCTAACAAAGGCCTCTGGCCCCTAACATGCATTTGTTCATGCATTTGTGTGCTGCTCAGCTGTTTTTTCTCTCTCAATACCAGTCATGTGGGCCTATCAGCTGTGGGGCCCCAAGCATGGTCCCCAAGCACTGGCTCCAAGCAGCCTCCAAGAACGAGCCTGGGTACTGGGCATGACAACACAGCACCAGCCAGATTGCAGCTGGGAACAGAGGCTAGGCTGGCCTCGTGGGGACAGGGACTGAACTGGACTGAACCAATGGCACAACATCTCTGGACCCTGGCCTTTCTTCTGGGCTTGATGAAGACAAGACTGGACTTCTTCCACAGCAGGATGGGGCTGATCCGAGGACAGCTCTTTGTGTTTGCTACAGTAAATCTTACCACCATACCTCATACTCCATGCATGGTCTCTGAAATGCTTTTCTTCTGATGCCGCAAGGACCCCATTTCCTCAGCGACATGTCTATAGACAAGAACTGCAGCAAGAATATAATGATATTCGTCAATCTTCTCTCACTCTATATCTTACAGCTGAAGAAATTGTGTCTTTTATAGAGGAGAAAAGAAGCTAATTTAATATTTTAAGACAAGGAAGTCAGATATGCTGAAAGAAACATCTTAAAATCAGGGTGCCTTACTTTATTGCCATTGTATACAAGCAAATCTGAAACCAAATTATGCTTATAACCTAGGATAACTTATAGGATTTAGCCAAATAAATGTATGTATTGGATAGACATTTTCAAAGGTCCAGTAGTTAGAAATAATTCGTAACATCCACTGGAAACAAAGAACAAATAAGAAACAGTTCTAAGCAATGAAGTAAAAGTAAAAAAAAAATCTCAAAACTTGGTAATAGTATGATCATATCTAAATGTAATCTTCATAAACCTCCGGGGCATTACAATTTTCAGTTCAATGCTGTTTGCATTTTTATGGCAGAAATATTTATTACAGTCATCAGAGGAAAGATAAAGTGCCTGATGATACTGAAAAGAGGAAGCTAGTAGAATTAATCTTGTGACAATATAAGACATTCAAAACCCATTTAGCTTTATAAAGCATGTTGAAATTCCACTTTTAGAAGTACATCCTCAAGCAGTCTTGATAGAACTTTAGTGGAAGATAAAAAATGGCAGTGTTAAATATTTTTAAAGAGTAAAGTCCTGACTCTCACACAGATACAAAATAAACATGTGTCAACAATTTTATTTAACTCATTATTAATGAGGGACCGGTAAGACATTATAAAGGGTTCAAAGGAAAATTCAAAGAACCACACATATGTAGGCAAATAAAGAATGCTGAAATATATTTACAAATTGATGCAAAACAGGTCGGTATGAAAGGCAGTGGTCAGTTGCATTCTTACCAGACACAACTGATTTGCATTTCTATGGACAAGAATTATTTACATTATTAATTTTCTACAACTTGGAGAGCTGCAAAATAGTTCAATGATAATAAAAGGCAGAGATAACCCAGGGGGTGTGCTAGACAAAACACTGTCATGTTTTTTGGGTTGGGGGGCATTTCAAAGTCTTTCACAATTTTTTCCAACACAAAGAATATTATTTGTTAATTAGGGAAATATGCAAAGAAAGGATATTCTGATAATGTGGTTTCCAAAAAGATGTTACCTTTGAACTTCTTACACCCATGGTTATAAATAAAAATAGTTTCTATCCCTGAACTCACAAAAAGGACTTGCTTTGTTCAAGGAAATCATTACTCTGAAAGATAATAGAATCCTACCTAAAATTACTTAATACTTAAAATTTAAACTAAAGTGCTCACTAAGAAAAACATACTGTTGGGCCAATAGTAGATTTTAAAACAATGGGAATATTTTAAAACCTTCTTTTACTTAGCTTTAAAAAGTGAGGTTATTTTATTAACAATATTTTTAAACTCAAACGTGTTTGTGCAGTTTATTTGAAAGGCTTAAATTATGCTTTTCTCTGACCTGGAGCAGTTTCTGCCTTCCTTTCTGCTAATAGGTGGGCTTGGGGGTGTGGAGGCTGTTGGTTTTGTTTTGATTTTGACTAATTATCTAATTTTCACAAAAGAGGCCATCATGAATGTTGAAAGATAAACTGCAAAACTTGATTTGAGTTCTTAGTTCTAGTTGTAATACTACAAAGGAAAGGTCTTTAAGTAATTTTGGAATTAAGGCCCATAATTTGAAATAGGCAGATTTGGTAGCATTTGGAAACGTTATGTATGTATAGGCATGGTTCTGACTACTTCATCTCCTGATCTCTTATGGTAAATAGCATGCACAATGGCACAGGTACGCTGCCATTTCGATATAGAAATCAAAGTTTTGGGGTATACAAAATTTTGTGCGTGAAAAAAATGGAAATAAGCCAGCAATCTGAATCTAAAATTTTACCTAAATCATTAGGTTATGTTCATTGGTCTCACCATTCTCCATAACCTAAATTAAAACTGGCTGTAAAAGCAGATCCTATATAGTAGGGAGAGTAAATAACATAAAAGGGGTGCTATCCACAAAGAACAAATCTCTAATTAGAGTCTATTTCCATTCCTGTTATCATCTCCTTTCATAAATTTCTTCCCTGGAGTTTCTGATAAGTAGGCCTGTGAATGCTTGCAGTGGCCAAGAAGTGCCCCAGAAGGCATCAGAATAGTCAGTGCATAGATAGGTTTCACACTGCACCAATGAGAATCTAAAAGGATTGTCTATCCCTACATGCGCTGAACTTATTCATGCCAGGTGTGGGAAATGGGGGCCAATCTTTCTGTATTCACCTATCCCCAAAGCTTTTAGGCTTTTCCTAGGAGAATGGGACAAGTAATCTACTCAACAGAATACCCTTGAAATGAAGTGGCTCACTTTGAGAAACCAGCCTTTGTCTTAAAGAACTCTTAAAAGACAAATTGGTTTGGAACACACCAATTTTATTTAGATAAGACCCTGAAGAGCCTTAGCAGAAGTGGATCCCTCAAAATCCCTACTCCCCAGGGTCTTATAACAGCATAGTTTAGGGGTTAAGATGGTGGCTTGAATCAGACTGCTAGAATTTAAATAGTTCCACCACTTATTGTCTTTGTGACCTTAGGCAAATTACTTAAACTCTTTGAACTTCAGTTTTCCCGTTTATGAAATGGCACTGATCATTGTACCTACCTTATCTCATGTAAATCAAATCAGTTGATATTTATGCAATGCCTAGAACAGGGCCCATACATCACATCATGCTATCCCAATTAATTATCTTCTACTACTACTATTATTGTTATTATTTATCATCATCATCATCATCATTATTACTCCCATTTCCCTCCATGACTGACCCTGTTCCTTGGATTTACAGTAGATCTCCCAGAGCAACTATAGATAACCACTATACATAAGAATATTTTACCTACAAGCCTTGCTCAGATGTGAACTACTATACCCCTTATAGGAAACACTGTAGACAAAACTGAATGTCATTAAATCCAACCCTTCCCCAAATCCTCCTTTTGTGATAAATAGTTGAAAATATCTTATTTTCGCCGTGGCCAGTTTGGCTCAGCTGTTAGAGCGTCAGCCCGTGGACCAAAGAGTCTCGGGTTTGATTCTGGCCAAGGGCACGTACCTCGGTTGCAGTTCGTCCCCAACCCTGGTCGGGGTCGTGCGAGAGACAACCAGTCGATGTGGATGTTTCTCTCTCTCTCCCTCCCTCCCACTCTTAAATAGAAAAATATCCTCAGGGTGAGAATTTTAAAAAAAGGAAAAGAAAAGAAAGTATCTCATTTTCACTTCAAATGCATAATTAGCACCCTGCCTTCTTGCGAAGTTTTAAAAATGGAACTAAACTTCATACCTAAAGTTCTGGATGCTGTCCATTAAATACATATTGGCTGAATGAAAAAAAGAAACATATTTATTGAAAACCTATTATATGCCAGTTAAATTTCAAAGAAATTTAAGCCATTTGTTTCTTCTTCCCTTCAAGGGTTAGAATCTAGGGAGAAAGGCAGATAAACACATCATTACCATACAGTGTACTAAATGCAGTTTTCTTATGAAATTTGCATTGGCTTCATTCATACTTTTTTCCAGCTCTGTCAGCCAGAGCAAGGTTCTTGGCAAAATAGTGAAGTAGGCACAGTTTGCCTTTGGCTCCTTCTCTCTCCCCTTAAGGCATTCTCTTTCCCTCCACCAAAAAGTCACTTCCTCCTCTAGATAACTAACTCTGTGTCCAGTTCCAGGATTGAGAACAGATGGCAATAATCCCAGCTGATATGTTTGTTGCTAATAATTTAAGAATTTTCCCCTTCTGAGTGTAAGTGCATTCTTGTAGGGAGCTCCTGGAGCTAAAGAGATGAATCTCTATAGGAAGAATTTCAGGCAACTGGCTAGCTGGGAAGAGAGGTCTCAAAGTACTAGCAACTTTCATTTGTTAATCATAATTGCTTCTGCTCTATATCTATTTTTATTTTATTGCCATGCTTTCTGACAAGAGCTCTTTTCTCTAGTGTTCAAGTACAGACCAATGAATAGATTGGAGAGCTTTTCAATTGCTTGTATTCTTGCTATATATATTATTGGGCAAAGCTTTGGAATACTCAGCCTTCAACCTATTTTGCTCCATTCTGGCAGTATGTTTCAAGCCCCCTTTCCCACCAATCTCCATTATTATGCTTCATATTCACCACAGAACTCCCTCTTCTTCTGTTAAATTGAAACATGCAAACCTTTAATGGGGAAAAGGAATATTTTATTCGTTAATGAAAAGACATGTTTTTCTTACAATGCTTTCTATTGAAAGGTCTGTGCTGTAGCATTGTTGTGTGTGTTTTTGTCCTGCATAAGAGGAGCAGGTTCTAACAGGCTAGCCTGTTATTAGAATTTATCTTTTCATACATAAGAAGTCCACTCTTTTACGAGTTAATCCTTTTCTCTAAAAGGGACATACTATCTCTTTAGAAATTAATTAGTTTTTGCCTTCACATTTTATCTTAAATTGCTTCATAGCATTGTTCCACTTCTGAATCATGTGTCATAGCTACATGGAGGTCCGTGCATCGCTGCAGCTGTCTTTAAGTGAGCGTTTTCCTTTGGTTCATAGAATAGGGGCTGTTTGCATTCTCTTTTCAGAAACATTTTTAAAAGTTTCAATGATGATATGAAAGAAGATTAATTTTCTTTTTTTTTATTTTAAATCATTTTTTATTTTTCAATTCCAGTGGATATATAATATATATGTTAGTTTCAAGTATACAACCCAGTTGAATGGTAAATAATTAAAGTCATGTGTGTGTAAAAAAATGATGGCACAATAGTACAAGAAAATTACTCCATTTATGAAAGTCAAAACTTTCTGAATATGTAGCTGTGAAAATTTTTCTTTTCCCCACTAGCTTTCATCAGAATTTTTATTTTTTTAAAAGATTTTTAAAAATTGAATTTTAGAGAGAGAGGGAGAGAAACATCGATGTGAGAGCTGCCTCCTGCATGCCCCCTACTGGGGATCAAGCTCCCAGCCCGGGCATGTGCCCTGACTGGAAATCTAACCAGCAATCTTTCAGTGTACAGGACGACGCCCAACCAACTGAGTACACAGCCAGGGCTCATCAGAACTTTTAGTCAGACATAAATAACAGTTGTTCTTTTCTTTTTTGGAATACAATTGGGGAGGAAATTTTATCACACATTCCTAAAAGAATTCAGTTAATGTGTCTCCTCCAAAGCATTAACCAGATTGATTTTTTGCTTTGGTAATTACATTACAGTGAATGTCTGTGGTGAGCATCAATAGATGATGAAATAAATGTACCTTTATTTGGAAGGCAGGAGTTAGAATGCTATTTAGTCTACTATTTCTTTAATCACAAGCAATGGGGGAAAATGCAGTATAAAAGGAGGAAAACAGAGAAAAATCAGAAAGAATAGATTTTAGTTTAGGTATAGTCAGTATTGACAAATGAAAGTCTGTCTTCAGAAACCATTAACATTTATTTACTTTTTCATTCATGTCACAAGTTATGCCTGCAAGAAAGAAGAGACATTCTCCTAGTTCTCTCATTTGATTTTCAGATGATTTGGGAATGTTCCACACTGGTGAGATGGCAACAGGACCCAGCCATGGGACATTTACGTCTTCTCTGATAGCTCAAAAAGGATTATGGGTAGTTGCCTACAGCCAACACAGAGAAGGAAACCTTAAAATCATAGAACCTTAAGACTAGAAGGACCCTAAAAATTATCTAAGCCAATCTTCCCTCTAATGTTTAAATATTCTACAACATCTTGATAACTGATTGTTCAACCCATTTGCCTGACACTGTCAATGACCAGATGCTCACTACCTCTTGCCATGGCCAGTTTCCTCGACTCCATGATTGCTGACTACTTGAAGGCCTTCTGCTCCAAAAGGAACGACAATAAAAAAGCAGCTTTTCTAGGCAAGACTTGTGTATCTTCCAATGATGTATTTCAAAGATAATAATTTCCTCATTTTGCTTCCCACCTAGATTTCTGTGTCTGTAGCCTCAAATATAAAGAAATGCTATTTTCTCTTTATATTATATATTATTTTGCTGTAATATATAATATTTGTCACCAAAGTACACAGCTATTAATGACCATGCTATTCCAATACTTCCTTAAATTACTGGTTCAAAGTTTGTATGTGTCCCTCCCTGAAGGTAAATATGCTAAAAATGATTTGTAAGTAGGTTAATATTAGTAATAAATATATAATATTAGAGATAAGCAGGAAAATTTTTGACATCAACAGAATAAAATACTTTTAGTATAATAGAGGAGGCTATAAAACTCAGAGTACCCAAATGCTAAGGTGCGCCTCTCAGATAATTAGGAGTTATAGATTTGTTGTTAAAGTAGATTTCTCATTTTCTAATTAGATAGCCAGACACCACTCCTCTTCAAATAAGCCTTAAGTACATAATCCCATTTCCCTGCTCTTTATCTAGTTTATATTTGTGTACCAAACATGAGCTATGTTTAACTAACTTGTTACTAAAGTTTCCTTTATTTGTGTATGTGTGTGTGTTTTTTCAATGAAGACCTAGTTTTACTTGCACATTTTTCACGAGCATCAAATACTGGGTGATCTTTCAAGCTTGAACAGTAACAGTTGTATCGCTGAGGAAGGATTTCTGGTCTCAAATGATCTAGGTAATGATTTACAGCTATTTTGGGTAATACTAAAATGACAGCTCCTTGAATTTTTCTGTGTGCAGAAAAATTTGCTGGGCTGGCATCTTTCAGACCCTGGGAGGTCATCCCAATTCTCAGCATGTGGGAAACAAGGGAATGCTCAGAAATCCTTACTCCAGAGGGAACTGACCTGTCCACATTATCTTGTGATACATGTGAATGTTTGATGAGATTTCCCTAAATGTCTGTGGCCTCCTGTGGCCTGGAATTTGTGGGCCAGGGCTAACTTATGAGTTGGGTGAAATTACTTACAGGCTGTGGGTATTCTAAGAACAAACCTGAAAAATTGACCTATAACGATAATTTACTTCCTCTAAAGAAAATTATCAGTATTTTGCAGCACCTATCCTTATATAGTACTCTATACATGGTTGTTAAAAAGTATAAAGGATGCAAAAAGGCAGTACATAAGAATTAACCACCTTTTAAAATTCTGAACATTATCAGAAAATACACATAGGTACAACTGGCTGTTGGAAAGTATAAGCTGAGATTAAAAAAAATATATATATATATATATGAATATATATGAAAAAGAAATAAAGGAGGGAGGGGAAGAAGGGTGATAAAAGACAAGATACGAGTGAAACAGAAATATTTTTTTTATTATTTTTTAAATCCTCACCTGAGGATACTTTTTTTCCCTCCATTTATCTTCTAAAGAGTGGGAGGGAGGGAGGGAGAGGGAGAGAGAGAGAGAGAGAGACATCATGTGAGAGAGACACATCGACTGGCTGCCTCCCACAACCCCGACCAGGGCCAGGACCAATCCGCAACCAAGGTATGTGTCCTTGACTGGAATCAAACCTGAGACTCTTAGGTTCGTGGGCCAATGCTCCAACCACTGATCCAAACTGGCCAGGGCGAGACAGAAATATTTTTAAAGAGAAGAAAAAAAGGGTATTTAGTACACCTTTCAATTATTTCCTTACTTAAAATCTTCAGTGAGTCTTCAGTACCTACAGGATAAATTCCAGCATCTTTAAATCCTTAAGTACACACACACACACACACACACACACACACACACACACACACATATATGTGGGGGGTTCATGACTTTATTATTTTTAACTTTATATTGTCTTTTTATATTTTATATTTCAATTACAGTTTGTGTTCAGTATTATTTTGTATTAGTTTTAGGTGTACAGCATAGTGATTATGTTACCAGAGATATTAGAGGGTCCAATTTCTCTGACACTAGTGGGAGTGAGGTTCTTGGGGCACCACTGGAACAAGCATTTTCAGAGGACCCCACGGGAGAATGAGATGTGGTTAAAGACTTTATTTGCATGGAGTTATATTCCTTGGGCTGTAAAGTCCCAGTTCCCTTGGTGCAGTCCTGAAAGACGGGTAGCTGGGGGGTCAGCAGAGCTTGAAGCAGGGCCAGTGTCCAGAGTGTCTATTCCATGGTGGAGCTGAGTCTGGCAGAGCATCAGGCTAGATTCAGTCCATCAGTCCAATGTGTAGAGGCCACATGGCCATGGGCCACATGGGCAGATGCAGAGCATGGGAGCCCCGAAAGCCAGGAGTCAGACAAAAGCAACAAGAAAAAGAGCTTTCTTTGTTCAGGAGATTATGTATCTCAGATTTCACACCCTTGTAGTGGCCACGTCTATTCTGGCTACTGACTTGTCCCCAGGTGTGACTGACAGGTAAGCACCTTCCAATGTCACCCACACCTTACTGGGCATGTGTCTAAACTGCCTTTGTCCAGTCCCTTCCCCCATCAGTCTGCGGAGGATAGACCTGGAGAGTGTTAACTTGCAGCTTCCTGGCAAAGCTGTATAAATGGCATGCCTATATTGTCTAGTTGCTCCTTCACTCCTTTCCTGTTAAATAATAACCAGGTTATTAACGGTATCAGTTAGATAATTATATACTTCACAAGGTGGTCCCTCCAATATTTCAAGTACCAACCAGCACTGTACAAAGTTATCATAATATTATTGACTACATTCCCTATGCTGTACTTTACATCCCCAGGACTGTTTTGTGACTACCAATTTGTACTTAATCCGTTCACCTTTTTCACCCAGCCCCCCCCCCTCCTCTAATAGCTGTCAGACTGTTCTCTGTATCTATGAGTCTGTTTCTGTTTTGTTTGTTAGTTTATTTTGTTCATTAAATTCCACATATGAATAAAATCATGTAGTACTTGTCTTTCTCTGACTAATCTTCATTATGCTACCAACTTCTATCAGCTACACAAGTTTGCCTTTACTTTACTAAACTCTTCAACTTTGGAAAGTTTTTCTTTTTCAGTTTTTCCAAAGATTTCATTTTGTTTAAAATCAGCATCTCGTACAAGTAAACAAAGAATTGTACAGTTTTTACTGAAAGCCTTCAAAGAATCTTACCATGCAGAAGTTATTGATAAAGAGTTACCACATTTTTCATGATGATAAGGAATGTTGGATTTAAAAGACTTAAGAAAAGCAGTAGGACTGGAGCATTTCTTCCAGAATATATGAAAAATCAGATACCCTGGAGCTAGGATGAAAAGACCTCACTCTTACAGATCAGTAGAAATTGAATTCCTGCAGACCTCCAAAGTTAAGTGCAAGTTTGCCTTTAGAGCTTGCCTGGATGTGAAATAGAGATGCATAGTAAACTCTTACAACTCTATGGGACTTTACATATCAACAGCTCCTAGCAAATATAGTCACAAAGAGAACCCCAAGAAAATAGGTAGCTATAACTCAACTCACATTTGGGCATTCCAAGACCAAGACCAATAAATTGAATCTATAACATTAGTTGAGTTTCTACAAAGAAAATAAAACAATTTTGTAACATCATGGTACTATGAGGAGCCAATTCTACCCTCTTAAAAAATAAATCTGGCCCTGGCCAGTTTGGCTCAGCAGTTAGAGTAGCAGCCCGAGGACCAAGGAGTCGCGGGTTTGATTTTGGTCAAGGGCACGTACCTCAGTTGTAGTTCGGTCCCTGGAACTGGTTGGGGTCGTACAAGAGACAACCAATCGATGTGTCTCTCTCACATCAATGTCTCTCTCTCTCTCTCTCTCCCTCCCACTCTATCTGAAGATAAATGGAAAAATATTCTTGGGTGAGGAAATAAATAAATCAATCAATAAATCTATATCCTTACTAATCCCTAAAAGCTAAAAAGACAACTATGATTACTTTTCATTAAGCACAAAAACCTTACATTACAATACACAGAAATGAAATTTAGCAAGATGGCCACCAAAATCGTTGTTTATGAAATTTTCCAGATTATAACTCTTAGGCCTCATGTGTTTTTTCACAAGTAGCCTGCAGTCCTCCAAGCACTATATAATTCTGGCACTTGAAAATGTGAATATAAGGTCCATAGTAGTTATATATCATACTTAAATAATACATATGCTACTTCCAGAGTGCCTCCACAAAGACATATATATATAAAAAGAGAATTAAAAGAGAAAGGAGGTCTTGGATAAGATAACACAATTTACTGGAGTGTGAAATTAGGTCAAACAGTAGCGCATCAATGTATTGGTATAACTATTTCCAGATTTGTTGAACTCTAGGGACTCATTTTGATTCTGGCCACTCTAAACACATGTCATTTTTAATAGTTCCTTTATCATTGCAGTCAAAACATTTTAGATTTCCCCTAGCCTCCTAGCACCACACCTTGGTTCATTTTGTTTTCCCGGTAACTTTCTTCCCTCTGTCAGAAATACTGTGCATCTTCAAGGACCAGCTCAAAACCCAACCCGTCTCATAAAGCCCTCTAGAACTGCCAGCCTATGGTAATTTCTGCAGCTTTTGAATTCCAACATCATTTTGTTTCTTAGGTGTTTATTTATTGTCTAGTTTATCTGTAATTTTTTTCTATGTAAATCTTTTTTCTCCATCTACATTATACTTCTCTTAAAGACATAAATTATATTTTCTAATGCTTTGTGTACCAAACATTGCCTGATGTATTGACCCTCCCTTGTATATACTCATTAAATAACTTTTGAATGGTTGATATAATTTATTACCTTCATGCTGAGTTCTCTATTATGTTGTTTCTAAAAAAAAAAAGAAAGAAAGAAAGAAAAAGAAAGAAAAAGAATACCTGGCCCTGGCTCGGTAACTCAGTTGGTGAGAGCATTGTCCCAATATACCAAAGTTGTGAGTTTGATCCCCAGTCAGGGCACATGCAAGAATCAACCAACTAATTCATAAATAAGTGAAACAAAAAACTGATGGTTCTCTCTCTCTCCCTACCTCTCTCTTCTCTCTAAAATTAAAAAAATAAAATAAAGAACACCTCATAGATCCAAATTTGGGGACCCCATTCTGAGCTACTTTACAAAACTTTCACTTGTATAGCCATGGTGTCATGTGTCAATAAATGCATCTTGGTGCTGGAATTCATGGCAATGCTTAGTTATTAGGGAGTATTCAAGATGATACAAAATATTATTTTTTTAGAAATTCAGTGAGATAATACAAATATATTAAAACTATCATAAAATTCTCAGAGCCCAGAGAATTCTATTTAAGTATTCTTCCCTGTGAGAAATATTATTTCAATAAACCCTCAACTATTCTGAACTATGGGATTAGAAGAAAATACCCAGTCATTATGACAAAATGTATTAAAGTCTTAAAGATATACATATTTTGCCATTTAATTTTACTTCTAGAAAACACATTTCAAATAAGTCATTAAAGCTATACACAAATAGTTAGCTACAAAGACATTATAGTATTAAAATATAATATGTAAAAATATCCAAAAATAGGTGAATGAATGTCATATGGCTAAAGTCAACTAATGAGGTGAGATTGTGGGAAGAAATGCTCTTTCCTAGTCACTTGTGCTCATAACTCTTACTTCTTTTTGGTCGTAGGTCCATGGGAGGTGTATGTGTAAACACAATACAGCAGGTACCCACTGCCAACACTGTGCACCATTATACAATGACCGCCCCTGGGAGGCAGCTGATGGCAAGACAGGATCTCCTAAAGAGTGCAGAAGTAAGTACCAAGCCCACAAGACTCAAAGCCTTCTTTATAAAGTAAACTTATCTGTGGACTCCTTGTTGTCTCTGGAAACATAATATAAAGTGGTGGGTGACAGACACTGTAACCTACACAAACATAGCCCGTTTCACTGCCCACTATGACCTCAACCACTGGAAAGAATTACTGCTTGCCATGTTGCCAGTATGACTCTTTTGCCAAGAATATGTTGCTCATTTGCTTGGCCACTTTGCAGAACCTAAGCACCCTTCTTGATAATTTGACATCATGAAAACATGGCTAGACACAAGAGCAACCAGGATTATGGTGTACAATTACCCTCGTAGCTGAGTTAATGAATTATAATCATGAACTCATTTCTCAAAACAACCCTATAAAGTTCCCATTTTAGAGATCAGGAAACTGAGGCTTAGTAAGGTTAAGTAAATTCCCCAAATTAGCAAACAGAGTCAGGACTTGGTTCCAAGTCTTCAGACTATAAATTATATACTTTCCCCCCATACTACCATAATATCACTTGAAATGACAAATCAGATTTGAAATTAGGCCAGTTAGACAAGAAGGAAACTGCATTACCAGGGTTAACATTGGGTTTAAGGTTTGAAATTAGATAGGAGCGTACAGAATGTGGGAATATGAATTGTTTGGGTTTTGGTTTTTGTTTTCAATTCAAAATATTCAGAGAAATTCACGTGCCCATAGCAATGTTTATATTCACAAGCCTCAATTTTACTAGGCTTTACAGGCAAGTACTAGGGGTCAAGTTATGAGAAGTCTCTTCTCATACGTAATTTGGAATCATAACTGATTTATTTTAGTTTCTAGGAAATGTAAAGGATTTCCTCTAAGCATAAATTTTAAATTATCTTATAATATGCTTTTTAAAGATTACAGATCTGCTCAAAATATCATAACACATCAAGGAAACAATGAAAAACAATAGCACAAACATTTCAAACACAGTTGACCTCCACAAAAAGAAGTCTGGAATCTTATTCTAAATCACTCATCAAGAGAATCTAAGGAATTTCTCCTAAATTCCTAGAATGCCATTCTGGCCCTTTCCAGAGAAACCAACTACATATCTAAATACATATAGAACACAGAGACTTGTCACTTGGTGCTATTGACTGATAATCTTAGAAATGCCATTAAAAATTGATTACATAAGAAACACTGCTGGCCTCTTCTATAAGAAAATTGAGGCTTCTATAAGAGACTACCTTGAACTCACAGTATCTGATGAATAGAAAGATAACTCAATCTACTGCCAAGTTACTAACTCCTGTCAATGAGCATAAAGTCAGGCCAGTGTCTGCAATATGAATTATTATTTTCAAATAAGCCTGACAATCTAGGGTTTTCTAAGTAAGGCATGGGACCCACAATGATAACAGTGATCCTTGAGAAGCAGCAGGAATGGAAATGGTGATGTATTTCCATTAAAGAGAGAAAAAAATTGGTGGCCACTCAAATAGTCTTTCCAAAATAATTGTCAACTCCAGTTGCTAAGATAACCATAATATTTCTGCCTAAGTAGACAAATCTACATTTGGTTGGCTTCTAGACATGTCTTCAAACTTATTTTTTAAATTAAATATCTAATATGTCAATTATTTCTAAAAAAAAAAAAAAAATCTATAAATGTACACACACACAAAAACGCTTTTAAAAAAGGAAGAAAGGCCCTGGCCAGTTTTGCTCAATGGTTAGAGCGTCGGCCTGTGGACCAAAGAGTCCCGGGTGCATGTATCTCAGTTGCGGTTCATCCCCTGCCCCGGTGGGGATTGTGCAGGTGGCACCCAATGGATGTGTGTCTCTCACATCGATGTTTCTCTCTCTCTCTCTCTCTCTCTCTCTCTCTCTCTCTCTCTCTCTCTCCCACTCTCTCTCTCTCTCCCACTCTGTCTGAAGATAAATATAAAAGTATCCTTGGGTGAGGATTAAAATTAATAATAATAATAAAATTAAATTTAAAAATTTAAAAAAAGGAAGAAAGTAGTAACCTATTGAAGGCAAGAGGAAACAGGGTAAATGGGGATGGGAGACTAGAGTTTTGGGTTTTTTTGTTTTTTTAATTTTTTTTCTTTATTAATTTTTGGAGACAGAGGAAGGGAGAGAGAGACAGAAACATCGATGAGAGAGAACATCGATTGGCCGCCTCCTGCATGCCCCGCACTGGGGATCAGGCCCACAACCTGGGCATGTGCCCTGACTGGGAATCGAACTGGTGACCTCTTGGTGCATGGGTCGATGCTCAACCACTGAGCCACACTGGCCGGGCAAGACTAGAGTTTTTGATGTATACCTTTTTATATTGTTTTGATTCTTACGTACTGTGAAAATGTGTACTATTAAAAAAACTAAAAATTAAATTAAAAATTTTAACTGAATATTAGAAAACCTACCACTTTATTCTTAATGATTTGTTTTCCTCCCATGCTTCTTTTCCAGCCTGCAAGTGCAATGGGCACGCTGATGCCTGTCACTTTGACATTAATGTGTGGGAGGCATCAGGAAATCGTAGTGGTGGTGTCTGCAATGACTGTCAGCACAACACGGAAGGTCAGCATTGCCAGCGATGTAAGCCAGGCTTCTACCGGGACCTCCGGAGACCCTTCTCTGCTCCAGATGCTTGCAAATGTAAGTGAACTCATTCATGGTTACTGGAAAAAAGGATGATTTGTACAAAAGAAATGACTTTCCATCCTTCATTTGCTGGCCCAAGGGGGAGAGGTCATGAAATTTCAGACAAAACATTCACATGCATCAGTTAACTTCTCCATTGATGAGGGGCAAGACTTTTCAACTTGTTAGGTAAAAACAGTACAATATTCATTTAAAAAATTCTCCCTTCTCACTCTCCATGAAGTAAAATTATTCCTTGTAGCACCACATTTTAGAAAACAAGATGACAAGTATAAGAGAAAAAAGATTGATGAACAGGGAGATATATTTAAAATTATCTTAAGACAAAATATATAAGCATGTAGACAATAATAAATGGACTGAAATTAATTAAGGAGTGGTTACCTGCACTTGGGTCATTCTAGCTTTCATCTCTAAAGTAAACTTGACCACCTGTTTTGGTTTTAATATGAATGTACTTTGGTTGACACTGCATCATAAACAAATTTAGAACATAACTATAAATCCCTACTCTCCCCCCAAATACTAAATTCCTATAGAATGGATTCTGCTTTTTTGTTGGCATAACTCCAAGAAGTTTATTTGGAAAAAAGAGTAGAATTTTAAAATGCCTGTCCAATGATCTGAAATGTGACTCTAAAGAGTGCATGCAGAACTTAAGTCAATGTCCAATGTGGATGAACAGCTTACCTAACTACATGAGTATTTACATGCCTATTAACTCGGAAATTATTAGAGGACAAAACCACTCAAGACTCTTAATGGAGATTGATGATCATGCCCTTCCTCTTCCCACCAAGGACTCCATGTTCCAGCTCAAAACAGTGACAGGAAGGGAACAACACAATGGGAAACAATCATTTAAAATCTTGGGTTTTGTTTTGTTTTTTTAATTTAAAGGAAAAATTCTAGTGCTCTTGAAAAATACATGTTTTTAACAGCAGGAAGGAGATATCTACATGAACATTTGAGTGGGCTTCTTTGTTACAAGCTTTCTCTCTTAAATTATGGAAGATAGATTGTGGCACAGTTCACTTTCAACATTGAGCCCAAAATTTGGATGTCATATTTGTCAGAGTTCTGCTTCACTCCTGCTCCTGTACCTACTCAGACTTGAAGCTGGAAAGTAATCATAATAATTCATATTGCTAATCTCTCCTAGGTAACAAATACTTAGATACCCCAGTAGGGAATTATGAAAATAACTGATTCTAATTTAATCCTTTTAGCATAATTTGTAGGAGGTAGATGGATTAGTAGGGAAGAACTACATCTCCTTCTTTCCTTCTCCAGACAGCCCCCTGATCGACTGGTAGACTGCCCAAGGAAGGCCTATCCTCATTCATTTTATGACTATTCTAGCATATGTTTGGGGCTGAGATGCCTGTGTCCATTCACTTCCCTAGTATGGTTTTCCTTACTAGCACCTTCTGGTTCTTCTCTTCCCTCTTCTGAGCCCAGGTAGGTCCCAACACTTATTATTAGCACCTCCAATTCTTCTCTCTACCAAAATACTCTCCATAATATATTGTTTAATTGGCAATATGTTTAGCAACATTTTCACTATTATCTAGTAATATTTTAAAATCATTTACTATCTCCTTGGCAGATATGTCCCTATGTTACCTCTAGAGTTATTAATTCTGATAAAATTTATGACAAATAAGTTCATGTACAATAATTAACATTTATTAAGTACCTATAATGCATCAGAGTTCATGGTAGGTGCTGATACGGGTGTTGCTGTAGCCACAACTTTTCTCCCCACTAGTTCCCACTTTCCTTTTGTAACAAAGATAGTATCAGGAAAACAAGTTGATATTTTTAAAAATTTAAACTATCTCAGTGTGTGGTTCCATCAACAACATGGACAATGTTATTCAAAATAACAATTTTATTATATTTATTCTACTGTGCTCACCAAGGCAGAAATGTAACCTGCTACTCAGTGTGTGGTCCAAAGACCAATTCCACTGGCATCATCTGATTAGAAAATGCAGAACTTCTGATCTCACTCAGACCTACTGAATCAAATCTGCACTTTAACAGAATTCCCAAGTGACTGTATGATAATAAAGTATGAAAATGCTGCAAAATGCTTTTCAATAACGGTTAAATGCATTTTAGCACTTTCTCTGAAGGTTAATTTTTAAAAATTAGCCAGAACATCCTATTATTCCCTGAGCATCAAATTTACCAAGGTTTACACCTCTCTCTACCTGTGCATATAGACTTAGAATTTTTAAAAAATGAATTACATAAAGATTTACTGAGGGAAAAAATAAAAATCTGGATAAATATGTTTCTGTAGTATAGTACATTCCAAAGTTTATTCCATGGAACACTAATTCTATGAGATGTTAATAGGAATTAGTATAAGGGGTAATTTTTTCTATGGCCTGAAATTTTAGGAAATGGTTAATTAATCAAAGGTTTCTTCAGGACTTCTCAGAGCCTTTCATATGCTAATATCCATTACAAACCTCCTACAGAGCTCTGAAGTGTGTCTCTCAAATTTAACCAAAGAATGCTTTTCTTACAGAACATGTTGTGGTATATTCTACAGAACACACTGGGAAATGTTGCTGTTGTATTATGGCAAAATCTATATGAAGATTGCACTTGGGAAGCCATGTCCTAGAAGATTGCTTCTACTTATTTGTTACTTATTTCCAAGTGCTAGATCCCATAACTGTATATCAAGGAAATAATAAACCTTATATTTCTATCAGTGAAATAATTACAAACATAACATTAAGCCTGGGCAATCTAGTCAGTCATATATCAGTGATGATATATGAAAACACTTCTCTCCCTTATTTCCCAGTGTATGTCTTCTCAGGAGTTGGAACCATTGTTAACTTGAAGCAGTAGCCCAGACAAAATTTACTAGTAGTATATAAATTATATACTCAGTTTAGCTCAGGAGACATTTATTGAGTGTCTTTTCTGTGCCATGCACTGTGGTAAGCACTAGGTCTGTAAAGATAAAAGGTCTTCCCTAAAAGATCTTACACTCTGAGGAGAAACTTACAATAACAGGCCATTTCAATACATTGTGGTGATGGTGATGGTATAATAGCAAGAGCTGACATTTATTGAGTGCCTACTATTTTCTGTTCACTGTTCAAAGGGCTATATATATGCATTAATTCATTTAACTTTCCCAAAAGCACTTTGATGTAGGTACTATTATTATCCCCACTATATGAGGACAGTGCAATGAAAGAGACATGCTGAGTACCGGAGGGGGAGTGTGTGGATGAGATGAAGTCAGTTAAGGGGAGACTTCCTTGATGAGATGCCTCTGACACTTCTTTGGTGGCTGTTTTATTTTTTCCTCTAAAAGGAGTGAAACACAAAGTTTGTCTTACTTTCTAATCAATGATTGCCTTCATTGCCTTTAATGAGTTGATCTAGAAAATGGAATAAATTGATGTTACTCAATCTACTACACATTTAATAGAATACTCACCTAGGCACATTCATTCATTCAACAAATATTAGAGACACTAACCTTGGGACTCTGTTCACAGCTAGGGCACTAGCTCCATGCCAAGTAAGCAAAGGATTTATTGGCCCCATTCATGTTCCAGGCTATATTTTCCTTCCCACTATCCTAATATGCACTATATTAAATGCTATGGTCCTTATGTGTACCCTTAATTGATAGTCATAAATTCATCATCCCTAAATATAAAGGGCTATGAACTAAATTTACTAGCCAATAGATTTATTCCTGTAATTAAATCATCTCTGTTCTCACTTTCTCTTTATTTCAACTGTAACCAGAGTCAACTGTGGGACCCAAACAATCAACTACACATTTCCATTGCCAAGAAATCACTGCTGAGGATTCCAAAGGTGTTGTTTGTTTGTTTTTAAGACTACTGAAGATCATTGAAACTGAATTTATTTCTACAACTCAGAAAAAATAATTTTAAAAGGACAGTGCATTTAAGGTCTGTGAACACAGGGACAGTGTGAAAGCTCCCCAGCTGAATCTAGGGCTAAGAGCTGAAATCAAGGCTCAAACTGGCTGGTCACTAAGGTACAGAACTAAAATGGAAAATATAATGATCACTGTGTACTGAGGTACTTTGAGGACTACTGTCTCCCTGTTCTAAAAGAGAAGTCTCTTTTAGAGTAACTTATTTGAAATCTTTCAAGTCATTTATGTGCCTTTGGTAGGTATCCTATAACCTAAGTAGATTTTCCTATGGCAGGAACATTATAAATGTGAGAATAACCCTAATAGGCAGTGGCATGCTGACTTCCTTGGGAGAAAAAAAAAGCCCTGATTTGTAGCATTGGTCAATTTTTGTGATTTAGTCCCACCATGCCACTCTCAAGCCACTAGATCATTGTTTTTTTTATCAGGAATTTAACGACTCAGATAGACTCTAAACCAAAAGTGGAATGGTTCCTCTCCTTTGAACAGTCTTGCCTCCACCTCCACAGCCCCTTCTCTGATCCAAGCACTTCTCTGTAGTCAGACCTGTGTGTGGATCAGAATCACTTGGGAGCGCTTAACTGAAAATATGAAGACAATGTTTGATTATTTCCGTGATGGCTGGATGCATCATTAACTGCTTTAGTGTTGACACCCTGTGGAGACTCGATATGTAGTCCTAATCATTTTAAAAGACAATTCTTTGTGCCCAGCCAGTGTGGCTCAGTGGTTGAGTGTCGACCCATGCACCAAGAGGATGCCAGTTCGATTCCCGGTCAAGGCACATGCCCAGGTTGTGGGCCCAATCCCCAGTGGGGGGCATGGAGGAGGCAGCCAATTGATGTTCTCGCTCATCGATGTTTCTCTCTCTATCTCCTTCTCTCTCTAAAAATTAATAAAGAAAAAAAATAATTCTTTGTTATTTAAAAACACATTAAAAGATAGCACAGAAAAAAAAAAGAAAGAAATCTCAGAGCCCCAACCCTGATCTTCCAAATTAGAATCTCCAACAGGGACCAGGGTTGAAATCTGTATTTTTAAAAGCATCATCGGTGATTTTGACTCAGTCTTTTGGTCTCCTGACCAGCATATGAGAACCACTACACATATCTTTTGTGTTTCTAGTGTGAGCTCTACTTACTTTCATCTTTCATGAGAGACTTTTGAGCTAATAATCGTCTATAACTTAATCTATTCACTGAATTAGCCATAACTCTGACAGAAACTCCTAAAGGATTACTAAAACTTTGGCTAGACATGTTTTTACTCACACAGTGAAAAATATGAATGCTGGTAAGTATTCATGTCAATTAAGAATGTCTAACTTAGCCTCAGCTTTTCTCCAAGAAAGTTCTGGCAGAATTCTAAGATGTATTTTTTCACATAACAGTTTCAAAATAAATACCTAGCAATTCCATTCAGAGAATACCCTCTTATTCAAAATATATAAATTTATTTACTGTAAATATTTCCTACTTTGAAGTGAATTATTATAATGCAACTGGAATTTATAATAAAATTAATTTACTACTATATCAACAATTTACTTTTACTTCATATTTATATATTTCAAAACATAGCATTTAACTATTATAAGTATGTTATTGTGTTGGAGTTAAATAATCATTGAATATAGTTGTTCATAAAGTCCCTTTTCCCTCCCCCTACCTCCTTTTAACACAAAGGATATGTTACATGTTAGATGGGAAATTGATTGGGTATGGAATATTAACAGCTATTCCATGACATGAAATTTCCTACAGAAAAATTCCCTTACTTTAATAGAAGACATAGTTTGAAACAGATGTTTGAAGAAAACATCTTTATAGAACAGAATTAGCTCTCTATTTAGGAAACAGCCAGTTAGTAACTATATAGTAAATTTATTGACTTTTATGTCAAGACTTATTTTTAACTATTGCATACTCTCCATATTTAAAGAAAAATCAGCAAATGGAAAAGAAAGCAGAATTCATTCTGTCAAAGTAAACAACCTCTTGAAAAACTGACGTACCCTTGCTTCCTCCCTGGTGGGCCAAAATAAGTGTAGTCAATTGCGTATTAGTAGAGTGGGTAAAAATAAACTTGGTCCCTCTGCCCTAAAATCCAAACCAAGTGTTTAGCGAGATAATATCTGGTTACTCGGTTACTGTTACCCTAACTAGCCAGCTCTCTTTGTAAAGAAAGAGTTCTATCATCCATCCAAATCATTTTTTCTTTCTTTTTCTTGCTTTTTTTCCTTCTTTTCTTCTTTCTGGTTTAGGTGAGACATGACAAGCTGATGGAAATAAAAGTGCTTTGAATGGGTCACTATCTTGTTGCAGACTACCTCTCCATCCTTCACAGTCTGCTAACATATGCCCTTCTTGTGATGCTCCCAAGAAGAATCTTTGTGTTTGCCTATTTGCTCATACCTCTATTTAACAATTACTTCATTCTACCTCTAGGACGGTTTTTCTTTCCTTTCAAATTATCTTAAAAGTAAACATTTTAAATTAGTAAAATCCAGAATACCTTACCACAATGACACATTTAGGAACCCATACACACCTTCCATTTTTCATTCTTGTACTTATGTTCTGGTCTGTCTCAGAAAAGGATTTTTCTCAAGGGTCAATGACATTTCTTTCAGTAGTAACTTATTGGGCTTTTCTTTCAAATCGTAATTTTAGAAAGCCACATGAGTTCATTTCATATCATATAAACAACATAGACATCTTTGTTTTATATTGAAAGTAACTGTGAGTGATTCCATCATAGAATCAATTATGAAGTAACTGTTTTTGAAAAGCAAACTTTAAATAGATCAGTGATTCAGCAATAATAGTTGGGAAACTCGAATCTCAGCTTTTCAAATAATCTAGTATAGCCCAGCTGGAGTGGCTCACTAGGTTGGAGCATCATCCTGTGCACTGAAAGGTTGCCAGTTCTATTCCTGGTCAGGGCATGTACCTGGGTTGTAGGTTCAATCCCCGGTTGGGGCACATACGGAAGGCAACCAATATATGTTTCTCTCTCACATCAATGTCTCTCTCTCTGCCCTTCTCCTTCTCTCTCTCTCTCTCTCTCTCTCCCTGCCCCTCCCTCCCTCCCTCTGTCCCTCCCTCTCTCTAAACATGTCTTTGAGTGAGAATGAAATAAACAAATAAAAATTAAAAATCTAGCATATAAAACAAGAGGGTTAAGAGGTGAACAAGAGACTGACAACCCTCAGAAGAGGGGGGCGGGGAAGAGATAAACCACAGAACTTTTATGCATGTACGCATAACTGATGGACATGGACAACAAAGCTGGGGACGGGGTGGGGGGATGGGGAGGAGGGTGTCAATGGGGAAAAAAAGGAGAAACATCTGTAACAAAAATAAATTAATAAAAAAAAATAAAAAAATAAACATAAATTAGTACATAAAAAAAAGAAGTGAACAAGATAGAGAAAATACATATAATGTAATAATTAGAGTAGGACTATCCTTTTAAAAGAGTAAATAACATATAAGTTTACCCAAAAAGGAGACATTTTATGAATTGATGAATAAGTCAGTCAGACTGGGGAAGAGAAGCAGGAGAGGGCATGATGTTCTCTAAAATGTCTCCAAAACAGAGTGTAATTCACTGAATAAATAAATAATATGTCATTCTGCATTTGGTAAGGACAATAATTAAATAATCAAGCAAATAATTAAAAAATATTCAAATCTCTAGAAAGTCTGGACAAAATTAGATGGGGTATAAAAAAGAGAACTAGTACCCGGCAGGTGTGGCTCAGTGGTTGAACATTGACCCATGCACCAAGAGGTCACCAGTTCGATTCCCAGTCAGGGCACATGCCCAGGTTGTGGGCCCAATCCCCAGTGGGGGGCATGCAGGAGGCAGCCTATCAATGTTCTTTCTCATTGATGCTTCTATCTCTCTCTCTCTGTCTCTCCCTTCCTCTCTCTTTAAAAGAAAAAAATTAAAAAAAAAAAAAAAAAGAGAGAGAGAGAGAACTAGCATTGTTGAGTGGTCACTATGGGCCAGACAGTGTACTGGGCAACTGATATAAGTTATCTCATTTAGTAATTTTTATGAGTTAGGTGGTGTCTTTTGTACTTGAAAAATGAGGGTACTGGGGCTTAAATTGATTATATAGTTTGTTCAAGTTCATGCAGCTGGTCAGAGGCAGGGCTGGGATTTGAATCCAGCTTTGTCTAACCTCAAAGACTTTGAGCCAAAGACCTACAAAGATCCAAAAAACTTGATTCCACACTGTGACCTAGTTGATGAAAACAAAATGAATTAATAAAGGTGGAAATAATCAGACATATATATTAAAGCCAAAAATAATTTTTAAAGAACTTAGATTTTTTTAAATAAATATGACTTTGAGTTTTGAGTAAGAGCCTACTTACTGATAAAGAGCCATTTAAAGTTTGAATATAAAAAATTGCATTTATCTTAAGGATTCTTAGTACAAGAAAGGTGGGGGTACCAGTTGGAGAGTGTACCAGACAGACCAAAAAAATAATCAAGAAAAGAGAGATACTAATGAGTAAATATAAAAAAGGATAAATATTCTCAGATCAACTAGGAAACTTCTCAGAGAGAATATAACCTTCTACATACTCAAAAAGTATAAGGGCATATAGGGAGTGGCAAAAAATAATTTGCTTCCCTAGAACAAATTATATCCAATAATTAGATATAATTGGATGAAAGTAAGGAAAGGAATTTCAGATTGATTAATGGGACAAAAATTTTTGCTGCCAGTGAGAAGCATTTATAGGTGGGGAATGTCTCCTATAGAGTTAGAATAAAGAACCTTTATTACAAACAATAAATAATAAAACCCGACTGAATGAAGCATTAAATGTAGGAAATCGTTTCACACTCATGTAGGGAACAGTCTTCCACTGGCAAGATTAAGAGTAATCTGTTCTACTTGACCATTTTAGTTTTGTATGGATTTGTTGTTTTGCTTAGTATTTTTCTGTTTCTAGTATCTGAGTATTTCAAATGCTGTAATGCTAAGATACTAAAAACCTATAAAATAAATAGTATGAGCCTTTTAGAAGGTTTAAACATAAATCATTGCATAGTTGTTGGTTATTGAGAGGTATATTCATTCATTCATTCATTCAACAAAGATTGAGTGAGTCCCTAAAGTGGGTCAGTTATGGTCCTAGGTTTTGAGGATACAGAGATAAAAAGATGTGGTTCCTACTTTCTAGTACTTCACAGTGTACTATGGAAACAGCAGTGAGGCAAAGAAAATCATAAAGAGATTACATTGGAGGCCAGAAGACTATCAATCATTAAGAAATCGTTATTAAGTGACTATAATTCATCTATTTTTATTTTATTTTATTTTTTAAATCCTCACCTGAGGATATGTTTCCATTTATCTTTAGATAGAGTGGGAGGGAGAGAGAGAGATTCAGAAACATCGATGTGAGAGAGACACATTGATTGATTGCCTCCCTCACGACCCCAACTAGGGCCGGGGACTGAACCGAAACCGAGGTACATGCCCTTGACTGGAATTGAACCCTAGACTCTTTGGTCTGCGGGTTGATGCTCTAACCACTGAGCAAAACCAGCCAGGGGATTAAAAATTCAACGTAGATTTACTCAGTGGTGTCCATGTGGTAGGCTTATCATAGTCATTGTATATACAATAAAACACTCCCTAACCCCATGGAAACATACTATAAATAAATTTACCCAAGTAAATTTATACGTAATTGAAAACTGCAATAAGTGTTGTGAAGAGAGGGGTACCATGGCGGGTTATAGCAGGGATTAGCAACATCAGTTCAAAGGAGAGATCTAAGATAGATGGAATAAATAAGGGTTCTTTCTCCAAAGGAAAAAGGAGTTAGGGATGACCTCAATTCCTGGCTAGGTGCCTGGGTGGATGATGCCTGAGTGGATTGGGAATACAGGAGGCTTTCTTCAACAAAAAGATAATGTTGTGAGATATAACCAAATCCTTCAAAGCAAAATACAGTGTCCAAAATTATACCAAAAAGTTTCTCTATAGTAAAATTTGTCTATACACTCAAAAGTACTTTCTTCACTTTTAACTAAAGTAGCAACACATGAATATAAAATTGGCTATTTAGCTGTCAAAGAACTCTGAGATATACTCAGGAATAAATAGTAACTGGCCCCGTTACAACTAGTAAACAGGAAAGGAATGATATAAAAATCAAATTTAGGGTCTGAGCAGGGGTCACGTAGTGAAGCATTAAAAATAAAGGGTATGACTTGTATTTATTTGTGTTACTCATTTAAAAATGTATAGAAGACAGTAAATACACTTGAATACTTTACATTTACTTTTAAAGCATTAAATAGAGGCAGGAATGGCTAGATTTCATGCATAAGTGGATCTTCTTTTGCATGGGATGGACTCAGGAGAATCCATCAGTACTCAGGAGATACTGCATTTCGGTAAGTGAAAAGCAAGTCTTAATTTAGATTATTCTCTTCGTAGATTTATTCTAGCATAACTTTATTTGAAACTAACATACATCTTGAATATCATAGAACTAGGTATCTTTGAACACAATGCATATAACATTTAAAGGGTGAATAGAAAACTGTTCCCTAGGTTAATAAAGGGATAAACTATATTGCCTACGACAGAATAAAGTTTGTTTAAATTTTTCTCTTTATTTTTTTATAGCTATTCATCTACTAGCAAAAATAGTTGGTAGTAGAAAGAAAGGAGAAAACAATACCAAAAAAGCTAGAAGATTTCATTTTATCTACTATTTAACTTCACACTTAATATAGCAATAACAGTTCATATTGCCTCCTTTCTGTTTACAGTTGCATTCAAAGTCATCTCTTTTAACTCCTAGTCTTCTAAGAACCTCCACAGGCAACTGGACAGCTTTCAAAATAGCTTTGACATTAAAAATTCCCCATCAGAAATTCTGCAGGGCCTTGGCCTTTTCAGGAGAAAACAATGTTGGGAGCCCGGGCAGCACACTGAAGGAGTGGCCACTGGGCAGTGGTGAAAGGGCTTGACCAGCAGCTTCTTTCCCAGCTGAGGGCCCTGAACTTTGAGTTCTGTTTTTAGAAAAGCTAAATCAGAAACAAATACTTTCAGGGTATTTTGCTCCCAGTGTAGCTTTTACTAACAGAATGGCCAAAGCTAGAGTCACAAGGTAATGCCAGGGAATCCTAACAATCTAAAAGGGGTAAGATGCTGAACACAACTAGGTCTTTCTACAGCAAGCTTGCCATCATAGATCACTCTGAGTGAAAGACTTGCAGACAGACCCTAGAGTTCCAGGGAAGGTGGGAATAGAGATGAAAAGACAGCAATGGATTCCTGTGACTCCACCACCAAAGGCTTTAGCAGTCTCATCAGAATAAAGGAAGCCATAACTTTTCCAGTATGTTCCTGCCATTTTGTACATACTTATGTTCACATAGGCCGACAGCTGTGACTCTTGTCCTACCTTACATTGTAGGGTACCTTCCTATAAGCAGCAGGACCATAGATCATACCCTACTTTTTCTCAACATTCTCTGATCCACAAAAGGACAGTAATAGCAGATTGATTTTTTTTTTTTAATCCAAAGAAAGGAACATGTAACAGGAGAGTTACCTAATTCTACAGGACTCAGAATAGTCAAGAAAGCTATTTGCCACCAAATTTCTTCCAGGTGTAAAGCAAGGGATTTCAGCTTATTTTGAAAGGTAGTTTGATTAAGTTCCTTTCAAAACAACCCTTATCTGCAATGAGGCAGTTACTGCTCTTTCCTCTTGGTTCCCATGTACCCTGGACTACATTGTTATAACATTTACTGCCCTGTAATTGTTTGTTTGCATATCTCTCTTCCCTTACTGAAGAGTTAGTGACTCTGTATTCATTTTGTAACTTCAGCCCCTAGCATAGTTCATGTTAACTCTAAAGTTCAAGAACTCTTTGATGAAGGTGTGAGTGAATGAATGAATGAATGCATGGCAGGCATTTTTAAAACCAATGTTTCATCTAGATAATAATAATATTTCTTCTTTGAGCATTCGGTGCCCTAAATGCCTGCTACATTGCTACACATATACACGACCTCATTTAATCCTCACACAGACCTGTGGCATAGGTATTATGTCTTGCTTCATCAGTAAGAAAAGTGAGACTTGAGGAGGTTAATTTCACAAAGGAATAATCCTCAAAACCAGATTTGAACTCTAATCTGACTCCTAAATTTGTGCCCTTACCAACTCTCCTCTACTGTCTTTGGTATTTTTTTTCTGTCTTCCTAAGAGATATTACAGATAATTTTCAAACAGCTGTATTTACTGTCAGCATTTGTGATTGAAACAAATACTAGTTCCAGAGACTTACAATGCACAAGGTTACTTAAAAACGTGTTCGCGGATAGGTTTCCTGGTAGAATATACTCCAGAGCAGCGGAACGTTCTAACTCTTTTCTTAAATTCTCTATAGAGGGACAGTGCTTCACATAATAGGTGTATTTTTGCCTCCATATATCTGTAAATAAAATTTGTATGGCATTTAGCAAGTATCTAAATTCATTATTTGAAGGGAACCTGTTGTGAAATAGTTCATAAAAGTACCCACTTCCTCTATCGAATCTGTTTTGAATGTTTTGTAGTATTATTTCAGGTTTTCTTATAACAGGACATATCAGTACAGAATATACTATTTTAAATTAGTCATTTGTATTTTTAAAGAAATCTTGTGGCAAAATTTAGGAATTAAAAATGTCATTTTAAATAATTTTGTTTTGTTAATTTGGTTGTGAGAGCAATTTAGGGCAAATGTTTACTGTTGGGTTTTATGTCTAACAAGAAAAGACAAAGCCACACAGTAGGATTTATGTTGCTCCAGTTGGGTTGTAACTTTGACATTCATAATAATGAGTAGATAAAAATTAAGTGCTTGAATTGCATTTTAGAATCACCAATCAATAAGAAATATAAGTTGGAGAATTAGAGCCTGAACCAGAATCTAAAAAAAACCTCTTTTTTTTCCCCAAGCAAGAAGGAAATATGTTTATATTTTGGAAGAAAATAAGAAATGTAGATTATGTGTGTCAGATATTGCTTGCTATACAAACTTCAGGAGATAGGTATGCAAGGCAAGCCTCGGTGTGCAGTCTGAAAAAGTATGCTGTGAAAGATGTCAGGGCCTTCTGCCTGGAGCTAGTTCTGCATAGTTTCCAAGTGGTATTTTTATCTTGTAATTATGTAAAAAGTCACATTGACAGAAATCCACTAGCACATGTGATAGAATCACATTCTTCTCTGGCCATTCCTGAAATACGTGTAGGTTTTAAAATATATGGTAGTACAGAGAGGCTAAATCCTAGAAAGGCTTGAATTTTCTATTAGAGGAAAAGATAATGGTGGTGGTGAAATGCCATATATTACATTAGATGTGGGTCCTATGACGTCTTTCTTCTGGTTCCCCTATCTGCTGTCAAGAACCAAATTGACTTAACTGGTTTACTCACATCCAAATGATGAAATGTTTACATTGGATAAGGTGATTTCCTTTGAAGTCATCACATAGCACTTTGATACATTCATGTTATGTAGTACACATTCTCTCCAAATGTATGATAAGCTTCAAACTTCAACTGTTTTCCACTCAATGCACTCCAGACACACTAAACTTCTCACAGTCCCCAATAGACCATGCCCTTTCACATATGATTCCTATAGCCTGATTGTCCTTCAGGTCAATTCCATAAATGCTTATCTGGGCATCTTCCAGATATTGTTCTGGGGCCTAGAAAACAAAAATAAGATCAAGATCCTTCTGTCAATGAGTTCAGAGTCTACAAGTGAGGGAGACAAGCATATAGACAAAAAATAATGATGTACAGTGATATACACAAAATGGAATATATACAAAGAGCAGAGGCAGCATAGAGGAGAGAGTGGCCAACTGTCTGGAGGGAGTGGGACAAGAAAGCATGTCATGGTCCAGATGGACAAGGTGGTGAAAGGCAATGCAGGCACGTCCAGGGACACTGAGGCATGAAGAGCTTCACATTTTCAGGAAGCAGCAGGAGCTTCCACACACAGTGCAGAAACTTACCATGCAAAGGGGATGGACTGTACACTTTTATGATACGTGTTTTTTACCACAATTAAATTTTTTTAAAAAGTATTTAAAAGAAATGCAATGGGAAGAGTATCTAAAGACCAGGCTGGAATAAGTAACTGCCTATCTTCCTCTCCTTTTCAACCTGCAAAGTCCTACTCACCTTTTGGGATCAGCTCAGATGTCGAAATGATCCCTCCTTTGTGATCCCTGTGTGATTCCCTCAGCCTGTGTTCCCTTCCTCTGGGCTCATGTAGCACTTTATATAGACCTCTATTGGAGTACTTATCAGTGTATGGAAATTCTTTGTTTACTCCTCTGTCTCCCGAATGACACTATGAGTTTCTTAAGAGTTGGCACCATTATTTATGCAAGCACAGATCCTACAACTCTACAAGAATTATTGATTGAATTAATTAGTTAACTCACTAGTCATTAACCATGTGCCAAACACTACCCTGTTTTACATGCATAATCTCCTTTCATCCTTACAACAACTGTAATGAGGGTAAATATTGTTCTCATTTCCCTTTGACAGACAAGAAACTTGAGAAAATGAGAGGCTAGGTATCTTGCCAAAGTCATAGTTAATAGCTGAGCTTTGAAGCCAGATTAAAGCCAAACTGAGATTTTAATGACAAAGAAAATAATCAATAAAGTAAGTTTCCAAGGGCATAAAGGAGGGAGTGGGATCTAGATATTAATTGAGAAGACTTAGCAGGAAGAGTTGGCCTAGTAGGTGTCAGGCTCTGTGCTATGCACCTTGCTGAAGTGATTTCATTTAAAATAATTTCATCCTCATGTAATCTCCATGTGAGATATCGATAACTAACTGAAGAAATAGAGGTTCAGGAAAGTTAAATTTCTTTCCCAAGATCACAGAGCTAGTGAGTGTCAAGGCCATAAACCACGATCTCTCCCAGCAGCTTTCATATATTTCTCAGAGAAAACTGGAAAGATAAATGTTCAGGTGGAGAAAAGATTATCCAGAGAACCTTATAAATTAATTTAGATTTTTAGAACAAGTGATTACAATGAATTAAAAAGTCTGAGGATATTTTTGGACAGCCACTGTGAGGAATTTTATTTATTGGGGGAAAAAAAGGCCAGGTAAAATTGAATAAATAGGGTTAATGAGCATCAGTTAGGGGACCCAACAGAGGTTAGGGTACACAAATTTCTGATGAACCCAATAAGCACATTTTAAAAACTTTGTTCAACTATTTTTGCTATCCCAGGAACAAAGAAAGTATTAGGGATTGTCATGCTGTGAGTAGTGAGCAGTTGTGGAAGCTGGGAGAGAGCTGAGGGGAAGGACTCTTGGTTAATAGCAAGAACTTGCAGAAATGGGTGCTCATAGGTTCTAGTTTGAGGAGCAAGATTTAACGTCACGTGTCTGAGTCCATACAGGCTGCTATAACAAAATACCACAGACTGGGTGGCTTAAACAATAAACGTTTCTCACAGTTCTGGAGGCTGGAAGTTTGAGATCATGGTGCTAGCAGGTTGGATTCTGGCGAGAGCTCTCTTCCAGGTTGCAGATTGCCGATTTGTGTTATAGCATCATGTCTTTCATAGAGAAGAGAGCTTTTTGCTTTCATCCTCTTTATAAGGGTACCAATCTCATCACCCCCCAGACCATATCCAAACCTCCCAAAGGTCCCACCTCCAAATACCATCACATTGGGGATTAGGCTTCAACGAATGAATTGGGGTGGTGGGGCACAAACATTCAGTCCATAGCACGTGCAAATTAAATCCATCTTTCTTCGTGTATCTAACCTGAACCCTCTCAGTTGTGTAGGACTGGAGACAACCAACCAACATCACTATAAATTTATGACTTTAACCTCAAATGTGGCCTTTCTGCTGCCTGGCAATTATACTTCACTCCCTAAGTCTTCTTATATGTAATTTAATTAGCTTTTATTCTCTGAATCTATACCAACTGGCTAAAGGAGAAGCCTCAGAGATATGCTGTGTGGTGAAAAGAAGCCATTTTGGGATTGGCAGGCCCAGTCTCCACAATCCAGTCACTCATCAGTCCTTGTGTGTCCTCTCTGTTGTAGTGTGTTCCTGCCATCCAGTTGGATCAGCTGTCCTTCCTTTCAGCTCAGTGACCTTCTGTGACCCCAGTAATGGTGACTGCCCTTGCAAGCCCGGGGTGGCAGGGCCACACTGTGACAGGTGTATGGTGGGATACTGGGGCTTCGGAGACTACGGCTGCAGGCCCTGTGACTGTGCAGGGAGCTGTGACCCTCTCACAGGAGACTGCATCAGCAGGTGAGTGCGCATGGCTCTTGTTCTCATCTATGTGTTCTTCAGTCTTTTGAGGATCTGGTAGTGATATGGAAAACCTTGCATGCCATCAGTGGAGCAAGGATGTCTCATACATCTCTTCAAAGAATTTTTGTCAAATTGAGATTCAAGTCATTTGTTCTTACAAGATTCTAGAGATGGTCTAGTTCATTTTGCAAAATAAATTATTCTTCTTAACAGTAGGCCCTTAACACACTGTTTATTTCTGAAAAGTGAGAGGATGGGAATGTAGCTGAAAAGGTTTAAATCTCTATAAATTTACTTATTTCATTCAAGCTGAAAGGAAGGAGAAATTCCTTAATAACGTCTTCATCATTTTCTGTTTTATTAGCAGCACAGACATAGACTGGTATCATGAAATTCCTGACTTCCGTTCCACGCACAATAAGAGTGAATCAACCTGGGAGTGGGAGGATGAGCAAGGATTTTCTGCACTTCGACATTCAGGTGAGACAATAGCTATAACGTATTTCCAAGTCTGGTCTTGACCAACAGTGATTCATAACAAACCAGAGAACAACTTTTGGATCCTATAGGGAACTCTTTAGTTCTGACATTTAATAAAGTAGGGACCCTCATAAGTATAAAACTATTAAATATAACTAAGGGGTATTTTAATAAGCTTTTATTTTTTATTATTAGAATACGTAAATAATTAGTATAGAAAATTAGGAAAAAGCAAAACATCACAGTAAAAAAAAAAAAAAATTGTCACCAAAATCTCATTATCCCACTGTTAACACTTTGGTGTGTTTCCTTTTCTCTAAAACACGCTGCTTTACACAGTTGAGAGCTAACTGAATATATCAGGTTAGGAAATGTACAGATCCATTTAAAGGAAAATATTCTTACCTAGTGTAACAATATATACAAAGCAGAGGCTAGCTGTGAACTCATTTTTATAGCTTTTTACAACTAGAAAACAAAAACAATTTTACAAACTAAATATAAGTCAAATAATAAAACTAATAAAATTCAAATTAACACTAATTGAATATGAAAAATGATTTTTACTGAAGCCAAAACACATAAATATGGTTCTTTGAACTTACCAAGTCTATGCTATTATTTCCTCTGACTCAGTTTTCCTATGATGTTTCTCTGTTCCTTCCTGTGAAGAGCATGCTGTGATATTGGTGGGAATACATAATTTCTGTGTTCATACTGCCTCTATTCATTTCTCGTAGAAAATCAAGTGGTTCTATTTAGCACCAACCTGCTCCTTAACATAAATATAAAAGCATGAAATCTGTGTCAGCATTTGGGTTTAAAGTGCTCACCAAATATTCCAAATTAACCTAAAATAGGTTTTAAAATATTTATTATTATTAAATGTTACAAATGCCAAAAATGTTATATAAAAACCCATATACATACCTTCTAGTGTTACCAAATCTTACACTTTATCATAATAGTTTCACTTTTTCATTTAAAATTTTAAGTGTTACAGATATAAATGCCTTTTGTTTTAACCTGGATATGTACATTTTTTAGTTTATCTACTCTATTATACTAATATACCACTTTTTATTATCCCATTGTTTGCCATTTAAGATATTTCCAATTTCCAGTTTTTCACTGTTATATATAATTCTACCATGAATGTTCTCTTATCTGTGACTTTGTACACTTGAGAAGGAGTTTCATTAGAACAGGGTCTGGCAGACTATGGTCCTCAGGCCAAATCTGGCCTGCCATCTATTTTTCTACAATCTATACGCTCTACCTGTTCTAAGGCTTAAACAGTTACACTTTAAATGGTTATAGAAGTGCCTCCATAATATCTTTAATTTTGCCTCTTGGCCCACAAAACCCAAAATATTTATCATCTGTTCCTTTATAGAAAAGGTTTGCTGACCCTTGTTCTAAGGTACAACCTAGACACTGCTGGGTCATGGATGTGTTTACTGTCAAATTTACCACATATTGTCAAATAGCTCTCTGGAGTAGTTGTGTAAATTTGCATTCCACCAGCAAGCTATGACGTCCTGTTGCTCCACATCCTCATTAATACTTTGTATTTATTTAACAAATTTTTATATGGCACATACAAGGGTCCAAGCACCACTTTAACTCATTAATTCAGGCACAGTTTAGCTCACTTAACAGTTATTGGACTTCTGAAGTTAGTGTTATCAAACTTCTCGATTTTTGCCAATTTGATGAGTATAAAATGGGATCTCGCCAATTGCATTTTCTTGATTACTAACAGGTTTGGTAACTTTTCATGGTTTCTTGGTCATTCAGGTTTCTTTTTTTTGTTAATGGCCTATTTTCAATTTTCTTACTAATTTGTAGAAGTTATTTATACATTCATTCCTTCATCCAACAAATATCTATTGAGTACTCATACTGCATGCAAGTATTTTAAATATAGTAATTGAGCAAACAGACAAAAATCCCAGTCTCTAAGGAGACTTTATTCTTGCAGAGGAAGACAGCTAATAAATAAGTAAAATATTTAATATAAGTTTGGTGTAATAGAGAAATAAAACAGGTGAGGGATAAGAAGTGTTTGGGATGGGCATACTTTTAAATAGAGTAATCAGAGAAAGTCCTATGAAAGGTGACATTTGAGAAAAAATCTTGAAGGAGGTAAGGGGGTTAACTATATAGATAACAGAGGGAAAAAAATTTATGCAGAAGACACACCAAGTGCAAAAGCCCTGAGGTAGGACTAGGCCTAACTTATTTCAGAAACAGCAAGGAGGCCAGTGTGGCTAAAGCAGAGTTAGAAACTAAATTTTAATACATTCTCTTAAAAAACTTATGGACGCTTCAAGAATCAAGAACCCAAATTTGAGAAATATTGGTATTTGTAATTCTATATCATGACTTTTTCACTTAACATAATCTTATGATTATTTTCCTAAATAGCTTCATTTTAATTCACAACAGGGAAGAAGGTGGGAAGGATAGGTAATATGAAGTTGTCGTATTTATCTTTCCACATTGGAAAAAGAGAAAATCTTATTCATTCATTTTTTTTGCCTTAATGCTACATAGTCTGAATTTTGATTTTAATAACCACTTTTGAAAGTTTCCTTCTATTTTGCTAACACAATGATTTTCCTAATTCTTCAACTTTGTCTGCTAAGCCAATCCATAAAAATCAAGTTTTTAAGACATTCATTAAGCCAGTCCTCATGTTACTAGGGAGCTGGCAGCACACTAATTAAGCGCATAACGTGCTGGCATCAGAACGACTCCAGACTCTCGTGTTCACAGCAGCTGTTAGGTCTATGATGTCCCCAGAGAGCCTCTGAAATTCATCTGGATGAGCTCCAGATTGCAGAAGACATTGTTCAGTTTCCTGCTAAACAGCAATATTCCAATTGGTATTGAATAGTACTCCTGCGCACCTTTTTCCCACAGAAAAGTGATAATTAGTTTCCTAAGCACTGTGACTTATTCTCAGATATATGTGCCTACCTACCATACGTTTCCATAACTAGGAATGTAATATCCTATACCAACAAGATACTCTTAATTTCTACCACTTCTTGTGAGGTAGAGAACATCAGATGTAAAATTTCACTTTCTGTAGAATACAACTGCATACAACTGCCTTTAGTACCAAAGAACTGTAAACAATATTCTCTCTCTCTTTCCATTTAATGTTCTTTTCTTTTTTTTTAAGTCTCACTCTTTTAATGAAGTTTATGCTCATAAAACAATAAAAATAATGAACAATAAAGCCAACCAATCTTACCAGGCTGCTTCCCTTATGGGAGAGTTGCGTGTGAAATATTTTCTAATTCTAAATTACTTTGGATACATAAGCAGATGAGACACTAACATGCCCTTTTCAGATTTTCTTTACCATTTATTTATTTTTTTAATTTCTTAAAACCAAATGTGAAGTGTAATTGTCCTTTTACCCACATTTCCCTGGGTCTCACACAAGATCACTCTCATTTAATATTTGATGAATGTGGAGGGGAAAGTAACTCTGTCACCTACAGTTCATGACATAAAAGTTAAATCCAGTGTCCAAAATCTTAAACAGGAAAATAAGCCAAAATTTTCTAGTAATTATCCTTTCCAAACATTATTTCCCAAGAGACTCTACCTTATTTCCATGTCACACTCAATTTGCTTCTATAATATCATTGTTATTTCCATCCTTATTCTCAATTTGAAAATTAAGATGCTGACTTATAATACAAGTTTCTTCTTAAATGTCTTTTTTTTAAATTAATTTATTTTTGTTACAGATGTTTCTCCCCCCCCCCCCCAGACACCTTCCTCCCTATCCCACACCCACCCCCAAGCATTGTTGTCTATGTCCATTGGTTATGCATACATGCATATAAGTTCTTTGGTTTATCTCATCCCTCCCCCTGGCCTCTCTCCTCTGAGGTTTGTCAGGTAAGAGAACATTCATGGTAGCATTATATATTAACAGTGAAAAACTGGAAATTGGAAATATCTTAAGTGACAAACAATGGAATAATAAAAAGTGGTATATTGATATAATAGAGTGGATAAACTAAAAAATGTACATATCCAGGTTAAAAAAAAAAAAAAAAGACATTGATATCTGTAACACTTTAAAATTTAAATGAAAAGGGAGTATTGGAAAAACAGCCAAAGAAAGATCTTTAAATAACAAACGCATGTTCTTATAGGCTGAGGGACTAAAGAGAAGAACGTCATGTTGAGGAATAATATATGCCATTTGGAATTCCTTTAGGTTTTATAGCATGGTAGTTACCGTACTGTCCTGCTTTGGTGGAATTATCAGAGGCTGTGGACTGTTCACTTAAGTTACTACAATTTCTGAACGAGTAATCCTCTCTGCTGTGTTTAGATTAAAAGCAATATTTTTAAACAAATCACAACAGCTCATATTAAGCAACTTGGTTTCTCTATGTAATTCCACCGTGATTTTCCACCTGCAGATCTCATTCCCTGATTCCTAGCGAAGCTTTAGTTAGAACCAATATGTCACTGCTTTTCCCTGTCTCACCAGAATCCTACTCTCATTTCTACCTGATGTTCTGTCAGCATCTCTCATTCATTCCATTCTCCTCATCGTGGACCTCTGTTGTGTTTTGCCTAACCAGATTAGTTTCCTCTTCCTTCCCGCTGTTTCTGTGGGAGCTCAACCCATTTTTTTTCCCTTTAGTGAGCCACTCTTTCCCCATTTAATAGACTTGTGGAGAGGCCAATCAGATGTTCTCTCCCTGGAATTTGAATCTTTTGCTGAGAGTGACACAATCTGAAAATGATTAGAGTCCGTGGTTCCAACGGTGAAGCCCAGTGGTTCCTAGATTTCGGGCACTCTCCTGATTCTTGTCCTTTCCAAGTTCCAGTTCTTCAGCTCTTTCTCCTCTCCTCACATGCTTCCAATAATTAAGTTAGACAATTGATTGCTACCAAAAAACCTTAAATAATGCACCCCTGAAATGCTCTCCTTCTCCTAACTACCCTATTTCTTTTAGTGACACTACAATCCTCTCTGTCACCCTGGCTGAAAACCTCAAGTTTGTTTTTATGCGTCCTCTTCCCTTACCATTGAAAAGATCTGTAGACCCTATCTTTGCAGCATCCCTCAATATTCCTTCCTGTCTGGATCTATAGCCACCTCTCAGACCCACATTCCATCTGACTTAGAAAGACAGTATAGTGGAAAGATCAGAGGCTTTAGACTCCCCAACCCAGGCTTAAAATCTGACTTTTCTGCTTTTTAGCTATGCTACCTTGAATAAGCTAATTAATTACTCTGAGCCTTCACTTTTTATTTTATTTTTAATCCTCACCGGAGGACTTACTCAGAGAGAGGAAGGAAGGAAAGGGGAGAGAGAGAGAGGAAAAAACCCAAAACATTGATGTGAGAAATATCAATGGATTTGAGAGAGAAACATCAATTAGTTGCCTTCCATATGTGCCCAGACCGGGGATCGAACCTGAAATCTGGATATGTGCCCTGACCAGGAGTGGAACCAGGAAGCTTTTGGTGCACAGGACGACGCTCAATCAACTGAACCACTCCGGCTGCGCCATTTTCAAATTTTTTTAGATGATACTTATCTCATAAAGTTATTATAAATATTAAACAAGATCATATGAATAAAATTCTTTATATAGTTTATGGCCTATAGTTGGCACTCAGTTTAGTTACTGTTATCATCAATTTCCCTGACTTCATTTTCCCTCTATTCCAATAATTTTAATATGGTAATGCCAAATTAATTTTCATATATATATATTTAATTTCAGTAACTTCTTTAAACTGATAGCTTTGAAAATTCCCATTTACCTTAATTGCACATCAATCAAGGTCCTCTATGATACCTTCTACTATTCTTTACTCAATCTGTACCCGGGATAAACAGAACCACTGACTCTTCCATGAACACACTCTGCCCTTTCTCTCTTACATTTTATTTTGCTTATCCTTTTATCTCTATATTCCTGTCAAATTTCTATATGTTAGAATCTTATATGAGTAAATAAATAAAGAACACTTGCAATAGTGCCAGGCACATAGTAAGCTCTCCTCAGTAAATGTTACCTGCTATTAGTACCACTCGGTGCTTATGAAATGCAAAGCATTAGAGCAAGAGGGGATGAGTGAGGGAAGGGGTAGCATTATATCTATTTGTTAAATCAGTAAGAATGAAAATCCTATCCATTCTGGTTCTAGGAATATAAAGATGAATAAGACATAACAATTATCCTCAAGGATTTCGGTCTAGAGAGGAAACAGATACATAAATAAGTATGAGAATGTATATATAGACTATGTACAAAGGCATTTTGAAAATCTTCCACAGGACCTGGAAAATCTCTCACACATAACTCTAATACATAATTTCAGCTGTTGGTAGAAAATATCCTACTTATTCATCAAAGTCCATTTCAAATCTTTCTTCAGCAATGAAGCCTTTTCCATCTTCTCAATCATGAGGCCCCCCCCAACCAGGCATATTGTACATGTCTTACAACACTTATCACTGTTTATATACTTGCTTTATTCACCTTCCTGAATTGTGAGCCTTAAGGCACGAATTATGCCTTGCTTATATTTATATACTCTGAGGTTTATAGCACCATGTCCTGCTTACCATTGGAGCTCAATAAATTCTTTTAAATTTCATGGCATTACCTTCAAAGGACTATCTAACTATTTTATTTTATTTGACTATCATTGCGGTGAACATTAATTATAAAAATATAATTGTTTTTCTATAAGTTATCTTTCAGTTGTTCCTTTCCATTAGCATGGACTATATTTATCACAACATCAATTTACAAGCATTAAAATATGTCAATATTTCTACATTTCTATATTTCTCTTAGGTCAATACTTCACTGGAAATAACTAATACAATTCAGAAAGTAACCATTTCTTTTGAATGACTTTTCATGATTTCTTAGTATTTGTGGATTATGTTGTATAAATCGCTCAAGCCTTGAAGAGTTACGTTACCTGGATTTACTTAATGATTTTTTCTTTTTTTCCTTTATTTCTAAATAACTAATACCATTTCTCATTTAATTTCTGTAGGTAAATGTGAATGTAAGGAACAGGTGTTAGGAAACTCCAAGGCATTTTGTGGAATGAAATATTCATATGGTGAGTTTGAAGTCCTTGAAAGCTTCTGAGAATCTATTCAAACTAAGTACAAAGAGTGTTCTAAAAAATGTGAGGCCTGGTGTATGACATTCTCAATATATTAAAGCATTAGTCTTATATAATAATTTTAAGCACAGTATTCTGATCTTGGCCTAGATCTTCCTAATAGAGATGGTTTTGAATGCCCTGGTAAGGGCAGGAGGCTTGTAGAGCTAGGGCAAGGTTATCCTACTATAAGGAGAAGAAGCAAAGAACAAAAAACAACAAAAAAAAATGACACATAATTCTTTCTTATGGATAGTTCCTATCTTAGTAATCTAAAAGGGAAGTCTCTAGCCACTTAACAATTCCTGTGGCAGTTTATCAGGTAATACTAAACAGAAATAAATTTTTATTTTTTACTTTTTGTTAATCCTTACCCAAGGATATTTTTCCATTGATTTTTTTTTTTTTTTATGGTGAGTGGAAGCAAGGGAAGGATAGAGAGAGAAACATTGATGTGAGAGAGACATCGATCGGTTGCCTCCCGCATGGCCCCAGTTGGGGATAAAACTTTCGTGCCCTTGACTGGGATTTGAACTTGCAACCCTTTGGTCCATGGGCAGATCCTCTAACTGCTGAGCTAAACTGGCCAGGGCTAAGCAGAAGTCAATTTAAAGCAGTATTTCATAAAGCAGTATTTCAAGAACTCAGGCACTGGGTTCAGACCTATATGGGTTTGATTTCTGATTTACTGGGTGGGTAACTTAACCTCTCCAGTCTTCCTCATCTGTAAAATAGGGATGATGCCATCTTTCTCATGAATGCAATTTTTGAAAAGCACATTACCTTGCACTTACTAGATGCTCAGTAAATGGTAGGAGGGAGGAAGAGAATACGTATTTCTGAGGAGTAAGAGGATATATATGCTGAGATGAGCTGTCTGCCTGAGTTTTTCTTTGTATATCCTACGTTCCTCTGCCTTTCAAGTACCAGGAAAATGCAGCATATAGATAAAGAAAAATGTCACTGCCCTAAATGAAGACTGTTACTAGCTTCAAATTCTAAATAACTTTATGTTTATCATTAAATCTATTAGAGATTCCTTATCTTGCCAACATATTCTTGACTAGTGTCTGGGCTCTTTATTGTTCCATAATTTATAGGGCCTGAAATATACATTACAATGAAGAGAAAAATTTTAAGTCATGATTTCTGAAACCAAGTATTTAGGTTCTTGATAACATTGTATTTAATCTCATAAGAGATAAAAAAAGTAAATGTTAAAAATCTTATCTAAAATTACATACATATTTCTTCCTTTTCACTTGCCAACTTGACTAAAGAATAGAATAAAACTTTTGAAATATATAGTGCCTAATAAAGAAAAGTCAGTATAGAGGGAATGGTATTTACTATCAAAAGCAAAAACAAAAAACATGACTAGTTCAAAGTCAGTCAGTTCAGTGGAAATATCCAGTGACTTTCATTATCACATAGATCAGTAGCTCTCTGAATTTACAAACAACCACTCTGGCATCTTTTAATACAACTGTATTATTTCCTGCTTAAGGAAACTTGGATGCTCTTAATGATGTAATGAAATACCTTGATCTTATTAAGTACAATACACCCACAGACTTGGGGGGGTAAGGGAGAAAGACCCCAGCCCATTCTCTGGCTTAATGGAAAAAACTTGATTTATTTGGTTATTCCTTTACCAAATATTTATTGAGCTATCATTGTGAATAGACAAGTTCCCTGCTCTCTTTGAGCTTACAGTCTAGTGAAAAAATACCCCCAAAATACCAAAAATAGCCTTTGAGCATTGGCTATGTGTGAGGCATTATGCTATGTACCCTCCATGCAATTATCTCATCAGGATTCTAGTCCAAACTCTACCTCTAACCAACCAGTCATGAGACTTGAGCAGTTCACTTAATTTCTTAAAACTTGCCTCCTCATATATAAAACAAAATTGGATGAGCTCTTAAGACCCCTTGGAAGTCTAAAATTTGGTGATTCTAAAAAGACAGCTGTCTGACAGTTGTATGGATACAGGACTAGCCAGGATAGAGTTCTTTCATCACACACAATCTTTTCATCAAGATATAGATGAGTTAGTAAGAACTCTAATAATCCTAATAATATAGAATATTGTATTAAATATTCCTTAGGTCTACTTTCTTCCCCACCACAACTTACTCCATTACTTAATTCACCCTCCATCCATTTCACAGATGTTAGAGCATCATAGAATCATGAGTCATATAGAATACTGAGGCTCTCCCATGTAGAAGGACAGCCTCCCTAACCCCAGTCAGCCTGTATTTTACACCAGGGAAAGAAGGTTAAGTAATCAATAAAATTATTTAATCTTTTTAGAATATTTTGCCTGGCCAGTGTGGCTCAGTGGATTGAGCCTAGTCCCATGGACTGCGGGGTCCTCATTCAATTCCCAATCAGGACACATGCCCGGGTTGCGGGCTCGATCCCCAGTAGGGGGCGTGCAGGAGGCAGCCGATTGATGTTTCTCTCTCACATAGATGTTTCTATCTCTCTCTCCCTTCCTCTTTCTCTCTAAAAAAATCAATAAAAACACATTTAAAAAATAATAATAATAAAATATATCTTGGTAGTAACATTTACTCTTTGTCATACTATCATACACAATCAACCTGAAGAGTATAAGAGTATAATATAGTTAGAATCTAAATAAAAACCAGGATAACAGTTCTACTTCCTATGCATCTTTCTTTCTATTTAGTTGATAGCTGAATGTGTTTAAGATTATACTTACAGTAGGCAAATGGCTGATATACTTTTAGCATAGTGATATGGGAATGAGTAGCAGTTGAAAATGTAGCAGTCTAAGAAGGAAGAGTATCGTTGATATAAATGAGGTGAAGCCAGTACCAATTTGCTGAGCCTAATTATTTTAAAGCAAATTTCCACATTCTCATCATTATTAATTCATTTTTTCATTATACTCTGAAGTGCATATTTAAGTTGTTGTTCAAACCTCAAAAGATGATATGAAATTCTATGCATTTTGACTTTTGGAATTGTGTTGTTACAGTGCTAAAAATAAAGATTTTATCAGCTCACGATAAAGGATCTCATGCTGAGGTCAATGTGAAGATTAAAAAAGTCTTAAAATCTACCAAATTGAAAATTTTACGAGGAAAGCGAACATTATATCCAGAATCATGGACTAACAGAGGCTGCACTTGTCCAATCCTCAATCCTGGTGAGCATTATATTTTTCTAGCTTAATAACTACCTTCTCTCTGCTGAATTGCTGTTTGTCTTACATTCTCTGAACCATAACCTAAATAAACTCCGCAAGAGCATCTCTCCTTTTCACATCTGAATTTGGGGGAAAGCCCAAATGGAATTCTTTGAACTGACATCAAAAAACTGTTTCTCTTCCAGGTGCTGTATTAAAGTATAATACTTTAAAATCCAGCAATATAATATTCTGTGCCCTAAAAGAGAAGTCTCAGATTGGTTCCAGGTGTCAGTAGCATAGAAAGCACTTTCATGAATTTATCTGCTACTAACACTTTATCTGAAAGCTAAGTCCTATTATGGTGCCCTGGGTAGAACTTGCTCCCAAAGGAAGTTCAAATGCAAAATTCCATCTGTGCAGATAATATTAAATTCATTTTTACTACTGCATGAGAAGCATCTGTTTCTCCTGGATAGAAAACAACTCTCAAGTTATCATCTTATTTTTCATTACATGATCGTTCCAGTTTCAAACTAGAAACAGCAGAAATAAACAAGCAAGCAAACAAAAACAAACAAACAAAAAACCCTTGTAGAATCTTAGCAAAGCTTGAAATGCAGTGGAATTTGCACCTTAAAATGTTATGGCAGAGGTAGATATAAGCAAGTAAGCAAGGGATTCGTACCTTTACACTCTATAAGTACACTCCTCATACCATGTCATAAGCTGCTTATTTCTCTGTCTCCCTCATTAAGTTTGATGTAGATTTTTTACTATAGTGTCCCCAGTACCTACCATTAGTACCCAAATAATAGTAAGAAAGTTTCCAGATAGTAAGTTCTAGGAAAACAAATAACTTTTAAAATATGTTTTTATTGATTTGAGAGAGAGAGAGAAACAGCGATGTGAGAGAGAAACATTGATAGGTTAGTTGCCTCTCATTCGCATCTCGACTGGGGACCAAATCCGAAACCTGGGCATGTGCCCAGACCAGGAATCAAACCGCCGACCTTTCAGTGCATGGAACAATGCTCAACCAATTGAGCCACACCAGCCAGAGCACAGATAACTTTTTTTTAATCCTCTGTATTTCCCTGTTTGTGCAGTTGCCTTCCGTGTCATAATGGCATTGTAGAAACAAGTGCATAATTTCTCTTCTGGATATAATTCCTTCCAAATATTAGTCTAGGAAACCATAGTAATGTTAATAAGAAATTGTTTGTGATCTTTGACAAATAAATTTGAAAGAAACAAACATAACTGAAAGAGTGTGTGTGTGTGAGAGAGAGAGAGACTATCAATACAATCTCTCTCTCTCAACCGAAACCATCTAAACAATGATATACAACTCTTGATTTTATTTCTACTGTTAACTAATCTCTCACACCCTTTTATACCCCTTCAGTATTTTATTTAAATTAATTTAAATTTTAATAAAAAAGGAAAAAGATGACATTTTAAATAAATAAATATAGTTTCAAAAAACAAATCAAGTAATCAGAATCTTGGATTTTGAATACAGGAAACAAAGAGTCATTATCTAAGTTCTGTTTCCCAATGATCTAGGCACAGGGTTTCTTCCTATAAGCACTTTCTACTATCTTGGCAAAAGAAAAAAAAAAAAAAATCTGCTCAGTTTTTTTAGCCAGACATTAAAAACAAAAGCTTTGACCATCTGAGCCACCCTCCAGGAAGTGAACTATACTTCCTAATCGGGTTTCTGCCAAACAGTCAAGGCATCAACTGAGTTCATCACAATTGAAAACATAAGCACAATTATTCAAAGAATTCTTGAAAACATGTTTACTCACTTTGAAGAAAAGACTGGAACCTGCCAAAGCAAAACCAGACACTCTTTCATTTCACTTTGTTTTTCCATTTTTACAAGTTCAATAGCTAAAGGCAAAGAAAGCTGATAAGAAAATTCTGAAACCTTAACACACCAGCTTGCTTCCTTTGCTACTTTTGATAAGGAGCAATCTAATTGGGCATCCCTGCAAATTCTTTCATTCCTACATTCATACATACATTTAGTCATTAATTAATCATATATTTTAGAACATCAAGACTAGCACTAAAGCCCTGGCTGGTGTAGCTCAGTTGGTTGAACACTGTCCCGTGCGCCCAGAGGTCACCAGTTTGATTTCCTGGTTAGGAGGCAGCCAACAGATGTTTTTCTTTCCCTCTCTCTCTCATTTCTCTCTCTAAAATCAATAAAAACATATTTTAAAAAAAAATTTTTAAAGACTAGCACTAAAGTGTTATATTTTCTTTTTTTATGAGTACATAATAAACTTTTTGTCCTCAATGCAGTAAAGTAGATGTCAAAAGCATAAGATAGGAAAATAAAACATAAATGCTAACAGTGATGCAGCAGATAACTCTGTTCTTCATGCTAATTTTTGGCATGATGATGCTCCATAATTTATTGATCTATTCAGTATCCTATTTACTAGTTTAGTTTTATTTATATTTTAAATTAATGGCAAATTCCTCTATTATTTGTTTTATTTCTAGTTTCAAAGTAAATTCATTTAAAATACTAGACTTAAAATTAAACTTTTCTAAAAATTATTTACTGTATATATATATTTTTTATCCTCACCCGAGGACATTTTTCCATGTTTTGTTCAGATAGAGTGGGAGGGAGAGAGAGGAATATATATAGAGAGAAACATCGACGTGAAAGGGACATGTCGAGTGGCTGCCTCCCGCATGACCCAACTAGGGCCGGCGACAAACTGCAACTGAGGTACGTGCCCTTAGCGGGAACCGAACCCGGGTCTCTCTGGACCACCGGCCAGGGCTATTTACTGTATTTTTAATGAGAATTAGATTATTTTAGAAATGATAGAAACAATATACAGAACATTATATTTTAACTAGTCTGTTAATTAAACATTGAGATTCTTTCTCATGCAGAAGCTAAGGTTACCCTTCAAAGAATTTAAATACCTTATAATCCATCTCACCTTTGTGCTCCCCAGTGTTTAAACCTCTCTATGTCATTATTTTCCTTTTATTTCTCTTTTAAAAACACCATCATAGCCCTGGCCAGTTTGGTTCAGCGGTTAGAGCATCAGCCTGCAGTCCAGAGAGACCCGGGTTTGGTTCCCGCTAAGGGCATGTACCTCAGTTGCAGTTTGTCCCCGGCCCTGGTTGGGTTGTGCAGGAGGCAGCCACTCGATGTGTCCCTTTCACATCGATGTTTCTCTCTCTCTCCTCTCTTTCTCTCCCACTCTATCTGAACAAAAAATGGAAAAATATCCTCGGGTGAGGATAAATAAATAAAACACCATCATAGCTATCTTTAAATTTAGGAATGATTTATTTTAATAACCTTTTAAAATAAGCCTTTCATTGTTATAGAAGCAACCCAGGTATGTACCCTGACCAGGAATTGAACCCGAGACCTTTCATTGCACAGGATGCTGCTCAACCAACTGAGCACACCAGCCAGGGCTTTTTTTCCTTTTGAGACTAGAAAATGATGAGTGTGGTGTTACTGTACAAACATCCAGTTTCCCATTAACCATTCATTTAATGATTTTATTACCAATTGGTAATCCCTTCCTGAACCAATAATGTCATGGAATGACGTTTTCTAGATTAGTTCAGTGAATAAACAAGGGTACATTTTAAGACCATGAGTTTAAACTGAAATTTTCAATTGAATTTTCATATCTAGTGTTTACCCTTAATTTGAGTTTTAAAATATATGTCTCTTTATCTTATACTGGAAATTTTTATTTTATAAACATAATTACTTATTTGCTCTATCCTATAATATTAATGAAAAGTGTACAAACATTGATATTACTATAAACATCTACTGAGGGAAATTATCATATTTCTTTTTAATATATGGATAATAATATTTCTTTTCATTTTGTGTATGTTGTATTAGCCTGAGAAGAATTCTGAATTACAAAGTCAGCTCTAGGTCTAGTCGGTTCTCACTTTTTCAAAAAATGTGTAACAAACAAACATCCTATATTCCACAAGCACATCGACTTTATCTAGGAAATATGTGCTATTTTGTAAAACTAGCACATACCTCTTTTCCAATATGTTTTCCCAAATGGTTTTTAAACTTCTATAAACATTTCCTTAATATACAGTACCATACATAGTGAGTCCCCAAGAAATATTGATTTATAGCAATATATTAAGTGCCCATAGAATACTTCTTTACCATGGTATAGCATAGAGTAAATAGTTCTGTAATCAGACAGACCTGAGCTTAAGTCCAAGCACTGCTGCTACTGAGACACTAAACAAGTTCTTAATCTTGCCAAGACTCAGTTTCCTCATTTGTAAAACAAGAAGAAAAATAGTACCTACTTATAAGGTTATTTTCAAGATTAATGAGATAATACATGCAAAGCACTTAGAAATGCTTATTAAATGTCAGCTGTTATTGCCCAGCCAGTGTGGCTCAGTGGTTGAGCGTCAACCCATGCACCAAGAGGTCACCGGTTCAATTCCTGGTCAGGGCACATGCCCAGGTTGTGCGCCACCTCTTCAGTGGGGGGCATGCAGGAGGCGGCCAGTGGATGTTCTCTCTCATCGATGTTTCTATCTCTCTCCCTCTCCCTCTCTCTCTCTAATATCAATAAAGAAAAAAAAATGTTAGCTGTTATTGTCTATTACTCCCTATTTTGACCATGAATATATAAAACCATTAACTATGCATACATAAAACTGCTGAAGTCACATCTCCCCCTTCAATAAATTATGATACTATATAGCCCCTTTTGTTCTCTTTTAGGTTTGGAGTACCTTGTAGCAGGACATGAGGATGTAAGAACAGGCAAACTAATTGTGAATATGAAAAGTTTTGTCCAGCACTGGAAACCATCTCTTGGAAGAAAAGTCATGGATATTTTAAAAAGACAGTGCAAGTAGCAATAAAGGTGTATAGCACATAATGGCACTTCTCTACGTATAAAACACAAACTTAATGGAAAGGAGACCTCAGTAATAAAACTGGAATTTTTTTAAGTGCCAAAATGTATAGAAATGTTCCAATGCATGGGCCTTGTCTAACCCCTTTTGGGCTCATGTCTAAATATACTTTGTTTCATAAAGAGAAATGAAAAAAAAATCTATGCTGATACCTGTTTTCTAAGGAATTGATTCTGAAATTCATTAAGGATATTAAGAATGTTTTAATAGCAGTATGATATTTAACAGTAATCCATTAAGGGCAATACATATAACAAGGACTCCTCCCAGCTTCAGATATGTTAATACTTATATTTGTGCTAAAGTAATTAATAAGATTTTAAGGAATCCCCAACCCTTCTATCAGAAAAGGTGTCTCTTAAAAAGAGCCTTCTCTTGCGTGATATGTGTGAACTTTGGTCTGTGGCGTGTTAAGAGGAACCTCTCCACATGTATATAGTATTTCTTTGTATAAAGCACTTTACTACCTATCACTTGTGTTGTGTGAGTTTGGAGACACTGTAAAGGGCATGTAAGAAAACCTACTGAAACAGAAGCACTGCCACTACATGTGGACAAAAGTAACCAGATAAAGAAAGTTGTACTATTTGACTCTGAATACTTGGAGAAACTATGTGAAGATGCATAAAGGAGAATATGTTTGCATGAAGTCTCAGCTTCAGGCTAGAGATTAGATTCCATAGATATCGGCCATGATGAAACTTTTTTATAAACAAAAAGAGACTTTGAAATAGGAGAAAGAAATCATAAGTATAAAAATATGCTTTGGTAAAGAGGAAATGAACTCAAAATTTAAAAAAGCTCATTTATTTGCAATGTACTGTATACACTTCAAAAATTCTTATAGATACAGAATTTGTTTTATTTTTGTGTTTTAGTATTTAAACCTGAATATTGAAACAATTTCCTCCTTTTCTTTATTAACAGTATATGGTCATTTGTATTTACTAATTTTTTTGACACAATGTATATGATACTTCACAAAATTACAGTGTTTCATTATTATTCATCTTCTGTACCCATGCATAATCACTTCACATATAGTTTCTTCTGTACTTGAATATACCAAACATGAACCACAGTACCATAAGATTAACTTCACATATAGAACATATTTTTTTCCTGAGGTCCTGTGGACTTGCAAAAAATATATATATATTGCTTTGTTAATTTTTTATATGTAATAAATAAATACTATCTCCTGATTTTTGTCTCATTTTCTGATCAACTCTTTCAATGATGCTAAAGATTGCCTTCTCTAATGAGGGAACTCAAATCTAATTCCTTAAATTAAGAAAATCAAACAAGGGCCTAGTGTTTCTACTCTGTTGCTGTGGAGTTTGGGGATGGAGTGGACAATAATTCAGATGAGTTTAGCTTCTGGACATAAACTTGTTCATCAGATGCATTGCATTTTTATATTACATTTACTTTTTAACTTATTTTTAAGGTAATAAAAGTTCATTGTTGAAAATACAGAAAACTATGAGGAAAAAAAATCTATATTTCAACCATCCGGTGATGACAACCGTTAGCATTTTAGTGCCTATGTTGCTAGACTGTTTTCTATGCATAAACATACCTTTTATAAAATTGTAATTATACTATACATTTTCTAATGAAACCTACATTTATCACCTGTAGCATGTCTCTCAGCTTCTTTCCTACTCCTATCTTATGCTAGTAGGTGGAATACTATCTCGTAGGGTATCATTCACAAGCAACTTATAAAATATGTTGAAAAGTAAATCATATCAAGAAAAATATTTTAAATATATCAAATATAAAATTTGCTTAAGTTTCAGAACTGTCAAGTTGCCTTCTTTCCCATATCACTTTATTTAAAATAACTATTGCCCTTTTTAAAAACACACAAATAATGTCTATTTTTTAAGAGTAGAAAGATGTCTGTATTATTGAGTGAAAAAATTTGCAGAACAATATAGATAGTACTAGCCCCCACTCCAAAAACATATTTGTAATATATACAATGTTTTAAAAGATGTAAAAGAAAGACAGATTATAGCAATATTTGCCCTTGTGGGGAAAGAAGGAAGTAGATTTCCCCTTTTTATTTGGCTTATATCTTTATTGTTTGACTTTTGTTGATCATGTACTACATTTGTAATTTGTTTTTTATTAAAACAATTAAAATGTAATCAATTGTTTTAAAAGCATGTTCAAGAAGAAGCATAACTAAACATTTAATTTTGTCTATGTTTACCAAAGTATTCAGCCTAAACATGTCTTCCAAGTTCTCTCTTCCTTAGTGGCTCTTTTGAGCACCTTTTCTGGCAATATTCCAAAAATTAGGTCACTAGTATAGTTATTTCTTAAGGTTTTGATTCTTAAATCACTTGCAGCCTTTCCGCTGCAGTTTTAATTTATTATGAGCATCATTTGGCTTCCAAAGTGGAAAAAAGGAAAGAAAAAAGAAAACCTTGTGTTCCCCATTTGTAAAAGGAAACAACAAAACAGAGCTCAAGTTGCCAGCTCATGACCCCATTCCCATTCTATCATTTCATCATCCTGCCACACTTCTACGTACACTTTCTCCTACTTGGAATCTTTCAAAATAACCATCTCAGTACCAAGGCAACGGAGTTGTATAAAATTTCCATCTATGGCTTCAGATGAACCTGAACACTTCCTTTAAGAGCTACTGGGAAAGTCTCTGCCCCCAGAGCTGTACTTCATATATTATACTTGGGGCTTTATTAGTCAGCAGATTAGTTGCATAATCTCCACATACCTCTGTGTAATTTGCCTGAGGTCAACCCAGTCTATGCCCTCTTATTACATCACTTTCCCCATAGAGGAATGTTACTAATATTTAGTATTTGATGCAATGGAAATTCTCAATAATAGGATAATCTTTTAATAGTGTCCACTAAATGAGGTCAAATCTGTGGGGATGTGACCAGGTCCAAAAAGCAATGTCCCTCTGGCTATATTAAACAGAGAGCAAGGCCTGTTATGGGTAAACATAGTTCTCTAGATTCTTGCACAATAAATCCTTTTTTGAATGATCAGAGACTTATCAACTCTAAAGGGTGGGAAAAAAAACCTTGAAAATTCCTTGTGCTGGCTGTCCCTTTGCCACTCCCCTGGAATGCCTGGGAACAAGGGGCAGGAGCACCGCCTGGGCTGCTAAGGAGTTTTTCAGAGGCCCCAAGACTGAACTGCTTTTGTGTTCATTGTTTCAATGATAAGCAGTCTCCTAACCTAATTTTATCAAAGAGCCAAAGTTACTCAAGACTTATTTCCCACAGCTTGGAAGGAAAATATTTATGAACAACCTCAATTTTGTAAGGGAGATTGGTATGATAAAAATGGAATAGAAGCAAAGGGGTGTGCCTTGCATGACATGTTTTTTTTTAGTTTCTCAAAGGATGATTTATCTGAGAATACTTTTTTTTTTTTAAATGATGCCCTTGTCCTTGCTTTTCCACACTTTCACCGAAGGGATTTAGTCATTTCTCTACTTTTTGAGCATTAATAACTGTGTTTGAGAACTGCAACTTTTTTAATTTAAAAAATTATCAGATTTATTATTAGTCAGTTCATATGTATCAAATAGTGAAAAAAGCAGGGTGTTAGTCATGAGAAAGAAAGAAATACACACTGGGCCAAACAGATATTTTCAAAATGTGAAATGTATGTTCGGTTAAAAAGAGGGTGTTAGTAAACGCTGAATTCAACTCTAGTTTCTTAATATGTACTCACAAGTAAGTGACCATATTCCAAAGTGTGATCACTAGTAATGAATTAATTTAGAAATCCAAGAATATCAAAGATGTATTAGGAATGATCAAATCATAGTGTGCTTATTTGAATAAATGAGAATGGCAGCCAGGCAGGGAACCTTGCTTTCCTGGAAGAAAAATAACCACTGTCAGCAAATTTTCACAATATGAGCAAAATGGTCTGCCCAGAAACTCCCTAAACACATCCTTCTCAGCCAGGACATCACCAAGGATTTCCAATTCAGTGAGTGAAAAATAATAAGATAACATCAAAAGCAATCAATAATTAAGAGTTTGACACAAGCTAGGTACTTTTCTAAATGTTACATGTGTTATTCTCATCTGCTCCTCCTAAGAACCCTTGAAGTGCATGTTATTTTTATCTCCATTTCCCAGATGAGGAAACTGAGGCACCGAGAGACTAAATTGTCCAAGAACACTCAGCTAATACTGATTGTGGAAAGTAGATTTGAACCTAGGCATTCTGACTCTCAGAGATCATATTTCAAACACTAAAATGGGATTCTGGCATTTGGAAAGGAATCCATGTGATTCCAGTTGATACCAACTGCACCACTTTCCTCATTGGCTGTTTTTTTACATCATAAATGATGGAAGAGCACTGATGGTCAGCATTTTTCCCATTTCCCTTCTCCATACTACATATTAGAATGTGTCCTAATATTCCATTCTGTGACTACGTAACTTTATAATTTCCTATTATCTTTCTCTTTGTTACATTGACATCAGGGTAATACTGCTTACCATAATTTATACTAAGATGAAATAGTAAGAGTCTATTTCTCACCTTTGCTCTTTTCTTCTTGGTCTGGTTTTCTGAGCTCTATATAGGCATAAGGTCCACTCTTGCATTATCAATAATGACCCTGAATAAACTACTGTGAAATTCAACAGCATCCCATTTCAAATCAATTCTCTCAGCTCTGACTTTTGATATGTAGAGCAATTCTGCTTGGAAGATGAATTAGAAGGAATTAAATCAGAGAAAGACGGACATAAGAAAAAATAGAAAATGTAGACACTTGGTTAACCAAGAAGAGAGCGCAAGAGGCAGGAAACAAAGGATAAAGACAGAGAATAAAAGAAAGCAAGCACGCCCGGCTGGTGTGGCTCAGTGGTTGAGCATTGACCCATGCACCAAGAGGTTGCCGATTCAATTCCCGGCCATGGCATATGCCCAAAATTGTGGGCCAAATCCCCAGTGGGGGGCATGTAGGGGGCAGCCAATCGATGTTTCTATCTCTCCCTCTCCCTTCCTCTCTCTCTCTAAAATCAATAAAGAAAAAAAAAAGTTTTTAAATAAAAATAAAAAAAAGAAAGCAACCACCGGTAGTTTGTTCTAGTAAGAATATGCAAAATATTCCAAAGTAGGACATAGTCAACCAATTCTTCCATTGCTAGATAGCATGATTTATGTGAGGTACCCTCCAAATATCTATTACAAAATTTTCCCATCCAACTGTCCTACTGCTGAATGTGTTTAAGGAGCCAGAAAAGCTAAAGAAGATAAAGCAATAGAGAAACATTAGGTAATAATAATTAAGAAATTACAAAACCAATTTGTTTTGCCATATATTGAAATAGAATTTTAAATTATCTTTTACAAAGTACATAGTCAATAAAATATTTACTATCTGTAAGCATTGCATAAGAGTCTTTTTCTATATGGGTACTCATCGTCATAATGGTTATCACTTTTGCTCTTATTATATTCCAGGTGCTGTGCTGAACTTTACATGACTTATCTCCTCAGACCTCACATAACAACCCTGTGAAGTCAGTACTATTATTAGGTGGAAACTGAGGGACAGAGGGTTAAATAATTTCACCAAGGTCACAAAACAAGTAAGCAATAAAGCTAGTACTTGAACCCTGATTTACCTATCTTTAGAACTCATACTTCTAGCCTCTATTATCTACTCAAACCTCTAAACCAATCATTCTCAAATAATGTGGATAAAAATCAGCAGACATGTTTATTAAAATGCAGAGTCCAGGCACCTACTTCAGAATGTCTATTTCAGAAGGTCTGGGTGAGGACGAGGGCTGACATTTTAACAAGTACCAGTGGTGACCCAGATACAGGTCGTCCACAGACAAGACTTTGAGAAACACTGCCCTAGACCCTCCTACAGAACGGCCTCAGCAATGTCATAGAATTATTCATCATTTCTGTTTCTGCAAATGTATCTCCCTCTGGCGTAAGTCTACTTGGCTTTCGTCAGAAATGTTGTTTTATGAACAGCAGAATCATTAGTTCTATTATGGTTATCCAAGAACTAAGATGGTGGAAAGGGGGAATTTAAAGGCGATCCCTCCAGCTTTTATGCACCCTACTACTTCCTAACCTAGCCTTAAAAAGAATTGTGCAATACCTAAATTTGTCTTTGATATCTTACCTCCTCAGTCCACTTTGGACAATCTTCTCCCAGAAGCTCATTGGCTTCATACTGCTCAGAGTCTCCAAGAAGACACTACACAAAACTCTAAACTCCCAACTTCCCCTCCAGCCTTAAACAGTATAAGTACTTGTCAAGATGCTACTCTTCCCCAAGAGACTGATAGATTGATAAGATAAAATAAATCATTCCAATGAGATACTTTCCCGGTTTCCCACTTCCCTTCCTCCCTAACACAATGCTTTATTGACCCAAATAAACCATGCGTGTCTGCAGAAAACTTTTAATGAGTGATTTTTATCATGGGAATTTTAGGCACTGATGGCAGGCCAGTGATGGAGGTATTTTTGGTCAGCTGTGCCTTTCAATGCCTCATAAATCAGGCTGCTTAGGCAGCTTCCTAATTTCCCTTTAGGCAGTGCCAGTCCTGCTCACACACTCAGTTGTACCCCACTCAGAGGCTTAAAAAGTAGGGAGAAAGATGAAAAAATAGTGACATTGGGAAAGGAAAATATGGGGAACTGACTAACATACTGCCTCACAGAAATGAGGATTCAAATGACAAATATAATAATAATCCACACAGACTTCACATTTTTCTTCCCCATTCCTGTAAATGAGAAATAAAATCTAGGATAACATTTTCCTTGATAGGTATGGAGAGAAAAATCAAGGAAATGCACACAACTTGCATCACAGCAAATGGAATTCCTTAACCTCAGACACACTCATATTACACACACACTTACGTGTTCCAACCTCTTACCCATGGAGGCATGCCCAGCAGTGACCTTCAGCAACCTAGAGAGCTTTTTATAACAATTGAGAATGCACAATTGGATGTTTTTATAAGTGTGTTCTCTGCCTTTGATAAATGTCATAGTAAGCAATTTGAAATTAAAACAGTGAATGTATTTTTAATGCAGTATTTATAAGTACACTTCATTAGTATCCTCCAAAATATAACCAAATGTCTCAGGAAAGAACACCTAACTTTAGGAAAGACCCCTCCAAGTTTTTACTTGCCTCCCAAATGTTATCCTATGAGGAACAGGTAAAAGCTATTGAGAAGTTGTGTTTAAAGCCTCATATTTGGCAATAGCTGATTTTTTTAGGATTCCAATATCCCTATGAAATGTGTTTCCCTTTCTTAATTCAGAAAATAAAGTAATACATGTGTATAAATAAAACAATAAATACCCTACAAAGTGAAGAGTTCTTTATAATCTATTTTTATGGCAATACATAATAGATGCTTGCTTCCTCTTACTCTCCCATTGAGTATCAGTCCAGTATGTAAATCCTCACTGAAGCAACATGGTTTTCAGAAGGGTATGGTAGAAACAGCATTTTTGGAGTACTAAACACCATCACAATCATTATCTCAATTAATCCTCAGAACAACCTTTTTGTTGTTGTTGTTAATCCTTACCCGAGGATACTTTTTCCATTGATTTTTAGAGAGAGTAGAAGGAAGGGGGAGAGGGAGAAAGAAACATGGATGTGAGAGAGACACATTGACTGGTTGCCTCTCACACACTCCCTGACTCGGGCAGGGGATCGAACCTGCAACCCAGGTATGTGACCTTGAACAGGAATCAAACCTGTGACACTTTGGTGGGTGGGGCAACACTTGAACCACTGAGCCACACTGGCCAGGGCAGAACAAACTTTTTAAGTAGGTGCTATTACCTCATTTTACAGATGGGGAATGTGAGATTAAGAGGAGTGAAATAACTTGCCCAGGGCCAGTAACTAGCTACACCAAATATTCAAAATAGGGATCTGTCTTATTTCAAATCCTATGCTGTCAACTGCACAATGCTGTTTTAAAGCTCTGAGCTCCTTTCTCAACATCATTTGTTGGACTGTAGATCTCTATTCATGAATTTCACAGATATTTCTTATGACCCTCCTATCCGGTGGACACTGTTCTGGGCCCTGGGGATACAGCAGTGAACAAAACAAAATCACTAGTCTCATAGAACTCACATTCTAATGGGGAAGGACCTTCAGAAGCTAGCTATAATGACTGACCCTCACTCTTTATCCAGACTGTTAGGGCTTCTTTATCAAGCACTCAATGTCCTAAATGATTTAAGAGAAATATTCCTTTTCCATCACTAAAGGGAAAATTCAGTGTAATAGACCCCATCATCTTGACTGTATTGAACACTGTTTTCCTCCAGATGAACTGAAAGCAGCAAATGACTAAATTCTTCAGAGTGGAAAGCTGTTATAATTGGCTAATGACCACAAAGCAGGCGTTTCTGAGTTACACTAAATGCCTAGAGGGAAACAGCAGAATTCTTCCTCCCACTGCCCATTATGGAGCTGACAAGGTCCTGCTCTGTGCAGTGCTCATTAATTTTCCTGTTGGTTTTAAAGATTTACAACAGCTCTGTCTGACACCCATGCGTGAGAAACACAGGGATTCCCCCATGCCCAAGCCATGGAGCACTGGCCAACTTTGCTCCCCACAAGCCTGCTAGGGGCTCATCTACTTGAGTCATGGTAGCTTGGGAAGATTCACTTGCCTCTGTGAGAAATAACAGTAACCAAAATAGAAAAAGAAATTCTAGGCATTCTTTCAAGCCATTGGGAAGTTCCAGCACATTCCAGTTACAAAAGAATTCAAGTCTCTCCACTCGTGTCAAAGCTCCAGCACCATCCTTGTGTGCTTTGTAGATTTAATAGACCAGAGCCCAGTAATTAACTCTACAAAGTCTCTCCCTGCCTTTTTTATCATGAACTGCAAGCTGATGCCATAGGGAGGTCAATCTGGGATTTGGTGCATTATCCTCAGGCTGTGGGCAATGACAGATTTCAAAGATTTGAAGATTCGAAACATAAAGAATTGCTATTCCAGAGCACTCAGCCAATCATTCGTAACCTGGAGATTTTTGCGAACTATTTTATTCCTTAAACTTGGAAATCCACATCCATGACCACTTATGGTTGTAAAGAGAAGTCTTCACTCCTTTCAGGGTCCAGGAAGTCAAATGTTCTTGTGTCCTTTTCTAGGCCCAACAGCATCCTCAAAATCACCCCTGTTTGAATCTCCCCTGCAAAATTCATTCTCAACTATGATTCTATTTATGAAGACTCACTTCTTGCTTACTTCCTCTTTTTTCTTTTTGCCTATTTCTTCCTCTGTGGAGGAAGGAAGAAGAATGAACAGAAAAACAAAAGAAGTTGCTCCAATTTTTCTTGAGGCAAAAAAAAAAAAAAAAAATCTCCCGTTATTAAGGAGTGTTCCCCTGAGCAGCTTCAACTAATAAAAATCTAGGCTACTCATACCAGGAGTCAAAAACACTGACCTTGATAACACAGCTGGGATAATTATTACACCCAGAAAAGAGAAACCCTTTTTCACTATGTCACAGACTCAGCATGTATTTTTTTCAATATAGAATTCATATGTCCTCGTTCTAATAATTGAGAGGTAGAAGAGGGAGAAGATTAATACAACCCAAACACCAGCAAATACTTTTTAAAAACTTTTTAATAGAAAAATAAAGTCTGATTGGAGAGATAATAAAACAAGCAGTAGTACGTCACACTGGGAGAAGTTTTGTTAATGAACTTCAAATAGTAGTGCTGAGGAAGCCCTGAAAGAGATTGTGGAAGACACACAGAAGGTGACTTGAACTAGGTCTATCAGCAACTTCTCAGCTTTTGAACTCCATTAGGCAAAGGGGACAGACTCATTGGAATTGAGTCCTGAGACAATGAACTGGGTAACTTCCTGCAGCGAGGCACCATCATCAATAGAAGCTACAGCATCTCCATTCTCTTTTTCCTACTAAGCTTGAGAGATGATGACTGCTGTACAATCTTTGAAAAAAATAAATCACTGAATGCAGGAAATGCTGTCATTGCACCCCCATCATCTAACTGTATATCCTATAGAACCGGTATGAGTGATACTCTGTTTGCCTGAAAAAGAACCCAAACGCCATGGATAGCAATGATAGTGGTTTTACTTCTAGACCACCATCTTAGGAGAGAAAGTGACAATTCATAGATTGTACGAGCTTTTTGAGGGCAAGGATCACATCTACTTTGTCTTTTCACATTGCATCCCCTGTGCATACCAGAGTGCCTGGAATAAAGTAAGTTCCAGAAAATATTTGTCAAATCAATAAATACGTGATATCCCCAAATTAGAAAAGCCTATCTAACTACTCCCCATTCTTTAGTTAATCAGTCAACACTTATTGAACAACTGCTGTCAAAAAAACAAACAAAAAATAATAATAATCCAGCATAATGGAGTGGTTAAGTACACAGAATCTAGACCCTAATTATCTGGATTCAAATTCTGGCTCTTGTCACTTACCAGCTGTGTGACCCTGGACTAGCCAACTAAACTTTCTGCATTTGGTTTCCCAGTCTGAGAAATGGGGAAAATAATAGTACCTCCCTTACAGAGTTGTGAGAATAAAGTGGATTAATATAGGTAAAGTATTAGAACAGCACCTGGCATATAATAAATACTAGGTGGTTGCTATTACGATGATGATGGTGTCCCAGGTTTCAGGACACTGGGAATACAACAGTGAAGAAGTCAGACAGGTGTGTATGTAACTTACATTCTGGTAAGAAAAACAATAAATCTACAAACAAATAAGTAAAATAATTTCAAATAGTTTTCAATGGTATAAAGGAAACGGTGTTTCCCTGATACAGAGAAACCAACACTGAGGGGGAATTCAGCATGCAGAATGTTTACTAAGTAGGGTACTGGGATTAACATCTGTGCATGGGAGGAGAAGGAACCAGAAGTGGGCAGAGGGAGAAGTCATGCTGCAAAGCAGGCCCATCGACAGCCTTGGCCCATCCCACAAGGAGTGGAATAACCCTGCAGGGTTGTCCTGAGCTGGGCTGAGGTGCCCAGAACCTCATATACCCCACTGGATGTGGGCCACCCGAGGAAGGGGCATGGCCTTGCTCTCTGCGCTGAAGCAGTCCTTAAAGGGGCTGACAGCTAAAGACTATCTGCCAGCAAGCCCTCAGAGCAGCAGGGACAGCAGGGCCTCTGCTGAAGAGAGGGCAGCACAGCAGAGTATGCATTCCAGCTAGCAAATATGATAGTGGGGTGGGTCACTACATAAAATACAGTGGACATGGAAGGCCTTTCTGAGGAGGTAATATTTAGGCTGATAACTAAATGGTGAGGAGGCAGCAGACATATAAATAGATCGGAGAAAGCCTTCTTATTAAAGGAAATAGCCAGTACAGTGTTCCCCAAGTCAAACCAAGTTGGGAGTGCTCAAAGTGCAAGAGGACCAGTGATGTCAGAGAGTGGTATAAAAGGAGGTCTGCAGAGGCGGGCAGGATGACCAGAGCATTAGAACCTTGCAGGAGCCTGGATTTTATTCTAGATAATGATAAGTAGGATGGCAGAATCTCCTTTACTCTTTTAAAAGATCCCTCTGGCTGATGTGGGGAAAGGAGTAAAGAAAGGACAAAAGTGAAAGCAGAGAGACCAATTAAAAGGTCATTGAAGTTTTCCAAACAAGAGACAGTACGTGCATGCAGACAGAAAATAGTGGCTGTGCTTATGTGCAGTACTCTGTTGGAAACCCCACAGAGCTTGCTACGGATTAAATGTGGAAGGTGAAGGAAAGGAGAATCAAGAATGACTCCTAGTTTTGTTTTTGTTTTTTTTGAACAACTAGCAGCATGGGATCCACAGCCCAGCCTATTAGACCAGGTTCCTAATTTCAGGCTGTGGCTGAGACTTGTCCCTAATCCCTGCCACTCTCCTTCCCTTAGCGCACCTCTGTCCATTCTCCCAGAGCACTCACATCTTCCCAAAAGCTCATGGCGTTCACAACATGGTGGTAGCCCCAATTTGCTGACCAAGGCTCTATTTTTCCTTCTGTAGTCCTCATCACCTCAGGCTTGACATCTTAAGAGATTTCCACCTTGTGCAAATGCTATTCCTAATCAAAGTCCCACTTGGCCTCTCTAGTGACTCTTATCAGGGGATTGAGAGGGGAAGAAGATGTGACCAAGCAACGATCCTGAAAGCAGCCACTCTGTCCAATATTTGGCTTAATCTGCACCATTTTTCAAAGAGCTTAAAAGGCAAATACACCAACAAATGTCTCACACAGTGAAATAGTACCATTAGTACTACATAGTAGTTTGGCTTGAAGAATTTTTCCTACATCCTTACACCAGATCTACCGAAAAATGGAAAGGTGTTGTTATTAGACCACAAGGCTTACTTGAAATGAGCTATAGTTTAAAATGGGAAGTCATTATTGGATATGTGCCAGGATTTTCCTTGTTGATTTTATAGGGCCATGATGTTTTTTTCATAACACATACATCTTCAGTTGCTATTCATGGTATTTTCCTGTTTTCTGCTAGCCAGATATTTTTTAGCTGATTGGTCCTAGTGGGGAATGCAGAAAGTCATAAAACTGGAAATTAGTAATTAATGACATCACAAAAAGACGAGGTGAAAACAAATATTCTGCTTTAACCCTGGTTTACACTATTAACAAATAAATGAATTTGGCTAAATCAGAGACTTCTAACTCTTCCTGGTCACTACCACTTAGTAAAAATTCATTTCCGTGAACTCGGTGGTACTCCATTTGGCTGTGGTTCTCACTGGGAAATTTCCAGTGACAAACGAACTTTCTGATTCCACCATTCCTGGGTTCTAATTGTACATCCTTGCCACAGAATTCTTGTGTGGTCTCTGCCTCTTCCTTCATTCTTTGCTCTGCAAATAAGGCAAAGAGTAACTATGCTATCCACCTGATGACAGAGCCACTCAGATGACTTGTTCTCATATTACATTAGGCATCTTCAGAAACAGCTTTAACTCTAGTCTGTGCTTCAGGCTACTTACTTATTTGATTTACTTCAGATTTTGGAATATGCAGAATAAATTACTCTTGTCTGGTAGAGACCAGTCTCTTTAGCCTGATGCTCCATGCTGCTCCCTTCAGCCATGGCTCCCCCACTGGCAAAGCTCTCAAACACTTTGATGCCCCTTGTTGCCTCAAGAGTTAGTTGCACTTCCTCGAGTGACTCAGCAACACCTTTGTCAAAGGGAGCTCATATCAGTTTTTCCACCAAGTATTCCATATTGCTTGCATAAATCATATCTCATACCTCTTTCCAAAAAACTTTTTTGAATTAAACTTGCATAAGGCCCTTAAAAAATTATAGTAGAGAAGCTAGTTAAAGGAACACACCACAGTCACACTCAAAGCTGCCACTTGACACTCTCATTTGGTTTTTTGAGGCAGGACAGGAGCCCACTGACTCTCTTTTAGCCTCATCTTTAGTGTTCTTGGCCTTTCCTCCACGACTCCACCCCTCCATGACTTTCCCCCAGATGAAACAGGGACACAAGAGCAAAGCTAGCCTTGAGTATTTGTTAGTTTCCCCAACGTAGACCTACAATACTCATAGGTTATATTGGTAAAGGAATAGAGTATGTTACTAGAGACTGTGTCAGTCAAGGCTCTTCAAATATTTATTGAGCACCTTCTTTATGTTCGATACCAAGGAGTTCTTGGAAGCCATCTATTATCACTAGTCCCGACAGGTTTCCCTGGAAGTATGATTACATCACATGCTTTTCACAACCCTCATTGCCCTCCAGTAGCTATGGTGCAATTCTGGCTAACTGTGGATTGTTGAGTAGAGTAAGCCTGAGCCACAGATGAACCAAAGGCAGACACAATACAGCTGACTCCTTCATCCTATCTCTATCGTCCGAAAAGCACAGAGTAAACAATACCTTTATGTTATGGTCATTATTATGTACTTCCCTCTTTTGCATCATTACCTCATATCTGTTGCTCAAACTGTAAACACAGACCAAATGCCAAGACAGAGATAAAGTCACCAGGAAACTCAGTTCCATGTGCCAGACCCACCTTTGTGCTTTTCAACTGTTGCTATGCTTGTTTAGAGATGGCAGGAAAAAGGTGCCACATGGCTCAGTGCTCATTTGCTTCCTGCTCTGTTAGATATTAAACCCCAGGAACCTGAGCAAGTCTGTCTCCCTTACTATAGCCAACTGACTAGAACACTAACCTCAGCCTAATGCCCAGTGTGTGTTTTCCTCCTCTCCTCTTCTTTTTCCTCCTCTTCCCCAGATCCTGTGAGCTAAGCACTAACCATGTAATAAGCAAGAAGTGTATGATGCAGAGATTTCTCCTTTATGATTCTACTCATAGAAACACACACACACACACACAATTGTTGATTATCTTAACCTGCACATGGCTTTTAGGACAAAAAGATTCCTGTTAAATAATCCTCCCTCAGTAAATTCTCTTCACCATTGTAAACTAAGACATGACCTTCAAGCATTAATACCCAGACAATACAACATTTGTGGGTTATTTAATTACCTTATTTCTTTTGTTAATGTACATTCCTGTGGCTATACCACTGTCCACTCAAGTTTTAAAAAAATACTACGTAGGATTTAAAAAATGTTTAACTAATGTGTCCATATTTTTGCTCCATTTTAAAATTATTTCTTTTACCTCCTAGCCAGGATCTCTTAATGTTATCTCATAACAATGGCTAATTTATTAAGACCTGGAAAATTATAACAACAAGTCTTTGTGCAAACTTTCAGCATGCTAGAGATTTGGTTGGTGTTGTAGTTGTTTTGTTTTGTTTTAAAGAATGTGACAGATCCAGCAGAGGCCACTGTCATTTTTGTGCCCTCATTATGAAGTGATTTTTATCAAATTGGGAAGTGATCATCTGGCAGCATAAACAACACTCAAAAAAGCCAATTCAATAAATCAGAGGGGTTATTCCATGCCATCTACATGCTCAAACAAGAGGAAGAGCACATTGGCTTTAATAAATCCTCAGTTTCCAGCCAAAGGCCTTTCAGAGCTCTTGGCTGCCTGATCAGATGTCTGGAATTATGAAAGCAAAGAACATTTTTGGAGCTGAGGGAGAAACTTCTGATTTACCATAAAAAGAAGACTTGAACTGGACAGCTTGCTCAGTATTCTACGTAAGTATCTCATAATCATGTACTGATCTACTTTTTATCACAATTTACATGTGAGGAAACTAAGACTAAAAAGAGTTAAGAAACTTGTTCATAGGCAAGCAGCTAGGAAATGATGGTCCTGGAATGCTAACCTTTCCACAATGTCCACATCATAAAATAGAATATCAGATGGTGCTGCTGATCTTGTCCAGTGATTCCATTTCAATCCCATATGTTGCCTAGTCTGGGTATAATATATGTAACCAGGTGACTCTGATCACTGTGCTGATGAGGCCCAGAGTCATTCAGTGATTCAACAAATATTACTGAGCAACTCCAATGTGCCAGACACTGTTCTAGGTGCTAGGGACACAGCTGGGAATGCATGAATAAACTCTCTGTCTTCACTGAGTTTACGGTCTACTGAGGGAAACAGACAAAAAAAATATGTACATAATAATCAGGTAGTAATAAGCTGTATGAAGAAAAATAAAGAAAGGTGAGGAGGAAAAGAGAAAATTTCAGTGGGGGTGCTATTCTATATAAACAGTCAGGGAAATCCTCTCCAATAAGGAGACATTTCAGCAGACTGAAGACAATAAGGGGAGGGAAAAGAAAGTGAACCATGTGACATCTGGGGAAAGAACATTTCAGGCATAAGGAAAACCGAGTAAAGGGCCTAAGCAGGATGCTCTGTATACTTGAGGAAAAGCACTGAAGATACCAGCATGGCTACCGCAGAGTAAGCAAAGGAAAGAGTTGAAAGAGATGGGATGGAAAGGGATTGGCAGGGAAGGAGGTGATCATGAGGGCCCTGCAGATTCTGTAAACATTTTAGATTTCAGTTTATAGAAGATGGAAATCTTTGGGAGATTTTCAGTAGAGAAGTGACATTCTCTGGTTTGCTTTAAGAGAATCACTTAATTAGCCAGTTGACTTGGCTCCACCAGTCAGCAAGGCCCCAAACTACAAATAGGATGAGAGGCACAAGTCATGCAAAGAACATGGGCTTTGAAATTGGAAAGATCTGTGTCCAAACTTCAGTCTCCATCATTTGCTGGCTTTATTTACCTTACACTAGTTATTTAAGCTCTCTGAACCTCATTTTCCTCAACTGCAAACGGAGAATAATATAACCTATTCTACAGAGTTATTAATTAAGTATTTGTAAAGCACCTGAAATACAGTAGTTAGCAAAAATAAAAATAACCATGCCCTGGCCGGTGTGGCTAAGTTGACTGGCCTGTACACTGACAGGTTTCAGGTTCGATTCCTGGACAGAAAACATACCTATGTTGCAACTCATTGATGTTCTTCTCTCACATCTATGCTGCTCTCTCTCTCTCTCTCTCTCTCTCCTTCCCTCACTCCCTCCCTTGCCCTCTCTCTAAAAAAATCAATTAACAGATCCTCAGGTGAGGATTTAAAAATAAATAACCAACCATTGTAGTTATTTTAGTGATTAATTATCAGATTATTTTGTCATTATTACAAATAATATAGGCAAGATCTGGTTTGAATAATATTTTTTCTCTGCTACTAGAATAATAACAATAACAAATTAATAGTGGGAAAAATAAAGGATGTGCTCTTTCTCTCTCTTTAAAACACTTTGAATTTTGGGAAATTTTCAAACATATACAAAATTAAAGCAAGTAATCTAATGAATCTCTATGAACACAGTGTCAATAATTAGTATTTATTCAATCTTTTCATCTTTCTTCTGGAATATTTAAAGCAAATCTCAAATATATTATTTCAACTATAAATATTTGTTTGTATTCCTAACAGAAAAGAACTATTTTTAACATAATCCCAATATAATGACATCTAACAATCATTTCTTAATATCATCTAGTATCCAGTTAACGGCTGAATTTCCCAGTTGTCTCAAAAGTATCTTTTTATAATTGTATTGCTCAAATCAGGGCCTCAACCAGGCCCATAGGGTTACAGTTGGCTGATAGGGCTCTCAAGTCTCTTTTTATCTGTGAAAGCAGTTCCTCCTTGTTCTTCCCCTCTGCCAAATGACTTCTGTTTTTGAAGAAATTGTCATTTGAAAGATATGCTCTATTAATGACAGGTTAGTAATGTCCCCTCCATATGCAAAGGATCTAATATTGTACTATGGACACACTCCAAATACTTTCAGAGAAGAGTAAGAGGGACACTTTCTGCTTCCAAGAGAAGAGATTAACACCATCAACTCTTGTAGAGAAAATGCCACAATATGGTGAGGAGATAGCCAAGAGCAGACTTAGACTCTAACATGGACATAAAAGACTATCTTGGACACAGACCATATTACCTAAAGGCTTTCTTCCAGTCCTAGAATTCTCTGGAACCTATCATTAGATATGTATTTAGATGATCACCATGGGATAACAACCAGCAGAATTTCTTGTTTTCTGTTAAAGAGCAGTCAGAAATGGTTCCTTGCTGGTAAGAAATGACAAAAGTATTTCTCATGAAAAGGCACAGGCCAGTTATTGCTATAGAAGGCCTATATTGCCTTTAGAACTTTTGGCCCAATTGGGTTGGTTTAGCTAAATTCAACTCTGGCATCATAGTTAGAGCTGGTTGGCATTTATTAGTTCTTTCAGGTAATTCTTTAGAACAAGACTCCAACGAATCAGTGGGATACTGATAAATTCTGATTGAACAGAAGTTTTTTTCTTGGGATGAGAAAAAAAGAAAAGTAGGTAAAAGTAGCCCCTGTTAATTTCATATTCTGGTATGAGTAGGTTTTGCCAGAGTATCACTTGTGGAAGTAACTACTGAGGAGCGAAACTTTCAAGGTCTTGTCCAAGAAATGACTTCTAGAAGCAAGTCAGAAACTTAATTTTAGGTATTGGTTCCCATATATTTCATTTAACCATCAAGTACAAAATTCCTTTATAGACCTTAATAAAAGATCAAAATTAGAAATGAAGTATTTTTATTTGTTGAAAATTATTTTGTACTTGGGGATCCTTTTGAAATGACCATGTGAGTCAACCTAGGGTAGGAGTTGGAAAAAGAAAGCATGGTCTCCCTCTCATAGCTAATTCTGGCTCTGGTAATCAGGGAAACTCACGAGGCAGGCAAATATGGACTGGCAGCTTGTTTTGTTATTTTGTCTTTCACTCAATAATCAACCTTCCTTCAGCATTCATTAGAGTGTGACCTAGCACCAGGTCTAATGTGTTTTGAGTATAATAATTCTTCATCAAAACGTAAAGCCAGGAGTCTGGTTTAACATTGACATTCACTTTTAATTAAGATGGATAATTCAGAAAGATGTTATTGTTGGCAAACAAATCACAGAAGGGAACCAGTCATCTATGGGACACAGGCAGAATGGTGGAAAGAAAGGAGAATGATAGAAGAAGAAAATAGACAGAAGAAAGAACTTTTTCACTATCCCAAATATCTGATGAAAGGAAAATAGAAGAAGGGGGTGGGAAATGAAGGAAAATAGATTATAGTGATGTTTTGGGTTCAAAGATGTTTCTAAAAGTTGGCACACATAGGATTAGGGGGAGGGGAAACTTCAAGCCTCCTGACTGTGGGACAGAGTGGCAGAGTTCAAGGCTGGCCCAGTATGTGCTTTATCAGTACTAGCAACAAGAGGAGTAAGTAAGGAGTAAGTGAGGCTCTGTCTTGGGTAAGGCCTCTCCTATACAAGCAAAGGTCTGAGCTGTACCACTGGGGCTTTGTCTTTGGAGCATGGAGAAAACATGCCCAATCCATTCAACCTACATATGCTTTTTATATTACTGTCCATGCCTTTTAAGGTTCAGAATTGATAGAAAGAAGCAAATTTTTTTAATTTGTTAATATTATATTTCAATAGGAGGAAGTTTGGTTAGATCTGACCAAGGCTCTCTATAATAAGCTGCTTTGAAAACAAACAAATTAGCAAAAAAGTTGGCAACTGATAAGAGCTGTTCTTTGGAAGAAGGCGTAATGTATTGATTCTGTTTCTTCAAACTAGAATCAGTAAGACCAAAGGTAAAATACAGGGAAACAAACTTCAACTCAATACAAGGAAGGACTTTTTAACACCTTTTATTGGCCCAGTCATAAAACATACCATCCCTTGAGGAGGGGAGCTGTATGACACTGGAAATAGTAAAGATTGGATGACTTCAAATCAGGGAAATGGAATACAAGTGGTTTTCAACCTTTGTACGAATGATGACCCTTTTTAGGTTTAGTTAGAATCCACTCCCAAGTTAGTATTTGTGCTCTTAGTATCTATTAAGAAACCATTGTGACTAATGCCACAGAACTGTCCAATTAAAATGGTTAAATGGTTAAATATTATGTTAGGAATAGTTTACCATAGTACAAAAAAAAAGGAACCATGATGACAAAATATCAATTTAGTAATGCTTTTTAAATAAATTTTTATTTTATTTATTACATGTTAGGAAAATCATAGTCATTATTTTATTTATTTATTTATTTATTTATTTATTTATTTATTTATTTACAGAATGCCTAAGATGATCCAGGCACTGAGGAAAGCTCTGAAGATACAAAAGTGAGTAGAGCTCGGCCGGTGTGGCTCAGTGGTTGAGCATCAACCCATGCACCAAGAAGTTGCCAGTCCGATGTCAGGGCACATGCCCAGGTTGTGGGCCAAATCCCCAGTAGGGGGCATGCAGGAGACAGCCAATCGATGTTTCTATCTCTCTCTTCCTCTCTCTCTAAAATCAATTAAAAAAATTTTTTTTAAGTGAGTAAAAACCAGTATGACACCTGACCTCATAAAACAAATATATATGCAAAACTTGTTATTTATTGATCTACAGACAATGCTGTTTCACATGCCAATTGGAAACCCTGTCTCTAATTCTCCAGTTTCTCAGGAGTCCTCAGCCCTACTGATATAAAGCAATCTCTTTCTTCTTTAACCATCATACCTCTACTGTATGCATTATAAACACAAACATGGGTCAGGAATAATATTTGTCTACAGGTGATATGATAAAGTATGAAAGGTTCACCGTATGCTGACTTGCTCACAAAAAGACAGATTTAGGATCTTTTTCATGGTAACCCAATATGCCTTTGACTGAAATATGAAGGTGAATGATACAAGTTGATTTGTCATTCTAGGTTTGAACTTTTGCTCCTACTGTACAAAAAGGAAAAAAGAAAGGATTATTTAGGGGCATCTAAAATAGGACTATGAACCACTAGTTTACAATAAAGAGGTTTCACTTTAATATCACACTCAATTTTGGTGTTGTAAAAGAATAGTCAGATAGTTAACAATTTACCTGATATCTTGGATGCCTGCCAAGATACTTGCTGATTTCATTCTAAAATGTGTCCTGCCAGGAACCACAAATGAGAAGGATTCCTCTGCATTGCATCTGTATTTGATACATGCTATCTCAGAAAGGAGTCAGGGGAGAAAGAGGGCATTTCATATTCAATTATACTATTTGACAACAGAGAGCCTCTGAAAAATCAGATATTTTTTTCCTCCATTTTGGCCCCCAACTGAGCTGACTGCAATCCTTTCCTACCTGGAGCGCTGCAGGGGGTGTGACAAGTGGAGACATTACTGGACATTTGCATTTAAAGAATTAATAAAAATTCCTCATTTGCCTGAAAGCTCCATGAAGTTTATAACCTTGACGCTTTATAACCCCCTACACTGGTTTCTCCACTAGTATGGCTAAACAAACCAACATAAATCTGTATTTTAAAGAATGCAATTAGTAATGTGCTACTGGACCACATACTGGAACTATGCAGTTCCCTGGCCACAGACTTTCACAAAAGGGAAATAAACAATACAGAACAATGAAAAGCATTTTCTGGGCTATATTAACCTTTAGGTCACCCATATTAATGAAAGCTATTCCAGGTGAACATTTTTTACTTTAAGCAAACAATCTATTGAGGACAAAAGGTCAAACTTCCCTTTCTTTGGGGTTGACAAAGGAAAAATTCTTTTCACTTATTCTTTCCTGGAAGTTGATGTTATTGGTGCTTCTTGGGGGTGATTTTCAAGGTTTAGTTTGCAAATCTACCTTAGGTTTCTCTGTGATCCAACCCTACAGCAGAACCTGAGTCCAGTTTGCCTCTATGGTCCTATACCCGACTTGGAACAACACGGAAAGAGGTAATTAAGGCTGTTGCCAAGACCATTAGATCCCTGAGAATGAATCTTGCCAGGGGAAAGTGATGGGTTCTACCATCAACACCTTGAATTATATGGGGAGCACTGGGAAGGAAGTACCTGTGGAAAATCCATGAATGTTTCCTGAGCCAAGGAGAGAGAGGGAAACTTGCCCTGAGCCTAATACTGCAGAAGACAGAGAGTGCAGGACACTGATTAGCACTCCACAAGCCCCCTGCCTTTCTTGTGTAACCTTAAAAAAGGAATTTCTTGGAAGGTAAGTTGCATCCCAAACCAATGAGGCAGTCAGGACTTTGGTAGAGACTCAAGCGCCCTCTAGAGGTGATGCTGAGGTTTCTAGTCATTGTGCTGCTTGAGAATGTTTGGGGAAGCTGGGGAGGGGCTTACCAAACACACAAACCTGAGAAAGTCCCCAAGATCACCAGCACCACCGGGAGCTGGCAAGGAAGCCCTGGTTGATAAGAACAGTCCCCAAGAGCAGTAGTGTCAGGCTCTGTCTTCTCTTCCTGTTTGTCACCCTTGAAGGAAATTGAAGTCAGTCTTGACTGGCTACTTAACATCTAGGGGTAGAATGGAGAGGGGAAAAAGTTGTCTTTCCTTCTTTCAGAAACCACTCTGTTCTCTTGAGCCCTTTTATCCCAACTTGTCTGGATCCTTGACTCCGAAATTATTTCCTCTGATTTCTTCCTCTGAGAAACCCTTGCAGACTTTAACCTTGCCACTTTAAGGGTCCCAGCAGCCTGACTAAAGCTGCTGCCTCTCATGATGTTCCTAATGAGAGGGCCATTCTACCAAGCACAACTTTCTTCAGCCTGGTCACCACCACTGCTCCTACTACTCTGATTTTAGGGGTGTGGCATCACCTTCCACTTTGCCACACCTTTTAAAGCATGCAACAGGCCCTTCCCATAATTCATCACAGCAGACTACCACCTATAACAAGACTTTAACAAAGGATCAAAAGTAACCAACTAGAAGGCAGCCTAACACTATCTCCTAAAGTATAAACTAAATGCATTAAAATTATCTGGAGTATGTATTATAAACAAGATTAAGGGCCCCACTTAACAATTAGAATTTCTAGAAGTGGGTCTCAGATACCTGCATATATAGGGTGGGGCAAAAGTAGGTTTACAGTTGTGAGTCCCCGCACAAGTTTGTTCTTGTATTATTATTCATTAATTGTGTTATTTTCTATAGGAATACTGTAAACCTACCTCCCCCCCATGATATGCTCCCCAGGAGATATATATGCACATCAATAGTTGAATCACTGGCATGGGAAGTAATTTACAACTGCTATAAAACATGGCTCCTCTTAGAGCCAGCCTACAGGGCCAGGAACGAACACTAGGTACCATCAGGGCACCTCCATGCCTAAATTTCAACCTACATTCATATGGCAAGTGTTGGCTCACCCCAACCACTGGCAGTGTCCTGGCATGTCCATGCAGCAAAGCCAAAAGGTCCATTGAGACAAAAGAGTTCTCCCCTCATCCTCAGTCTAAGGCTCACCCCAGCCCTGCCTTATTTTCAGTCCTAGGAACTGCTTCTTCTGAGATGACTGACGGGGAATTTCCACTGTCATCATAGAAACCACACCCCCCCAACCCACAAAGTTATGATTTTGTTCTAAGTCCCCAGGATAATCACTTTAATACATTTCCAAAAACCTGGATCATTCTTTTCCCAAATAACACCACAGCTCAGGCATTAACAGCCCAAGCTGAACTTTACCAAGTCCAATCCAGTTCTTTTTATGGTCTCTCCTCAGTTGTAAGATAAAGATAATGCCCCTGCCTCTTTTCTGTAGTTCTCTGGGTCCTGGCTTAGACTATGTGATAAATCCTGCTTAACTAGAATACAATGGATCTCCCCAAGAAAAAACAAAAGGTAGCAGACAAAGGAGTCTTTATCTGGAAAAGAGGCATTACAAATTCTTTGGTTCTAAAATGCCATCAGACAGACTATAAATATAATGTAATTTTGTTTTTGTTTTTCAAGAAAGAACAATATATTAAATGTGCACAAAAAATGTTTCCCTAACCAACAGCAGCATATATTTATTCATACAATTAGGTTATATTTTGTTATGCAGTATTACAATCAAAGTTTGAGACTTTTCCTATTCCTAAACTTTCAAATGACTTCTTACAGACAGCATGATATGTAGCATGAAACAGTGACCTCTGTTTGGCATAACTCTTGCCGATCCTCTTTACCACTTTAAGGGCTAACAAGACAATTTCAAAGCATATTAATGAACAAATACCAGGATGTGTGTTCCGCATTCTTCATTTGTTATTTTCTTAGTTGAATTACGTAAGACTCAAAGTCAGACAGTTTTCCTTGAATATATCCAGAAAAATTTGACATATATTTCAGTGCCTACGTCTTTCATGATGTGTGAATCAGTCATACCGATCTCTCCTGTATTTAGCAATTTCTACTGCCCTTAATTACATTGCCAGGCCCATGACACAGTGAAAAAAATGAAATGAAGTATTTGCGGTGGCTTCCCTTCTTGGAACCTGTAAAGCATGTGGTTTTTGTTAATCAAGAAAATAGGGACAATAAGCTAGTTTTAGAATAACAAACTTTTATACCCTCACAAAAAATTTATATCCCATGGATCAATTTTCATGCCTTTTTGAATAAACAGTAACTTTTCAATTCCACATCAAAGTGTAATCTTTTTGAAGTTATTTTAAGGACTCTAAGGGACTCAAATTTAAATTTAAATGTTTATGGTACAATGAAAATAACTCAACTAAAGTGACAAACAGATGATAGAAATTTCTATACACGGCTAAGTTTCTACGTACACATTAAATGGTAACTATGTAAAAATTTCTTTTGATGCATAATTCTTATGGGCACTTCCGGTCAAGATGGCGGTGTAGGTAAACGCTATACTTGCCTCCTCCCACAAGCACATCAAAGTTACAACTAAACTACAACACAACCATCATTCAGAACTGCCTTACATCGAGCTGAATGAAAGTCCTACAACTACGAAATTAAAGAAGAAGCCACATCAAGACTGGTAGGAAGGGCGGAGGCCTGGACAAGCTGGTCCCACACCCACGTGTGGCGGATAAAAACCAGGGGGGATACCTCAGCTGCGAAGGTCCTCCCTGAGGAGCAAGAGGTCCCTGTCCCACAACAGGACCCCCAGCTCAGGGTTCCAGTGCCAGGAAGAGAAGTCCCCATAACTTCTGCCTGTAAAAACCAGCGGGGATTGAGGCTGAGGGAGGCTGAGGCTGCTGGAGCCTCACGCATTTCCTCTTAAAGGGCCCATGCACTGACTTACTCAGACTCGCACCCTCCAGGCTCCAGCATGGGGGAGGCAGCTTGAAAGGCACCAGAGACATACAGGAAAAAACTGAGTTGTTTGGCACTGGGGCAAGAGCTGGAGAGGCAGCTTTCTTCCGGACATGCTGGCGGAGGCCATTGTTCCTTTGGTGAGCCCTTCCCCCATGAGGCCAGCAGTCAGGCACCATATCTGGGACTCCAGCCACCTGGCTCACACTATTTGCCCCGCCCTGGTGATTCCCTGAGGCCCAGCCCCACCTAACTTTCAGGCCCACCCAAGCTGTTTCCAGTGGCTTTACCATAGGATTGGCCTGTCTTGGCTCCTGCTTCAAATTTTCCTAAATTCTTTCAAACAAGCATCATCTGGCCACAGCAAGCCCCATACGTCTCGCTAAGTGGCCCCAGGCCTGGCACTAGAAGCAGTCAGCCTTGATTCACAGCTTGGATTGCCTGGGCATCTCCAAGACCAGCACAAGAAGCAGCCATCTGTAGATTGCTTTGTAGTTTATGTCTGGTGGTCCCAGGTAGAACACAGGCAGAGGCTGACCTTGCCCCAGAGCCAGCACACCCAGTGGACAGCTTCAGACCACACTGAAGCACCACCACCCAACCACCTCCACAAGTGACACACTCAAAGAGTGGACTCAGTGGGTACCAGAGCCCTGCTGAAGTAAGTCTTGCTCTGTGTGGTGGGCCCCTGCACAGCTGATCCTCCAAGGCAGTCAGAGATCAGTGGTCAGTGGGTACAGCCAGTCTTTGCAGCTGATCAGCCTGAGTAAATCTCTCCCATTGATGTGCTAATAGCAATCAAGACTCAATTACAACAGAAGGGTATATAGTCCACACAAGGGGTGCACCTCAAGGGCACAGATGGGGTGGTCAGGGAGGCTGTGCCACTGGACCTATAGGACACCTACTATAACAGGCCATCCTAGGAAGCCTAGGAGACATAGAAACTCTACCTAATACATAGAAACAAACACAAGGAAGCAGCCAAAATGAGGAGACAAACAGGTCCCAAATGAAAGAACAGAACAAAACTCCAGGAAAAGAATGAAACACAAGGGAGATAAGCAATCTAACAGATGCAGAGTTCAAAACACTGGTTATAAGGATGCTCAATGGACTTAGTGAGGACCTCAAGAGCATAAAAAAGAGCCAGTCAGAAATGAAGGATGTATAGTCAGAAATGAAGGAGGCACTAACTGAAATAAAGAATAATTTACAAGGAATCAATAGTAGAGTAGGTAAAGCCAAGAAGCAAACCATCAATTTGGAATATAAGAAAGCAAAAAACACCCAATCAGGATAGCAAAAAGAAAAAAGAATCCAAAAAAATGAGGCTAGTGTAAGGAGCCTCTGGGACAACTTTAAGCATACCAACATTCACATCATGAGGGTACCAGAAGGAGAAGAGAGAGAACAAGAAACTGAAAACCTATTTGAAGAAATAATGACAGAAAACTTCCTTAACTTGGTGAAGGAAACAGACACACAAGTCCAGGAAGCACAGAGAGTCCTAAACAAGAGGAACTCAAAGAGGCCCACACCAAGACACATCATAATCAAAATGCAAAAGGTTAAGGACAAAGAGAGAATCTTAAAAGCAGCAAGAGAAAAGCAATTAGTTACCTACAAGGGCGCTCCCATAAGACTGATTTCTCAACAGAAACTTTGCAGGGAAGAAGGGATTGCTACAAAATATTCAAAGTGATGAAAAGCAAGGATCTACAACCAAGATTAGTCTACCCAACAAACCTATCATTTAGAAGCTAAGGACAGATAAAGAACTTCCCAGACAAGGAAAAGCTAAAGGAGTTCGTCACCACCAAACCAGTATTATATGAAATGTTGAAGGGTCTTCTTGAAGAAAAAGAAGATAAAAAATATGGACAATTAAATGGCAATAAATACATATCTATCAACAATCGAATCTACAAACCAAGCAGAACAGAAACAGACTCAAAGATATAGAGAACATTTTGATGGTTGCCAGATGGGAGGGGGGTTAGGGAGATGGGTGAAAAAGGTGAAGGGATTAAGAAGTACAAATTGGTTGTTAGACTGAGGAACTTCAAAGGGAAGTGGGGAGGGGTGTGGGAAGAGATAAACCAAAGAATTTATATACATATATGCATAACCAATGGACACAGACAATAGTGTGGGGAAGGCAGGAGGGGGCTAGGAGCAGGGAGGAGGGGTTCAATAGGGGGAAAAGGAGGGACATCTGTGTAATACATTCAACAATAAAGATAAGTTTAAAAAAAAAAAAGATACAACTCTACCTATAAAGGATCTATTTTTTTTCAACACACAGAACATGTATTAGTAGTTTTAAATCTAAAAAAATAATAATGACTCACACCATACACAGTCACACACAAAAAACAGTTCCAGAAAGTTTAAAGATTTAAATATGAAATGCAAAACTTTAACACTCTTAGGAAGAAAAATACAGTATTTAGAAGAATGATCAATATGCATCTGAAGAGATGTTCAACCTCACTAGTAACCAGGGAAATATAAACAATTAATGAGAGCATTGATTGATACAAATTAAGAAGTCTGATAATACCCAGTGATACTGAAGAGGTGGAAAAAATAGGAACTCTAATGTACTATCATTTGCATAACACAGCAATTTGGCAATATCTAACAAAAGTAAAGGTACACCCCACTTCTTGGTTTATGCCACAGAAACCTTTCTGCTTAAGGAAACATATCAAACATATAAAAATCTAAATATCAACTAAGAGAGAACTAGATAAATCATGCTATAGTTAAACAATAGAACACTATCCAGCACTTTAAATAAATGTGTTAGAGCTGTACTGTGAACATAAACAAATGTTTTATGCTAAGCAAAAAAAGAAAAGTAATTTGAAGACTACAGTATACCATATACATAAAGTTTAAAATCGTGCAAACAATCCTACTTATTGTTTATGAATGCATAACTCATATAAGAAAGAGTATAAAACAGGCAAAACGAAAACAAATAACCAGGCATGGAAATTATAAACACCAAAGTCAGGGTAGTGGTTTTCACAGGAAAGGGACAGAAGAGGGTACATAGATTTCAACTACATCTTACTTTTTGGTATTCTTATTTCAAAAAAAAGAAACAAAATTTCTAAATAACTGTAGTAAAATGCTAGTTTTTTTTTTGTTTTTTTTAAATCTTTATCCGAGGACATTTTTGCATTCATCTTCAGATAGAGCAAGAAGGAGAGAGGGAGAAAGAGAGAGAGAGAAACATCGATGTGAGAGACACACATCGACTGGCTGCCACCCACACAACCCCAGCCAGGGCTGGGGACAAACTGCAACCGAGGTACATGCCCTTAGTGGGAACTGAACCTGGGTCTCTCTGGACCGCGGGCCAACACTCTAACTGCTGAGCCAAACCAGCCAGGGCATGCTAGTATTTCTTTAAAGCTGGGCAGTAGGTATATATTATTTGTCTTATTATTTTCTATGCTCTTTCTATATGCTTAAAATATTTTATAATTTTATAAAGGGAAGAAACTCTGTTATAGGATAGTAACAATAAAACTTAAAGACAATTGAGATATAATGGATAACATGTTAGCTTTGTCTTCCACTGTAGATGAGAGTTACTCCAAGTAGATAAATGCAAGTAAGTCAAAAGTTTTCTGCAACATATTTCTTTAAAGCATCAGCGTAATTCAATAGGTATTTTAAGCATATTGATCATTTCAACTGAGTTGAGTGATAATGGAAATTTTCCATCTTCATGTAACAATGAACCTTAAAATTGAGAGCAACTAATAAAAGAAAATGTCATATTATTTTTTCTTTAGGAGTACTCTTCTCATTTTGAAAACACTAGTCCTTCTTTACCTTTGAAGATAATTTTTTTTTTTAATCCTCACCTGAGGATATTTTTCCATTTATTTTCAGACACAGTGGGAGGAGGGAGAGAGGAGAGAAAGAAACAACAATGTGAGAGACACACAGTGATTGGTTGCCTTCCGCACAACTCCGACCAGGGCCAGGGACCAAACCGCAACCAATGTACATGCTCTTGACTGGAATCAAACCCATGACTCTTTGGTCCAAGGGCCGACGCTCTAACAGCTGACCCAAACCAGCTAGGGCAGAAGAAGATAATTTTTTAAATGATGCTTTTAGTGACTTGAAAGAAATAGAGTTCCAAAAGGTGAACATGCCTTCTTTCAGTGCCAAATCAATCAAGTCATTAAAATATTGGAGGCAGCCCTAGCTGGTGTGGCTCAGTTAGTTGGGCATCATCCCATGCACCAGGAGGTTGCCAGTTCCGTTCCCAGTCAACGGCACAAGCCTGGGTTTCAGGCTCAGTCCCCAGTGGGAGGCATGCAGGAGGCAGCCAGTCAATGTTGTGCTCTCACATCAATGTTTCTCTCTCTGCCCATCTCCCTTCCTCTCTCTTAAAAAATCAGCAAACTATTCTTTAAATATATATATATTTAAAGCATTATGTGGTAGGAAAAGACCACAAAATCTGAAATTAAGAAACAGAATTTTAATCTTGACTTTGCTACTATCTAAACATAGGGAAAGGATAGCCTCTTAATAAAATCTGGATAGTGGATTACTCTCTAAAATACCTTTCAGTCTTAACTATGAATGTGTTCATTTATCTGCAACACTAAAGTATATAGTAAGATGGTGGAAAATGAAAATAAAAAGAAAACTGTAACTTCCTAAAGAAAGGCAAGCATTTTAACACTCCCAACCAGTGCCCTAAATAGTCTAAATCCAGGGTACAATGTATCTAGGCTCAAAGTAATAATCAGATGGTCAACTGGATCATGGAGGTATTTCTAATTTGACACTGTCTGAATGAGCTTCTTAGGGCTCAGGAAAAACTGAAGTAACTGAGGAGAACTAAAACTATTAAGAGAAGAGTATAATATATTAGTTTTAGGTGTACAATATAGTGATTTTGACATTTATATAATTTATAAAGTGATCACTCCAATAAGTCTAGTACCCATCTGACATCCTACATAGTTATTGCAATATTATTGACTATATTCCCTGTGCTGTACTTCACATCCCCATGATTGTTTATATAACTGGCAATTTGTACATCTGGATCCCTTCCCCTTTTTCCCCCAGCCCACCAACTCCCATTCCATCTGGCAACCATACAATTTTTCTCTGCATCTCTGAGTTTGTTTCTGTTTTTGTTTGTTTGTTTTGTTTTTTAGATTCCACATATAAATGAAATTATATGGTATTTGTCTTTGTCTGTCTGCCTTATTTCATTTAGCATAATACCCTCTTATGTCCATCCATGTTGTTGCAGATGGCAAGATTTCATTCTTCTTTTATGGCTTAGTAATATTCCATTGTATATATGTATCACATCTTTTTTTTTTTTTTTACTTTTTATTGAATTTATTGGGGTGACATTGGTTAATAACATTATATAGGTTTAAGATATACAAGTCTATAATACATCATCTATATATTGTATTGTGTGTTCACCACCCCAAGTGAAATCTCCTTCCATCATTGTTTATCCCCCCTAATTCTCTTCTACCTCCTCCTACCACATCTTTTTTAAATCCATTTATCTATTGATGGACACTTAGATTGCTTCCATATCTTGGCTACTGTAAATAATGCTGCAATGAAGATAGGGATGCATATGTCTTTTCAAATTAGTGTTTTGGGTTTCTTTGGATAGATATCCAGAAGTGAAATTGCTTGGTCCTTCTTTGTCTATTGTTATAGCCTTAATTTAAAGTATATTTTGTCTGTTATAAGTATTGCTACCCAGGCTTTTTTGTTTGTTTGTTTCCATTTGCATGAAATATCTTTTTCTATCCCTTTACTTTCAGTCTATGTCTGTCTTTTGATCTGAAGTGGGCCTCTTGTAGACACATATGTATGGGTCTTGTTTTCTTATCCATTCAGTCTTTTGATTGGAAAATTTAATCCATTTACATTTAAACTAATTATTTATAGGCATTTAGCTATTGCTGTCTTATTATTCATATTTTAAATTATTTTTTTTTGTTCTTGTAAGAGCTGAAACTACAACTCTTATAGAAGAAAACATGAAAGAATATTTCCTTGATCTTGGCATAAGGAAATGTCTTAATTAGGACACACACACACACATACATACACACAAATCATAAAACCAAAAAAAAAAAAGACAAGTTAAGCTTTAAAATAAAAAAAGAAAGTCCCTTTAACACATCTTGTAATACTGGTTTGGTGCTGATAAACTCCTTTAGGTTTTACTTGTCTGGGAAGCTCTTTATTTGTCCTTAGCTTCTAAATGATAGCTTTGTTGGGTAGACTAATCTTGGTTGTAGGTCCTTGTTCTTCATCACTGAATATTTTGTAGCAATCCCTTCTTCCCTGCAAAGTTTCGGTGAAGAAATCAACTGACAGTCTTATGGGAGCTCCCTTTTAAGTAACTAACTGTTTTTCTCTTGCTGCTTTTAAGATTCTCTCTTTGTCTTTAACCTTTGGCATTTTAATTGTGATGTGTCTACATGTAGGCCAATTTCGGTTCATCTTGTTTGAGACTCTGTACTTCCTGGACTTGTATATTTCCTTCACCAGGTTAGAGAAGTCTTCCATCACTATTTCTTCAAATAGGTTTTCAATTTCTTGCTCTCTTCTCCTTCTGCTATCCCTATGATGCAAATGTTGGTACTCTTGATATTGTTCCAGAAGCCCCTTAAACTATCCTCTTTTTTTGGATTATTTTTCCTTTTTGCTGCTCTGATTGGGTGTTTCCTGCTACCTTATCTTCCAAATCCCTGATTTGATCCTCTGTTTTATCTAATCTACCGTTGATTCCCTCTAATGCATTCTTCTTTTGCATTATTGTATTCTTCATTTCTGACTGGTTCTTTTTTTATGTTTTCTATCTCCATTTTTATGTTTCCTATCTCTGTTAAATTTTTTACTAAGTTCATCTACTGTTTCCCTAAGTTCATTGAGCATCCTCATAACCAGTGTTTTGAACACTGCATCAAGCAGATTGTTTGTCTCCATTTTGTTTAGTTCTTTTTCTGGAGTTTGTTCTGTTCTTTCATTTGGGACGTTTCTCTGTCTCCTCATTTTGGCTGCCTCCCTGTGTTTCTCTGTATTAGGTAAAGCTGCTACATCTTCAGTCTTGGTAGAGCAGCCTTATATAGTGAGTGTCCTGTGGGACCCAGTGGTACAATCTCTTTGGTTACTTGTGTGAGTTGTGTGTGTTCTCCTGTTGCAGTTAAAACTTCATTGCTGTTGGCACATCAATGGGAGGGACTGATCTTCAGGCTGACTGGCCACAAGGACTGGCCATAACTATAGTGGAGGAGCTATTGTGCAGGGGCTGACCCCATGGATCGGGATTCACTTTAGCAGAGCTCTGGTGCCTGCCTAGTGGAACCTTTGGGTGTATCACTTGTGAAGCTGGTTGGGTGGTGCACTGGTATGGTCTGGAGCCAGGCACTGGCTATGTTGGTTCTGGGGCCTCTTCGGAAAGGCTTTGGTGTAGGCCAAGGTCAGCCACTGAATGTGCCCAGCCCAGGACCACCTGTGGAGCTATAAAGTATCTGCAGATAGTTGCTGCTTGTGCTGAGCTGGAGGTACCTGGGAGAGGCTAAGCTTCAAATCAAGACTGGCTGTCACTAGTGTCAGGCTTGGAGCCACTTAGCAAAGAGGTATGGGGCACACCAAGACTAGATGCTGCTTGTTTGGGTTTGTGACCCTTTAAGAGATTTTAGGAAAGTCTACAGCATGAGCCAAGACATGCCATTTATATGGAAAAGCCACTGGGAATGGCTTGGGTAGGCTGGAAAATTGGGTGGGGTGGGGTCTCAGGGAATCACTAGGGTGGGGCAAACAGTGTTAGCCAGACTGATGGAGACTTAGATGGTGCCTGCAAGCTGGGGGGAGGCGGGAGGGTTTGGAAAAGGACAATGGTTTCTGCCAACACTTCTGTTCAGCCCTCACCCTAAAACAAGACAATTCAGTTCCTGTATATCCATGGTGCTTTTTGAGCCCCAGTGCTGGAGCTTAGAGCAAGTGAGTCTATCAGAGAGGAAGTCTGTGTTCAAGACCTTTAAGAGAAAAGCCTGGGACTCCTGAAGCCCTCCGTCTCACTCAACCACAATACCCTCATCCACAATCCCCACTGGTTTTCACAGTCAGAAGTTACAGGGACTTCTCTTTCCGGCACTGGAACCCTAGGCTGAGAAGCCTGGTGTGGGACTGGGAACTCTCACTCCTCAGGGGGTACCTCCATAGTCTAGATATCCCTCCCAATTTTTAACTGCCACACATGGGTGTGGGACCAGCCTGTTCCATGTCTCTGCCCCTATCAGTCTCAATGTGCTTTCTTCTATATATTTGTAGTTGTAAGACTTCTGTTCAGCTAGACTTCAGTGGTTCTGTAGTTTAGTTGTAATTTTGATGTGGTCATGAAAGGAGGTAAGCACAACATTTACCTATTTCATCTTTATGGAACCCTCTGAAACTTTCTTATGAGTCAGAATTACCCATGTGTCTTGTGGAAAACAGTGGTCTGGGCTCCACCATAAAAATTCTGATCCAGAAAGTCTGAAGTGGGACTCAGTTATGTTCTTTTTCAAATTTTTTTAATTTATCAATTACAGTTGACATAAAATATTATATTAGTTTCAGGTATACAACCTATTGATTAGCCATTTATATAACTTATGAAGTGATTACCCCAATAAATCTAGTACCCATCTGACACCACACATAGTTATTACAAGATTATTGACTAGCCCTAGCTGGTTTGGCTTAGCGGTTAGAGCATCAGACCACGGACCAAAGGGTTGCAGGTTTGATCCTTGGCACTGGTTGGGGTTGTGCAGGAGGCAACCAGTCAATGTGTCTCTCTCACATCAATGTCTCTCTCTCTCTCTCTCTCTCTCTCTCTCTCTCTCTCTCTCTCTGTCTCCCTCCCTCCCACTCTGTCTAAAAATCAATGAAAAAATATCCTCAGGTGAGGATTAAAAAAAAAAAGATTATTGACTATATTCCCTATGCTGTACTTTACATTCTCATGACTATTCTGTAAGTACCAATTTGTACTTCTTAATTCCTTCACCTTTCTCACTCAACCCCTCACACCCCCTCCTATCTAGCTACCATCAAAATGTTGTATCTATGAGTTTGTTTTTGTTCTGTTTGTTCATTTATTCATAAGCCCTATAGGTAATTTTAATGCACAAACTTTTAAGAACCATACTGGCAGATTTACTGGTCATTTTTCTTGGTTACTAATCACAGAATTGAAGCCACATAGTAACAATTGTTTATTTATCATTTAAAACAAAAAACTGGTGCAGTGATGATGATGATAGCAGTTAATATTTATTAAGCATATATTATGAGCTAAACAGCATGCTACATGCTCTACATATATAATCTCTTTAAAACCCCATAATCATATCAGGAGATAGGTATTATTATTGCTATTATTATTATCATCAGCTAACCCAATTTAACAGAGTTAATGAATGGCAATGCCAGGATTCCAACTCAGGTAAATCAACTTCAAAGCCCATATTATCGACCTCTACCTTATGCTGCCTCTATAAATGGTACAGTTAATAATAGCTATCAATAATAATAGCTATTATTTTATAGTACACTTACTATGTGCTATAAAATACATAATCTCATCTAATCCTCAAAGCATTCCTGCAAATTAAGTATTTCTATCCCTGTTTTACAGGTGGAGAAAGTAGGGCTGAGAGGTGGGCTAACACAGCTGTGAGGTGGAAGAAAAAGTTTAGGTCAGATCTGCTGACTCGTAAGCCTGTTCTCTGTGGCTACATCATGCTTCCTCAAGAGCTATCAGTGGTCAGAACCCCAATTCTTGTTCAGGTTTCTCCTTTTCCTGGAATTTTACCTTTGTCCTGTCTGGATTAGTCATTTCCAGTGACTCTGGAAGTGTAGTGTCCATTATATCTGTTTCTAAAGACCAAACATTCTCTTTGGTACCTACCCTTACAAGATAAGTTTTCATTTTCCAAGTCCTCTACAGCAATGGTTCCCAAATTTTGTTTTGACTGCTCGACTCAATCAGTGAAACATATGAGCACAAGCCCCACTATATGAATATTTATTTATAAATTATGTCATATAATATGTATTCATATATCATGCATTTCATAAAACATAAACATAGTATAACTCTTTTAAAATGAGATTTTCAAGGTAAATATATAAATATTTCTAATAATTTTTTATGACATCTTTGCTTTGTACACTATCTCTAGGAAACTCTTACTAGACCCAGTGCCAGTCAGCAACCTCACAATTTAAAAATTATAAATTTCCAAGACAGCAGCTCCTAACCTGGCTGAGTTGAAAATCTATTTTAAAAATTACAATCTCAAAAAAAAAAATTCTGACTTAGAACATGTTAACACCCAGTTGTGGCTGATGCTCAGATATGGAAACCACTGCTCTAAGACACCCAACCCTGGTCCAAAGAACCACAGAGTCAGTGACAACAATGATTACATCTGTTTGGTTCTAATATCATCGCCTCTCCTTGACTGGGCTCATTCCTGGCCATCTCCTCTCTGATCAACTCTGACAGACAAGATTTCAATTATCCTTCTGATCTCAGCTTTATTTATTTATTTTTAACTTATCTTTATTGTTGAATGTATTACAGATGTTCCTCATTTTCCCCCATTGACCCCCTCCTCCCCATTCCTGCAGCCCTCCTGCCTTTCCCCATACTGTTGTCTGTGTCCATTGGTTGTGCATATATACATATAAGTTCTTTGGTTTATTTCTTCCCACCCCCAACCCCCCTTCCCTTTGAGGTTTGTCAGTCTAACAACCAATTTGTACTTCTTAATCCCTTCACCTTTTTCACCCATTTCCCCAACCCTCCTCCCATCTGGCAACCAACAAAATTTCTCTGTATCTATGAGAATGTTTCTGTTCTGCTTGTTCATTGTGTTTGTAGATTCAATTGTTGATACATATGTATTCATTGCCATTTTGTTTGTTCATATTTTTTATCTTTTTCTTCAAGAAGACCCTTCAACATTTCATATAATAATGGTTTGGTGGTGATGAACTCCTTTAGCTTTTCCTTGTCTGGGAAACTTTATATGGCCATAGATTCTAAATGACAGCTTTGCAGGATAGAGTAATCTTGGTTGTAGGTTCTTGCTTTATATCACTCTGAATATTTCTTGCCACTCCCTTCTGGCCTGCAAAGTTTCTTTTGAGAAATCAGCTGACAGTCTTATGAGAACTCCCTTGTAGGTAACTAACTGCCTTTCTCTTGCTGCTTTTAAGATTCTCTCTTTGTCTTGAACCTTTTGCATTTTGATGATGATGTGTCTTGGTGTGGGCCTCTTGGGGTTCATCGTGTTTGGGACTCTCTGTGCTTCCTGGACTTGTATGTCTGTTTCCTTCACCAAGTTAGGGAATTTTTCTGCCATTTTTGTTTCAAATAGGTTTTCGATTTCTTGTTCTCTCTCTTCTTCTTCTGGTACCCTCATGATGTGAATGTTGGTACGCTTAAAGTTGTCCCAGAGGCTCCTTACACTAGCCTCATTTTTTTGGATTCTTTTTTCTTTTTGCTATCCTGATTGGGTGTTTTTTACTTTCTTATATTCCAAATTGATGGTTTGCTTCTTGGCTTTACCTACTCTACTATTGAATCTCTGTAAATTATTCTTTGTTTCAGTTAGTGCCTCCTTCATTTCTGACTGGTCCTTTTTTATGCTCTTGAGGCCCTCTCTAAGTTCACTGAGGTTCTCACTAAGTCCATTGAGCATCCTTATAAGCAGTGTTTTGAACTCAGCATCTGTTAGGTTGCTTATCTCCATTTCACTTAGTTCTTTTCCTAGAGTTTTATTCTGTTCTTTCATTTGGGACCTGTTTCTTTGTCTCCTCATTTTGGCTGCCTCCCTGTGTTTGTTTCTATGTATTACTTAATGAGAGGTATGGGGCTAGCTGAGACCAGATGCTCCTTATTTGAAAGAATTTAGGAAAAGCTGAAGCAAGATCCAAGACAGGCCAATCCTATGGTAAAGCATCTGGCAACAACTTGGGTGGGCCTGAAAGTTGGGTGGGGCAGGGCCTCAGGAAATCACCAGGGCGGGGCAAACAGTGTGAGTCAGGTTGCTGGAGTCCCAGATTTGGCAGCAGTCTGCCGGCCCAGGGAAGGGCTCATCAAAGGAACAAAGGCCTCTGATAGCACATCTGTCCAGGAGAAAGCTGACTCTCCAGCCCTCGCTCCAATGCCAAACAACTCACTTCTTCCCCATATGACTCTGGTGCCTTTCAAGCTGCCTCCCCCATGCTGGAGCCTGGAGGGTGTGAGTTGAGTAAGTCTGTGCAAGGGCCCTTTAAGAGGAGCTGCCTGGGGCTCTAGCCGCCTCAGCCTCAGTTCCCACTGGTTTTTCCAGCTGGAAGTTATGAGGACTTCTCTTCCTGGCAGTGGAACCCTGAGCTGGGCACCTGGTGTGGGACAGAGACCCCTCAGTCCTCAGGGAGGACCTTCCCAGCCGAGGTATCCTCCTAACTTTTATCCGCCACACGCGGGTGTGGGACCAGCCCATCGCGCCTCCGGCCCTCCTACCAGTCTTGATGCATCTTCTTCTTTAATTTTGTAGTTGTAGGACTTCCATTTAGCTTGATTTCAGGTGGTTTTGAATGATGGTTGTTCTGTAGTTTAGTTGTAACTTTGATGTGGTTGTGGGAGGACACAATACCGCATTTATCTACACTGCCATCTTGACCGGAAGTCTTCTGATCTCAGCTTTAATTTGGGAGAAGAGATTGCTTATCCCAACTGGTTGGTTTCAGATAGAAGAGAAGTGTTTCCAAGGGATTTTATCTGTAGGAAAACTGCCCTAGGTAACAATAGACAACTTCCTTGGTGGGCTGATCCTCTATCCCTTTTAAAGTAAGTTCTCCCTGCCTGGCCAGTGTGGCTCAGTGGATTGAGCATCAGTCCCATGATCTGAGGGGTCCCAGTTCAATTCCTGGTTAGGGTACAGGGAGGTGTGCAGGAGGCAGCTGGTCGATGTTTCTCTCACATCAGTGTTTCTATCTCTCTCTCCCTTCCTCTCTCTCTAAAAAACCAATAAAAACATATTTGAAGTAAGTTCTCCCTTCTTCCCATACCAGCAACTGCAAGCACAAAATAGCTTTTAGAGATTTTGGCTGGGCTCAATGCAGAAAAGCCTTTAATTCTTTCTTTTCCACTACCTTTGGGTTACAATTGCACTCAAAACACCACAACTTCTGAAATATTTTTAATATTTAATTTTATTTCCACAGCTACATTTGTGTGTGTATGAGAGAGAGAGAGAGAGAGAGAGAGAGAGAGAGAGAGAGAGAGAGAGAGAGTTGTAAATGATTGAGGAGACTACAACCCTGCAATCTGTTCCCAGGGCCTCATCTTAAAGACTAAACTAGATCCACACTCGAGTACAGTTTATCAAATGTTTGCATAAGCCACTGTGTTTTAATGTATCAAGAGGCGATTTTCACTAAGCCAGCTGGTTAGCATTCATTAAAATAGATTAAAGTATTTACTCTAGTTCTCTGACCCACTCTGACCAACCTCACCATTTACTTAAGTCCTTCTTGCCTGATTTGGTATTAATTTTTAATCTATCTTTGGTCACCAGTCTTTGTTTCTACCTCCACCCTCCAAAAACACCTGTCCAAATGACAGGAGTGATAATATCAGGCCATATAGCTAGCTGTAGGTGGATTGCTGTGAATGGAACAATGGGGCACTCATGGCAGGAGGCGACTCCAACCATTTTGTTCCCCAAATACAGTTGCAATGCCTACAAAATCGCATATACATAGCTGCTGATAAAGTTTCATTTGTGGAAGAAGCCAAAACTAGCTTTCCCATTTAAAAAAACAATAAAAAGATTATTTTCTTAGAAAATTCATATTTGACATATGAAACCTGAAAGAAAGTAGACTTGAAAATAACAAGTTTTTGAAATTATTTTACTCATTGAAATTGAGGTCACTATACCTTTGGACTCATTCATCTTACATTTAGAAATGTATCCTAAGGAAATATCAAGATGCATCCAAAGATTTACATTCAATGGTATTCTGTGAATGTCACTATAAAAATGAAAAACTGCCCTGGCCAGATAGCTCAGTTGATTGGGGCATCCTCCCATACACCAAAAGTTTGTAGGTTCAATTCCCTGTCAGGTCACATACCTAGGTTGCAGGTTCCATCCCCAATCGGGGAGGCAACAGATTGATGTTTCTCTCTCACATCAATGTTTCTCTCTCTCTCTCTTCCTCCCTCTCTCCCTCCCTCTGTTCCTTCCTTTCTCTCTAAAAATCAATAAATATATATCCTTGGGTGAGGATTAAGAAAAAAAATGGCAAAACTGAGTCCACTCTAAATGTCCAACAATAAGCCCGGCCGGTGTGGCTCAGTGGTTGAGCGTCGACCCATGCACCAAGAGGCCACCGGTTCGATTCCTGGTCAGGGCACATGCCCAGGTTGTGGGCCGGGTCCCCAGTGGGGGGCATGCAGGGGGCAGCCAGTTGATGTTCTCTCTCATGGATGTTTCTATCTCTCTCTCCCTCTCCTTTCCTCTCTCTCTAAAAATCAATAAAGAAAAAAAAATTTTTTTAATAAATAAATAAAATAAAATCAATAGAGAAAAAAAATCCAACAATAGGAACTTTGTTAAATAAATTATAATATGTTCATTTGATTAACCTTTAAAATGTTACTGATTAATATTTAAAGAAAGAGTAAAATGTATAAAATAGCACACGGTGAGAAGAAAAGCAAATGGTAAAACACTGTTGGATTTCTACAAATTTTGATATCTAGTTTGTAAAAGAGAAAATGCTTGCCTGTCTTTCTTTTAAAAGATTGAAAAGATATACACAAAATATTTGTAATTATCTCTGATAAAAGTTCAGGTGAAATTTTTCCAAATTTTCTACAATAAGCATTTTTTCTACTTATGTACAGATAAACACATATATTTTGGTTTGTTGGAACACTAAAAAATAATTTTATTATGAAGGTATGCTTTGGTCCATAAATCACTTTAATTTGAAAATTAGTGTAATCATAACTTTCAACAGTTTATTATAGAGACTACTCAGTGTGTACATATTATTATTCATATTACTAATTTAATTATCATTAACTATTTATTTAAGCCTTATGCACTTGCATAGACACATAAATAGTATTCCTGTGTTGTTTTTATTTCATCTGCTTTTCTTATTGAGTATATGTGAAAATAATAAAGACAAAAATGTTATCTGACAACCAGTGCTAAAGAATAATAAGCATTCCAAAGGGCCTGCTAATAATAATATTATTTCTTCTGTTGGAAAAGATAAATTTTAAAACAGTCAGTTAAAATCAGTAGATGACCTTTGCTATACAATGATACAATTCAGGTTTCCCATAATCCTGAATTATCGGTCCTTATATTAAACAGTGTCACTTTAAAATTCTTTGGGCTATAAATTACTAAGTCAAAAAAAATGATCAAAAGGAGAGTTACAGCTTATTTTACACAGTTCTTCAAAGTTCTAAGACTTTCAGATATAATAAAAAAGAAACAGAAATTTTCAAAAAGATATTTTAAAGTGTTGACTTTTGGAATTCTTTATGGGATTAATGCCATTGAAAACACAAATAAATCACAGAAGAAAAGCACCATCCATCTAATTATTCCAATGAGGATGAGGCAGAGAAAGGGAGGGGAGTGCTTCCACCCAGCAACCCAACTTTAAGACTTCATGTATTATTGGGACATAACAGCATGACCAATTTAACATACCCACAAAACAGTATTCCTCTGACAAGTTATTAAAAAGATTAGTGCCAGATATTGGAAAAGAGTGTAAGTGTGAAGAATGAGTTTAGTTATTTTAGTTTGGATATTTAAATTGAGCTTTCAAATAATATTTCTCTCCAACTATCCAATATAGGACAAAAAAAGGGCAGGGAGGCTTAAAAGAACTATTCATGAGAAAAAAATTTGAGCTCTGAGTCAACTGTTTACACATTGCAAATGTATTTCATCCACTTGAACACACCACCACTGGTGGAGATGCCTGCCAAGTTTGAGACTGTCTTAAGTTTAAGGACCCAAAGAAGTTGACTATGGGATTTGCAATGTCCCCAGATGCACTATGTTCTCCCAGGTGAAAAGAAAGCACCTAGATTTGCGGCTAGCATTTCTCATAAATCTGTGACTGTATAAAATTACAACTTGGAATCTCTTCCTTCTACTTATACAGATGGTATCATAACTGGAAAGGGTTTCCTAGATAAAAAGCAAACATAGTTCAAGGTTGAGACCTTATTAGCATTTCCAAAGAGCTGTGAAAAGCCTCTATTCTCTCTCCCCTGCCAAGTATACTTTGTTTTGCTGAGCTTTGGCACTGTTCCTCTGTTGTCATGGTGGGGCATTATTGTCACAGCTGTCTCAGGGGGTGCTGCTGCCTTGAATATCTTTAGAGAATAACACACAAATAGGGAACATGACATTTGCTATACCAAAAGAGCATTTACAAGGCAACCACACCTACTATTCCAAAACTCTAAACTGGTAATATAAACATCACTTTGCACTTTTAAAACTAAGAAACCAACGATGAAGTTAGGTAAATGAACAAGTGTATTTACTACAGAAATAACAACATAAGGAGAGAACATACAGATGCCTTCACTAAAGATAGAAGCCAAACACAGAAGTGAATACTTTGAAGATCTGCTTTTTAATATGAGAAATTGATGCATAACTTTCTCAAAAATAATTGTAACCCATTCCCTTCAACTGCCTGCTTCATTTAGTAAATTTTCTTTTTCAAAATGACCAATTATTTTGTTTTGATGATCTTGTTCTTCAGAAAACAATGAGAGCTGTCAGCAACATGAAAGGAAGTATTTCACTGATCTTCTCAATTTCATATTGATTATGAATTTAAAAAGTGGTTAAGGAAGTTGATGATAGTGCATACAATACCTTGAATGATGGGTAAAATGTGAATATGTTATACAACATACTGAAATTTCCTTTACAGGTATGTTACCTTTAAGATGTTTCTATTTAACTAAAATTACAGGTAGGAACCTGCGACTAATGTGCATTTAATGATATGTTATTCATTATAATATCCTTACTACTAAATAAGTCGCTCAGGTCATTTGACATCTCCTAACCACTTCCATCATGATTTCAGGTTAAAAACAAAATGAAAAAACAACAACAACAACAACAACTTCATCCTTAGTTGCTACTTCTAATTAGCAATTTCAGAATCAAGGGAAATAGGAGCATTTCTCAGTACCATCAGACTTGCCACAGGATTTTGAGAAAGTTATTTTCCCAACCATTGCTCTTTTTTTAAAGAAATAAATTAGTAATTGAAATAAAGTAATAATATTTACAGTGAATCATGATTATAAATATTTAGGGGTTTGTCACAATAAGTTGTATTAAAATATTGATTTGAACACCTTGAAAGAATTCAACATAACAGTCACTTAAATAAGAATGAAAAATTATTTCTTCTTCACATAAGTCTGAGCTGATAGATGATGTGAAGTGTAGGGTGGCTTTCTTCCATGAGGTCATTCAGGGACCCAGATTTCACCTATGGAATTCCACTAGAGCAGGGATAAAGAAACTATAGTCAGTAGGCTGGTCGCTTGTTTTTGTAAATAAAGTGTTACTGGAACACATCCTTGCTCGGTTGTGTAAGTTTTGTCTATGGCTGCTTTTGAGCTATAATACCAGAATTGAGTAGTTGTGACAGAGACTCTATGGCCTGCAAGTCAAAGTACTTCTTCTCAAGCTCTAAGAAAATGTACCAACCCCTGCAAAGAAAATTTACTAAAGGAAGCTCTCAACTGCATAGGCAAAGCTGGTGCCCCTTCACATTTGCAACCTTTGTAAAAGGGTAAGAAGAGAAGTGAAGATATCTTTTTAAGGGCACCAGTCATCGCCTTTTACATCCCATTAGCCAGAGCTTAGTCATATGGCCCACCAGATAACTGAAAAAATGTTGTTTCTAGCTTGATAGCCATGTTCTAAAAATTGGAGGTTCTATTAATAAAAGTAAGATTGAGAGACTGGATATCAAAGGCCAATTACAGAGTCTTTTCTACAAACCACCTCTCTGGCCACCCAAATATCAATACATACTCTTCTGATACATAAAAACACATTTTCCTCCTTCCCCAGGGAACCAATACAACATCCCACCCAGTTACCACATCCATCTCAGAGTTCCAGGTGCTAGGCAGTCCTCTCTATCAAGTTTGGATGTGGCTTCATTTGGAGCAGTGACTCCTAAACTAAGACATCTAATGTGCAGTGGTGTGGCAAAGAAAATATAACCATAATAAAAATTCCAAGTCAGAAAAGGGAAGAATGGGAAATATATAGTAGGCACTGGTGCATAATAAATGTCAAATCCTAATGAACAGGAACTGCAAAGATTCCCTGCTCTGACAGAGAATAAGTCCCTTGGCTGACCACCTAATCACCCCTGATTCTGCTCTCTGGGAGATTGTTTCATGCTCATTATCCTGTGTCTGTTATAGGTGGAGAGAGCTCCTCATCCATGCTGATTGCTGGTTGGAGTGGGCTTCTTGGGACCACTGGAATGAGAATTCCTGGAGGCCCCTAATGGAGGATGAGGTATTGTAGAAAGCTTTATTTCTGTGGAATTACACCCCTGAGTTTCCAAGGTTCCATTTCCCTTTGTCTCGCCAAGGAAGATGTCCTATTTTGCCTTCAGCAGGGCTAAGATCAAAGCCAGTGTCCAGAGTTGCCACTCCATGTTGGAGCAATTCAATCCAGCATCAAGCTAGCTTAGTTTGTGTTGCCAGCTGCAGTCCATTAGTCCATTGCATGTGGGGTCTGTATGGCCACATGGCTATGGAGGAAACATGGGCAGGAGCAAAGCCAAAGGAACCAAAGAGCCAAGAGCACAGAGAGAGCCAAGAAAGAGAGCTCCTTTGTCTTGGGAATTATGTGTTCGCAAATTTTCGAGGGCTTGCATTGGCCCTGTCCACTCTGGCCAATGATTTCTGTTCCCAGGTTTGACTGGCAGCAAACACCTCCCCTATGTCACCCCAACTTTACAGCACATGTGCCCATCTTCCCCTTTGTCCAGTATCTTCCCCCAGTAATCTGCAGGAAATGGGCTGCAAGTGGTTCCCTGGGGAGTGTGAAATTGCAGCTTCCTGGTGAAGCTGCCCAAATGGCAATGCCTATATAATATCTGGTCTCCCTTTTGCTCCTTTCCTATTATCAATAAATAGCTAATTACAATGGTATCATAGCCACACAAGAAGTCACTATTGGAGACTGTGTCCTTGAAAATTTGAAATTTTATTGGCCTGTTTCCTGCTGGTGTGGGCTCAGAGGCCTCAAGGGTTATACTGAGGGATGAAAAAGCATACATTTATGGTTTCTTGCAGACATTTAATAGGTTTCTGTGAGTAGTGCCACTAGGGTTGTATAGCGCACAACCTGCAAAGCTGTGTGTGATGACCCTAATCCTGATTGAGTTCAGGTTACAAGAGGGCAAGGAGACTCACTTAGAAGCCTTAGAACACACTCAGTGTGAAGGTGGGAGTCTAGACTAGTGAACCAAGCTTCTTAAGGATGGTTGAAAGTCAGAGTGCTGTCTCCAAGTACCTTGCAGCTAATATCAGAATCCACCCTGAAGCAGCCACAACAGAACTGTGATTGTGCCTGTGGAAGAAATGGCTGGGAGCTTATAAATTGAATAGAGCTCTACCTTTTGGGATCTAGAGAGTTTTTGCCAGAGTACACCCCTAAATGAGCATTACCCAGAGGGAGGGAACATTTTCTCCTTTTCTTTATTCCCCACCTTAAGTATAATGACATGAAAATTATATAAATATTTTACCATCCTTCCAAACAAAGTAAAAATAACCCTTCTCGATGAGATCTCCTTATTATATGCAGGTCAGAATTAATCAATTTTTCCTCAGGGCTCCAATAGCACTTAGAAATTGTGATCATTTACTGGCTGGTTACTAGTTACTTTACCTCCCTATGCCTTAGTTTCCATGTGAAATAATAGTAAAAATTTCATAGAATTGCGATGAGAATTAGATCTGTTAATATTTGAAAAACACTTAGAATAGTTCCTGTTAATAAAATTTGGCTATGATCATTATTATGAGCCAGTGAATTCCATTTTTGCATAAGCAGTTTGGGTTGGGTTCTTGTAATTTCTGACTAAATGGCCTGACTCAGTTTTACTTTTGTAAGAAACTGCTAAGAGACAAGAACCAATCCCTTTAACATTCGTTTATTTTTCACTTCTAATTTCACTGAACTGTGTGGAAATTGGGTTTTGAGGACATGTAAGACAGAGGAAAACTAAAAATTTTAATTTCACACTGAACCTGTCATGCCTCTATCTTCAACAAGCATAGTAGACATTATTAGTTACTTAACCAGATCCATTATCCTAACCTTCCCAATAGAACCCTGATTGGTTCAAGGATATAGCCCCATCTGCCTTACACAGAGCTGATCCACCCTCAGCTTCTGGAGTAATCCTAAATTATCTACAGCAGTGGTTTTCAATCAGGGTGATTTGCCCCCCAGGAACATTTGGCAATGTTTGGAGTCATTTTGGTTGTTGCAGTTGGAAGGAGGATGCCACTGGCCTCTAGTGGGTAAAAGCCAGGGATGCTGCTAAACATCCTACAATGCACAGGACTGCCCCTACAACAAAGAATTACTCAGTCCAAAATGCCAATAGTGCCAAGGTTGAGAAATTCTGATCTAAAGGGAGTCCCATCCCTTTTATGAGGGGGAATGATATATGACCCAATTCTAACCAATAAGATGTGAGAGGAGATTTTTCTAGATGCTTCTGAAAATGCTTTTCATCTCTCCTGTGAAACACACAGGTTTCTCTCTCTCTTCCCCTCCCTCTCTCAGATGAATGGGTGAAGAAAAATATATATAACACAATGGAATATTATTCAGCCTTTAAAAAGAAGGAAATCCTGCTATTTGCAGTGACATGGTTGAACTTGGAAGACATTATGCTAAGTGAAATAAACCAGACACAGAAGACAAATATTGTATAATCTCACTTATATTTGTAATCTTTAAAAAAAAGTCAAATTAATAATAACAGAGTGGAATGATGGTTACCAGAGGCTTGGGGGTAGGGGGAAGGGGGAGATATTGATCAAAGGGTACAAATTTGCAGTTATAAAATGAATAAATTCTGGAGAACTAATGTACAGTATGGTGGCTATAGTTAATAATAATGTATTATATACTTGAAGTTTGCTAAGAGAGTAGGTCTCAAGTGTTCTCACCACACACACACACACACACACACACACACGTGATAACTACAGGAGTTGGTGGATATGTTAGTTTGATCACACTAATCATTTCACAGTTTATACATATATCATAACTATGTTGCATACCTTAAATATATACAATTTTATCTGTCAAAATAGATTAATCCAATTTAATTAAAAAATTCAAGTAAAAAAAGTGGGAAGGGAAGAAGGAGACATTCTTAAACATGAAAAATATTAGGGGAATATGCCAGTTTTCTTTGTAAAGATTAAAAAGATTAAAAGCATGCAATTACAAAGCTGGCATTTAGAGATTAACTAAAAACACATTTGTTGATCATTGTGCTTAGAAGTGTCCTTTCTACTGTTCCTGACACACCCATCAGAAAATAGCTTATGCTCAGTGGGTTCATCACATCATCATCATGTCTTGAAGTCAATATTGCCTACCCCCAACAAGTATTCATAAAGAGGTACATTAGACAGAGTTCCTTAATGCCAGTTATATCTCTGGGTCCTATATTCTTAATATTTCAAGCTAAAGTAAAGCTACAACTATCCCTTTGTCTAAAGCCTCCCAGGAGGTAGCAGTACATTCTTTGAAAGAAGATTAGGGTGGAGAATCTTGTCAAACAAGGCTCTACCTGTCTGGATTAAAAAAACTACTTCCAGCTCTGACACTCTTACCTTCTGAAAAATTACCAAATTATATGAAAATTCTGTTCTAAAATTTCAACAACTGTCATTTCCAAAAAGAAAGCTATAGTATTTTTATATGACTGAAAGTTTAAACCCTTTTACTAACTTATATTTTCTCCACCCTTCTGATAACCAATTTTCTACTCTGTTTCTATGAGTTTCACTTTTTTCCCCCTTATATTCCACAAATCAGTGATACCAGGTACTACTATTTATCTTTCTCTGTCTGGTTTATTTCATTTAGCACAACGCCTTCCAAGTTCATCTATGTTGTTGCAAATGACAGAACTTCCTTTTTCTTTAAGGCTGAATATTTCACTGTGTGTGTGTGTGTGTGTGTGTGTGTGTGTGTAACATTTTCTTAACTCATTCATCCATTGATAGACACTTAGGTTGTTTTCATATCTTTTTTTTAAAAACTTATCTTTATTGTTGAATGTATTACAGATGTTCCTCATTTTTTCCCCATTGCCCCCCTCCTCCCCATTCCCGACCCCCTCCTGCCTTTCCCCACACTGTTGTCTGTGTCCATTGGTTATGCATATATACATATAAGTTCTTTGGTTTATTTCTTCCCACCCCCTAACCCCACTTCCCTCTGAGGTTTGTCAGTCTAACAACCAATTTGTACTTCTTAATCCCTTCACCTTTTTCACCCCTCCCCCCAGCCCCCACCCATCTTGTACCCAACAAAAGTTCTCTGTATCTATGAGAATGTTTCTGTTCTGCTTGTTCATTTTGTTTGTAGATTCAATTGTTGATAGATATGTATTTATTGTCATTTTGTTTGTTCATATTTTTTTATCTTTTTCTTCAAGAAGACCCTTCAACATTTCATATAATAATGGTTTGGTGGTGATGAACTCCTTTAGCTTTTCCTTGTCTGGGAAACTCTTTCTATGGCCATCGATTCTAAATGATAGCTTTGCAGGATAGAGTAATCTTGGTTGTAGGTTCTTGCTTTTTATCACTCTAAATATTTCTTGCCACTCCCTTCTGGCCTGCAAAGTTTCTTTTGAGAAATCAGCTGACAGTCTTATGGGAACTCCCTTGTAGGTAACTAACTGCTTTTCTCTTGCTGCTTTTAAAATTCTCTTTGTCTTGAACCTTTTGCATTTTGATGATGATGTGTCTTGGTGTGGGCCTCTTGGGGTTCATCTTGTTTGGGACTCTCTGTGCTTCTTGGACTTGTATGTCTGTTTCCTTCACCAAGTTAGGGAATTTTTCTGCCATTATTGTTTCAAATAGGTTTTCGATTTCTTGTTCTCTCTCTTCTCCTTCTAGCACCCCCAAGATGCGAATGTTGGCACGCTTGAAGTTGTCCCAGAGGCTCCTTACACTTTCCTCATTTCTTTGGATTCTTTTTTCTTTTTTCTGTTCTGATTGGGTGTTTTTTGCTTCCTTATATTCCAAATCCATGGTTTGCTTCTTGGCTTTACCTACTCTACTACTAAATCTGTGTAAACTATTCTTTATTTCAGTTAGTGCCTCCTTCATTTCTGACTGGTCCTTTTTTATGCTCTTGAGGCCCTCTCTAAGTTCATTGAGGTTCTCACTAAGTCCATTGAGCATCCTTATAAGCAGTGTTTTGAACTCAGCATCTGTTAGGTTGCTTAACTCCATTTCACTTAGTTCTTTTCCTGGAGTTTTGTTCTGTTCTTTCATTTGGGACCTGTTTCTTTGTCTCCTCATTTTGGCTGCCTCCCTGTGTTTGTTTCTATGTATTACTTAGCGAGAGGTATAGGGCTAGCTGAGACCAGATGCTGCTTGTTTGAAGGAATTTAGGAAAAGCTGAAGCAGGATCCAAGACAGGCCAATCCTATGGTCAAGCAACTGGCATCAGCTTGGGTGGGCCTGAAAGTTGGGTGGGGCAGGGCCTCAGGGAATCCCCAGGGCGGGGCAACACAGTGTGAGCTAGGTTGCTGGAGTCCCGGATATGGCGGCGTCTGCCGGCCCAGGGAAGGGCTCACCAAAGGAACAAAAGCCTCTGATAGCACGTCTGTCCAGGAGAAAGCTGCCTCTCCAGCCCTCGCTCCAATGCCAAACAGCTCAGTTCTTCCCCATATGACTCTGGTGCCTTTCAAGCTCCCTCCCGCATGCTGGAGCCTGGAGGGTGCGAGTCCGAGTAAGTCCGTGTTCGGGCCCTTTAAGAGGAGCTGCGGGGGGGGGGGGGCCCAGCCGCCTCAGCCTCAGTTCCCGCTGGTTTTTCCAGCCAGAAGTTATGGCGACTTCTCTTCCTAGCACTGGAACCCTGAGCTGGGCGCCTAGTGTGGGACAGGGAGCCCTCAGTCCTCAGGGAGGACCTTCCCAGCCGAAGTATCCTCCTAATTTTTATCCACCACACGGGGGTGTGGGACCAGCCCGTCGCGCCTCTGCCCCTCCTACCAGTCTTGATGCGGCTTCTTCTTTAATTTCGTAGTTGTAGGACTTCCATCCAGCTTGATTTCAGGCGGTTTTGAATGATGGTTTTCTGTAGTTTAGTTGTAACTTTGATGTGGTTGTGGGAGGACGGGATATCACGTTTACCTACGCCGCCATCTTGACCGGAAGTTGTTTTCATATCTTGACTATTGTGAATAATGTTGCAGAGAACACGGGCGTATACATAGCTCTTCACAATATTGGTTTTATTTCCTTTGGATATATACTCAGAAGTGGGATTGCTGGATACAAAGCTATTTTGAAGGTTGCACAAACTTTCCTTAATGAATAGGTTGCTATTTTATAACTCTTTATTGCAAATGAAACATAAAATTTAAATGAGTTTAAGCAAAAGTGCAAATGACTACAATAGACCCCCTCTTATCAGTGGGGGATACGTTCCAAGACCCCCGGGGGATAACTGAAACCATGAATAATACTGAATCCTACATATACTATGTTTTCCCTATACATAAATATATGATAAAGTTTAATTTATAAATTAGGCACATTAAGAAATTGCCCTGGTGAATGTGGCTCAGTTGGTTGGGCATTATCCTGTGCACCAATTGGTTGCAGGTTCAATTCCCAGTCAGGGCTCATGCCCAGGTTGCGGGTTCAATACCCAGTAGGGAGCATGCAGGAGGCAGCCAATCTATGTTTCTCTCTTTCTTTCTCTATCCCTCTCCCTTCCTCTCTCTAAAAATCAATTTAAAATCTTTAAAACCTGGCTGGTGTGGCTCAGTGGTTGAGCATCAACCCATGCACCAAGAGGTCACTGGTTCGATTCCCAGTCAGGGCACATGCCCGAGTTGTGGGCCCGATCCCCAGTGGGCGGCATGCAGGAGGCGGCCAATTGATGTTCTCTCTCATCAGTGTTTCTTTTTTTTTTTTTTAATCCTCACCTGAGGACATTTTTGCATTTATCTTCAGATAGAGCGGGAGGGAGAGAGGGAGGAAGAGAGAGAGAGACACATCGACTGGTCGCCACCCACACAACCCCATCCGGGGCCAGGGACAAACTGCAACCGAGGTACATGCCCTTAGCGGGAACCGAACCCAGGTCTCTCTGGTCCGTGGGCCGACGCTCCAACTGCTGAGCCAAACCGGCCAGGACTCTCATCAGTGTTTCTATCTCTCTTTCCCTCTCCCTTCTTCACTCTCTAAAATCAATAAAGAAAAAATACTTTAAAAAAAATCTTTAAAACAGATTAACAATAACTAATAATAAATTAGAACAATTATAACAATATACTGTAATAAAAGTTATGTGAATGTGGCATTATTAAATAAAATAAGGGCTACTTAAACACAAGCACTGTGACATCATGACAGTTGATCTGATAACCAAGAAAGCTACAAAATTACCAATGGGCACGTAGTGTATACAGTGCGCACTCACTAGACAAGGGGATGATTCCCAGCCCAGGCTGGACAGAGTGGGACAGCACAAGATTTCATCACTTTACTCAGAATGGTGTACAATTTAAACTGTATTAATTGTTTATTTCTGGAATTTTTCATTTAATGTTTTCCAACCACAGTTGACCACAGGTAACTGAAACTGCAGAAAGTGAAATTGCGGATAAGGGGTCTACTGTGGGTTGTCTGAGAAGTTCAAATATAGCTGTACCCAGCCACCCTTCATTTTCTCTGTGTCTCCACATAGCTCCTCTGTGTTAGTTTTCTCTTAATATAAGACAGACTCTGTGAGACTTAAGAAGATTACTATATGTGGTTTCATGCTTCATCCTAATCTAGCAACCTCTACAGAAGGAATCTCTCTACCATCATCCATCAGTCAGGTCAGTGAAGGTCTCTGATTGGTCCTATTTGGATCAATAACCCACTCCTGACCCAATCAGTGTGTCTAGAGGAAGAAGTTACTATGATCGGCCAAGCCTGCTTCGTGTGCCATTACTATGGCCAAAAAATAGTGAGGCCTTGGGAAATGTTGCCCATCAGAATCACAGAAAGTGGAGGAGAGTAAGTTCCTGTACAGAAGGGATGCTGGATAGAAAAAAAAAGGGGGGGGGGTGGAGCATAACATCAGGCAAGTCATATTACCCCAGATGTTTTTAGGCATGTATTTAAGGGACCTGTGACAATTCGTGCTCGTTCCATTTAAGAGGGTTAGTGGAGAGGGGAAATAGTGGCCTTCTGCCCTGGAACTAGTAACCTTGCATCATGGGAATTTGTACTGTGTTAACCTTACAGCCTACCTGTCCCATATTTCAATTCTTTAATTGTGTTGTTACCTCAGATAACATGTTTGGCTCCTAGATATTCTGACTATATCAACTATAAGACAGGATAAGTGGGCCCTAATATATAGCATGCGGTTCTTTTCTAAAGTGCTTTGAAATCCTGGGAAGACCGGGGTCATAGCATATGCTCCAGTGAGCCTGTTAAGATTACTCATGATGACTCCAGGCTGTGTTTGGAACTCTTTCTGAAGTGAATAAACAGATGGCCAGCAGTGGCTAAAACTGAAAGTAGTTTTAAAAATGTTGAGAATCAATTACTTTAATACTCTCCAAGCTTAAAGGTCCTTCAAAAATGACTTGACAATATTTACTAAGAAACATGGTCCTTCTGGAATGAATTCAACTCAAGGACAGCAGATGTGCTGTAATATTCTAAGACGTGAATTTAAAGTGATGTGAAAAAAGAATTACTGGTTTCACATCCCTATCACAGAAGTCTTGAGGCATAATTAATTGATGATGATTGCTTCAGAAATATTCTGAGCCAAGACTCCACCAAAAAAAGGGGGGGTGTATTTTTCTCATTAACTTTATAATAGCACATATTTTTCACAAGAAATTCACAGGAATGGGCATGCTATGTCTTGGAAAAGTGACCCATTTACTAATATGCTTGAGCCAGAAACAGCAAAATGGTGGGAGAGGCAGTTTCAGGATTCTGAATCTCAGAAACTACGCCAGTAGGATTTCCTGAGAGCCAAAAAAAAAAAACCAAAGACAGTGAATCAGCAAGTCCAGCTGTGAGAATGCAGCTGTGAGACTGTTGAAAGAAATGATAAAGCAGAAGGCGAGCTCATAAAATGGACACACCATCAAGCTGAGAGCAGTATTAGCACACTGGAGGACAAAATCCGTATTTAGGATGACTCTGGCAAGTTAGAGGCTTGGGTCTAAGAAAAAAGAAAAGAAAAAATTTCCTCAAGACAGGTCACAAATTGTTATGAAGAAAGAAGCTATAGCCCTGGCCGGTTTGGCTAGAGCATCGGCCTGCGGACCAGAGAGTCCCGGGCTGGGTTCCTGCTAAGGGCACGTACCTCAGTTGCAATTTGCCCCTGCCCTGGTTGGGGTCATGTGGGTGGCAACCACTCGATGTCTCTCTCACATCGATGTTTCTCTCTCTCTCTTCTCCCCTCTCTCCCTCCCGCTCCATCTGAAAATAAATGCAAAAAAAAAGGTCCTTGGGTGAGGATAAAAAATAAAAATAAAAAAAGAAAGAAGCTATAGGAACAACATAGAGCTGTAGACAGAAGTTGAGCAGCAATAGAACAAGGTGGACCACACACTAACAGAGAGTTTGTAATCTACAGAGATTATCTCGTCCAACTAGTAATTCATTTTACAGATGAAAAATAAGTCTTGCCCAAACAGGGTGTTTCAAATGTCTGTTGCCATTTAACAAATTACACCAAAAAATAGTGGCTTTAAAAGAAAGTTATTTGCTCACAATTCTGCAACTTGGGCAAGGCTTGGCAAGGATCACTTGTCACTGTTCCACATGGCATCAAATGGGATGGTGCAACTATGATTAGAAAATCTACGTCCAAGATGGACTCACAGGCCAGCAAGTTAGCGTAGTCAGAGTAGTCAGTTAGATCAGCTAGGGCTGCTGGCCAGGGGTGGTTCTCGTCCACATGGCCTCTCCATGTGGCTAGCTTGGGCTGGAGAAGAGGCCATGTGGAGGGTAACTGCTCACAGCATGGCAGTCTCAGGAGAGACAAATTACATGGCAGCTGGCTTCCCCACCCTGAAAGTTGCTATGTCTTCTTAAGGTTAAAGTCTGGAACAAGCACAGTGTCACTTCCTCGGAAGCAGTTCTCAGGGCCAGCCCAGATTCAAGAGGAGAACACCATGCATGGGCATGAATATTGAAAGGCATGGCTCAATTCATCACAGAGACGTGACTTGTGCAAAGTTAACTATATGTTACTATCAATTAGAGTGAAAGCTGATGCTCATATGTCTATAAAATAAAAGAGGGAAATAAAGAGAATTGTTTTGTGTGGCCAACAGAAAAAAAAAAAGAGAAGAGAAAAAGGAAAATAGGCAGAAATAGTAAAGTAATGATCCCATTTTAAAGAACAGGGTCAGCCCTGGCTGGTTTTGCTCAGTGGTTAGAGCACTGGCCCTCAGACCAGAGAGGCCCTGGTTCGGTTCCCGCTAAGGGCACGTACCTCGGTTGCAGTTTGTCCCTGGCCCCAGTTGGGGTTGTGTGGGTGGCAACCACTCGATGTGTCTCTCTCACATCGATGTTTCTCTCTCTCTCTTCCTCCCTCTCTCCTTCCCAATCTATCTGAAGATAAATGCAAAAAAAAAAAAAAAAAGTGTCCTCAGGTGAGGATAAAAAATAATAATAATAAAATAAAATAAAGAACAGGGTCAGGGTCAAATCTCAGCTTCACCACTTAAAAGAAACCTGGAAGTTTTGGTGATAGGTCAGAAGGAAGTGGTAATTGTGACTGGAGGATAGGAAAATACATTTATGATGAAAGCTTTTTTTTTTAATCCTCACCCAAGGACATTTTTGCATTTATCTCCAGATAGAGCGGTAAGGAGCGGGGGGGGGGGGGGGAGGACAAACATCGATGTGAGAGAGACACATCGAGTGGTTGCCACCCACACAACCCCAACCGGGGCCGGGGCCAAACTGCAACTGAGGTACGTGCCCTTAGCGGGAACCGAACCCAGGACTCTCTTGTCCGCAGTCCAACACTCTAACCGCTGAGCCAAACCAGCCAGGGCTCATGAAAGCTTTTTAAAAATGAAATTATATTGCCTGGAGAAAAGAAGACTGGAAAGTGACTTAATGATCCTCCAAACCTGAATATGAATATTCACCACTAATTCGTATTCTCCAAGAGAAGAAGAGGATGTCTATTTAAATAGATCATGTAAGATTTAGGTTGATTTTCCTGGACTATATGATGAATTAGAAAAAGGAAACAAAATTTTCTTTCTAAATATCCTTAAGTGAGCCCGGCCAGTGTGGCTCAGTGGTTGAGCATGGACCCATGCACCAAGAGGCCGCTGGTTCGATTCCCGGTCAGGGCACATGCCCAGGTTGTTGGCCCGATCCCCAGTGAGGGGCATGCAGGAGGCGGCCAGTTGATATTCTCTCTCATTGATATTTCTATCTCTCTCTCCCTCTCCTTTTGTCTCCCTCTAAAATCAATAAAGGAAAAATAATTTTTTTAAAAAATCCGTAAGTGAGGTGATATTTAAATTTATGGAAAAATTTTATCTGCAAGCAAGGAACCCTCCATGATGACTCCTTCCTGTGACACTGTGAAGCTCCCAGATCAATTACCTACACCTTCCCACCTGCATTATTATTAATCCTTATGCCCCTGTCCTTGCACCCTGTCCTATATCCCACCTATATGCTCTACATTGAAGATTCCTTGAGGACAGGCATTGTGACTTAATCTCTTTATCCCAGAGCCTACAACTTGCTCTTTTTTTTTTTTTTTAATTCTCACCTGAGGATATTTTTCTATTTATCTTCAGATAGAGTGGGAGGGAGAGAGAGGGAGAGAAAGGGAGAGAGAGAGAAATACCGATGTGAGAGGGATACATCAACTGGTTGCCTCCCGCACAACCCCAACCAGGGTTGGGGACCAAACTGCAACTGAGGTATGTGCCCTTGACCAGAATCAAACCCGCAACTCTTCGGTCCACAGGCCGACACTCTAACCGCTGAGCAAAACCGGCCAGGGCTACAACTTGCTCTTAACAGAATATGTGCTTAATACATAAAGTGTTTAGATACCTTTGCCCATGCTAACTGGTGGGATGCTAAGCACATTGATTAGATAATTGTCCATTAATTCAATTCTATTGATTTTACTGTACATTGACTCTGTGCCACACACCATACAATACCGCCGTGATAGAGCAAAACATACATAGTTTCTGCACTTATAGTATAATAAGATACACACACACACATATAGTTTTTGAAGGAAAACTATAGGATGATATGAGAGATTAAAATAAGGGGACTATTGATCTGGGGAGATATAATAATCATTATGAGCACAGATTCTGATGTTGGACTGACTGCAAGTTTCTTAACAATTTAAACACTAGTTTTTTATCTATAAATGGGAATAATGATATCTATTTTATTTTATTTTTTAATATTTTTTATTAATTTTTTTAGAGAGAGAGAAAGGGAGAGAGAGAGAGAAACATCAATGTGAGAGAGATATATTGATCAGCTGCCTCCTGCATGCCCCCTACTGGGGATTGAGCCCACAGCCTGGGCGTGTGCCCTGACTGGGAATCAAACTCGGACCTCTCAGTCCATGGGATGACACTCAATCCACTGAGTCACACTGGCCGGGCTATTTTATAAAATTGTTTTAAAATATAACCTTTGGGCCCTGGCCGGTTTGGCTCAGCAGTTAGAGCATCGGCCTGCGGTCCAGAGACCCGGGTTCGGTTCCCGCTAAGGGCACATACTTCGGTTGCAGTTTGTCCCCGGCTCCTGGTTGGGTCGTGCGGGAGGCAGCCACTCGATGTGTCCCTTTCACGTCGATGTTTCTCTCTCTCTCTCTCTTCCTCTCTCTCCCTCCCACTCTATCTGAACAAAATATGGAAAAATATCCTCGGGTGAGGATAAAAAATAAATAAATAAATAAATAAATAAATAAATAAATAAATAAATAAAATATAACCTGTGGGCCCAGCTGGTGTAGGTCAGTGGTTGAGCATCAACCCATGCACCAAGAAGTCACCAGTTCAATTCCTGGTCAGGGCACATGCCCAGGTTGTGGGCCAAATCCCCAGTGGGGGGCACGCAGGAGGTGGTGGATCGATATTTCTATCTCTCTCTCCCCCTTCCTCTCTCTCTAAAATCAGTAACAAAAAAAATAAATAAAATACAACCTTTGGTATAATGTCAGTGTTCATTGGACTCATTTTTGTTTTTATTTCTTTTTTGAGCAGTTCTAAATATATATAAGGATTGATTTTTCATAGAGATCTTCCTCTAAGCAGACTGACTGTTTTGTTTTATCTTGGAGGTCTTCAAAAAAGAAAGAGAGCCCTGGTCAGTTTGGCTCAGTGGTTAGAGCGTCGGCCTGCAGTCCAGAGAGACCCAGGTTCGGTTCCCGCTAAGGGCATGTACCTCGGTTGCAGTTTGTCCCTGGCCCCAGTTGGGGTCGTGTGGGTGGCAACCAGTCGATGTGTCTCTCTCACATCTATGTTTATCTCTCTCTCTCTTCCTCCCTCTCTCCCTCCTGCTCTATCTGAAGATAAATGCAAAAAAAATGTCCTCAGGTGAGGAAGAAAACAGAGAAATTTTGGTTTTTAACTTTTATAGGCTAAAACTCATTCTATTTTGCAATTGCTATTTAGGTTCATTTGACCCTTATAAAATCTAAGATAAATTACGGGATCTTAGTGATTTTATTTTTCTTACATCTTAAAACATTTTTGCTATTTCTTCATCTTCAGAACTAGTTCATCTTTATTGAACAATTATTCTCAACTGTGATTTTAAAAAAAACTAAAATAATAAGAAAATGAAAGAATCATGAAATTACCTAAAAGCATGTGCAATGGTGAAATAAATCACCACTAATATATCATTCTTCAGCTTTTTACTGTACGGATCAAAGTACTGAATCATCTTTTTTTTTTTTTTTCTCACCCAAGGATGTGTTTTTACTGATTTTAGAGAGAGAGGAACGGGGAGAGAGAGAGAGAGACATTGATCAGTTGACTCCTGCACACACCTCGACTGGGGATTGAACCCCCAACCTAGGTATGTGCCCTGGCAGAGAATCAAACCCACAGCCTTTTGGTGTACGGGGCAATGTTCCACCCAGCCAGGGCTGAAGCATCTTTCAAGAAGGTACAAAGGATATAGGCAAACGTATCTTTAAGTCTTTTTTTTTTCTTAAAGCTGTTTTTCTTTTTTTAACGCAGTTGAGAGATTTGAGTATGCAAATTAAGTTCATGAGACAAGAGAGTCCAGAAAGGGGGAACCTCTCTTGTACACATGACAAGGGAAAATAGTAAATGAACAATTAATATTTAGAAAACACTCCCCTTGGTTGTCTTGAAATTCCTCAGCTACATTGTAAATACACAGAAAGGGCTTATAATGTTTTTTATTCCCTACAAGCTGGGTTGTGCTAAGAAAGCAGTATGTTTTCAATAAATGATTAACTGAGAGAAGTGGACTCAAATCAGTTCTTCATGTCAGTAAAGTGGAATGGCTAGAAGTATGAATCTTGTAATCCAATTAAGCTGGGTTCTAATTTCTGCTCTGTCAATTACATGTTTGATGCTAATCAACTTCTCTGAGCCTTAGTTTTATCATCTGTAAAAGAGAGGCAATAACAGTATCTACTTCACAAGACTGATATGATACTTAAATGAGATAAAGAAGGTGAAATAGTACCTGGTGTGGCTCAGGGGATTGAGTGTCATCCCATGGACTGAGAGGTCCCGGTTCAATTCCCCGCCAGGGCACATGTCCAGGTTGCAGGCTCGATCCCCAGTAGGGGGGATGCAGGAAAAAGCCTATCGGTGTATATCTCTCCTTTCTCTCTCCCCCTTCCTCTCTAAATAATAATAATAATAATAAAAACATATTTAAAAAAAAAGGTGAAAAACTTTGTAGAGTGCTCAGTAAATGTTAGCCTCCATTATTTTTTTCCTAGTTAACAGATATTTTTCATTAGCAGAACAGTCAAATGTACAAACCCCAAAGTCAAAGCATTAACACAATAGTCTCAAATGATTACTTTATCCTAGAGGAGAAGCCAGCTTTTCACGTATTGTTATAATTTATGATGGGATTACATTTGTCAAGGGGATGAATCTAATATCTGGGTCTGGCTTTTCTCACTAAACTAGAAAAGACAGTTCCTTAGGAATTATTGATTAACACTGAATTATATCTTATAAAAGCATGGGGAAAATAAAATTCCCTTTACCATGTGAAAAGGGATTAACACTAACACCACTGGAAAACAACCTAAAATTTGAAACTTTTTCAGGATCAATTTGATATATATAATGTATGCACAAGAGAAATGTTACAATATTCTTTTTCATTCATACCAGCTTTTATCCATGCTTAATAAAAACAAAGCTTGCCCAGCCAGTGTGGCTCAGTGGTTGAGCATTAATCCATGCACCAAGAGGTTGCCAGTTTGATTCCCAGTCAGGGCACATGCCCAGGCCGTGGGCCCGATCGCCAGTGGGGGGTGTGCAGGATGTTCTCTCATCGATGTTTCTCTCTCTCTCTCTCCCTCTTCCTTCCTCTCTCTCTAAAAATCAATAAAGAAAAAAAGTAAAAAAAAAAGCTTGCGAATAATACCATGTTGTTCTCAAGACGTGCAAACAAGGTGAGAATAATATTAATAATTATGATAATGATAGCTAGCTGTTAATAAGCACCATAAGTATTTCCCATGATTTATCTAACTGAATTATTATACTGATACATATTGCATACTGGAAAAAGGACAAACAACTGGTTTTGAATCCTAAGAAGTTGATTCCAAGAATAAGAAGGGTACATGAGGCAAACATTGTGCCACCCAGATCCCTCTCTTCATTGAAGGACTTGTGCCCAAGCTGCTAGGAGTACTCTTGGCAGACAGCCTCATCCTGTGTTCACACCTTTTAGGCACTGCCTCAATCAGCCTTCAGCTGTCAGCCAGCTCCTTCAGGGATTGCCTCAGAAACAGAGAGAAGCCTTGCCCAAAGTCACGCCCCTTCCAGGGTGGCTATATCTAATGCCTGGTTGATATGGGAATATAAAGACTTGACTTATGACAAATATATTCAATTAAGGAAAAAAATGTATAAGAATAGTTTATTGATTTTTAGAAGAGTGAGGAAGGGAGAGAGAAAAACATCGATGTGAGAGTACAACATCAATCAGCTGCCTCTTGCACGCCCCTCTCCAGGGATCAAGCCCGCAACCCAGACATAAATGGGCAACCTTTTGGTGCACAGGACAATGCCCAGCCAACTGAACCACATTGGCCAGGGCAAGAAATTTTTTTCAAGACTTGTCCATGTAGGGCCAACTTAGGACAACCCTGAAGGACCATTCTAGCTTCAGAGCTCTTTGTGGGGTCAGCTGAGACTATGGTTGGTGTGCATCATAGCTGAACTTATTCTTCTGCTTCCTTTTCCGGGTTTCAACAAGTTTTTTTTTGTTTTTTTTTTTTTATCCTCACCTGAGGACATTTTTTCATTTTTTGTTCAGACAGAGTGGGAGGGAGAGAGAGGAAAAGAGAGCGAGAGAGAAACATCAACGTGAAAGGGACACATCGAGTGGCTGCCACCCGCACGACCAACCAGGGCCCGGGACAAACTGCAACCGAGGTACATGCCCTTAGCGGGAACTGAACCCGGGTCTCTCTGGACCGCAGGCCGACGCTCCATCCGCTGAGCCAAACCGGCCAGGGCCAGGTTTCAACAAGTTTTGATTCCAAGGACACTGCTTAATAAATATCCTGTGTGCTAAGCTCTGTCTCAGAGTATGCTACCTTCAGAACACAATTTGCAACACTGCAAGTACACTACCAATAAAAGGCCATTTTTATTCATAAAATATCTCACATCTTCAATAATCAATTTTCCTTTTATGTTTAGTGCCTTTCGTGACTTGTTTAATAAATCGTTTCTTACCTTTAAGGTATTCTATATTATCTTCTCATAGCTTTATAGTTTTAACTTTAATATTTAAGTTGTTAAGCTAACTGGTATTGATTTTTATCTAAGGTAGAAGTCGATTTCATTTTTTTCCATATACATACCTTGAGTAAAATATTTTATAACACTTGTTTTATAACTAAAGGGTATACATGTTTAATTTTTGCTTGCTTATTTATTTTTACAATCATTGTAAATAAATTGAGTTTTTGCCCAGCTGGTGTGGCTCAGTGGATTGAGCATTGTCCCATGGACTGAGAGGTCCTGGTTCAATTCCAGGTCAGGGCACATGCCCAGGTTGTGGGCTTGATTCCCAGTAAGGCGTGTGCAGGAGGAAGCTGACTGATGTTTCTCTTTCACATCAATGTTTCTATCTCTTTCTCTTCCTTCCTCTCTCTCTAAAAAATCAATAAAAACATATTTTAAAAATAAATAAATAAATAAATTGAGTTTTTAGGTGTGTTTCTATTTTTACTTTGGGGGGGTGGGAATTGAAGTTATATCTCTATCTCATAGACTCTATCCAATTGTCATGGAATCTTCATACTTGAATTTTCTTTACAACATTACTGCCCAAGGATTAACTAATTTGAAGAGCTCAATAGTGAACCAAAATTTGACTGATCCCTATTTTTTCCATTCGCTAAACAAAAATCTACTTGGAGGACCCATCCAGAAGCAATCTGATCCTTCTTCCTCCTCTTGACTCCTCTACTCTTGCCTTCTTGACTAAACAAGACTAAGATTCTTTTTTAAAATATTTTTTTATTGATTTTTAGAGAGAGAGATAGAAACATCAATGAGAGAGACACATCGATTGGCTGCCTCCCTGCACACCCACAAATGGGGATCGAGCCTGCAACTCGGGCATGTGCCCCGACCGGGAATCGAACCGGTGACCTCTTGGTCCATGGGTCGATGCTCAACTACTGAGCCACACTGGCTGGGCTAGACTAAGATTCTTTCATTCTTCATTGATGTCCTAATTTCATATCCCCTTATCATCCTATCTCCTTTGAAGGAAGGGGCTGACACTGTGAATCATAAAATTGACCAGCAGAAAGTAGAATAAACTATGCCCTTCTTACATCAGGCATAATACCTCCATTAAATGTATTTGCTTTTTTAGAAGTAATTTTCCATGGCTATTTTTTTCTTTTTTATCCTCACCCGAGGACATTTTTTTGCATTTATCTTCAGATACAGCAGGAGGGAGAGAGGGAGGAAGAGAGAGAGAGAGAACCATCGATGTGAGAGAGCCACATTGACTGGTTACCACCCACACAACCCCAACTGGGGCCAGTGACAAACCACAACCGAGGTACGTGCCCTTAGCCGGAACCAAACCCAGGTCTCTCTGGTCCACAGGCCGACGCTCTAACCGCTGAGCCAAACTGGCCAGGGCTCCATGGCTGTTTTTGTATGCTATCCACAACTAGCCATAACAATAACATAAAATTAAATGTTTATTTGTTAACACTACCAAATAGCATGTGTTCTCATTTTTAAAGTGATTGTGTTTAATATTTCTATATTTTTCTCATTCTTTTTAAAATTGATTTGAGAGAGAGAGGAAAGGAGAGAGAGAGAGGGAGGCATTGATTTGTTGTTCCATTTATATATGCATTCATTTGTTGATTCTTGTATGTGCCCTGCCATTGCTATTTTTCTCATTCTTAATAAATAACCCCAATTATGTTGCTTATGTACTTATAGGTGATACCAAATGATTTAAAACACACACACACACACACACACACACATCCATTTCTTAAGAGGAAACAGAACCACTTCTAGTAAAACGTGTATCTAAAAGAGTTTTATATTTCACTCTTCAACATATAAAGGTAGAGATTTTTTGGTCACTTGTTTTCTTCACTATTCCTTTTTAATTTTTTTAAGTGGGACAAAGAAAATTTTGTCTCTGTCTACTCACAGTTTTCAGCATGTGAATGGGACACTTGCCCTCTTAGATTTTTTTCTAGCATAGCCAGTATAATTTTGAAATCTTCCTTTTTTCAATTGTAGAGTTCTATTTCTTTTTAAAGAATTATGACTGATAATCCAGAAAACTCAATTATGCCTAGCAAAATTCCATTATCTCATTTCCCAAGGGGTACCCACGAGCCCTGCCCCCAGCCAGGATACACAAGAACTCTGTTTTAAAGCAGTTCCACATGAATGCCTGCCTCTCCCTTGTGTTCTCCACGGCTGGGAATCACCTCTTTGAAAAACACAATGCCATGCTGAATGTGCATTTTTCATTAAAATGTGACCTGTTTTCAGGCTGGTATCTGTGCTCCACATTCAAGTAACCCTTTGGCCAAATTCACACCCACATATTTCGGACATTCTTCTAGCCTAAAACTGCACCCAGAGCATCTGTTCTGTGCAAAGGATTAATGAAAAAATTTTAAATGTGTGTGCAGGTTGGAAGCCAGTCTGGTGATTACACATCCTCAGCCTGATGCTTGATCAGCCCACAAAACGTATGAGACAACTATCAGCCACGTGGAGTTTATGCCTTACTTTAAATCTTAAAACTTATAGATGAGAAGGCAGAGAGAAAAACAAAAACAAATATTAGAGAACATTTTCTTTCTTTCTGTTTTTGTTCTTGGCTATTTGATAACCTCTTATGGTTTCCAGTTAAACTCTTAAAGTCTTTTCCTTAGGATGTTCTATTATAATCAAGAGTGTAAGAAAAGTTTAGGGACTTTTTTTCCCCACAAGTGGGAAAAAAAAAAAAACAACAAGAAAATTATAATTTTAAATCTCAAAACCAAAGGGAATAAAAGTTTATGTACATTTTCCTTTACCCAGAACTCTTTCTTTTCCTCTTTTCTCTGTATCACCTCTAGAAGAAAAAAAAATCCATAAAGGTAACCAATTCTGGGAAGTGGAACCTAACACATATTTAAGGAAAACGTATATTTTAAAATACAGATGTTGGTATAAATATATCTTTTTTTAAAATAATGCCATGCATAAAGAGAAAACTGAAGATTGATTACTAGACATTATTCTCAAATAAAATCTCCCAAGTTATGCTATATAAATCTTCAGCCAAATTTCCCTCTTGTATACATAGTTAAATGGTCATAAAGATGACTAAAGAAGGCTCACCTAGTTTTGCCAAAGGAGATGAGTTTAGGAATATACAGAGAAAACTATGTTTTCATAAACAAAGGTCTTACATTTGTGTCTACCCTTCTGCTATACCAGGGCCATTTGCCACCCAGGCAGAAAGGAAACAACATCTTCAGATATCCTGCAGTGAGTTATTTATTTTTTTTTTTTTGCATTTATCTTCAGACAGAGCAGGAGGGAGAGAGGGGGGAAGAGAGAGAAACATGGATGTGAGAGAGACACATCGAGTGGTTGCCACCCACACGACCCCAACCAGGGCTGGGGATAAACTGCAACCAAGGTACATGCCCTTTGCGGAAACCGAACCCTGGCCTCTCTGGTCTGTGGGCTGATGCTCTAACCACTGAGCCAAACTGGCCAGGGCCCCAATGAGTTCTTCTGACCAAAACAATGAGAACCCTCTGTTCTGGCCACCTGGTGGTGTGGCCATCTCTCTAAATGCCCCATTGGTGACCTTGACTAGTTAGTTGTCCTTTCACAGCACTCTGTGCTGGAATAACTACTATTATTGCCTCTGATTCTCCCTTCCAGTCTTTGCAAACAGAACTGAGTTTCCTCCCCACTGCCTTATCCCCTATACTTAGGGAGGCAAGAATAGAACCTAAGAACTGATCAATAAATGTGGTAGGAGTCTACCGTGGAAGTCTTGGTTCCTAAACCCCTGCCATCAAGGATAGGACTTTGTAGAAAGCAATTTCAACTCTAATGCACCCTATAGCATTGGCCAAAGACATAGTGCAAGTAATGCTAGGAAGGAAGGAAGGAAGGAAGGAAGGAAGGAAGGAAGGAAGGAAGGAAGGAAGGAAGGAAGGAAGGAAGGAAGGAAAAGGAAGGAAGGAAGGAAGAGAGAGAGAGAGAGAGAGAGAGAGAGAGAGAGAGAGAGAGAGAGAGAGAGAGAGAAAGAAAGAAAGAAAGAAAGAAAGAAAGAAAGAAAGAAAGAAAGAAAGAAAGAAAGAAAGAAAGAAAAGGAGCAAGAGCTAAAGTAGAAGAGCAAATGCTAACCCCTAAGGTTTGGTTTTCAGTTCCTTACCCAGCAGAATTCAGGTGCAGCTTCAGTTTATTGTGATTCTAACGTCTCAAAAAAAGGAAATAAGGGTCTACACAAAATATTTTCCAATGTTTATCTTTTCCTTCAGAGTCAGACACTGGTTGTTTACAGTTTAAATAGTTTTCATCTTTTTTATTTAAGTTGACATCTCTGGGTGGGAAGTAGAACAAATCTAAATGTTTGCACCTTTTCAGGTAGCAGAGCAGAAAAGACTGCTGCTTTGTAGAAAAGTATTATCCCAGAGCACCCCCTTATGGCAAAGCGCACTGAAGAAAGTGCTTCCATGGGAAAAGCCAAAATTATTTCACATCTTCAATATAAGGAGATAGTTCTTGCTTCTCCCTGTCTCCATTTTTTATGGAAATTAGAAATCACCTTGGCCCTCAAAAGAATAGTCTCGGTTCACTCTATAAGTAGAGTTATTTACTACTTCAAAAATTAATTTGTTTTATGCTAGAACATGGAACCCTACACTTTAGATTCACTCAATTATAGCAAACCTAAACTAACCCAGCTTTTAAACTCCTGATGAGCCTAATTCCCACATGGATTTCTTCTACCACCAGCTGGACTTGAAGTATTTTGTGAAGTGTCATTTTTTATTAAACTATTCACACCCACTAACCTCCGAACTCCTCTTGAGTGTAGCTTCATAATCATTTGTGTTCTGAGCTGTTATTCACTAAATAGGATCATTGATTCATATTGTTAAGATCATGAATGGCTACAGCTGTAAACATGGTTCTCTGGAGGGTTTTCACTGCAGCTGGAAAGACAAGTGAGATAATCTGACACAAGCACACAAATGTTTGTAATAATTTCTCATGACAGAAAATGTACACATAATTTCTGTTTCCTATTTATTTTTAACCTATTATTTAGACTTTTCAAATGTTCTGCATGTATTAAGAATAAATCTCTATGTTCTTGTATTAAACATTAGAAAAAGGCATTCAAATTTAAACCTATGATAGAACTTGGTTTTAGAGTATCTTTAAATGCTAATCCAGAGAATAATATTAATGAGTTTCTCTATTCCTTTGGGAAAACGTTTTCATTATTAATCTACAATCTTTGTATCCTAAAGGCGCAATATAAAAGCCATCATTGCAGGGTTCCAAAAAGATCAGGCCTGACTAAGGAAGCCCGAGCCTTACAGAGTTAGATGAGATCTAGGTGTTAAACATGCAACCCAAACCAAGAGGTGCTGACTTGAGAAATGGGCTCAGTTACAAGACTAATACCAGGTCAGAGGGGGCAAGGACAGGAGAGAACATTATTAAACAAAAGGCCCAAACCAAATGTTCAAACCAGCTGTTCCCCACCATAAGAGTGGGCCAGCTACTGCCAGGGTCCAGGAGTGGACACATGCTGAGAGGTAAATCCAAGTAAAAGTTCTTTTTTTTTTTAATACGTTTTTATTGATTTTTTTTAGGGAGAGAGAGATAGAAACATTGATGTGAGAGAGAAACATTGATTGGCTGCCTCCTACACGCCCCACACTGGGAATCGAGTCCGAAACCCAGGCATGTGCCCTGACCGGGAATCGAACTGGGACCTCTCAGTCCATGGGCTGACAATCAATTCACTGAGCCACACCAGACAGGCCAAGTAAAAGTTCTTAAATAATTCCAAGGAGCAAGGCAGGTAACCAAGGTCAGTGTAGGTCCAGTGGGCAGGAAACATGACCTAAAGCCAGAAAAAGAGCCAGGGGGGACCCTGGGCAATCACTGTGATTAGAGCTTGACTTTTTTTGGTTATTGAGTAGGCCTAGATAAAAGGTACATGGTGAGGGTCAGACAGACAGAGACTGAGAGATTGAAAGACTATTTAGCCCTGAGTTGGAACTTTAAAAATGTTTACTCCTTTCTCTTCCTCCCACCAAAAAAAAAATCCCAACACTCAAACCAGAACTTAAAATACTTAAAATGTGGACTACTTACTCCCTCACTTTGCCTACACTCCAAATTATTCTCACTGTTAATTATTTAAAAGAGATCCCCCCCCCCCCTGAAAATCAATCCAGTGGGTTGGTCCTGATCCACTAATCATAAGCTTGGTCCTTCTCTAGAGTAATGTTAGTTCCAGGGGCCTCATCCAAATTTACCTCCCTCACCTGCCCCAGCCTTGGCACTGAAGCTGACCATGCTTCAACAAAACTTCAGGACGCTAGGTGGCTGAATCGCTAATCTAATTTTATTCCTCCACCAGCAAGTAATGCTTCTTATTCCAGAATTTCCTGGAAACTGCCAGGAAAGTCCACTAGAGGTCACTTTACAGCCACATGCAAACGGATGGGTAATTTCAGAGCTTCAATTCCCCTAAAAAAGGTTATGAAAAATAATAGTGTAGGGTGTTGATGTTCTAAGTAAATATGATAGCAAACTAAAAATTAATTATGTCTTTCCCATGCCATAATGCACAGAGCTTCCAGAATTTTAAATATACGAGACTGAAAGTGCTTATGGAAATAATGGAAAATTGAGAGGAAATCAGTTTATTGCTTCTCAAAAGCCACACTGGCTACTTATTCCTTCAAACTAGTTCAGAACCCATATGCCTCCAGAAGGACACTAGAGCAGGCAGGGTTCCTGATTTGAAGATGGTACATTCATGGGTATCTGAAGGTCTGTGAACCTCTAAAATTGTGTGCATTTTTCTTAGGACAGGAAGTTCCTCAAAGAGGTTTAAGAGATGAGAGAGTCGGAACTACTGGGAAGGAGCCTTTCTTTCTTTACTTTTGTTCTTTTTTAGATCTCTTTCTTGACACCAAAGAAAATTCAAGGAGAAATTTGGACTCAGAAACTCTAACTCCAATTATTTCAGCAGTAAGATATAGATCACAGAATTGATGTTTGAACCCCTGTGCTTTAGAAAGGGCCTGAATGCCTGACCTGAAAGGCTAGGGAAGCCTCAGCATTCACAGCCAAGCTAAATGGTACAGAATAGATGACAACTGTGGACAGTTAAACCAGAATGCAGGCTGCGAACAAAAGGGAGATGAATGAGAATGGCTCACCAGGACCTGAAACCGAGGCTCCAGGGACAAATGGGCATCACTGACACAGAAAAGCCCCCAGTGTGATGCAGATTTGTTTGAAGCTGAGTGACCAGCTCCTAGAGAAGGGAGTCTCCACAAGCCAGCTCACCCCTCCCCCACAGCCCTGCGTGAGCTCACAGTACCTCGCCTTCTGATGGCAGTTGCCCCGTAGGGATTTAAACTGACCAAAATGGAAAGCTTTGGATGAGCTGGAGACTGTCATCGGTGTGAAGTCTGAGAATTCAGAAAGTTCTTAAGTGTGGACAGGTGAGGCTGAAAGGAAAGAGAATTCAGGGAACTGTGATTTATTTCTGTTCCTTTAGGGATTGAAGGTTGGGGCTTTGATGTGTACTTAAACCATCTCCGGGAATTTGGAGTTTAGAATGTATTAAAAAATAAAGGCCTTTGTCTGTGACCATTATTTCCAACCTTTCCCATCTATCCATTAAATTTGACTAATTAACATCTAGTAAAAATCCTGTCCGTTTGAAGATGGCGCTAGGTATCTTTGTACTCTCCCTTATCTTTTGGGGAAATGACCATATTCTCTCCTTTTAGCACTGGGCTCCATAAGAACTGGCCAGGCTAAGGAAAGAATTGGGTTTTATACTGTGTCTTAAAAGCAAGCAAACTGGAAATCCTAGACTGGCATCATTTCAAACTAGAGGCATAGTTCAGTTTTGAAGCAGTTTGCAGTAAATATAGTCCTAAAGATACTAACAAGTTATTTTTAAATTAAACAATTAAACCGGCACCACCGTCTGCCAGCATGCAGAAAAAAATTAGCTAAACTTATACTTTCAGGCCAATAACATCCAACATACTACACAAACAAGTAGAAACAAAACCGAGAGACTGCGAGACTGATTCCAGGTCCAAAACCAGTTCTGTGTTACATACAGTGAAAAGTGCAAGGATTTATAAGGTCCAGGCATTCATCCCTTGGGAACTCTGAGTTCTAAATGCCAGTGTAGCCACTTTATAGTTGGGTGATTTTTGAAGAGTTATTTAATCTCAGTTTCCTCAACTGTAAAATGGGAATAATAAGATCTACCTTGTAAGGATTAGGGATTTAGGGGTGTGTGTGTGTGTGTGTGTGTGTGTGTGTGTGTGTGTGTGTAGTGTGTGTGTAAACTATCCCATCCTCCCTCTCAGATGACAGGATAAGACAAAACACAATGTACTATACAGAAAGCACTTTAAAAAATAAAACGATATAAAGAACAGTAATTAATAAATCTGTAATAATGATATAAAGCATATTGAGGGCTTGCTTCTGCCATCATGCTCAATAGACTAAGACTTGTCTCAGATCTATTGAAATTGTTCTTTCAGTCACTGTAGGGTCAATAAAAAGCTACCAGGAGAATAATTCCCACTCAACATTAGGACAAGTTACCAACGGTGGTTCTAAAACAGAAGGTCTGCTTCCTGAAGCTGTGAGCTCCTTGTTCCTAGTGGTAGGATGGTAGGACAGGGGAAGAAGATGGGAGGGGAGTGAGAAAGGGACTCAAGGATGTCCAGATTAACTAGTGGCCTAGGCTTTTAAAGATCTCTTCCAAACCTAAAAATTCTATGCTGAAGAGTTACAGAAGGAGATATTACGTTAAAACTACACTCTTGACCCAGATTACTATTCTTGCTCAACTTCCAAGTAAGCGTCTTTCCTACACTGATTGCACTAACTGAAGAGAAAAAAGGTCCCACATTTCCTGCTTCTTTGCAATTATTCCTAAAAACAATCACAGGAGCTAGAAAACTAGCTAAAGAAGACAGTGGCTTTAAAAGCAAAAACTACATTAATGACATAGGAAAGAATTTTGTAACATGATTCAGACTGCTTGGTCAAAAACAAACCTTTAAGAGTATATTTGAATTCAACCACCAGTTTATACCCTTAATGAGATACTTGCCTTTTTTCATAAGAATTCTAAGTGAAGCAAAAATATTTCTTATCAGAGCATGAAGGCCTATTTACATAAGTTTTTTAAAAGTTAAAATAAACCAGAAGCCACCACACCTAAAGTAGAGCCAAGGCAGAGAGCCTCCAGTTGTCTCCATGTGTGCGCAGACCAGGGCATTGTCCCACTGTGGAAATATGCATATGAACCTCTGTAGTCATACTTCCTAGATTCAGGTCCTGGTGTTGCTACCTGTTAGCTACATGACCTAAAATAAGTAACTTGATCTCTGTACCCCACTCTCTTCATCTCTAAATGGGAATAACTGTATATCTTTCATGGGCTTAGTGTGAGGATTAAATGACAAAATACTTATAAAGCTGCTGGCACAGTCCCCAGGCATGTAAGTGAGTGCTCATGAAATAATAACCATTACCACAATGCCTCACTCCCTCAAGATGGGTGATAGATTTTAAATGTAGACCTTTTGAAATATTGTTAAATGAAATTTTATTATAAAAATAACACATGCTTATTGTAAAATATGGAAATGACTACAAAGAATTAAAAAAACATTGATCACCCCTAATCCTAGATTAGAGAAAGGGCTATTCAATATTTGGTATACTTCCAAATATTTTTCCTTGCACACTTTTACCTAGTTGGGGATCATATGTGCACAGTTTGGTGGAATGAAGACTAGTGTGGACTATAAGACTGTTGCACTTCCTTCAGTGCCATAGGTGAGCTATTCCCACAGATACCACCTTGAAAACCATATTTTCCTCTTCCTAGTCTTCATTATCCTCTTTCTTCAGAAGTTTACTATCTACCTAGGAAGGACATATCCCCCTGTGATCCCTGACTTCTTAATATGAATTTGCTCACTTTCAAAATTATATCTCTTTCCCTAAGCCCCTCAGGAGGTTCCCTCTCATCATACAGTCCCTAGCTTCTCTTCTGCCTTTCTCACCAACACCCAAGCTCCAGAGCTCCAGACTCAGTAAGGCTCCACAGCCTGGCCCTTCAGAATTCCTTCCAGGATTGTTATGGGGCGTGATGTTCACAGATGAAGCTTCTCCTCACAATAATTTCCTTCCATGATTTTTAACTGTACAAATTACATAAAGTTTCATAGATATAATTATCTGTTTTGTCCTCATATTGAACAGATGACAAACATAACTTTAATCTGAATAGTCAAGAAATTGATTGCTCCCTACTTTACAACAAGGTGCAGTGGTGTCAGAGTTAGAAATCATCAACTGCTACAAGGATAGAGATGCTATTTACTTAAATGAGAAAATAATAGAGCAGGTTTGAAAAATTTGAAGAATTTGAGGTCAGTTTTGCAAATGTTAAGTTTAAATACATAGTCGATATCCAAGTGGAGATGTTGAATAGGCAGATATGTGAGTGAGAAGTTAAGGGAAGAAATTTGGGTTGGAGATAAAATTTGGGAATTGTCTTCCTTTAGATGGCATCTAAAACCATGAGCACAGATGAAGTCACCAAGAGAATAAGAAAGAGATAAGAACAAAGAAATGAGCCCTGGTGCTTTCCAATGTAAAAGGTGGGGAAAGAGAAGGATTCCACAAACAAGCCTGAGAAGGAACGACCAGTGAAGGAGGAGAAAGACCAGGAGAATATGGTATTATTGGGAGGCAAAGGAAAGAAAGTATCTCCAGGAAGAGGAAGTGATCAACTGTGTTGATGTCTCTAATGATGAACTCTAAGAATCAACCACTGGAGTTAACTATGTGGAAATTGCTGTTACCAGGAAGCTCTACAAGAGCTGCTTCTATGGACCGATGGAGATGAAAGCGACTGGGATACATTTAAAAGATAATGGGAAGAGAAAAATTAAACAGAGAAAGTATAGAACATTTTCAAGGACATTTGCTATTAAGAGAACAGAGGGATGAGACACTGGTTGCAGGCATTAAGAGAAGGTATTAAGATTAGAGAAATATTCCTAGGAGTGGGATCACTGGGTCAAATGGTAATTCAATTTTTAATTTTTTGAGGTAACACCATAGTGTTTTCCATAGTGGCTGCACCAGTCTGCACTCCCACCAGCAGTGTACTAGAGTCCCCTTTTCTCCATACCCTCGCCAACACTTGTTGTTTGATGCTTTGTTGATGGCGGCTATTCTGACAGGTGTGAGGTGATACCTCATTGTTGTTTTAATTTGCATCTCTCTGATGATTAGTGAAGTTGAGCATTTCTTCATATGTCTCTTGGCCATTTGTATGTCCTGTTTGGAATATAACCCTAAGAAGCCTGAAACACCAATCAGAAAGAATATATGTACCCCCGTGTTCATAGCAGCGCTATTTACAATAGCTAAGATCTGGAAACAGCCCAAGTGTCCATCAGTAGACGAATGGATAAAAAAGCTGTGGTACATATACACAATGGAGTACTATGCAGCTGTAAGAAAGAAAGATCTCTTATCCTTTGCGATGACATGGGAGGACCTGGAAACTATTATCCTAAGTGAAACAAGCCAAGCAGAGAAAGACAAATATCATATGATCTCACTTATTTCTGGAATATAATGAACATAACAGTCTGAGGAACAGGGTAGTCCCAGAGACGTGGAAGTAGGGTACAGACTGACATTTGCCAGAAGAGGGGGTGGGGGAGGGGAGCGATGAACACAGAACTTGTACGCATGTACTCATAACCAATGGACATGGACAACAAAACTGGGGACGGGGCAGGGAGGGAGGAGGAGGAGGGTGTCAATGGGGGAAAAAAGGAGAAACATCTGTAACAAAAGTAAATTAATAAAAAAATAAAAATAAAAAGATTGGAGAAATAACATTTTCTATGCTACTGGTAATAATCCAGTAGAGAGGAAAATTGATGATGTGGGAGGGGTGGAGAGGATTACAATGTACTTGAGTAGATGAGCTGGTAGGCAATCTCATTCACAAGCCAAGGCAAAGAAACATGACTTACTCATGACTACACAAGTAATAAATGACAGAGTCTGGATTTGAACTCAAGCCCCTTGGTCAGCATTCTTTCTACTACACCATGTTGGAGGCACTGGTGTCACCCACTATAGCATGTTTGGCAAACGGTCATCAATCTCTGCCTAATTACATTATTTCAGAGAACATCTCATAGATGATTCATTTCAACATATGGATTATCTAATGTGTATCAGTCAGCAGGCTGGTGGGGATAGAAGGAAGAAAACAAAGGTGAATGACATAGTACTTTCTCTAAGGAAACGTACAATCCAGTGAAGCTTAAACAAATAACAAAATGAACTGTGTGCTCCTGGACTATCCTAGTAATGAAAGGGTTTCCTTACATTGGGGCACACTCTACCTATAAGCAACTTCCCCCAATTTGTTTCTAAGTTTGCTCTCTCCAGAAACAGTGACTAGATCTTTTCTTTAAGGAATGAGACACCAGATCTTTCCCACTGGTAGAAATCTATTCCAACTGTGATTTGGGAATAAACAATAGATCACAAGCCCATAAGCATATATATAAGGTAAAAGTAATGAAACCACCACTGTGAACTTATTTTATGTCTTTATTTTCAACCCCACCTCTGTAGTATGAAAGACAATTCCTACTTATGTCATAAAATGCAGTAGTGGGAGTATTGCAGGGTTTCACAATCTAGAGACAGTTTACATTCCAAAAATACTCAAACTTCTTCAATTCTCTTAAAATGTACATTAAATATTTCAGAAGAATAATGTTTTCTGAATATAAAAACATGTGTTTTATTCCATAGCAAAGTATATTATGTGTGTAATTATTAGATGCTTCTTCAGGTTACTATGGTACCTTTTCAATTCTTTTCATTAAAACAGATATAAGCTCCACTTAAAAGTCCCATGGCGAACAGAATTTGTGGTTCAAGTATCTTTTTCTTTCTATTTAATAAGTGAGAGCAAATCTCCAATGTATTAAATCTGCAGCAACTAACTATGATAACCAAAGAGTTAATATTTTGATGAAGAAATGCATCAAGAATGAAAATATAAGAAAGCCAAGATCTATTTCCTTGGCCTAAAATTTTCACATGCACTCCTTTTAGCAAAGTCCTACTCGGTCTTTGCCAATGTCAACCTCTTGTCAAGTCTTCCCCTCTTCATCCTCACCTCACACTTTCTCTGCTGTATTCCCACAGCATTTAGTAAAAACCTCAAGTTGTGATACTACATTGAATTTACTACCTGTCCTCCAAATCTGTGAGCTTTTTGAGAAGAGGGAGTTATTGTACTTTGTTTCTGATGTACCACATAGTGCTCAGAACATAGAAGGTATTCAATAAATGCTGATGGAATAAAAAAATAATAAATGAATCAATGACTGAATAAAAAAAGGAAAAGCAAAAATAGAACTAAGGGTTAGGAATAAAAAGAGCAGCGAGACCTGGCTGGGTAGCCCAATTGGTTGGAGCATCATCCCAATGTGTCAGGGTTGAGGGTTTGATCCCCAGTCAGGTCACATACAGGAATCAACTGGTGAGTGCAGAGATGGGTGGAAAAACAAATTGATTTTCTCTCTCTCTCTCAAATGAATAAATAAATAAATTTTTAAAAGAGCAATGAGTTTTCAATAACTAAGAGAATCCCTTATTTAGTCATAGCTATCACAGAATTACAGGGAAGTCTGCCTGGACAGATGGTTTAAAGGACCAGTGAGATTTGGATATGCAAAGAGGAGCAAAGAAGCACTCCATTTCTACTTTATAAGCATTAATTAATGAGTTAATCAAATAACATTAACAACAAAATAATAACTACCATTTATCAAACACCTACAATATGCCAGTTTGAAAGATAGGCAATACTACCTGCCCCCCTTTCTGCTTTGGACTGCAGATGAGGTAACTGAGTTTAGACATTTTAAATAATCTGCCTAAGATCACACAGTAAACTTCAGAGCTGGGATTTAACGTCAGGTGTGTTTGGTTCTAAAGTCCAGGGTTAGTAAAGCTCCCTCAGCTGTCTTTGGCAGTCTGGAACTGAACCCAGACAAGTGGTGTTAAAGGGGATTGCAAGCCCACACGTCTGATTTTGAGGTTATTTGTATGGCACCGTGGGCCATATTCATTACCTTCATCATTACAAACAAGGGATAGATTAGAGATAGACAAGACATCATTAGCTCCTTCAAGGAGCTATTGTGATGATGGGTAAGACTGACCATTCAGTATGGTAAGTAATATAATAATGACAAAAGATCAGTGACTTGGTTGAAGCTAAAAGACATACTGCTCTATAGCCCTGCTTCTGACAGTAATTCGTTTAGATAAGTCGTTTAACTAATACAAGCTTCAGTTTCTCCCTCTATAAAAGACAGGAGTATGAATAAATAATTTTCTTTTTAAATGAAGGAGTATGACACACTATTTCATCTGATTTAGGCAGTCAGGTTTAAATATATTTTTTTTCACAAGTAGACAAGTTGAGGGGGAAAGATTTTAATAACTATTCCTCAAAAGAAATCACTTTGATGGTATTTATAAAGTACACTGTAAAAGAAGAATGGTATCTATAAGGTACACACACTGTAAAGAACAACAGCTGGTTATAAGACTTGTTTTCTAATCCCAGGTCTGATGATTGCTGTGTGGCTTCAGACAAGTCAGTTAACTTAATACCTTAATTTCTTTATAACTCTAAGTATGAAGAAAAAGAATGTATATGAAAATCCTTTGAGAGGTGTAAACTGCTCTGCATAATTCCTACTTTCCCCATTCTATTCATATTGAAATGATGTGCTTAGTATATCTGGGATAACTCATAATTCTCTCTTCCCTTCATCAGACTTGTTAATCAAATGATTGAAGGGATTTGGGCAGATAGATAAAAGATTTAGTGACAAAACCTGCTAAGGGAATAAAAGCCAAATGCCTCTGAAAAAGGTATGTTAAATGAGAAAAATCAGGGACTATACATTTAATGTGTTTGTAAAACGGATTCTGTGTCTTTATTATTTTTCAGACCTGTTAGTTAAAAAACAAAAGTAGTAGTGTAATATACTCGAGAGGTTTAATATTACATTAATCAAAGCTGACAACCATGAAAATCATTTATTGTTGTATTTAAATCATTAATTTCAGATGTAATCTAAAACACTCAACTCCCAATTGTTAACACTGACATGCCCACAAAAACCTTAAGGAAATTTTTTTTGTGGCCAGATTACACTGTTGTTATGCATTTACTTGAGAAAACAAAAATATATACATATACGTAACTAATATATGTAACTAAATTCTACTGCATCACTACCATGGCTTCAATAAAATCTACTCAGTCAAAACTTAAAGTATACTATATATCTTAATTTATAATCTTAATTTAAAATATGTTGTGGGGGTGGGAGTGGGGTGGAGGGGGTCAATGGGGGATGAAGGGGGAACATATGTAATACTTTCAACAATAACGATAAAAAATAAAAATAAAATCTGTGTTGTCATCCATTGAATTCTGATAACTACACTGAGACTTACTGTATGTGATTAAAGCATTGTCTAGCCTAACTGAATCCAAAATTGCATTCATTCCCATTCCTACAGAAGCCAGTTAACTTCAAAAGAAGAAAAAAATCAGTGACTCATCACAACTTGTTATCTAGCCACCTTCTCTGATCTTGGTGAAAAGGGGGCTAGACAAAATTGTGGATGGACAGCGTGGGCAGAAAACTACTTAAAGTGCCATTTCACAAATGAAGTCCAGCCCTGGTCGGTTTGGCTCAGCAGTAGAGTGTGGGCCCTCGCACCAATGAGTCACAGGTTCGATTGAGGCCAAGGGCATGTACCTCAGTTGTGGTTCGTCCCCGGCCCTGGTTGGGGTCATGTGAGAGACAACCAGTCGATGTGTCCCTCTCACATCGATGTTTCTCTCTCTCTCCCTCCCACTCTATCTGAAGAGGTGAGGATTAAAAAAAAGATAAATGAAGTCTAGTAATCCCCCAAACTATAGATAAATGAAATAAAACAAGTAAGCTCTGCTTCATCTAAATATAGGCAACAGAGCATGCTATGATCCAGTTGGGAAAAGGCCTTCCTTTCCATCGCTAAATCTAACACTTCCCAGAGCAGATTTTGTTCTGATGTCTGAATTTGAGCAAGTTGATTAAATTCTGAACATGTTTTCTCCTCAACTGTAAAATGAGGATAATAATACTGACCTTCTTAGGATAGTTGTGATAAACACAGTAAGCAGTGAATACAAGCTAACTACCAAGTAAAAGCAGTAATAGTAGTAGCAGGTGCAGCATCAGCCATACTCTCATTCTGTCCTAGTGCATAGGAGATCATGTATAGTTCTTAGAATAAAAACTAAGACAGAGTTTTAAGAAAGAAAGAGTGATCAACTTTAGCAAATGGTGAAGGGAGATCAAAGACTTCAATTTGACAATAAAGGAATTGTTACTTTGTTTTGATAATATGTTCAAAGCAGCAAGGCAGGGGAAACCTGATTGTAGGTGGCTAAGGAAAAACACAAATAAAAATAAAGATGGCAGGCCTATAAAGTTTTCTTGTAAGGATAATCCTAATCTTCATTACATGTAGATCAGTCTTAAACAAAACAATAAGGGGGAAAATTATTCAAATGAGACTAGTCAAAATTATAATTCTTCTGCACAGTTTAATTTTGTGACTGACTAATGATAATGTCAAAACCAGATTTTGCCTTAATTCGATAAAATGTTAGGGCATAAGCAAGTAAGTTAAATGTTTAAGTCATCCTTTATTACTATCATTGATTTTTAAGGAAAAAAAAGAGACAATTTCATAAATGTTTAATGGTTAATTTATACAAATTTCCTTCCTGGGGCATTTAGCATTTTCATGCAAATGGACAAAAGAAAGGAAACTTTATACTTGCTAAAAAGACCTTACAAATGTCACCTTTTCTTTTTTTCCCCCACTGATTGATTCATTATTGTTTTTCTAAAGATAAGAAGCCATATATTTAGTTTTAAAAATTAAGAAATCTGTATCAAGCATCTGTTCTGCTTAGTTCTGTAAACACTAGTTTCAGGACCAAAGATAAAATGAAATAGATGGGGGCTGTCTACTTCAAATACAACCTCCTTGTCTCTTAGGCATCTCCTGTGAAGTCCTGGTTTTCCAGGATTTCTTTAGTCTCTGGTTAGCTGAAGAAAGGGAGGCTTACAGTCACTACTTACAGATGGCTGAATCAATGATTGTTACTGAGAGGGCCTTTGACCAGAAAGGAAGGAATCTTAAGATGGCAGGGAAAAGCAGGGTGATCATCCTAGCTTTTGCACATGAAAAATTGTTAGCTTTTTAATTCATACATACATTCTGAATCTACCATATGTTGTTTTCTTTATATCATACAGTACCTTATTGCACTGACTGCTACTTTCTATTCATCTGTCTTGTTCTTGTACAACCCAGAAGCAACACTACAAAATTTCAATTTCCAAAATGTTTGGGAGAGGTAAATAATTATACAAAGAACTATGGTTAACCACATATACTTTCTTTATTCTACTTTTTTTTTTTTTGTCTTGACCTATAGCCTTCACTTAATTAAAAAAAAATAATAATAAGATTCTTGATGACTACGAATAGTCTGTCCTGTGAGTGTACCAGATGTACTTAACCATTCTTATGGTGCTGAACAGTTAGGTTGTGGTTTTCACGATTCTAAATAACACTGACATGAACAGCCTTCTAAGTTGCCTGAGTCTCAAGTAAACACTCTTTGTATTTCTAAGACAGAATTACTAGATAGATCAAAGGTGGCAGACTCTTGATGAGTTTGCCCAATGACGTTTCATAAGGATTTTATGACATTAAAATAAAAGCAAGGATTTTAACCTTCGTTATATTTTGCTTTCTAGGAACTACAGATAAAACTATATTGTATGCCAGAAATACTTAATTGGAAGAAATACTTCCTCTTAAGAGAGGCTGTCATGTAATGCATTTCGTACATCTTAGAAATTCAGGGGGTGGGAAAGTTACAAGACAGCAGCTTATGTTTTGAGTGGGAGGAATGCCCTGGGGACAAAATTGAATCCAGAAGAATTGTTATGCAATTAAGTATATAGAAAAAATAATGGGAGGGGTATTAAACTACACAAACTCACTCCTTGTCTTTAATCTTTGTGTGCATAACTACATTTTATGCAGTTGGATCTTCATGTACATATTTGATATGCTTTTAAGTGTAAATTGATTAGACTCTACTGTCATTTTGTTATCTACATAATTCCCGAAGTTAACATGCCAGATGTTAATTAGCCATGTCTCTTTGGTTAGACTTTTCTCCCCTTCATATTTTTGTTGTTTGGGAAATAACACTATGAATACCTTTGCGAGCTCACTTGTTTGTTTGTTTGTTTGTTTGTTTTCAGGTCAGACCATTGAAAGCTATTCCCCAAAGTGGAACTGTTGATTAAAAGATATAAATAATGTTATAGCTTGCCTTATATCGCAAGATATTGTACTCCACTGACACGTTAACTCTGCACGTCTGTCTGCTGCTTCTTCAAGCTCCTCTGAGGAAGACTGACTTTCCATTTTCAGTGTTCTCCGCAGAGCAGCGGGCGTACACCGGCTCCGAGCGGCGCAAAGTGAAAGCGCCCAATAGTGACGGATTAATCCCGTATCTGCAGGCTTGCCTCTCCTCTTAGCCAGACGTTTCTCCCTCCGTCTCCTCTCTTCGTTTCCTTTCGGAATCTACTTCATCACCTTAAAATGGCAATTTCAGGCAAGGTCATTTTAGATAGAGGTGCCTTTCGTGTCCTTTAAATCTTATTTCTCAGGAAGCTTCCCACTCTGGACCCTTATTCGCCCGACTGCTGTCCCAGGAAGCCACACTCAAAGCAGCCACCGCCACCCGCGCTCACACCAGGTGCCTCCTCGGGAAGGACACGTTTTCTTGAGAAATGTCTACGCCAGTAAATCTGGGCAGATTTTTTAAAATAACTAGCCCGCATTTCTGCCAGACAATTCGACGCTGAGTGAGCTACTCCGGAGGAGTAACGACGTCTGTGGAATATTCTGCATCTCACAAGCTCGTGGTAAACACTGACATGTCTTCCCAGGGCCCGGCGGTCACGACAGGTGCGAAGCCGGCCGGGGGAGGAAGCCCTGGGCCCGGGGAAAGTCCGTCCCCGACGCGGAGTGGAAGCCCGGGCGCGCGCTCCCTTCGGGCCGGCTCTCCGCAGCGCGTCCGCGGTCGCCGCGCACACAGCGCCCCCCTCCTACAGGACCCGCCCCCCCGTCATTCCACAGGCGAGGGGCGGGGCCGGCCGGGCGTCGCCGCTGACGTAGCCGCCGGACCGGGCCGCCGCCGAACCGGGGGCGAGCGCCAAGATGGCCGCTCCGGCTCGGGCTGGTGAGTGTGCGTGAGCGGCGCGCGCGGCTGCGGCGGTTGGCGGAGCGAGGCTCCCTGCGGGAGCAGAGATCGGACGGGAGCCCCCGGGGCCGGGAGGCACCTGGCGGCGTTTTCCCGCCGCGCAGGTTGCAAAGTAGGGGCTTGAGGGAGGGAGAGGGGGCTACGGACCGACTGAGGGGAGCGAGCCGGGGGCGCGCGGAGGAGGCGGCGGGTCCAGCGAATTTAGAATTGGCGCCTCTTGGAAGTTGGGGTCGGCCGTGCGATGTGCCCTGGCCGGTGTCCTGGTGGTCGGCCACCTGTGAGCGCCCGGAGATGCTGCGTTCCCTGTGGCTGGGGGCACCGCGTAGCCACCCGGCGCTGCGCTGCAGGGGAGGACAGGGCGAAATTGGGGAGCTCGAGGGGATGCGGATGGGGAAGTTGTGCCCTGACTCGGGTTCTGGAGCGTTGAGAAGACGCGATCGCGAATCTGATGCGAGCTGGGGCGCGTGCAGAGCTGGCGCTGTCGGGAGAACACCGCATCCTAACCCCGGCTGAGTGCCGCCCAGTGATGCTCGAAGTCAAGGGATGCTTAGGAAGGGCGGTTCCAGTCCTCGGTTTAGAAGGAATGTCCCCCCCCCCCCCCATCGTTCCAGTCCCAGCGCTGCCAGCACCTGCTGCCACTTAAAGACACGGGTTTTCAATACCAGCTTCCTAAACCATTCCCGCCGACCTTTGGGGAAGGAATGCTAATAGGCTAAACTCATTTAGAGGGGCATAAGAAACGTGTCAGCATGAGAAGAAAATAGATTGGTCAAGTTTAAAAGATGATTTTCTAAAGAAGAAAATGAAAAACATGGTAATTGTTTCAACTGCGGTTTGAGCAATTGTAAATTCTTCGCTAACTGGATACTTCCTTGCAGTTTTCATTCTGAAAGTAAAAATACAATTTAGCAAGTTTTGGGAGAGTCCCTTTATCCCCAACCCACCCTCTTTTGAACCTTAATAGTCACATCTTGCCAGTAACGGGGTTGTGAAATTAGCATGGAAATAGGACTTTCAGGGTCTGCACGAGAATTTATTATCTGTTAAGTAGCTGCCTGTGGGGTAAAAGTAGGGGGGTGGGAACATTGAGCCTGGAATTCCATTTTGAGTTGTCTTTAAAACCAGCATTTGCTGTAAACAAGGAAAAAGCATTGGCTGTTCATTGTGATCAAATTTGGAAAGCCAAACATGAGTTAAGCACAAGTTGATAGAATATTTAATAATCTCAATGAGATTTATTTGTCTTAAAAGAGATGAAAACTTTGTATTCTTGGAACCCTAATCTTTTAATCAAATTTAATATCTCTGGTTTTGAAAGAGATTCTAAAGCATTTTGTTCATGAAGCTTCTCTACCCAACCCCCATTCTTTCTCTAGCTTTTTAGTGTGCTAGTTATTAATTTTGCAATGGATGGCAGATTTTTCAATCCAGTATTTATCATTGTAGACTATACATATTGCAATTTAGAAAAATTCTGATATGGAACAAATAGTTCAATGCATACATTGTAGAAAGTTGAAATGTTTTAGATTGTGCATCAGTCTTGTTTTTCATCCAAAAATATTAATTGTCCCAGATTTTTTTTAGCTTAAAAGAATTAAGTGATAAGTAAATCTGGGTTTAGTATAATATACAGTTATACAACTTTTTGGAATATTTAAAATGGAAAATCTGTTGAAGATTTGGGTTAAATATTTGAAATATATTTTCTACCTAATTGTCTTTACCCCTCTTTTTCACAGATTTTTCTTTTTGTACTACAAAAAGAAAGGGATATATATATATCCTCTACCAAAGTTTTCCTTTACACACTTGAATCTTATTGAGTATTACAGTCGTCTCTCGCCACTTCGCGCTTCAACTTTCGCTTCACTCTATCACGATTTTTTCAAATATATTAAAAAGTTGATCGAGACAGTGAAAATGATACAGCGCGCACTCGGTTGTCTGAGTCAATTATACACCCCTCTATTACAATTAAAATTACTGTAGGTATGGACTGTAGGCCTATGTATTCGAGCACCCCAGGAATCCTTCAACGCCAGGTGCAACCACTAGAGTCCGGAACGAATGAACCTCGATAAACGAGGGATGACTGTATAGCATTGGTGGTAGAGAAGAGGATTTTCTGGTCCTTGGATTTTTGAGGGCAGAGTCTGATTGTAATTTATTTATATCCCTAGCACCTGACCTGGAGGAAAACCCTTGTTAATGTTTGTTGAATTGGGTTTTACCTTTTTTTTCTTTATTGATTTTAGAGAGAGAGAGAGAGAGAAACATCGATGAGAGAACATTGATTGGCTGCCTCCTGCATGCCTCCCACTGGGGATCAGGCCCACAACCTGGGCATGTGCCCTGACTGAGAATCGAACCTGCGACCTCTTGGTGCATGGGTGGACACTCAACCACTGAGCCACACCAGCTGGGTTGAATTGGTTTTTTTAATGGTACAGAGAAAGGCAACATTTTGGCTTCTTGGTAGCAGGGGAAACAAACAAACAAACAAACAAACAAACATGCTTTGAACTTTTTCTCCTTCCTGCAGTGTTAGGCAGACTAAATGTGGTTTCCAGATTCTAATAGAGTTGTCTGGTTGAGGGAGATTAGAGAGAGGCTGGGTCCACTGGTTGAGGAGTGTAATCAAGATAGGAAATGTGTGTGGGATGGGGGGCGGAGGTGTCTAGGGGGAAAAAGAAACATCTGTAACAAAAATAAATTAATAAAAATTGCAACAACAAAAAAAGAAGATAGGAAATGTGTGCTCAGTCATTTTTTGGATTCAGTAATGGGGGACAGTTTGCCATTAGACCCATCCTAAATAGGTGACAAATGACTAAAATATAAATTCTACAAATACTGGTTTTCTAGCAAAGATTGAGATTATTATAAGAAGTATAAAAGATTTTTCACAGCACCTTAAGACACCATAAAAATGTTATTGTAAAGAATTCATTTTTAATGGAGTTTTACATTCCACAGGAAAAAACTAATTTATTTATACTGTAAGAATATACTTGTTAGGTTAAGTCATGGATGTACTGGAATGATAGAGAATCTAGACATTTTACACAAAGTATTTACACAAAGTAGATCCATGTAATAGAATATTCAATCTCTTTGTGAATGTTTTCACCATTGTTATGGAGTTAGCAGCAGTAGGCTAATATATAAGTATGATGGTGTGACACTAATGATAAATATTTTGGAACAAAATTGTCTGTGAATGAAATACTTGTAAGTAGTGATGGGTGAACAAATCACTGGTGGCAGAACTTGCTTTCTAGAAGATTTTTCTTAGAACCTCATGAACCAGTTTCAATCTGTGTGCTTCAGGAGAGGCACGTTTGAGACATGAAAAAGGCTCAGGGGAAAAAAGGGTATCCTTTATTGGTTAATGAGGGGTTACAAACAAGATCAGGGTAATGATAGATTCTAGATCTCTAGAGGAAGGAAGAATAACTAGGGCCTTTCTAGAGATAAAGGGAAGGAAATACATCACGATTGACAAGGAGAGGTACCAAAGCACATAATAGGCATAATAGAGTACCTATGAGGGAACAGGGAAAGTTTGAGAGCCCCTTGTGTTCATTTGTTCGATAATTTGTTCATTCAAAAATATTGAACCCCTTTTTGTGTACCAGGCACTATGACCCTTAGCATTTTACAAACATCTGTCAAGAGGACATGGGTACTATGGTGGTTTCATGAAATAATTGGAAAACGGAAAACTGCTCATAAGACCTGGGTAGGATTTGCCTTAATTATTATAGATAAAGTTATTTTCATTTTTATCCAAACGCATGCAAAGATTGTGGTAATTAGCACTTCTAGGGCCTACTTCCTACTAAAATTGCCATTTCTTCCTATCTTTTATTATGGAAAATAAATTTTCTAATTTTAATAGTTTTTAGAAGATCTGCTTAGGTTATTTGGTATTGTTAAAAGAAAAAATGTTTTGTTACAAATATTATCTTTATTAAAATAAAGATTCAGCCCTGGCCGGTTTGGCTCAGTGGTTAGAGCGTCGGCCTGTGGTCCAGAGAGACCCAGGTTCGGTTCCCGCTAAGGGCACATACCTCGGTTACAGTTTGTCCCCGACCCTGGTTGGGTTGTGCGGGAGGCAGCCACTCGATGTGTCCCCTTCACATTGATGTTTCTCTCTCTCTCTCTCCTTCCCACTATATCTGAACAAAAAATGGAAAAATGTCCTCGGGTGAGGATAAATAAATAAATAAATAAAGATTCAGCAAGCTTACTCTTTAATATCTATCCTTGGCGGAGGTCTTGGGAGTATTTTCTTTAATGAGATAAAGATGGTTACTGTGCCTGGCTGGTGTGGCTCAGTGGATTGAGCATCATCCCATGGACTGAGAGGTCCCGGTTCAAATCCTGGTCAGGGTACATGCCCAGGTTTCTGGCTCCATCCTCAGTAAGGGGTGTGAAGGAGGCAGCCAATTGATGTTTCTCTCTCTTTCCCTTCCTCTTTCTCTAAAAAGTCAATAAAAACATATTTAAAAAATATATATGGTTTCTGTGACACAATTTTATTTAAATAGTTATTCTGCCCTCGCCCATGTGGCTTAGTGGGTTGGAGCATCATCCAGCACACCAAAAGGTGGTGGGTTTGATTCCCAGTCAGGGCACATACCCAGGTTGCAGGTTTGATCCCCAGTTGGGGTGCATGTGGGAGGCAACTGATTGATATTTCTCTCTCACATCGACGTTTCTCTCTCTCTCTGTCTCCCTTCTTCTCTTTCTAAAATCAATTTTAAAATATATATATTGTGCCACAATTTGAAAGCTCTTATATTATGTCATGTTGAGGAGTTTAGATTCATCTTGTAGTCTTTCAAGACTTTTTTTTTTTTTTATCCTCACCCGAGGACATTTTCTCATTTTTTTTTTTTGTTCAGATAGAGTGGGAGGGAGAGAGAGGAAGAGAGAGAGAGAGAAACATCAACATGAAAGGGACACATCGAGTGGCTGCCACCCGCACGACCAACCAGGGCCGGGGACAAACTGCAACCGAGGTACATGCCCTTAGCGGGAACCGAACCCGGGTCTCTCTGGACCGCAGGCCGACGCTCTAACCGCTGAGCCAAACCGGCCAGGGCCTTTCAAGACTTTTAATCATTATAAAACTATGCCTGTGAGACACACTAGGAATTGTATAAAATGTAAATGCTATATGATTATTTGACTAAATATGAGCTGTGAAAGGGATAAGCTTCTTAATAGAGCATGATGATGTCTATTCAGATTTTAAAATATAGATTAATTCTTTTTAAGAATATTATTAGCCATTTCCTTCATTCTATGTCACTTTTTGAATTAGTAATTTTGTCTCCCATACACGTCCCAACTGGGGATCAAACCCTCATGGGACAATGCTCCAACTAACTGAGCCACCCGGCCAGGGCTTTAGTTTGGCTTTTTTTTTTTTTTTTTTTATCCTCACTCGAGGACATTTTTTTGCATTTATCTTCAGATAGAGTGGGAGGGAGGGAGAGAGAGAGAAAAACATTGACGTGAGAGAGACACATCAAGTGGTTGCCACCCACACGACCCCAACCAGGGCGGGAACAAACTGCAACCAAGGTACGTGCCCTTAGTGGGAACTGAACCCGGGACTCTCTGGTCCTCAGGCCAACGCTCTAACCGCTGAGCTAAACCAGCCAGGGCTAGTTTGGCTATTTTTATGTGTTTATTTTTCATGATAACTTCCTGATTTTCATTAAAAAAATTTTTAAAGCAAAGAATCTGAAAATTGTGACTAATTGCACTGATTAGAAGATCTAGATTACTTTCCTATGACTGATCTTTGGTACCTGACCTCTTGTAGGAACTTCTAAGGCTTAAAACTGTATTTCACCTTTTCTTTCTTTCTTTCTCTCTCTCTCTCTCTCTCTCTCTCTCTCTCTCTCTCTCTCTCCCTCCCCCTTCCTTCCTTCCTTCCTTCCTTTATTTCTTTCTTAAAATATTTTAAAATTGATTTTAGAGAGAGAGGAAGGGAGGGGAGAGAGAGAGAGAGAGATCATTTGATTGGCTCCCACATGCAGCCAGGCCAGGGATTGAACCTGTGACCTGGGCATGTGCCCTGACCAGGAATTGAACCAGTGACCTTTCAGTACACAGAATGATGCTCAACCAACTGAGCCACACTGGCCAGGGCCAGACTTTCTGAATGTTTTCTTAAGAAACCAAGGTAGAAAGGGAATGGTCAGCTGAAAAGATCATTATGTTAAAGATAATCAAAATTTATAGTAAAATGTTAATTTTTGAAGTAGCTATCCTTCTAATTTTTCAGAGTTCTTGTAGCTCTTAGTAATACTTATATTTGGAGCATAACTATCTATTTAAAGGGTCACTACATATAATGCCAAATTTCAAAGTAACCTGTACCTAATCAGGGATGAGGAAGTATGTCTCAGTTTGCTTTTGTAGAAAAACTATCTTGGGTGTCTGAAAATATATAGTATGGGACAAGACACATGATAGTTTCTGGTTAAGGGTAGAGAAAGTAGGATAGTGACATCACAAAATATCCGTAAACTGTGCCCTAAATGCATGGGGAAAGATGACCACTTGGTTGAGGGTGAAGGGCAGTTTTGACCACTAGTGATCAATGACTTACTATTCTTATCCATTCCATTGATTCAAATAATGAAAACTGAAGTGAGAACTGCAATTAATATTAGTTGATTGATTGTGCCAAGAATTTGGTAGCCTGAAACAACATGGCTATAAAACCTATAGGATCTTCATAAATCCCTTACTTTCTTTTCTTTTTTTTTTCTTTATTGATTTTTAGAGAGAGAAGAAGGGAGACGGAGAGAGAGATAGAAACATTGATGAGAGAGAACATTGATTGGCCGCCTCCTGCATGCCCCCCACTGGGGATTGGGCCCACAACCTGGGCACGTGCCCTGACTAGGAATCGAACCGGAGACCTCTTGGTGCATGGGTTGATGCTCAACCACTGAGCCACACCGGCCGGGCTCCCTTACTTTCTTTTTATTAAAGTGATAAAAAAAAGTGTTGAAATCTAGTCCCCCCTGCCCATAGGGAACCTACCCAGCAGTTAGGTGGCAGAGTAAGGATGTATTAATATGTATCCACAAACACAAGGCTTCATATTTGACACCACCCAAATCCTTTAGGAACTTAGAAGAAAAAAGATTTTTTTTAAAACTAGAAATACTTTGCCCTGGCCAGGTAGTTCAGTTGGTTGGAGCATCATCCCGATGCACTGGGGTTGTGGGTTCAATTCCTCCTCAGCACACGTGCAGGAGTCAACCAATGAATGCACGTGGAGCAACAACTTGATGTTTTTCTCTCTCTAAAATAAAAAAAAATTATTAAAAAAAAACTCGAACTACTTTATGAATACATTTTTAAAAGGGGAGGGGTGAGGGAATGATGAAGATGAATTCAGGAAATTAGCTGGGGATGATTCTTTTTGGCTGGAACGCATAGAGGGGTAATGACGGGTAAACAAGAAGGCAAAGAAGATAAGTTGGAATCTGGAGAATTTTGAAAGCAAGACGAATTTTTTTTTTTTTTGTATTTGTCAAACTGCTGTTATGAAATCAGTTTAGTGAGTCATGATCAGCATTAAAAAATGAAATAGGATAAGAAATATCAGAATACACTATTCTTATAAGGATTGTTTGTGAAACTTTTGTTCCAGAAGTATGTGTGTGTGATGTGTATACACACATTTACTGAAACCTATGTAAAATTTCTTAGTCTGAGTCTTAGGGTTAAAAATCTGCTTTATTGGACTCTGGGGAACAGAGGATTTTAAAGTACAGAGTTAAATGCTCAAAGTCTTTTTTTGGCAGGATAGTACTATGGCAAAGAATGAGAGTTCAAATGATGGGAGACCAGTTTGGAGATTACTACTGTACTTTGGGAATGATACAATCAAGTCCATAATGAGAATAATAGCTCTGGAAGTGGAAAGGAATAAAGACTTGGGGAATGATAATCAACCCTATATACATAGGTGACAAATTGAATATGTGAGGAAAGAGTTAAAATAAACTATAAAGATTTCTAGCCTGGTACTTGAGTGATATAATACAGTCTCTTTAATAAGAGAATTTTGGAAAAGAGGCTAATTCTGTGAAGGCAAGATATATAGGTAAGCTGAGTTTGAAGTGTGTCTGAGACTGGTTCAGAAAGGTTAGAGCTAAGGATAAAATCTTGGTAGTGAGCTCTGTAGATCTGACTTTTGAAGTGAGTTCTTTATGACGAGGTTTGAAAAGCCATTAAAATAGATCAGAAATGTATTGCTACATGCTTAAAGCCTGGATTGTATGCTTCAATGAGTAAATAAAAATTAATTTCAGGGAATTCTCACTGGGTGGTAAATGTAAGCAGTTTTGTGCTATTGAACTTTAATATGTTAAAATATTTTACCTGTGATCTTACTTGATTTTTGTGTGTGATATAAACCTTTGACTAAAAATATTATATCTAATTAGATCTTACATCTTTTTTTCTTTTAGTCATTTTAGCTTTCTATTTTATAATTGCTTTAATGATATGCTAACTCTATATAAAATAATTTAGCCTTCAATAAACTCAATACAGTTATTTAAAGTTTAGAAATTTGCTGAAGGGAATTTTAGAAATAAAAATGTTTGCTCAGTTATATGGCATGAAAAGTTTGAATGGCTTGCATGGATTTTTGAACAGATTAAATTTTTTATTGTCTTTAAGCAATGAAGAATGACAAAAAGAAGTTTTCAGAATATTTATGAATCATCTGTCTTTAAAATAAAGGTTAGCATACTTGGTTTTTTGAAAAGCCATGTCATAGTTATTAATTGGAATTTCAAGTTTGAGACATTTTTTTAAATATATGAGAAAATGGTAGTATAATTTTAATCTGTATAGATTTTATTCAGAACATCTTGACTATTTTTATGTTGCTGTAATATGTAGGTATAGGTAATATTTTATCAGAGTCTATGTAGGGGATACAAATGTTTTGTTATCTCTCTTTAAGATGAATATACTACCAAAAATCTCATATATAGTCTGCTAGAGCCAGAGTTAATAGATTCTCAGCAGTGGATTAGCAAATGAAAAGGAGTGCTCTGAACTCTGTAGAGGAAAACAGGAAGTGTCAGTACTCCCATCACCCCCCCCCCTTTTCTTCCTCCAAACTTTTAGATCTTTGTGTGATGAAGCTCCTTTGGGGATACTCTAGTGACTGTCTCTGAGCTTTGGCTCCAAGCAGCAGAGAAAACTGGAAATTTCTGGTGCCAGCAGCCTGCCTCTCTAGCTACTGCTTTCCTCCCTGCCCTTCCCTTCCTTGGTCATCCATCTCCTAATTTTTTTTCCCCCATGAGTAGATAGGGTAAGTGGGTCCCCTACTCTAAAATATTAATCTCATGATCTGTCATTCCACCATTCTGGTTTCACTTCTTTGGATTTTTAAAAAGATCTTATCTTTGAGTGATTCCCTTTTAAAATGCAAATATCCCTGGGAGAGGTCAGACCTTAGTTCTCAGTTAACATATTAATTATCAGTTAGCACCTTAGTTGGGCTTAGTACTCACTTGGCTGAGAAGAAGGAACCTCTGACTAAAAGTGATAAAACTATTTAAAAATTAGCATTTATAATATTATCATTATTGTTATTATTATTATTATTATTATTGGCAGCTAAGATGTAATGAGGGTCATATTATTTAGTGCCAGGAATTGTTCTAAGTGCTTTGCAAATATAAATTTCTCTAATTCCTTCAACAACCCTATTGATGTTAATATCACTGTTATTTTACAGATAAGAAAACTGAGGTATGTGGAGCATAAACAATTTGTCTAGGTCACATAGTAAATACAGCCAAGTGTTAAACTCGGGCATTTGGATTCCAGAGTGTGCTCTCTAATCTTTTGCTGTGATACCACTCCGCTGCTGTATTGCCTGTCAGAGATGGCATTTGATCAACATTTCACACTTTTCACAATTTTGCATCAAATGGAATCATACTATTTGATTATAGGCCATTTCCTATTGAACCTCAGGGACCTTGCTATCATCTAAATAGGCGTTTTTAGTAACAAATGCAATGAAATAGGCAAAGTCCTTGTAACTAAGGGAATTTATTTGCAGAATATAGAAGAGAACGGATAAAAGAGGCTAGTGTATAATTTAGCACATACATAGCATTACCTTTCCTACTTAAAACTTACTATGCAAGTAACATGTGCATTATTTTTGGAAATTTGAAACTAGGGATTAATAAAAAGAAAAAAATTGTCTGCAGTCCCAGTACCCAGAGATAATCCCAGAATATGTATATATAAATATTTTTAATATATATTATATATGTATATAAAAATAAATACTTTCTTGTTTTTTTTTCTTTTGATCTTTCTTTTCTGAACATTGTGCAAAGTGTCAACTCATACTGTTATCCGTGGAAGTGGGGTTGCCCTTTTCCCACTGAGTGCTTAGGGTGGGGTCCTTATGATATCTCAAGAAAAAGAATTTTCTAGGACTCACACAGGAGGATAAGTGATTTTTGTTTGCATGGAATTACATCCTTGGGTTTCCAAAGTCCCATTTTCTCTAATCCAGTCCTGGAAGATGTGCAGTTGGGGATTCAGTAGAGCTAGAAGCAAAGCCAGCACCCAGAGTTTCCGTTCCATGTTGGAATTGGGTCTGGTACAGCATCAGGCTAGTTGCAGTCCGTTGTGTGGGGTCCACATGGCTCACAGCCATGTGGACAAATGCAGGAGCATGAGAGTCGCACAGGCCGGGGGTCAACCAGGAGTGCCAGGAGCCAAGAGAACGAGAGTGAACTCCTTTGTTTAGGTGCACAGGGATGGGGAACATCCGGCCCTTGGGCCATGTAAGATCCTCAAGTCAATACCAGCTAACAGCACACACCTCACCAAATTAGCCTGACCAAAAATAGCAGGCTAATTTTTAAGTTGATAATTTTGTATGGCCCGTGAATGATGTTATACCCAAATGGCCCTTAGCTGAAAAAAGGTTCCCACCCCCGGAGAGTAAACATTTGGTGGCAGTAAGGATCAAAGCTTGGAGACAATTGAGGAGCCTTATTGCAGAAATTCAGGTGAGACTTTATGGCTTGGACCAGGGTGGTAGTAGTAGAGGTATTAAGTAGTCATATTCTAGATATATTTTGAAGGTAGAGCCAACCATTTTCCCTGAACAATTGGTGTGGGGAGAGTGAAAGAGGAGTCAAGAGTGACTCCAAGACTTTTAACCTCAGTGCCTGGAAATAGTTTAGATAATGGAGCATGTTAATCACTGATGTCTTAATTTTGCCATTAGCAACTTATTATGGAGTGTTAGGAGTTCTAATAAAATACTATATTTGACCAGATTTTTGGACCTCAGGAAATGTTGAGGGAAGATAAGTAAACTTCAAATGTGTGGTTGAAATGTGTGCACATGTGAATGTTGGGGCTGGTTAGTCTTAAGTCCATATTCAGGGATACCCTATATCTAAAAGTTAAGAAATGGAAGTGTGGGGGGGGGTCTCTCTGATTGCTAGGAGGTTTTTATAAAAAAAAGAGGTTGAAAGAAACCAAAAGTCAAATTTACCCTTGCAATTTTCTTAGGACCTTGGAGGTGGCACCCACAAGTACCATTGAAATTCGTATTGTCTTACTGCCCTAAAAAAATTAAAGCCTTGATCATGCTACATACAATGTTCTGAATGTTTTATAACTAGGTCCCCACCTGTGACCAGAAATTTGTGTTCAATTTATGTTAAATCAATGATGAAAAAGTTTTGTGATGGCTACTTTTTTTAGTCCTCACCCGAGGATATTTTTCCATTGATTTCTAGATAGAATGGAAGGGAGGGAGGGAGGGGAAGAGAGAGAGAGAGAGAAACATCAATTTGGGAGAGACACATAGATTGGTTGCCTCCGCACTATCGTGACCAGGGCCGGGGATTGAGCCTGCAACCCAGGTACGTGCCCTTGACCAGGGATCGAACCCATGACCCCTTGGTCTGCAGGCTGTGCTCTTAACTGCTGAGCCAAACTGGCCAGGCCTGTGATCCCTACTTTTAACTACACAAATTTTGGTGCCAAAATCATATAGGTTTCATTTGTTTTGTTTTATTATGTTGGCTTTGTGTGTGTGTTGTTTGTTTTTAGAAGCTTTTATTTCAGATAATGCTTAGGCCTACCAGAATGTAAAGGGTCATTATATTGCCATTTACTTTGTATTTGTCCTTTTTTCTCTTTATTTGCTTACATGTTCTTGCACATTCCTGGGTCTATTCAAACACAAAGATTCTCCCCTTCTGTCTTTCTCTCTCCCTAAGGCAAACTGTCAGGTCTGTCAGATCAGAGTATGTTTTAGAGCCATGAATTAAAGGTCATTATCGATTTACTAATGGAAAGCCAAATTTAAAATGGTAATTAAGTAAAATATTAAATATGATTTATTTAAATAAATAGAAGAGAATATTAACATTTATTCACTATAGCTACCAGTATAGCTACCATTTATTGAGCATTTACTGTGTGTCAGATAGTTTATCTCAATTCTTCTACAATTCGAAGTTGGTATGGTTTTTCCTGTTTTACAGTTGAAGTTCAGAGAAATTAAAATATTTGCTCAAGTCAGGCATATAATGTTATGTGGCAGAAGTGAAATTCAGACCTAAGTTTTTTCTGCTTCAAAACCCATGCTTTTAACTATGCGTATACTTTAGTAACTCCACATATGGCTCTCAGAATATAGATACTAGAGATATATTTTGGTCTTGACAGCCCTAATTTTAAACTGCTTTCACACTTTTGGGTAGTGTTCAGTGAAAAGTGGTCACTACCCATTCTTCATCAGTAGATGGTGGCAGAAAATTTAAAAAGACTTTAAAGGGAAGCAAGGTGGAGAGAAGTCTACAGCAAGGGAAATGGGAGAACTGCCTGTGGTATTATGACAGGCAGCCTAGAAATGGGAGTAAATGAAGCAAATTTATAAAATTATTCTTGGAAAACTACCTTATAAAAAAAGAAAAATATTGGTTTCTTGCTTTCATTTTATTAAAATTGACACTATTCTGCTTAGTTTTCAGATGCTTCAAGAGTGAACAGAGACTGATTTGGATTATGTGTTTCTCAGCCAGACTAAATAAATGTTAACAATGGATAAGTGCAAACACATTGGGCAGCTGCAGCTTGCTCAAGACCATTCCATTCTCAACCCTCAGAAATGGCACTGTGCGGACTGCAATACAAGTGAGTCAATTTGGGCTTGCCTTAGTTGTTCCCATGTTGCCTGTGGAAGATATATTGAAGAACATGCTGTGAAGCACTTTCAAGAAAGCAGTCATCCTGTTGCATTAGAGGTGAATGATATGTATGTTTTTTGTTACCTTTGTGATGATTATGTTCTTAATGACAATGCAACTGGAGACCTGAAGTTACTGCGAAGTACATTAAGTGCAATCAAAAGTCAAAATTATCACTGCACCACTCGTAGTGGAAGGGTTTTACGATCTGTGGGTGTAAGTGATGATTCTTATTTCTTACATGATGGCACCCAATCTCTGCTTCAAAATGAAGATCAAATGAATACTGCTCTTTGGCACAGGAGAAGGATCCTAATGGGTAAAATTTTTCGAATTTGGTTTGAACAATCACCCATTGGAAAAAAAAGGCAAGAAGAACAATTTCAGGAAAAAACAGAAAAAAGAGAAGTGAAGAAAAGACGGCAAGAATTAAAGCATCAAGTTAAAGCAGAATTGGAAAGTATGCCTCCAAGAAAGAGTCTACGTTTGCAAGGTCTAGCTCTGTCCACAATAGAAATAATTCCTGTTCAAGAACCACTACAAACCTCAGCATCACCAGCAAAAGATAAAGTAGTATCTACCTCAGAAGACGTAAGATTAAAAAAAGCCAGTGACCCCTCAATTAAACAAAGGCTGATTGTAACTCCTGGTGTAACAGGATTAAGAAATTTGGGAAATACTTGTTATATGAATTCTGTTCTTCAAGTGTTGAGTCATTTACTTATTTTTCGACAATGTTTTTTAAAACTTGATCTGAACCGATGGCTGTCTGTGACAGCTAATGATAAGACAAAATCATCTTATAAGCATTCACCAGTCACAGATACAGTATATCAAATGAATGAATGCCAGGAAAAAGATATAGACTCTGTTCACTCCAGACATCCAAGTTTATCATCCAGACTGAGTGGTGGAGCATCAAAGAGTAGAAAGATGGAACTTATTCAGCCAAGAGAGTCGAGTTCACAATACATTTCTCTCTGTCATGAATTGCATACTTTGTTCCGAGTCATGTGGTCTGGAAAGTGGGCCTTGGTCTCACCGTTTGCTATGCTACACTCGGTGTGGAGGCTAATTCCTGCTTTTCGTGGTTATGCCCAACAAGATGCTCAGGAATTTCTTTGTGAACTTTTGGATAAAATACAACATGAACTCGAGACAACTGGTACCATGTTACCAGCTCTCATCCCCACTTCTCAAAGGAAACTTATCAAACAGGTTTTGAATGTTGTGAATAATATTTTTCATGGACAACTTCTTAGTCAGGTATGGACTTTTTAAAATATCATTCACATCATGCGTGAAGTGAAGCCTAAAAAATGCATATGCTCTTGTCTATCTAGTGTGTTAGAGCTAGTACTGCTTTCAGGTCAAAATAGATCTCTTTCACAAATATGTATAAAGTCAGCTCACTTATTCACAATTTTCTTCATGAATCATTGGAAGTAGTTTTATGTCCATGGTATGAAAGCTTTTTTTGTGGGGAGAGGAAACTAGGAAACAGCTTCTTAGGTTAACCATATTATATTCATTCTCTGAGAGATAGAGAAAAGGAGGATTTAATCCCACAAGGAACAGATTTGAAGATGCTGCTGTTCAAGCATCAACTGTATTTCATATTGTGTGGAATGATCTGTAAAGCCTGTCTTCAGTTATTTTCAGTGTTTGTTGGCATTAAATCCTACTGAATTCTTCACTGAAGTTATTCTTTCCCTTTCCAGTTACTATATATCCTTTGTAAGTTGTTAGAACTGCCCATGTTCTTTGTGGTTCCTATATTTTGATGAGAAGTTTAATGTAGTGATGTTTGCTTTAAGTGAGAGTATGACCTACCTCATTTTTTGTCATATTACTATCTCTTGAAATTATCAGTTGGTAGGGCTCCAAAATCTATATATATTTATATACCTCTGTATATAAAACACTGTATATTAAAATATACTAGTAGTATTTTACTTGTATCATAGTTAAGAGGTTATAGGGAGTTGAGAGAAAATCAGTTGGTGAAAGATGAGGAAGGAAAAAGGGCAAAGAACTGCAAGTCTAATTATCTAAATACATTAAATTAAATGCATACAAATATATATCATATATACATAATGTGTATATATACACACACATAATGTATATCTGAGTAAATGAGGCCACAGTTTGTTTGTTTTACCTAAATTCAGATTTGACTAATGCTTGTTGAATGCCTAGTAGTTAAAGTCCACCAATGCATAATGGTTAGTTTAATGACAGTATTTTGGAAGGAAAAAATTATAATAATAAAAAATTGGCCCTGGCTGGTTTGGCTCAGCAGTTGAAGCATCAGCCCGCGGACCAGAGAGTTCCGGGTTCGGTTCCCGATGGGGGCATGTGCCTCGGTTGCAGTTTGTCCCTGGCCCCGGTTGGGGTTGTGTGATTGGCAGCCACTCGATGCGTCTCTCTCACATCAATGTTTCTCTCTCTCTCTTCGTCCCTCTCTCCCTCCCGCTCTGTCTGAAGATAAATGCAAAAATGTCCTCGGGTGAGGATAAAAAAAAAAAAAAAAACTGCCCCAAAATAATATAAAACAGATTATTCAGAATTCTGAGAGTGCATTTTCAGAAGAAAAGCCTTTTTCATTGGCAATGACCTCTAGTGAAAGGAGTAAATGTTTTGACAGGAGGATTGTAATCTGAAACTAATATTTTTATTTGCAGGTTACATGTCTTGCATGTGACAAAAAATCAAATACCATAGAACCTTTCTGGGACTTGTCGCTGGAATTTCCTGAAAGATACCAATGCAATGGAAAAGATATGGCTTCCCAGCCATGCCTGGTTACTGAAATGCTGGCCAAGTTCACAGAAACAGAAGCTTTAGAAGGAAAAATCTACATATGTGACCAGTGTAACTGTAAGTAGAGACTATATAGTCCCCTTGCTTTTCTAAGGTTAGCAAAGAGAAACAAAATGAAAGGAAGCTGGAAAAAATTCCTTAAGTAGCAGTTATGGAAATAAACTTTCTGTGTTAGTTCATCAAAAGATAGATATTTCTGTTTTATAATTGGCATTTGTGAACCTTGTATATGTTTTGCATTATTGATGATATTTAAAAAAAATTTTTTTATTCTGTAGTCAATTGTGGAGAGAAAGGATTTATAAAATAAAATATTTAATTTAATATGTGAGGAAGAATAAAGTAGCAAAAGAGAAAAGTAAAAGGAAAGCATGTTTATTTAGTACTTGAAAGAAATGTTTGCTTTAAGTCTTTTTGCTATCAAAATGTTGATATAGATAATACATGTGTGTATGTGTATGTGTATACATACCTGTATAAAAAATAATATATAGCTGAACTGCTGCTGTGGGAATTGGCTTTATAAAAATAAAGATTTATTTAAAAAACATCTACTGTCTCTTTTATGTTAGTCATTGTTCTAGTTGCCATGGATAGAGGTAAGACATTTTTAAGGTGCTCACATAGCTAATAGAAGAAACAGGTAGACAGTTAAGATCTACTACAATAAACTCTCTAATAGAGGTGGGCACAAACCTCCAACACTGTGAGATGAAATAGCCATTTCAATGAAAGGGAAGCATTATCCTCAAGGGGAATGGTGTATTAAAGGACATCAGATCTGTTGTGTCTTTTATTTTTTAATTTATTTTAGAGAGAGGGAGAGGGAGAGAGAGAAACATGGATGTGAGAGAGAAACATTAATCAGTTGCCTCCCGCACATACCTCAACCAGGGGAGACCGAACCTGCAACTTGGGTATGTGCCTTGACTAGGAATTGAACCCACCACCTTTCGGTTTACAGGATGATGTACCAACTGAGCCACACCAGTCAGGGCTCTGTTGTGTCTTTATGTAGTGTCTTTATCTCCTCTATCAATGTGTACGTGGCATTTTAGTGTTTACACTATATAGTTTCAGGAATTCTCCATAATTGTCAGGTCTGAAAAAATGATTCTCGGGCTTTTAGATACTAAAATTCTAAGGTAATATAAAGGAAACATTGGATGTTCTAACACTGAAGAAACGTCACATCAATTGGTGACTTTATAAAACAACCTACACGAGCATTATTTTCTGATTGCTGTCTAATATGAACTGTTATAAGGAACTTAAGATTTATATGGTTAGAAAAAAAATTCAAGTTTGTATGGTGAAGTGTGTTTTTTTTCTTGGACATAAATGTGAGTGGTTCTAGATCTGCTTTCATCACTAAATCTAGGAGTAGAACGCTATTTTGAGTGAATGCAAAATATGGTTTTATAACACGTGTGTGTGTGTCTGCTGGGTCTACCAAATAAAGGCTTAAAAGAGTTGCTTTAATACACAAAGGCAAATGATTAAAATTTTAAGTCAAGGAGTTGACATCTCTTGTCTAGCTATACTTGGATCATGCATTCTGGGAGATGATCCACAGGGAGGTCCAGGACATCCAGCAGCAGCTGGATGATACCTGGATCTCAGGGACATAGACCTTGAAGGAAAAGGCTTCTGGTGGCAAGTGGAGATGGCTGAGAGGACAGTTTCATGGTGGACTGATTCTACCTCCTAAGGAATAGCAGATGTTGCTATGGTTGGAGTCAGAGCTGGTATATAAGTTGCAGGCAGCTCCTGGACATCAAGAGCAATCTATGCCCTGGCCAGTTTGGCTCAGCGGTTAGAGAGTTCCGGGTTTGGTTCCTGCTAAGGGCACGTACCTCAGTTGCAGTTTGTCCCTGGCCTCGGTTGGGGTCGTGTGGGTGGCAACCACTTGATGTATCTCTCTCACATCGATGTTTCTCTCTCTCTCTTCCTCCCTCTCTCCCTCCTGCTCTATCTGAAGATAAATGCAAAAATTTCCTTGGGTGAGGATTAAAAAAAAAAAAAGCAATCTTTGGTAGCCAAATGCCCAGCCAGAGGCTGCAGGACACAATCCATAGATGGACCTCTAGAGAAGCAAGGGGACAACAAAAAGAATCCTAAGTCCCACTCATCTATGATCTGGTGCTAAAATAGCAAAAGCAAGACACTGAGGGAGGCCTCAGTCACAGAGCTAATAAAAGCTCACCTTCTCAGGGGCGGATCCCCAGGAAATGGGGAGGGGTGTTCTAGGCAGTAAGGACCCATGGGATGTATCTTGATTAACCTCAATAAATGAACTGACCATGAAACTTTTAAAGTAAGAGTTTGGGAAGAGTAAGTACAGTGGGACCTCAGTTCTCAAACTTAATTCGTTCCAGAACTCTCTGTTTGAGAAGCAATTTGTCTGAAAATGGAATCATTTTTTTCCCATTAGAAATGTAAATTGAAGTAATTCCTTCCAGACCCCCAAATGATTCCTTGTTTTAACCTTTCTTATATATGGTACATGTCGAATGTACTGTTTAATCTATAAACAAACACTTCTTTTCTTAAATTTACCATACCACCCCCTACTAGCCTATATGAATCACTTTCAGCACTCCTTCCAGTGTGTCTTTCAGGGGGTCAGGATGCGGCATCTTCTTCGCTTTTTCACTTATTACTGCCTCTGAAATGCTGTCACCAGCTAACTGCTTTTTATCCAAATCAGCAACAGTTTTTCTACCTCTTCAGCTGCCTGTTTCTTTCACAACAGAAGCAAAATTAGCACTCTTGATGGCCTCTTTAAGTTTTAAAATTGTGCTAATGGTCCATTTTGCCAGCAACAAAAGCAAAGACACACACACAGATATTCACAGCACAGTTTCCTGAGATGGTAACAAAGCAAGGTTTAGCTGTAAACTGGACTCATACTGGTGCATTCTGTCTTTAGTGTCCTGAGAGATGCTATCATGCTGATATATCAACACCAAAGGGTCGTCAAGTCCAGAACCAAAGTTAACCCAGACATTTTTTTCTGTGAACAACTTGGTTGAGACCCAAGAAATGTTCAAGACCTGAGGTTTGACGTTATATTAAAGCATGTTTAGGGAGAGTTTTAACTTTTCCTATTTGGCATAGCCAAATCCATTAAAAACTATTATAGCACTGTGTCATTCAGTTGCCTTATTTGTAAGATTATATTAAGTCATTTACTTAATTGTTTACATATCTGTCTACCTTGACAAGCTCATAAGGTTTTTTTTTTATTATTATTATGTTTCTTTTTTTTTTTTTTTTTTTTTATCCTCACCCGAGGACATTTTTCCATTTTTTGTTCAGATAGAATGGGAGGGAGAGAGAGAGAGAGAGAGAGAGAGAGAGAGAAACATCGATGTGAAAGAGACACATCGAGTGGCTGCCTCCCGCACGACCAACCAGGGCCGGGGACAAATCGCAACCGAGGTACATGCCCTTAGCGGGAACCGAACCCGGGTCTCTCTGGACCGCAGGCCGACACTCCAACCGCTGAGCCAAACCGGCCAGGGCTATTATTATGTTTCTTGAGGGCAAGGCCATGTCTCTGTCTCTAGCACAGTACAGTGTCTGTAACACAGGTTTAAGTGATAATGCATGTGTGAATTATTTTAAAAGTTTACTCAGCTTTCCCTTATTTCCTTAAATTAAATTTGATTTTTATTCTCTTTGATATCACAGCAAAGCGTAGAAGGTTTTCCTCAAAACCAGTTGTACTCACAGAAGCCCAAAAGCAGCTTATGATTTGCCACCTACCTCAAATTCTCAGACTACATCTCAAACGATTCAGGTTAGTAGTAGTAGCAGCAGCAGTTACCTACCAACTATACTTATAGTGCTGCAGAACTTAACACATGATGAATTAAACTTTAATACTTTATATTTGACTAGTAGATACCTTACAACTACTTCTGTCTTTTATTTTAAGGGAAAAATAATTCTGTCTTTGTCTCTAACCTTGACCAGTGGACACCATATTCAGTAACTAACCTGATTAGCTTCCCTTGTAGAATGCATTGCTGATCACATTTTGGTTGGCTAAGTAATATTCTCCTTGTACTGTTTAATATTCAGCATCTTTTAGGTGTAAATTTTTTACAATCTGTAACTTACAGTATTTGGCTCAATTGCTTCATCCTTGGAAAACATTTGAACAAAGGAACAACAGTTCAATTCAAAGCAATTAAAAAAAAAACTCTAGTCTTCAGAAATATATTTAGTCAGGTGAGTAAGCTGGCAGATCTGTTGGTTAATCAAAGCATATGCTTTCATACCTTGCAATAACCATGTTAACCTGAGAGTGGACTGTTCTGTTAAGGAATGAGAAGTTACTTTATGTGCTATGATTTGAAAACTATTGATACCATGGTTTAATTTTTTAAACAAAGCAATACATGTTTTTAAAAAAATTTTAGCCCTGGCCGGTTTGGTTCAGCGGTTAGAGCGTCCGCCCGAGGGCTGGAGAGTCCCGGGTTCGTTTCCCGCTAAGGACACTTACCTCAGTTGCAGTTTGTCCCCGGCCCTGGGGTCGTGTGGGTGGCAACCACTTGATGTGTCTCTCTCACATTGATGTTTCTTTCTCTCTCTTCCCCCCTCTCTCCCTCCTGTTCTATCTGAAAAATGCAAAAATGTCCTCAGGTGAGGATTAAAAAAAAAAAAATTTTTTTAGACATCACAGAAGGTACAATAAAAGCCCAAAATAAAATTACCATTCTTTTCAGTCCCACTTCCCAGAGATAATCACTGTTAACTTGACTCAGTTATTTCAGTCAGAAAACATCATGTGAGTGCTTTTTTTTTAAAATCCTCATTTGAGGTTAGTTTTCTATTTATCTTCAGATAGAGTGGGAGGGAGAGAAAGGGAGAAAGAGAGAAACATCAGCTTGAGAGGGACACATCGACTGGTTGGTTGCCTTCCGCACGACCCCCACCAGGGCCAGGGATGAACTGCAACCAAGGTACGTGCCCTTGCCAGAATCGAACCCGAGACCCATTGGTCCACGAGCTGATGCTCTACTGCTGAGCCAAACCTACCAGGGCTGTGAGTGCTTTTTAATTCAAGATGTTCTGTATTCTTTTAGGAATATAAAGTAAGATCCTTTTCACAAGAAGGTTATAGTAAGGCGTGCACAGAAATAATGGTTAAGTAGAAATACTAAGTATCATAAACTGTAAACAAACTCATTAATCTGAGTCTTGGAGGAAGGAGTTCGCTGATGTATAAATATTCCCAAAGCCTCTCTAATGACATAGGGGATTTATATCATTCAAGTCACAATTTATATGTCATCTCTTTAGAGGACTTCTCTGACCATCCTATTTAAAAGTAGCACCACCCAAACCTTCAGTATCACATTTACCCTATTTTGCTTAATGTCAAAAACCACTGTCTGCAGTTAGTAGCTTGCTTACTTCTCTCCCCTTCCCAGTGGAACAAGCTCTGTACGTAGTAGATGCCCGAAAATATTTATTAAGTGAATGAATAGGGGGTATACAGAAGGAGGAGCAACATGAACGAAGGTATGGAGGAAGGAACAGGGAAGGGTATACAACAAAGGTTTAGTGAAAAGTCAGGTGATTTTATTGTGTATAAAATCAAGTAGAATGAAAGCAGGAAGATTACTTAGGAGGTTAGTCTGTATTCTTCAGGTTACAAGGGTCAGGGAGCATTGAAAAGTGAGAACATACATGAGTTTCTATAAAGAGAATTGAAAGGATTTTTTTTTGTTACTTAAATTAATACTTAATTGGCTACTATAAACTATTGAAGAACCTCCTGATCTTCATAATTGCTATTTAATCTGGCATTTGAAGGTCCTCTTAATATATATAAATCTATTTGACTTTATTTCCTCCATCTTCTGCCCAAAACATTTTGATCCTTCATGCCTTGATTTATCTCTAATTCAGAGATGTTTACGCTGCCTTTACCACCACATTTCTCTTTCTCCTTAATCTATTAAAAAGGTACTATTATATTTGCCAGTGTATAAAATATATAGGGTAAATAAAAGACAAAATGGAGAATGGGATTGGGGAGGGGCATATGGGAGCTCTTCCAAGAAGCATAAGAAAAGGAATATTTCTAATAGCTTAGAAGCTCCCTGTGTGTGCCTCTCAGTCCTGTTCTCTTTCTCTCTCAGGAGTAAACCATTATGAATTTTGGGTAAATTGTTATTTTGTTGTTCTTTGTTGTTTTACTGTATTTCAGCAGAAAAAACTAGATGCCCTGTTTATCAATAGGAATGAATATTTTCTACTTAAATGGCTTACAAGTGTTTATTTAGCATAATTAAATAATATAAGGTTTGAATTTTATGGTAAAGTAAAAGAGATAAAGTGAGAATGTTAAGTAGGTCTCATTATTTTGTTTTGCTCTTTCATCTTTATTAAAGTTAAAGGTGCATTGGATACAGGATCTTTTGTACAGTTCATGGGGAAGGAGTGGGCTATGACTCCAGCAGATAATGTAATATGCAAGACTCACTTTTAGCTCCATACCATTTTAACATTGTACTGAGGAGCATTTTCACATTTTTTTTCCTTCATAAACCTGTCTATATTCCTTTTTTCCTTCTCCATTTGCTATTGTTTGTCTTAACCTCATGTTTTATTTAGTGCTTTAATACTGTTATTTTCATTGAAGTGTTTTGTCTCTGTTCAACACCACCTTAAATGGATTATAATCTCTTGGAAGAACTACATATATTACATTTACCCCCATAATCCAGCTCATACTACGTATGTGACAAAAACATTGCTTGCCATGCTTAGATAAAGTGCTGGGAAGCATGACCACATTGACTATCTGAACCTAGTACCTGGTTATTTTTCCTTGATTTTGTTAATACTTTCACCCTGGTTTGTTCACAGATGGTCAGGACGTAATAACCGGGAGAAGATTGGTGTTCATGTTGGCTTTAAAGAAATCTTAAACATGGAGCCCTATTGCTGCAGGGAGTCCATGAAATCCCTCAGACCTGAATCTTTTATCTATGACTTATCTGCTGTAGTAATGCACCATGGGAAAGGATTTGGCTCAGGACACTACACTGCCTACTGCTATAATTCTGAAGGAGGTATAGATGGGGGAAAGTGTTCTATCTTGGGTTAGACTTGGCAGCTGGAGTTCAGGCTCTAGCGATTTCTAAATTGGCCACTAAATCATCTTAAGCAAAGCCACTTGACTTCTTTTAAGAATAATGTTTCTGCATTATTGCTTATAGAAAATACTGAGGGTCTGTGCAGAAAATGGGGTATTTTCTGTGGGATTGCAGTAGTTTTGACTTCTAAGAGATGCAGGGATAGGATAATAAGGATGGTCTTATTAATTATATGCCAGAAAGAGTGTGTAATCTTTTCTTAAAGGCACATTTCCAATAGCAGATCTCTGCTTACTGGTTTAATTCAGTTAACTTTGTTAAAGGACAGAGCATCTAATGAACTGGGGGATCACAAACATTTGAAACAAACTTGAGTTCAGGTTTTAACATATAAAAACTCACTTGAATTTACTGCCTCTATGGACCCTTCATAGGTGGCAAAAGTGATTGGACTTAGGTTTCACATTTCCCCTTTCCCTACCAACTGTTAAATAATGAGCCTATTTCTCCTCTCCCTTCTCCCAACACAAACACACATGCACGCACACACACACACACGCGAAAAGAAAAGAGGTGTGGACAAAAAGCCCAGTTAATCCAGCAAGGTAATTCAACACTAAAGTACCAAGAGTTAGTCGTGCACTATTTGCTTTATAGTATGATAAGCAGCAAAATCATCAACTGGTAAGATTTTACCAGGAATTAAAAATTGTGTCAAGTGAACTAATCAGTAACTTCAAGCTACTTTTAGGATAAAGGTAGATAATTGCAGAGTAACATACTGCCTAAGCTGTATTTCTCATTAAAAGAAGTGAATTGGCTAGACAATTATTTTCTCTTCAAAAAAAGCTTAACCTAGGTGTCCATCAATAGATGAATAAAGATGTACATAAATACAATGGAATATTATACAGCCATAATAAAGAATGAAATCTTGCCATTTGCAACAACATGGATGTAGAGGGTATTAAGTGAAATAAGTCAGACAAAGAAAGACAAATACCATATGATTTCACTTATACCTATATGAGATCTAAAAAACAAAGGAACAGACAAAACAAAGTCAGATACAGAGAACAAATTGATGGCTCCCAGATAGGAGGTGGTTAAAGGGAGATGGGTGAAAAAGATATGATTATGAAGTACAAATTGCCAGTTGTACAAAGAGTCACAGGGATATAAAGTACAACATAGAGAATATAGTCATATATCATATATACTGTAATAACTATGTATGGTGCCAGATGGGTACTAGAGTATCATTTTGCAAGGTATATAAATGTCTAGTCACTATGTTGTACTTCTGAAACTAATATAATATTGTATGTCAACTATAATTATAATTGAAAATGAAATTTTAAATAACTTTAACTCACTGAAACTAATGCCTCTAAATCCATGTTTTAATTTATACTTGAGATTTCTAAAGTTCCCTTATAAACATTAAGGTGTATTTCTGTGCTTCACTCTAGGGTTCTGGGTACACTGCAATGATTCCAAGCTAAGCATGTGCACTATGGACGAAGTATGCAAGGCCCAAGCTTATATCTTGTTTTACACCCAGCGAGTTACTGAGAATGGACATTCTAAACTCTTGCCTCCAGAACTCCTGTCTGGTATCCTACCTCCTAATGAAGAAGCTGATACCTCTAATGAAAAGTTTAGTTGATTCAAAGACAGTGGGGCTTCTTGTGATTTGTACATATATTTTCTCAAAGGGGTGACTTACAAGTTTGAGCTTCATTTTTATCTTTTACTTATGAATCAGTGCACACTATGTTTATATATTTTGTATCTAACTACAAGTCTTTTTACAGACACAAAGCATAAATACATGTATATATCAATGACAGTAAGCAACTAAATTGTTTTCAAGTACTTGGGAGTTTTAAGCTTTTAGTATTTACCTTTTATATTTTGTTTTAATTGGCTCAAATCATGAATTTGTGCAATTTTGTACTGAAGTTCAGATGACATTATTTTATACATTTATCTTTTGTAGTTATTTTCTATACAAATTCTTATTCAATGGAAAATTATAAATACTTTCTTCACTAATAGTCTTACCCCCAAAGTCATTTCTTTCAGGCTATTTGTACTTTGAAGTTACCTTTGTCCCTTGAAGGAAGTTAAACTATTACTTTCAAAGAGAAAAAATACTCATCAATCACACTCATTGATTGATATTCCTGAAGCTTTGTGTGTTAACAGGGCTTAGAAGGCATTACTGTCATTAATGGAACTTCAGTTTTTCAAAAATTTATTTTTAATATTGTTCTTCATTTGGCATAGTCAAACTATACAAATGAAAATGACAGATTTATAAATAGTATGCTTAAATGACTTCAGCACAATGGACATGAAAACAATGCTGGTTAGGACTTAACGATGATTTGTCTGGCAACAAACTGGTTTGTCCTGATTCTAATAAAGAATTCATATCAAAAACTTGAATTTACCAAACCGTATGTTATACAAGTACAGTTTAACTTGGATATGAGTTCATTTTATGTCTAAACATTAAATCTCTTAAAGCTTTGTACCACATATATTGAGATTCTTAAAGGAATAAAAAAATTAAGTTTTGAAGAGAAAAAATTACAGGGCAGAGAAGATAACTGTTCAAAACTGGCAGCTGGGCAATGTGCATCTCATTTTTCTAAACTAAAGCCTAGATACTCTTCCTAGGATTATGTGAATACTAGAAGCCTCTCATATTCAAACATTGGGCTCTGACATTTTTTTAAAAAAATGATCTAATCTTGCATTTTATTAAAAATACAGTATGACTTTGTTCTTTCCTACTAATCTCACTAGATCTCTTTTCAAGTCCTACTGCTGCTAGCTTTATTTCAGAAAGAGGAGAATCCACTAATACATGTTGATCAGCTTTATAAGACCTTAGCTGTGTTAAACACTAGATCATTTTTTTAAGTGGGTTTGCTTGCTGGTTGAATTCTTAATGAAAGATAGTATCTATTAAGTGCTATTCTCCACTAGTGATCATCTGTAAGTATAAGCTTGAGGAGAACAACTCATCTGGGACAGCCGATTGTGAAGTGCAATGAAACTTTATCACTGAACAGACAAATCATTTATGCCAAAAATACAACTTGTGTGTTAAATGGCTAAGGTTTAAAATCACTCTCTTATTAAATACCTATGCAAGTTGCTACCTCAACTATTAATATAATTATACCTCATTAAAGATTTATGTGGTCAAGATACCTGAGTATAGTCTTTTTTAACTTTAAAAAAATGTTTTATTGATTTTTTAGAGAGAGAGGAAGGGAGAGAGAGAAACATCGACGTGAGTGAGATATATCAATCGGCTGCCTCCTGCATGGCCCGTATTGGGGATTGAGCACGAAACCCAGGCACGTGCCAGGACCATGAGATGAACCCATAACCCCTTGGTCCATGGTTCAAAGCTGAACCACTGAGCCACACCAGCTTGGCCAGTCTTTTTTAATTTCAAGGATTACTTTATACTTAGGTCAACTGCTATACATTTGAACACCTAATTTTTAGTGGGGTATTTTAAAACTCTGGAAGCTATGTTATAGTTACTTATTTCAATGTGATATAAGAAAGTGGCTTATCCCTTTTTAATCCCTTAAAACTAAAACCTATGGAGGAGGCTATATGTGTAAGGTCAAGGAAGTATATGGTAACTCTATTTTTTGCTCAATTTTGTTACTAACCTAAATCGGATCTAAAAAAAAAAGAAAAGTCTATTAAAGTGAAACTAAAACCTAGACAATGCACAGAAATTTAGATTTCTTACTGTACATCTCAATGTGGATGGACTTCTACTACATTCTGCTAAATTGATCTAACAAAAAACAACGTGTTTCGGTTGTAAAATAATTTACTAAAGGCACTATTGTTAAACATTCAAACTAATAACTGGTTACCAATAAGGTACATCATTATAAACATGACAAAATGATTTCAAGAGATACATGGCTAGTAGATAAACAATACAGTTTTAAGTGACAGCTTTCCTATTTACAAGATCATATCCCTTCCAGCCATTTCAGGGGCATACAAGTGATGCCATTTCTCCCAACAGTTACCTGGGAAGGGAGCTTGGATCTCATAAATGGTTTGAGATCACTACTGCTAAAGAGGTCTCACAAAGCTCCAAAATTCTTGACTCAAAGGGTCAATTCTGAAATTTTTGGGCTTCGAAATCAGGATACTTTATACCTCCTACCAAAGCACATCAAAATGGTAGGGACTCAAAACTCCAAAAGAGCTAGCTGGAGGGCCCAAGCCCTGTAACATATCCAAGCATGAACTGGTGAGCTCTGCCACTGGCACATCACAGAAAATGGAGAACTTATTTCAAGGTTGCTACTGAACATTAGCACCATAGTAAACATGGCTCATATAGCTAACTAGATTGTTTATCCCATAAGGTAACATTCATTGATAGCTCGAATGCTGAAAGCGGCCTTTTAATGTATAATAATGATCTAAGTACAGAAGTTAGGTTTCTCTTCCTATGAGAAAAACATTAAAACAAAATACAAAACAGCATCCCAGAGGCAATGTTAATGTTCTAAACATACAAATTAAGGCTTTACCTTAGAGTACATAACTACTTTGAAATTTTGTTGAAACAGTCCCAAAAAAACATTTACATAGAATTCAAGCAATTTGTTCAAGAATCGGTAGTGGGGCTCAGTTCAAGTATTATGCATCTTACAAATTCAACTTATGCACTTAGCTGCTGTAATGAGTCACTATAACCCCACTTCATGAAACCACCCATGATGTTATAAAGCCAAACCAGTCGAGGGGCAGTGCTAAAGAATTTGATTCACTAATGAAAAAGTCTAATAATTCAATTTAACTTTTCTAACTAGAACAAGACCCTATCATGGAAATTTTCCAATTTTGTGGTTTTAAATGCCTTTTTGGTTTACTGAGCAAGCTGAATATATTTCCTGACAAATACACCACTGGACAAAGGATCTAAATGTTGAGATTTAACTAAATCAAGGTTTCAAGTTGGTACAAGGTTCCTACTAAGTCGTATTTCAAATAGTAGATCTTTCCAATGTCAGGGAAAAAATGAAAGACAAGGACTAATATGGTCCTAAAAAGAAAGGCAAAATATTCCTAAAGCTGTATATTAATTTATGAAGCTTCTACTTTATACATGTATAGATCTTGTTTAGCCACGATGTCAGAAAAAAAAGTTTCAGTGTAGAGTTCTACAATCCAGATGAAAGGCTCTACATTTCCCTACATTAAGTTTAGCTATTTCCTGTGCAAAATTATAACCACAGACATTGAAATGTAGCTCTCAGATCTGAAAATGTCTTTATTTTTTAGAAAATGGATTCCAGGAAGGTTAAAAAGCAATACCAGAAGGTATAGGTGCAGAATTGGATGTAGTCATTCAAAGCATTCAAATAAGAATATGGCAATATAAATATTTGAAAAGCATCTCTTAGGTGTTCAAAACAAAATGTTTAAGTCATTCCTAACTAATTTGAACTTTATAGCATTTTCTAGACAGGAGAAAAACAGTTAACATTTGAAAGTCCTGAAAGCTTTTTCCGTGGTTAATTACATTAGATGGTTTGCCTTTGATCAAATTCCTCCCTTTTTAAACACGAATAAATGTATTATATAGGTCCACTGTTAAACAGACAACATGTTGCAAATTAATTCTGGTAAAATGTATTCCAACAAAGCTTAGAAAATAAAAGAGGTTATGGTGGCTTTGGACTAAGTTTAATAGTCATCTCCTCTGCTGACAACTTCTTTACATGTTGGACGCAACAGTATGGTATGTTCAAACTGTGCTGTATATGATCCTTTAATGTCACATAATGGTGGATATGGATCTACAATGCCCAAGTCACACAGATTCTTCAGAGCCATCAAGTATTTACTTTCTCCCAAGCGATCCAGCCATCTCCGGCAGAAGGCAAGCGTGCCAAAGTTTTCATTGATGACATTTAATAAGTGTTTTGTTCTTGGAAGCCTAAGAGAAGAAAATCCAAGATTAACAGTTAGCTAAAAAGTTACCAATACTGTCCTGGCTGGTGTGGCTCAGTTGGTTGAGCGTCGTCCCACTGCAAGGTCACCGATTTGATTCCTGGTCAGGGCACATGCCCAGGTTGCGGGTTTGATCCCCGGTTGGGGCGTACATGTATGGGAGGCAACAACTGATGTTTCTTTCTCACATCAATGTTTCTCTCTCTCTCTTTCCCTCCTCTCTAACTCTAAAACCAATAAAAACATTAAAAAGAAAAAAAAGACCAAAACTCACTTCCCCATTAAGAAAAACTCAAACAGTAGCTGTAGTAATTAAAGTTAGGAAACTTTTTTTGTTGCCTGTTTCAACATTCAAAAGCCAGAATGTATAACAGCCCATACCTAATTATAGATGGCAGCTGAATAGGAAGCCATCTGAAGACTATTTTATCATGTTTGTGTCTATGCATGTGTAAAATTCCCAGTACAGACTCACCAACAGTATTATGGTGAGAATGTCTATTTTTTGTGCATCAAGCAAAGATTTGCACATAAAGCAGGTGCAAATTTATCTTTCAACCACCTACCCCTAAAAAATTTTTTTAAAGTAAATAAAAATATAAAATTTATAAAATATAAGGACAAAAATCTAGAAATGCCCCAAAATGATAATCTCTGAAATTATTACATTAGAAACTGGACCTGAAGAAAATACTTACCTATATCATTTTCATCTCAGTTAAAATTTTTAACAGGCCAATCTCTTTGCTGTATTATGGAAATCCACAGAAATATTGTTAGGCTACAACTGTGTATTTACCACTATGGATATTTGCTACATTTTTTAAAATGCTGTTAACTTGGAAGAGAAACTCACTAGTTACATAGAAATAAGTCTCTCACCTTATTGGCACATGTCCAACATCAAAATTTTTCATGTAATGTGAACATTCCATATCATCATGAACAACTCCTTTTCCTGTGCTACCAAAGGTTTCAATGGCATACACTTCTCCTTCCTAAAAAATACATTCAAGTGGGGAGACAAGAAAAATTGAGAACCAATCAAAATGACTATCTCAACTTTAGGCTGAGGTATTTCCTACTTCATGGAAGAAAAAACATGAAAGACCCTTGGCAGTCCTTACTCACACTTCCCTGTTTTTTGTTTTTACCTCCTTAGCACTTTTTGGTCTTACTGTGTCCTCCTATTAGAATGTAGGCTTTATATGGGCAGGGAATTTTGTTTTGTTCACTACTATATCCTTAGTGCCACATCCAAGATGCTCAGTAAATATTCACTAAGTGTTAAATAAACAATCCTTTGACATACCCAATTTCCATAGCTGATTTAAGCCCTGATTTGACTAGACAAAATTTGCACACTAATGCCCTAGCTGGTGTGGCTCAGTTGGATGAGCATCATCCTGTGTACCAAAAGGTTGCTAGTTCAATTCCCTGTCAGGGCACATACCCAGACTGCGTTGAACATCATCCCGTGCACCAAAAGGTTGCTAGTTCAATTCCCCATCAGGGCACATACCCAGATTGTGGATTCAATCCCCTGTTGGGGCACGTGTGAGAGGCAACCAATTGATGGTTCCCTCTCCCCACCCCTTCCTCTCGATGTGAGAGAGAAACATCAACTGGGCCGCCTCCTGCACAACCCCTACTGGGGATCGAGCCCACAACTCAAGCATGTACCCTGAATGGGAATCGAACCAGGACCTCTCAGTCCCTGGGATGATGTTCAATCCACTGAGCCACACCGGCCTGGCAAAACATATTTTTAAAAAGTTTACACACTAACATGGCCCAATTCCTGTCAAGGTGAATATAAATGGCAAGTTAATTTTGCTCAACATACTATATACTCAACCATCACTAGCTTTGGTTTGGGAAAAAAATATCAAAATGCTTCACAAAGAACATACATACCTCCATTCTTGTTGCCTCTCCTCCTTTCACAATGGGCACTGTTTTCCCAGCATGTATTCTATATGGTCCAATTGAATGTCCATTTAGATTACGGATTGGTTTCACTGGCACAATAGAAAAGAAATAGTTATTCAGGGTCTCAGGAATCACAAACAGATCTCTTGACCACTAGGTATAAAGTTCAAGTATTTATTTAAAAACAAGATATGGCTCTACTAAATAACCTCACATTAAGGTAGTTTATATAAAATATAAAGTGGAAAACCACTGTAATATAAAAATACTGAAGGAAGGACACACAAGGAATAAATTGGCCTCTAAATTTTATATTCAATTTAAAAAAACAAAACAAAAAACAAAAGCCCTGGCCGGTTTGGGTCAGCAGTTAGAGCGTCAGTCTGTGAACCAAAGAGTCGTGGGTTCGATTTCTGTCAAGGGCACGTACCTCAGTTTTCAGTCCCTGGCCCTGGTTGGGGTGGTGCGGGAGGCGACCAGTCAATGTCTCCCTGTCACATCGATGTCTCTGTCTCTCTCTCCCACTTTATCTGAAGATAGATGGAAAGAAAAAAAATATCCTCGAGGATTAAAAACAAAACAAAACAGCCTGGCCGGTTTGGCTCAGCGGTTACAGCGTCGGCCCGCAGACCAGAGTCCCAGGTTCGGTTCCTGCTAAGGGCACCGTACCTCGGTTGCAGTTTGTCCTCGGACCCGGTAGGGGTTGTGTGGGTGGCAGTCTCTCTCACGTCGATGTTTCTCTCTCTCTCTCCCTTCCTCTCTCCCTCCCTCTCTATCTGAAGATAAATGCAAAAATGTCCTCGGGTGAGGATAAAAAACAACAACAAAAATGGGGTGTTGTCAATGGAAAGAGCCTCTGGCTTCTCTCTGAGCCCTGATTTGACTAGTCACAGAAAACCTAGTCTGCATTTTGGTCACTCTGGATACATTGCCAGGTGTCTTCTTATCAGCTACCAGTGGAGCTTGGCAAGAGTTTCCAGCTAATGGTTACATATTTCTCCTACCATGAGCAGGTCACTTCCCCATTTTCCCTCTTTATATTCTCAAGAGATAAAGATGAAGCAGCTGACCCAAAGAAACCACTCAACACTATTTGTAAAATTACTTCTGCAAAGGTCACACGCATTTCAAATAAGATATATTTTTAAAGAACACACCTTGATATGTCTTCCCATCTATTTCAACCTCATAGGATTCCATAACTTCTTGGATGGCCTCACCAACATCACATAGACGAACATCAATTCCAGCACACTACCGACGAAATAATGTATAGTTATTCAAAGCAAAGAATTTCACAGCAACTTAACTTCTTAATATTTTAAAACGAGGGACATTCATTTGTACATTATAACTTCCTCTATAACAATCGTTGGTACATTATAATTATCCACTTAAAACCCTAAGGGCAGTGGACTAGTCTTACATAACTCAAAGACTTCAAACAGGTTATATATAATGTACTCAAAATATGTTGAATGAAATGGTGCTTATAGTTCACATACCTTTATTCCAGTGTTAGTGGCATCTTTTACAGCTTTTAATAATGTATCATATTTGGGATTAAAAGTGACAGTAAAAGCACAGTCAATAATCCTACCTGAAAGAAAAAAATTCTTCTTTAAGTTTACTTATCAGCAAGTCAATTTATCTACTTTATAGTATCTACTCCATTGCTTATCCTTGCTAGTTAACAGGAAAATAAAATGATGAGCTCAAATGAAAGCAGCACTCCAAGCACCCAGATAGCATTCATAACCAAAGGGGAAAAAAAAGTATAATTAATAAAGGATTCTATAAAGGATTCAGAATGAAAAGATTACTTCCAGGGGTGGTCTATATTAGTTCAAGACAGCAGTAATTCAGTACTACTCACCGAGGTAGTTACGCAAAAATACAAACAGAAACAAATCAAAGCAAGAAAAGCCTAGGGAACTAAGAAATAGCAATGCAGGCAGAGAATATGTGTAGGTCCACAGGATGCTAATCATCAGTCCAGCTTCTTCAATTTAGTAAAAGCTTAGGTAAGTACTTAAAATAAGCTTTGCATTCTCACCTGTTAAGTGAGATAAAAAGGTACTTACCTAGCAGGGATTGGGGGCGGGGGTGTTAGAAAAGCTAACAACTATATAAAGGTTGGTAAACTTAAAGGTTCTAAGTAAACATTGTTATTATATGAATAAATGTCTGAAATAATGACCCAAAGAAATGTAAGATTATATTTTTCATGACTTGATACAAAGGGTAAACCTCAATTACCTGACGGTTTTTATTACACTCCATTTAGTAGGATGCTTTAAAGCAAATTTCAAAATATACTTCAACACAGCTCTACGGAAAAGTAAGGCATCAAGAAGAAAATTTGGGAATTCAGTATCTACAGCCCCATCCAACACAGACAAGACCAGTTTTCTAGGGAGAGGGTGGGGTGGAAGTTATTTCCAAGAACTCACCACTTATATGTGTTCCAAAGTCTATCTTACAGATATCATCATACTGTAATACTGTTGTGTCACCAGCATTAGGAGTATAATGGGCAGCACAGTTATTGAGAGAACACCCAGTAGGAAATGCCAGGCCTGCATTTAATCCATTCTCTTTTATTAGCTTTCGTGAACAATCTTCCAACTTTTCACTAAAAAATAGAAACAAAATTTGTTTATTTTTACATTTTATATAAAGTATAACCTTAATATACCTTACAAGCCCATCATGTTCAGAAGTTAACTAAAACTCTGAAATTACTTTCTGGGAGTGGTCTGAACACTTTCTGAATGTGAAGAACAGTTCCCTGAAGCTATGAAAACAGCTCATCTCTAAAAGATAAAGAATTTAATTCCACTAGAAATCTGGAGAAATGAAATTATAGGACTTAAGTTTCCTAGTAGGTAACATTCTTGACTTAAACTAGAGAAATAATTACTTTTATTGGTTTCTTCATTGTGTCTAAGAATTTTAATTTAACATGAATTGCTGGGCAGCAAAATAACTGATTTCAGGACAAAAAGTAAAAATCAATAATGTGTGCATTTGCACATTAACAGTGTACACGAGTACAAAATAGGATGGTTGAAGTACAAATGTCCTCTAATAGTTTCCTCGTTACATCCACATTACAAGGATTTAGAAGATATTTCTAGAACCTTCATTTAAATTTTAGCAAAGTAGTAATGAAAGTCAAACATTACAACTGAAAAGTCAGCTCTTAAAAAAAAAAAAAAATTATTTTTCTCACGTTCTTACAAAAACATATTCCTTTTACCAGATTTCTATCATTGTCATCCCAGGCTTGATCCAGCTCATAACGTATTTTCTAACTTGTCGATGTGCTTCTGCAGCTTCTCGAAAATCATTCCAAATCTCTTCACTAGCTTGATCTAATGCTTTCTTTTCTTCACTTGTAGTTCTCCAAGCAGCTGTTCGCCTTTATAGTACACACAGCATAGTATTAGTCATCCAAGAAACAGCACAATAAGTATAAAGCTGAGAGATAAAAATATACTAATATAAGACATTTTAGATAAAAATATTACATATGTAGTTTCTTTCACTAAATGTCAGCATAGCTTCTGAATATAATTAGTCAAACACTTGCAATAAAGCCAAATCATAATAAATATTTTCCAAGAATCTTAAAAAAAAATATCAAGTGAGATTTCATTCATAGTCAGAGGGACTAATACCATGCCACAGAAAATAACATAAAACAAGAGCACCAGAAAAGAATCCTAGATATCAAACAGGTAGGAGAAAAAAGTCATCATTCCACTTGAGGCAATATGTACAATAAGAGACTTCAAAAGAGCACACCAAAAATTGAAATTTAACATCACAGGGCAAGCACTAATACAAAGACTTGACCTAGAAATCTTCATATACCTTCGTCAAAGCATAAAATATTATGGCTTTTGCAGTTTTCTAATTGTATATATATTTAAAAGGTAATCTTCCTTAAAGGACATGGCTCACATTTTAAAACTTCCAGGAGTAACCAACAGATTTTTATTTTCAGTATCTGGGAATGAGGAAATCCACTGATTCCCTTTAAACAGTGTATTTTGAAAACAATAACTGTTTTCAAATGAAAAAATTTTTTAAAGTTGTTATAGTTTCACACATTCTTAAGAAATACTGAATATATAGGCCCCAGCCTGGTTGCTTAGTTGGTTAGTGTTGTCCTAATATGCCAAGGTTGTGAGTTCGATTCCCAGGCAGGCCACATACAAGAAACAACCAATGAATGCATAAATGAAACAACAAATAAATGTTATTCTCCCCACTCTAAAATAAAATAAATAAATAAAAATAAAATTTTAAATACGGAATATATAGCCAAGGTGGTGTTGCTCAGTGGTAAGCATCAACCTATGCAACAAGAGGTCACTGGTTCAATTCCCAGTTAGAGCATATGCCTGGGTTGCGGGCTCAAACCCCAGTGACGGGCATGCAGGAGACAGCCGATTATTGTTGATGTTTCTTTCTAATCCATGTTTCTATCTCTCTCTCCCTTCCTCTCTCTCTAAAAAAATAAAAACAAACAAAAAAGATAATTATATTTGTATTTTTAAAGCATCATATGCCACATTTACAAAAACTATTTTAAAATGCACGTTTTTAACCCATAAATAATTAGGAATGCTTGAAGATATGACACCAAGTCCTTCCTCTGCAAACTGGAACTTAAAAAAGGAATGACAGAATTAGAAATTCACTGTATTGCAGTCCCCAATAAAATAATTGATACAGTAAGGATCATCAATGAATATTAAAATAGCTCAGTGAAAGGTTGAAGACAAGGATATTCCAATGGTACCAGAGTACCACACAGATTACATGGCAACTGCAAAAAGAAAAAAGTACCTTTAAAAAATAAACAGAGTTGGTGGTCCCATTAACCAAGTGATGAAATACAGGTAAATTAACTGAACAACCTGAAATTACATCTGATGCAACAGACTACGATATAATATGAAGTACTTAATATCACTTATAATATGTCCTTGTCAACTATGTTTAATCTAATTTGAATCTAAGCCTTTACAACTAATTCCAGCTTACAGAAAATACAGAAATAGAAAAAAAAGTTTAATGACACCACAAGGAAACAATTGGAGAAATCCCAGAACATGAGATTTTAAAAATTACTTGTTCTCTTCAAAAAGTCAGTGCAACAGAAGAGAAGAAAGTGGGGATTCTAACCACATGCAATGTATGAACCTTGACTGGATCCTGGTTTAGGAGGAAAAGATAATGGGAAGCATGTTCCAGGGACAACAGGAAAAAAAATTCTAAACACAAACTAGCTATTTACATGACATTGAAAAATTATTGTTAATATACTTAGTTGTAATAATTTGGAGAATGTCTAATTCTAGGGAGATACTTGAAGTTTCTATAAGTGAAGACTCAAAATAAGACTTATTTTTAAATGGCCCAGTCAAAAGAAAAAAATAACAACAAAAAATCACATACATACAACAAAGATTAAGCACGTGTGGCAAAATGTTAAGCACTGTTCAACTGGGTGAGTTCACTATCTTTCAACCTTTCTTCTTTGGAATTCACTATAAAAGTTGAAAACAACAGAAAGATATTTATCCCAACATTGTTTATAATAGTAAACACCTAGAAATAAACTATGTGTCCAATAAGAGGACTGGGCAAATAAACCATGGTATGAACACAGATGTGTAAAATTATTCAGCCATTAGAAATACTTCTGATTTCTTTACTAACATGAAAACAAATTTTAAAAGGGGTGCTATTGCGGTACAGCTCTACCTTGAAAAACATTTCTAAGTATTTATAATACACATTTATATAGAGAGGCTTTAGAGGAAGAAATATTAACATGTTAACAGTGGTTTTAATTCACTGGCAGAATTAAGGAGATTTTTATTTATTTTTGCTTATCTGTGTTTACTGTTTTATAGTATGTGTAGCTTGTAAAAATTAACATTTTCCCCTAAAAACAGTCTACTACATTTAGAAATAAAGAATTTAAAAATAATTCTTTATTCTACTTCTAGATATCCAGAACAAGAGAAAAATCGGATCCAATTAACGTACTACAATGTTCATCATAGAAATTTTCCTAATAAAATATTGAAAGCAGTATAAATATTCAGAAATAGGGAAATAACTAATAAAATTATGCCAGATACAGAACTGAATAGTATTACAGCCATTAAAAATTAGTTTAAGCCCGGCCAGTGTGGCTCAGTGGTTGTGTGTCGACCCATGCACCAAGAGGTCGTGGGTTCGATTCCCGGTCAGGGCACATGCCCAGGTTGTGGGCCCTGGGGGTCGTGCAGGAGGTGGCCAATTGATGTTCTCTCTCATCAATGTTTCTATCTCTCTCTCCCTCTCCCTTCCTCTCTCTAGAATCAACAAAGAAAAAATATTTTTAAAAAATTAGTTTAAAAAAACTTTTATAACACCAGAAATGCACATAGAATGTTGTATTTTTTATTTTTAAATCCTCACTAGAGGATATTTTTTCCATTGATTTTTTTCAGATAGAGTAGGAGGGAGGGGGAAAGGGGCAGAGAGAGAAACATTGATGTGAAAGAGACACATCTATTGGCTGCCTCCCACACTACCTGGACCAGGGCCGGTAATTGAACCCGCACTCAAGGTACATGCCCTTGACCAGGAATCGAACCACAACTCTTTGGTCCGTGGGCTGACACTTTAACCACTGAGCCAAACTGGCCAGGGCAGAATGTTAAATTTTTTAAAAAGGGCAACAACCATCATAATAAAAACTGATTCAGACAAAGATCATCAAGGGATGCTACATGTGAGGAGGACATTAATAAGGAATGAGATATTTTCATATTCACAAAGTAGTTTCCTACCAATTAGTAATTATAAGAGAAAAAGAAAGTATTGCTACACTAGAAAAACTGGATAAAACCTTATCCAAGCGACAAAAAACTGACATCGTGTGCTTCCATTTGTGATAGATAACCCCCAAAAGGACACAGTATCTACCTATCTAGTATACTATCCAAAAATGCACATCCTACTCTCAAATAGTTCAGAAAAATTAGTATGCATACAGATTCACCAATATAATGTTTTCCCCATTTGCTTCCTATCATCCAGGACAAAATGGAATATTATTTGTATATTATACATAATAAAAAGTTAAAATAATGTACTCAACATAGGTGGTAGTTACATAGGTGAGTTCTTTGTGATAATTCATGCAATTTATAATTAGTTTATTTAAAATACAATGAGGGTGCCTGGCCTGTGTGGCTCAGTGGTTGAGTGTCGACCTACGCACCAAGAGGTCGCCAGTTTGATTCCCGGTCAGGGCACACGCGCAGGTTGTGGGCCAAATCCCCAGTGGGACGCATGCAGGAGGCGACCAATTGGTGTTCCCTCTCATCGATGTTTCTATTTCTCCCTCTCCCTTCCTCTCAATAAAGAAAAAAAAAATTTTTTTAATAAAATAAAATACAATGAGGGTAAGACACAGAACTATATTTAATACTTTGTCAAATCTATAAGAATATTTATTCTGATCTATTTGGAAATAGTCAAAACTGGTTGCATGAAAGTCAAAATATATTGAGATTTATCCAAAACCAAATATAACAATACCTTAATTTCTTTTGTGTTTCTCTAGGAAAGGATATATATAGCATTGCTTTCAATATTTAAGAAAAGTATTATCCCAAGAGATATTACAACATGTAATTAATATCTTCATTGTTTCAAAACTAGAAGTTATTCTACCTATACAATGTTTAATTTGCAGTAGAAAATGATAGCAAGGAGGGAAAGGTAGTATTTAAGATTTATAAAATCTCAGTTTTTCCTGTATTAAACATTACTTCAAGTGTTCCACCATTCCACCAATTCATAGTGTTAAAAATATTAACACCCCTGGCTAGTTTGGCTCAGCGGTTAGAGCATTGGTGTTGCGGGTTCGATTCCCGGTCAAAGGCATGTACTTCAGTTGCAGGTTCAATCTATGGCCCGGTCGGGGTCAAGCTGGAAGCAACTAACTGATGTGTCTCTTTCACATCTATGTTTTTCTCTCTCTCTCTCCCCCTCCCTCCCAATCTAAAAAAAAAAAAAAAAAAAAAAAAAATCCTCAGGTGAGAATTAAAAAAAAAATTAGCAATCTGTTTCAACTACAGGAAATCAATGGCTTTCCTCCACTTTAGCAATAAGCATATATAAATGGAAATAGAAATAAAAATTCCTTGTTCACATCAGTAACAATACCAGAAAAAACTTAAGAATAAATTTAAAGTGCTTACTTCGGCAGCATATACACTCAAATTGGAATGATATAGAGATTAGCATGACCCCAGTGCAAGGATGTCATGCAAATTCGTGAAGCATTGTATGTTAAAAAAAAATAATAAATTTAACAAGAAAGGGATGGGACCTATATGGAAAAAAATCCGAATAAGTGGAAAAATATTCCATGACACTAGATAAGACAATATGACATAACTGTCAATTTTCTGAAACAGATACATAAATGTAATGCAATTCTGATGAAATATCTAACAAGGGCATTTCTCTGTGGGTATGTGTGTTAAGACTATATGACTGAAAATAGCCAATAAAAGCATAAAAAGGAACTGTGTTTGGGTGTGTGTGGTAGAGGAGAAAGACTGACTTATCAAATTATCAAAATAGTATAACACTTCTGATATCAAATCAAAATAGCATTAGCATAGGACAAGTAGATCAAAGGAATAGAATAAATAATACAGAAACTAGTTCCATTATATATGAGAATATACAGTTGACCCTTGAACAACGTGGGTGGCGAGGGAACCGACCACCAAGCAGTCAAAAATCCGTGTATAACTTAAGTCAGCCCTCTGCACATGCAGATTCCAAACCACTGGTCAAAAAAACATGTAATTCCAGCCCTGGCCTGGTAGCTCAATTCGTTAGTGTTGTCCTGATACACCAAGGTTGTGGGTTCAATCCCCAGTCAGGACACACACAAGAATCAACCAATGAATGCATAAATAAAGTGGAACAACAAATTGTTGTTTCCCTCTCTCTCCCTTCCTCTCTTTAAAAATCAATTTAAAAAACCCACAACACGTAATTCCATTACATAAGAATATAATATATGGCAAGGTGTTAATCTAATTGAGTAGGATGAGTAATTCTAAAACAACTGGCTATCCATTTGAAAACAAAATTAGCGCTCCCAACCTTATATAAAAAATTTCAGATCAATTAAAAATGTAATGAAACACAAAATAAAGAGTTTGGGAAAATCTAAGAGTTCTGGGAACCCAAAAGTCTGTATAAACATATACTGTATTTAAATATTTAAAACTTCTGGAAGAGCAAAAGAACAAAGCCAACAAGCAAAAGATGCTCAAAATTACTAGCAGTCTGGGAATCATAAAGTATTAAAATACTTTTTGATTCAGCAATCTTGCTCCTGGAAAACTGTCACATAATAAAACTGCCAAAGCATATAGAGGTGTATACACAAACACACACACACACACACCCCACAACACACATATGTATACATATATACATATACACATATACATATATATATATATATATACACACACTTAGAGAAGTTTATTGCATAATGGTTTATAATGGCAAAAAAAATATTGGAGACAAATTAAAATATTGGAGACAATTAAAAAAATGGTGGAATAAAGAATGATATATTCACACCATAGAATATTATGAAGCCATTCAAAAGAATTACAGAGCTATTCTGACTGACTTAGAGGGACTTTCAAGAGGTAGTACTGAATAAGAAAAGCAAGGTGGAGGAAAGTATGCCTGATTTCATTTCTGTAAAACAAACAATGACCAAAACACTTTCCTTACATAGACAGAGTTTACACATATATGAACATAAAAAAATATGGATGGCTACCTGCTAGGTGCTTACATGGGTCTGGAAGGAAGGAAAAGAAGAGGGAACAAGCCAAAAAAAAAAATTAAAAAATTGTTTTTAAAAATAAATGTGATCACATCATATATATACTACGAAAACTTATGTAATTACTATAAAATTATATGTCTGTTACATTTTAAAATAGATGCTTCAAGGCAAGGATATTGACTGATGAATTCATTTTAAAGAAAAGATGCCCATGCCATAAAAGCCCACAACTTTACAGACTTATTCCCTAAGAGTACTGGGAACAAGGAAGATGGTAAAAATATAAGAGTGTTCTTTTCTAAGTAAAAAAAAAAAAAAGCCTTTACAGGCCAATAAAACAATGCTACAGTAGAAGCTTTCTTAACCAACTATTGCAACCACTCAATTAACCAATGCTTAATTCCTTCTGTAAAACATACTGACCAATTCCCATTGTATTCTGAATATTAGTGGATGACAGGTTCCTATTATGAATAGTAACAGCAGCTAACACTTAATACTTACTATGTGTCTGTTACTCTGCTAAGTGCTTTACATATATTATTATTCCTCACAACAACCTATAAAGTGCCTTATTTTATAGATGAGGAAATAAAACCAGAGACATGATAAATTACTTGCCCAAGTCACAAAGCTAATAAGTGTTAGAGCTGGGATTAAAATGCAGATAGTTTAGTCCCAGCTTCCACGCTCTTAACCAGTCTGCATAATGCTGACAAGTAGAAATGTATCCTTTTAGAATACTTCCAAGAAATCAGGTGATTTGTTCCCAAAACTTGTGTAAGTCATCTGTACTTACTACTGTAATTATGTAATTTAATTATGTATTACATTAAAAAATTGTTTCTATGAAAACTAAACTGACTACTCAGGAAAATCTCAATAAAGGCAAGTTATCAAAAAAAAATACTCCTATCAAATTAAGTGAAGAATTATAAATGGTTTCAGGAAAAAAAAAATTGCAAAGATACAGATAGGCATCAGCCCTCAGATTACTTAGTTTTTCTTCAAAGAAACTCAAAATGGAATAGACTCATAGATAATGCATTATGGATATAGCTTATGGGAAAAATAGTGGAATCCAATGCAAATTCATCCTCAAAAATGATGAAAAACAAATGTTTAAGTTAGCTTTTATCACTTTTACTTTTTGTGATCCCCATTTTAACATACCTTTTTGATTAACAAAACTACTGGTCCCAATCATTTTGGATAAGAGGGCTTCTACTGTATTTTCTCTGCAACAAATTCACAAGCTTTTATTAAGGTAGTGCAGCAAGTTCTGAGAAAAATCATATCTGCTTTATTGCTAAGCTACAACTTTCAAAATTCAAACTGGAAGTTATTTTATGATCCTTACCCATCTTGTGTGGGTGGGTATTCGCATTCTTGTCCTTTGGGAAATACACCGTTAGGATACAGGTCACATATTGGAACTGAGGGAGGGTCTGTTTGAACTTTTGCTGTGAGATACAAATAAAGCATTAACTTCTGTAATTAAAAAGAAAATTAAGCAGTTATCATTACAGTTTTTCTCAGTTCCTTATGGTTGTGATACATCCTGATTTTAAGGGACCTCCTTGCTGTCGCCTTATAGTTAAAAAACACCATACTGGCCACCTCCTCTCTGATTTACTATTGCTTGGAAATAAAAATATTCAATTCCTCAAGACTCTATTATGTATTTAAATAGTATATACCTTGGCAGAAAGCACACTTCTAACATTTTTGTCTTCATTTACTACGCTGGAAATGGAATAGCATATAGAGGCTGGCTTTCATAAATAAAAATCAAAGAAACAACAAGAAAATACGAAATCTTATAGCAATAAAGTAAAAATATAAAGCTATTATATATTAATAAAACAAGGTAAAAAATTTATTTCAAGGGTATACTAGATATAAAAGTTAAGAGTATATAGCCCTGGGCGGTTTGAATCAGCAGTTAAGAGTGTTGGCCTGAGGACCCAAGGGTTATGGGTTTGATTCTGGTCAAGAGCATCATGTATCTCAGTTGTGGTTCAACCACCAGCCCTGGCTGGGGTTGTGCAGGAGGCAGCCATCAACGTGTCTCTCTCACATCAATGTTTCTTTCTCTCTCTCTCCTCCTCCTTCCCATTCTATCTGAAAATCAATGTAAAAATATCCTCAGTGAGAATTAAAAATAAAGTATACATACCCAGTGCTAAAAGACTTTAGGTAGCCATACACACATTTTCAGATAATTGAAAAAAGTTAAAAATACTTAGCATATGTTTTAAGGACATTATTTCCCAAACTATGTTCTAAAACACCAATGTTTCAAGATGCTTTTAAAAGGTAGCTAAGAAATTTGTCTTCTAAATTTTCCCCCCAAATATATAAGAACTAGTTGTATAGTTCTTATCATATAAGAACTGCCTTTTGGTAATGAATGCTGTATTCAAGCAATGCCAGGAAGTTGCATGAGTTATTTTGACTTTCAATGTGTATCTGCAGCATTTACCAACTAAGCTGAAGTATATGGTTTCCTCTAGATTATTAATTTTATGTTATCGATTTTTGTCTTAAATTTTAACACATATTTTGCTCTTTTGTTCTGCAACAGGAATAAAAGAATGTGTATAAATAAAAATACGATTGATTATTGAGTCAAATCATTTACCTATGAAATTATTTTTTTGGGTTTCCTCCTTTAACCCAAATGCTCAATAACACGATCGCCAACTGGCTTAATAGTGTTCTAGTGGCAAGCACACTTGGAAGACACTGTTTTAGGTTCCTCAAAAGATATAATATTAAAATTTTAAATTTAAAAAAATCTTAGAGCTCATCTAATTTAGCTTTACACTCAAATTTAGGAATTCCGTTTTAAACCCTTGACATTTGGCAATGAGCGCCTGACAATGGAGCAGTCACTATCTTCCTAGCTAAATCCATTCATTTTGGGAGAGCTGTAACTGTTAGAAAGCTCTTCACACATTAATGTTTCCATATCAATTTCATCTGCTAGTTCTAGCTTTATTTTTACAGTTAAAAAAAATTTACCTTTCATTTCTACCAATTCCTTCCTTTCTATGATGAGAAACCACTTTAAGGGATATGGTTTCTTTTTTTTTTTTTATCCTCACCCGAGGACATTCTTGCATTTATCTTCAGACAGAGCGGGAGGGAGGGAGGAAGAGAGAGAGAAACATCAGTGTATGAGAGACACATCAAGTGGTTGCCACCAACATGGCCCCAACCCGGGCTGGGGACAAACTGCAACCGAGGTACGTGCCCTTAGCGGGAACCGAACCCAGGACTCTGGTCCGCGGGCCGACGCTCAGCTGAGCCAAACCGGCCAGGGCGGGATATGGTTTCTTAATACTTTCACCCCTATTTGCAACCTTGAATTTGTAAAATTGACTTATATTAATAGTCCAAACAAGGTATAACTAGTTAAAACTACCTTGCTCTTTGGTTTACAATGTATTAGAACGCAAATACATAGGATCCTATCACCCTATTATCAGCTTTGTATGTGTCTATTAAATTTCAGTTTGTTAATATCAGCCTATTGTCTGTTTTTCTGATCTTTTGAAACATTAATTTTTGTGAACCAAAGTATCACCTCATCACCTTCAGCTTTATTTCATCTATAAATCTGATAAATATGTCTTTTATACTGTCCATAAATTAAATGACTCAAAAAGATCATTAGAGAAAAAATTTAAAATCTATAATCAAAATATCAGTTGAAGTCTAGCCTTTACCACTTATTAGTGTGACTTGGACAAATGGCTAAATGAGCCAAGCCTCAGTTCTCTCATCTACAAAATGAAGAACGAGATGAAATTTTGGATAACCTTTGAAAATTATAATGTACTGATTCAATTATCTAAAACTATGGATAATTATAATAATCTGTACTGCAGTTATCATTAACTGTTATTTATAATTCTCTTACTTTATAGATGAGGAAAATGAGGACAGTAAACTGCCCATGTACATTATTTGGTTTATTCTAGAAGTGATTTATGATAGCCTACAATACCTAAAATACACAAATAAGAGGCATTCAAAGTAAATTAGAGAGCAAAAATCAAAACACAGAAAGAACATAAAACAGAACCTGAAATAAGTCCAACACAAAACCATGGATTTGGCTCTAAGCCCTCTATAATAAAAAAAACAAAACACACAAAAATCTAAGTTATTTGCAATAGTTCATGATGTTTCTGAGATAAAACACTAACTACTCAGGAAAAACACAAGTATTCTTGATATTAAAACCAGACAAAAGAGTATCTCTTGAGAGTGCTCATAAAGAAATATAATGAACAATAAGTTCAGCAACATCCTCAGAGGAGGCACGATAAAGGCTGGTGGCATCATGCTAAAACAATATATCAGTGGAAGAATTCTACCAAGAGCAAATGCAGTGCCTTTACACTCCTCCCTGCTTATCTACCTTCATTAGGGAACAATTTTAGAGTATTTAGAAAAATAGTTATCTCTCAAGCCATTCTCAGTATTGTAATACCATGTCTCATAGGCACCCTTTAAAATTTTTTGGAATGGGAGAAATATGACATCATAATCTCTAGAAGATTCCTGGAATGCAAGTAATCTATATTCATTAAATACAGACTGTTTTAAGTATTTCTTTCAACATAGAGATAAAAAGGGAAGCCAAGCTCCCAATGTGTGATTCATAAAATTTTAGACTGAAAGATTTTAAAGGAAGATATAATCAGAACTCAGTGGCCCCCAATGGTTCAAGGGCCCACCTCCAAGATTATAATGGTTCTAATTCTCAACCCAACCTTTATTCCCCAATACTATAAAGTTTTCCCCCTTAGTCTCCCCTATAAAGTTTTAGGTCCCTGAAGATGTTTGGTTATGACATTTATAAAAACAAAACACAAGTAGGGTATTTTAAGTGAATCTGAAATACAGTAGTGAAATATAAACACTAATAAAATTTCACCATATGCAAATTTTAAATAATGGGACTCTTCATTAAATATTCATCAAGAATTTCATAATTTCATGCCCAGCCAGTGTGGCTCAATGGTTGAGCATTGAACCCATGCACCAAGAGGTCGCCGGTTCGATTCCTGGTCAGGGCACATGCCCAGGTTGTTGGCCCAATCCCCAGTGGGGGGCATGCAGGAGGCAGCCGATCGATGTTACCTCTCATCGATGTTTCTATCTCTCTCTCCCTCCCTCTTTCTAAAATCAATAAAGAAAAAAAAAAAGAATTTCATAGTTTTAAAGCTAGCAGGTAAACTGTGAACTTTATCCTGTTACCACATGGTGGTACTTTAGCCATCCCCAACAGACTTATTATTTGAATTATTCAAGATTTAAATTATAAAGTTGTTAGGAACTCACCCTTAACTTGCAATAAAATGCAGCCAACTTATTAACATCCTTTAGCTGAGTATCAGCTAAAAAAATGCCTTCAAGATTGTTAAACCAAAGTACTTACAAAATAGTTATGAGTATCACTAAGTCTTACCTCTGTTAAGCCTAAATTTATTTCCCTGACATATACCAGAATCTTAAGAAACTTCAAACCTGTTTAATAACCACTTCTAATTTGCCAAGTAAGAGTAACTTAAGACACTAACGTCCTCTCTTCTTCTTCTTCTTTTTCTTCTTCTTTCCAGTTGCTCCATCTCCATCACCATCTCCATCTAAGAAAAGACAATTTCAAATATATATTCATTTAAAACTCTTAAGCAGAGGGATGAAGCAAGCACAAGCGGACAAGTATACACACACACTGCATCTCAAATAGCATATAACAAATTTGACCTTATATGCATAGAATTTTTTATATTGCTAGCTTTAAGTATCAGAATTTGACTTGTGTGATCAAAAACACTAGTAAACTTTAGTTTGACTTATTCTAAGAAAAGAAATGCTGAATAAGGTATTTTTAAGAATAAAAAATATCCTTTTTTAAAAACTAGGAAGAATAGTGTTAGTTAAAAACTAATAATAACTGTGTGACTTCATCTAAAATAATACTAGCTACAATTTACATATGCTTTGCAGTTAAACACTTGTGTTTCATGACCACATGTGATCCTCAAGCAATCCTATGGAAACAAAGAGTGTTTAAGGGACATGCTCAAGATAATCTTAACCGGTAAATGGCAGTATTGGACCAAAAATATATCACCTGATTCCTAACCCAGTGTGGGTATTTGGGATCTCACATTTTAGGATATCTTTTCCTGCACAGTTGTGATTAGACAAAGTATTCTCCTCCTGGGTCAAACTGTATGCAAAAATCAGAGGGCATATTATACATTTCCTAGTTTCAGAATTCTCAGATTCTCCGATGCCCAAAAATGAAGGTAAAGACCTGTTTCAAAAAATAGTTGACAGAAGAGTACTCAAAACAGCCAAGATCTGCTTGTCAATTTTTATAACAATCTTCTATGAAGCCCATGCTTATACCCTTGTACTCTGAGAAATGATAATGGATATTATTATGACCAAGATTATATAGTCACTTAAAACATTTTAAATAAAGGTATCAAACACAGACCTAAGTGTCTGAATTTCTAAAAATGCTATCTAATAAATTTCAACAATGATTTCTCAAGTACACTAATCCACCTACAAATCACACTATGATGGATGAATAGAATGCTGTATTAATTAGAAGTTGACAATTTAATAGTATGCTCCCAATATAGTGTTCTTTTAAATGTTTTACCTAGTAGCAGTAACTAATCTAGCATCAATAATTTTAGATAGTGAAATCTACATCCATAAAACAATGTCAAATAACTGCTTACATTTTCTGCTCAAAGAGCTTCATTTTTATTCCCAGACTGACATGACAGGCAGGATAAATAGTAGAAACCCTCTCACCATGCTACCTACTGTATTCTTCTATTATAATTATCATACACAAAAAAATTATAATCACTGGTTTACACTGACCCCCACTCATCTGTGAGTCCCTCAAGTGTTAGAGGAACCATTTTTTAAATTAAGCATAGTGTCAAGCATGTGCTAAATATTTAGTCTATTCAATAAATAAGTGTTCTTTAGTTTATTTTATCTTGTTTCAATTTATTTTATCTAATGGGATAAATTTTATCTAATTTTAGCAAAATGGGAGGTAGCATGACCTAGTTTAAATGGGTTGAGTGATAGGAAATTACCAATTGACTTATAAAACTGCAATTTCTTTTGTTCAAGCCTATAAAATAACAAGCACACAGTGGAAATACAAATATTGTTGACTTACTCATTATTGGTTTCTAGAGGCAAAAGCCTAAGAAAAATAACATGGACATTGTTTTGGAAAACATAACTTTCATTTTCCTCACGTGTCACATAATCTAATTAATATATTCTTTACTACAATTTTAACTATAACCTTTCATTCAATAAATGTATGCTGAGTTCTTAAGTGCCAGGCAATAGAGACAAAATATTAAACAAGATAGTCTTTGCTCTGGAAGAACATTTAATGTCTAGCATACGGCTACATTCGAGACTCAACCTAAAATGCTTCAAGATATACGCAAATCACCATATATTTATTGAACACTTGTGCCAGGATGGTGGTAGGGCCAGGATTTGAATGTTAAACTATATAAGCTTGTAATTCCACCCATCATACTAAGCTACATTTCAGTTTTTATATGTTTTTCTTTCACAGCATCCCAGGATATTCTTAACAGGCAGAGACTGTTTACATTTATTTATGTCCAAGTCAATTAATATTTGTTGAATGACAGTTGGACATCCATACACAAAAAAAGGTACCCAAATCCTTACCTTGTACTACATGCAAAAATTAATTCTAAATGGAAAAGAGACTTAAACATAACAGCAAAAAAATGTATAAAAACTTCTTGAAGAGAACATAAGAGAAAAATCTTTGTGACAGCAACTATTTAACCTTTTGGATAGAACATAAAAAGCATGACTCACAAAGGCAAAAAAATAGATACATTGGACCTCATCAAAATTAAAATCTTTTTTATTGCAAACAATACCAGCATGAGAGAAAAATAGTTGTAAAACTTACATCTGATAAAGCCCTTATATCAAGAATATATAAAAAACTATTACAACTCAATAAGACAATAACCCAATTGAAAAATGGACAAAAGATGAAAACAAGCACTTCACTACAGACATATGAAAGGCAAATAAAAATATGAAAAGATGTTCAACATCATCAGTCATTAGGAAAACACAAATTAAAACTATAACGACATACCACCACACACCTATTATAAAGGCTAAAAATTTAAAACTAACAATACCAAGTGCTTATGAGGATACAAAGGACCTGGCACTCTCCACCACTAACAGGAATGCAAAATGGTAGACATTTCAGAAAAGTTTGAGTTTCTTATAAGGTTAAACATATACTTAACATATGACCCACAATCCTAATCTAGGTATTTACCCAGGAGCAATGAAAACAAATGTCTACACAAAGACCTGTGTGCAAATGTTCATATAACTTTATTCGTAATAGACAAAAACTAGAAATATCTATCAACTAGTAAATGGATAAACAAATTTGGAATACTACTTAGCAATAAAAAGTAATGAATACTGAGGGTGGGAGTGGGGAGGAGGGGGTCAACAGGGGAAAAGGAGGGGGACACATCTGTAATACTTTCAACAATAAAAAGTAATTTAAAAAAGAAATGATAAATTTTTTTTAAAGTAATGAACTACCGATATATACACAACTGATGGCTCTCAAAAGTATTAGGCTGAGTGAAACAAGTCAAATACAAAAAAAGCTGCATACTATAATAATTCCATTTATATGATATTGTAGAAAAAAACTAAAGGAACAGATAGTACGTCAGTGGTTGCCAGGGGTCAGGGTGTGAAGGAAGAGAACTGATTACAAAGGAGCACAGGCAACTTTTTGTGGAGATGTAAATGTTAAATGGAAGTGGTCTATATCTTGGTTGTGGTAGTGGTTACAAAAATGCACACATTTGTCAAAATTTACCATACACTTAAAAAAGGGTGAATCTGTAGAATGTTCAACATCAAGAGTAAACCCTAATAAAACCTACGGACTTTGCAGGATAATGATGATGTTTGTAAGTTCATCAACTGTAACAAATGTACCACTCTCACAAGGGATGTTGATTAATGGGAAAGGCTATGTAAGTCTGGTGGTAGACCATATATGAGAAATCTGTCTGTACTTTCTGTTCAGTTTTTGTTGTGAACCTAAAACTGCTCTAAAATATAAAGTCTATTTTTTGTTGTTGTTAATCCTCCCCCGAGGACATCTCTTCCATTGATTTCTACAGAGAATAGAAGGGAGGGAGGGAGAGGGGGAGAGATGGAGGAAGAGAATGGGAGGAGGGGAAAGAGGAGGGAGAGGGGGAGAGGGAGAAAGACATCAATTGGCTGCCTCCTCCCACATGACCCTGACCAGGGCTAGGGATGGAACCCACAACCCAGGTACATGCCCTTGACGGAACTGAACCCACAACTCTTCAGTCTGTGGGCTGACACTCTAACCACTGAGCCAAACCAGCCAGGGCTAAAGTCTATTTTTTTAATGGTGAATATTATCCTAAGCAAATTATACCTTAATAAACCTGACTTAAAAATGAAGGAATTACCTCTAGCACATTGCCAAATGCCCACAGGATTAACTTTTCACACCAATATGCCTACAGTTTCTAATGAAACACATCTAATATAAAACTGAATACCTTCTCTTTTGCCTGAAAACCCTACTCTAATCTTTTAACCAGTTCTCCCTCCCTATTTCACCATTTCAGTCAACAGCACCAACATCCTGTCACCCAAGTTCTCCCCCTGCAATCTCCTAATGCATCTCCTTCTTCCTTCTTCCCAGATTGAAAGTCTACAACTTCTTTGAATTCTGCTTCCACAACCACTGTTCCCTGGACCCTTCCTTTCCATTCTCATTTATACCCACCAACTAAAACTGCCATACCACATGCATGGGCTACTGTTAAGTGGTCTCCAAAATGATCTCCCTGCCTTTCCTGTATATTTACTCTTTCCTAACAATTGTGCATATACATGAAGATTAATTTTTTCCCTAACATTCTTCTTTAAAAATGTTCAAAGACTCCCTCAATGAGTTTTATATGATCACTTTGCATTGTTCATTACACTTTGAAGACTTTCTCAACATTGTTCCACTCCCAAATGGTTCCTTCTGTTTGGTTTTATTCAACTCTCATTCCTTCAAATTAGCCTTCCTTCTGTATCCAGACAACAATTCCATCTCCAAATTTCAATAAAGTGTATTGTAGCTTATCTTTTCACCTCTAGGTTTTGTCTCTCCACCACATCATCAGTTTTCCTTTAGAACAGAGATTCTGAAATACTAGCTTTCCATCCCCTCAAAGACCTCACACCAGATCAGTACTATTGGTTGATCCTAATTATTGAAATAAATTAGGAAAACAATTAGACAAAATTGGAGAAAACTACTAATATTACGAAAATCTTCTTTAATACATTGAAGATTTCCGATCTGACAAGCAAAAGTTTCCTCTTCAATGTCAAGAGTCATACAACTTTGTAGACGTACAATGGAACAAGGCACACTCAAGATCAGCACTGTGATATTTTACACACAGAAAGTCTACAGCAGTGGTTCTCAACCTTCCTAATGCCACGACCCTCTAATACAGTTACTCATGTTGTGGTGACCCCCAACCATAAAATTATATTACAGCTACTTCACAAACGTAATTTTGCTACTGTTATGAATCGCCATTGGAAATGTGTTTTCTGATGGCCTTAGGCAACCCCTGTGAAAGGGTCATTTGACCCCCCCCCAAAGGGGTCGTGACCCACAGGTTGAGAACCGCTAGTCTACAGCAACTTATTATACTACTTTGAATTTATAAAACCCTTTCTTGTTAAGAGCTCAAAATATGTTCATAATCTGAAGCATAACCAAAGGGAGAATGAACAAGAGGGTTGTTTAAAGAAGTTGAAAAGCGCCCGGCCAGTGTGGCTCAGTGGTTGAGCGTCGACCCATGGACCAAGATGTCATCAGTTTAATTCCCGGTCAGGGCACATGCCCAGGTTGTGGGCCCGATCCCCAGTGGGGGTCATGCAGGAGGCAGCCAATCAATGTTCTCTCTCACTGATGTTTCTATCTCTCTCCCTTCCTCTCTAAAAATCAGCAAAGAAAAAAAAAAGGAAGTTGAAAAGCTAACTATTCCCTTGAATCTTGGTACTTTTTTTTAAACCAAATTTTGACTGTAAGTGTCTTGAAGGCAGAACATATCTTTCTAAAGGAAAAACAACTGCTTTGCATTATCCTAACACAATAATTAAAATACAGCACGTATTTGTTGTTAAAGGCTAGAAGGCAAAAGCCCAAGCTGGCAGTGCTTGAGGTCAAAACAGTAGATAACTGAGAATGGGAAAGCCCCATCTCCCTCTCTGCCAAAAGATGCTGTAGAATAGTTCTCTTAATTAATCATTCCCTCCATTGTCATTCCTAGAAGTCTAGGAATTGCCATTTTTATAGAAATCTAATAGCACCAAAATACCACAAGGAGCTAGGATCAGGGAATTTATAACAGAGTTCAGAAGCACTCCAAATGCTCCTTTGAGAATAAAAAAAAAGTAGCTTTGGTACACACAGTAAAAGGGACAGACTTGGAATAAAGTGCTAGGTTTAAAACTGTGGTTCTATTCTACACATTCTAGCTGTGTCACATTGGGAAAATCGTATAACTATCATTTCCCAAGAAGAGTACCTTCTTTATTTGGTTTTTCGAGGATAAAATGAGAATGCACATGAAAGTATCCTAGGATAGTGCCTAGTAGATACTAGTTGTTCAATAAATGTTAGTTAAATAAACAACTCTTCAAGTTTATCTTATTAATACTTACCCACTACTTGGCCTTTTACCAAGTAGTAAAAGTTGAAAACTGTGTTATTTGAGCAATTATTTAACACATCCAACTTTTTAGAGTTGCTAATAAACTCCTTTTCCTTTTTAATCCGTCACATTGAGGTTTTACTGTCAATTAAGAAAAAAGTCAGAAAATAATAGACTATATGGACAAACAAGTAGATTTTGTTTAAAGAACGTCATGCCCTGGCTGGTGTGGCTCACATGGTTGGAGCGTCTCCCTGTACACCAGAAAGTGGCAGGTTTGATTCTTGGTCAGGGCACATACAGGAGGCAACTGATCGATGTTTCACTCTCACAACAATGTTTCTCTCTTTCTCTCCTTCTCCCTTCTTCTCTCTAAAATCAATAAAAGCATCTCCTTGGATGAGGATTTAAAAAAAAAAAAAAAAAAAGACCATTGTATTTTCTTGCTTTTCTAACTACAAACATCAAATTAACCATTTACCTTCATCATCATCATCTCTTTCTTTCTCTTCCAATGCTTGTTGTTCCAATTGTCTTGCTACCTCATCAACTGAAGCTCCTGATTCTTTATCAGGTTCCTGTTGCCCTGCTAATAAAATATAATAACATAAATCAAATCTAATAAAGATACTTTCCCACTAGAATATGTTCTAAGGATACTGGAGAATACACAAGTCCTTTCCTGAGGAAACAAAAACAGAAACATTATTGTATTTATTTAACGACAGAGAAAAGGCTCCCAATCCTAAATAGTATTGTCCATTCAACAAAATATCTATTACATATTCTCTGTGACAGCAGCTAAAGATGAAACAAAAGTGTGAGTTGGTCCCTATACTTAAGTAGTTTAACTTTTTTAAGTATTTAACAATTAGACCACAACAAATGCTTTATTAACCAAACAGGTACTTAAGATAGGCAATAAACACTGGAGGCCTTAATTAAGAAGAGGATTTCTGTGGGACACTGGGGGCTTCAGGGAGTCATGAAGAAAGAAGTTGTAAAGCTGGGCTAAGTAAAATAAAAATAAATAGAAAAAGACATTCCATTACTAAAAAACACAATTCTTGAACAGCTAAGCATAAGACCAGGCCCCTGCTCTGGAAGTGATTACAATCTAGCTAGAGGACCAATATGTGTGTAGATAGTATTATGAGATGGTACACAATGAAGTGACATTTCTGGCTTTTGCAGAAGATTCATATTGAGAGATACAACTCTTAAAAATACATCAGGCCCTGGCCGGTTTGGCTCAGCGGTTAGAGCATTGGCCTGTGGACCAGAGAGTCCAGGTTCGGTTCCAGCTAAGGGCGCGTGCCTCAGTTGCAGTTTGTCCCCGGCCCTGGTTGGGTAGTGCGGGAGGCAGCCACTCGATGTGTCTCACATTGATGTTTCTCTCTCTCTGTTCCTCCCTCTCTCCCTCCCGCCCTCTCTTAAGATAAATGCAAAAATGTCCTCGGGTGAGGATTAAAAAAACAAAACAAACAAAAAAACCATCAGGGTCAGTCTGCTGAACACCTTAAAGGCCAAACTGAAGAGTTTGGACTTCATCTGAAAGCAAGGAAGAGCCACCAGCCTATGTCCTGGGATTAAATTTTGTTCTGGAAGTGTCCCAGCACCTACAACTCTCCCTCTTCAACTCTCATCTAATCAAAATTTCAGAAAGATATAGATTAACCCTCTCCAACTCTCTCAACTCCACATTCATCACTTCTGGCCTCTCCATTTTTCTCATTCTTTCTGTGGCTTTAACAAGTACAAATAATGTTTCCTAAAATGAAACAGGCACAAATAATTTTTCCTAAAACGAAGGGCCTTGTGCAAAAAAAAATCAGTGACTTCTCAAAATAAAATATTTATTATTCCTAACTCTTAATATAATCCCAATGTGAACTTTTAGCTGTTTTCCTTACCTTACCAGTGAGTGGATTTGGAGTTCAACTGAACCACAGAACATCCTATCCCGACTGCCTGCAATGGCATTATAATTCAAGCCTAAAAACCCTAAAGCTTGACAATGCTGTAGGATTAGACAGGTGAAAATCCGAACCACCACCCCACATTCTGCAATTACAACACAGTGACATGAGCGCGTGGGCATAAACCCTGCCCCCTCAAAAATCCCTCTGTAAACTGGGATGGTAGGGTAAGATGCGGGCTAGGCACTAGGACTTGCCCACTTCACCCTCACCCTGAAAGTTAAGTCCCAGGATGCTCTAGCAAAGAGGCGGCTGTACGGGTCAGAACCAGATTTTTGAGGAAGCCAATCCGCGAGAAAGGTGGTAGGTAGGGCTGCGCTCCATGCATGGCTTCAAGTCTGTTGCACGGTCTGCATGGGAGCTGAGTTCTGGCAATTTAGGGCTCCGGCCTACCGACCCCAGAGCTACCTCACGAGAAGCTGAGGTACCCTTTTCTCCCCCACCACGCTTCCACCAGCTCCCTAGTCCACTAGGAGGAGAAGCCGCCTCTCCCCGGGGCTGAGAGTCTGTAGCCCGGCCTTGCCACTCGCTCAGTCCTGGGAATCAGTCCAGCCCAGGACTCTGAGTCCCTGATCCCTGTCACCCACACCGGGCCTGAGTCGTTCGACCATCCCTGGAAACACATTAAACTCCCTTTACCTGTAGCACCCCCTTTACTCTTCTTCTTCTTTCGTCTTTTCTTCTTGGCTGCCTCCTCAGCCGTAGAGGCAGCTCCTTCTTCCCTGTCGTCTGGATCCAGGTCGCCATTCAGCAGGCTCCCGGAGGACGCTGCCTCCTCCACGGCGGCCATGTTGCCCGACAGAGCGCGAGAGAGTGAGACCGAGCGGTGAAAGCCCGCTCCTTCTTCACCCACCTACACCAGCGACACCGGAAGCCGCTCTGGATGGTGGGGCGCAGGGGATGCTGGGACGGCGGAGGACTTGATTGCGGGGGCCGCTCGCGGTTGGGCGGCTGGCTGGTCTCCCGTGCGGCGCTCGCGCGGCGGTGCCTGAAACGTGGCGGAGGCGGGCCTGGCTGCGGTTGGCTGCCGCGGAACCCGACACCAGCCTCCTCCCGCGCCTCAGGCGTTCCCGGGGCAAATCTGCCCGCGTGGGGTCATGTTGAATGCTCGCGGCTGTGGGCAGGCGCAGTCCGCAGGAGACGGCAGGCTCTGTTGCAACCGAAAAGTTTTACATTCGCAGTGTTATAAAGCGCACCGGAAGCGAGGAAAGGGGCTAAAAAATGTGCCCACGCGTACACACTCCTTTTTTGTGACTCAGAAAGGACTGCGTTACTCTTCACAATAAACCGTTCGCGGCGAGGCCGTCCAGGCGTTTACACGTAGACGCACCCGCAGAGGGGACGAGAGGCGGAGGCGTTTCTTAGCGCAGCCGGGAAGTCGGCGTCTCCGGGAGGCAGTGACCGCCGGCGCTGAGCGCCACTGACAGGTCAAGTAAGAGGACTGAACACGTCAGGTGTAGGTGGTCACGCAGAGGCCGCTGGTGGCCTTAGCAAGCGCTGTTTAGGTGGACAGGTGGGAGCCAGACGAGAGAGTGAGGAGCGTGAGGAGATCAGCTCCCCGTCCTTCAGTTCGGCTCGAACGCCACTCCCTCAGAGAACCCTTCCTCGGCGCTGTCAGGCCCTCAGCAGACCCTCCCGCCGAGTTCTCAGCCCTTTCTTCATGGCAATTCGTAGTTAATTCGTGTGGTGGTTTTATGGCTATCTCCCCAGCTCCACGAAGACAGGAATCCTGCGTGTGCTATACGTGCTCTTATCACCTACCTCTAATTTACAGTGTAATAGGAGCTTAGTAATTACTCATTGTACAAAAAGCACCTGAGAAGTGCCAAGTACTTTACATTCATTATCTCATTTAAACCACGTTTGAGTTGAGGAAATCAGAGAGTTTCCGTCATTTGCACCCGCTCATACAGCAAGTAAATAGAGTTAGAACCCAAGCCCAGATTTAGACCATTTAATCTTAGGCACCAAAAGTTTAATAATTCTGTATTCTGCCTTCCCAATTGAAATTTCATATCAGCTCAGTAAATATTTATTGATGGTAGACTAGAAGTAGTTTTTATTGGTGGAAGACGCAAAAATGAGTAAGACACAAACCTGTACCCTCAAGAAAGTTTAGCATTCAATGAAATAAATATGTAAAGAAGTAATAAAATAAGATGCTAATACTTTCCTTACATTATTTATTAATTATTTTCTAGTCCACGTTAGTCTGTCACAAAGCTGAGGAATCTTTAAAGGGTCTGAAGTTCTTCACGTTGAGGGCAAGGTGTAGCTGGTCAACCTCAGGAGGAATCAAAGCTCACCTTTGTGGAGGTGCAAAGCTACTGCCAGAGGCTATTAACATCCTTGTAAGTAAGACCTGCTACATCAAAAATGCCTTCAAGCTTTGTTGTGAATCTTCCCAGTTCCTGTCTAAGTTCTGGGAACACTTGGGTCATGGTTACTACCTTACTACCCACCACCAGAGACACAGGATCCAAAAGGATAAAACCTATAGGCTAGTTGATAGATGAATTTTGACGAGGGGGAGCTTGAGGTATAAGTTGATCTACAGAATTATCAATATCAAAATAAAGTTTGTTCACTGAAAAAAATAAGATGCTAAAAATGCAATAATAAAAAAATGTTTCTTTGCTGCAAAGGGATTGCACTGCACTTCTCCCCCTTTCCTAAAAAGAGGCAAGAAAACAAAACTTTAAGGTAGTAGTAAAAAACAACATATATCTTGCCCGGCTGGTGTGGCTCAGTGGTTGAGCGTTGACCCATGCACCAAGAGGTCACCAGTTCGATTCCCAGTCAGGGCACATGCCCAGGTTGTGGGCCAAATCCAGGGGGGAGCATGTAGGAGGCGGCCAATCGATGTTCTCTCTCATTGATGTTTCTATCTGTCTCTCCCTCTCCCTTCCTCTCTCTCTAAAATCAATAGAGAAAAAAATTAAAAAACAAAAAACAAAACATATCTTAACAGCTTGGTAATGGATATTTGCTGGAGGATTATTTTCCAGGACATTGAAGATTTTGAGGTAACTAAGTTAACTATACTTAAAATGGCAGCACATGACATTCCTATTTTCATCATTTGGTTTTGTCTGCAAGAGGAAATTGAACGGGGTAAAAAAATGAGAAATGTTGAAAACCTAAATAAGAATCTAAGAGAACTGTAATAAATGTTCCTAATAATGCCAGCACCTACTAGGATATTTTTTCTAGCTAATTACATGAAGTCATTTTGTCTCAGATAAATAACTAGATAATCAGATAAAAACAAGTTTTTTGGGTTTTTTTTTTCCTTTAGGAGATATATTTTCTGTTACAAAATCAATGCATTATAATAAAACATATTTATTATTTTGTCCAAAAAATGTATTTTTGCTGAGAAAATTTTGATTTCAAAATGAACAACACAATTACTCCCAGACTTATTTTCTTTGAAGTCCTTGCTATTGGTATAGCTTTGGACAAGTCAATCTCTTCAAATTTCAGTTTACTCATTTGTAAAATGAGAGTAATGATAGTACCACATAATAAGGTATGGAAATTAAATATCAAAATGGAGAAAAAGCACTTATGATAGTACAATGCCTGACACAATAGTGATGTGTTAGCCAACACTGTTAGTAAGCCATGCTCTTAAAAATTTAACATTTGTGTGGATTATATGATGGTCTGAATATTTTAAGGAACACATATTATGTCATCTTTGGTAATGAGTTAACAAGAAATATGTTAAGGAAAAGGTTGGGAAAACTTGATTGCTTGACATTAAGGGAAATACTAAGGACATTTTTTATATCTCTATGATTTAAAAATGCTATACATATAACTTTTTTAATGGATAGATGGTATTATATATATATAACCTCCAAGTATAGTCACATTGGGGGTTAGGGTTTCAACACATGAATTTGGGAAGCAACACAATTCAGACTATAACAAACATTGCCAAATGGTTCTCTTGGAGAAGGGAGCAGGGAATGGCTCCTGGTTGAGAACCACTTGGCATAAAGACATGAAAGACTGGTATGTTTAGGGGAAGTTCTTGCTGGTGAGTAAGTAAATTAAGACCAGATTGTAAAGGGCCTTCTGTGTTACTGTAGAGTGTGGCTTATATTGTAAGGCTTTGAGGTGATCTGTGACAAAGGATATTTACATTTTAATACTTAAGAAAATGCCTAAAATAGAAGACCACAACAAACATGTCAATAGCATGTCAACACAATGCGTACTATGTATTCATTAAAAGAGAGTAAAATGATATGAATGTAGATTTTGTGGATAAATTTAAATGTTTATATAATATAGATGTTCAAACTAGGGAAAATTTTTGCGTTGTGAAAGGTAACTCTAATGGCAGCCTAGATTCTAGAACAGTGATTTGAATCCAGCAAACTGTTTCATTAAAAAAGCCAAGTATATTTAAAGAACTGTTTTCTATTTTGAGAATATGGTACTTTCTGCTTTTTGAAGTTGAGTATTTTAAAATTATTATTGCCCTGGCCAGTTTGGCTCAGCAGTTAGAGCGTCGGCCCACGGACCAGAGAGTCCCGGTTTGGTTCCCGCTAAGGGCACGTACCTCGGTTGCAGTTTGTCCCTGGCCCCGGTTGGGGTCGTGTGGGTGGCAACCACTGGATGTGTCTCTCTCACATTGATGTTTCTCGCTCTCTCTTCCCCCCTCTCTCCCTCCCACTCTATCTGAAGATACATACAAAAATGTCCTCGGGTGAGGATTAAAAAAAAAAAAGCATAAAATTATTATTATGTAATGACAGTGAGAATAGATGATGTTCGGTTTTTGTGCTCTGACAAAAATTATTTTTTTAAAAAAGGCTACATTATGTCAGTTCTCAAAACCAGTTTTAAAAACTATTCTCAATAGTGAAATCCCTAAGTCTGATGTCCTGTATTCTAAAGAAAGAATTGGAAATGGCAGACCCTGGTAATAGGAGAGACTGGCTAAGATGTTATTGTTTATAAAAATATTGATAAGAACTTAGGGGAAGGCTCTTAGTGGGCTAGAGAGGAGAGATTGAGTTGGAGAAACATAGAATTAAGGAAATTTATGATCGCCCAGCCGGTGTGCTCAGTGGTTGAGTGTTGACCCATGCACCATGAGGTCAACCGTTCGATTCCCAATCAGGGCACATGCCCAGGTTGTGGGCCAGATCCCCTGTGGGGTGCATGCAGGAGGCGGCCAATTGATGTTCTCTCTCATCAATGTTTCTGTCTCTCTCTCCCTCTCCCTTCCTCTCTCTCTAAAAATCAATAAAGAAAAAAAATTTTAAAAAGAAAACTATGATCCATTAAGTGTGGAGAGGGAAGAGTTGAGGATGACACCCAGGTTTCTGACCTGCGTTCCTGGGTGGATAGTGGTACTACTTTGTAAGATAAGGAATAGAAAAGGAGGAGTTGGTTTTGGAGGAGGTGGAGGGAAAGATAAGCTTTGGGCATGTTGAGTTTGAGATGCCTGCAGAGCATCCAGGCAAAGATATCTAGTAGTCAGTGAGAAACATGGATCTGGAGATAGTGATAATTATTAGGGCTTGCTTGGGTGTGGTAGAAGGCTATGAATGAGGTAGCTCAGGGAGAAGAGAAAAGGACCAGAAACAGAACACAACCCAGGAGGACATTAAGGTTTTAGGGCTTTGTTTGTTGTCTGTAAGAAACAAGGGTGGGAAATTCTGTTAAGGAAACTACAAAGGAATGGTAGATCAAAAGGAAGAAAATGCTTTAGAGAATAATCACAGGGAAGTGAGAGAAAAATTTTTTACAGAACAAAAGTTTGTTCAGCTATAGCATAACCTGTTGAAGAAAGAGTAAATAGTACAAAGTTTCAAACTAGACCATTGATTTTAGCCATTAGGAGCCCTGTGGTGACTTGAGTGAGAACAATTTTGTTAGAGGGCACCAAAAGAAGAATTCTCACAAGATATTGGGATGCACTATTCTGGACATCAGCTCGAGGAGCAAAGGATCCTTTATCTGAAACCCATTTCATCAATGACTCTTGCAATGCTCACCTCTTTTGTTCTTGAAATTAAATGTTGCTCTCTTACCACATTCTCTTCTGTGATTCTTTCCCTATTTTAGTTCTCTCCAAAAATATCCTAAATTACCTTTCATCTTACAATATATTATTTTCTTTTGTAACTGGAGATAGTTAGAAAATAATAGAACTTCTTTACCTTCCCCATAATCTCTATGTAGCATCCATGTATGTAGGCTAGACTTTAGGAAAGACATATAGGGTTCCAAGCAATATTCCTGTGGCCAAGGTGTCAGTAGTATCATTACCCACATGGAGAATTCAAATGTTTATTGGCCAGGGCTACATAAAAATCAGTATCAAGTGTTCACAAAAGAAAGACGAGCTACATACTGGAATTATGAATTACTACTATTCATAGGCTTTCTCTTCCCATCTCTCTGATAATGGTTCCTACTACTGACTAAAGAATGAGGGTTATTTTGGTGTTGAAGACAGAGGTGAACTAGGAATATATTGTGAGTGAAGTTGTATATGGAAAAGAGACAGAAGTTCTCAAACTTCTGGTCTCAGGACCCTTTTACACTTGAAAAAAACAAAGGACCCACAGACTTTTTTGTTTATATGGTACCATAGACTGAATATTTGTGTCTCCCCCAAATTCATATGTTGAAACCTACCCCCGCAATGTGATGGTATTTGGAGGTGGGGGTCCGTTAGAAAGTGATTAGGTCATGAGGGCAGAATGGGATTAGTGCTCTTATAAAAGAAACCCCAGAGAACCTCCTCGCTCCCTTCCACCATGTGAGGACAACAGTGAGAATACAGCGGTCTATGAACCAGGAAGCTGGACTTCACCAAACATTGAATCTGACAACTTGATAATGTCCCACAGTCACTGAGGCTTGGATGATTTTTTTTTTTCTCTTTCTTGCTTCCGTTTGGATGACTTCCATTGTTTTACCTGAACTTCACTTATTTTTTATTCTGTAAAGTCTAATTCCTGTCAAACCATCCAGTTAATTTTTCATTTTATATCCTGTATTTTTCAGGTCTAGACTTTCCTTTTTTTTTTTTTTTTTAATAGTTTCCACTTCTCTGTTGAGGTTTTCTATTTATTACCTTATTATATTTATGTTTTCCTTTAAATATTTAAACCCATTCATAGTAGTTCATAATTTTTTCTTCTGGTTAAGAGTCACATTTTCCAATTCTTATGTCTAGTAATTTTTTAATCTTATTTGAGTGACTTTTATTGTCTTTCTTAATAAAGTATTGAATATTGTTCAAGTATTTACTTGCATCCTAGTGTGGTACTCTCAAGGTTTGTTTTTAAGTTGTTTTTGGACAGAGCTAGAGTAGCCTTTACTCTAGGGCACCACTGTCCAATATGAAATCCACTAGTTATGTATGACTATTGAGCACTTGAAATGTGACTAGTCCAAACTGAAATATGCTGTAAGTTAAAAATGAACACTGAATTTCAGACTTAGTATGAAAAAGAGATAGTAAAACATCTCATTAATAATCTTCTATGTTGGTTACATGTTGAAATGATATTATTTTGGATATACTTGGTTAAATAAAATATTTTATTATGTTTATCTATTGATTTTTACTTTTTTTCAGGAGGTTACAAGAAAATGTTTAGTTATTTTTATAATATTTCTCTTTAATAGTGCTGCTGTAGAGCTAGGTTAGCTCTAATCTTAAATCCCAGCCTTTCTGGGGTGTTTACTAGATTCCTGGGGTAGTTAATGAGATCTCTCTGCTGTGGCTGGTTGTAACACCAATGTCTTCCATTCTTATGTAATCCTTGGTCATTGTTCAGCCTCTGGCTCCCCAGAAGTTGTTCTCTGTCTATAGTTTTGTGGAGTCTTTCCTTGTGCAGACTTCTCTGTACAGCTTCTTTCTGCCTGATATCTGATCTCTTATCTACTCAGTTCATTCACACCATCATGCTTTGTTTGGCCCTTCCCTGTGCTGTGGTCTGGAAAGTGCCTCCATGCAAAAAGCTATGGTGATCAAGAAGTTTGTTCATTTTTTTTCCTTCTATTAGGGATTACGGTTCTGTATTTCCTACTGACCAATGTAGTTCTATATTTCCTATTGACCAATGTCTAAAACAGTTATTTTATTTATTTTTCTTAGTTTGATGATTGCATTGGTGGAAGGTCTTGTGTCCAATATCAGTTACTATGTTAAAATTGAAAATGTAAGTCCTTATCATGATCTTCCACTTTCATGTTGCAGGTTTTCCTTAAATGTCTAATGGGCATTGCATGCCAGTCATATTTTAAAATGATGCATTGGAAAAACTGGCTGTGACCTCTGTGTTTGTGGGCAGGACTTGGTAAACTGGGAAGTTTTGCTTTAATGTGAATGAATGAAAAGCAAACCATGGACATTGGATCCCTGTAATAGACACTGTTGGATGCATACCCAGAATTCATTTTTAGATTTTCTCTTGCTGACATAGCCCTTCTCTGCCTAACCATGTGCCCAACAAGGTGAACCTATCCTTAACTCAAGGGTACCTCTGATTGGTCTAAGCTAATATACTACAATCCAACCCTTCTTCCCACTGCTTTGTTTAGGCATAGACATGTTACAATTTTGGTCAATAAGACACAAAGAAAAACCATTGAGAACTTCTGGAAAAGGTTTACTAAATATTTTTTATAAGACAAAATAAAATATAGCCCTTTTTCTTCTTTTAGATGTTTTCAAGTCTGAGAATGATCACTGAGGATGAAATCTGAAGAACACAGAAGGATGGAAAGATGATGATGTTATTCAGCCACTGAATTGGAAAACCCTAGGCTAGTCACTCTCCAAACACGTAAGATATCAAATCTCTGTATTGTTAAAACAGATTTATGACACATAAATAAAGTCAGTCTGCCCTGGCCAGTTTGGCTCAGCAGTTAGAACCTCGGCCTTCCCAGTCAAGAGCATGTACCTGGGTTGCAGGTTCAATCCTTGGCCTTGGTCAGGGTGGTGCAGGAGGCAACCAATTGATGTGTCTCTCTCATCAATGTTTCTCTTTCTCCCTCTCTCCCTCCCTCCCTCCCTCCCTCTCTCCCTCCCTCTCTCCCTCCCTTCCCCTCATCTACTCTATCTGAAAATCAATGGAAAAATATCCTTGGGTGAGGATTAACAACAATGAAAAAAGAATAAATAAAGTCATTCTAACTGATAAAAATAGTGCTCAGTTGGCTCTCTTGGTATAGAAATTGCAAGTTGACATTTTTAGCGACTGGGGATGACTAAGATAAAAGACATGAATGGAACCAACTGGTCTTGAGGTTCTGAATGGAACATTGGTATGAAGTTATTTTGGGGTCAGAACCAATAGATCTCTAATATTCTTTGGGTCTGAACCAGCAGCAGCTGGTGGGACAGCAAATAGGTACTTTTTAAGGCACTCATATTTTTGAGGACCTGATCTTTGGAGGTTGACATCTCTAGGTTGGTATGGGTAGAAGCTAGAACTGGCTGAGGCTCTTGGATACTCCTTTTAAAAAAATTATGATAATTTATGTGCCATAAAATTTACCATTTTAAAGTGTACAATTTTGTAGGTTTTAGTAATTACAAGTGTACAACCATCACCACTATTAAATTAGGGAACATTTTCCATCCATCAGTTGATAGACATTTGGGTTGTTTCTACTTCTAGGCTATAATGAATAGTGCTATGAAATTTCCTGTATAAGTTTTAGTATGAATGTGTTTTTATTTCCCTTGGGTGTAAATCGATGAACACAAGTGCTGAGTCATATGACAATTTGATTTTTAACCTTTTGATGAACTACTACTGTTGTTTTATTTTATTTTATTTTTTAGAGAGAGAAGAAGGGCGAGAGAGATAGAAAAATCAACATGAGAGAAACATCGATCGGCTGCCTCCTGCACACCCCCTACTGGGGATCAATCCCCCAACCCAGGAATGTGTCCTGACCTGGAATCAAACCAGGACCTCTCAGTCCATGGGATAAAGCTCAATCCACTGAGCCACATAGGCTGGGTACCACTGTTTTTTTGTTTTTGTTTTTTTAATTGAATTTATTGGGGTGTCATTGGTTAATAAAATTATATAGGTTTCAAGTGTACAACTCTATAATACATCATCTGTGTGTTGTATTGTGTGCTTACCACCCCAAGTCAAGTCTTCTTCCATCACCATTTATCCTCCTTTACCTGCTTCTATCTCCCCTTATTCCCCCTTCCCTCTGGCATTCACCATACTATTGTCTGTGTCCATGAGTCTTTCTTTTTTTCCTTTACTTTGGTTTTTTTTTAATTTAAAAAAATTTTTTCAGTTACATTTGACATTCAATATCATATTAGTTTCAGGTTTACAGCATAGTGGATAAACATTTTTATAACTTATGAAGTGATCCCTCCAATAAGTCTAGTTCTCACCTGACACCATACATAGTTATTACAATATTATTGATTATATTTTCTATGCTGTAATTTACATCGCTGTGACTGTTTTGTAACTGCCAATTTGTACTTCTTAATCCCTTCACCTTTTTCACCCAGTCCTCCAGCCCCTCCTATCTGGCAACCATCAGTTTGTTCTCTGTATTTATGAGTTTGTTTCTGCTTTTGTTTGTTTATTTTGTTTTTTAGATTCCACATATAAGTGAAGTTATATGGTATTTGTCTTTCTCTATCAGACTTATTTCACTTAGCATAATACCCTCTAGGTCTATCCATGTTGTTGCAGATGGTAAGATTTCATTTTTTTATGGCCGAGTAATAGTCCATTGTATATATGCACCACATCTTCTTCATCCAGTCATTTATCAATGCACACTTGCTACCCTATCTTGGCTATTGTAAACAATGCTGCAATGAACATAGTAATACATATATCTTTTTGAATTTGAGTTTTACTACCAGACTGTTCTCAGTAGCAACTGTTCCATTTTACATTTCTACAAGCAGTGCATGAAGTTTGTTCATATCCTTGTCGAAACTTATTATTGTCTGTTTTATTTTTACTATAGCCTTCATAGTGGGTGTGAAGTGGTATCTCATTGTGATTTTGATTGACATTTACCTAATGACTAATGATGTTGAGCATCTTTTCATGTCTTATTGTCTCTTTGCATATATTCTTAGAAGAAATATCTATCCAAATCCTTCGCCCATTTTAAGTTATTTGTCTTTTTATTCTTGAGTTTAAGAGTTCTTTATATATTCTGAACACTAAACCCTTATTATATATATGAGTTGCAAATATTTTCCCATTCTGTGATCTGTTTGCAGTTAATTTTTTGTATATGGTGTGATGTCATTGTTTAATTTCATTCATTTGCATGTGATATCCAGTTGTTCCGTTACCATGTATTCAAAAGACTATTCTTTCTTCCATTGAATTGTCTTGGCACCCTTGTCAAAAGTTAATGTACCATAAATATGAGGGTTTATTTCTAGACTCAATTCTAATCCATTGATTTTTATATCTATCCTCATTGTCAGTACCACATTTGATTACTGTAGCTTTGTATTAAGTTTCAAAATTAGGGATTTGTTCTTTTTTTCTTTTTTCAAGATTGTTTTGGATATTCTGGGTCCTTGAATTTCCATATGAATTTTAGAAATTTTAGCTTGTTAATTTTTTCAAAAATGACCATTGGAATTTTGACAGAGATTACATTGAATCTGTAGATCAACTTAGGAAGTATTACCATCTTAACAATATTAAGTCTTCCAATACATAAATACAGTATATCTTTCCTTATATTTAAGTCTTCTTTAATTTCTTTTTTTAATTTTTTTAATTGATTTTAGATAAAGAGGAAATGAGGGAGAGAGAGGGAGAGATAGAGAGAGAGAGAGAGAGAGAGAGAAATATTCATGAGAGGGAAACATGGATTGGTTGCTTCCTGTACGTCCCCTACTGGGGATTCAGCCCACAACCCAGGCATGTGCCCTGATTAGGAATCGAACTTTCAACCTCTTGGTGCATGAGATGGCACTCAACCAACTGAGCCACATCAGCCAGGGCAGTCTTCTTTAATTTATTACAACAGTGTTTTATAGTTTTCAGTGTTACAAGTCTTGTACTTCTTTAGCTTAATTTATTCTTAAGTATTTTATTTTTTTATGCTATTGTAAATAGGATTTTCTAAATTTCACTTTTAGCTTGTTTATAACAGGTATATAAAAATACAATTACTTTTTCTATATTGATCTTAATTCTTGCAACCTAGCTGAATTTGTTTATTATCTCTAACAAATTTTTCATGCATCCCTTAGGATTTTCTACATATAAGATCATTTCACATGCAAATAGTTTTACTTCTTCCTTTTCAAATGGGATGCTCTGTCTCTCTTTTTCTTGCTTTCTTTTTCTGTTTTGCCTAATTGCCATGTGGTAAGAACGTTTAGTACAATATTGAATGGAAGTGGTGAAAGTTGACCCCTTGTCCTTGTCTTGCTCCTGATTTTAGGGGGAAAGCTTGCAATCTTTCACCATTAAATATTTTAGCTGTGGGTTTTTTTAAAGATGCCTTTTATGAGGTTGAGGAAGTTCCCTTTTATTCCTAGTTTGTTGAATTTTTTTTTAAATAGTAGGAGGAGCTTTAAAACAATTTTTTTTCTTTATTGATTTTTTAGAGAGAGGAAGGGAGAGGGAGAGAGAGATAGAAACATCGATGAGATAGAACATCAGTTGGCTGCCTCTTGCATGTCCCACACTGGGGATTGGTCTCACAATCTGGGCACGTGCCTTGACCAGGAGTCAAACCGGAGACCTCTTGGTGCATGGGTTGACGCTCAGCCACTGAGCCACACTGGCTGGGCATTGTTGAATGTTTTTATCATAAAAAGGTTCTGGTTTTAGTCAAATACCTTTTTTGTGTCTATAAGGATGATCATGTGGTTTCTTTTCCTTTATTCTATTAATATGGTTGTTACATTGGTAGATGTTTGGATGTTAAACCAACTTTGCATTCTGGGATAAATTCCACTTGGATATAGGGTATGTCCTTTTTATATGATACTGACTTTAATTTGCTAGTATTTTGTTAAGGATATTTGAGTCTACACTCATAAGGGATACTGTTTTGTGGTTGACTTTTTGTGATGCCTTTGGTTTTTGTATCATGGTAATGCTGACCTCATAGACTGAGTTGGGAAGAGTTTCCTCCTTTATTTATTTATTTTTAAAATTTATATTTATTGTTGAAAGTATTACAGATTTCCCCCCTTTTCCCCTCATTGACCCCCCCTTCCTGCTCCTGCCCCTTGGAAGAGTCTAGGGTACTCATAATGCTCAGTTTTTTTTTACAGTTCCAGCTTTCCTTTTGTTGTGGATCTAGACTAGAACTGTTTGAAGTTCTTTATTATACTGGGATCATCCTTTTATTTCCCTCTTTTTGCTATACTACTTGATTTTCTCAGGGCCTGGTCTCTGCTTCAAGGTGATAATGACCTCATTTGAAATGCTACACATTTATTTATTTTAGCTAGTTATTCTTTCCTCCCAACAAAACATATATAGTCTGTTTTATCACAATTTGTTTCTATAATGCAAATTAGCTAATGACTATAAAATAAGGGAATGATGTCACTGTACTGTGGAAATTGCCATCCTCAATTTTTAATACTTGATTTTTCTAGTGAAGGTAGGGGCCACAGTAGAGGTAATAGAATTATAACCTTTATTAGGACAGAAAAAAACCTTCAGTTCAGCTGCTTCATAGGCAAACACTTTCAACTCTTAAAACACACAAACAAAAAACATAAAAAATGAGCAATAATCCTCATGGATCCCTCCCCAGAAAAGCACATCATTAGACTTACAGTTCTCAGATTCTGGCATGTTTCACTTTTTTCTATGCCCACCTCTAAGTGAACCCCACTGGCAAGGAGATCTACTTCATGCACATCATTTCAGTACCCATATGTTTGCATTTCTACTCTGTTGTATTTAAAATATATCGCCTGAAGCAGCTCTGGCCACAAGTGCCTTCCTGGACTGTGTAAGTCACTCCTGAGATACAATTGTTGTTTTTCCTTTGTGCTATGGTTCCAAAGTAGCGTAAGTTTTAAGTGATGTGCCCTCACCCAATTTTTCCCATGAGCCCTATTATTTTTAGTGTACAATTTTGCAGGACATGAGGTTTTTCACAAATGTATATATCATGTTACAGCTGTGGGGGAGGACAAATTTTCTTCTACCCTCAAGGTTCTTCTGGCTAATCTAATAATTAAATAGCCTTTAGTAGATTAGCAAGAGAAAATAACCAAATTTAATACATACATATATGTGGAACCCACATATATGAGTCAGAGACCCCACATGCATGAGAGTTTCTGAGATAAGAAAGCGGTGTTGAGGTACATAAGACTTCCTGAGCTCGGGATGAGGTAGGTGCCTTGAGGGCTTCAAGTAGTCATTGCAAGATGATAAGAAGAGCAAGTGCTTAGTAAATAGAAGTTTTTCCTGCCCTATAGATAGGTCAAAAGGGGTTATCTCTGATAATTTCTTATTATAGGCAAGGTCCCTAATTCAAGTTCTTCTAGGTAGTTAAGGGAGGGGCAGAAGTTTCTCTTGAGCCTGAGGCTAAAGTTGCCTTTAGCTCAAAACAATCTGCATACCACAGAGGTACATCTTGAACCCCATAACTCAAAGTAGAATGTCTAGCAACAGCGGTAGGACAATGAGATAGAGATGTATAAAAATGAGCTTTTGGTTTCCCTCGAATCTCATTTTAAACAAATTCTCCTACTTTTAGGAAGGGCTAGTCAAGTCTGAGCCTCAGAAAACTTTCTTTATTAATAACTTAATATGATTGTTAACATAATTAGCTTTAGCTAATGATGCTCAGTCCTCTAGGTGTCCCAGTCCTTTGATACTGTTGCTACTGCCCAGTCCTCTAGTATGTGCTCATATTGTTCATTGCAAACCCATGAGGTCAATTAGCTTTGGTTTAGCCAGCCCAGACTTCCGCTTCAGTCACAATCCTATGATTTTCACAACTTGCTTGGTAAAATGTGTCCCCTTGGTCAGTGCTTCTCAAACCTAACATTCATCAGAATCTTGTGGAAGGCTTGTTCAAACACAAGTTCCTGGATGCCATCTCTGGAGATTCTGACACATTATGATACATTAGGGCTGAGTGAGGATTTGCATTTCTAATAAGCTCTCAGGTGATGCTGATGCTGCTGGTCCATTGACCACATTTTGAATGGCACTGCTCTAATGACCCTGCCATTACCAGTATCACTCATTCTCACATCAGTTTCTTTTTTTTATCCTCACCTGAGGACATTTTTCCATTTTTTTGTTGTTGTTCAGATAGAGTGGGAGGGAGAGAGAGGAAGAGAGAGAGAGAGAGAAACATTGACGTGAAAGGAACACATCGAGTGGCTGCCTCCCGCACGGCCCTGAGGGCCAGGGACAAACTGCAACCGAGGTACGTGCCCTTAGCGGGAACCTAACCCAGGTCTCTCTGGACCGCAGGCCGACGCGCTAACCGCTGAGCCAAACCGGCCAGGGCTCACATCAGTTTGTTTTCTATCAAACCTATTGGGGGGGGGGGGCGGCTATTGCATCAGCACAGTCATTTTCAACCAGGGGCAATTTTTATCCCCAGGAGACATTTGGCAATGTCTGGAGTCACTTTTTGATGTCACAACTGGGTAAGAAGGTATGCTACTGGCATCTGATGGGTAGAGACCAGAGATGCTGCTAAACACCCTATAATGCACAAGACAGCTCCTTACCATAAATAATTATCTGGCCCAAAAGTCAGAAATGCCAAGGTTGAGAAACTTGGCATCGATATGATATTGCTTTGTTTACCAATAGCATGAAATCCTTCTGATTGTATCTATGTCAAGTAGATAGCCTATGAAGTAGAGATAGAGATAACGGAATGGTTGTGTTACACCCCCCCCCCCAATGTTTTACAGTTCATTGAAAATAAAACATCTAAACTTTAAAACCATCAAGTATTTGAAATATTGCTTGTAGCCATAACTTGTTTTCAGATTTCTAACTTCTCCTTCTTAGGTCTCATGGCAGAATGGAAGACTCTACTGAAGCTAAATCTTTGGCCACTGAGCCTATCTATTTCTTTGATCAGGTAATAATATAGCTCAGACTCATAACTTGTAGTTTACTTTTTAACAAATAATTCAATTTGACCAGTATTTTTCTCTACTTTTTAAATAGAAAGATTTCTTTCATTTTAGATGAAACCCAAAAGGAAAAAATGGAGAAAGAGAAAATGCAAAGACCATTTCCCCCACTTGAGAGACACCTCAAGAGCTATGCATAGGTAAAATGTTTGGAATTACTCTTCAATTGCTGATCTCACTTAACATTTTCAAAGGCTTATAAGGTGCTCAAGATCAATCCTTCTCTATTCCTTATCCCCTAAGAAACTACAAGGAATTACCACATTGAAGCTGACCATGAAGTCAATCAGAGAACTTCATTTTACCCAGATTAGTGATTAATGTAAACATAGTTGGTCGAATGGACCAGTCATCTGGTTTCTTTGCTTTTCCACAACAAACCCAACCCACTATCCCCCCCCCCCCCACCTCCCACTTTGCCTTAGGGAGCTTGCACTAGCAGTTCCTTCTGCTTTCAGCTTTGCTTGCTCCCTTTTCCCTGTAAGTCTTTATTTAAATATCTCCTTTGTGGTGAGACTTTTCTTGATTATCCTTTTGCAAATTTCTACCCCATCCCCACCTTAGCAATCTCTATCCCCCTTTCTAACTTTTCTGTTGCACTTAATCACTTTCTAACATTGTAAATGATATCCCTATTTATTTGTTTGCCCTCTCTTTTCTCATGAGAATATCAGGTCTACAAGGGCAGGATTTTTTATCTACTTGAACACTTTTCTATCTCCAATACCAAGAACAGTGCTTGGCACATAGGATGTACTTAATAGAGATTTGTAATGAACAGCTATAGAATTGTATCAAGTCCACAAAGATGAATGAAGTAATGGAATTAGTCATTTCACAATATTTTTACCTTCTAATTACTACAATTTCTTAACTTGTGAAGTGGAAATTAAAATACCGCAACCTGTCTTAGAACATATATCACAAAGCTGTATAAAGTTAAAAGTTGTCGATTATACCAACGAGTTTTCAAGCAGGAGTGTTTGTCCTACATGGTACATTTAGCAGTTTCTGGAGATGTTTTTGTTTGTCACAACTAGGGAGGTATGGTGCTATTGTCATCTAGTGTGTAGAGAGAGACCTGGGATGCTGCTAAACATCCTACAATACACAGGACAGCCCCCACAACAGAATGATCTGATCCAAAGTGTTAACAGTACCAGGGTTGAAAAGCCCTGTTATACACTAATCTGTATTTTTTTTTTTGAGGCTGCTATAATTTTTCTCAAGAACACTGCATGTTGCTGCTATTTTCAGAAATCCGTTGTCTCTTCATTTCCAACTGTTTATGTTTGAAAAGCAATTCGACATAATGTGGTCATTTTGTATCCACAGTAATCAATGAGTCAGATTGTCATATAAGCAATAAGCAGGTCTGTTTATCATAGAGCTTTAGGGGTTTATTGGCTTCCCAGCTTTCTCATTTGATACATTCCTCAGGGTATGTGTTAAGCATTGCTTCTGTCCACTCTGCTTGGAAACCCCATCTCTTCTACCAGCTATTCTGCTGCTGTTGGTTGCATCAAGAATAAGCTCCATACTTGTTAACATGAACTGCAAGTCCTTCTGCGGTTTCTTCTCCTGTCCTCTGACCTTGCATACCACTCCATGTCACTCACTGCTCCCCAGCCATTATGGCCTATCTTTTGCTTTCACAACCGAGCTCATTCCTGCCTTAGGTACTTTGTATTTGCTGTGCACTCTCCTTTGAATGTTTTTCTGCCAGATTATTTTATGGTTGGCTCTTTCTCAACCCAAATGTCGCCTCCTGAGACAGGCCATCTCTGATCTCCCAATCCAAAGAAGCCAAATCTCCCCCCTCCCCACCCATTACTGTCTTACCGTGCCCTGTTTTATTTTTATCAATGCAGTTATTGCTATCTGTAATTTTCTTTTCTTTTCCTTCTCTCTCTCCTCCTTTTCTCCCTCCCTTCATTCTTTCGCCAACTAGAATGTAAGGTCCATGAGAGCAGAGGTTTGTCCTTTTCCCTGTGTCTCCCCAGCACTTACAACTGTGCCTGCTGAATATTTGTTGAATGAGTGAATCACTTCTTCTCATATGCTGTGTGCCTAGAGAAGTGGAGCTACTTTAAGACTGGGCCAAGTGCCAAGACCTTCATTGCTGATTGTCTCAAGATAAAGTCTTGTTTAGAACTGGACAGTCCATTATTTGAGCTTCTGTCTGAAAAATAAACTAGATATATAAATATTGTTTTAAAATACACATCAAATTTCCTAACCTTCTTAATAACCTACTGAAGGAAGTATAACTATTGACTGCATTTACATGTTATAAAACTGAGACAATTAATAAATAGTAAATGTTACCATTATTGTTATTCTAAGTACAGTCTTTATTTATCGAGCAATAGATAAATCTGACAGTTTTGAATGCATATTTATAGGATGTTACAAAGAAAATACCATAAAATAATACCATTGAGATAATACAGTAGCTGCCTAATAGGGTTAGTATTAGAATTTGGTGAAATGATGTATATGAAAGCAACTTTGAAAGCTTATTATAAAGGGGTATAGAAATTTGTGAGTTATTATTATAATAATATGTTTAAAGTTTTCAAAGATAGGTCTTCCTTTTTTTTTTTTTTTTTTAATCCTCACCCGAGGACATTTTTCCATTTTTTGTTCAGATAGAGTGGAAGGGAGAGAGAGAGAGAGAGAGAGAGAGAGAGAAACATCGACGTGAAAGGGACACACTGAGTGGCTGCCTCCCGCACGACCCAACCAGGGCCGGGGACAAACTGCAACCGAGGTACGTGCCCTCAGCGGGAACCGAACCCCGGTCCCTGTGGACTGCAGGCCGACGCTCTAACCGCTGAGCCAAACCAGCCAGGGCCCAATGTTATTTTTTAAGATATGCTAATAAAACCACCATTTAGAAGAAAAATGCAAGTGACTCTGTAGTGCTGTGTACCATTTTATAAAAACTTTATTCAGGTGAAACTCCATTGGGTGTTGACATGTTTCACCCCACTGACTTGGTGAAAGAGAACATTTTGAAAGTGTAATGGCAAATAGGGATGAGGAGGAGGCAGGAGAGAGTAAAGGGGGGGATAAATGGTGATGAAACGAGAAATGACTTGGGGTGGTGAACACACAATACAATATACATATGGCATATTATATAATTGTACAACTTAAACCTATATAATTTTATTAACCAATGTAATCCCAGTAAATTCAATAATAAAAATATTGTAATGCCTAGGGCTGCTGTCTTAGAAATCTTTGAACAACTGGTTTAGAGGAGACCATTCTAATTTTGAACTTGTAGCCCCCCGCATAGCTACCAAAAGCCGTCATCAATCTCTAAGCCTCTCAGATGCCTCTTCTAGAATTGGTAAATTCCCTCTCCCTGCACCTAACCTCCTACAAGGGTGGTGGTGGTGGCAAATATGAGGTTTACCTGTTTGGATTTCTGTCTTTTCCCAGATACTCACAGAAACATCTGATGACTGGCTAAGGGAACACAATGTGTTTGTTGACTTAGAACCTACAAAATTCAGGGAAGGCTTTTTGGAAGAAATGATCTCTGTTTTATCTTATAATTAAACAAGTGAATAAACAACACACACATATTGGTTTTTATCTTCTGTGTATAAACATAAATGTTTATTGTGGAAAAGTTAGAAAAGTATAAAAGAGAAAATAAAAAATGACTTTTATAATCACACAATTTAATTTTTGGTGGACATTTGCTTAGTCTCTTTACTACCAGATATATGATATATACACTATACAATTGCGATCATTCCACATATGCAATTGTATATATTTTTATATGATATTAGAACATAAGCATTTCCCCAAATTATTAAGAGAAATTGTCCAAACAATTTTTATGGTTACACATTGTAGGGGTATGGCATTATTTACTTAGCTATATTCCTATGAGCTATTAGATTCTTTTCAATTTTTACTAATATCAAAAATAATGTTACAGTTAGCAACTTTATACATAGGTGTTATACATCTTTTTTTAAAATATGTTCTTATTGATTTTTTAGAGAGAGAGAGAAACATCAATGTGAGAGAGAAACATTGATCAGCTGCCTCCTGCACATCCCCTGCTGTGGATCAAGCCCACAACCTAGGCATGTGCCTCAATCGGGAATCAAACCGGGACCTCTCAGTCTATGGGGCGACACTCAATCCACTGAGCCACACTGGCCAGGTGTTATACATCTTTTAAATTATATTTTAAGATGGATTCTAGTAGTCAAATGACTAGGTTAAAAAGTATTAAATATCTTTTAAGGCTCACATATGTTTTTTACAGTTCTACAAAGAGTATGGAATCTAGAGAACTAGAGGAGAGAACAAGGCCACCTACAGTAGCTACATTGAAGGAGAATTATGAGTTTCACTCATTTGCCAATTCACCTTCCAAGTTAAACCTGCAAAAGAATCTGTTTGAAGAATACAAACTCACTGCTGCTGAAATACTGTGTGAACTTGGGGAGACATTGCAGAAATATGCTGAGTATAATATTACTGTCCCTGTGGGAACTGTAAATCTTGTGAATTACAGTTGGCATGATCTCATTGAAGGAGCTTATGAGTGTGAAACCAAAAAGTCAATGTTAAACAGACACAGTACCTTGCGAAGTGATTGCAGTCCCATGACCACAGTTGACAAAACCAACTGTTCAAGAATAGAGTGTCGTAAGGAAAATCATCTGGTGAAAGCAAAAAAAGACCACCACCATATTGCATCAAGTAAATCTATGGAAAAAACATGTACGTAGAAATTACTAGTTAGATTTATAAATAATCATCCAAGTTAAGAAAAAAAAGAATAAAAGCAGCAAGTGAGATATTGACAGAACATTATAATATTGATACTTTGTGTTAATCATTTTAGTAAGTTATTCATGAATGTCAGCACTGAGACACAAAAATTTATAGTGCTTTCAATTCAATGAAGCATCCATTATGCTTCATATCCATGTGATATGAGGCCTTTGTCTCAGGAGATCTTACAAATTCTCTTACAGCAGCACAGTCTAACAGAAAAATGATGCTAGCCACATATATAATTCTTTAAATAAAACTTTTAATTTTAAGGTAATTGTAGAGAGATCTACATGCAGTTGTAACATGCAGTTGTAACAAACAATATAGAGAGATCCCATATACCCTTTACCCATTTACCCACATGGCAACATCTTGCAAAACTATAGTACAGTATCACAACTGGGATATTCACAGTGATGCAGTCAAGATTCAAAATATTTCCATCACTGCAAGTATCACTCATGTCCTTTTGCAGCCATGACGACGTCCCTCCTGCCCCACTCCCTCTTGAACCCTGGCAACCACCAATGTGTTCCCCATTTCTATATTTTTGTCATTTCACAAATGTTATAGGAAATGGAATCATATAATGTGTAACTTTTTTTTAGGTGATTGCCTTTTTTTTAGGTCAGCTTAATTCTCTAGAGATTCATCCAGGTTGCGTGTATCAGTAGTTTATTCTTTTTTGTTGCTCAGTAGTATTCTATGGTATGGATGTATCACCATTTCTTTAACCATTCACTCCTTGGAAGACATCTGGATTTTTCCTTTCCTTTCTTCCTTCCTTCCTCCCTCCCTTCTTCTTTCCCTCCCTCCCTAGACAGCTTTCAAAACATCTATTTTTTTTCTACAGGATGAATTCATTCCACTTCATAGATAAGTAAAATTTCTTATCTTATATTTACATGTTAGCACAAAACTTAGTAATGATACAGAGAGGCCTTGTGTCCTTGTAGCCTTTTTCTTTTTAAATCAACAACAGGCCTGTTATCAAGTTACTAAAAGAAGAAATAAAAATAAAACATGAATCTTTTTTCAATGGTTCTTATGTGGAAGGGCAGTTCTTAGAATAAAAGCATAAACACGGTCTTTAAATAAATCAAGAAATTATGCAGAGGAATTTTCAATTTAAAAAGTTGATTAATTTCCAGAGCAAATGAAAATATTTCATGGGTCATTGTGGGGGCATATGGAAAATTTTGCTAATGCCCTCGTAAAAATACTAAAATATTGACAATTGGATTTCTTGATGATCTAGCAAAATGCTCTTTTTCTTCTCCTTCCCCTCTCTTCATCTTCCTCTTTCTTCCTTTTTTCCTAGCTGTTGTCAGCCAGAAGCAATATTGCCAGATCTCCCAGGATAGTTTACCTGTTGTCATCCACTTCTCACTGTCATCCCAGATCAGTTTAGAAAATGGTAAGATCCCTTTACCCATCCAAATTAGGGTCAATTTTGATGAGCAACCAGAATGAGAATCACTTGCATTCACTGAATTTAGAAACTTTCTTCCATCCATCCTCTTAGTACCACAGTCAGAGCCATACATTTAAGTTTATATATTCCAAGTCAAATTGTTCAAAGGTATTCCCCACTAACCCAGCTGTCCCTGGTTTCTCCACTCCTGTACCCTGTGGGTTTTTCCTTCATGGTTTTGAGAGACCAGCTTAATAATGACATACACGTCCCTAGAAGAGACCCCAGGGCCCTTATAGCACAAAACCCTACCATCCTGTACTGGGAATCAAGGCTTCTGTGTTAAAGGCAAAAATAGATTCTTAAATTATTTATGTTATAATGGAGACCTCCCAAGAAAGTTTATGGTTACACAAATCAAGAAAGAATACTCTCTATACCTGAATGAAGTTATAATTAATTTTTTTTCCTTTATTGATTTTAAAGAGAGAGGAAGTGAGAGGGAGAGAGAGATAGAAACATTGATGAGAGAGAACATCGATTGGTCGCCTCCTGCATGCCCCCCACTGGGGATCGGGCCCACAACTTGGGCAAATGTCCTGACCGGGAATCGAACCAGCAAACTCTTGGTGCATGGGTCAACACTCAACCACTGAGCCACACTGGCTGGACCTGAATGAAGTTATAAAAAGGGATAAGATATGGGTTGTTAGGAGACGGGAAACATCATTCCTTGGACACAAACATAATATAGCTAATTGCTGTGTGGCTCAGGGAATGAGTAGAAGTTGGGGCTGACTGCCATAGGTCTCATAAATTTGCTTTTCATTACCTTTTTATCATAGTCCTAACAACCTTAAAAGCTATTGAAAGGGCCTGCTTTTAGAGAATGTACTTAGGGGTCAAGTGTTCCTTCCACACCTGCCCATTCCCTACATATACTTCTGAATTGGATGTGTTGAGGGGTCAAAATTTAAAACTGGAACTGTCTCACTGGAGTGGGACAGATATTGAAGAAATAGACCCAGGGTATAGCAAAACAGCAAATAGGAATGAAGTAAATCATAAAGTAACAAGGATTCAGCATGAAAATGTCCAGGAATCCAAATACATGGTTTAAGTCCAGTGACAGAAATCCCCCAGCAAGCAATTGGATGGCAAGCAGGTGGTCAGCCCACTAGATAGTCTGTGAACAAGGAGCAAGGCCTTGTCATTGAAGGGCAGAGATTGAAATCTCAAAGTGGGAGGCTGGAAAAAATTACATTATTTAATCCTAAGGAAACTGGGATGGAGCTTGTTCAATCCTTCCAGTCTAAGGTTAGGATCGTTCTCATGATTCAGTGGGGATGAGCCAGCCTGGAATCTTTAGACTATAAGTGACAAGAACCCAACTAATGCTAGCTTAAGCAACAAAAGAATTATTTGCTCATGTCCCAGAGGATTTAAGGAAAGACTGCAGGAACAACGTCCAAGGCAGGATGTGGGACTCAATACAGCAAAGACTTTTCTCTTTCCATCTCTACTTAGCTGAATTCTACAGTTAGGCTCACTCTACATTGTAAAGTATTATTGTTAACCCAACCTGAGTCACATGGGATGGGATTAGGATGATAACTCAAAGTAAGAAAAGTCAAGTAATCCATTATTTTGGAAGAGAAGGTAAATCCTGCCCTTAACCTAGGGTTGTGGTGGGGAATGGAGGTGAAGACAAAAATGGAGAATAGATACAATGCCCTGATTCTAAAATTTCACCTGGAGTTTTTTTGGATTCCAAAATGGTGGCAGAGTAAATGGAAGCTACACAGACCATCTCCCAGGACCAAACTGGAATTACAACTAAAATAAAGACAAATCGTCGGGGAAAAGCAACAGAAAAGCATCTTGCGAGGACCATATAACCAGGGACACTGAATTGATCGCGGTAGGATTGAGGAGGCGCCATAGGGGGGCTGGGAGCCCACAGACAGCAGTGGCCTTAGCTGCAAGCAGCGCCCTCGGGGTTGAAATCCCAAACTGGCTCCACAGTGCAGAGGGCTGGGACAGAGCGCTAAAATAGCCACAGCCACTCACCTTGGGCTCCTGCTGAGGCAGGGCAGACTGGACTGGAATTGTGTGGGGACACTTGGGATTTGGAGGGCGCTCAGAGCTTTTGCTGAGTTGCGGCCATGCAGGACAGTGGCCATCTTATTCCTTCCCAGGGCTCTGGGGAGAGGCAGCGGCCCCTCCCTCAGAGATTCAACCCCACCCAGGTGGGCCATTGAAATGCAAATTGAGGCCCATTAACAACCAGCATCTGCCCCACCCTTGGGAAATCCTCTTATGTTGAACACCTGAGGGAGGTTTTCATTCAACTGAGAACCCAAGGCTCTTCAAGTAACCATGACTAATAGCCTCTAGGCAAAAAGCTAGAAGATAACTGAACCAAAAAGCTAGAAGATAACTGAACCATTCCTGAGCTTGCAAATCTACTCAGGAAAGTAAGACTTGACAGTGGTGTTTAACCTGTGTCCTCCCACGCTCATCCAAACCCAGTAGAGGGACCCACAAACAGCAGAACACCAACATCCACAGGGAAAATTTGGCAGGCTCCAAAACCCACTGAGATAGCCAAAATGGTGAAACAAACAAACAAACCCCAAATCAAAGAATAAGAGACCTCTACTAAAGATGAGATAAATGAAATGCAGTTAGGCAAGTTATCAGAGGTAGAATTCAGAGCCATGATCTTGAGGAAGCTCAACAGCCTGAGTAAGGACATCAACACCCTGAGTAAAGACATAGAAACACTGAAAATCAACCAACTGGAAATGAAAAACCACCAAGAAGAAATGAAGAATGACATAGCAGAAATAAAGAACACATTGGAAGGACTCACCAGCAGAGTAGAAGAAGCTGAGGACCGGATCAGTGAATTAGAAGACAGGGTAGAAAAAAATCAACCAATCAGAAAACCAAAAGGAAAAAAACAATTAAAAAACAGGAAGACAGCTTAAGAGAACTGTGGGACAACTGGGAACGTAATAATATTCACATCATAGGAGTCCCCGAAGAAGAAGAAAATGAGCAAGGGTTAGAGAATATATTTGAAGAAATAGGGACAGAAAACTTCCCTAACTTGGTGAAGGAAGAAGGCATTCAAGTTCAAGAAGCACAGAGAGCACCAAGTAAGAAGAACTCAAACAGGCCCACACCAAGACACATAGTAATTAAATTGCCAAAAATTAAAGACAAAGATAGAATCCTAAAGGCGGCAAGAGATAAGCAACAGGTTACCTACAAAGGCACCCCCATAAGGCTATCAGCTGACTTCTCAACAGAAACACTATAGGCCAGAAGGTAATGGCATGAAGTAATCAAGGTCATGAAAAATAAGGATCTGAATCCAAGACTACTCTATCCAGCAAAGCTATCATTCAAAATAGAAGGTCAAATAAAGAGCTTCCCAGACAAAAAAAAAAGGCTAAGGGAATACATTAGCACCAAACCAGCCCTGCAAGAAATGTTAAAAGGACTGCTGTAATTAGTAGAAGAAATAGGAAGAAAAATATAACCACACTAAACAAAAGTGGCAATAAATAAGTACATATCAATAATCACCTTAAATGTAAATGGATTGAATGCTCCGATAAAAAGACACAGAGTAGCTGACTGGATAAGAAAGCATGACTCACATATATGTTGTTTACAAAAGACCCACCTCACAACAAAAGACTCACATAGGTTGAAAGTGAAGGGATGGAAAAAAATCTTCCAAGCAAACGGAAAGGAAAGAAAAGGTGGGGTAGCAATATTCATATCTGATAAAATAAATTTCAAAACGAAGGCCATAACTAGAGACAAAGAAGGTCACTACATAATATTGAAAGGATCTATCCAACAGGAAGATATAACCTTGGTAAACATATATGCACCCAATATAGGAGCACCAAAATATATTAAAAATCTTCTGGAGGACTTCAAAGGAGAAATCGACAGCAATATAATCATAGCAGGGGACTTCAATACCCCGCTGACATCACTGGATAGATCCTCTAGATAAAAAATTAACCAGGAAATAGAGACTCTAAATGAAGCACTAGATCAAATGGATTTAATAGATATCTACAGAAAATTACACTCCAAAACTGCAGAATTCACATTCTTCTCAAGTGCACATGGGACATTCTCAAAGATAGACCACATGTTAGGACACAAGTTCAAGAAGATTGAAATCATATCAAGCATCTTCTCAGATCACTATGGCATGAAACTAGAAATCAATTGCAACAAGAACATGCAAAGACATTTGAAAACATGGAGGCTAAATAGCATGTTATTGAACAATGAATGGGTTACCGAGGAGATCAAGGAAGAAATTAAAAACTTCCTGGAAACCAATGAAAATGAACACACAACAACACAAAATCTATGGGTTGCAGCAAAAGCAGTCCTGAGAGGGAACTTCCTAGCATTACAGGCCTACCTCAAGAAACAAGAAAAATTTCTAATTGTCTACCTAACCTCACAACTTAAAGAACTAGAAAGCAAACAATAAAACCCCAGAGCAAGTAGAAGGAAGGAAATAGTAAAGATCAGAGCAGAAATAAACGACATGGAACCCCCCCCCAAAAAAAAATAATTCAAAGTATCAATGATACAAAGAGCTGTTATTTTGAAAAGATAAACAAGATTGATGGACCCTTAGCTAGACTCACCAAGAAACAAAGAGAGAGAACCCAAATACACAAAACCAGAAATGAAAGAGGAGAAGTAACAACTGACACCACAGAAATACAAAGGATGGTTAAAAAATACTATGAATAATTATATGGCAACAATTTGGACAATTTAAGTGAAATGGACAAATTTCTATAAACACATAGTCTCCCAAAACTGGACCAGGAAGAGATAGAAAACTTGAACAGACCAATAACAACAAAGGAAATTGAAGATGTAATCAAGACTCTCCCAGCAAACAAAAGACCAGGCCCGGACGGCTTCATGGGGGAGTTTTACTGAACATTCAAAGAACTAACACCCATTCTCCTCAAACTATTTCTAAAAATTCAAGAAGAAGGAAGACTTCCAAACTCGTTTTATGAGGCCAGCATAATTCTAATTCCAAAACCAGAAAAAGACATTACAAAGAAGGAAAACTACAGGCCAGTATCCCTGATGAACATAGATGCCAAAATCCTGAACAAAATACTAGCAAATCGGATCCAGCAATACATCAAAAAATTTATTCACTGTGACCAAGTGGGATTCATCCCAGGGATGCAAGGCTGATACAATATTTGCAAATCAGTAAATGTGATACACCACATAAACAAAATGAAAGAGTATATATGTGAACTTATATGTATATATGCATAACCAATGGACACAGACAACAGTGTGGAGAAAGGCAGGAGGGGGGCAGGAATGGGGAAGAGGGGGACAATGGGGGAAAAATGAGGAACATCTGTAATACATTCAACAATAAAGATAAGTTTAAAAAAATCATCAAACAACAAGTGTTGGCGAGGGTGTGGAGAAACGGGGACTCTAGTACACAGCTGGTGGGAATGCAGACTGGTGCAGCCACTATGGAAAACACTATGGTGTTACCTCAAAAAATTAAAAATTGAACTGCCATTTGACCCAGTGATCCCACTTCTAGGAATATACCCTAAGAAGCCTGAAACACCAATCAGAAAGAATATATGTACCCCCATGTTCATAGCAGCACTATTTACAATAGCTAAGATCTGGAAACAGCCCAAGTGTCCATCAGTAGACGAATGGATAAAAAAGCTGTGGTACATATACACAATGGAGTACTATGCAGCTGTAAGAAAGAAAGATCTCTTATCCTTTGAGACAACATGGAGAGTATTATCCTAAGTGAAAGAAGCCAAGCAGAGAAAGACAAATATCACATGATGTCACTTATTTGTGGAATATAATAAACATAACAGTCTGAGGAACAGCGTAGACCCAGAGACGTGGAAGTAGGGTACAGACTGACAACCCTCAGAAGAAGGGGTGGGGGAGGAGGGAAAAGATAAACCACATAACTTATATGCATGTACGCATAACCGATGGACATGGACAACAAAGCTGGGGATGGGGTTGGGGGCGGGGGGATGGGGAGAAGGGTGTCAATGGGGAAAAAAGGAGAAACATCTGTAACAAAAATAAATTAATAAAAATAAATAAATAAATAAAAATTTCACCAGGAGTTATGGTCAAATGAGGAGCTCATGGCTATTCTCACTATACCCATTCTCACTATAACTAATGTTTTAAAACGCCTATGTGTAGGGAAAAAATCCTGGAAGAAGCTACACCAAAATGATAACAGTGCTTGTGTGGTAAGATTCCCCCCATCCCCATGCCCGGCACCCCTTTCATATATTTATTTTTTAATTTTTCTTCTATATGTAATTTACTGGCTTATTGAATGGACTAGACTTGGTAGGATGGAATAAAGAAATGGAAAGTTTTTCTCTTCCCCCAGATTCCTTGAAGCCATCTGTGGATGTTTCTATGTTTACTACAAGGGTAGAATTTTATAGGGGAGAATGTTAGAATTGAAAGGCCTTAGAGATCATGTCATTAAGTTCTCTCATTTTGCAGATGAAAAATCTAAAGCCCAGAGATGTTGAGTACCCAAATTGGTTAGTGGGAGAGTCAGGAACAGGACCCACATTTATTGACTACCAATAAAATGTTCTCTGTGGTATGCAGGATTCTGTCCTGAGATGGGGGTGGGGGGTGAGGGGAGGGGGATGCTGAGGAACCTTGTTTGTTGGTCTACAGGGATTCTTGAAAGGTCTCTAATGCTTCAGATGTCATCATAGGGGTTTAACTCCTTGGGGTTAAAGTCTTGATTTCATTTCAGAGCAAATACCCTTGAGAACAGGTAATTCTTAAGCTGATAATTATACTTTAATATGAATGGATTTTGGTTCCTTTTTCACATAGGCTTTGGTAGACTGATGATTGGGCAGGATTTACCCAGTGAGTACTGACTTGGTGTAAATTTTGAAATAAATATACCTTTTGTGTTAATATATGTGTCTTTTTTTTTTTTTTTTAAAGGTTGGCTCTGTCAACATTCTTACTCAATATCAGAAATTCTGAAATGGAAGACAGTCCTCGATATTGCTGTGAAGAAACTGCAAGGAGCCATAATTCAAATGTAGGGAGCCCTCTGTAGTCTTCAGAATCTTATACTTTTATGAGGCATATGATACAGTGGATAGGCAAGAAGAGATGTAGAACCTATGTGACCCTGGACAAGTCACCCTAACACCTTGCCTGTTGTACCCGTAATATGAAAAAACATATGCACACACAAACCCTTCTCTTCCTGGTAACTCATAAAAAAGTCTCTTTATGATCCATGACTTATAAATCTATCAGCCATCATATGACCAGTACAGGGTCATGTATGACAGTGTTGGTGAGGAGAGAAGGAACAAAAGTAGTCAGTGAAAGAAAAGCCAGCTGTAAGCAAAGTACTGTTCTAAGGAAACATAAAACTAGTCCCTGTTGTTATGTAAAGTGGGAAACTGAACATCTCAGCAAGTTAACAATCAACAGTGGACAAATCAAAGAATTAGGAGGTGATAATAATGATAGTAAGCATTGAAAAAATACTTTGTGCTAGACAGTCGACCTTACACTTTACATGTGTTATCTATACTCCTTACAACAACACCATGAGAGAGGTACAATTATCATTTCCATTTTACAGATGAGAAAACTAATGTGACACAAATTGTGTCAATTTGTTCAGTCAGACAGCGAGACAAAGGCAGAGCCAGCGCTGAAACACAGCTCCATCTGACTCCGAAGTCTACCCACTTTCCACCATGCTTTGTTTCTACTCCAGTTCTTCACCTGCCTCTGTGTGAAAATAACCACTTATTGCTTGCAGGAATGTATTTGAAATGTAATACATCCTTAGTATTTAAATTTTTCAAAAATGTAGAAAAGTGTAAGAAGAAAAAAAACACAACCTTTTCACTGAGGGAATACCATTTTTATCATTTTGACATAATCCCTTCCAGCTTTCTTTGTCATATGTATATATATGTATCATATATATATTATATATATGATATATATACATACACACACATACACATACACATACACACACACCCCATACATATAGTAAGTACTATGTATTTAAATGACATGTATTTTGCTCTGGATGGTTTGACTCAGAGGTTAGAGCATAAGCCCACAGACCAAAGGGTTGTGGGTTTGTTTCCTGGCCAAGGGCATGTACCTGGGTTGCAGGTTCGATCCTTGGTCCCAGCAGAAGGCAACCAATCAATGTATCTCTCTCACGTCCATGTTTCTTCTCTCTCTCTCCCTCCCTCCCTTCCACTCTATCTAAAAATCAATGGAAAAATATCCTCAGGTGAGGATTAAAAAATAAATGATATGTATTTTACATATTATCTTTTAAGATATATACTATCTTTTGAATGCCATTTTTGTCCTGCTTTTTCTCCTTTCACACAAGCATTTCCCTATGCTGTTAATTCTTTAGAAATAACATTTTGAATGGCTGCTTTGAATTAATTCCATTACATGGATATTCCATGCTTTTTTTTAACTATTCTATTATTGAATATTTACATTCAGTGGTCCTATAAATATTTTTCATTTCTTTGATTCCTTCCTAAAGCTATATTCCTAGAAGTAGAACTTGTAATATAAACATTTTTAAAGTTCTAGAGAGCTACTGCCAAATTGCTTTCCAGAAAAACCATGCCAGCTATCCCTTCGTAGCAATGTGAGAGGGACCATCTCAACATTCTTAGCACTGAGTGTAATTGTTAAAATTATTCAACCTCGATTAACTGATAGACAAAGAATACTCTTAAGTGTCTATTTCTTTACTAACTTTTTAAGTATTTCTTGATATTTAAAAACTTTGTTTTGTGAACTGGGTGTTCCTAATCTCTACCTTTTTCCCCTATGGGTTTTAGTGTCTTTCTTACCTGCTCATTTAAGGTTTTTTTTTTAAATTTCTTTTCTTTATTGATTTTAGAGAGAGAGGAAGGGAGAGGGAGAGAGAGAGAAATATCAATGAGAGAGAACATCAACTGGCCGCCTCCTGCACGCATCCCACTGGGAATGGGACCCACAACCTGGGCATGTACCCTGACCAGGAATTGAACTGGCGACCTCTTAGTGCATGGGTCGATGCTCAACCATTGAGCCACACAGTTTTTTATGTATTAAGGATATTAACCTTATGTTATTTGTGGTAAATATTTATTTCTTCAGTTTATTGTTTCCTTTTTAATTTTACAATTAAGATGTAGGTGTTTTAGCTTTTCTTGTTGTACAATTATCAATGTTTTGTTTTAAGATTTTCCCCCATGGTTTTATAACTGGAAAAATATTTTCTCATTCTGAGATTAGGTAGACCTACCCTATTTTTTATTTCTTTTTTCTACATTTAGCTGGAAATTTTGTTGTGTGTGGTGTGAGGGGATGAAATTCTAGCTTTATTCATCCTATGCCAATAATAATGATAGCTAGTATTTATTGGGTGCTAATACTAACAGCCAATGTTTATTGAGTGCTTATTTTGTGTAAAGTACTACATAAAGCAATTTATATGCCTCCATGACTAAGTTGCTGTTGTTAGGCCAAGGTCAGAGAACTAACAAGTTAAGTGGGTGAGCTGCTATATAAGCTAGGTCTGTCTGATACCAAAGCCTATGCATTTAACCTCAACACTATTATCTCTCTGGAGCCATGTATTAAATATATTCTTTGTTATCCACTGATTTGAGTATTCAGTTTAATTATATCTTCAGTCTTATATACATTAGGGTTTACTTTTGAGCTATCTATTCTATTCCATTAATCTGCCTATTAAGTTTTGAGCTTTTTTAATTGTTCAGGTTATATAATATGAGAGAGGTAGAATATGGTGCCAGAAAGGGCCTTGAAGCCCAATTGTTTGGGCTAAAATTCAAGCTCCATTCATTCATGTAACTTTGGGAAAGTCACTTAACTTTTCTTTGCCTCACTTTCCTCAACTGTGAAATGGGGATAATCATAGTAGCTAGCTAGTAAATATTACTAGCGAAACTCCTCTTGTTACTCTTTCTACATCAAAGCATCTTAGCCAGTTTCACCAATTTATTCTTTCAGTGAACTTGGAATTAGATTTTCAAGTTTATAAAGGCCTCAAAGTGATGTGAATCAGGCAGTATATTTTAATGAAAAGAAAACCAAACTTTCAGGGAGTATATATGTGAACTTTCTGTATTTTCCATGCAGTTTTGCTGTTTACCTAAAGTTGTTCTAAAAAATAAAGTCTAAAAAAAAATTGAAAGGAAGAAATAAGCCAAACTTGGAATTGGAACACGTAGGTTCATTAATCAAGGGGTGTGGGATCTTGTGTAAGTCACTTGGACTCCCTGGACCTCTGTTTCTTGAGTCATTTAGGGATAATATGTCTTCCAATTACCACAGCAGGTTGTTATGAAGCTTAAAGCAACACTGTGTATGTGTGTGCACATACACAGTTTGTGGACACTAACACACTAAGCAAGTAAAAAGCATTTTTAATAATAACCCAATACCCTCAGATGGTTTCTTGAAACAAGTGGGTTTAGAACCAAGAAGAGATGGCGTGTCAGAGTAGATGGAGGAGGACAATTTAGCTGGCACACAGCAACAGGGATGGGTAAGGTGCTTTTATATGTGACCCATAGTAATAAACTATGTCAAGGGAGTGTTTGTTTTTTAACGATGAGGATTGCTCAAGTTGGTAGAATTAGTTCCCAAGGGATCTGTCAAATACAGAATCCAAGCTTTAAAAAGAGCACAGGTAATTTTACAATCTGTGCATTACAAAACATTTCTGTAAGAAAAGCAGCCAAGTCTTAACATTCCCCTGTTTACCGGTGTTAGAGATACCATGGAGATTAAACGTATGCTTGCTGGATGAAATGTAATTTTAGGTAAATCAAAACTACCAGCCTACCAAATTTCTACCACACTTGCTACACAGAACATAATAGAAGTTTAATATCAAGTCAGACCCAAGGAAAATTAAGGACAGGAAGAAAGAATTTTCTCTAACCCCAGTGGCAGATCCACACTGGTATAGACTCTGGATTTATCACAGGAAGTCCAGTCTGACAAACATAGTGAAAACCTCCCATGCTAGACCAGATCCCAAGGCACTCCTTACAGCAGAGCACATTCTCCAGACCAGGTCTACCTAAGACCTTTTGTCTGAGTCAGAATCAGACCTCTGGGCCTAAGCTGGTGAAGCTCTAGTGCTCTGATTTTACTCATATTCACTGTTAGAGCATGGTGATACAAAAGCACTAGCCTGGAAATCCCAGGCTTGCTTCTAACCCTGACCCTGCCACTTTTTAAATGTGTGACCAGAGTACAAAGGTCAATGTCATGTGGAGATTTAGAGCCAAGCTTTGGAGTCTACACAGTTTTTATGCTCCCATTTATCAACCATGAGATTTAGGGCAATTAGCTTACCTTTCTCATATAAAATGGGGATCAACCTACAGGGTTGTTGAAAGCACTAAATAAAATAATACAGCTTAAAATTATAGGAAATGCTCAATAAGCAGTAACTATTATTTAGCAATTATTGTTCCTTTTTCTGTACTTTGGTTCCTTCATCTGTAAAATGGTATTAGATATTTTCTAAGCATGCTTCAGTTCTTACATTCAGTGGATGCCCCCACTGTAAGGAATTTAGTTTACTATTAGATTCTTAGGCCTATTTGATTTGAGATCATTTGAGGTATAGTTCCCTTTCTATTCCAGCCTCTGTCTTAGAGTAATTTAAATACCAGAGGGCTGGCATAATTGGGTAACTTCTGACTTAGAGAAGGAATATGTCCTTAAGTCCTAGCAATGACTTTTCCTGGGAATAACCACCACTTAAAACTTCTGAGAAATGACGTGCAAGTATTAGGGCTACTTTGTTGAACTAATCAACTTGGTGGTACCCATCAGCTGTTGAAAAAGCCAGAGGTCAACTTCTGGTCCTTAAGCAAGAGGAGAGTAAGACCACTGCCACTGCCAACACTTTGAGAAAAGGCAGAGAAGAGACTGTCTTTGTTGACACAGGAGGCTGATTAGTCTTAAAGTGATGACTAAAAGACTCTGTCTTTAGGCCTGTTAAAGGGGTTAGAAAAGGAAGCACTGCTTTTAAAAGGGTAATGGGGAACTTTTCTGAATTACAGCTGCCTCCTCTGACTATTTAAGTAATGTGGCATTTATAGAATGCAAGAGATTTTGCATTGGGTTTTTTTTGTACTAGACTTTTTGTATCTTAATTTTGGGCCTTACTGGTAAGGAGGTGAAGTGTGCCTTTTTTCTCCCAGTGATTATAGGTTTTTACACTTCAGTGGCATACTTACCTTTCTTTTAAGAATAATCCAAAATGTCCATTTGTAGAAAGTGACAGAAAAATAGAATCACGTTTAGGTATTGAATGAAAGGGCCGAGGTGTAGGCTTGGAAAATAGTAATTAGACTCATTGTTTCCAGTTGGATTATAAAGGTATGTTGTTAAGCTGATATTGTACCAGCCTTTGATGCTTATAAATGGAGTGGCATGCATGTGTTTTGGTGTGGGAAAGAGTGGCAATCTATAAGCACTTTGCTTTTGTCATATTGTTCAAAAAATTTGCCCACTCACCTCATTTTTGACAGTGGGATACATTTTCATGAGAATATGAGAAAGAAAGGAAGGCGCAGCAGGAGGAAGAAAGCAAGAGAAGAGACAAAGGGGAAGAGAGAGAAAGCTGTTGCTAATCAAGCATTTCTATTTTCCAGCTACCAAGTGGCAGATTTGGTCCTTGCCCACCCTCCTGGCTCCGGTTCCTTCCCTGCCAAGGCTCAATGGGAAGCATGCCCTCCTTCTTCTTGGAGAGGGACTAGTGACTCTTGATGATTGCTAGGGACTCCCACCCTCATGCCCCCTGCCCATGCCAACAATGGTGTTCTTCCCTGGGAAAGTGGCTCCTACTTCACCTAGTTACATTCCTGACACTTCTGATTATTCTCTAGTGTTGGTCATAGATCTGCCAAATTGAATGCCCACATTCTGTCTTGATAACCAAGAAGCCCAGAAGCCCACCTTTGGTTGCTGCAATAACTGAGTAAAAGCAAGACAGCAACCCATATGGATATTAAGCAGGTGTTGTTGGTGTTGGTCTCCAAGAGAGCTAAGACTTATCTCTTTAGCATATGACCTCTGCTTTGCGAGCCTGACTTTGGAGATTTCTACTGGCATGTTGCCAACAGCTACCTGCTACTTGGGTAAATGAGTGTGTGTGTACGTGTGTGTGTTGGGGTGGGAAGCTGGGCAAGAACTAGGGTGTCCTCTTCATGGCTGACCCTCAGATACAGAGCCCTGGTGGGTCTGCATTTTATACTATGCCCACAGCTCCTGTAGCACCCGACACGAGAACTGTGGGGAAAAGTATTGTGAAGTGGAGAGAGTAGAGTGGAGAGTTTGGAGTGGATATATATACATTGAAGCTTGGCTTTCCCATATAGCTGCATAACCTGGGCACTCTCTTTAGAATGGAAATAGCATCTTTCTCATGAGTTTTGCCCGTGGAAGACACTTAGTAAATATTTGTGGATGGTTAAATGAATGTTCTAAGAGGCTACCTTAATTTCAGAGTCTCAGTCTAAAACCTAAAAGCTAGGTTGTTTCATATTTACCTACCTTTCCCCTTTACCACCTTATTATTAATACACACGTATATGTATAATTCCCACTAAAACAACTAGTATTTATAGAGTGCATGCTAAATAGTGAGGTCCCAAGGTCTGTGTGCATTAACCAGAGATTCCTTACATTTCTGTGAGGTATTGTCATTCCCATTTTACAGATGAAGAAACCAAGGCTCAGAGTTTAGTACTTTGCTTACTTTCTATAGTCCCAAGTGGCAGTGCCAGGATTCATCTCAGTTCTTGTCCAAAGCCCATGCTGTGTCATACTGCTCCTATGGGGACAAAGGCTACTTACTAGTCCTGCAGTTCCTACAGCCTCTGGTATAGTGCTTCACACACAGTAGGTGCTCAATAACTTTAAAAATGGCAGGCACTCCATAAATGCTTGGCTAAGGATTTCAAAATCCAGCTGTCTTGATTTAAAAGAAGCCCATTAAGCCCTGGCCGGTGGCTCAGTTGGTTGGAGCATCATCCTGTACACCAAAAAGGTTGCAGGTTCAATTCCTGGCCAGGGCACATACCTAGGTTGTGGGTATGATCACTGGTCAGGGCGAAGGCAACCAATTGATGTTTCTCTCTCACATTAATGTTTTTCTCTCTCTCTCCCTTCCTCTCTCTCTAAAATTAAAGAACACATCCTTGAGTGAGTCTTAAGAGAAAAAAATGCCCATTAGATCCATGGCAAAGGTGAGGTCACAGAGACCTGAACAACCATTGACCATCCTCCAGCCCTTGATAAGACCAAGAAATTAGCCAAGTTTCGAATTCTTTTCCTTTGAACAGAAAAACAGAAGAAGCTAAGCTGAAGAAAGAGGGATTCAACAAACAACTTATCCTGCGCCACTATAATGATCCTAAAGGTGAGGAGGAGGTGAACAACAGTCCCCTCAGTTCTCAGTGTTTCTGGCTGGAGCTGCTGGAGAGGAAGCCTCAGATGCCAGAAGTCAAAGAGGCTGACCCGAAGATGAAAAAGTTCCATTACTCCTTGATAGACGGTTCCTCCATGACCTAATATCCTTGTGAAATTCCAAAGGGAAAGGAGGATGGAGGGGACCAGGCAGATGGAAGAGGCTGACAGGTGGGGTGTTTCTGTTTCACCAGAAAATTCCAGAAAGGAAGTCTGATGTCTTGTGTTTATTCAGTCCCTTTCTCCCAAAGGTCCACATTCCCTCATCCCGGGGGAACAGGAGCAGTCAACCTGAGAAAGAGGTTGGGACAAATTCTCCAGTTTACAAACCTTACTTCTATTTAAGAAAACCTCTGGTTATAGCCATTATTTTTGTTAAGCATCTATCTGAGTGTTCATGTGGTTCTGAGAAAATGAGTTCTCCTTGATTCATTTTCTTGATTAGTAGAGAGAACCACGAAGGGATTTAGCATCTAGAGAATCTAGTTTAAAGAGAAGAGGGCTTTTGTAATAAATTCTTATAAATCCGAAAATGAAATAGACCTCAAGAGTCCATCATAATTTTGTAGAGGTTGCTACAGCTAGGTTTTGTGAAATTGTTCGTATATCTGTAATTATCCCTTAGCCCTCCTTTGCCCCTGTCTGTCCATAGACATTGGTGGGGAGATCCAGTCCTTCTGTGTGCTGGAATGACCTCACCCGGCAATGCTGGGTGCCAATGGGCAACTTCAGTTTCCAGCAACTTTGCCATCAACAGAACCAGTCTAACCAGACTTGCCTGTTATTATTTACATGGTTGGTTTCAAAGAATTTGGAGCTAAAATGACGTTGCAGGTAATTGGACGCTTGGTAAGAACATACAACTGGTAGTCAGGGAACCCATGTGCTGGCCTGGCACTATCATTATCATGTTCAGTGACTGTGGGGAATCGAGTCACTCTTTCTGGACTTCTGTTGCATTATCTGTAAATAGCTAATTAAAATAAATTGACTGAGAATGAATGGCATTCTATATAAGAATTATTATTATTAACATTATTGTTGTTTTTTTAATCTATATCAGTTCCTTAACCTTGATTTTACCTATCCTTCTGGTCGTGTAGCGGTCTGCCAAAGCTATTCTGCCCTCCCTTTCGGTGGTGTGTACACTAACATATTCAGTGACTTGCCAGATCAAGTTATCCTTGGGACCTTTACACCTTTTGGATGTGGTAGCCTTTCTTTTCCTAACGGGTACGTGAGATTCCAAACAATCTAGAAATTGTGAAAGAGCTGAATCCTGACAAAGGGGAGGATGGGAAAGCAATCATTTTTTGTTGTTAATCCTCACCTAAGGGTATTTTTTCTATTGATTTTTTTTTTTTTTTAGAGCGAGTGGAAGGGAGAAAGGGAAGGGAGAGAGGGAGACATCGATGTGAGAGAGACACATCCATTCGTTGCCTCCCGCAGGTGCCCCAACCAAGCTGGGGATAAAACCTGTAACCCAGGTATGTGCCCTGGACCAGGAATCGAACCCGAGACCCTTTGATGCACGGGCCAACACTCTAACCACTGAGCCACACTGGCCACAGCATGGGAAAGCAATTTTTTAAATGGTCAATCTAATTGGGAAAATAGGTAAGAAAATGAAACATACACATATTCATGACTGTTCCATGTACGAACTTGCAAATCAGAACAGGCCAAAAGACTGTGGGTTTCAAAGAATCCAATTGTGCCATCCATGAAGTGATGCTGTGGCTCTCAAGAACAGAGGGACCTATATGAAGGTAACTTATTCATAAGGCAGCCTTACAATGAACTGTCACCATGTAGGTAAAGTTACCCTCCAGATTTGCTGAATTTGAATTTTTTGAATGAGCCCCAACACATATTTCCCCATATCCTATGCTTGACTTCTCTTAATTTCAAGACCCTGGGAGTCGAGAGTTAGGTCATCCAGAAAGCAAGGAATCCCCTCTTTTTTAACCAGTTACTAAATATGTTCTTGTGTGTTTCTGCCATGTTCAGCATTTAATATGTACTGATCATGCTTCTGGTGAAGCCCCTTCTCCCCGATTCCTTTCCTTGGCTGTTTTTTATGAGTCAAATCACCTGTCAAAATGTGTCAGCAGCTTGCCAGCTGAGAGAGTGCAGGTCAGCAAAAAGCTAAGAGAAACCAAAGACTAATGCTTGATTCTCAAGATGCAAATAGAAAAAGAGACAGATTAATGGGGCAGCAAAGTGCCTCGGTGAGTGGCATGTAAACACCTGTCCTTGGTGTGGAAGAGCTTTTCCCAACTTTGATGTTGAGATGAAAAGCAGATGACAGAATCTGGAAGCATTTCACAGGCTGAGAAAGCACATACTTTCCTCTCCCAACCCTAGTAGTTGAACAGTTTCGAAAGAGTCGGAAGTACTATGTAATTTTATGGCATTTTAATGTGAACATTAAATTGACACTACACACAAGGTGGAAAAGTAACAATTTCTTTTATAAAGACGAAATATATTTTTACTTGATTTTTTAGGGATTGTTAAAGTTAGGTCCTTTGGAAATTATTTCTGGTGAATTTGCTTAAAACACATCCCCTTTATTAATTGCAAATATATATCATTTTAAGTCAAGAGAGAAATTTTCATGTTATTTATTTTTCCCAGGAACCCTATGGTTAGGTCTAATTCCCAGCTGAGGAAACTGAGGCTCAAAGAAGATTACCTTTACCAAGGCCACATGATAGAGAAAAACATTGGTCAGTTTTTAGACTCTAATTACAATGGTGTTTTTTTGTTTTGTTTCTGTTTTTCTCTTTCCAACCCTTAACATGTTGAGAGAAAGAGAATACTACATGAGTAATAATAAGAATAGTTGTTATAATGATGGCGATGGTGCTGCTGCTGATGGTGGTGGTGGTGTGGTTATGAACACGGGCTTTGGGGTTAGACGTATCTGTCATTTAGCTGGAGCAACAGGGCAATTGAGGCATATGTCTCCAGTACCTAGCAGGCTTTCTCAGGCTTCTTCACATGGTGGCTGGGTTCCAAGAGCAACAACAGTTAAGATGAATCCCAGTGCGTAAGCACTCTTCCAGCCTCCTCTATTGTCAAGTTTGCTAATGATTCATTGATCAAAGCAAGCCATTTGGCCAAACCTAGATTCAGAGGATGGAGAAAAAACTCCTGCTCTTCTTGGGAAAAGCTGCAAAACATTGCAGCCATTTATTTTTATTTATTTATTTATTTTGCATTTGATCACAAGGGCAACACCTGAATCTAAATTATTACTTCTCTCTCTGCTTTTCTCTACCCTCTATTCTATTTTGATTGATTATGTATAGTAGAATTTGAGAAGTTTTACATATAAGATGTATCATGTTAGAATTAATCTGTTCATCACCAATCCCTCCCCTCAAAGGTGTTGATGAAAACTTGCAAAGCTTGCCAGGCCGGTGTGGCTCAGTGGATTGAGCATTATCCCATGGACTGAGAGGTCCTGGTCCAATTCCTGGTCAGGGCACATACCGGGGTTGCAGGCTTGATCCCCAGTAGGGGGCGTGCAGGAGGCAGCTGATTGATGTTTCTCACATCGATGTTTCTCTCTCTCTCTCTCTAAAAATTCAGCAAAAACATATTAGAAAAAGGAAAACTTGCAAGGCTTGATTCTCTTCTTTTTCCTGATTTTGATCTAAATATTCTTATACTGTCATCTAGAAGTCTGTGTCATCCTCTGATTCTTTTCTATATCCTGTGTTGGTCCAACCTGGATTGGTCACTCCCTTTTATCTTAGGTTTCAGGTATGTCACCTATAACTGCTCATGAGGTCTGTGTTTATATAGCTTTAGTGACTTCTGTTCCTCTCTGATATTCTATAGGATCCCACACTTTCTGAATATTCTGAAGATGAGAATTTTTCATGGGCTTGCTAAAATATCTGTAAATACCCCCTAGAAATTCATCCTATTGACATGGTGGGAGTGAGTTAATGGACTTCCTCAGTTATAGGCCAAGTTTTGCTTTAAAGACTTTTTCATTTTAAAACTTGATGATGTTTCCTTTCTTCACAATATGGTGTTTTGCAGCTGTAGCATTTGAAATTAACAGCTCTCCACTTGCTACCTTATCCATGAGTTTCGCTGCTGAATAGTTCATGCTGATTTCCGTATGGATTCTACTGCTCAATGAGAGTATGTGTCAAAATAGAACTGTGTGGTTTTGAGAGTTTTGGAAGATCCTGCCTGCTCAGGCCCCTTTACAATATCATCCCCTGTGACTCACCCCCTTGTTTACTCGCTTTCTCTCTCTCTCCATGGTCTTTGTACACATTGTTCCCTATGACCGAAAGTTTTTGTCCCAACTCTTTCCATGACTGGTTTCCCCTTATCTTTCAGGTCTCAGTTTAAATATCACTTCCTCCTAGGAGACGTCTTTTTTGTTTTTGTTTTAGATAGCTTCATTTAGAAAAAAGTGTATTCCATAAAATTTACCCATTTAAAGCATACAATTCAGTGGTTTAGTATATTTACAGAGTTTTGCAACCATCACCAAAGTCTAATGTCAGATATTTTCATCACACCAAAAAGAAAGCTTGTACCGATTAACAATCACTCACCATTCCACACCCTCACCTCCAACCCTAGGCAATTACTAATTTACCTTCTGCCTCTATAGACTTGTCTATTCCAGACATTTCATATAAATGAAATTATGCCATATGTGGTCTTTTGTGACTAGCTTTTTTCACTTAGCATAAAGTTTTCAAGGTCCATCTATGTGGTAGCATGTATTAGTATTTCATTCCTTTTTATGGCCAAATAATATTCCATTGTGTGGATATACCACCTTTTGTTTCTCCATACATCAGTTGATGGGCATTTGTGTTGTTTCCACTTTTTGGCTTCTGTGAGTAATGTTGCTGTGAACATTGATGTACAAGTTTTGTGTGGACATGTTTTCATTTCTCTTGGTAAATACCTAAGAGTGGAATTGCTGTGTTATATGGAAATCTGTTTTTTTACTTTTTGAGGAACTTGCAGACTGTTTTCCAATAAAACCTTTTCTGACCACCCATTTTAAGAAACCCCATATTTTCCTTTTTTTTTTTTTTTTACTCTAGTGATGACTTTATTTCTTCTTAATTTCATAATCTGAAATTAAACTTTCACTTACTGGGTCTGTACAACTAGAATGGGAGCTCCTTTATGGGAGAGACTATGTCTGTCTTGTTTGCTGCTCTATCCCCAACATATAACGTGCCTACTATACAGTAAGTGCTTAATGAATACTTGAATAACTGAATAATGACTGAACAAGACTTTTAGCAATATTTGCATCAGGCTATTGGAAATGGGTGGGAGGATGAGGAGGCTGAAACAGACAGGATTCTAAGAGAGTCAGCCATAAATATTTAATCAAAGTTTTTGCAGCAGTAGGATTGTTTTTTGCTGAAAGTTGAGTTAGGATGCTTTGCTATAGCAAGTAACAGAAAAAGCACATTTAAAATTGGAGATAGGATGGGCTCTAGATGTAGTATAATTTATGGCTCAGTGAAGTCATCAAGGACCCAGGTTCTTTTCATCCCTCCCCTTGGCTATCCTTGGCTTTCTTTCTTCCAAGCTTCCCCTGATGGCTAACAGAGACACTCACTACATGTTCCTTTTCATGTCTAGCAGTGGGGTGGGGGTGGGGCAACCTGTTTTTAAGAATAAATTATATGTCTTATCTTTCAGTCTCTTTAGGCCAACTTAATCACAGGCACCCCTGAACTAAAAACAGCTTTCAAACCCAGCTGGTGTGGCTCAGTGGTTGAGCGTCGACGCATGCACCAAGAGATCGCTGGTTCGATTCTCGGTCAGGGCACATGCCCAGGTTGTGGGTCTGATCCCCAGTGTGAGGCATGCAGGAGGCGGCCAGTCAATGTTCTCTCTCATCGATGTTTCTATCTCTTTCTCCCTCTCCCTTCCTCTCTAAAAATCAATAAAGAAAAATAAATTTAAATAAATAAATAAATAAATAAATAAAAACAGCTCTCAAGGGAGTGCTATGCAACTATGAACTTAGACTGCTCAGCATCTACCCCTGTAAATGGGGATGGACTCAGTGAGAGGTGAAGAGCTCAATGAACAGGAATTTGTTACAAAGAAAGGAAGGGATAGAGAGTCGATGCTGGGTCGAAACCAGAATGTTCAGTGCCCTGAGTCTAGTTTATTTTATTTATTTATTTTTAATTTTTTCCTTTATTGATATTAGAGAGAGAAGAAGAGAGAGGGAGGGAGAGATAGAAACATCAATAAGAGAGAACATCAATTGGCCACCTCTTGCATGCCCCCCACTGGGGATCAGACCCACAACCCGGGCATGTGCCCTGACCGAGAATCGAACCAGTGACCTCTTGGTCCACGGGTTGATGCTCAACCACTGAGCCACACCGACTGGGCCAGAGTCTAGTTTATACTAGGAAATTTTTCCCTTGATTATTTGTTGCATAAAACTAAGCATCCAAGATGAGAACTATATCCATGAAACAAAGAGGAGATGGCAAAACTTCCCCGCACTTGTGGTTGCCTCCCTCATTCTATCCCTGTCTTCTTTGATAACAGTAACTAAGCAGATGAATACAACACCATCTGCTGATGATATTTTGGAAACTTCACAGAAACCCAAAGTGCTAAGCCTCACAGCTAAGTCCTGCCCCTGTGTAATTTCATCCTGGGCACTACAGACCATTCCTTGGCAGAGGATACTGTCTGCTTTCAGCAGAACTGGAGGCTCTGAAAGAGAGAGGGCAAACACAACAACAAAAACGCTGCCTCCAAAGGGATATCATTACTTCACTGTTAATGATCTTTTAAACCAATCTTCCTTTTGTACATCTGTCGTCCCACCAAAGAGGAGTAAACAATTCAAACCAGCAGGAAGATGAATGAAAGGGGGCGCATGGACTAGGACCCTTGTTGTCAGGATTCAGAGTATAGGGAAGACCACACAGACAGGGAGACAGTTGCTCTAGTTAGAGCTCCTACTGACGGGCATGGGTGGATGGTTAGGGTCTTCCCTGAGGCTCCTCAAAGGAAAGAGAACAGCTGGAGGCTGGACTGCCAGGGTGACTGAAAGGGTAGGCTGTCCAGGAAAGGAATGCGCTCCAGATGTCCAAGGCTTGGCACTTCTAGTTCTTCTTTTTTCTCTAGTTTGGTTGCTTGGCTCCTCAATTATGCCAAAAGCTCCTCTTTTATATTGGGAACTGTTATTGTTCCAATGGTGAGCCCCTCTGTTGAACTTTACATTAGGCAGCAGGTACTCTATTTACTAACCTCCCTCAGTCCATTTTCTCAGCTGGAAAATGGGACTCATAATACCTATAGATGGAATTGTTAATAAAAGCCAACACTGTTAGAGAACTTTACAGGGTACCTGGCTCTGTTCAAACTGTTTTAGACTAACTCATTTAGTCCTCAGAACAGCTCTGTGAAGTAGATGCCCTTAATTTGGCCATTTTTAATATAAAGAAACTGAGCCACAGAAAATTTAAGAAATATGTCCAAGTTCACACGATTAGCAAATAGAAGAGCCAGTTTCAATACCATTAACCATCTGACTCTACAGTGTTTGTAACCATTAAGCAACACTGCCTGTTAAAAACATGTATTTAAGACTTGGTACATAGTAGACTCCCAATAAATGTTACCTATCAAAATAATTATCAGCACAAGACTCAAAATATCCTGAGTGCAGAGAGAGCACCCCACTCTGGGCATCCCTAGATGCCTGACAGTGCCTAAACAGTCTTGCATCTAAAAGTTACCCAACATGTATTTGTTTAATTGAATCCATTTGTCAGTGCAATTCAGACTCTTATTAAGCCCTTTCTCTGTGCCAGGTGCTGTGCTGAGAGGAGAGAAGACACAAAGATGATTTAGACCTGAACACACAGGGTTATACTACTGATCCAGAGAAGCTAGTAAAATGCTAGGCTGCATTAATAGACATATAAAGTACAGGAAAGATTAAATGACACATCCTTATTCTTCACCACCCAAATCCCATCTATCCAAATCTAGATGATTCTTGAATCCATGCATGTGTCTCCATCTCTCTCACCCCTGCCCTAGTCCAAGCTGTCATCCTTTCTCCTGGACCACTGCCGTGACCTCTTAACTGGTCTCCAGCATTTACTTTAGTTCCTTACCAATCTGTTTGATCATGTCACCTCCTTGCTTGTTATCAAACCCTTCTATGACTTTTTACTCTTAAGATAAAATTCACGATACAGGGAAGGAAGTTTGCACCTCTGGCCCCTACGTGCCAATCGCTCCAGCCTCATTTACTGAACTCTGGACTCTAGCCACAATGGCTTTCTTTCAATTCCTTGAATACACTGTGCCCACCACCTTCCTCATGGCCTTTTGTATATATTGTTGCATCCATTTGGAACACAGTTCTGGGTCAAATGTCCACCCCCAATTCAATCAGCAACAGCCAAGGCAGCAGGGCCACATGGTATATAATCATCATTGGCAGGGTGCATTCCTGAAATGGGAAGGGATATATCTCAGAGAAGGGAAATCTTGATCATCTGAGAGTTAGTATACCAATCTTCCCTTCAAGGGAGATATTCAGGCAGAGGCAAGGTGACCATCCTCCAGGAATGTGATTGGAAGAAATCCTATACTCTTAAAGGCTACGATTTGGTGACTACCATCACCTTGGCCAAATCAATGAATCCATGAATTTTCCTTCTTCTAAATGAGTCATGTTTCTGTTTTTTTGTTTGTTTTTTTTTTGGCAGCCAAATAATATCAATGATGTTTAATCAGGATGGAGGCATGGTGATCAGCAAAACAGGAAACATTGTAAGGGAATGGATATGGCCTTTAAAAGGAAAACTTCATGAGCCAGTTGAAATTTCGGTAACATTTTACAATTTATTATTTTTCTGGTCATTTCTCATGCTGTGACTATAATGTTCTTTGAGTGTCTAAAATATACTATTGAAGAAAAGAGGGTTGAGAGAGCTGAATTTATTCACTTTGGATATCTCCACTAGCCAGTTGATCTGATAAATCTTTCAGTTCTTCTCTTCACTTGGCACTTTAGTTGGTTCTTTCTTGATGGATTTGTCTTTGCTAAGCAGCAGTTGCTTTAAACAGTAGTTTTAAAAATTATTATTAGAAAAACATTTTGTGCCTACTATAAAACATTTTAAAAATAGGAAAGGATACAATGTTCAAAGTGAAAGTCTTCTCCTCTGTCTCACTGTGCAGAAATTACCTCTGTGAATAGCTCAGTGTGTGTCTCTGTAGGATCAAGGATCAGAAATTCAGATAATGTAGGAGTGAGCCAGCCAGGTGGAACTACAGTGACTAGGAAGCCTGCACCTCCTGAAGGGGGCAGCCTCTACTCAGGGCCAGAGACTCTTACCACACGGGAATATGGGCCTGTGCTTGCTATCTTTGATGATTTTAAAAAAGCAATACATTCAGATTTTTTTGGTGAAATAGCCTAATATTGTTAAAAGTTGGCAGTTAATTCAAACTCTGAGCCGACTAAACCAAATAATTCTGAGCTACTAGTCTGTACCCTCTGTGCTAGACTTTCTCAATTTATATATAGTTATTGGTGTGTGTGTGTGTGTGTGTGTGTGTGTGTGTGTGTGCCTACACGTGCGCACTACATTTTGTGTCCAAGGCCACTTTATATGGTGCACTGAACAACCAACCCCTAAGGGCACCATTTATTTTATATAGAGCTGTGCTATTCAGTATGGAAGTCACTAGCCACCTGTGGTCATGGAACCCTTGAAATATGCTGTAAGTGTAAAATACACACTAGATTTTAAGAACGTAGTACAAAAAATGAGAATGTAAAGTATCTTGTTAAAATTTTTTACATTTACATGTTGATATGTTAATATTTTGATATATTTAGTTTAAAAATATTAAAATTAATTTCACCTGCTTTTTAATGAGGCAACTACAAAATTTAAAGTTATTTATGTGGCTCACTTCATATTTCTACTTGACAGGCTCTTGTGTAGAAAGTAGCTCCAGGTCTCTGTTCTATATGATTTACAGAATCATTCATGGTGGCCATGTGTCCTACATATACTATTCAGATGGCTATTTTTAAAGAAGTACTGCTTAGTTCTGGAGGGCAAGGGAAGTTTTTTTTTTATCCTCACCTGAGGACACTTTTTTTTTTTTTGCATTTATCTTCAGATAGATTGGGAAGGAGAGAGGGAGGAAGAGAGAGAGAGAAACGTTGATGTGAAAGAGACACATTGAGTGGTTGCCACCCACACAACCCCAACCAGGGCTGGGGACAAATTGCAACCGCGGTACATGCCTTTAGCGGGAACTGAACCTTGGACTCTCTGGTCCGCAGGCCAATGCTCTAACCACCGAGCCAAACCAGCCAGGGCGGGCTAGGGAAGTTTTAAAAAACAGGTAAAGAAACTGTACCAAGCAGGCCTGCATGTGCAAGTTTCCTGATACTCAGGAGTCAGGGTTTCCTCACCCTTTGTCTAGAAAAATCAGGGTTGCTCATGTGGTAGATTATTTAGTTCATATTACCTCAGCTGGCAGCCTTCAGGAAGCAAGGGAGTGTAACTTGTGACCAAACAAAAGTCCTTGCGTGCTTAGAGCAGGTGACCTAATTAGGACACTTTATCTACACAAGCCTTTATTATTATTATTATTATTATTTTATCCTCACCTGAGGACATTTTTCCATTTTTTGTTCAGATAGAGTGGGAGGGAGAGAGAGGAAGAGAGAGAGAGAGAGAGAGAGAGAGAGAGAGAGAGAGAGAGAGAGAGAGAGAGAAACATCGATGTGAGAGAGACACATCAAGTGGCTGCCACCCACATGACCCAACCAGGGCCAGGGGCAAACTGCAACCAACATACACGCCCTTAGCGGGAACCGAACCTGGGTCTCTCTGGACCACAGGCCGACACTCTAACTGCTGAGCCAAACCGGCCAGGGCTCTACACAAGCCTTTAAATGTACTGTATAAATCTGCAGGTGTCCACTTAAGCTTTAAGAAGTTGTTCCTTTATTGATACTTTTCCATTCATGTCATTTGTAAACCCTCTCTGACTTGAATGTTTCACAGTAATGTTAAGACTTGTAAAGCTTCTAAGCACTTGGCAGCCATAAATGATTTTTCTCAACATCAAGGGAATCAGAGGTTATCAACTACAGTATTTTATAGGAGAGACGGTCTGTGTCTCACGGTTAGAATTAGGGCTCAGAAGTGCCTGTAAATTGACCCACATTTCATTTTCAATCTGAAATGAATCTGACTTTCTTTATAAGACATGACGACATTAACTGCAAATAGTTTTTCTCTACTCCTCTTCCTTCCCTCTAAGTTGTAGCAACAAACAAATTTGTAGCACAAAACCTAAAACCCATTCCTGACTTAATGGAATTAGACCGAAGCTGTCTGTGAATATTGGTCCCAAATTTCCTTCCAGGCATCATGTAAATGTCTATGATTTCTACGTGAATTATGAGTATGAGAATTCTGTGCAGGAACTGACAATTCTTTCTGTTGCCCCCCCCCCACCCCCGCTCCCCACCCCCGCTCCCCACCCAGGTGAATAAGTTCATCACTGTGAAGATTTCTGGGCGCTTTACTATCACCTTGGTCTACACATGGCATCCCGAAAGCCTAAAGCTGTCTCTGGCACCTGTAAAATGCAAGTCTTTTCCTCCATGCTTCCCTGAGGTGGTAGGTAAAGAGGTTTCTTGAATCATCTACATGGTAACACCTTAGCACAGACCAGAGCAGGAACTATGTTGACTGATTTTAGATTCTTAATTTTCAGTATTTCGTGGTGATTTCTACAATATGGATGCTATCATAGCTGTTTATGGACCTTACCTGAGAAATAACTGAAAGTTTGGGATGAGGAGAGGTTAGAAGATAAAGGTAGAGTTGGGAGAAAAATGAACACCTAGTTTTTTCCCCAGCCCATGATTCCTAAGCTTTGGAGAATTAATTTCCTTTGTCCTAAGTGGTTGAATTGTTTGCATTCATATACTCTATGATTTCTTAAAAATGGTGTGGGGCTCATATATTTTTTTTAACTAAAGTGAAATTATATTAATTTAAAGTTGTGGTGGGTTTTTTGTTTTTTTTTAATCCTCACCCAAGGATATTTTTCTATTTATATTCAGATAGAGTAGGAGGGCGGGAGAGAGAAACATCCGACATGAGAGGGACATATTGACTGGTTGCCTCTCACACGACCCCAACCAGGGCCGGGGATGAACTGCAACCGAGGTATGTGCCCTTGACCGGAATCGAACCCGCGAAAGAAACTTGGAGATGTTAGAGCATTGCCAAAACTATGGCTCAAAATAACTTCTCTTAATAATCATTTTACACTCTCACTTAATCTCTGTTGAGGAATGTTAGGTTAAAACTTTTGTTTGTCAAGAAGTGAGACATTAAAACATTAGTATGTCTAATTTTATATAATTAAGTAGTGAGTTAGCTTGATTGATTTTGATCAAACTTTTAAAATTTTGAATGCATTTATGTGAACGGTACACATATTATAGAACATATATGAACACATACATATAAAAGATCTTTATTTTTAGGGACTGGCATCAAAACTGTGTTACTCTTTAGAATTATGGTGGTTATTTCACAATACTGAAATTATGTATTTTTGCCATAAATAGTGCCTTTATATCATGCTATCTTGCATCCCTGGGTTTTTATGAGCCATGTCAACTGAGCTTACAATCTCTCTCAGTCATTCCCTGTTGTCAGTCCCATCTCCAAAGAAGCCAGGGAGTTATTCAAGGTCTGCAAAATGAAGTGCAAGCTAATGAAATCCTCAAAACCAGTCAAAGGTGTAAGTTTAAATTAGTCACTATTTTGATATTGCAGGCAAAGGTGGATTTTAGTTTTCATGTTATTCTAGTTATTTTTCTCTTTCAACATAGGTTGGATTTGTTTTAGAAAAAGAACCAAATAATCAAGCTATTGAACACAGATAGGCCCATTTACATAATTACTGGAAGGAATATAGGCTGACTATTGATTGTTTGTTTGTATTTATAAGATCTTAACCATTTTCAGTTGTACAGTTCAGTGGCATATGTACATTCACATTGTTGTGCAATCATCACCACCATCCATTTCCAGACTTCTTCATTTTGCAAAACTATAACTCTGTACTCATTAAACAACAATTTCCCATTTCCCCTGCCACCCCAGCCTCTGGCAGCTGCCATTCTAGTTTCTGTCTCTATGAATTTGACTATTCTAGGTACTTTATCTAAGTGGAATCATATAGTATTCCTCCTTTTGTAACTGGCTAATTTCACTTAGCATAATGTCCTCAAAGTCTATCCATGTTGTCTCATGTGTCAGAACTTCCTTCCTTTTTAAGGGTGAATAATATTTTATTATATTTTAATACCATATATTGTTCATCTATTCATCTGTTGATGAATACTTGGATTGCTTCCATATTTAAGCTATCGTGTATAATGCTGCTATGAACATGGGTGCAAAAATATGTCTTCGAGACCCTGCTTTCAATTCTTTTGGATATATTCCCAGAAGTAGAATTACTGGATCTTATGGTAATTCTATTTCTTATTATTTGAAGACATGCCATACTGTTTTTCATATCAGTTACACCATGTTATGGTCCCACAACCAATATACAAGGGAGTTCTAATCTCTCTATATTTTCACCAATATTTGTTATTTTATTTGTTATTGTGTGTGTGTATGTGTTTTAATTTTTTTTTTCATCTTCACCCAAGGATATTTTTCTATTTATCATCAGGTAGAGTGGGAGGGAGGATGAGAGAGAGAGAAAGAGAGGGAGAGAAACATCGACGCGAGGGGGACACATCGACTGGTTGCCTCCTGCATGACCCTGACCAGGGCCAGGGATGAACCGCAACCAAGGTACGTGCCCTTGATCAGAATCGAACCTGTAACTCATTGGTCTGAGGGCCAACGTTCTAACCACTGAGCAAACCAGCCAGAGCTGTTTTGTGTGTTTTTATTTTTATTTTATTTTATTTATTTTAGAGAGAGAGGAAGGGAGAGGGAGAGAGAAACATCGATGAGAGAACATTGATTGGCTGCTTCCTGCATGTCCCCCACTGGGGATTGGGCCCACAACCTGGGCATGTGCCCTGATCAGGAATCGAACCGGTGACCTCTTGGTACATAGGTCAACGCTCAACCACTGAGCCAAACCAGCTGAGCTATTTTATGTGTTTTTAATAGTAGCCATCCTAATCGGTGTGAGGTGTGTAATTAACCTTTTTTTTTCTTCAAAACATTAAACAATTTAATTTTGTGAATTAGAAAAAGGCAGCACACAAATATACAATATCACAGGGCAACCATATTTTTATTGCTTGCCCAATACTGCCTGGTGAGTAGATAGTGATATAGGCATCAGTGCCCTTATGGATTCCTTGTCTTAGAGTCTGAATCATTTGTTTAATCCATAGACACAAAGTTGTTTTCTTCAGTCATGAAAAAGTGAGCAAGTTATTACTACAAGATTGTCATATATATATATATATATATATATATATATATATATATATATATTTTTTTTTTTTTTTCCCTTTGTGGGATAAAATATCTTTATGTAAATTCTTATTATTGTTGCCTTAAAGGAGTTAAGGTCACCATATATATATAAGTTATCTTTATTATTGAGAGTATTATAGATGTCCCCCCTTTTTTTCCCCTCATTGCCCCTGTCCACCCTGTTCCTGGCCCACCCCAGACCTTCATCACACTATTTATTGTCTGTGTCCATGGGCAATGAATACATGCATATAAGTTATTTGGTTAATCTCTTCCCACCTCCCTCACCCCTTCCCTCTGAGATTTGTCAGTCTCTTCCATGTCTTTGAATCTATTTTGTTCATCACTTTATTTTGTTCATTAGATTCCACATATAAGTGAGATCATGTGATATTTGTCTTTTTCTGCCTGGCTTACTTTGCTTAGCATAATAACATCCAGTTCCCTTCATGCTGTCTCAAAGTGTAAGAGATCCTTCTTTTTAACATCTGCACAGTATTCCATTGTGTAAATGTATCACAGTTTTTTTTTTTTTAATGTATTATTTTTTCCAGTTTTTATGTCAATATTTTATTTTATTTTTTGGTTTATCAATTATTATTATTATTATTATTATTTTAGTTTTATTAATTTATTTTTGTTACAAATGTTTCTCCTTTTTTCCCCATTGACACCCTCCTCCCCATCCCCCCCACCCTGTCCCCCGCTTTGTTGTTCATGTCCATCAATTATGCGTACATACATATAAGTTCTGTGGTTTATCTCTTCTCTCTCCCCCCCCACCCTCTCTTCTGAGGGTTGTCAGTCTGTACCCTACTTCCACGTCTCTGGGTCTACCCTGTTCCTCAGACTGTTATGTTCATTATATTCCACAAATAAGTGACATCATGTGATATTTGTCTTTCTCTGCTTGGCTTCTTTCACTTAGGATAATACCCTCCAGGTCCCTCCATGTCGTCTCAAAGGATAAGAGATCTTTCTTTCTTATAGCCGCATAGTACTCCATTGTGTATATGTACCACAGCTTTTTTATCTATTCGTCCACTGATGGACACTTGGGCTGTTTCCAGATCTTAGCTATTGTAAACAGTGCTGCTATGAACATGGGGGTACATATATTCTTTCTGATTGGTGTTTCAGGCTTCTTAGGGTATATTCCTAGAAGTGGGATCACTGGATCAAATGGCAATTCAATTTTTATCACAGCTTTTTTATCCACTCATCTACTGATGGGTACTTGGACTGTTTCCAGATCTTAGTTATTGTAAATAACGCTGCTATGAACACAGGGATGCGTATATTCTTTCTGATTGATGTTTCAGGATTCTTAGGATATATTCCAGAAGTGGAATCACTAGGTCAAAAGGTGGTTCCATTTTTAATTTTTTCTGCTTTGTTAATCCTTACCTAAGGATATTTTCTCCATTGATTTTTAGAGAGAGTGGAAGAGAGGGAGGGAGGAATAGGAGAGAGAGATAAACATCGAGGTGAGTGAGACACATGGATTGGTTGACTCCCATATGTGCCCCAACCATGGCCAGGGATTGAACCTGAAACCCAGGTTCAATCCCTGCCTTTGGGAATTCAATCCTCAACCCTTCAGTGCAGGGGCTGTCACTTCAATCACTGAGCTACACTGGACAGGGCCCATTTTTAATGTTTTGAGGAAACTCCACACTGTTTTTCATAGTGACTACATCAGTCTACATTCCCACGAGCAGTGTACTTGGGTTCCTTTTTCTTCATATCCTTGCCATCACTTGTTGTTTGTTGACTTATTGATGATAGCCATTCTGGCAGGTGTGAGGTGATACCTCATTGTCATTTTTTTTTAGAGAGAGATGAAAGGAGAGAGAGAGAGAGAAACATCAACGTGAGAGAGATACATCAATTGGCTGCCTCCTGTACCCCCCCCCCACTCGGGATGAGCGTGCAACCAGGACATGTGCCCTGACCAGGAATCAAACTGGGACCTCTCAGTCCATGGGATGATGCTCAGTCCACTGAGCCACACAGCTGGGCTTCATTGCAGTTTTAATTTTCGTTCCTCTGATGATTAGTGATATTGAGCATTTTTCATATGTCTATTGGCCATCTGTATGTTCTCTTTGGAGAAGTGCCTATTTAGGTCCTTTGCCCTTTTTTAACTGGGTTCTTTGTCTTCCTTTTGTTCAGTTGTATGAGTTCTTTATATATGTTGGTGATTAACCCCTTATCAGATGTATCATTGGCAAATATTTTCTCCCATATAATGGGTTCCCTTTACATTTTGATGATGATTTCTTCTAGGATTTTTATGGTTTTACATATTTCAATTAACTCTTTTATCCATTTTGAGTTTATTCTCGTGTATGGTGTAAGTTGTGGTCTAGTTTTACTATTTTTTTGCATGTACCTGTCCAGTCATATACCATGTTCATGGATTGGAAGAATCAACATTATTAAAATGTCTATGCTAGCCCTGGCCAGTTTGGCTCAGCGGTTAGAGCATCAGCCCACAGATCGGAGAGTCCTGGATTCGGTTCCTGATAAGGACATGTACCTTGGTTGCAGTTTGTCCCTGGCCCCCGTTGGGGTTGTGTGGGTGGCAACCAGTCGATGTGTCTCTCTCACATCGATGTTTCTCTCTTTCTTCCTCCCTCTCTCCCTCTTGCTCTATCTGAAGATAAATGCAAAAATGTCCTCAGGTGAGGATAAAAAAAATAAAATGTCTGTACTACCCAAAGCAATCTATAGATTCAGTGCAATCCCTATTAAAATACGAAGGGCATATTTCACAGATCTAGAACAAATATTTCAAAAATTTATATGGAACCAAAAAAGACCCCAAATAGTTGTAGCAATCCTGAGAAAGAAGAACAAAGTTGGAGGGATCACAGTTCCAGATATCAAATTATACTACAAAGCCACTGTAATCAAAACAGCCTGGTACTGGCACAAGAACAGGCATGTAGATCAATGGGACAGAACAAAGAGCTCAGAAATCAACCCAGGTCTTTATGGTCAATTAATATTTGATAAAGGACCCCAGCTGGTGTGGCTCAGTGGTTGAGCATCGACTCATGCACCAAGAGGTCACTGGTTTGATTCCTGGTCAGGGCACATGCCCAGATTGTGGGCCCAATCCCCAGTGGGGGGCATGCAGGAGGTGGCCAGTCGATGTTCTCTCTCATTGATGTTTCTCTCTCTCTCTCCCTCTCCCTTTCTCTCTCTCTAAAAAATCAAAAAAGAAAAAAAAATTTGACAAAGGAGGTAAAAGCATACACTGGAATAAACACAGTCTCGTCAATAAATGGTGTTGGGAAAATTGGACAGGTACATGCAAAGGACACATAAGATATTCTTGCAGTGATCTTCTGCAGTTTCCCCAAGGAACAAAGAGAATATTTCATTACAGAGATTTATTTTTTTAAGGGCACATTTTCTCCATAAAGTATTTTCTTAGAGTTGGACATAGGACCATAATGCCATAATCTATCATAAATTCATTTATTTATTCATTTATTCTTAAAGAACTTTACATTTTCTTTTTCTTTTTTTTTTTTTAATCCTCACCTGAGGACATTTTTCCATTTTTTGTTCAGATAGAATAGGAGGGAGAGAGAGGAAGAGAGAGAGAGAGAGAAACATCGACGTGAAAGGAACACATCGAGTGGCCGCCACCCGCACGACCAACCAGGGCCAGGGACAAACTGCAACCGAGGCACATGCCCTTAGCGGGAACCGAACCCGGGTCTCTCTGAACCGCAGGCCAACGCTCTAACCGCTGAGCCAAACCAGCCAGGGCCATTTCATTTTTCAATTACAGTTTACATTCAATGTTATTTTATATTAGTATCAGGTGTACAGCATAGTGGTTAGCCAATCATTTATTTTATAAAGTGTCCCCCAATAGTGCCTGTACTGACCTGGCACCATACATAGTTATCACAATATTACTATTTTTCCTATGCTGTATTTTACATACCCATGACTATTTTATAACTACCAATTTGTGTTCCTTAATTCATTCACCTCTTTCACCGGCAGTTTATTTAACTTTTTAAAAATCAATTTTATTGAAGTATTATTTATTTACAGTAAAATGCATCCATTTAAGGATGTATTTAATGATTTTTGACAAATGTATACACCTATATAACCACCACCACAATCATGATATAGTTTCTATCACACCAGAAGGTTCCCATGTGCCCCTTCCTACTCAGTCTTCCCTGCTCCTGACTCCAGACAATACTGCTTTCTGTCGCTATTAATTAGCTTTGTATTTCTAATGTAAAATTATTCACATAGGAAGAACCAATATGTGCTCTTTTCTGTCTATACTTTTGCTCAGCATAATGTGTTTGAGATTTATTTATGTTTTGGATGTGTCTGTAGTTCTTTCCTTTGTATGGCTGACTGGTATTCCCTTACATGGATATACCACACTTTCTTTATCCATTCACACTTTGATGGACATTTGGATTGTTTTCAGTCTTTGGCTATTATGGACAGAGCTGCTATAAACATTTATGTACAAGTTTGGTTTTTTTGGAATTAAATATCTTCTTTTATAAAACAATGGTGGAAGAAGATGGCAGTAATTTTGTTTAATGTTTAACTACTTAGTGAAATTAGAAGTTGAGAATTTGTTTTGGTTCCTAACAATTTTTGAAATTTAGTGTCTGTGAAATCCTTAATCAGGGAATCCTTGATTCTAAAGGGGGGCACTGTTGGCATTTGGGGCCAGGTAATTCATAGTTATGCTGGATAATCTAGCACATTTCAGAATGTGTCCCTGGTCCCCATAAACTAAGTGCCTGTTGTGCCATCAATCAAAAGGCCCATGCACATTTCTGAATGCCCCCAAGGAAGGATGTACTCACTGAGGTGGAGAATTGTTCTGTATTCCTGGGGCAGTATTTGGATATATACTGTGGGGAGATCAATAATAAGATTGTTGCACTAATCTAGCCAAGATATTATGGACTGGACTAAGGTAGAGAGGATGTAAAATAGATGAAAACTAAAAGTTAATTAGGAGGCAGAATCCATAGGACAGTTTTCTGGCTTATGTAATGAGATGGAGAATCAATCACTAAATAAGATTAGATAGAATGAGAAAAGAGGGCCAAGTAAACCAACACTTAAGGGGCAGGTAGAGAAAGAGGAGGAGAACCATGTCACCATGGTGGACATGGTGTGCTCCCTGTCCTTTCTCCCCTCCCTCTAGTATACTTTTCTGTACTGCAGGGGTTGGAAAGTTGGAAACTGTATTTTCAGACTCACTTGTAGATGAATTTCTGGATGCATATTAACCCCATCAATTAGACGCACTAATGTGATATTTGAAAGATGGAAATCATCTCGCTTTGGCAAGAAAGTTCATGGAGTGGTTGGGTTTTCCCACAGCAGTGCTGCATTTTCCAATACAGCATCATGGAGAGAGGTGGGAAAAGGACATGAAGCCCACCATGTCCACCACAGTTTCTGCCTCAGATGTAGGAAGACAAATCCATGTTCTCTGGTTCAGGTCTCTATACCTCCTCTCACCTGGAGTTGAATAATCTTCAACTCTTAAGTTGTGAAGAGAAGTTGGCACTGTTAAACTCGTATTCTTTTTTTTTTTTGCTTATTTAATATAAAGCAGTATTTAGAAATGAAGACCTTTATAATATTTATAAATTGACTGAAATATCTTTACAGTGATAATTTTCCAATATAAAGAATTTTCTTCTTTTTCATATGCCTGGTCTTTAGTTTTTAAGGAAAATAGTATCACAAAAGCCCTTTGATGTTTATAGAATGTTGTTAATGTGTGTGCATGTGGGGGCGGGGAGTGGATGACAAAGCAGCATGTATTCTTTGATTCCACTTTTGGTCAAAGAAAATGTATTCTTATATATGTGTTTTAAAAGACTAGAGAGATGTATGCCTAATTCTTTTAATGAGTACATTAATTTTGAAGAAAATATATTTTAAATGTGTAAAGTTCTCACAAAGATGAAAACATTATGGGTAATATTAGCAGAGAAATCAAATCAGAAAAAAACATTGTTATTATTAATATGCTGCAATTCAGAAGGTTTGAAGGCCATAATTAATACTCATTTCTGTCATGAAACCTGCCACTGCCCAAAGATTTAGGATGAGGACACCTCCGTAGAGCATGAAAAATCTTTCTGTGCTATTTTCTTTTTTTTTTTTTATCCTCATCCAAGGACATTTTTCCATTTTTTGTTCAGATAGAGTGGGAGGGAGAGAGAGAGGAAGAGAGAAAGAGAGAAACATTGATGTGAAAATAACACATCAAGTGGCTGCCTCTGGCACGACCCTAACCAGGGCCTGGGACAAACTGCAACCAAGGTATGTGCCCATAGCGGGAACCGAACCCACGGCTCTCTGGACCTCAGGCCGACGCTCTAATCGCTGAGCCAAACCAGCCAGGGCTGTGCTGTTTTCTTAATAGAGATTGATACATTTATCCCTTGTATTCACATATAGCATGAAGTAATCATCAGAGTCCCCCCCCCCCCTTTTTTTTAAACTTTTTTATTAGTCTTCACCTGAGGATATTTTTTTCCATTGATTTTTAAAAATATTTATTAATTAATTTTTTTAACAGATGTCCCTCCTTTTCCCCCTATTGAGGCCTTTTTATTGTTGTTGTTGTTGTTAATCCTCACCCGAGGACATTTTTCCATTGATTTTTTAGATAGAGTGGAAGGGAGGGAGAGAGAAAGAAACATCGATGTGAGAGAGATACATCGATTTGTTGCCTCCTCAACAGCCCTGACCAGGGCTGGGGATCAAATCTGCAATCCAGACACATCAATAATTGACCAAAGCAGCAGCTACACTCATTTCCAAAAAAAACTTCAAGGAACTTGATAAATTTGACTTTGTCAAAAGTAAAAACTTTGAAAAATACCAGTAAGAAAATGAAAAGGCAAACCACAGGAAGGCAGAAAATGTTCATAATATACATATCTGACAAAGGACTGTATCCAAAGTATATAAACAATGCTTACAACTTAATAATAAGACAACCCCCCAAAATGTGCAATAGATTTGAACAGACGTTTCACAAAATAAGATGTGAATTACCAACCAGCACACAGAAAAATGTTCAGCATTGCCAGTCATCAGGCAAATGCAAATTAAAAGCACAATGAGTTGCCATTTAAAGCCCATTAAAATGGCTATAAATAAGACTGAAAATACTACCTGTTCGCAAAGATATGGAACAACCGGACCTTTCATACACTTTTGGTGGGAATGTAAAATGGTACAACCAATTGAAAAACATTTTGGCACTTAATAAAGTTAAGCGTATACCTACTCTGTGACCCAGCATTTCCACTTCTAGGTATTTATTTACCAAAGCTGGCCACCTATTTTCACACAAAGACTTCTTCTATGTGAATGTTCAGAGCATCTTTATCATAATGTTAAAAAACTGGAAACACTCCAAATGTCCATCAGCTGGTGAATGGATAAACCAAAGTACATGCAGACAAAAACAGATACATTGAAAAAACATTGCCCGAAGCAAAAGAAGCCAGACACGAAAGAGCTCACATTCTATGATTTCAGTTATGTGAAACTCGAGAAAAGAGACTAGGAGTGGAGGGGAGATTGTTTGCAATGGGAAAGAAGAGAAATTTGGGGGATGTTGGAAATGTTCTAGATTTGGATTATGGTGGTGCTTACAGGGGTATACGTTTATCAAAACTTATCAAACAATGCTATTTATTGAATGTAAATTATACCACCAAAAAGTTGATAAAACAATAAAAGACTTCAAGGAAGACACAGGTTCAGTTAAGGGTCAAGTAGAAGAGATTCATAGAATAGTCACATTTTTAGCATCAAATGGATTTGTGAAAGGACATGAACTTGAAAGTTCTGGGATATGTTGCTAAAGCATTTGATAATGAGTCTTTATTCTTTGAAGTGGTACAGAGAAGGTAAATGCAGTTTTTTTTCCTATTATTTTATTCATTTTTATCACCTATTTATCTAACTCAGAGAAATAATTCCTACAGTCTTTGTACTTGTGGGAGAGATTGGCATGTTCTAGAATTTTTAGGTTCATGTATTACTTCTTTGGAGCTTATACATGCATTTAATCATTTAAAAAAATTCTTCTGCTTTTATATTTTCAAAAATTTATTTCTCATACATGTTGGTCATGCCTATGAATATCTTATCTCATCAACTCCATTTAGTGTCTCTCTTTGCTATCAAATAGTGTTTTTTTAGCAATTCTTAGAGAATTTTCTATAAATTGTGTTCCATTAAAAGAAAACCACTAAAGCAATTCACTTTGGTTGTGATTAACCAATTCAGTAAACATGTGATGGAGAGAGGCTTTAAAAAGTGAGGAGCCAGTATGGGCTTTTTTGATGTCCAAAAGATTTTTTGTGAGTAGTGAAATGCAACCACTTTAGTTTTTAAATTGAAATTTATTTTACTGGAGTGACCCATTAAACATGAGTTTTATTCATTTTAAGGCCATTAAAATCTGTTAATTCTATCTATACACTCTACTAAGATGTCTTTATTTTTTCATTGATTAATGTTTGGTTAACTCAAATTGATCTGATCTTCCTTTAACAGTTTGACTCTGTACAACTTAATGAATAACAATCCCTTACATATTTTAAAATGCATTTATGTCTTAATATATTTTACTCCCCTTTAAATACCTCAAATGCATATTTATAACTCTAACAAGCAAAATATTCTCAAATTCTTAACTTTTATAAAGCAAATAAATTAAATTTAGGGGAACTCTCAGGTTCTCTTAAATATTCCAATTATATTTTTGAAATTAGTCAAATTATCTTAAACTTTTAAACAAGTCTTAAGCCAGTAACTCAATTTAAATTGAAGCCCAAGGATAATCTCTCAGAATTTCTAATTTACCAAAATATCTTTCAATATTTCAAACATAAATACACAAGATTATACCAATGATTCAAAATTTATTTATACACTTTAAGTTTGAATTTACTTGATCTCTCTACTTAAATTCTAAACTTTTCTGAGTGTTATTTATCCAGAAGATTTTTAAGGCAGAGACTCAGGACCTAAGATACATTTTTAGGTGATTTTTATCAACATCTTATATGGTTTCTCTGAGTCCTTTTTAGAACCATTATGACAAGGGAGTTCAAGTCCATGCCCTTCAGATAGGATTGATTCCCAGGTTCAATATATATATATATTTAATCCTCACCCAAGGATACTTTTTGCATTCATAGAGTGAGAGGGAGAGAGGGAGGAAGAGAGAGAGAGAAATATCGATGTGAGAGAGACACATCGACTGGCTGCCACGCACACAACCCCAATGGGGCCAGGGACAAACTGTAACCGAGGTACGTGCCCTTAGTGGGAACCGAACCCAGGTCTCTCCGGACCACAGGCCGATGCTCTAACCACTGAGCCAAACCGGCCAGGGCCCCAGGTTCAATTTTTATTGCCTGACTTCTGCAGACCAAATTCCTCAAAACCAGTGGTTCTCAACCTTCCTAATGCCACTACCATTTAATACAGTTCCTCATGTTGTGGTGACCCCCAACCATAAAATTATTTTCATTGCTACTTCATAACTGTAATTTTGCTACTGTTATGTCTTAGGCGACCCCTGTGAAAGGGTTGTTCAACCCCCAAAGGGGTCGCAACCCACTGGTTGAGAACCACTGAGAAAACCCTCACCATTCACTTTGTTAATCTATTCATGGATCATTGAATCCTGTACTCTCTTCAAGTTCTTCCTCTTGTATCTTCATCTGGCACTATCATAACACACTAAAATTATGCAAATGACACCTGGACAATGAGTTAAGTATACCGTTATGCATATATTTTATATGTAAATATGTAAGTTTCCATATAACATATACTTAATGAATATATGTATATTTTTTCTTTTTTATTGCATTTATTGAGGTGACATTAGTTAATAAAATTATATAGGTTTTAGGTGTACAATTCTACAATACATCATCTGTATCTTATATTGTGTGTTCACTACCCCAAGTCAAGTCTCCTTCCATCACCACTTATCCCCCCATACTCTCTTCTACCTCCCCCACCCCCCTTTTCCTCTGGTAATCACCATACTGTGGTCTGTGCCTATGAGTTGTTTTTTTGTTTGTTTGTTTGTTTAATCCCTTCACCATTTTCACCCAGCCCCACAACTCCCCTCCCTTCTGACAGCTGTCAGTCTGTTCTCTATCTATAAGTCTTAATGAATATATATAAAACTGAATTATCAACACTTTTTCTAGTCATATAAGCTCATCCAAAGCTAACTCCTTTATATACCCAATTTATTATGAAAAGATTACACATATTGCTCACTAGAACTACATTTTAAAGTCTAATATCCCCATGATGTACTGCTTTGAAACTTTCTTCTGCTAAATAGAAGCTCAGTATTACAAACATTGTTTTCCTTTTATGCTCTTGTCATACTCTGTGCTTATAAATAACATAGCCCTTGTGGTGTATCGTAATGTTTACTCATTTAGTTCTTCCATTGACTCTGAGCACCTTGAGCATAGGGATCATAGTTTTTCTTCCAACTTTTTTTGTTGTGGTAAAATATGCATAACATAAAAATTATAATTTTAACTATTTTTAAATGTATAATTCAGTGACATTAAGTACATTCACAAGGGAACATGACTTTTAAAAAATTATCTTTATTGTTGAGAGTATTACTGATGTCCCTCCTTTTTCCCCCATTAACCCCCTCTACCCTTCTCCTGCCCCCCACCTAGGCTTTATTGTTTGTGTCCATTGGTTATGCATACAAGTTTTTGGGTTACTCTCTACCCCCCCTTCCCTCTGAGATTCATCAGTCTACAAGGGAACATGACTTTATATACTATATCTTTAGTCCTAGCCTCTGGCGCAGTGCTCAGCCCATAAATAACACCCAATAACCTGAATGAATGAATGAATGAGTAAATGAATGAATTGATGTTTCCTAGTCATATAGTAATCTCTCTCTCTCTCTCTCTCTCTCTCTCTCTCTCTCTCTCTCATAAATATATATATTTATGTTTTAAAGCCTTCAAGTTTAACGAGTCCAGTGGATACACCTGCAACGGATATAAGCCCTATGTCTGACATTGGGACAGTTATTAAATTAAGAAGTCTGCAGAAAAAGGCCGAGCGCATCCTATTTAGCTGGTTGGATCACTACAAATTTTCACTGGGTCAGTTATGGAACCCATTATGTTGCTGAACATAACCCATTCCCATTATTCAGACTTCCAGAGGACCAACATTTAAACTGCTTCTTCCTTTCCAGGTTCCCGAGGTGGTGAGTTTGTAAACTGTAAAGTGCTCTACATATAGATTCTTACTGTGGATCCAGGTGATTGATTGGCCATAGCAAGAAAATTAAAGGAGCCATCCTTAATTTTATTTCCTTTCTATTTTTGGAGAGTTCATCTCTTTGGCCATTACTGTGTTTTTATTAAGAGGAGATGCTTTCATATTCATTTTTTATATATTAATAGAAAATACTCTTACCTCTTAACTACCACTGCTCAGTCTCACCACCAAAACCTCGGTCCTTGCTAATGTCTTTCGTTCATATGCTGTGTTGAGAGGAGGCGTGAGTCCTCATGTTACAATGTGCTATTGTAATGTAATGTTAATTCAGAGCTGGGTTTTTTTTATTACATAATCAATCACAGTTTCAGTTCCTGACTGGTGATATAACACAGTTGATTCTCGTTATCCATGGTGGTTGGATTCTATAGCATCTCTGCAAATATTGAATATTGAACCATTGTTCCTGAGGAAAATACAGGGTGAGGTTTCTTATAGCCTCTGGTCACAATATTTTCATTAACCATTCAATCATAACCTTATTTTATGTGTGTTTCTGTCTAAAGACACCATATTTAACATATATTGTTGATACAGTAATATCAAGCCCATGGCCAATAGCACGGTAACTCATGCCTGAACTAAGTTTATTTAACACATATTTTCTCTGTAAGGCACATCAGACCTTCCTGTGTTTTGGAACACTAGACAGCCCTTCAGGACCAAGCTTGCAGGCTATTTTAAATGGCAAAATCACCAACAAAATGTGCAAAACTGTGTAAAACATGGCACTGAATAGACCATGTGAAGCACTTGTTTATAGTACAAGAGCGGAAACAAGAAGGCAGAGCAGTTGCCTTGGTCAGCCTCAACTAGGAACTTGCACAACAGAATTAAAATTTGTTTTTTTGGTACGTGCCCCTAGCGGTAACCGAACCTGGGACTCTCTGGTCCGCAGGCCGAAGCTCCAACCGCTGAGCCAAACCGGCCAGGGCCAGAATTAAAATTTTCACCACTTGACACATTTGCAAATGGACATGAAAGGGCCACAGATATTGATCTGGGTTACAAATAGATTTTAGCAAGTAAGCAAATTCACAAATACAGAATCCGCAAGTAACTAGCGTTAATTGTATGCTAAATCCAAAAGGCAAGCTTCCTCATATGAGGAGGTTGTTTGGTACTTACTGTTATGTATAGCTTCACAGAGGGTGTGCCACAAATGTTTTAACACAGGAACTGGAAAACAGAAGTCCTCAGTTCTCAGGGGAGCAACTGGGCTGAGGTGATAGAACCCCTGGGATAGTTGATTCTACCTACAAGCAGCCCACTAAATTTACCACAAAGTGCCATACAGATGATCATGATTTCTTTTTTATATCATATTTTTATAAGATTCTATATGTATTGGGATTTACAGTTTACATTTTTCTACTTTATGAAAAGAGGTTGGGAAGCACTGGTCTATAGCATGGTGTAAAAGTACAATCTTTGAAATCAAATAGATCTGTTCAAATCCTGGTTCTGCCCCTTTCTACCTGGGTGAACCTGGACTTACCAGTGATATGAAAATAAGACTACTCATTTCATGAGAGTCCTTAATTCAATGGGATAATGTGTTTAAAGTGCTTGGCACACTACCTGGCACTATATAAGCACAGATAATCAAACACTTATGGATTAGATTTGTTGATAGCCTACACATTTTCCTTGTTTACTACATAGACGCTCTGTGTCCTCTGAGCAGACCACAAAGTGCACTTAAAGAAACCAACAGAAAGGCACTGCCATTAATGGGTGAAGGAGTATCCAAATAATTGCAGCCAAATTACCCCAGCCTACAGAGACCTTGACCCACTAAGGGTTTTCAGTGAAGTATATTTTTGTTTACATTTCAGGAGTGGAATCATTGCACATGTGCAAAGTGCCCAGGTTTCCACGAAAACTGGTCAGGAAACAAAAAGTCTCACCAGCAGAATTTTCTCTGAAACCAAGTGCAAAGGGAAAAGATGAGAATAAGGAATATCTTCTATACCGAAATACATTCCTAAAACTGACGGGTGTCTTCAAGCCTTCACCTCTCCCTTGCATCCACAAGACCCCAGCCAGCAATCAGTCCTTCAGGTAACCAGCCTCGTTTGTCTAATAATTCATGGTAAGCTTATATTTGAAAAGCTTTAGGTGCAAGTTTCATTTAGTCCATCTACAAATGCTGAGCAGGGCGTGGTGTTAAGTTGCTTCACACCACAGTTCCTTCTAAGCAGGTTGAGTTAAGGTATTGCTACTCACATGCTATCAGTGAAAAATCTTTCTTAAAACTGGGGTAAACTTGCATACCTAGATTTAAGCATTTGAGCTCTCTCCAACTTGCTTCCTAAGAGGCTACCCATTTAGCCGAGGAAGTCGAATCATTCAGGGATCAAGGCTTCGTTTGTTTTCACCACTTCAGTTAACATCTCTTTAAAACATAACTCTAGGCCCTGGCAGGGTAGCTCGGTTGGTTAAAGTGTCATCCCAGTATGCTGAGGTTGCCAGTTTGATCCCTGGTCAGGACACATACAAGAATCAACCAATGAATGAATGCATAAATAAGTGGGACATCAAATCTCTCTCTCTCTCTCTCTCTCCCTCCCTCCCTCTCTTTAAAATCAATGTAAAAACAAACAAACCTGACTCTATGCTGAAAATTCCTGACTCTTTGGTGATGGTAGATGAGGGTAGGATCTACTGCTTCCCCTGCCTTCTCTTACAATTCTGAGAGAATGTGTCCTTGTTTTCTTCATGAGCATTAAAAGCCCAGTCCTCCATGTATTTGTATCTCTGGGACTAGCTACTGAACAGGGATGCTCCCTACCTCAGTCAGAGAAGGCCCTGATGCCATCTCCATGCGGGTGGCATGGGGAGGGGAGGGGTCGTTGTTGGGGTGGGTTGATCTCTTCACTAAGTGGCAGCATTTGGAAGCCATAGGAGAAGCCTTGCCGCCTCCCACCACACATACTACAAACCAACTGGTAACATCTGCCAAGACCCCCAGGAGCTGAGAATCCCTAGAGCTCCCAATCTTATGATTTTTTCAGTAATATTTGATGAAGATTATAAGTTTAAAGAAGACCCCGAATAGCCACAGCAATCTTGAAAAAGAAGAACAAAGTAGGAGGGATCACAATACCGGAAATCAGGTTATACTACAAAGCCATTGTAATCAAAACAGCTGGTACTGGCACAAGAACAAGCATATAGATCAAGGGAACAGAACAGAGAACCCGGAAATTGACCCAAGACATTATGCTCAATTAATATTTGACCAAGATGGCAAGAGCATACAATGGAGTAAAGACAGCCTCTTCAATAAATGGTGTTGAGAAAACGACAGCTACATGCAAAAAAAATGAAACTAGACCATCAACTTACACCATACACAAGAATAAACTCAAAATGGATAAAAGACTTAAATGTGATTCATGAATCCATAAAAATCCTAGAAGAAAATGTAGTCAACAAAATTTCAGACATCACACGCAGCAGAATTTTCATTGACACACCACCTAAGGCAAGAGAAGCAAAGGAAAAAATGAACACATGGGACTACATCAAACTAAAAAGCTTCTGCACAGCAAAAGAAACAAGCATCAAAATGGAAAGGGAACCCACTATATGGGAGAGCATAATTGCCAATGATACATCAGATAAGGGGTTAATTTCCAAAATATATAGAGTGCTCACACAACTCAACAAAAGGAAGACAAAGAACCCAATTAAAAAATGGGCAGAGGAACTAAATAGACACCTCTCCAAAAAGGACATACAAATGGCCAAGAGACATATGAAAAAATGCTCAATGTCACTAATCATCAGAGAGATGCAAATTAAAACAACTATGAGGTATCACCTCACACCTGTCAGAATGGCTGCCATCAACAAATCATCAAACAACAAGTGCTGGCCAGGGTGTGGAGAAAAGGGGACTCTAGCACACTGCTGGTGGGAATGGAGACTGGTGCAGCCACTATGGAAAACACTATGGTGTTTCCTCAAAAAATTAAAAATTGAATTGCCATTTGACCCAGAGATCCCACTTCTAGGAATATATCCTAAGACACCTGAAACACCAATCAGAAAGAATATATGTACCCCTATGTTCATAGCAGCACTATTTACAATTGCTAAGATCTGGAAACAGCCCAAGTGTCCATCGATAGATGAGTGGATACAAAAGCTGTGGTACATGTACACAATGGATTACTATGCAGCTGTAAGAAAGAAAGATCTCTTATCCTTTGAGATGACATGGAGGGACCTGGAGAGCATTATGCTAAATGAAATAAGCCAATCAGAGAAAGACAAATACCACATGATCTTACTTATTTGTAGAATATAATGAACAAAATAAGCTGATGAATAAAATAGACCCAGAGACATAGAAAGGAGTATGGTTCAGACTGGCAGATCTCAGAGGAGGGGACTGGGGGGATGAATGAGATAAACCAAAGAACTTACTTGCATGTAAGTGTAACCAATGGACATAGACAACAAGGTGGGGGGGGGGAGGGCGGAATGGGGAGGAGGGTGTCTATGGGGGGAAAAGGAGAAACATCTGTAACAAAAATAAATTAATAAAAATTGGAAAAAAAAAAGAAAAGTGGTAAATGCCATGAAGGAAACGTTTCCTGTATTTAAGGCATCAGCAGCAGACTTCACTATGGCCACCAAACAAGCAGTGCTACCAGTCACCTGGCCATGGAATGAATTCATCTTGAATGGAAGGTTTTTCCTCTCTCTTTCTGTGTATGGAGGGTGTGTGTACATCTGCTTACCCCTTCCTCTCTAGTAATTTTTCAGTTGCCACAACCCCAAACCCCAAGGCCTCACATTCAGAAATTCAGAACCAGGTCAAATAATGGTGGGGTGGGTGTCCTGCCCCATGAGCATTAGAATGTTGCAGATCCAGTCCCTAGGTAAGCAAGCAGCCTGGGTTAGTTCTGGTTGGGAAGCTGTGTCTGTGTTCTCCAACCTGCCTGAGCTTTCAGTGTCCTATGAGCCATGGTGCCAAGCAGGAGTAGACAGCAGCTGTTCTGGCCTCATGCAAAGAGTGGTGGAAGCCCTAATCCGGTCCTTGGCTTCAATAAGTGAGTCAGACAACGTCCCCCAACACCACATCACCCTGCCTTGAGAGGAGCATTTTATTCTGTTTTCCCACAAGGTCCAAATTCTTGTCCACTTTTGCTATTTCTAGCTCCGGAGCCAAGCAAGCTTGTAGCTTTAGCCCCACTAACATATTGAGTTTCTATTCATACAGGTGTTCATCTTGGCTTGGAGTACAGTTTTGATCTTTTAAATTATTTCATTTTACCATTACTGCAGTGTGTTGGAGGCAGGAGGTTGGGAGGATGCTCAAAGCAAGAACTTGAAATGCCTTTTTGAGCCAACATTTATATGGAGTGTTATAGCTTGAAACCTGGCTTTAATGATTTCACAGCACACTCGCTGACACATTGTAATTACTCAGGGATGCTCAGAATGCCTCTCAGGGGCCCTGATATAGGTACACTCTGTGTTCACCTGAGATGGGCCCCTGGGAAGACAAAGGTGGAGATGGAGGAGTAAGTGGTCATGGGGAAAACAAGAGAACAAGAGAGTGTCCTTGAGGCTGGGACTTCTGTTCTTTACAGGATGGCGGTCAGAACCTTAATTTCAAATACCCCTGATTACTTCAATGATAACTCCCTGCCGCCTTGTCTCAGAGCTCTCTGCCACTGTCCAGCCACTGGCAAAGGTGGTATTGTTAACTTGCTGCTCTTTATGGCTCATATTGTGTGCCAAAAGTTCTGTTTTTGATCATTGTGCACTTTGGGGTGTAAGATAGCTATTTCTGGAAATAGCATCAATACATTTGAAAAAGAAAAATAAAGTGGGAGGACCTGCCCTACCAGATTTCGAAACTTTTTGTGAAGAAATAGGAGCTAAGATATTGTGGTACTGGTGCCAGGCTAATTAGACCAATGGGACAGAATAGAGAGCCCCAACTAGACCCAAACACATATGGAAACTTGATATACAACAGAGACAGCATTACAAACCAATGAGGAGAGAGTGGCTTAATCAATGGTAGCGAGACAACTTACCCATCTATCTATCTATCTATCTATCTATCTATCTATCTATCTATCTATCTATCTATCTATCTATCTATGATTCCTATTTCCCATCATAAAGTCCAGGTAGATCAAAGAACTAAATATGAAAGGCCAAATAATAAAAAGTTTGGAAGAAAACATAAGGAGAATATTTTTATCACCTTGAAGTAGAAAATAAATTCTTGAACCAAACATAAAGGCAAGAGTTGATAAATTTAACTACATTAAAATAAAAGTCTTAGGTACAAAAAAGGGAAATGTACAAAAATTTCATTGCAGGAGTTTGTGATAGTAGAAAATTGGAAACTACCATCTCAATGTCCATTAACAAGTGAATGTATAAATTGCTGTGGACAACTGTTATTTGTTTTGACCACCTAGCATCTGAACCTAACTTTCTGTGTTTGGGGACTCCCCTACCTGCTGAGGCAGAGTGCCTTCCATTGTAGATGCCAAAAATGTCAGATCCTTGCTTTCCGAGTCTTCTGAAGCTAGGGCCCAGGCACACAACCCAGACTCCACCAATCCAGCAAGCCTGCCCAGACTTCAGGCAGCTGCACGGGTTGCCCAGACACCCTAAGCAGGGAGGGGCAGCAGCTCCAAGTGGATTCCAGAGTTCTCACTCATGTCCTGGGTCAGCAGGCCAGCAGTGCAAGTTGTAGAGTCTGCCCAGCAGCTGTGGCTGTGCTGTCCCCATTGGACACTGTCCCTGGCAGGGGAGCCTGCAAACCCTGTTCCTCTACCTTGCCAAAGATTTTCTGAGTTCTTTAATAAATTCCATTTTTATTTGTTTGCTTAAATTAGCTACAATTTGTTTCTGTTGCTAGCAACTAAAACCCCTAACCCTGATAGATAATGGATTATAACATATTTATATAATATACATAAGAATGGCATTTAACTCTTTTAGTATATTGACAAATATTTTAGTGTGTTGGCAAATAAAATTCTGTCCAGAATTAAATTTCAATGCTTTACTAAAGTAGCCACTTTGGGATATACAGTGTGAAATGCTTTTTTTTTTTCTCTTTGACAGTATTTTCATTGTGAAAAGGGGTGGAGGGAATTTAATCAAATTCTTAAAAATAATGATAATAAAAATAAAGTAGCCACATTGGTTCTTTGGTACTTCTAAAAATGATGTTCTTTCTGTCCTTTCAATTCTCCAAACGTGATTTCTATCATTACTTTTCTAGGCTTCCTCTTTCCATTGAGAGCAAGGATGCATGGGTTGCTTCCCACCTGGTTTGTCCTGTGGTCCTAAGGAAGACACTGTGTGGGAGGGAAGGGGACAGATGCCGATGTAGCACTTACATCATTCCTGAAGTGACAGACCTGGAGTATGATCACCTTATAAGCAAACAGCTGTCTTCCGTGGACCAGATTATTATAGTCTACGTGTTCTCAGCTAAGGAAAAGGACAAGGCTCTAAGGGAAGTGGCCGGAGTGTACAGGGAACAGAACAGAACTAGAAGCATGCCTTGCCCTCAGGTGAGTGTCATGTGTATAAAGACAAATCATGAAATAATGTTTCCTTGCATGTTATATCTTTTTTTTTTTAATCCCCACCCGAGGATATTTTTCCATTTATCTTCAGATAGAATGGGAGGGAGGATGGCAGGGAGGGAGCGGGAGAGAGAGAGAGAGAGAGAGAGAGAGAGAGAGAAACATCAATGTGAGAGAGACACATCGATTGGCTGCCTCCTGCATGACTGGCTGGGGACCAAACCGCAACCGAGGTACGTGCCCTTGACCAGAATCGAACCTGCGATTCTTTGGTCCACAGGCGATGCTCTAACCGCTGAACCAAACCAGCCAGGGCGCATGTTATATCTTAATACATTTCCTCAGCCACACAGAGGCTCACAGAAGGAATTCCCCCTGCTTTTAATTGAGGTATGACCTTCATATAATAAAGGTCACAAATCTTAATGGTATATACCCTAATGAATTTTTACATATGTATATGTCCATAAAATTACCACCCAGGTCAAGATATAGAATATTTCCAGGCCCCCAAAAGCTTCTTCTTGCCCCTTCTCAATGAATAATCCACCCACCTACCCACACCCAGGTAGCCACTATTCTGATTTTTATCACATAAATTAGTTTTGTCTGTTCTGTACCTTCCTATACATGAAATCACACAGTGTGCACATTTCAAAACATACAGTACATTTTTATGCTTCCTTTGCCAGAGAATGGGGATGGTAAATACCAGTCATTCCAATGTCCTCTAGTTCTGCATCCATGGCTGACATTGCTAATCTATCATTCTTTTCAACTGAGCCTAGACTGGGCCCTAAACTCTTGCTCGGATTGCATTCCAAGTAGCCACTACCAGTAGATCTGAGTAGGCACTTATAAAACCTCTTCCACCTGATAGCCTTTACCCTCAACACATTTAATAAGTCTCTATGTCTTATCAATTCTATCACTGTGACCTTTTTTCCTATTTATCCCTTCTTTTCAATCTCATTGCTTCTGCTTATTTTATTTTATTTATTTATTTATTTTTTGTTACAGATGTTTCTCCTTTTTTCTCCATTGACACCCTCCTCCCCATCCCCCCCACCCTGTCCCCAGCTTTGTTGTCCATGTCCATCACTTATGCATACATGTGCATAAGTTCTGTGGTTTATCTCTTCCCTCCCCCCCAACCCCCTCTTCTGAGGGGTGTCAGTTTATACCCTACTTCCACGTCTCTGGGTCTACCCTGTTCCTCAGAATGTTATGTTCATTATATTCCACAAATAAGTGAGATCATGTGATATTTGTCTTTCTCTGCTTGGCTTGTTTCGCTTAGGATAATACTCTCGAGGTCCCTCCACGTCGTCTCAAAGGATAAGAGATCTCTCTTTCTTACAGCTGCATAGTACTCCATTGTGTATATGTACCACAGCTTTTTTATCCATTCATCCACTGATGGACACTTGGGCTGTTTCCAGATCTTCTGCTTATTTTAGGCCTTTATCATCTCCCACCTGATTTTCTCCAACATCATCTCTAATTTTCCTGCTTCTGGTCTTAGTTCCTCTGATATTTCCTACACATTGCAGAGTATTCTTTTTAATAGACAAATCATTCTGCTTAAAACCCTCTAAGGACTTCTCTTCAGGTCAAGTCCAAGTTCTTTACCTGACATCGAGGGCCCACTCCCACCAGGGGCTCTTCCCTGCATGTTCAGTTTCTTATTCCAACCCCAGTGATAGCGCCACAATGTACTTTATAGAATGCTTGGAGAGCCTCAGGTCTTGTTCTTCATCAAGTTGAAGCATTTGAAAGCTAAGAGCTTGGGCCCTGTCACCCTTTGCCAAACTGTTTCCAATGAGTTGCCTCTACGATGCTGCCCTGAATATGCCCTGAGCTTATTTTAAGGGATGTTACATTATTTGTTACAGGCCTAGTATACCTTGGATGAAGCCCGATGTGAAAATTGTTTCTCTGAATGAGAAGCTAGAAGGCTTTACTTCCCTGATAATGAGATTTGGTGCCCAACTGGGTTTCTCTTTTCACTTTGCCTTAAAGCACAGAGCAAAGTTTTAGACTGAATTATTACAATAGGGTAAAAAATTATTGACCACTTATCTGAAATCTGTTTCTTCTTTTAAATATATATATTCTGTTTTTATTGAAATTTTCTCATCATGATTTTTATTTTTTCTTTTTTTTTCTTTATTGATTTTATTCATCTTCAGGTAGAGCGGGAGAGAGAGAGGGAGAAAGAGAGAGAGAGAGAAACATCAATGTAAGAGAGACACATTGACTGGTTGCCACCCACAGACCCCAACCAGGGCTGGGGACAAACTGCAACGAGGTACGTGCCCTTAGTGGGAACCGAACCAGGGTCTCTCTGGTCCACGGGCCGATGGTCTCACCGCTGAGCCAAACCGGCCAGGGCTCATCATGATTTTTATAATTAATACTTTTCTTTTACACTATACTCTCTTCCTTCAAACTACCTCAGGTGTTTTGCTTAAAAGGCAGAGTATAAACAAGCAAACCAATTCAGGGATCTTTAAGAATGGGGACAGTGCCCTGGCTGGCTTGGCTCAGCGGTGAGAGCATCAGCCTGCGGACCAGAGAGTCCCAGGTTCGGTTCCTGCTAAGGGCACGTACCTTGGTTGCCATTTGTCCCCGCCCCAGTTGGGGTCATGTGGGTGGCAACCAGTTGATGTGTCTCTCTTACATAGGTGTCTTCTCTCCCTCTGGCTCTATCTGAAGATAAATGCAAAAAATATCCTCGGGTGAGGATAAAAAAAAAAAAAAAGAACGGGGACAGTTATAAAACACAGAAAACTCACCCGAGAACTTCAGTCTCCTACAGAAGGGTTGCCTGGCCTTCATTCTCTTTCATGCCACCTAACCATGGTGCTGGAATTGTCGACTTGTACTTGGAAGCTGAACAATAGTGGGAATTCACTGGACACTCTGGTGGAAGCTTCGAGAGTATAGACAAAGCCCTGAAAGGGTGGCTTGAGCCACAGAGGGTGAGTGGTAGGTTCTGGAAACACAGGTTCTGGGACTAGTAGCCCCACCCTCCCAGCCTGCTTTGAAGCTGGGTTCCTTTGCCAATAGGCTGGGAGGTTGAGGTTCTTGATGGCAGGACAATGTATTGTTCACAATTATAACCCCAGTGCCCATCATGGGCCTAGCACATGGTTAACACTTAAAACATATTTGCCAAATGAATAAATGAACCAATGAATGAATGAATGATTTTTCAGCCTGGGGGTCAGATATGAGGGTGTGTGGTCACTACTAATTCTTACTTGGTCTCATAGGAGGTACTACTGGGACCTCGAGCTTGTGAACTGAGCTAGGTCTCCCCTGAAGAGATAGACAGGCTGAGCAGATGAGAGACCAAGACCTAAATCAGGAGTTCAACTCCTCACTGGAGTGACAACAATATACATTAAATCCCAAGGGCTCTGCCATTGTTGGTGCAGACAGTATCTGCCCCCCCCACCCCCCCCATGCTTGGCATCTAACAGACACTCAGTAAATGTATGCTGAACTGATCAGAAATGGAAAAGTCAGAATTAGATCAATAGAGAAAATATTTATTGAATACTTGCTGTATTTCAACCATTGTTTACCTGGAATATCATTTAATTCTCAAAAGAACCCTAAGTGGCTGGCTTTCTGCATATGAGTCCATGGAGCACAGGTCTGTTACTGAGACACAGTACAGTTAGTCACTTGTCCAAGATTCCTCAGTAAGGAAGTGGTGGGCTGAGTCCAGGCCATGGAGTTGTACTCTAGGACTCACTCCTAAGCACCACACCATGCCACGTAGCAGTGTGGAGTAGGCAGGGCTTTAGGGAACAAGAGTGGGATCCAGTGAGGTGACTGGATTGGGAGGAACGTGCTATGCTCAGGCATGTGGGGGAAAGAGGGAAGAAAGGGGCTTCGTATGCATAAATAGTCGTTGAAATTATGGGTTACCAAAGGAGTGTGTAGAGAGTGATGGTAGGAGGCAGGACTGGAGATTTTCATACAGTAGATATTTAGAGATCAAGTAGAGAAAAAGTTGTGCCTGACAAAGTCTAGGCTGGAAGACAGAGAGAAATCGGAAGAAAACAGAACAGAGTGGGGCCACAGATGCCCAGGAGAGAGTTTGAGAAGGAGGACTGTTCAATGCTTTCAAATGCCATAAAGAGGTCAAGGAACATAAGAAACATGAAGATGTCCACTGGCATTGGCAATTCAAGGGCTTTGGGGACCTTATAAAGACATTTCTAATGAAGCGGTCAGGACAGAGTCTAGAATTCTTGGTTCAAAGATACAAATACTGCTGAATAGAGCAGAAGCTTGGCTACCTGGGATTTAATGTCTTTACGACTTTTTTTTTTAAGAGTCATTTGGATTCCTTTCGATTTCTCAAATACAACGTCATCTCTGCATCTAAATTTACCAGCAGCAATTGTCCACTTCTGGTTCAAAGGCACAATGTCATTCCAGGAATTTTTTTGGTAAGTGCTTTGAGATATATGACCCTTTTAACCGAATGTTGTGTATGATGCTTACATGGCTTAGAGATCATTCAAAGAGTGCACAGAAGGCTAAAGAGAATGCAGAAACAGAGCGGCTCAAATCAAAACCTTCTGTGGTACCCCTTGACTAGAGGCCTGCTTGTAACTGCAGGTTATAACTGCAGGTCTTCTTAAAACTGTTAGGTTGTCTGTATGGTTATTCTCGTGAAGTTAAAAATTAGATACTCTGTTAACACTGAGGTGGCCAAATCATCCACCTTGTGAATCGATATGGGGTTATAAGTGCTAATTTAAAAATTATATATTTTTTTTCCATTGATTTTTAGAGAAAGGAAGGAAGGAATGGGAGGGAGGGGGGAGAAGGAGAGAGAGAGAGAGAGAGAGAGAGAGAGAGAGAGAGAGAGAAACATCAATGTGAGAGAGACACATCGATTGATTGCCTCCTGCATATGCCCCGACTGGCCAGGGATTGAAACTGCAACCCAGGTATGTGCCCTTGACCAGGAATCGAACCCCATCCTTTGGTGTGTGGGATGACACTCTAACCACTGAGCAATACTAATCAGGGCTATAAATGCTAAAATTTAATTATTGTATTAAGAAGTTTATAACCTAATTGAGGAGATAAGATATATAATATCCATAATTTAAGACCGAGTACATGGACAACATTATGGTGATTGCCCTGGGAAGGGTCAGGGGGAGGTGAAAGAGGGTACAGGAGAGATAGTGATGGATGGAGACTTGACTTGGGGTGGTGCACACACAATACAGAGTACAGATGATAGAATTGTGCACCTGAAACATGTATAATTTTGTTAACCAGTGTCACCCCAATAAATTCAATAAAAAGGAAATAAAAAAGACTGAATAGAATAACTACCATAAATGAAACTGCCTAGTCTGGTAGAGAAATCACGAACTTTGAAAACAAACAGACCTGCCCGGCCCGTGTGGCTCAGTGGATTGAGCATCAGTTCCATGGACAGAGAGGTTCCAGTTTGATTCCTGGTCAGGGCACATGCCAGGGTTTCAGGCTCAAACCTCAGCAGGGGGCATGCAGGAGGCAGCCAATTGATGTTTCTCTCTCTCTCTCCCTTTCTCTCTTTCTAAAAAATCAATAAAAACATATTTAAAAAAAATAAATGAAAACAAACAGACCTGAGTCCAAACCTTGGTTCTACTACTTTCTTTGCGGTGTGATCATAGGCAAATTACTAAGCCTCTCTGGGCCTGTTTACTCTCTTACAAAAGGGGGAAATGATACCAATTTATAAAATTGTAAAAATTCAGTGAGATAAAGTGCATAAAGCACTTGTTTCCATTCTTGGCATACCGTGGGTATTTAATAAATGTTAATTTCCTTCCACCAATTTTTCCATTCAACAAATATTTATTGAATGTCTGCTTGGTGCTAAGCACAGTATTGGGTACCAAGGATACAAAAATAAAAAAGCTACAGCCCTTCTTGATAAGGAGCTCCTAGTCCAATGGGGAGAGCTGCAACCTGAGGCTTCCTGTCATATGTGAGCTGGGCTCTAGAGGTAGGAGGGATTTTGACAGAAAGACGTAAGAAGGAGAAAGAAGCTCCAGGGAGAAGGAATATTATTAGTAAAGGTGAAGGTTTGGAGTACAAGGTATATGGAGACTTGGTTTTTAGTCCTGCCTCTTCCACTCTAACCAGCTGTATGTTTTTGGGTTAATCTCAACTGGAAGAGGAGAGGACTGGATTAGACCAGTAGCTCCCAACCCCTGGCTGATGCCTTAGGTGCATGAAAAAAAAAAAAAAAAAGATTTCTGAGCCTCACTCTAGAACAATGAAATCCAAATTTCTGTGGGCAAGACCCAGCATTCTCTTTACATCAACTTTATTGTGATATATTTTACATGGAATATAATTTACTCACTTATAAGTGCATGGTTCCAGAGACTTTTGACAAATGAATACACTTGTGTAAACACCTCCACAATCAAGATAGAAAACGTTATCACCCCAAAAGTTTCCTTTGGCCCTCTAGCTGTAAGTCCTTCCAACCTCATCCCCAGACAATCATTGATCTGTTTTCTGTCACTACAAATTAGATTTACCTTTTCTAGACTTTCACCTAAAAGATTCATACAATAAGCATTCTTTTATCTGGTTATTTGGGATATCAGTGTTTTTTAAAAGCTTCCCTGGATCATTTTAATGAGAAGCAATGAACTAAATGATCTCTCAGGACCTTTTCGGCATAAAAAAATACCATGATTTTATCTGCTAATCTAGAGGTACTTTTTAGGAATAACAATTCCTAAAATTGCTTTTTAGGAATAACAAGTCCCACTGCTATGATAATTATAATAATGCTAATACTAATATTTATGGAGCTTTTTCCTATGTGCCCAGTTACATTGTTAAGTTATTCACATGTATTTTCTTGTGTAAATCCCTAGAGCAACCCAGGGGGGAGGTACTAATATTATCTCTGATAATAGAGGTGAAAATGGAAACTTCAGAGAGATTAAGTAACCTGTCAAAAGTCAAGAAACTAGCAAGCAGTGGGGTCAGCATTCAAATCCAGATTTTCTCACAATAAACAGAGACTTTGCTTTTAATCATGAGATTCTACAAGAGTTCCTACAAGGTGAAGTCTCAGTTCCCTCTACTGCAGACATTTGTAAAAAGTGTAAAGTGATACCAGATTAATGCTTTAAGCTTGTCAACGAGTTCTGGCTGGGGAGACGAGACTAATTTAATAAAAGGTGCATTTAGCAAGAAAGGTAAAAAGCCTCTTACCTTGATGTGAAAAGTAAGCCAGTTTGTTGCAAGTATCAAATGACATTTTGGACAAGAAAAATGACGTGGGGCAGAGGCTACACCTGTACATGTCTTTTGAGATATATACCAAACGGAGAAAGCAAGAGTAGCTCATCCACTGATCTCACTATAGCAAACTGAGTCACTTCCTCTGATTTCAGTCCACATACACACAAAAATCTATTTTCAGTTTTCAAAGTACACATCACTGTCACTATGAACAATGAACAATGAGTCTTATTCTGTGGTAAGGAAGTCTCTCCACAGTACCTGGCAGGTGATCAAATATCACCCTGCTCCTGCAATCCTGTTTGATCCTGTGAGTCTTGGCAGATTTGTGTGGCTGGTTTGTAGTCTGTGCTTCCTATAAATTTACTGATGGTTAAAAAAAAAAAAAAAGAAAGCATCAGCACAATGGAAGTGTATGAGCATTTGTCCCCTTAAACAGAACTCATCTGTGACATCCAAATCAAAGCTTGTCAGCTGAGGTCCTCCCAGTTTCCTGTAAGAGAATATTAACAATTATTCGTGATCACCAAAAATAAACAGGTTCCTGTTCCAACACTGGCTGTCAAGTGAAAAGCAATGCTAAGACCTCAGCCTGCCTAGCTGTCTGTCCACTGGGTGACAGTGTTGATCTATAAGAAATAAATGCACTTTGTTCCTGGGCCAGAAAATTCCGGGAAACATTGCAGCCAGATGGCATTCTGCGTGTCTTGGGGATGGCTCTGCCTTTCTTCCTGGAGCAAGGCAGAATGATTCTGTTTTCTTTATCTTTCAAGGGAAAATGTAGGTGAATTGTTCTGCTGTTACCATATTGGGCTGGATTTCTTTGGGCAAAACAATACAGAGAATGGATGTGAATGTCCATAATAAATGAGCCTGCATTTTCCTGATAATTTAACAAAGGCAAAAATCTTGCAAAGAGCATTGTGAAAACTAAATTGAAACTTATTTCTGCTGGTTACTTAGATGCATTAAGATAAATTAATTATTTAACCAAGGTATTTATTTATTTATTTTATCCTCACCTGAGGATATTTTTTTTTGTTTTTTTTTAAATTCATTTTAGAGAGAGAGGAAGGAAGAAGAAAGAGAGAGAAACATCAATGCTAGGGAGAAACATCGATCGGTTGCCTCTGGTATACACCCCAACTGGGGACCAAACCCGCAACCTGGACATGTGCCCCGACCGGGAATCGAACCCGCACCTTCTGGTGTACAGGATGACCCTCCAACCAACTGAGCCACACCAACCAGGGCACCAAGGCGTTCATTTTTATACAAATGGGCTAGTATACTGGATGTGCATTATCCAGGGCTCTGAAGAGGGACAAGATTGTCTTTGTGGAATGATATTTACAAATTGCCAGGTCATGGTTTTATATTATTCTGTCTGTTCTGACATGATCTCTGTCATCAAGAGGAGAACTAGATAAACAAGAATAAATACTGTAGTCAAATTCAATGTGATTAGTGGTGTTATAGACCAGAAAAAATTCGTCTACCTGACACTAGCAGAGCCAAACACTAAACCCCAAGGATTACAGTGGAGAAATATTGGCTATTTTATTTATTTTTGCAGCTTTATAACTCTATTCAACAATCAGCAGTTAGTTCTCGTCTATAATAACTGCTTGTAGATTTTTTGAAAGTGATGACAGTTACACAGGTAACTAACATATAGAAGCTTGTTTGGTGAATCTTCATCCTCATTATGTTTTCTGGACAAGCGCACCCGGATACCGTGTGGGACATTCCTTGTGTTTTCTGGACAAGCACACCCGGATACCGTGTGGGACATTCCTTATTCCTTTGGCCCAGCAGCTTTGTTGAGCCGGGTGTCAGTGCCCACATCTAGAGCTCCCACCTCCTTCATGACACATTTCCAGGTCTCTTTGAGTGCCCGAGGGGCATGCTTCTTGAAACCTACTCCATGGATGCACTCGTGAATGCTGACGGTGTATTCCTGGTCCCGACCTCACTGATGGCCAGAACTGCCCTTCTTCTCACCACCCTTCTTTTTGGGAGCCATTTGCTGGGCCCAAATTGGAAAGAAGTTGGCTGTTTTATTGACAAGTGGCGCCATCCAGGAGAACGGGAAGCTAATGCTGAAAGCCCTTACTCCTCCATGGCATGTAGGTTACAGATTATATAGGACAAATCACAAGACACTGTGGGTTGGGGGTTTCAGGGTCATGCTGGGAACTGATTGGTCAGAGGTGAGGTAAGGGTAATGAATCATTTCTTCACGTCTTGAGAACAGTTCTGAGGTCTGTTCTGGTAGCCCTCTGTCCAGTCGCATGGGAAATAGCCAGAGGCTCGTTCTACCTTAGGGCTCAGGAGCTGAAACATAACTTAGGTCAAGATGTTATCTTTACCCTGCCAGAGGTCTGTACCCTGTGACCACTGGTCAGATCCAGGGTACTGTCTTCTGCTGCCTGAGGGCTACTGATTATCCAGGGGAAAGCCTAGGTCTTTGAGGGGTACATAGACAGAGGGATGCGCTTTCCAGAGCTAGGATTTTAAACTAAATTTAATCAAAGACCTAAGGACGCTCGGTTTCAGTGGAAACAATGGAGATATGTTATGATAATGCAGTAGAGGATAGGGAATGATGGAACCAGCCACATCCCCATTTTATTATTTTATTTTATTATTTTTAGTCCTTACCCAAGGATATTTTTCTATTTATCATCAGACAGAGTGGGAGGAAGGGAGAGAGAAGGAGAGAGGGAGAGAAACATCGATGTAAGAGAGACACATCGACTGGTTACCTCCCACAGGACCGGACCAGAGCCTGGTCAAACCACAACCGAGCCCTGGCCGGTTTGGCTCAGCGGTTGGAGCGTTGGCCTGTGGTCCAGAGAGACACGGGTTCGGTTCCCGCTAGGGGCACGTACCTCGGTTGCAGTTTGTCCCTGGCCCAGGTTGGTCGTGCGGGAGGCAGCCACTCGATGTGTCCCTTTCACGTCGATGTTTCTCTCTCTCTCTCTTCCTCTCTCTCCCTCCCACTCTATCTGAACAAAAAATGGAAAAATGTCCTCGGGTGAGGATTAAAAAAAAAACAAAAACAAAAACCACAACCGAGGTACGTGCCCTTGGCCGGAATCAAACCTGTGACTCATTGGTCTGTGGGCCGACGCTCTAACCGCTGAGCCAAACCGGCCAGGGCCACATCCCCATTTTAAAAGGGACAAGACAAAAAATGAGTTGAGTGTTTGCCTCAAGATGCTTTAGGAGGGTTGGTTTGGGCAAATTTTTTGTTCTCCTGCACTCCCTCTTTCCCAAATGAAGAGGATGATGATTCAAAATATTGGGACTCTTCACTATATAATGAGTAATGAAGTCATATTAATGTGGGACTCTGTTCCAAATTCTTTTCAATCAGGTGGAAAGACTAACATAAAATTACCAATTTACCATAGAAATTATACCCCCAAACTTTTTTAGTATCTAAAGTTTTTTCCCCCTTTGCATTATTTGACATTATGTAGCCTGATCTATTTGTGCTGATGAGTTAGCACATTTATTAGACTTACCATAACAAAGGTGTTTTTGTTTTTTTTAATATTTTAAAATACATAAAAATGAAGTAGTATTTTCTTGGGCAGTTGTACTTGAGTTCTGAGGTTAGACATAAAAATAGGTTGTCTAGCTGCGTGAAGGTGGGATCAGGTTCTCACTCCCTGGGACTCACACTGACATTGAGCAACAAAGAACAAAGGGCCTTGGAAGCCAGAATGTGAAGCCCTTGAGCTGTGAGTGACTTCACTGTCTGCTCTTTGGATGCTTCAGGGCCTTCCTGGGGCCTTATCTACCACACCCAGACAGTAGGGGCCTTATTACGACAAACTATAAACCTAAGCATTTCTATATTCTCTTAGATCAAAGTCTTTGTTGGATATTAAATTTCTTTAATGAGCTCTTTCCTTCCTAACAGCTCATGGTTTTCTCCTTTGACATTGGATTTAACTCAAATTTAGTATAAATGACTAATAATAACTTCCATTAAGGAACCTGTTTTCATTTACAAAGCATTCTGTATATCTCAATTTTTATAATTCTGCAAGGCCCACAAGTCAAAGGTCATTTTCCTCTTCCTGACCAGCTGAAGCTGAGTTTGAGAGGTCAAGTGGCTTACAAAGATTACACAGCTAACTAATCCAGAGTTGGGTTGGCAACTTCCAGTCCTACACTCGTTCTACTCCTCATCAGAAAATAAGAGGAGAGCCCAGCCGGTGTGGCTCAGTGGTTGAGCATCGACCCATACACCAAGAGGTTGCCGGTTAGTTTCCCGGCCAGGCCACATGCCCAGGTTGTGGGCCTGATCCCCAGTGGGGGGCATGTAGGAGGCGGCTAATCGATGTTCTCTCTCATTGCTGTTTCTATCTCTCTCTCCCTCTCCCTTCCTCTTTCTCTAAAATCAATAAAGAAAAAAAAAAGAAAATAAGGAGAGAGCCCTCCCAGTTTGGCTCAGCAGTTAGAGCATCTGCCCATGGACCAAACAGTTGTGGGTTTGATTCAGGTCGAGGGCATGTACCTTGGTTGCGGTTTGTCCCTGGCCTGGACGGGGTCGTTCAGGAGGCAACCAGTTGATGTGTCCCTCTTGCGTTGATGTTTCTCTCTCCTCTCTCTCCCATTCCCACTCTATCTGAAGATAAACAGAAAAATATACTCGGGTGAGGATTTAAAAAAAAGAAAAGACTATAAGGAGAGACAATGTAAAGTGATGCTGTCACTGTGGAAAACAATATGGTGGTTTCCCAAAAAATTAAAAATAGAATTATCATATAATCCAGCAATTCTGATATATGCTGTAACGTATATGCTGTAACGTGGGTGAACCATGAAGACATTATGCTATGTGAAGTAAGTAAGATACAAAAGGACAAATACTGTATGATTCCATTCAGATGAGGTACTTAGAATAGTCAAATTCATAGAGACCGAAAACAGAACAGTGGTTACCAGGGGCTGGAGGAGGGGAGAATGTGGAGTTCTTGCTTAAAGTATACATACAGAGTTTCAGCTGGTGATGATGAAAATGTTCAGTTGTTGATGATAATGGATGGTAGTGATGGTTGCACAACAATGTGAATGTACTTAATGCCACAGACTGTACATTTAAAAATGGCTAAAGTAGCCCGGCTGGTGTGGCTCAGGGGTTGAGCATCCACCTATGTACCAGGAGGTCCCCAGTTCAATTCCAGTCAGGGCACATGGTTGGATTTCGGGCTTGATCCCCAGTGGGGGGTGAACAGGAGGCAGCCAATTGATATCTTCCTCATCATCAATGTTTCTCTCTCCCCCTTTTCCCTTCTTCTCTCTGAAATCAATAAAAACATATTTAAAATGGATCTGGGCTGCCTGTCACTACTTGAGCCAATTAAGTAGAGACAAGGTTGAATCATATGTGAGCATTTATTCCAATATTGCCGCCAATATGGGAGAACAGTGGGTCATCCCTGAAAACTCTGCTCTCTCCTCCCACATAAGCCAACTGCTTATATTGGGTAGAAGGACAAAGATTATATGGGGAATTAGGCAAAAGGAATAACAGTGGGTAAAAGTTACAGATTACAGGCATGGGGAAGTCATGTGGGCTGGGGAATGTGGGTGGGAGCTACGAAGGGTTGTCTTCAGTGCACCCCCTCCAGAACTCTAAGGTTGTTAGTCTTTCCATAATGAGGGGGCAGTTCTTGGATAAGAATGGGCTGCATTTCTAGGTTAACTCCCAGGTCCCGGGGCCTGGTCAGAACGTGCTGTCTTTAATCAGAACAAAGCAATCGTGGTTAACAGAGCATGATTAATACTTCTTACAACTATAGTTAGTCCCCACTATTGTATTTCTCCCTCCAGCCTCTGACGCTTAATGTCACAGAAATGTAACTTGAAAATGGCTAAAATGGTCAAATTTGTTATTTATATTCTACCACAATAACAACAAAAAAGAAGAGGGGAGGTAGTGTAGGAAAAGCAGAAAAACTTGGTTCTAGTTCTGGTTCTACCTCTGACTTGTTGGGTGACCACAGATAATTAAACTTTCTAGTCCTCAATTTCTTTATCTGTAAAGCAAGGGGACTGGATTAGATGATCTCTAGGTGTCCTTCCAACTCTAATAGTTATCAGAAAAATTCATGTTCTGGGGATGAAGTCATATCAGGATTTCTACTGGGGTCCTACCTGATGACCCAACACTTGTGGAAAAGACATATCTCTTGGACAAGTGGCAGGAGAAAAACTGACATTTACTATGCTTTTCAAAAACGATGTTAGAGTTGCCAAGCTTATTAAAATACAAGCCTGTGCCCTGGTCAGCGTGGCTCAGTTGGCTGGAGCATCGTCGTGTAAGCTGAAAGGTTGTGGTTTGATTCCGGTCAGGGCACATACCTAGGTTGTGGGTTTGAACCCCTGTCAGGGCACATCGTGGCGCATATGGGAGGCAACCAATCGATGTTTCTTTGTCTCCCTTCCTCTCTCTCTCTCTCTATATATATATATCCTTGGGTAAAGATTAAAAAAACAAAAAAAGCCTGTAAGAGACGTGAAGACGTCCAGACAAAAGATATAGGTGCTTTCTGACTAAAAAAAAAAAAAATTCAGGCACCAGTTATAGCCTAGAGAGACTATAGAATAAAGTTGGTGAAGCTAATTATCTCAAATTTGGTGGGTAAAAACCAAACTCTTATACAAATATAGTTTATAATTTTAAGTAAACAAACATTTTAACAAATGTAATTTCTGATTATAAATATTTATGATCTCAAGAACACAAATCAACAGTCCTTGGAACCTTTACAAAAAATTCTTTGTATATCACCAGAAAGCTCTTTGCCCTTTATAGCAAATAGCCTGAGAAACTCAATTTAATAATAACAAACTACAATAAGTATAAACTTTATGGTAGTTTATATGTAAATATTAATAATCTTTTTTCTTTAAAGAGATGTTTAATTTTTTTCAAATTAATATTGTTCATATTCTCTATCGTTTAACTGAAGAACCTTTTTTTAGTATAACTCTTAACATTCCACAGATCTATTGTTGCAAATAACATATCATCTGGGCTTCTGCTTATAAGCAGGAAGTACAGATGATTTTAACAGGTCTCTCCGGTCCCAATCCCTTCCTGTGGCTTGCTTCAATAATAATTTGTAGGCAGTGTAGAATTAAAGAACATAGGGCTTAGAATTTTTTGTCTTCACTATACATCAGAAAGGGGAAGGATGAACTGAAAATAGGAAAATTAATTCTTTTGATCTGGATTATGAAGGAGTTGAGATAGTTAAGAGAATATTTCCGGTTGAGGCTCCCTCCTGAGATGTTGGCATTCCTTAGTGTACTACCTTGAGTACTCTTTGAACTCTCTAAACATTCACTCTTTCCCACAGATCCAGCAACTAGCCCTGTATACTAGTGACACCCAAAATTTCTATCACCGGTCCAAACTTCTCAACTGAACCTTGGACCCATAGACCCAAGGGCCCACTGGTGATTGGAGGTAGAGGCAACCAATCACCCTCTGGTCCCATTTCCAGGTTCTGATTTTAGAGGCATATTTGAACAGGAGCTTACGTAGCTTCTACCTGCATCCCTAAGAAAGTCTTACAAAGGACTCTGGGAACAAAACCAGTACCCACCAAGAAAGTATGAAAATCTGGTTGAGATTGATGTGTCTTACTCTTTCTGGGGAAACTGTAATTGTTCTGTGCTTTAAAAGCTAAGCTAGTTTAGTAGCCATTTTTTAAAAAATGAAGCAGCATAGCGATCAGTTTCTTGTATTTGATCAAATGAGAGCATATGCTTCGGGGTCAGAAACTTGAGTTTGAATCCTACATCTTCTTTTTGTGGCTTGCCTCAGTTTCCTCATTTGTAAATTGGGGAGACAATCACCACAGTTGGGATGTTGTAAGGATTAGATGAATTAGCATATCAACAGGACCTGGATTTACCTGTTTGTTGCTCACAGAGTTGATGTGAGAATGTGTCTTCAAATGACAATGTTTGCTCAAATGAGAATGTACATTCAGATGAGAAAATAATACAAAAACTATTGGTAAACCAAAAAACATTGTATAAGTGATCATTAGTCCTTTGAGGAATGGGAGTTATTCACACGTCGGTATGGAGTTCAGTGTTTGGTCTGACTAGTGATGGCAGTGCTATAGTGGTGGTGGGGATGGTATGTATGTAGTAATGGTTTAATGGGTTCTCTGTTGAGCCCCCGGTCTGCTGTTTTTGGTACTACCTGAGCCACAGCTCATCACGTCCAGGCATCATCTTCTCTCATTGATCTCCCTGCTTCGGCCCTTATCCCCTGTACTACCTGTCCTCTACACAGCCACCCAGTAATCTTAATAAAACCTAAATCAGAGGACAGCTGCTCTGCTCAGAACCCTCCCAGATCCTTTCTATAGACCACAAAACTTCACGCAACCTGGCCCCTGGCTACTTCGTTTCCTCGTGCCCATTGGCTTCAGCCGCTCTGGCCTTCTTGCTGCTTGCTTTGCTGGTTGTTCTCTAGACAGCTGCGTGGTTAATCCTCTCACATAATCAGGTCTCTGGACAAAGGTCACCCCCTCATTGATCCCTTCCTGTTCTATCTAAAGAGCCCTTTTCATGCTCCATTTCTTATCCTGCTTTACTTGGTTCATAGCACTCATCACTACTTGGCCTCTTATCCATCTACTGCTTTACTATCTGATCCCTCACTGAGGCAGGGACTTTGTTCATTGTGTTCATTTCTGCATCCCACTGCCTAGAAAAATAGTAGACTGTCAGTAAATACAGGGTGGGGGCAAGAGTAGGTTTACAGTTATTCATATGGAAAATAATACAGTCATTAATAAATAATAATACAAGAATAAACTGTGTTTCCCGAACTTACAATTGTAAACCCACTTTTGCCCCACCCCGCACTGTTTTGACTGAGTGAATAAACACCTTTCTTTCCAACAGAAATGTCAAAGCCGGTCTTACTTTGCTTTGTCCCTTTCACTTATCAAAAAGATCTTTGTCCCAGCCTTTGACAAGGTCCCAGGCTTTTCTCCAAGGCAGGAATTCCCCAACAAAAAGATAAATACTGGAGACCCAAAAGGAAAAGAATATCTCCTGAGAATCATACCTTTTGACATGACTAATTCCCTCAATTGTGGCAACAATCCTCTGAGGTGAGCTTGCTGTTTTTCATTTTACGTACAAGGAATCCGAGGCTTCAAGATCACACAACTAAAGGGAGGAGCTGAGATTTGAACCCAGGTTTCCTGACGTATAGTCCAAAATGGGGAAAATAACGTTTCTGTGGGCAGCATTAGAATATAGTGCCTGGGTAGGTAGCGTAGAAAATTGTCTTCTCTTTGTTTTTCTATAAATGAGACTTTCGGATTCCTGGGAGAGTATTTTGGAGGTCTCCACTTACTCTGCTCACACATACCTCTTTTCTAGTCTCTCAACTGAAAGAGTTTTTGTCTGGAAGTGTCTTGGGACATTTCATTAAGGTTATGTGGTAAGTGCTTTAGAGGGTAGTTAGAATGTCTTTGCTTTTATTTAGTCATTAGGTCAATATTTGGTCACCACAAGGCTAATATATTTCATTTGGGAGAGCAAATCAGGGTCTGTTTGCTTGGTTTGAGTTGTTTGGAAAAGTCTTTCAATTCCTCTCAGTTTAATTCCTGGAACAATGGTATAACTGATATGGTTTAAATATTTAACCTCTCACCACAGTCAGCCAGATAAAGTTGGACAGACTGGATCCCAAAACTAAAAGAAGAATATATTTTCAGTCTACAGAGGGCTTTTGCAAAAAAATTCTCACACCAACTTCATGAGTAATAAGGAATCTAAACACTGAGCACAGAGGCATGGGAGAGAATGTCTCAAGAAATGAAATTAACAGCTTTAATATGTGAATAAACAATGCACATTGGAGGAATTAATTGCTCATTTATTTGACTTCTTAGAGGAATCTGATGTTGAAGCCAAATGCAGACTGAGGAGATTATGTTGCTTGAAGTGATAATTAGGATTCGTGTGTGTTCTTCTGTGTGTCCTTGTATATGGTGATGTAGGAAAATTAAAAAGCTGACAAAATGCATAGAAAAAAACACCTAATTTGAAGTGAAATAACGTTTTTGGAGAATCTAATCTATTGTGTTTTTTTTCTTGCTAAGAGACTTGGGTTCCAGGGCTAGATATTTAACTTATTTTGAGAGCTACTTTTTTCATCTATAAAATGGGAATACTTATGCCACAGGGTGATTGTCATGTCTAGTACAAAGAAGATCACTCAATAAATGTGTATTGAATTAAAAATTCTTTCCACTTGTTACAATCCATCATTAACAAAATATTGTAAAGTCATAGCTCATTTGGATTTTTTTAATGATTACACAAGTATTCTTTATAAAATTTATTCTTATAATATTTTCAAAATGGATTTAGTCCTAAGGTATGTTGGAACATGTAATAAATAAAAAATAAATACAAACTTTAAAGAAAGAATAAACAGAAGCTACAGAATCAGACTAAATAAATATGACTTGCATTCTGCCCTGAAATGTGACTCACCATGGTGAAAGTGATCAGGACTGGACAGTTACTCCACTGAACACATCTTTGCTTTGGTAGCTGTCGGAGCTCAGCGGGAGCACCATGTTCTATTTATTGAACAGCCCATGAAATCCTCAAACAAACTTTTGCAGTGCACTCACAACTCTGCTAAATGGATTCTCACATCTACAACCAAAACAAACTGAACCAAAAGATCTGTTGAAATAGTCAATGATAATATTTAAGCACTTGATTCGTATGAACAGCTGAGGATGGGTAAGTTGTTGAACATAGGCCATGAGGAATGCAGTGGCTCAGGAAGCAGACCCGAAGACAAAGGCACCCCTGAAAACCAGGCAAAAACTTCCCATTACAGCACGACAGCTACCCAAATTCTTTTTTTTTTTTTTTTTTAATCCTCACTCGAGGATATTTTTCCATTTTATCTTCAGGTGGGGGGGTGGGGAGAGAGACACATCGACTGGTTGCCTCCCTCACGACCCCAATCAGGGCCAGGACGAACAGCAACCGAAGTACGTGCTCTTGACTGGAATCGAACCCAGACTCATTGGTCCGCGGCTGATGCTCTAACCGCTGAGCCAAACCAGCCAGGGTGCTACCCAAATTCTTAAGCCTTTGACACATATTAATCTCACTACCACTGCAAACCTGTAAGCAAATATCTGTAAAATGGGAATATCCGACTTCACAACCTGGCACACAGGAAGAACTACTGAATGTTAGAACAGGAAGAGGAGTTAGAACCATTTATTATGACAACAATAAGTAATGACTTACTATTATGCTTACTCTTCACTTAAACCTGCCACTGATCTTGCAAGATAGGGATCTTCATCCTCTAAGAGTGAGGGAACTGGAGCTCTGGGAGGCGGCCACAGACATCAAGTGGTAAAGACTGGAGACTTTAACCCAGTTGTTCTGACTCCAGATTGAGTGTCCTCTCTGCTGCACTTTGGCAAACCCCATGGGTTCAGGCCTGTTTTGGAGCACTGTAAGGTCTGAAACAGCAAGTGATCTGGTCCTAGAGACCAGAAAGGGCCTAACACATTTTTACAATCCAGTGTGATTATTTGGCATCTGCTTCTGTCACATCAGTGATTGACCTGGTAGGTGCCAAGTCTGAGTTTGTTTGATTTAACTTGACTTCTCTGCATTACTGTGCACTGCTGATCATGCTCTTCTTGAACCCTCTACTCCTCCGGCTTCCATGGCACATGACCTGATTCCACCCCTCTGACTAATGGCCTTTACACTCCAAACTTAGCCTGGAAAATAGCTAACACTTACTGAATGCTTCTTGCTTCTTATGTGGCAAGTATTGTCCCAGGAGCTTTACATGTATTCACATGCATTGATTTATTTCATCCTCATAATAATTCTGTGAACCAGGTGGTATTATTGTCTCTCTTGAAAAGATAAGGAAACTTAGCAACAAAGAAAAGATAGATGAACTGGACTTCATCAAAATTAAAAATGTTTGTATGTCCAAGGACTCTAGCAAGTGAAATGACATCTCATAGAAGGGAAGAAAATATTTGCAAAGCAATATATCCAATAAAGGATCAAGGGGGACCGGAAAGTAATGTCGTTTCTGCACGTTTCAATATTTGGTTGTCATTTATCAGCTCATTGTGTACTTCAAAATCGTGCTAAAGACATTTTAAGGTTAGAGTGATTTGTTTACTCGTAAATAATTAAATCTTTTTTTTTTTTTCAATTTATAGTGAAACGGCCAGACAAATACCAGAAGAGGTACATATCTGGCATTGTATGCTTTTTGAGTTTCACAAGGGTAGTAATGCAACAGTTGCTACCAAAAACATTTGCGATGTTTATCCAAGTGCATTAGACATTCGTAAATGCCAAAGGTGGTTTTCTAAGTTCAAATCCAGTAATTTTGATCTTTCTGACTCGAATCGATCAGGAAGACCAACAACTTTAGACAATGACATGTTAAGGGTGGAAGTGGAAGCAAATCCGTGTCAGACAATCGAGGAACTGTCGAACACTCTTAACCAACCTTGGTCGACCATCCAAGAACATTTGCAGCAGATTGGTAAAGTAAGCAGAGCAGGTGTTTGGGTCCCGCATAATCTGTCCGAAGAAAACAAAGCTAACCGGTCCACCACATGCAACTTATTGCTTCAGCAGCACAATACAGAAGTGTTTTTTGATCGCTTGATCACTGAGATGAAAAATGGGTCCTCTGTGATAATCCAAAATGCAAAAGGCAGCGGCTCTCTCTGAAGGAATCACCACGAAGTACAGCTAAGCCAGGTTTACACCCCAAAAAGGCACTTTTGTGTGTTTGGTGTAGTATTCGCGGGGTCGTTCATTTTGAAGTGCTGAAACCTGGACAAACTGAATGCAGACCTTTACTGTGAACAATTGGATCGAGTAAATCAATCTTTAATTGAAAAGTGCCCAGCGATTGTCACCAGAAAAGGCGTTATTCTGCAACACGATAATGCAAGACCGCACTGCGCAAGACGAACCCTGGAAAAAATTAATGAATTGGGTTGGGAGGTATTGCCTCACCCACCATACTCGCCCGATATTGTGCCATCGGATTTCTGTTTATTCCGATCACTACAACATTTTCTAAGTGGCAAAAAATTTGAAAATTTGGATGATGTCCAAAATGCCATTTCCAGACATTTTGCTCAAAAACCAATTGATTTTTATCGATCCGGCATTGAAAATTTGCACACTAGACGGCAAAAGATTGTTGATAACGAGGGTGATTACATCATTGATTAAAAATAAAAACTTGTTAAAAATTTATCTGTTTGAATTAATGTCGTAAAAACACGACATTACTTTCAGGTCCCCCTAGTAGAATATATAAAGTACAATTTAGCAACAGTAAAATAACCCAACTAAAAAATGGGCAAAGGACTTAACAAACATTTCTCCAAAGAAGATATAAAAATGGCCTCATCTTTCTTGATCTTTTTTTTTTTTTTTTAACCTCACTAGAGGACATTTTTGCATTTATCTTCAGATAGAGCGGGAGGGAAAGAGGGAGGAAGAGAAAGAGAAACATCAACATGAGAGAGACACATTGAGTGGTTGCCACCCACACAACCCCAACCGGGGCCGGGGACAAACTGCAACCGAGGCATGTGCCCTTAGCGGGAACCGAACCCGGGACTCTCTGGTCCGAGGGCTGACACTCCAACTGCTGAACCAAACCCGCCAGGGCTCTTTCTTGATCTTTTCGCAGCCTTTGACATGTTACTCACTGCCTCCGGTATAAAATAGTTTTCATTCGGTGTTCAGGACACCACTTCTATGTCACTGCTCCCTTTCAGTCTCCTTTGCAGGTTCCTTTTTATCTCCTGACCTCCAACTTTAGCGTTCCCAAGGATCTCAGTGTTCTGACTCAGTCTTTTGACTTATGTTCGTTACTTTAAACATCACTCAAAATGCTGACATCTCTAGTCTGGATCTTTCTCCTGAACTTAGACTCACATATCCAACTGCTAATTAAACATTTCTACCTAAAGATTAAGTATTTCATATTTAACCTATCCGTAATCAGCTCAATTTCTACCCAAACCTCATTCGTTGCCTCATCTCAATGACAACTGTTCCCTTAATTGCTCAGGCTAACCACCTTAGAGTCATCTAGACCTACCCTTTCTAATGGTGCACATTACATCAGCAAATCCAATTGGCTCTACTTTCACATATCCAGAATTAGATCACTCCTCATTACCTTTACCACCACCAACCTCATTCCTCCCATGGATTACTACAGTAGCCAACAGGTCTCCCTTCTCCCCATCCCTGTCTGACTCCACACAGAAGAATGTTTTTTAAACTTTATTTAAAATCTAAATCATGTCACTCCATTGTTCAAAACCCTGTGGCTTCCTATCTCCAAGTAAAAGCCACATTCATTATAAGGCCCTCCTTGACTGGCCAGCCCTTCTAATGGGGCTTCAGCCACATGTGCTCTTTGCTTCTGTCCCTGCTTTTGCAGGACTCTATGGGGCTGGCTCCCTCACAGCCTTCATGCCTGACTGCCTTATATACAAAAGCACACTGCTCCCTGCTTTTGCAGGACTCTGTGGGGCTGGCTCCCTCACAGCCTTCATGCCTGACTGCCTTATATACAAAAGCACACTGCATCCTCCATGTCCCTTTCTTTGCCTTTATAGCATTTACCACCACCTGACCCACCCAAACAGATGAGGTTTTTTGTTTTTTTTATTATCCTCACCCGAGGACATTTTTTCATTTTTTGTTCAGATAGAGTGGGAGGGAGAGAGAGGGAGAAACATCGACGTGAAAGGGACACATCAAGTGGCTGCCACTTGCATGACCCAACCAGAGCTGGGGACAAACTGCAACTGAGGTACATGCCCTTAGCGGTAACCAAACCCGGGTCTCTCTGGACCACAGGCTGACGCTCTAACCGCTGAGCCAAACCGGCCGGGCCAGATGAGGTTGTTTGCTTCTCCCATCTAGTATTCAGTGAGGACAGCTTTGTTTTTTACACTGCTCTTTCTCAGCACCAAGAACAGTGTCTGGCATGTAGCGCACACTCAAATTGAATGGCCATTATTGCTTTGCTTAGTTGAAAAAAGGGCGGGGGTGGGGTACAATTTATAGGATTTTAATGAGTATAGATTATGTGATAGATTAAAATGCAGAGAACCTCTAGATTCGATTATTCCAGGTTTTGAAGTTCAATTGAAATTCAAACTCAGCATGATTTCAGTAAGAAATTTTGAATTTTGGTACAGGTGTCTGGTCATATCCTGGCTTCTGGACATATATGAACTTAAAGTTTTGCTCCAGTCTTATGTGTCTCTGTATTTTGACCAACTTTTTTCTGCAAGAACAAAACATTGCAGCTTTGCCTCCTTTTCTCTAGACGCTAGGTTTAGCCTAAGGGGTGATGGCTAGAATATACATTCAATGAAAGCTTTCTTCTTATGTAGGTCTATAAACCCAAAATAACAATGAAACTCTGCACAATATCAATTTCTTAAATTCACTTTTTTTCCTATTATACAAGTACTTTATGTCTATTGTGGTGGAAAAAAATAGCTAAAAGTCACCGTTATGTCACTGTTTAAGAGATTATCACAGTTAAATTCTTCAGATCTTATAAAACATTCACATATACCATATATTGTGTAAAGTAACCTTGATATTGGCTATCATTATCCATGAATCACAGCTTAATCTAAGTTTCATTGGCTCTGGCCATTGTCAACATTGGCAGCATCATCTGCAATGTAGGGGCTGGTGGACCTGCCCCCGCAGCTAGTGCTGCCCCCGCAGGCAGTCCTGCCCCCTCCGCCACTGCTGCCCCAGCTGAGGAGAAGACAGTGGAAGCAAAGGAAGAAGAATCTGAGGAGTCTAATGATGACATGGGCTTTGGTCTTTTCAACTAAACCTCTTTTGTAACACATTCAATAAAAACCTGAACTCTGTTGAAACAAACAAAGTACTATCTCTTTCCCCTGCCACCTCATCTTATCCTTTCTAATCTCTAAAAGTTTAATTATTTCTAAAGCTACTCATCAGTGCCTAAAAATAAGGTCTCTTGCACCCTGGAACAGAATGACAAACTTGGCTTTACATAGTAGAGTTGTCTCTTTATTAAGAAATAAGAGAATCTGAAAATTTTACTGGTGGAAAATTCTAGAGGTCTAGTCCAATTCATAAATCATAATTGTTAGTTTTTTCTTACAGAAGAAACTGGCTCAATGTGGTTAAATGACTTGCCTTAGTTTCAGAAAAGTAGTTTTGTTCATAATCCAACTCTGCTGACTTCCAGATTCAAGGATGCTCTGTACACTCTCCTAGAGGCTAGCTGTACAATGAAATGCATCCACACGCAGCTTATCAGAATGATGAACGGATGTTGGTTAGGATAGTGGTTCTGCCACTTCCGAGCCTGTTTCCTTATCTTCAAACAATATATTCAGGTTCTAGGAAGATGTTTGTTGCCTAATTTATTTTGCATATAAACATTTTCTCATAGGAATACAAGCTCTCCCTTCAAATAAACAGGACTAATTTTCATATGATCAGATTCTAAAAATGTTCTTTAAATTTTTACAGATGTACATCCAAGGAAAATTACTATTTGCCAACTTTATTTTCAATGGTTATAGCACATCTGCTAAAGACCTTCAAAAGCAAATTGTGAAGACAAGGGGTGATTATCATATGGGATATTTCCTACCCAATGACTTCAAAATCCGGTAGAGTAACTATGTGCATTCTACCTTATCTTGTACTTTTACTTATTTATTATTATTAAAAAAAATTTTTTTCCTTTATTGATTTTAGAGAGAGAGGAAGTGAGAGGGAGAGAGAGATAGAAACATTGATGAAAGAGAACATCGATTGGCAGCCTCCTGCATTCCTCTCACTGGGGATCAGGTCCACAACCTGGGCACGTGTCCTGACCAGGAATCGAACCGGCGACCTCTTGGTGCATGGGTTGACACTCAACCACTGAGCCACACCGGCTACACTTATCTTGCACTTTTAATTAGTAAATCTCAGACAAGGACCCATTGTCTGGGATTTACTTTTGTCTTTATGAGTAACTATTCTTTACCTCAAACTTACTTTTGCCTTTATAAGTATTTATTCCTTGTCTCAAATCTTTTCTGGAAAGAGGTAGCTTATTTATTTAAAAGTTCAATTCAAGGAAGGCCACTTTCTTTTTAACCAGCAAATGTTCCCAAGACTGTTAAGCTAAGCTTGGAAAGAGTCAAACCAATAATTCATTCAATTACATAGCACAAAGTATGTTAACTTCCTTTTTAATTCAGTATGTCTTTTCTGTCAGGGAGGTCATATAAGTCAACAAATGTAACATGATGAGAATGTATCCAATGGCTGATAGTCACTCTGAATGGTGAAAATGAGCTTTTAAATTTAATCTGCTGTTTTCACTCTGAAAAATTATCATGTGAGGCATGTAAACGAGCAAACAAAACTTAGATTAATGAAATCCAAAGTTTTCTTAGACAACTGCTGTCTTCTGTGGGTATATTAACAAATTCTGAAAAACAAAACAAGGTAGGGACAGAAGAGAGACAAAGAATTTTACCTTTGGCTGACTCATGTTGCAAACACCAGAATAAAAAAGGAACACACACACAAGATACAAAGAAGTACAGATTTTATTAGGGTCTTAAGCTTAGGAGGAACAATAATAGTACAGATATATACAAACCTACTATTGGGTTCTTATAAAATCCTTTAAAACAGTTGACAAAAATTCAATATAACAAAATACATAAAGCTATCAAAGAAAGTACTATGTTAAAAAATTATAATCTCAAGTATTCAGATAGGGTAAGTAATGTAGTTCTATATAAAACATAAGCAGTCAAAAAGTAAAAATTAAAATATCTCTGAAAGAATATTCTCAAATGATATTTTAAAAAATATGGCTTAATACTCCAAAAGTATCTGAAGTGAAGGCTGACTTTAGAAACTTACTATGTAAACAAGCCTGAACTCTGGAAGACAGGTCTTAAATTTCTGTTTCCAGGATTCATATCTAAGAATGTTAAAAGAGAATGAAGAGGCCCCCCAAACACTGAGAACACACTGTACATAAACATAAGATGGGTTCACCTATTTCTGGCTATGTCAAGAAACACAGATTAGTGTGTTGATATAAGATTACTGATGTTAGAACATTTTCATATTTAGGTGAATACAAAAAGTCATAAATTCTGGAAGAATCGGTATATAAGGCTCATCTATGTAATTCTATATAGTTCATTAGAGAAAGATAAATGAGAAGAATTAAAGTATAAATTAAGAGTGAAGTTACAAGACAATAAAAGCATTTAAATCACTTGGCTTTAAAAGGAATCAAAATCTAAAGATCATTGTATCCAGTCTGTTTTATCAAAAGAAATATACACATAGTAACATGTATGGTTCTTTGCTTTATGCAAACAGGAAAACACTGTGCAAAAAGGAAAACATTGAGAGAGAAGGTTAAAGATATATAAGGTTTAATAGGCAAAAAATAATAGAATTCATGGGATGAAGTATCTCTGTAATGAATGTAGTCCAGAACTAATTGCAGGGTTGAGTTCTTCAGAATGAGCTCAGTTCTATTTTAAAGGATAACCATTGACCCAATTTTTCTGGTATAACCAGGCTTAGAGGAATAGTACATTTTTTAGCTCCTTTCATATGTGGAGTCCCTGATTAGTCTGCAATGATTTCAAACAGGGTCTAAACCTATTGAAATGCCAGTATTACCCAAAGTACACATTTTCAGTGTGTATCATAACCTTTGGATTTGGGGCCTTTTCAGAAATCCTGTCCTCCAAGTTAAACAAAAACATGTATGTGGCTATAGCAATGTCACAGTTGATGTAAGACCATGAAGTGAGTCAATGAGGTCAGAATATTTAAAAAAACAAAAAACAAAAAACCCAGAGCAGCAGGGAATGAGAATCAAGAAACTTACTAAAAATCTTATTTTACAAAATACTTTTATAAAATGTGAGGTATTAGCTCATTTCCACTCTATTACCCTAGCTTGTTTTCAACAACCGCAGCAGATTCTACAATGTAGCCTACAAAGGATAGTGTGTCTACAAATGATGCTAAGGTTCTTCTCAGATGTGAACCTCAAAAAGCGAGTTCAAAGCAATGTGGTAGATTCAATAGAGTAAAAGAAAAAGGCAGTCTCCAGAAACGAGAATTTAAAATTACTTAGCACCGGAGCCAGAAGGCAAAGACCAGTGCCTTTCAGAACACCTATGAACAATTAGATAAATGAGACTGATATAATATTGTTGAGTAGAAAGTCTTTGAGAAAAACAAAACGGAACTCATTAATTTGGGGGAGAATTTCTTTTGGTGACTAAGTTGCTTAATCTAAAAATAGAGATCCAATAATAAAAGTTACAAGTACAGCTTTCCTTACTGGCAATTAATAACCTATTACATATCACATTTCTGTTGTGATAAATTACTATGTTAACGTCTGCCAAGGCTTTATCTTGTTATCCATTGTCATCCCTCTGATTTCAGAAGGATTAACCAACCAATTCTTGCTAAAATGTAGGCACACATACAAAAAAGTGAGTCCTAATGAACGCAGGATGTCTCATAAGCCTCAGGTTATCTTCAGTCTTCACACTCTTGACGGTCCAGGAATGATGCGCGAGTTTAGGTTGGTTCTAGGATAGGCCCAGGGGCCTGGTTTGATCTGGGATCCCTGGGACCATACCTAGAACAAACCCAAACAAAACCAAACTCCTTGGGGGGTGCTTTCAGCTCGGGCAGACTTCTGGGCTTTTCACTCATATGGACCTCCAGGGCTGTACGAGGACCATACGCCAATCTTTAAGGAATAGGTGTAACATTTCTGGAGCTTTCTATATGTTGCCAGATGCTAATACCATGCCTGAGTAAGCATTATTTAAATCATAGTATGAACAGAAGGTACTACAGGTTGGTGTAATAAAACTGCAGAAAATACTTTGATTTAGAAATGGAGTTAATCTAAAAATTTATTTGGGAGGGAAAAGGATATTATAAAAGAACAAACTTAAAAAAGACATATTTTAGTTTTAGAAAAAAAGAAGTTCAAAGATAAAATAAACTTATTTTAGGTAGCCAACCTTTAGCAATTCTACATAAGTAAGATATCTCAAGACCAAAATAGTAATATTATCCCTTATTTTGAGAAACTCTTATGATACAAATATGAGAGGAAATATCTTCTATAATAATATTTCATAGAATATACCCACTTTTAAAGTGCAGTTAGAAGTATACACAACTTAAATACTGTCCTATTGCAATAACATGTTTGATATGTGCCAAGTGAAATTCAGTATAGGGGAATGAAAGAAACTAAGTTAATTGCTGACAGTTAAAATATATTAAAATATAGCATCAAAAATACCATATGCATTTTAATTTATGACACATTTTAGGATATCCATAAATTCAACTCCTTATTAATGCTAAGTTTTTGTATATGTAAGCCTTGTATTCATCCTTTATTTTGATTTAAGCAATTACAATGAGTAGAATCACTTTTATCCCAAAACTACACTCAAAGAGAAATTTTCCTTGTACCACCAACCTAAGTTTGGCATCATGACTATTTATTTTGTAATGGCAATCTCAACTCAAGAAACTATTTGGATTATATAGTTTTTAATGAATACTGTATCATAATTCCCTTCCAGTAGCATGAATAATGGAAAGCTGACTATGAGATATAGCCATAAAATAAGTAGACTGATTTTAACATATGATTATTAAAACGCAGTCGTCCTGTTGGTAAAACTAAGTTGTTAAGTGCTAGAATATCCCCTTCTAGACAGATTTGAATTTTACTTACAAACATTATAACATGTAAATTTCATGTTTATTTTTCATTTGAGAGAAAAATCATCATGCTTGATTATTTAACATATTAAATGATAATTTAAACATGCAAAATACAGAATGACAGTGGGAATTTAGTCATTCAAATATCTGTCAGTATCATTAGAACTAACACTGATAACTTTTGGCAAGCTTTTAATATACAATTAATTGAATGGAAATAAAGATATTGTCTTCTGTGATATCAATAATAAAATTTTCTTATTTTCCAGGGCTCAACCTACTTCACGTTTTGGAAATGTAAGATATACTTCTGTAAAAACAAAAACAAAACAACAATAAAAACAACCTCACCAAAGAAATTCTTAGCAGCATGTGGTATCCAATTCAAAGAGAAAGTACTGTAGAAAATGCTAATTTGAGTGGACTGGTTTTAATAGGAACCAAAAAATTAGAGGCTAGAAATACAAAGAAGGTAAGGTATAACAACAAAATGGTTCGTTTTGTATAATGAAAGCTCTTCTACTTTGAAAGCAGGTACCTAATCTAGTAACCTCACTTATTTTCAAAAGGCACTAAAGTAACAGATGTCACAAAACCCATGCACTTAAGTATAATGCAATTTTTTGGGTCTTCACTGAGTCAATTTACTCTTACTTTATACATTATTCTAGCCATCTTAGCCACCTTGTTTTCAAAACCAAAGCAGACTAGGAGTATTATGAGGATGGAGAAAGGCTCTTGCTACAGGCACACTTAAGCAAGCAGTAATATAAAGTGGAGGAATTAGAACTATTAGAGAAAAAAAAAAAAGCACAGCAGAATGGAGCCATTTAGTAAAGGGCGCATAGCTATCAATGCCTAATTTGTTTGCACAGTATAATTAATAACTACTGTTAATTCTATTGATATAAAAAGATTAAAATGTATTTCATATATCATTTAAGAACACAGCAATGCATATTAAGTTTAAAAAAGACTTCCTTCAAACTTTATTCTAAAAAATTTTAATGCTTACTTTAAGCTTTGTAGAAAATTGGGATATAAAGAATAACTTATTCCCCAAAAATTCAGTTACCCAGTTCTTAGCAAATTAGCCATGCATGTTTAGTCTCAAACCAGTAGTTCTAGAATATAAATCTTGGAGAGCAGAGTTGAAATTACATTTATAGTGCTGTATGTTTTATGTTTGTACACTGTTCTAGGAACAACTAGGAACAAAACGTTTAACATTTTCCTAAAATATACACAATGATTTACATAAAGATGATAGTCAAGTTTTCTTTTATAGCTGAATTCATTAATGGAGGGTCCTAGAAATATCAATATATAAAAACTGAATTAATACTTCAAATATATGGCAATCACATATAAAATCAATGGTTTTACACTAAGAGGCAAACAAAAGTATGCTAAGCAACCAAACAGATTCCACAAAGTCCATGCACTCTACTGACAGAAAAGCCCCTTAGCCTTCTTTCAGTCTACTTACTCTTATTTTAGATACAATTCTAGCAAGCTTGGCATTCTGGTTTCTCAGTCCACAGCAGATTAGAAGCAGCAAATTAGTGGCCTAGTGCAGGAGGCAGGCACACAAGACAGGAGCAAAAAGTGATAGCTGATTTTAAGGGAAGACAGAAAAACTGTGAAAAACAGACATAACTCAAAAGCACAGCAATGCAGGACCACATAATACAGGGGCATTATATATCTCAGTAGCCCCTGAAGGTGAATTTCTGATTATCACCCCATGATAGGAATTGATGTTCTTAAAGATGACCAAAAAAAGTTAAAATTATATTCTAAATACTCTAGAGTCTAGAAAAAGTGAAGTAGTAAGTACATTGTAGGAAATTTCCTACTGTACTGTTAAAAAAGTTTAACAATGAAATGGAAAAATTAACTTATACGAGTTAGTCATCCATCAACAGATAAATCATTTATAATATAATGTGAATTACACAGATATGTTCTTATAATTGGGAGAATAAGTAAACCTTTATGCCTTGTCTGATTGTCATTCATGGCATGAATGAGCTGGCTGAGCTATACCAATTTTATGGTATTCCTGTTTGCTTGTTTTGTTTAGGTATAGACACAATATACTATGCTTAAACCAAATCAATTAAACTTTTCTTCCCACATGATTTCTAATAATTTATCAAAATACTTCATATTTTATATTACTGATGGAAATAACCTTCAGGATCTCTTAACACTTTATTGATTTATAATTTTGTGAAATGTATCAGAACTTGAATCTTTTTATGCTTTAACATTAAAAGCTTTACCACTTTTATTATGTGAATCAGAATGTTAGTATTTTTTTTTTTTAATGAAAATTGAGTTTTTAATTTTTGACCTATTTTACTAACATATTGATAACCAGATCTTGTTTTTTTGGCATCCAGATCTTGGTTCTTTTTTTAACCTCAAAGGTTTTACTTTTAACTGTTTCTGAGAAGTCAGACATCACAAACATCACTTAGCAATCTATAGGATTTGGGTTTTGCTGGAAAAACTCCCTATGATGTTATTAAGTCAGCTGCACCCACAGCTTTTACAGATTTAAACTTGGGCCTATCCTTCTGTATTAAACCCTTACATCAATATTCTTAAATTTCCTTATTAATTTGCCTTAAATGTGTTTCTCTTGACTTGCTTGTCTCCAATAACTTCATAAGTCAAACTTGAGTCAATGTATCATTTCTTAATGACATATATTCACATGCTCTAACAAGTAGACTTAATGAGGACTTAACTTATGAAGTGAGATAATAGAGAAAACTTGTAAAAATAAGCAGAGGACCACAAATCAAAGACCAGCAAGAGTCTGGCACTAGAGAGGCCAGATATATAGTTTTAATGAAAGCTGAAAAGAAAAATTTAAGATATAACTGTCACCAGATCATTTATTGCCATGACTTTCCTAACTATAGACAAAGGGTAAAAATTTTGTCTTCAAGACTAACCTAAATGGCTTTTTTCATGCATTCTTACATTAAGTACTTCATTTAAAACAAACTATGGAAATGTTCATATTAAAAGCTGTCAGGATATTACTCTTAACAAGAATTATCCTTTCAAAATATCATTGTAAAATTTGGAAAGCACAATTACAAATTTTCCCCACAAAATATTTTCCCCAGAGGATTTCTTTTGGATGTTGGATGGCAGCTATTAAAACTAGTGAAAATCCCAATAAGACAAAGTGAAATATTCTTAGAAAAGTAACAAATAAGAATACCTACTTATATTACATTGGCCTGTTTTATTTCTTCAGGTATTTATGGCAAGAAGCATAAAGTCCAACATAGAGGTTCTTAGATTTTATTGGGCATAAACATCACCTACGTCTTATTCCAAAATGACTGACTAAGAATAAGGATGGCCCTACATCTGCATTTTCAAAATAAGACCTCCAACTTATTCTAATATAGGCGCCCCATGAAAAAAACAGAGAAACACTGACTTCTAGACTACTATGAGAAAAAATTATAAATATTCACAGGAAAGATAGTATTTTATCTCAGAAATATTTTAAAAGATGAAGAGAAAATTTGAAAATGACACACACCAAAAAACACTCAATTAAAAATTTAAGATCCTTATATCATGATTTCACCAAGTAGAATTTTCACTGAACCATGTAACAACTAGTGAATAAAACAGATCAGACTGGAAGATTAGAAATTCTTGATTAAGGTTAACCCCTCAAAATTAAAAAAGTATCACCTTAGAGAGCATTGAGTAAAACTGATACAAAATAATAAAGATATTTCCCCCAAACTGATGTAATAAAAAATATAACAACAAAATTAAAAATTATTAAATTCTAATTCTTCCTGTGTAAGGTTACAGATTAAGAGAAAGATTACCAACTTTTTCTTTAATAACTTCTAAATCCAAGGAAAAAAAGGAGTTGGCAAACTAATTTAAAAAGTAAGAAAACTCGCGCAGCTGGTGTGGCTCAGTGGTTGAGCATCCACCCATGCAACAAGGGGTCGCCGGTTCGATTTCAGGACACATGCCCAGGTTGTGGGCCAAATCCCCAGTCGGGGGCATGCTGGAGGCAGCCAATCGATGTTCTCTCTCATTGATATTTCTCTCTCTCCCTCTACCTTCCTCTCTCTCTAAAATCAATAAAGAAAAAAAAAAAAGTAAGAAAACTTGCCCTGGTGGGGTGGCTCAGTTGGTTGGAGCGTTGTCCCATACACTGAAAGACTGTGGGTTCGATTCCTGGTCAGGACACACACTTCGGTTTCGGGTTCGATCCCTAGTCACCTACGGGAGGCAGCTGATTAATGTTTCTCTCTCTCACATTGATGTTTCTCTCTCTCTCTCTCTCGCCCTTCCTCTCTCTCTAAAATCAATGAAGCATATCCTTGGGTGAGGATTAAAAAAAAAAGAAAGTAAACTCTAAATGTTATTACTATTTCTAAGTTGTAGAGTAGGCCCACTCTTAGGAACTGCTCCTAAGAGCTTAATTAAGGATCAGTCACAGAACTTTTGACAACTGGCAGAATCACTTATAGTACAAAGGATCGCTACTGTTCATGTAAAGCAGAAACAAGTTTTACCTCAGGATAAAAAATAAATTTCCTTAGATTACAGGAAAAAATAAAACCTCTTTGGTATGGAAATTTACTCAGTTGAAGTGCTAAGTTCTATGAGTCTGAATGTGTTTCTTAACTCTAAGGACAATCTAGATTCATCATGTAATTTTCTTTCTAGGGCGGCAGCACAAATTGAGTTATCCCTACATTTCCCCCAAATAACGTCTACAAACTATGTCAGTGCATGGAAGATACAGGTTTCAAAAAACAATATACTCCTGAAAATATCACTCTTTGAAAATGCAATCCTGGCCCTGGCCAGGAAGTTCAGTTGGTTAGAGCATCGTCCTGATACTCCAAGGCTGTGTATCTCCTGTCAGGGCACATACACATATCAACCACTGAATGCATCAAATGGAACAACAAATCGATGTTTCTCTCTCTTTCTCCTTTCCTCTCTCCCTCTTTCTCTCTAAAATCAATTAAAAAAAAAAAAAAAAGAAAAGAAAATGAAATCACAAAACAAAACAGATGAGACCGGACAATTTGGAAAGCAACCTCTTTTAAGAGGTAGTTTGTAAATAAAGTATTGAGGAGACAAGGATGCTTTCCAGGAAGCTGACAGGATGTTTCCAGAATTTTATTCAGGTGGAGAGGGGACAGCTTAAAGCAAGGTGTCAGCAGTATGGTGGCCTACTTATGTTAATGACACCCATTATCTCCGGCCTAATTGATAAAAAGAACTTTCTGTAAAATTGGGGGTGAGATCTTGGACCACAGAGATCCCACTTTGAAATCAGCTCTACTAGTTGCAACAAAAACAGAAAAAATAAACACACAGAAATTTAAAAGAGTAATTCTTAAAATGGTACAATGTTTTGTTTTTTTAAAAAACATCATTAGGAAATCTTAAAATTAACTCCTGAATATACATGAACAAGGAAAAGATAAGAAACATGTCATAATCCAAGTACTTTTAAATTAAACTATATTTTAGTTCCAAACCCCAGTACACATCAATTGCATGAGATCTCTTTTTTTATTCAGAACCTGTATCTTTGTTTTAAGACTTGATATGAACAAAAATAAAATACAAACAACTTGTTATTAACATAATAGCTGCAGTTATTATCTGCGAGAAAACAGTAAAAAGGAGTCATTGTAAATGTAAATGTTCTTGCAACAGAATTATCCCAGTCTTTTTGTGGTAGCAAATTCTGGCAAGAAATGATAAATTCATTTGCTATGAAAAGTACTTAAAGAATTTCAAAACTGATCAATTGTGCTGCAAATAAAACAGTAGTTTATTCAAAAAAGCCCTTACCTTTCTCTTATTTTCCTAAAAGATCTGCCATATATGGAATTACTATTTTCAGATCAGTTGTTCAAACCAGGGTTCTTCCTGTAAATTCACATCTTAGCCTTATATACAGTAAACTTACACTCATTTTCCCTTTTCAGTGGAATATCTAGTCGTAAAGCTAAAAAACACTTTCATAAAAGGAACAATTTAAAATCCTTCATTTAAATCTTGGTTCTTACTGTTCTTCTATCTCACTTTTATTTTCTTGTATCAGTTGTTCTTCCTCCTCGTCACCAAAAGTCTGTTCCTGCATAGTGGTAAAGGAGAGAGATCGAGCAGCCACTTCGGCAGCAAGGCCAGCGGTGAAGGTAAAATCCGGTGACAGCTGCAGCCGTGCCAGCCTCTGCCTCATGGAGGGCTGTGACGAGTCCCTGGGAACTGGGTGGGCAGCGGTCAGGTCACTAACATCTGCCTGCTGAGAGTCATCTTCACTTTCACATTGGTAACACACTCTTTCTTCAGCTCTTTGCAGGAAGATTTCATTTGTAGAATTGTCTTTATTTTTATCATCTAGAGGGTTTTCACAGAAATACTCGGTCCTACTACATATTTCATCATGAGTTATGGAGGGTTTACTATTTTCTTCTTCAGTATCATTTTTACCAACTTTCCCCATATCTGAATCCATTGATGGTTCTGAATTACTTATGGGTTCCACTGGGTCTACAGAAGACAAGGATTTCAACACAGCTTTAAAGGAAAAAAAAGCAAAAAGAAAGAAAGAAAAATAATAACTAAGGACCCAGAAATGATTTAAACTTTAATTTAAGCTCCCAGTAGATTTTTTTTCTTATAAAGAATAAATAAAGGCTAAATAAAACTTTCCAGTAAAATCAATAGAAATTTATAAACCAGAGAACGTTGTAAGAGAGAAAATGCCTAAGAAATGAAATGAGATTTTGATTAAGATTTTAAAACACCTCATGTATTATTCTCTTATTCAAAATATTAAAGCAGTGGTTCTCAAAGTGTGGTCCCCAAACCATCAGCCATCACCCCCCAGGCATATGGTAGAAATGCAAATTCTCAGGCCCCCAACCCCAGATCTACTAAATTGGAAAATGGGAGTGGGGACTAGCTGTGTTTTAAAGTCTTCCAGTTTATTCTGATACATAATACATTTTGAGGGCCACTGCATTAAAGAATAAGCAGCATGGCTTTCACTGATAATATGTCAGATAATAAGCCCAAGTAATCCAAATAATAATCATATTTTCAACATACATATATAACAGCATGGAAAACAAATGCAACATACAATTCAACTTACTTGCCAACCACCTAACAAGACCCTGAAAGTAAAACTATAACTTCTATACATTTTGTAATGTCACAGAAAAATATATAATGAAATAAAATCTGCACTCAGATCAACTACTGTACAAAGCATAATATATAAATATAATATATATATCCATACGGCAGAAGTTGTCCTTTCAAGGAAAATGGAGTTTTATTTAGCCCCTCTTGATGTTAGTAGGCAGTGGGTTGCTTGCTAGGCAGTCTCTCCTCCCAGTATGAGGGGTTAGTACAATACAATATATTATGAAGCATGGCAGAAGAAAAAAAAGTGCATCTTGAAGATCTGGCGTTTATTTAAAAATAATTTTGTAAAATGTGTCCATTTTCAAGAAACAGATCCCTAAGCTGCAGTAACTCCACTAGAGAAGCAGCGACAACAGAAAAAATGGCCACAGCAGGTTCCAGTGTAGAATTTCCCTCTCTAATTCCATTCGGACTTTACCCCTGTAGGCAGAGATGAAAACAACTCTGGAAGATCTACTGAAAAATTTCATCGGAAAAGCATTTTATGGTATCAGCAGCTTTTTACTTAATTTCACAAACTAAATCAGCATTATTGCCTTTTCAAATGTAAACTATCAAAGCACATACCTGAAAAAGAGACACATTTCTCTCAGTTTTCTATATTTGCCCATATTGTCAATAGGATAATTTTAAAGCTACATGAAGAAAATACTAAACAGTAAAGAAAGGATACAAGTTTATATATAAAGCTATTTTAAGTCTTCACATGCAGTTTTAATCTATAAATATGCTAGTTTAAAGAATACAATGTATGTTAGAAGTTGACTGATATTCCTGATTGTTGCTAATTAAATGGGGGCGGGGAGGGGGATATAGTTCAATGGGTCAACTGACAAGTGTGTGAACGCTGTGCTAGAATATAAACCTCCAGGAGTGTAGGTATTTTTGTCTCTTGGTTTATGTACTAGGGATATACAACAATAAACAGTGTGTTAAGAACTACTTGGTGAATAAATAATTTGCTGAATGAATACTATGGAGGATAATAAAGCTCTTATTTAAGGAGACTGTACTTTAATTCCAGAGACAAAAAAATCAAATGCATAAAAAAGTAGTACCTAAAACATTAATACTCTTAATCTCTGATTTATGTAGGCCTAATAATAAACAAGCAGGGTATAGAAACTATTTTTACTGCTGCTTCTAGGATGATCCTAATCTCCTGTGTTTGCTGCTCAGACGTGCTTTCACTTTCCTACAGGGCCCTTCTGGTGTGAGGGTCTGTGGTGGTAGGAAAGGTGGCAGGGCTGGAGCTCTCACAGAAGGATTCACAGAGGAGACAGGTGGAGGGGACAGCTTGGATAAGATAAATTTCTGATAAAGGAATACGCATGAATGTTTTTAATGAATAAAAACAACAAATTTGTAGAGAACCATAGTCCAATTAGATAAATATAACTAGAGGACAATGTCTATATTAGAAATAGTGGGAAATATAATTGGATATAGACTCATATGATGGAAAGGCTTAAAACCAGGAAAAGGAGTTTAGATTAAATACAATAAAAAAGGGGCACCAGTATAGGCTTTTAAGGCAGAGAGCCATTATAAATGTGCTGCTTGAGAAAAATCTGGAGCTTGCAAGGATAGAAGCTATCTTAGAAGCTTAGAAGCTACCTCTAAGGATAGCTTAGAAGAAAAAGATATTGTAAATGGAAGTCTGCTAAGAGGCCATTATGATATATGAGCATTATCTAATGAGGACCTGGGCTATAAACTAGGCCAATGGGAAGAAAGAGGAAGGATAAAATAAAATGAAAAAATGTACATCTGGACAAGGGAGAATGAGAATGGCAGGGCTCCTCAGAGAAGAAAAGAGAACCCTGAGGAACCTTCCTGACGTTAGGTAATCTATATATTTCGAGTGAAAAAGAGAAAAGAAAAAGAAGGCAATTGGTTTTGGGGCTCTATATACTCTAAAATGGAAGGGAAGTCCCACTCTACCTTCTTAGAAATCCACAGGAATTAATTCTTCATCTAGAAATTAGCTAGCTTAATGTTGTCAAGTATGAAGCTTCCCCTCATTTCCTTCCCTACCTCCCAAGAAGTTCAACTAAAGACGGGTGGGAAACATAAAGGAGTTTAAGGCTAATTGGAGGTATTAGTTGTCATCCAACTATCCAACTTTGTCTAAATCCAAATATGGAGACAGTGTGCACAGAAGCACCCCCTCAACTCCCATCTACTAAAGTTCTCAAATCACTGAGTAACCTAAATGATGTAGCTAAGTGGCCTAGGTCTTAATTCATGTTTCAATAGTGAACACAGTTTTTTGTGTTTCACTGAAGTATTCATAATATCAACATAAAGAGAACAGAGTTTAGAATCTCAAATTCACAAAGTTTGAAAACATTCTAATTTAATTTATTCAACTCATTGCCCATTCCAAAACAAATTTAGTTAAAAAAATCAAATAACTGATGAAAAGTGTGCTTTCATATTCCCAGTTTTTATTATATAGCTATTCTTTATTATTTTTTAATATTATTTTTAAAATCCTAACCCGAGGATATTTTTCCATTGATTTTTAGATAGAGTGGAAGGGAGGGAAGGAGAGGAAGAGAGAGACACATCAATGTGACAGAGACACATCAATTGGCTGCCTCCCACACGACCCTGACCAGGGCCAGAGATCAAACCTGCAACCAAGGTATGTGCCCTTGACCTGGAATCAAACCCGAGACCCTTCAGACTGAGGGCCAATTCTCTAACCGCTGAGTCAAACCGGCCAGGGCTATATATACCTCCTCTTTAATTGATCAAGTTGATTTTGTGTCTAGAAGAAAAAGCACTGTACTTACTGATGGATCCCTAAAATTATAGTCATAAGAATTCTGTAACTAAAATAAGATTCACAGTTAAAGAAAAAAAAAAATCCCCTACATTGTAATAACCTTTTACTCTGAAGTCAGTGCTTACCGTGATCACTAAATAGAAGTTGCTTCCACTTCTGCCTTTCTGCCTCTGATGCTTTGAATCCCAGCACCGATTTTAATTCCTGGAGTACCCTCTTGGACTCTTCATGCTCACGCTTCTGCCTCTCTCTGTCTTCTTGAGACAAGTAATAAAAATCATCCTTTTTGAAATCACTATCCATATCTATATCATCTACATAAGCTTCTAATTCCTGAAAATGAATAAAAGAAAAAATATTTTACTTCAAGCAGATAATTTTCTAGTAGGATTCATTTATTTATACCTATCCCTCTCCAAGATTAAAAAAGGAGGACTCTTGGCACAGGTCATTAAAGCACAGTTGGGCAAACAAAGCAAACATATAGATAAATGGAAATCTTAAAAAATATTAAGTTGATACTGTAAAGGGTTGTAAATAAGAAAGTTTAATAACTTCAATTGTTATTTTTCTGCTCTGATACCATTTTACAGATCTAGTCAAGACTACAGTAATTAGCTCTGTCAAAACTAACCAAAATTAGCATGGCTGCTGGTGGTGGAGGTGGTCAGGTATGTTAGTCCTCTTGTAGTATACATTTGTGGTGCTTTCTGAGGTCCCAGGAAGTCTGAACACTATTCCTAGGATGGAGGAACACCTCACCTATGGCTCTCCATATCACTAAGGCAGATAGTAGGAGCTCTGCTTACACAGACTCCCTTGCAGTTACGGTTCAGGCAAATGACTTGTATCTGGATCAGATCTGACTCAGAAGTGTGTTATAAAAGAAGAAGGCATCCTGAGGAATCCACTCTGGTAAGAATGGTGGCAGAGGTTCTGAAGGGAGTACTGAAGGAGCAAGTGGCAATGTCTGCACCCAGTGACTTAGCAGTGGTGCTGCCACTGGAACAGTTCTTTTGAGTGATTTTAGCTTTTTAGCCCAGCCTGGTTTAAGTTAGATTATGTGGCACTCTGAAATATTTTGTTAGGTACGTAATGTTTTTAAAAAATTTCTTGTTTGTTAAACTAAGTAGGGTTGGTCTCCCTTTGCAATTAAGAATAATGAATAGACTCTATGACCTAAGGAAAACTTCTTTTCCTTAGGATGAGCAAAATAAATCTTTGTCAATATCTAATGCAATCACTAAAACATTGTTTTTGAAAGTGAGGTATAACATAAATGCAGTCAAATGCTCAAGGTAAGTGTATAAGATTTTTACATATGTATACATGCTGGTAACCACCACTCTGATCAAGATAAAAACATTTCCAGCATCACAGAAGGTACCTTTGCTAAGGCGCTAATTTTTAATGTGTTTAATCACTTCTAAGTGTCTAAGAAATGGACAATTAGATATGAATAACAAGAAAATCTACTGGTAGATTCAATGGGTTAAAATTCAAGGCACTAAGAACTAATGATTTGATATAAATTCAATACATTATATTGTGATTTTGAAGCCCATTAGAAACATAAATTCAACACTTATTCAACAATTAACCGTATCACTTACAGATAGCAGTAGCTAAGTTTGTATATAAAACTCTTCTTTAAGGGAAACAAACACAATTTTCACCCTTACCTGCTCCTCAGGGATTGGATCTTTATCTGCAATGTGTAGAGTAGGCTGCATCACAGGTACCACAGTACAGCGTGGGCTTTCACAAGCTATTTCAGGTTTGCCTTCAAAAGAAACAGGCCACACAGAAATGAGTGAATATCTAATTAACAACCAAGATATAGAACAGTTCCATCATGTCAAAACATTTCTTTATGCTGCCTCTTTATACCATAATCCTCCCTCTATATCCAACTCCCAGTAACCATTGATATGTTTTCTGTTCCTATTAAAGTTTATAATTTTAAGAATGTTATACAAGTAGAATCATATAGTATGTGGTGATTTAAGTCTGGCTTCTTTTGATTAGCATAGTGCATTAGAGATTCCTCCATCTTTTTGATGTATCAGTTCATTTCTTTTTTGTTGCCAAGTAGTATTCCATTATATGGATGGATGTAACAATTTATCTATTGACCAGTGGAAGGGAACAAGCTTCTTTTAGTTTTTAGTGATTATGAATAAAGTCACTATAAACATTTGTGTATAGGTTTTTGTGTGAACATTAAGTTTTTACATCTCTAGGAATAATATTACTAAATCATTTGGTATGTGTATGCTTGATAGTGAAAAAAATTTGATTAGGAAAGGATATTTATATAACCTCAAAGTATTTTTTTCACAAAATACTTATAATGAAAGAGAAGAAAGCTCAAGAAAATGAAAAACCATGTGTGATCTGGATCTAGACGTTAGAAAATATTAAATCAGTTAGTGAAATTAGAATGGGGTCTGTGGATTAGATAGCAATATTGTGTCCATATGAAGTTACTGATTTTGATGGTATACTATGGTATAGTAGGGGAATGTCCATGTTTTAAAAAAAAAGCAAATAGAAGTATTTACAGGTAATGAGGTTTCATGTCTGCATCTTACTCTCAAATGGTTAAGAATATCACCAAAGAAATGTACATACAAATACATAGATAAGGCAAATGTGGTAGAAAGTTAAAAACTGGGGAATCTGGATGAAGGGTACTATGAACTATTCTTGCGATATTCCTGTAATTTGTTTGGTAATCCTCACCCAAGGATATTTTTCCATTGATTTTTAGAGAGAGTGGGAGGGACGGAGAGAAAGAGTGAAAAACATCCATGTGAAAGAGACACATTGATTGGTTGCCTCCCTATGACCCCAACTGGGGCCATGGATCATGAACCTGCAACCCAGGTACATGCCCTTGACCTGGAATTGAACCTGAGACCCTTCGGTCCACAGGCTGACGCTCTAACGCTGAGCCAAATCAGCCAGGGCTATTCCTGTAATTTTGAAATAACTTAACAAAAGATACAGCTAACCAAAGCACCTGTATCTTAAAAAATTCAAACAAACATTTTTTTAAAACCCTCACTCGAGGATATGTTTTTTAAAAAACTGATTTTAGGGAGAGGGGAAGGGGGAAACATTGATGTGAGAGAGAAACATCAATCAGTTGCTTCCTGTACGCACCCCAACTGGGGATCAAACCCACAACCTAGGTACGTTCCCTGACGAAAATCAAACCTGAAACCTTTTGGTGTATGGGACAATGCTCCAACCAACTAAGCCACCCAGCCAAGGCTGAAACGAACATTTTATTTAAAGTTGCCACTATGGCCCTGGCCGGTTTGGCTCAGCGGTTAGAGTGTCGGCCTGCGGATCAGAGAGTCCTGGGTTCGGTTCCTGCTAAGGGCATGTACTTCGGTTGCAGTTTGTCTCCGGCCCCGGTTGAGGTCGTGTGGGTGGCAACCAGTCAATGTGTCTCTCTCACATCGGTGTTTCTCTCTCTCTCTCTCTCTTCCTCCCTCTCTCCCTCCTGCTCTATCTGAAGATAAATGCAAAAAATGTCCTCAGAGGAGGATAAAAAATAAATAAATAAATAAATAAAATAAAATAAAGTTGCCACTATGAGCATTTTAGTTGAAAGGTGATGAATTAATTCTATTTTAATTTATATCACTATCATGCATAAGCAAAAACCACATATATAGAGCATAATTAAGAAATCGCTAATCACTTGCCCAGTGATTTGGAGACGGTTTTAACAACCATGTTTAAGTGAGTGACTAAGATTCAACATCTCAGAGCATGCTAAGGAGGGGTAAGTGGGATGCATCTTTTAATACCCAGTGGTGTTTCTATTTACAGAAAATGTACTCAAAAGCTCAGACTTGGGCAATTTAAAAAAGTTTAAATGAATAAATACTCTACTTGTTAAAAATCCTTGGCAAAATTATCCTTTGGGGGAAAAATTATTCACTATTTACATTTGCGATATAAAGAAAATCTATTGGTAATATATCAGTAATGAGCATGTTAACATCTCCTTTTTTCAAAGGAAATACTTTTACTATCTAAGGACTTATTCAGTGTGTTTAAGACATTAAAGTATTACAGATCTAGCTATAAACAAAACAATGACTAATAGAATGAGAAAGCATTAATCATCTTTGGCAGAGATATAATTTCTGTATATAAATCTGATTAACATCATCATAAAGGTCCAAAGGATACACATGGTTTATAGCACAAGGTTAAAAATTAATATGCCGCCCTGGCTGGTGTGGCTTGGTGAGTTGGGCATTGTTCCATGCACAGAAAGGTTGCTGGTTTGATTACTGGTCAGGGTACATGCCTGGGTTTTGGGCTTGAGCCCCAGTAGGGGGGGTTCGGGAGGCAGCAGATTGATGATTCGTTCTCACATCGATGTTTCTGTCTCTCTGTCCCTCTCCGTTCCCTTCTTTATAAAAATCAATTGAAAATCTAAAATAATAATAATAATAACACGCCAAACATTTACAGTGAAATCAGTAAAAGAGAGTATAAAATCTGGGTCAAATGAAAGCAGGTTTGTGGAGAATTACGAGACTGTCTTTTTACTTAGCAGTACAAGGCACTCCAGTGTTACTATTAAATAATGGCACTTAATACATTTTAGACCCCTAATAACAAATATGCAGTGCCACCTATTATAGCATTTGTATATGATTTCTGAATAACTAAAGGATTTTATCTTAAAAGCAAAACTCAATTTCTGGTTCGTGAATATCAAACTCATTATCACCTAACTGGAAAAGAGATTCTGGAACTTCTAATAATGAATAATACTATTAAAATCTATCCCTTCATTTTAAGTTTTTTAAAAACGAGGTATATGATTCAGGGAACTTTCAAATTATATTGTTTTTCTTATTCATAAGAGCCAAGACTTTATATTCAGTGTCAATTTGTACACTCAACTTAAAATTTTTTTTAAATTAATTTTAGACAGGAAGGAGAGAGAGAGAGAGAGAAACATCAATCGGTTGCCTCCCGCATGCGCACCAACCAGGGGGTCAAACCCGAAACCTGGGTAAGTGCCTTGACCAGGAATTGAACCCGCCACCTTTTGATGTACAGGAAGACACTCCAACCAACTGAGCCACATCGGCCAGGGCCATATAAATTCAATTTTTTCTTTAGTAAACTAAGTTTTGTCAAGTCAGTTTCATCATGGAGACAAGAAATACACCTAATAAAATCCTACTGCAGTGGAATATGCAAAAGAAATCTCTCATAGGTACCTTTTTTATCTGTATTTCTTCGTAGCAGTTTGTCCACTTGAGAAATGGCCTCTTCCCAGCAGTTATTGCTTGCTTGAACATGGGGCTGAATCAACTTTAATTTCTGTTCCAAGATTTGATAAGCTTCTGACACTAGTTCTTGTGTTTCTTTAGTACAAACAAGCTTTTCAAGTTCATCTTCAAAAATTATTACCCTGAGTAATAAAGAAAAACAGTTTCACCATGGAGATTTCTAAAATATAAAATGGAAAATTTATAATTTTCAAGGCTTATTTAAGAAATAAGCTTAGAAGATGAAAAAAGTTCTGGAGCTGGAAGGTGGTGATGGTTGTACAACAATATGAATGTACTTTACGCCTCTGAACTGTACACTTAAAAATGGTTAAATGGTAAATTTTATGTTAGGTGTATTTTACCACACTTCTTTAAAAAGTTTATAAACAGTATCATATATTTATTCAACAAATATTGCTTGCATACATACTAGATATGAGCTGAAAAGAAAAGTTAAACCCATCTTCTACTTATAAGAAACTTATAAATGAATCAGAGAAATATATATATAAAATACAATATCACAAAAGTTATAAGTAACATTTTACTTCCATTACAGATTAGGAATTAGGTCCAGAGAGTTGAAGAAACTTGCTCAGAGCATACAGGTGGTAAGCTGTAAAGCTGGGTTGAATCCAGGCACAAAAGTATACCAGCACAGAGAGATAAAAAGATAAGTGTTGTAAGAATTTAGAGGAGGGGGAAGTTGCCACCAGCAATAGGTACAGATAGGGAATAGCTAAGGAAGAGATAGTTTTGTGGCAGCATTAAAGGATGGATAAAATGTATAATAGATGAGAAAGGTCATTCTAGATGGAACATGGGAAAAGACAATTTATACGGTTTGGCTGGATTGAAGGAAAAGAAGGGAGAAATAAAGACAGAAAAGCAGACTGTAATCAGGTTAGGGCAAACCTTTTCTACAGAATGTTTTATACAGACTTCAGTCTAAGCTGTTATACTCTGAAACCAGTTAAGATTTTTGGTTAAGTAAGAAAGCAAGTATGTGCCTCAGAAACAATCCAGCAGTGAGCACTCTGGAAGAAGGAAGAACAGTTAAAGAGTTAATGACCTTGTGTAGGAAAATGAGAGTGGGAACAGCAAAGGGGACAATAGCAAAGGAATGAAAAAATGAACAATTTTTAGGTAACACTTTAAAAAATTTTGTGTAGAAGTGCTATAGAGCAAATCAGATATGACAATTAATGACTAGTATACTCTCTAGTTAAAATATTTTGAAAAGTGATGTTTAGTAGCATGTATAGAATATTTCATTTTTAAACAGGAAATGCCATAATCCACAATTACTGTCAAAGGTACAAAGCCCCTCTTGTTCATTTTCATGTCTATCCAGTGTAGCACTCTTCCTTCCCTGAGCCATCTTCTCTCATTATAATGTATTCTGTTATACCCTGTATATTTCTGATTCTGTTGCCAAAAAGTAATTCTATAGAGACTCTGGCTTTGCCTGATAAACCTTTCCACTGAAATCTGGTTTTCCTCTAATGATGATCCGACCTTTGCCACCCACTCACCTTGAGAGTGCCTTGCCTTCCATCTTCTTCCCTGTGGCAGACAGGGCAGAGTCAGGTTAGCATTCACCTGCTTTCTTAGAATAGCAGCTACAGATCACTGCAACATCCCTGCCTCATAGTTTCTTAATTTTTTCCCTATGCCCTAACCTTTACATCAGCCTTATTTACCTAATGCCAGACCTTAAACTGATGAGTAAAAACTTATTTTCTCAAAATGTTTTTTTGACTTTAACTTCCTGTCTTTGTAAACTAGCATTTTTATTTTAGTGCGACTTCAAGCCCTTTTGACCCATTTTTTTAATCTTATAAAACTGATTGCTGCCCTCTCCCTTCCACTTCTTACCTGGTATCCAGGGTCAAGTACATAAACTACAATCATATCAACTCATTAAATTCCTATGACGTTCCTGATTACCAACACAACACGAACCCAACCATTCATCTGATCCAGTCCTACACTACAAGTCTCTGTTACAGAAAAATTTCACTGGAGTGATTGCACCCTACATTTTACCAAGGCAGAGTACCAGCAATACCATGCAAAGTAGATCAACAAATATGGACCCTACATTTTACTTTACATATACAACCAGGGCTAAAACTCCTTTGCTATAGAAAAATGTCCAAATCTGCTGAATTTATTTAGAAATATAGCAATATATTATTCTTCAACTATATAAAACAATGCCTCTTATAATTTATTTTTCCAGTGCTGGTAAATAGTTCTCTTAGATTGCAGGTTCCAGTTTGAGAGCCCTACTTAAAGAGAGTTAAAACAAGCTCATTCTTCGTAAACTTCTCCATTGCAGCTCTCAAATGGAATGAACAAATCTGCTTTTGTCCTCTAGGTTTTCTGTTGAAATCAGGAAAAGTAAAAACTGTAAATGACCACCCCTCTCCCCCAAAATTATAGTACTCACAAATCATGTTTCTCTGCTATACTTGTAGCAATAAACCATCCTTCATGCTGCATGCCTCCATTTTGCTTCTTCTTTCTAGCTAGGACACAAGCCAAAAACCACAATGGCCCAAGAATAAAGTGTGCTAATCATGAGGACATTTCCTTATATAGCTTCTAAACTTACTCATTCAGTAATGCTTTCAGATGGAGCTGCAAGCTGCGTACTGCTGTGTGAACATTATTCAGTTCTCTTGACTTCTGATGAGTTTTGGATAAACGCTGGGGTACGGGTTGGTGCTGAGTTTCAAAGTACCGATAGAACTCATAGCTGCGCTTAAGCTCTTCCAAGCAGGCAGAATGAGCATGAGGTAGACCCTGAGTCACATCAGATAAAATACGATGAGGCAAAAGTGCTGGAGTAAGTAAGGGCCCAGGAGGAGCATTAGCTGTAGAAAGTAATAGGGCTAACCGTCTGAAGAACTCTGAACTCTGTGCCACCCAGAGTTGGAACAAAACCTAAAAAAAAAAATAAGAAGAACTAGATCAACAAAAAATATTGGCCAACATTAAAAACAAACTACAAATTTAACTTCTGGTTTAAATTTTCCACTTTACCCTAAGTAATGGATATAGCTGAGCTTGAATTAACTCTAAGATTAGCCAAGAATTTTATATCAAATTATATAGTCATGGCACATGGGAACTTCTGATCCCAGTATAGCATGAAATACCAGTATATAATTTAGTATAGTTCTAACCCAGAAGGGGAGTGTTGATGGAATGAGACACATTTATTAGAAGTAAATGTTGATGAATTATTTAAAAATTTTACACAAAGGAGCCTAGCCGGTGTGGCTCAGTGGATTGAGCGTCATCCATGGACCGAGGGGTCTTATTTGATTCCCAGTTGGGGCATATGCCCGGGTTGCAGGCTTGATCCCCAGTCAGGGGTGTGCAGGAGGCAGCTGATTGATGTGTCTCTCTCACATCGATGTTTCTCTCTCTCTCTCTCCTTTTCTCTCTAAAAAATCAATAAAAAAATATTTAAAAATTTTACACAAAGGAGAAATGAAGACAGTAGGAATGATCGACCTATGTAAATCCAAAGAAATGAGTTATTGATGGATCCAGAATTTGAAGTTCAAAATTATACAATTATTTTGGCTAGAAAATAGTTAAGAAATAACATAAAAATCAGTCCCAGAGTGTTCATACCTAAGAATGTCTGGCACGAGAAACTACAAAACCCATTCTTGAGAGACATGTCCTGACTTCAAGCAGAAAGGATATCTCTAGATATAGTCCTGGTTCTAGAGGAGAACAATCTCTCCAAAACAAATAAACACGAGGAAACAATCCAGTATAAACAAGAATTAGCATACAACAAAGAGGACTGAATCAATTTAGATTCTAATTTTTCACAACCAGTGAACATTATTTAGACTGTTTTATTAACTGAATATTAAAATTATGCAAAAAATAAATTAAGATAATTTAATGTAAATCTATTTTACTATTTGATTTTTTAAATAAGCAAGGTCAAATTTCCAAAATACTAAAGACACGCTTATCTAGGAATCCCTGAATATGAACAAGCTTACCTCGTAAGTCTAATTTAATCATTAAATTTTAGGACTACAGTGATTTCCTTTATTCCTTTAAGCAAGTATTTTTTTTTTCTTTATTGATTTTTAGAGAGTGAGGAAGGGAGAGGGAGAGATAGATAGAAACATCGATGAGAGAGAACATGGATTGGCTGCCTCCTGCATGCCCCCCTGTGGATTTGGCCCACAACCTGGGCACGTGCCCTGACTGGGAATTGAACTAGCAACTTTGGTGCATGGGTTGATGCTTCACCACTGAGCCACACAGGCCGGGCTAAGCAAATATATATTTTTTTATCCTCACCCGAGGACATTTTTCCATTTTTTGTTCAGATAGAGTGGGAGGGAGAGAGAGGAAGAGAGAGAGAGAGAGAGAGAGAGAGAGAGAGAAACATCGACGTGAAAGGGTCACATCGAGTGGCTGCCTCCCACACGACCAAAAGCAAGTATTTTTTGAGCACCTATAATGTACCAGGCACTGTTCTAGGTGCTGATAATATAGCTTTGGAAAAAAGTAAAAAAAAAAAAAAAAAAAAAAAAAAATCCCTGCCCTAATGGAGTTTATATTTAAGTGGGGGGGACAATAGATAATAACAAGTAAAAGAGTTTCCTGGCTGACGAGCTGTGGGCAAAAATACAGCAGAGAAGGGTAATAGCGACTGTGTATTTATGTGTGTATACATGGGGAAAAGAAGAGGGAGAGAGAAAAGTGGAGAGGCAGAGAGATGGGGTAGTCACGAAGGTCTCCAAAGATAGTATGATACAGAACTGAGCCATGAGACCATCATCAGGGAAGAGAATTCCAGGGAGTAGGAGGTTCAACTGCAAAATTATTTAGTAGGAGTGTACTTGGCACATCTGAGGTACAAAAAGGTCAGTGTGGCTGGGGTATACTAAGCAAGAGGGAGTGTGGTAAGTGATGAAGTCAATGAAGTAACCCTGGCTTTTACTCTAAGAGAAATGGGGAGCCACTGACGGGTTCTGAGCAGCAGAGTTATATGATCTGAGTTATGCTTTAACAGGCTCATTCTGGCTGCTGTGTTGAGAGAAGACAGGGAGGTGAGAGTAGAAGTGGAGACCAGTTCTGAGGTTACTACAATAATTCAGGTGGGAATTAATGGTAGCTTGTACCATAGTGGTTAGAGGTAAGAGGTGAGCAATAGTCGGACCCTGGATATATTGTGAAAGTAGAATCAACAAAATCTCTTGACAAATTGTTTATGAGAGAAAGTGTTATGAAAAATGATTCCAGAGTTTTAGCCCACAGCAACCAAAACAATCAAGTTGGCATAGCTTACTGCTACTTTAAAAATACTAATTTATTATTTAATCACTACCAGATTATCCAATCAAACCCAAATTCAAAATTATATATTTTTTTCTGTTTGTTCTTTGAATGAGGGGATAACCACAATTTATGGACAAATAGTATATTTTTATGTAAAGCATTTTTACAAAATATGAATTTATTTTTTAAAGCAGAAAATATATTACTTCATAATAATTTTAAAGACTAGTTAAAACTTTAAACAAAATAAAAAAAGGGGATAAGGACTCTTTACTAAATATTTTATGTATGTTCCCTCAGGATAGTTGCTATTGCTAAGTTTTTCTGTGGGAATATATGTCAACAATAAAAAATAAACCTAAAATGCATTGTCTTTATGGACACCATGAAGATTACAAAAGAAAATAACAGGTCCTGATTTATTTGTAAACCATCTTTCACTACATTTAAAAAAAATTTAATTATAATGTGTTGCTCTTTAGAGAGAATTTTCTTTTAAAATTTAACTTACAGCTCTGGCCGGTTTGGCTCAGCGGTTAGAGTGTCGGCCCGCAGACCAATGAGTCGCGGGTTCGATTCTGGTCAAGGGCACGTACCTCAGTTGCCATTCATCCCCGGCCCTGGTTGGGGTCGTGGTGGGGGAGGCAGCCACTTGATGTGTCCCTTTCACGTCGATGTTTCTCTCTCTCTTTCTCTCTCTCCCTCCCACTCTATCTGAACAAAAATGGAAAAATGTCCTCGTGTGAGGATAAAAAAAAATAATAATAAAAATAAAATTTAACTTACAAAATCCATTTTAACCCTTCTGGGTACAATGGCCAATGTACAAGGTGGCAAAATATAGTTTTTAAATATTATAGGGGTTTCCAGCAGTTTATACACTCTACAGATCCAAGATAAGGGTTCATTCAGAGGTTGATATTCCAGGTAACAATGCCACACACATTGAATTTGGTTATAGGTTAGCTATAGGTCAAAATAAAGCAAAAATCAAAATACTAAAGTTAGTCTGATTTGTATAAAAACATGAGTGGGCAAAAAGGGTCCAGCTATAACCAGCAATATTGGGGGTGGAGGGGGAGATGAGAGAGAAACATGGATCGGCCACCTCCTGCATGTCCCCTACTGGGGATCGAGCCTGCAACCCAGGCATGTGCCCTGAACAGAAACTGAACAGGGACCTCTCAGTCCATGGGACAGCACTCAATCCACTGAGCCACACCAGCCGGGCCAAGCCTCATATTTTAGAGTAGATCCCATACGATGCAATTTTAAAAAATCAACTAACATTTATTAATCACCCTATCTCAGGCATTGAACTGGCAAATATTAAATCCTTCAGAGGTAAGCATTTGCTTAAGACCACATCAGCAGTCAAGTGATGGAGCTAGCATCAAACCTGGAAGGTCTGACTCCGGGGTGTGAGTGAGTGTGTGTGTGTGTGTGTGTGTGTGTGTGTGTGTGAGTGTGTGTGTGTAGGGGGTGGGGTTTCCACTTTTTCTCTTTGCTGCCTTTACTTAAGCTGAGATACAATTCAGGATTTAACAAGCTTTTAAACACAATATATCAAAAACGTAAAGAATAATAGCTATTACCACTTTTGGTACTCATTATATGGCAAGCCCTGTTGTAGGTATTTTGTATGTCTTCTCATTTAAAATAACATCTTGTAAGACAGGTACGGTAATCCTTTTTATAGATGAGGTAAGTTCAAATAATTTATTCAAGGGCAAATGGCTAGTCAGTGTCAGAGCTAAAATATATTATTTATTAGAGCTAATATATAAACCTACGTCTGCTCAATTGCAAAGTCCCTGTTTTTTTTTTTCCATTAAGAGTCTCTGAAATTGTCTTTTGAAAATAAATATTTTTTCCATTATAGAGTAAAGCACTGCCATAGTACTGCGATAGAACTGGATTTGGAAGTAAATGGAATTAATTATCTATAGTGTGACCACTCTAAAGGGTAGCTATTGGTATCTTGGTATTTTCTCTCAGTCTTTTTGTAAAAACAGAGTTGTGGCCATACTCTATATACATTTATATATGCTAATTGTTTCACGGTTTACCAGGGGTGGGGAACCTTTTTCCTGCCAAGGGCCATTTAGATATTTATAACATCATTCGCAGGCCATACAAAATTATCAACTTAGAAATTAGCCTGCTATATTTGGTCAGGCTAATTTGGTGAGGCATGTGATGTTAGCTGGTACTGATTTTGAGTGCCTTATATGGCCCGAGGGCCGGACGTTCCCCACTCCTGGTTTAAGCAGACATTTCTCCAAGTTTTTATAAAATCTTCCAAAGCAAACTGTAACTGCCTACACAATGGTTCACTATGTGGATTTATAATAAGTCATGCAACTATTCCTTTAATGCCGTACATTTAAGTCGTGTTCATTTGTTGCTATTGTAAACAAAACTAATATGCAACCTGGTACATAAAGCTTTACTATATTTGGAATCATCTCCGGAAAAAAGATTTGCAGCCCCAGCTAGCTTGGTTCAGCGGTTAGAGTGTCGGCCCTCAGACCAAAGAGTCTCAGGTTCGATAAATGGAAAAGTGTCCTCTGGTGAGGATTAAAAAAAAAAGGAAGATTTGCAGAAGTGGAATTACTGATTCAAAGCATGTATCATTTTTTAAGGCTCTTTGTATGCCAAATTGCATTCTGAAACGAACAACTTTAGGGAGCTAAAAAACAAGAAAACTGCCCGGCTGGTGTGGCTCAGTGGATGAGCATCCACCCATGCACTAAGAGGTTGCCAGTTCGATTCCCGGTCAGGACACATGCCCAGGTTGTGGGCCAAATCCCCAGTGGGGGGCATGCAGGAGGCAGCCAATTGATGTTCTCTCTCATCGATGTTTCTATCTCTCTCTCCTTCTCCCTTCCTCTCTCTCTAAAATCAATAAAGAACAAAACCACAAAAAAACAAAACCAAACTATTGAAGCAGCTTAGGTAAAAAAAATGATGGCAGTCAGGACTAGGATGTTGGGAAAGAACATGGAAAAAAAATAATTTTGAAGGTAGAACTGACACTGAAATCTGCTGACAGACTGGATGTGAGGAGTAAAAGGAGGGATGAGATGGATGGTGCCAGGTTTCTAGCTTAGTAAGTTATGTGGTGCCATTTATTGAGATGGTTTAGAATGAGTATAAGTCAAGGCAAATTTCAAGTAAGAGGAAAGAAAAATAAACAAATGGAATTAGAACATTTATATGGACATGAAAATGTAAAGATGTAGAAGTTTATACTACCTCAAAACAAAATGGAAATAGATAAATATGCTGTCAACTATACTTGCACTGATTTTCATGGTATCAAGTGAGGTTTTAAAGACTAGAAACAAATATCTAAGTGGAGTTTGCTAAATACCGAAAAGGAATTAAAAGACATTAGGATTGACCTCTTAAAAAATTTCTGGAATCTTATTACATAGTGTTTTTGTAAAATGCTCTTACTTATGTTTTTTCACATTATTTTTTTTCTACCACAGATTCCAAAACAGCTCATCAAATGAATGTACCATAAATCATTAACAATCTCATGTTTCTAAAGTTTTAATGTTTCCAAAATTTGCTGCTGTAGTAGCATTACGAGCATACTTTGAGTATATCTTCAATTACTTCCTGAGATGAATCTTTAAGTTTAAAATTGCTGGAGTAAAGGGTTCACACCTTTGTAAATGTTGGTATTCACTGCTAAAGTGAAGCAGTTTATGCTTCACAACTAGTGTTGGAGGTCTCTCTGAATCTTCTCTGATAATGAATATTATCAACTTTCAATATCCTTGGCAAAATGTTTACTTATTATTTTTATTTGTATCTTTCATTACTAATGAGATAGAAAGTTTTATCGTATTTATTGGCTATTTCTCATTCTTCTTTTGTGAACTGGCAGTTCACACACCTGACCTATCTTCTATACAAAGGTTTTATATACCTTAGTGCTCTTTATATAGAAAGAATTCAAACCCTTTGTTATAAATCACTGCATTTTTTTTCTGAGCCTATTTACATTTAAAGTATGCAGAATCTGAAGTTTAGAAGTTTAATTCTTATGTAGTCAAATATATCCTTTTATGTGGCTTTAATATATGAAAAAAATTCTTGTTCTGAACAAAGGTTCTGGAGATTTTCCAAGGAAGATGTGGATCTTCTAAGTTCTTTACCCATGTTTGTTGAAACAAATGGCTAGTAAATAAAATCACTCATATTGGTCTCTTATTAAAGTAAACTCACTTATCTCTAAATTATAATTTAAAAAATGCTTACATTAAGAATTTTAGGTATTTTGATATCAAACTATAAGGATCTTCTATCCAATCTTTATGATGCTCTCTGCAAACATCAGTAAAGCTATTACAGTAATAGTATTCAGCAAACAATAAAAGAGAACAGGTACACTATTTGTGTTAAAAAAGCACAGGCACAATCCAAGAGCATCTGTCTTTACCTCAGCCCTTCCTTCCCTTCCACCAATGGATTACCTTCAAAGCAGGCAGGCTGAAGCCATCTGTAAAGTTATGGGCTTCTTCTTCTGAAATCTGCTCTTCACTAAGTCCAAGGCCCAGCTCCTTAAAAGGCACCACACAGATGTAGTTGGTTACATTGTCACTCTCAGAGTTCAGGGGGTAGGTTAAATTAGGTTAAGGCAATCAACAAAGCCTTTTCATTAAAACATAAAGGGTACATAAGACTGCCCCAAATTACCTTTTCTATTCTGAATATTGACTGGAGGAGATTTACATCATTTTAAGAGAAACTGATCTTAAAATCTAATATATTAATTAACATACCTCAGATATCTTAACAGGATCCTTGTGAATAAAATATTTTTATATCTAAAGTGTTAAAAAATTCAGTTCTTCACAAATTCTAAAGGGCTAATTTAGTTATTTTTGACACCTTTTGAAACTGTATTGTGCACTTTATTATATCGTGTCTCAGGCACTCACTACCCCACAGTAAATGCTTCACTTACCTCCAAGTCTGCATACTGGAGGACACCACTAGCTGACCACTATCTGAAAATACAAAGACTGCTGATGTGAGTGACACTAAGCCTGTTCAGCTAGGTGGTTTCACACAAGCTATTGTTCTGTTTTGCTTTCGTCTTCCTCATGAGCTTTTATCAATATTACTATGTGTTTTACCTCCCTTTAACTGTTTTATTTTTTTCTAAAGAATTGTATCCATACAATTCTTGATACTGAACTATTCTTAAATTTCTAGTATATTTCTATTTGGCCATATTATAATAATCTTTTGATATAGTGCCAGATTGACTCTATAAATATTCTATTTAAATATTTTGTATCTCCATTTGTGAAACTGCTCTATAGTTTTTTTGTCTATAGTTTTTATTCTTTGTAATACATCATGTTTTGGTACTGAGATTATATAACATCATCATGAATAAAATGATGTATGGGAGGTTTCTAACCTTTTCTATGGTCTGAAAGAGGTTTTTTTTTTTTTTTTTAAAAACTATCTGGACCTGGTAGTTAATGTTTTAAAATTCATTTAGTTTTCAAATAATATATTCACAGTATGGGATACAGTAAAAACTGCTTCCTACCTCTATCCCTTAGTCACCTAGTTCTCCTACCCAAAGGCAAAGGCAATCCCTGTTACCAGTATGTATATAAGCAAATCCAAATATAAATGTATATGTGGGGACTATGTATGCATATGTACACATGCACACACACATTTATCTCCTTATACACATATATACACAATCCCTTCTACACAGAAATGGAAGGGTAGTATAAACATTGCTCTCTGTACTTTGCTTTTTTTTCATTTAACAATATAATTTGGAGGTCATTCCACAGTAGTACAAGAAGAACTTCATTACTTTTTATAGCTGCATATTTTCCATTGTTTACATATAACCAGGTATTTTCTTTTTTTAAAGGGAGTAGTTTCTTTTTATCACATCCAATCTCTTCAGTTTTTGAATTCTTTCTAGGTCAGCTTTGGAGATTTGTATTTTGATAATAAATTATTCATTTCAACCTACATTTTCAAAGTTGCAGCCATAAAGTTGCATATATTAATACCATCCCCTTAACGTTATTTTAATTTCTCTCATATGTATGGTTATAGGTCTATTTTCATTACTAATCTTGTGTATTTCCACTTTTTACTTTGATCAGGCTTGCAAGAGTTTATGTACCTTATTAGTCTTTTCAAAGAAATAGTTGGTGGATTCTATTTAATTTTAATTCCTTAAGGTTTCTTCTGTGGAGAATTTGTTCTGGCCTCTGCCTATTTCATCTCATTCTAATCCCAACTTATTGTGCTCCAGTCATGGTGGTCTTCTTTTTATACTCCAACCATGCTAAACTTATTCCTGCCACAAGATCTTTATACTTGCTGGTGGTCCATCTAACTGGAACATGATCTTTCTCCTCATTCAATCTCAGTTTAAATGTCAGCTCCACAGAGAGGCCTACCCCTTACCATCTAATCAAAAGCAATAACACACCAATCACTCTATATCATACTCCACTGAGTTTTTTTTTCTTTATAGCACATATCTGAAAATCTTATCTGTTTACTTTTAAAAAATATTTTTATTGATATTTTAGAGAGAGAGGAAGGGAGAGGGAGAGAGAGAGGAACACTGATGTGAGAACAGAACATCAATCAGCTGCCTCCTATACGGCCCCTAAGAGATTGAACCTACAACCCGGGGCATGTGCCCTGACTGGAAATTGAACTGGCAACCTTTCGGTGCATGGGATGACGCCCAACCAACTGAGCCACACTAGCCAGAGCCTGTTTACTTTTTATTCATCATCTCATCTTCTAGAAAGCAAGCTGCATGAGAACAAGGCTCTTGTCTGTCTTGTTCATTGCTCAGTCCCCAGTGTCTAGACAAATGACAGGCACAGAGAACTAATATAATTTGAGAGCTTTGTTAGGCTACCTCTTCTTTTATTTTTACTTTTTTTTCTTTTATTGATTTTAGAGGGGAAGGGAGAGGGAGAGATAGAAACATTGATGAGAGAAAACACTGATTGGCCACCTCCTGGATGCTCCCCACGGGGGACTGGGCCCACAACCTGGGCATGTGCCCTAACCAAGAATCGAACCGGCGACCTTTTGGTGCATGGGTCGACGCTCAACCACTGAACCACACCAGCCGGGCAGGCTACCCTTCCTAATCCCTGCCCCTCACTAACCTATAGGCTTCTTGAGGCAGGAACTATGTTTACCACTGTTATTAGGGACTATCGTATTTGTGAGCACTTAGCTCATACTCAATAAATATTCACTAAATGAACTTGCAGTTCACATCCACACTGTCATATTTCAATTTCCATATTTTTGCTTCCTTCTGCTTGGAATGCAGACTCTTACCATTCTCAGGCCAAAACTCCTACTAGTTCCCTTAGGGTCAACTCAGGTGTCACTTCACTAAAAGCCTTCTCTGACCCCACAGGCCAATTACATTGTCCTGCTATGCTGGAAGGTACACTGGGCACTGATATTACATTATGAATATCAGCTTACCTGTTGAATGCACTCAAAAGTCTTTAAAATTAAGTAAATAGTATACATTTTTACTCTGTTTTCTGAGCCCATAACAGACAGGTATTTATGCAGTGGGGAAACTAAATGGACAAGTTCTTGACTAAAATGGAAACGCTTTCTCTCAATTTCTAAGTATTATAGTATACTACAGTGAATATATACATATATATAAAGAGAAGGTTTTAAAGTCAGAAGTCCTACAGCAAGACACAATTTTACCTCTCATTAGTTGTATACACTGAGCAAGTCACACATAAAGTGGAGATATTATTAGTTTTCTCATAAAGTAGAGATAAGAAAATTTAGCTGGAAAGGTTTGTATAAGGATATGATAGAACATAAAGCACTCTGTAAATTTTAAGCATTGTAATATATATGTAATGTATATACATTTTAATTTTGATTATTTTTTATTACAGATGTCCCCCCCATTGACACCCTCCTCCCTGCTCCCCCCACGTAGTATTTACCACATAGTGCTGTGGTACCTAGCATACTAAAGGTGTAGTCTTTGCATTCCATTCACTCATAATTTACTTATGAATCTTAACTAAAATAAAAATCTTATATATCTTTTTTTTAATCCTCACCTGAGGATACTTTTTCCATTGATTTTTTTCAGATAGAGTGGGAGGGAGGAAGAGGGAGAGAGAGAGAGAGATAGAGAGATAGAGATATATATATATATATATATATATATATATATATATATATATATATATATATAGAGAGAGAGAGAGAGAGAGAGAGAGATATCAATGTGAGAGAGACACATTGATTGGTAGCCTCCCGCTAGACCCTGAGAACCCGCAACAGAGGTACGTGCCCTTGACCGGGAATTGAACCTGAGACTCTTTGGTCTGTGGGCTGATGCTCTAACTGCTGAGCCAAACTGGCCAGGGCAAATGCTCTAACTGCTGAGCCAAACTGGCCAGGGCAAATATCTCATATATCTTTATTCCCTGACTAACAGAACTAATTTTTTGATTTAGTAAATTTAAGTGACTGACTTACTGTCATGCATTCTTGGAGTGCCAGACACTATCTAAGCACTTTACATGCACTAAACTCATTTCAACAAAAAAACAGTCAAGAAGATTATGTCAGTATTGCCATTTAAAAAATGAATAAAGAAAGGTACAGAGAGTTTAGAAACTTGCTTAAGGTCACCTAGGCAGTAACCAATACAGCCAAAATTTAAACATAGCTGATCTGACTCTAGAGCCTCTGTTTTTTGAAAGAGGAAGGATTTCCTGTTGCCAGTTTATTTCCATGCCATGACACAAATTTGCCATGTTCAGTAATTAAAAAAATACCAGACCCAGCAAAGCCAGGTCTTTTCACTTTATTCTTTGGACCAGTAAAGGGAGGGACTTCAAGTTTTTTCCTTGTTAAAAATGAACCACACGAGAGCAGAACTATCTTCCTGTCTGTTATTGTCATTCCCCCGGAATGCATTTCCAGTTTTAAAATAGAAGTGATGATGGAAATTAGCTTCAAAATAGGCAATCTTAGTTTACAGTTAACTTTACAGGATGCAACTATAATATCTATATTCAGGACTCTGAAAACATTTATTTTTATATTTAGACAAAAAAGGATATTTTTTCAGCATGTATAGGGTAGCCTGCCTTGCTGCTTGAAAGTTGGCTCTTACAGTTCTGTAGACAGCTTTCCGAAGACCGATGAGATGCTGACTGGGATGCTGTCCAGCTTTATTAAATGGGCAAGCAGCACTGACCCTGTCAAGCAAACTTGAAAAGTAAAATGTGATACAACTGTACAGGTGTCCTAAAGCTTTTGTTTCCTAAATCCATAATTCTATTAAGTTTAGAAATAAATTCTTTTTCCATGATTTTCATTAGAAAATGATTATAAGTAAACCGCCCCAGGTCTCATAAATAGTCATTTCCCTGATACCTATATAGCCACCAGAAAAAGACAAATGAAAAATTTAAATCTCAAAGAGTAAAGGCTTCCTCTGATATGGAAAAACAGGATTATAATTGTAATTATATTATAATTTCTATAATGGTAGAAATGTAGGAATATTTATGTAAAAAATTATAACTTTTTTATATAGACACTCTACCTGCTAAAATATACCAGAGTAGTACTACCTTACATTTAGTTTTTAAAACCTTATCTATAGTAATTATAAACACTTCCATATTCTTAATATACATTCATATATGTTTATCAATCATATTTTTGGCCACTTGTACAGAACAATCAAATACTGTACAGAAATACATTCTGTACATTCATAAAAGTAGGGTAAAATGACTTACCCACCTGCTGCCACTGGCACTTACCTACTCAAAATGAAGTAGGGGACGCAGAAAGATAACAGGACCAGTGGCCAACAGGGGAATGCAAGTAGAAAGGCAAAGTAAGGATTATTATGTAGTAGCATAGCTACTCTCAAAAACCATTCAAGAGGAAGCACATTTCATAGTACTTTCCAAAAGATAAATGGGGAATACCTATTTGCAACAATGACATATAATACATTATGCTTTTATAAATGAAACTATGAATGATCACATATTACATAGTTATTGGATAATCGTTGTTGTTTTTTCCACCTAACCAGTAACCTCTCGAACAGCAAAACAAAATACTGGAATTTATAAATTTCTTACACTATAACCACAAATTTGTAAAACAAGACACCTAACTCAAAACTTTAAAAATGTTGAACCAAATGTTAAAACATATTCAGGCATTAAAATCTATTTAAAAAAAGACAATGACTGATAGGCTTATTTTAAAATAAAGAAATGAAGCAAAGAAGGGTTAAATTATTTGCTAGAGAGGACAGATTGAGGCAGAACAAAAAAGTACTCATTTTTTCAACATATGGCACTATTTTTGGCACTCCATTTCATTTACGAAATGAATTTTAAAAACTAAAATTATTATGACTCAAGATCTATTATTGCTCATAATTTTTTTCAATCAATTATTCAGTTAGATGAAGACAAGCAAAACAATTTTTTCCAACATTTCTTTTGCTTGCCTGTATCTGAATAGGTAGAGTCATAATCTGGAGGTAAATCATGTCTAACTGACCCATTTTAGCTCTTCTTGCCTATTCTATACATATGGTTTGTAAAAGGTGGACAATAACAAAAGGCACAGAATCCACTATACATGACTAAGCATTAACTGAGCACACAGCACTTTGCTTAACCAGCCAGTCCTCTCAGTAAAGTGCTGTGCAAGTCAAGAATGAAAAGCAGCTCTTACTCTTAATGTGACTTTTAAATTTTAAAACTTGATACTCAAACAACCTAATATCTGCTATGCTCTATCAAAAAGAAGTGAACAATGGAAGGACAAAGATTAACAGATACCGAGGACTGTTCCATTTTGAATTGAGCAGAAAGAGAAGTAATAAAATCTCTCTTATGTCTTGGGATTATTTAAAATACTGTTTCAGAACACAACAGTGAAGAATGAGATGACTACTAGAGATTCTTCCACTTCCCTGTTTTATGATTTTTCATATACAGCTTTTATATCAAGATTATTTCAGTACTATTCTAGAGCACAGTAAAAGATGTGATGACTACCAAAGGTTCTTCTGCTCCCCCTTTTTCATGATTTTCCTGATATAATCACAATTAAGAGCAATAATTATTCTTCACCATATAATTCACCATACTTTCTCCCACCTATAGATTACAAAGGTTATATGTTATATAAATTATTACATATACTATAATACAACTATCATCTGTTAGTGTTTAGCAGGCAGTCTAGGTGTACTGGAAACAAGCTTTAGAGCCAGATGGTGTGGACTTGAACATCTGCTCTACAATTAATAAACTGGTGTTCGATAAATATAACTTTCCCTTTAGAACAGAATAGGCTTTTTAACCTGTAGCTTAATACACTTACAGCTAGACCAGTGAACAATTTCCCGTGGGAATGTGAAACATCATCATTGCATGATGTTCTGAGAGTATCGGTGCCATAAACATTTACCTAGAGAATATTATTAATACCTGGCAAGATTTTTCAAAATAAATTCATGTCAGATATAGTTATCAATTAAACCGAGGAAAGAGAGCATCTGATAGGGAGTAAAGGAAACAAGCATTTATTGGGTAACTACATGCTGGGTTCAATGGCAGGCTCTCTTTCTCCATTATCTCATAAAATTACATGGTAACACACAGACATAATCATGATTCTCAAAGCAATTTGGTTTCTCAAAGTAGATAAACAGGATCATATTATATATTAAATCTAGCATATATTTATTCCTTTACTGAGCAGTTAGTAGACTTTAATAAGCACTAAAGAGAAACCCACTTTTTTCTATAAATGCAACACAGAAATGAAAATAGGAAATATTCTAATTTAACTATGTAGTAAAAAATGATCATTAAAAAAAAAAAATGAACTCACAGTGTAAATCCTCTGGAAATGACTTCAGTTTCTTGAATGAGACGTAAAGCTTTTCTCACAAGATTAGTAAAAGCTCGGCTATTTGTTGCTGTATTTTCCAAACGGACATTGTATTTTTTTAGGGTTACTTGTAGTTTGGCTGTCCTCCATAACCTCAAAGCTCTTAGGATCAGATAAACAAATAGAATCACTCCCCAAAGCAGCCAGGAAGATACAATCCACCAAGTGGGAAGCATAATAAGCAAACTAATGAAGGCAAACAGCATTGAGACATCCCTATAACAGAGAAACCAAGAAAATAATACCCATCAGACTAGTGAAAGATGAGTTACTTTATCAGTAAATCAGGTTTACTAAAATAAATAAAATGCTAGCTTCTTAGTGATATATGCCTTAAAAATATGACATTTAAAATCTGAGCAATAAAAGTTTAGGTAAAGGACATAAGAAATTGGTGCCTTCTGAAATGTGTTAAAATTTTTATTTTTTCAATTACAGTTGATATTCAATGTTATTTTGTATTAGTTTCAGGTATACAGCAGAGTAGTTAGACAATTACATCATTTACAAAGTGATCACTCCAATAATTTAAGTAGCTACCTGGCATCATACATAGTTATTACAAGATTATTGACTATATTCCCTATGCTGTACTTTACATCCCCGTGACTATTTTGTAACTATCAATCTGAACTTATTAATCACTTTACCATTTCCACCCAATCCCCCAACCCCCTTTCTGCCTGGCAACCATCAGTTTGTTCTCTGTATCTGAGTTTGTTTCTGTTTTGTTTATTTTGGTTTTTAGATTCCATATATAAGTGAAGTCATATAGTATTTGTCTTTGTCTGACTTATTTCTCTTAGCATAATACCCTCTAGTTCCGTGACCTTTTTTAAAAAAAAAAGATATTGCCCTGGCCGGTTTGGCTCAGCGGTTAGAGCATCGGCCTGCGGTCCGGAGAGACCCGGGTTCGGTTCCCGCTAGGGGCATGTACCTCGGTTAAAGTTTGTCCCCGGCCCTGGCTAGTTGTGCGGGTGGCAGCCACTCGATGTGGCCCTTTCACATCGATGTTTCTCTCTCTCTCTCTCTTCCTCTCTCTCCCTCCTACTCTATCTGAACAAAAAATGAAAAAATGTCCTTGGGTGAGGATTAAAAAAAAATAATAATAAAATAAAATAAAAAAAAAGATATGGACTCTTTAATTTTAAAAAATGTACAGATTTAAAAAACCAATTTTATAAATTTAAAAGTAAAAATAGCTTAATTTTTACTAATTTTAATATTAAAATACTTTCTTAATATTCAAATATATTATGAGTTCCTTTTCCCTAATCAGACTTTAATTATTTGAAGAGAAATATATAGTATATCAAGAAAATATAAGCACTTTTCCAATCAAATAATATATACTTGATTAGTAATTGTTTTGAATAAAGTCATCTAATTTTAAATCATCACCACTAATCTGGAATACACATACTGCAGACCATAATATGGACAAGCTTTGTACTTTTACAGCTCTTTAACTGAAGTAAAAATGTATATAATTTTTTTTTACTTGAGTCAATTATAAATCTATAGATTAAAACACACCTTTTAAGCAATGAAGGCTTTGATGAAAATGTGTATATATAAGGAAAGCAGTGAAAATAGGGGAGATGTGTCTGAAAAACAACAATACTTGAAGATAATCAAACTACAAAGTCTTATGTAAGAGTGCTTCTTAATAAATATTTGCCTTCCCTAATTTTCCATGGAATCCTTTACTTTTAGATGATACTAGTAATATCAGAGAGCAAACTCTCATCATCTACGTGCATGTATTAATAGAAAAGTCTACAAGTATTTACAGGCCTCATAGTTGCTTAATCACGTTTGTGGCTAAAGAAAACTTGAAAGCAAAGCGGTAAAATTCTTAAACCCTATGGTTCCTTCTAGCAGCCCCTTCTTATACCTTTATTTTTAAAGGATAAGATGCTTTACTTAATCATGATGATATCTGAGTGATACAAGTTTGGAAAACATCATCCTTTGCTATGTTAGAATACAAAGCACTTGTCAGTGTGACAGGAAAGACAGATATTAATACATTCAGAACACTGAGGCCAATGAATGTAATTGCCTGTATAACTTGAACAACTGGAGCAATGATTTAGCTCATTTAGTAAACTCATACTTTAATAGGAAGAAGACATTACCATTTCTGTATATATTATCCCTTACCATTCCTCTTTCTTTTTTTAAAACAGATTATCCTGAGACTTATTAGATCCAAATACTTGAAGTGGTCGAAAAGTTTTAGGACAGTATGACTAATTAGACTATGTTCCCTATGATCTCTTCTGAGTCAACAAAGCAAGAGACCGTTTACCTTCCATGCTACCCTTGTTGTCTCTATAATGTTATTATGATATAATCTATTAATTGTAAAGAAACATAAAGAACCAGCTACGTCTGCATGCACACATGTGCATAGGTATATGAGTAAGACAGATTCTTTTTATATCATACACAGAACTAATTATACTGAGTTGAAAGTGTATTTGTTTTTAGCTTCACTTTAAATAGTATTTACTTTAGACAGGTACTTTTTAAAAAACCTCTGGCATATCATTAATGACATTGCTACAATATATGGAATATTTATAATGCCTTTACAATGGTGAGCATGATATTGGATTACTGTGAATACTTTATATGTAAGCAAAGGATAGATGTTCTCTGGATAGTACCAAATATTAGGGGTTGCCAGGGAGCGAAGTGTTGGAAGGTGTCCATTTTCCTGTTGCTGAGGTTGCCCTGCAGACAGGATACTGGGATCAAGTAGCTCAATTAGCTCCACATCCTCTTGTAACAGGACTTCCTGTTGCAGGATGGTATGTAGTGAGTCGAGTCGGAATCCAATATCCTTGCCATTAAAAGACCGAAAGAGAGGTATTAATGCATACATAATTTTGCATTAAATACTAAGCTGCTAAGTGCTAATAAAATTTAGAGATATTTATTTCCAGTATAAACTCCAAGAAGAAGAAACAACAGTCCCATCTATCTTGTGTATGATGTATGGTGGTGGTGGTTTTTTCCACTGTAAATGTGAAATAATAAAGACTGAGGTGGATATTTTTGAACCACCAGATGTGATATATACATTTTTAATCAAAAGATGTGAAGTAACTCATATTAATAAACCTGTCTAGTTAAGCCCAATTGATTAAACTGCTGGAACACACATGGAAAATATAATACAACATGCTGTCCCTGGATACTGTAACAGTATAGCCAGTATCTAAGAATTACATCAGCAGGATCAAGGCCTTCTAAAAATGGACATTCAGATATTAAAAATATATCATCAAGGAATGTAATGTAAAACTACACTGACATGTGCACAGCATTTACAGTTTGCAAAATGCTTTCACATATACAGCTCATTTATTCCTCCCTCTTTTCCTTCTATCCATCTATCAAGTAATATCTTATACATAGCAGGCACCATGCTTGACACCAAGGACACAAAAAATGAACAAGACATACAAGTCTCTACTCTTAAAGAGTTCATAGTTTGATGAAGGACTAAAAAGTAAACAGTTACAACATAATGTGCAAAGAAGTGCAATGAGTTATACCAAGGGTATTCCGAAAATGCCATGAGGGAACAAAACTTGCAATAAAGTCAGAGAAAGTAAAAGAGGTGATGCTGGAGCTGAGTCTTAAAATAGAAACAAGAGCTGACCAGATGTAAGAGTTGGATGAAACAGAATAAAAGCTCCTCTGGAACTGTAAGTCATGGATATTAGTTTTATGCAGAGTGTCCGTGGTAGAGAGGTAAGAGATGAGGTAGCAATGTTACAGCAGATAGGTTAATTCTCACAGTAACCCTGTGATATACATCCTCCTCCTCCTCTTCATTTTATAGAGGAGAACACTAAAGCCCAAAAAGATTAAGTAACTTTTCAGAAGTCTGTTTTCAAAGCCTAAGTCTCTGGTAGTCGGTTTTGCTTCACTGTATATATTCTGCTTTGTCAGAAAATTTAAGGTTTTATTTTGTATTAAATTAAGAATAGAGTACCTGACCAGTGTGGCTCAGTGGTTGAGCTCAACGCATGCACCAAGAGGTGGCCGGTTTGATTCCTGGTCAGGGCACATGCCCAGGTTGTGGGCCCAATCCCCAGAGGGGGGCATGCAGGAGGCGACCAAAGGATGTTCTTTCTCATTGATTTTTCTATCTCTCTCCCTCCCCTTTCCTCTCTCTCTAAAATTAATAAAGAAAAAAAAGAACAAAGCCTTTCATAATCAAAATAAAAGTTAGGTCTAGGGTTTGAAAGTAGTGGGTTTGCTCTTCTTCGTCAGTTAATCATTCCCACTCTACAGAGTCCAGCCCTAGCTGATCATAATGGGGACTTAGCAGGAATGGGGTGATCCACATATCAAACTTGATCATGGGTTACATAGCACTGTTAGAGAAGGAAAAGAATATTTTTAATATTAGGCCTATTTTGATATATTTACTTATTTTCTCTAATCCAAAACAAGAACATTGCCTCAGAGGGATGTTCGTCTTCCTTTAACCTGGTGTGGCTTTCTCACCATCTACTGACACACTCTGCAGGTACCTCTGCAGCACTTTTATGTTTCATATTTGAACTATTGCCTCCTCTCTCTTCTTACAATCCTGATTCTAACATTAGAAACCATTTAACTATTTGATGTCCCACCCCACCTTCATAAGGAGAGAACAGCACAAACATTATTTTTATTATTATTTTTTTTAATCCTCACCAGAGGATATTTTTCCATTTATCTTCAGATAGAGTGGGATGGAGGGAGAGAAAGAGAAACATCGATGTGAGAGAGACACATTGAGTGGCTGCCTCCCGCATGACCCCGACTAGGGCCGGGGACGAACCGCAACCAAGGTACGTGCCCTTGACTGGAATCGAACCCGTGACTCACTGGTCCGCGAGCTGATGCTCTAAGCGCTGAACCAAGCCGGCCAGGTCCAGCACAACTCATTTTATATTACTTTTGGGTGGAGGGGGAAGCAAGAGGGGCAGGAAGTGGAGCGTGGTACATTTTCAAGTAATCTTTGAAATAAATCCTCACCATATTGGTTTTACTACTTGGTTTAGAATCCCCAATCAGACATGAACACATTCAAATACAAGTATTAAAAAATCAAGCTTTTGTTACAAAAGCTTTAAATCATACCTTTATGAGACCTCTATATACCTATATATGGGTAAGTTTAAAGAAGCCTAATAAATGAAGGCTAAGGCTCACAGAAAGGGGAAAAGCTATTAATGCTCTGCTTAAAGATTCCAATAATAGAGAGAAAAATGGAAGGAATCGCACCATGGTATATAGCACAAACATAGACATACAGAGCAGGTATGGAATAAAGGAAAAGGAAGACTGAGTTGGCTGATGAAAATATTGGTGGATAAGCCTGGAAAGGTAGATGAGGGCCAAATTATGTACTTTTTAATGCTGAAGTGATTAATTGGATTTGATATGATAGATAATAGGGATCTTTTTTAGGATATAAATAGAAATGGCATGAAAAGGTAACTTAGAAAGATTTCTGCCTGGATGGACTAAAAGGGATGAAAAGCACAGCTAAAGAATAAAGAGATTTCTACTTTTGCCCCAGGGATAGAGAATGGAACTTATCCATGTGTCGATACACTTCAATGATCTTATACACTTTTAAATATATAATGCTATTTCATAAAGCTGATGAGGATCAAATGAGATAACATGTGTGAAAGCACTTTATAGGCTAAAAAGTGCTAATATTACTACCATCATAGTTGCTATAAAAAAATTCTTTTGAATTCTTTTGTTCATAATAAAAATGAACAATGGGAAAATCTTCAGATATCATGGAGCAATTGCCAGTATTTTAATAAAAGGAAAGAGGGACTGGTTCAATAGCTGTATAGCTAACAAAATTTCAACTAGGTCACAATCCAGGGAAAAAGTCAAGCAATCGCATGCCAGAAGCCAACTGGGCAATTCCTTGTTCCATTACTAGTAAAGTATTTCTTAGGTATGTACTTCCTACACTTCTCCATAATATAGGCACAAAAGATATCTATATATCTATATATCTATATATCTATATATCTATATATCTATATATCTATATATCTATATATAAGCTGCACTTTATACTGAAACATGACATAAAATATGTGGCCAGTGACAAAGAACAAAGAATGAAAAGATCAGGACTATACAGACTATGTTTAAACCACAAAAAAATGTATATGGATCCATATACCTTACCACAGTGATAGTATCACTGAAGAATGAGGATGGCTCCACCTGGATAGAGATGATATTCTACATAGATGATAAGACACTTCATTGACCTTCTTAACACACCTACAAAGATGAAACCCTGAACAGAGAACTTGCCCTTTGGATTGCTAACAAAGTAATTTCAGTCAGTCCAAACATAATAATACTCAGGCTAGAGGGGTAGTGCATTATAGTAAAGAGCCTGGGCTTTGAAATCAGGAAATATGAATACAAATTCTGATTCTATTACTTTCTAGCTGAAAATTCTTGAACAATTCACTTAAGTATTTGTAAACCAAACCAAGCTGTCTGAACCTCAGGATTTCCAACTGGTAAAATGCACCAAACCTTACAATTTAGATTACCAAATCAAAATGTGAAAGCACTTTGTAAACATTTCTTTATTAATGATAATTTATGAGAATAATTATTATCTTAGGGTCATAGGCCAGGAGAGAATCCTGAAAACCTGCTTACTTGTAACCTGATTTGTTCTACTGAGAGCCATGAGAAGAACTTCATAACTTCAATTTTGTATTGTTAGGATGTAAAAACTTGAAGTACTCCCTTTTGGAGGTCAAGAGGTCAAGCAACAGATATACTGCATCAGAGAGAAGTAAAAAGAGCAAGCCTCACAGGAATCACAAAGACTCTCAATGTTGACTACTCCAAGTCTTTGGTAAATTCTGTGATGTATCAGTCCTGGGAGAGTAAATTTGACATGTAAAGTTGTCAAAGAATGGTAAATAAATTAATAAAATAAAAAAATTAATCTGAAGTTGTCAGATTAATGGTAAATAAATTAGGGAGGAATCACTTTTGATTTTGCCCAAACTTTGTAATCATTGGCTGTGGGATAAGGATAGAGACAGTCAAGTTCCTGTTGAAAAGGGAGAAGATCTCACTAATGAATACATTCCTATTCCGTTCCCTACTGAGGGTAATAGCTGTCAACAGAGGAAGATGGCAGCAGGAAATTAGTAATCTAACAAATAAGGTTTCAATAACTACCAAGAATATTCTATTCTTAGTGGCTAACCTCTTAGAACTATGAAATAATACTAATGAGTCCAAATTATTTTTTTCTTTTCTTTTTTTTATTGTTGAAAGTATTGCAGATGTCCCCTTCTTTCCCCACTGACCCCCTCTTTCCCACTCCCACCCCCTTCCTGCCTTCCCCAGTCTATTGGTTGTACGTATATGCATATAAGTTCTTTGGCTAAGGAGTCCAAATTAAAAGATCCCCAGTTATTAAAGAATTTCTTTTTTTTTTTTTTAGGCGATACAAACAATTTTATTTAACAGTTCATAAAGCGGATAGTCTCCTTTTGAGGAACTCAGAATTTCTAATCAAAATCAATCACTGCCCAGAAAGACAAATTCTGATTCATTAATTCTCTCACTAATAAACTGGAGCCCTGAAATTGGACGAAAAAGAAAAAGAAAAAAAAAAGTAAAATGAACACTTACCAACTTGTGAAGTAAATCATCTTTCTTATTGCACTGGGAAAAAACCCAACTTTTGATGGTTTCGGCCACTTTTAACAGGACACCACGCTGAAGTAGATGAATGACATTGTATAAGACTATTAAACTACACCCAAATAGCAGAAAAACTTCAAATAACTTACATCTAATTAATCACATTTTTAATTAGGAAAAGGGAGAAAATGATCCAGGTTATATGCTTTGTCTGTTGTCTCAGCCTCCTTATTAGTTCCCAAATTTACTTGCATATTAAAATTATCTGGATTCTATTTTAGTTAAAAACATATTCCTGGGCCCCCAAACTAAAGGTTCAGATTCAGTAAGTTTGAAATGAGACCTGAAAATGTAATTTATAATGAGCTGTCAGAAGCCATCCTGATGTAGCCCATTTATCTTGGGTAACTATAAACTACGTCAAGATGGTGATGGTATGTGTTTCAGAGGAAAACCATAGGGTTCTCCAAGTTCTCAGATATTAAGAATATTCATTCCATAATACTAAGGCAGAAAGAAATTTTAATTTTAGAAAAACTGTCTCATTGAAATAAAAAGCATATTATTGAGTTACCTAAAAAATTCAATATACCTTCAGAGCATGGCAGAACATGGATTTCACATTCATTGAGTGATTACTATATCCCAGGTATTGAAAAAGGATCATGGGAACAAAGATGAATACACATAACTGTTGTTGTCAAGAACTTAGTACAGAAGAGACAGCACAAATAATTACATACCAATGTAAAGTCTGGAAAGTATGGCAAAGGAAGAGGACAAGAAGAGCTAACACTGGAACTAAGCCCTAACAGAGTAGAAATTTAACAACAAAGAAGGTTAGAACACTCCAGGCAAGGGAACAGGATGATCACAGGAGAGAGCCATGGAAGGATATGCCGTGGGGCTGGTGGCACAGTATGGGACAGCTAAGACCCAAGGGAAAAAGGGAATTGTACTACAGTTGTAAAGATACACTGAGATAGGTTTTAAAGGACTTTGGTCTTATATATATGCCACAATATAGATTTTATCCTTTAGGCTGTGAGGAGCGACCTAAGGTTTTTACGTAAGGAAGTGAAAGAATAAAAATATCAGCATTTTTGAAAAACAACTGGCAACAGTGCAGAGGCTGTACTGGCAGGGAATGATTTTAGCCAAGAAGCATGATTAGGAGGATATTAGTCCAGCTAAATAATCACATGGATCTGCACTAGGATAGCAAGAATGGTAATGATTAGGATTAGATTTTAGAGACATAGAAATTGACTTGATATATCATTTTGTGACCAAATCAATGTGGGAGTGACAGGAAGTTGTAAGAGAACTGAGAGGGTAGTAATTTGGAAATATGAAAAAAAATTATTTGTTTGTGGGGTGCTGAAGAAAGCTCTATTTTAGACATGTTGAATCTGAGTTTTCTGGGGCACAGGTAGGTGGAAATGTCTAAAAAGGTCTGGAACTCAGTGAAGATGGAGAATGGACATAAGTGGCCAATGAAGGCAAGAAAGTAGAGGGGATCTCTCAAGAAAAAAGACCAAGCAGAGAAGAGGCCTGATGCTAAATTTTATGGAGAGAATGTTGAAGAATAATCACAGGAAATGCATCTATTTGACAGACCTGGAGCAGTTATTGTCTGCTGCTAAGGTTCCAATGCAGATCAAAAAAGGGGTCCTTGTGATTTTTGTCTGTCTGATTGTGGCAGCCAAGATTGCATGGGGATAGACAGGGAAAAACATGGAGTCTTTGCAACTCAGAAATAACCTTGTAAATAGTAAAGAGCCTATTTAACTCCAAAGAAGAATCTTAAATATGAGTTTATAAGAGAATGACTCTCCTACACCCTTGCCTTCTGATTGATTTTTAAAAGCTTAAGAGTTAAAATGAATTAAAGGCAAGCCGGTGATTCTTTAAAAACAAACAGGAAAAGAAACCAGAAAAATATAGGCAATAAATATTCATGTTGAGAATACCAGAATAGACTACTCAGTAAGAACCTAACAATTACATAAAAAAGTTAAAAAAGGTCAATTGATGCTAAGGGCTGTTTCATCATCATATTATACAAAAAATTTTGCTTTCCAAAAAAATAAATAATAATTGATACTTCACTGCTTGACCAGAATTTTGAGGGCAATTCTTAAAATATATCCACTGAGAAGGAACTAAATAGTACAGTAATTTTCTAAAATTTACTTGCCCCAGCCCGGCCGGTGTGGCTCAGTGGTTGAGCGTCGAGCCATAAACCAAGAGGTCACTGGTTAGCTTCCTGGTCAGGGCACATGCCCAGGTTGTGGGCCCAATCCCCAGTGGGGGGCATGCAGGAGGTGGCCAATCGATGTTCTCTCTCGTCGATGTTTCTATCTCTCTCTCCCTCTCCCTTCCTCTCTCTTTAAAATCAATAAAGAAAAAAAATTTTTTTTTAATTTAGTTGCCCAAGATTTAGAAAAATGTAGCTCATACAGTTGAAATGTGTAAGTGAAGACAAAACAAACTTTCTAGACATGCGGTAATTTTGAAAAACACCTTTTGGCTATGCTTTTTACTGTTTCTCAGTTTCTGAGGAGATGAAAATTTAAACTCTAATTTCATTTATTTATAAATTAATAACATTTCTATATGTAAAAATACCTGTCCTGAATGAACGGACTGAAAACCTATAAAACATATGTCTGCATCCCACCCTTGCTCAGGTCAGTTTATCCCTTGGCCCTTTCTTTGTCTTTTCTTGACAAGTAATCTCAAATTCAAGTTTTAATCTATAAATAATCTATTAGATACATCTTTAGGTTTTCCTTTCAAAACTCTTCCCAGGAATATTCACACTTGAAAGGGGCAAGGAGAAGGAAAGGTTTAAGTACAGAGGACTAGCAAATTGGTTCTGAACCATGTGAACTCTAACTTCCCTAACTCCTACCCTGTGGGTGTTAGTCAACAAAACAAAATAAAACAAACAAACAAACAAACAAAAACCCCTTTCTCTGGTATTTACTCTGCTGTTGCAAATAGACCCAGCTTGGTTACCTCACATTTTAGGAGTTTTTCAAAGAAGAACAGAAGAAAAGACCTCTATCACCATAGAGTAAATGAGTAGTTGAAAATTTTCAAAGCCACCACCTGAAAATAACTGAGTCTTCTAATGAAACACTGATTAAACTAGAATGCTAAAAAAATTAGGTAACCTGGTTATATTTTTTCTATTAAATTAGAATTATTTGCACTAAAACAAGTGTACTAGAATGCTTTTTATTTTAATAAATATGTCTACTAGAACATAAATAAATGTGTTAGATTAATGAATTTTATGACACATAATTAATGGAGATTCTTCTAGTATCTTAGCTTCATAAGCTATATATCAGCTCTGAGGTACTTACTATATAAAACATATAATACTGCAGACATAAAGGGCATCAGAAATTGAGGTAAGTATATCCACTCCATCACATATCCTTGAAACTGTTTATGAAATACCTTATCAATTTACTTTCTTATAATTTGTGCTCTTTTAAAAAATATATTTAAAGAAAAAATAATTCCAATTAATATAAGAGTCCTGGTAGCTGGGTTCCCATTAAGGTTTTAGTATATTTTTCTGGTCCTCTCCAGATAACTTTAATATTTAAATAAATAATATATTTTGATCCTCAATCATATTCATTTCCATTTATTATACAAATTACCCCTGAGATAGTCCAAAACAGCAAGAATTTGTGTTTATCTAAACAGGCAGTTTTGTACTACTGATGAAATAAAAAATAAAGTCTTACCAGTGTCGGGAAGGACATGGAGGTACTTACAAGGTGTTTTTTGGTTTTTGTTTTTTTGTAAGGCAAAGAACAAAAGATTAAGTCATAGAGAATGAGCACGCTTCCTTACTTTTGGCTGGGCTCTTGTAGGAGGCTTTTGTTGTTCCTCTGTCACTGTGCATTTTCCTGGTTTTGGTGACAGAGAAGAACATATTTCAAAGTCTGTGTGTCCCAGATCCTGTAAGTACTGGTAAAGTGGAGAATTCTGAAAGAGATATAAAATGAAACATATATCAAGATCATTACTATTTCCAGTTTTAGAGGCCAAATTCAATACCAAACTTCATTATCATGACTAGTATGCCCAAATTCTTTAAGGCTTAATCTATGAAGAATTAAATTATGGCACAATGCCGTTTAACATTAAAAAAACAACAACAACAACCAGCAAACAATTTAACAGAGGGACCAAAAAAAGGGGGAGGGGGACTCTAAATAAAACACATCAATATTTTTGAGAGAGTACTAGCAAGGAAAGTTTAGTTTAGGAATATAAATAGATTTGTTAGGAAATTTCTTTGCCCAAATTTTTGTAATATTAGAGTAGACTGCTTCAAAATAACGAATCCTGGCTCCTAAGAGGACCTACAGTGAAAAACAATTATTAATTGAAGTCAAGAAGAATTGGGCATTGATTGTACTGTATTAATTATAATTTTATCATATCATCATATTCACTGATTCAGTTAAGCACAAATATGTATTATTATATTATAGATAACACACAGTACCTGGCACTGTAAAAAAACTTAAAACTCCAAGAAAGTTACCTAATATAAGCTTATGTACAAGCATGTGGCAAATGAGAGACAGTGTGGTTAATAAAAGCATTAGAATACAGTGGTTAAAGACATAAACTCTGGAGCCAGACTATAGGTTCAAATTCCAACTCTGCCTCTTACTAGCTGGGTAGTAACTATGGCAATTTATAATCCTCTCATGCTTCAGCTGTCTCAATTAAAGATAGGAATAATAATAATAACACCTAATTCATAAATATAAAGCACTTAGAACAGTTCTGACACATAGCACTCAATTTATACTTTAACTTTGTTTTTTGTTTGTTTTTATCTTCACCTGAGGACATTTTTCCATTTTTTGTTCAGTTAGAGTGGGAGGGAGAGAGAGAGAGAGAAACATCGACGTGAAAGGGACACATCGAGTGGCTGCCTCCTGCATGACCAACCAGGGCCGGGACAAATTGCAACTGAGGTACGTGCCCCTAGCGGAAACCGAACCCGGGTCTCTCTGGACCACAGGCCGACGCTCTAACTGCTGAGCCAAACCAGCCAGGGCAAACTTTGTTTTTTTTTTTTAATTGATTTTTTTTTAGAGAGAGATGAAGGGAGAGAGAGATAGAAGCATCGCTATAAGAGAGAAATATCGATTGGCTGCCTCGAACCCGAAACCCCGGCATGTGCCCTGATGGAATTGAACCGGGACCTCTCACTTCATGGGACAGTGCTCAATCCACTGAGCCACACCGGCCGGGCTATCCTTTAACTTTATATAAGCTGTGTGAAAAGAACATAGGTTTTGGAACAGATGGGAAAAATCCCCACCAATCCCACTAAACAGAAATATCACCATTGCTACTGGATGAAAATCTGTAAGACAACTGTCTCTGGATAAAAAAGCAAGATTTAATTTTAACTTTTAGTCTTCTCTAAAGTACAAAGTTAGTGACATGTTTAAAAATAAACCTTGATTCCACTCAACAAAATATTTACTATTTTAAAAAGACCCTATGTTATATGTCAGAGATACAATAACAACCACCAGCAAAACAACAAATAGCAATACAGTGGACACAGTACTATGTGTCAATAGCTTAACTAAGCATTTTACATGGCTCCCTCTCAGTTAAGGTTCACAACAAACTCTATAAAAGGTATCATCATCATCATCATCATCATCATCATCATCATCATCACTATTGTCATTCCCATTTTATAGTTGGAGAAAAAGGTTCACTCAGGCCTACCCCTGTATATGGAATATAAAGTATTCATTATTTCTCTTCTGTTTAGTCACCTAAAAAAATCTGTTACAGATACTCAATTTTGCTATTTTGTGAACTGTGACATAAACTGGAAAAGGAAGGGGCATTGGGGCCACTGCTGACACAGCATTACAATCTGAATAAAAAGAAGTTTGGCCTCATCCCACCCTCCAAGCCTCTTCCCAGAGAACAGTTAGCAGTCAAGAGTGTGGAGTGTGCCTCATGAGTTTAAGTGAATAATTCAGATAGGAGTCAGCAAACTAAAACTGTTGGGTCAGATTTGTGCCCCCTCTGTGCCTATTTTTATGTGATTGGTGAACAAGGAAAGGTTTTTACGTTTTTAAATGGTTGGGGAAAATATTAAAAGAATGATATTTTGTGACACATGAAAATTATAAGTTAAATATGTTCATAAATAAAGTTTTGTTGGAACATAACCATACTCATTGATTTATGTATCATCTGTGGCTGCTTTCACACTACAGCAGCAAAGTTGAGACACAGACCATATGGCCAGCAAAGCCTAAAATATTTACTATCTGGCCTGTTATAGAAAAAGTGTGATGACCTTGAATTAGTGTAACTCCACTTTGATCCATCTTATTTATTGTTCTTCCCCATGGGAGTTCATTTGAAGAAAGGATTCTACTGCCTTAAAAACAGTTTTTTTTTTCTTTTTAAGTATGTAAACTTTTCAAAAGGTCAGCCCAAATGAACTAGCATTCTTGTTCTTTTGCCATTCTGATGGTTCATAGTTCAGTTTGAAAATAGAGATTGAGTAATTCAAGGCAATATTTGAAGATCCATTATGGGTGATGTAATGACTAACCAATTTGTGCCACCAGAGATTTAAAATCTGATAGAGGAATAAGAAACATATTCCTCTTTATAATTTTTTGCATATTTTTCTCAAAAAGATATTAAACAGTTGAAAAGGAAGATATTTGACTCATCTTCCTGTTCTCTCAAATTGAGAGCCAGCAAATTACTACTCATCCAGCAAATTTCCACTCTTCCTCATTTTTTCCAAACTCAAGGATATATTCCCTAAAAGTGTTGGTCTAACTTAGCTGCTGTTCCTGTTTCCATAGCAACCAATACATTCCTATAATTATTAAATTGCTTGCTGTCTTTGTACTCAATTATAAGTGAGCTTCTTTGGTGTCTTCCTCTCTAGATACAGGAGGGGCTGTTTGTAATTTTAGGTAGTATAGTACAGGGGTTGGCAAAAGTAGTTTTATAGTTGTGAGTACAAGAAACAAAGTTTATTCTTGTATTAAATATTAATTATTGTATTGTTTTCCATACGAACAACTGTAAAGCTACCTTTGCCCACCCTTGTATCTGGGTTTATTGTTATTTTAAATAAATAGCTATTTTAAATTTTTTGTTTTAATTTCTAATATGATAAATATCAATAGTCACATAAACAAAAGGTCTTTGGGGTCCTGAATAATCTATAAGACCATAAAGATGCCTGGAGACCAAAAAAATTTAAGACCACTGGTCATGATGTGGTTGTCTGAGATCTATCAAATAGTACACAGGTTATTTGTCAGTTTCAGGAGAAGAGTGATAGTAATTTTATTCCCCAAATATATTTTAAAATTAATATAAAATAATAATTTTACTAAAAATCCCTTTGCATTGTTAAAAGTTACTCATGTGCTACAAGGTCTTTCTTGGTCAGTTCATCTTAGCTAATGTTCAGTTTTTAAACCAAGGGTTGTTTGTTTTTTATTTGTGTTATCATTGGTTAGATTTTAAATTTTCTTTGCTCAAAACTGATGGAAACATAAAAGTAGAAATAAAATAGTAAAATGCTACAACTCAGAATATCATCATAAACATAATGAATAGAACTTTAATGTTCCTACAGTCTGAGTTGATATGATAAAGTGATATGTTTTGAATTAACAGACAAAAAAACAAAAGTGCAAATATGAAACACAATGATGACTGGAAATATATTTTATTGGACCTGCAGTACTTTCATCCCTAGTCTCCAAAGGTTGCTACTCTGACATGTGTCAAATACTTAGTTACTTAAAGGCCATGAAACAAAGCAGTTATGGTCCTTGGCAAGCCAGAATTTTCCAGAACAGTGGAAAACAGTAAAAACAGTAAAAACAGTGCTTTCTAGGATAAAAGGTGATTAATTCTGTCACTAAAGATGAGGAAGAAACCAGAACTACTAAGGCATCATTCATAGCTGTAGAGTACAAATGGATATATCATACCTTTGACAAGAAACTTGTGAAACCAGCCAAAAGTTAATAAGTTTTACATTTGGTAACACAGCAGAATAAACTACTGGTAGAATTACTGTATGAAACAACACGGTTGCACATTATCACTAGTATACAAGATAAACGATTAATGCTATTTTTGTGAAATATGCAACAGTAAGTGTTCCTGATTATGGTGACCCAAACTGAGTATATATGCTTAGCTGATGTGCAGAACATACAGTATTAATGTAAATAATATTCTTTTAATGAAAAGTACCTTTATTCCCCCCCCCCCCCCAAAAAAAAAGGAATTGAGAAGAGTGGATAGTTTTACATTTTTGCAAATCACTTTACTGTCTGGTTTAATAGGATATAGCTGGATTCTTATATTTGCTTCTGCATTCAATCTGTTGCAATTTATTGTCTTGGATGAAGTATATAAAGAAAATCAGGCCTTAAACAGATGTACAGTTGGAAAGGGAGTAGTATTTTAATAGTCTTTTCTGATAATCGTATTATCGAAGAATAGCCGTAACAACACTCCATGAGTGATAGTTTTGAGTTTTGAAAAGGTTAATTTTAATGTGAAATATGAAATCATATTGATGAGCTTTTGTACTCTGTACATGCACAAGAGAGTAAGAGTGAAAAAGGCAGATGATGTCTTAGTATTAAAACCTGATCACCCAATATAAATTAATTTATTTTAGTTTTTCTTTTATAGCAAGGTGAGGCTCCCTATTGTAACAGCCTTAATCCCTCTATTTGAAGGGTTTGGGCTATTAGGCTTCTAGACTAATACATAGAAATTTCTGTTTCATATAGTGAACATTATTATAGGTTGATGGCAGCTTTAGAAGGGACTTTTTTGCATGGAGGGTAAGGCAGAGTAAGTGGTGACAGGTAATTTTCTCTATTACAACTTTTCCTCTTGATTCAAGCAAAATAGAACCACAAATATTTCAGTTAAGTTGTTTTCTTGAAGAGAAATTATCAGCACTGAACTCAAAGTATAATTTTGTAGTATTGGAGAAGGTTACTGCTGCCAAAAGAAATATGAGAAACCTCAGACCCAGCATGTGGGAGCTTCTCCTCAGGAAATCCTTGTGGTCAATGATTCCTGTAAGTTTTAGCTGACAAAAAACACACATCATAGTACCAGAAAAAATGTTGCTAAATGAATGATAGCCAACAGTTTTTGGTTGTGCTAAGATTGTTCTGATGGTCGAAACATATTCTTGTAAGAAAAATACACAAAAATAGACAGGAAATCCCAACATTTTTGCTGAACAAGCATTTCAAGAAAATGATTATTTAAATCCTAGACTACCTGTACTTCATGCCCACCCCATTAAAGATATCAGGCCCCACACTAGTGAATATATAAAGTCTGAACCACTCTAATGCAGTTTATTTTCTGCATGATTTATGGTGCATTCTGCAGAAGTGCCAATACCTTTATCGCAGGTTTACATTTAAAAAGGAAGATTAACTAGTGTAGAAATGGAGGTGATGGGTAAATGCTTTTATTATTAGGATCGCTCTTCTAAACTGCTTTAAATCCTTACAGATAGAACAAATTGTAGCCTTTCAGGTTCTAGCCCAGAGAGAGAAGACTGGCCAAACATGGAAGAATTAGGTGGCCCATTCAATAATAAACACTAACTGAACATCTTCTTTGTGCCAGACAATATCTAGGCACAGGGGAGAAAACAAAACAAAATAGGTGAGGTCCTTGTTGAAAAGTTTCATTCTATGATACTTCTGATAAGATCATGGTATACTGGCTTTCAACAGTACCAAGGAAAATACTGAGTGGTCTGATATTTTTCAGGTAAGTCGTTATGTTTCAGGAAAATCCTCTCTTGATTTCAGCTTCCTTAAGTACAAAATAAGAATGCTATGGGATTCTTAAACTTGTTCAGGTGGTAAAACAACTAATAATGCTGTCTGAGAGATAAGATAAAAAATTGTATGTTAAAATATAGAATTTTGTGCTAAATCAAATGCCATCTTATCCTATGCAATCAGCCAAATTCAGAATATGGAAATTCTAAAGATCAAATTACCCAGCTTCTTCAACAAATAAATGATGTAATAAAGGTAGAGGAGGTAGAAAAACTGTTAAAGACTAAAGGGACATATCACCCACATGGAATGTATGGACTTTGTTTGGATCCTAGTTTGAACAATTAAAAGAAGACAGTTTTTGAGATACTCGAGGAAATCCAAACACAGCCTAGATGTCAGATGATATTAGGGAATTCTTCTTTCTTTTTTAAAAAAAATCCTTACCCGAGGATACTTTTTTCCATTTATCTTCAGATAGAGTGGGAGAGAGAGAGAGAAAAAAACATCGATGTGAGAGAGAGAGAGAGACATCGATTGGTTGTCTCCCAAACAGTCCTGACCAGGGCCGGGGACCGAACTGCAACCGAGGTACATGCCCTTGACCAGAATCGAACCTGTGACTCTTTGGTCCAAAGGCTGACACTCTACCGCTGAGCCAAACCAGCCAGGGCTATTCTTCTTTTTAAAAAATTATTATTATTTTTTTTCTTTATTGATTTTAGAGAGAGAGGAAGGGAGGGAGGGAGGGATGGAAACATTGATGAGAGAGAACATCGATTGGCTGCCTCCTGCATGTCCCCCGCTGGGGATTTGGCCCACAATCTGGGCATGTGCCCTGACCAGGAATTGAACCAGCAACCTCTTGGTGCATGGGTTGACACTCAACCACTGAGCCACACCAGCCCAGCTTATTCTTTTTTGTTGTTGTTGTTAATCTTCACAAGAGGATATTTTTCCATTGATTTTTAGATAGAGTGGAAGGGAAGGAGGGAGGGAGGGAGGGAGAGGGAGAGAGAGAGAGAGAGAGAGAGAGAGAGAGAGAGAGAGAGAGAGAGAAACATTGATGTGAGAAAGACACATCGATTAGTTGCCTCTCACACATGCTCTGACCAGGGCTGGGGATCAAACCTGCAACCCAGGTACATGCCCTTGACTGGGAATCAAACTCATGACTCTTTGGTGCAAGGGCCAATGCTGTAACTGCTGAGCAAAACCAGTCAGGGCGGGAATTATTATTTATTTTATTAGATAATTGTATTGGAGGTCTTTCTTTCTTTCTTTCTTTCTTTCTTTCTTTCTTTCTTTCTTTCTTTCTTTCTTTCTTTCTTTCTTTTTCTTTTCTTTCTTTTTTTTTTTTAAAGAGTACTTAACTGTTAGAAATGTATACTGAAGCATTTACAAGTATAATTAGATAATGTCTGGCATTTGCTTTAAAATACTCCAAGAAAAAAAGATGGAAGTGGGAGAGGAACAGATCTTTTGGAAACATTTTAACAGCTTCTGAAGCTGGGTGATAAGTACCTGAAACTTTCACTGTATTAACTGTACTATTCTCTCCTTTTATGTATAATGTTAAAAATCTATTATGAAGTTTTAAAAAAAATCAGACATTAGGTTTTCTTAGTCTAGTATAAAAGATTTAAGAAAAGAATATGGCAGGAAAATATAAGCTTATTAAACTTTAGAACACTCAAGTCTTTATAAAATTTCATATACTGGTAGTGGTACTTTTACTATTTACTGAAAGAGAATATGGCAAAAAGCAAATGTTAATTTAGTAACATCTTTAAATGAATTTGTGAGTTAATCACACAAGCATCAGCTACTGTAACATGTACACATGGTATTCTATGTATTTATAAAAAATATTCAGATAACATTGGGCAAATATTTGGATTTGCAAACTTCCTGCAACAATGCCCAGGCTGCTCAATACTCCCACCATGGACAAGAAATGTAAAAGCACCAAGATTTCAAGTTACTAGTCTTAGTGGAAGCACAAATAAATGAGTATTATCTGTCAGTGACAATCATTCATATTTACTTTCCACAAACTAAAGTTTGTGAAATATAAGTAATTCTCAATTATGTGATTTTTGCAGCCATCTTTTAAAAAATACAATTAAGCAAGCTAGTTTAAAAAACAATAACAACAACAAAAACAGTGTGGTCCTATAGTTTTCTTTTTTTTTTTGGTTAATCCTCAGCAGAGGATATTTTTCCATTGATTTTTAGATAGAGTGGAAGGGAGGGAGGGTGAGAGAAACATCAATGTGAGAGAGACACATCCACTGACTGCCTCCCGCACGATCCCAGCCGGGGCCAGGGATTGGACCTGCAACCCAGGTACATGCCCTTGACTAGGAATCGAACCCTTGACTCTTCAGTCCATGGGCCAATGCTCTAATTGCTGAGCCAAATGGGCCAGGGTATAGAGTGGTCCTATAAAGCAGTAGTTCTCAATCAAAGTAGATTTTTGTCCCCATCCCCCAACTCTGACATTTGGCAATGTCTGAAGACATTTTTGGTTGTTATAACTGAGGAGGGGAGTAGTTACTCGCATCTAGTGAGCAGATGTCACAGATGTTAGTCAACATCCTACAATGCACAGGACAAACCTCACAGAGTTATTCAGCTCAAACTGTCAATAGTGCTGAGGTTCAGAAACACTATTTCAGAGTATAAGGAATCATAAATGGAAAAATTCACAAAATATAAGCAGTTCAGCAGTTGTCTTCATCATTTACTTCTTATTTGAGAATAATGATAGATTCAAAAAGCAAAAACCAAAATGGTTATTTTTTCATGACCTAAAATCTGAAAACTCCACAGGCTTTCTAAGAGTGAAATTAGTTACCTTCAAAATAACTGCATCAGAGTTTATGCATTAAAATTTTAACCAGCCACTGATACCATATAAAACCAAAATAATTACCGCACTTGGTCATATTTGGAGATTATATTTAAATGAACTTCATGTTTATCTACTCGAACTTCAGTTTTCCAATAACACCATTCCTTCTTTTTTTTCCCATTGATTTTTATTTTTTTAAATTTATTTTTGTTACAGATGTTTCTCCGTTTTCTCCATTGACACCCTCCTCCCGATACCACGTCCCCCCGCCCCGTCCCCAGCATTGTTGTCTATGTCCATGGTTACCCATACATGCATATAAATTCTGTGGTTTATCTCTTCCCTCCCATTCCCTCCCCCCTCCTTTTGAGGTTTGTCAGTCTATACTCTACTTCTATGTTTCTGGGTCTATTTTGTTCATCAGTTTGTTTTGTTCATTATATTCCACAAATAAGTGAGATCATGTGATATCCGTCTTTCTTTGATTGGCCTGTTTGGCTTAGGATAATATTCTCCAGGTCCCTCCATGTCGTCTCAAAGGATAAGGGATCTTTCTTTCTTACAGCTGCACAGTATTCCATTGTGATATGTACCACAGCTTTTTTACCCACTCATCTACTGATGGATACTTGGGCTGTTTCCAGATCATAGCAATTGTAAATAGTGCTGCTATGAACATAGGGGTACGTACATACATTCTTTCTGATTAGAGTTTCAGGCTTCTTGGGATATATTCCTAGAAGTGGGATCACTGGGTCAAACGGCAGATCAATTTTGAATTTTTTGAGGTAACACCATATTGTTTTCTACAGTGGCTGCACCAGTCTGCATTCCTACCAGTAGTGTACTAGAGTTCCCTTTTCTCCACACCCTCGCCAGCACTTGTTGTTTGATGATTTGTTGATGGCAGCCATTCTGACAGGTGTGAGGTGATACCTCATAGTTGTTTTAATTTGCATCTCTCTGATGATTAGTGACGTTGAACATTTTTTCATATGTCTCTTGGCCATTTGTATGTCCTGTTTGGAGAGGTGTCTATTTAGGTCCTCTGCCCAACCCCACTCTTTCTTAAAAGATTTCTGTTAGGGCCTCAACATAAGAAAAGAAACATATCTGACTAACTAGGTCACATATGTAACTTAGGAAAATTAGATATCTAAAGAACTCTAGCCTCTTTCAGAAATGGCATCTTACTGAGTGGTTTCCTTTGGCTATTGGCACACTTCTGCCAATGCTACAGACCCACAACTAAACACCTACACTAGGCTAAGTAAACAGCCATCAGAACCCTAGATGATCTTTTCACACTAACCCTGATACAGCCTCTGAACTCTCTCCTCTTTCCCAGAAGAGCCTCTCTCAGGCTGTGTACCCTTTTAGAAAAGCAATTTGTAGCCTGTAACAACTACTCGCCAAATTCTGATTCTGGTTCCTCACAAAGTATCTGCTCAGTCTTCTAGATGGCAATGACTCAGAGCTAACAGCATTCCACTGAAAAAATAATTTGGGTAGAAAAAAGGAAACTTAAATGACAATCTTCATTTGTTCATTTAACACTAATCAAATATTTATTGAGCACCTATTACATGTCAGGTACTAGAGTTATAGTTGTTTTCTGCCATTAACTTCTCTCTGGAGATGTTCAAGAAAAAGTTAACTCTTTTCTACCTATAAAAGGAAACTAAGTTCAATTGCTCAATTTCACAGATCTTTGTTTTTTTACTGTTTTGTTATTTTTAAGTTAAAAAGTCAAACAGTACAAAAAATATAGAATGTTAAATAACTTTCTTTATCCTACCTCTGACCCCTATTCCCTCTCCCCAAATGTAATAAACATTTTTTAGTTTTTGAATCTTCCCTCCCCCCAATTTAGTATCCATATGACTGAAAGTGGTTGGCAATGGAGCAGCCACAATGACTCCTAAATTTCTGGTTTCAACAGTTAGGTGGTGCTATTTACTGAAATATAAAATAATGGCAGAGCAACAAACCTGAAGAAGAAGGTGAGGAGTTAGAGATGCCTGTGAGATATTCAGACGTGAATACTTAGACGTAAAGTTTCTGGAGATCAGGAGAGTGGCCTAGTTTGAATGTATAGATTTGAGTTTTTAGCAAATAAGTATGGTGGCAAACCCATATGGTAGCATATGGGTAAGGAAACAGAGTAGATGAGCTCAGTTAGAGATAATACATAATGTGAGAAGATAAGAGGGCCCTAAGAGAGATCAATATTTTGGCAAAGAGTAGTACAAAAGCTGGAAAATAATAAGAGTAACAGTAAAAATAGTTAACATTTGTTGAGTTGCTGTACCCTAGGTATTAAAGTTAAGCATGTTTTATAATACCCAATTTACTCCTAACAACAAACTTCTGAAGAGTACTATTACTATTACTAAACTAAATAGTACTAAGTACTATTATTCCTATTTTAGAAAGGAATTGGGGCATATGGAGGTTAAAAACTTGTCCAAGGTTACCCAACAGAATGTGAAGCTAGCTGGTCTGAGTCTAAAGCCTACGCCCTTAACCAAAACACAATATTGCCTCTTTGAGGAAAAAGGAGATCTAGAAGGAACAACCACATCTTCACTCTCAAGTTCATCTTATTGTTTTAAAATCGGCTATTATTCAGGTGTGTTGAGGCCAACAGATTAGGAGACAACTGCCACTGAAAAGATTGTTACAGATCTTTTAAGAAGGGGGCCAGCCATGCTGGAGGGGAGGGCACATGGGATAGCACTAGGTTGTCCTCATCTCAAACTATTCCCCTTTCACTGGTGGCTTTAAGTTTCATAGAATTATACAGTCCCTTGAATCGAGAAACACAAGTCTGAATTATATTTTTTCTGTGAATATATTTTGAATAGTGGCAACTTCTCCGAACCTTCATAGAAATGGTATTCTTATGATCTACAGGCTCCATAATTTTTCTGTGGACCCATCGTTAAGAGAGTTCTATAATTATTAACCTAGGGTTAACAAAATAGCAATTAGGAATAATTCAGGCAGAAACCAGAGGGAAATTTTCAGGTATAAAATGCAAAGAAAAGTCCGGCTGGTGTGGCTCAGTGGCTGAGCACCAACCCATGCACCAAGAGGTCGCCGGTTCGATTCCCGGTGAGGACACATGCCCAGGTTGTGGGCCTGATCCCCAGTGGGAAGCATGCAGGAGGAGGCCAGTTGATGTTCTCTCTCATCGATGTTTCTATCTCTCTCTCTCCTTCTCACTTCATCTCTCTATAAAAATCAATAAAGGAAAAAATAAAAATAAAATAAATAAAATGCAAAGAAGAAAAATAATCAAAAGGCAATAGATCAATTTAGAAATCTAATGACCAACGGTGAAAGAGCCATAGCAAACATCAATATGAGTAAGATCACACAAATGAAATAAAGCAAGTATTCCAGTGCTGCAGTTTCCCACAGACTACAGGGTTCCTAAGTGGTGGGCATCTGGAAATGGCCACTGACCTGCTCCCCTCTCTGCCCATTTCTTAGGTTGCAGCAGTGTTTACCTCTGGTTTACAGATGTCAGTAGAGGCTACTGATTCTGTTTGATACTACCCAGATGCACTTTTTTTCTCACAAGAGGATGATCAGTGTAGGTACGTTCTCATTTGTTTGGCTGACTCCCTCTGCCAAATCCTCCCCAAACAACTGCAGCGCCAAATATATACTGACCCATACCGTGCCAGGCACTGTTCTAAGCATTTTTATGGACTAACTCATCTCAAGTTTACAATAACCTTATAAGCCAGAACTCATTTAAGAGGAAACTAAAGCATATAGAGACCAAGGAACCTGTCCAAGGCCATGTATATAAATGATAGAGCCAGGATTGGTACCCAGGCAACTGAGCAAGAGCCAAATCTGTTACTTACTCTGCTATATTGCAAATAACTTAGAGTAAATAAGTTCATTAACTTGGTCTAATATAGGATTTTGTATAACTTGTATATTTTTTAAACCAGAAGCTGGACTTGTAATTTTAAAATTATTTAACAGATTAAGTTGGAAAATTCACAATAGGTCAACATATGTCTTCTAATAATGCCTACATTTATTCCCAATCATTTGTGTTTCAGATAACCTATAAACCATATATGTTTGCCTCAGATTATACAAGCCTAGAAATAGGCTGCAAAGAATTTGAGGACTATAAAACAATAGTACTCTATTCTTACAAATTACTTTCAAGTCCAGCTCATTGTGTGTGTGTTTTTTTTAATCCTCACCTGAGGATATTTTTCTATTTATCTTCTGATACAGTGGGAGGAAGAGAGAGAGAGAAAGAGAGAGGGAGAGAGGGGAGGAGAGAGGAAGAGAGAAACATCAACATGAGAAGGACACATTGACCGGTTGCCTCCCGGAAGACCCTGACCAGGGCCAGGGAGGAACCACAACCGAGGTACATGCCCTTGACCAGAATTGAACCCACGATTCTTTGGTCCATGGGCCGACGCTCTAACTGTAACTCTTATGACACTGGAGAGAAAATATGGCCAACATATGATAAAACTGATTTCTTTAATTTATAATAAGTCCACATAAACCATAAGAAAAGGATTTAAAAACTGCAAAATGAGCAAAGGATATAAACAAGCAGTTCAAAGAAAAAAAAACACACAAATAGTAAATAAAATGAAAACATGTCAGTTTACCCTTGATTGAAGATGTGCAAGTTAAAACAAAGATAATTTTTATCTGGTAGTTGGCAACAATTAAGTTTGATCATATGTAGTATTGTCAAGGGTATGAGGAAACAGATACTTCATATACTATTAATGGAAGTATATCTATGAAAATATAAATGTATGTATCTATTGACCTAGCAATTCCACTACGCATCCGTTCTATGGCTACAACTATAAAAGTATGCTAAATGTACATATGAGAATACTGACTACTATAATCATTTAAGAACACATTTGCATTTTAAAAAGTCAAATTATACAATATTTGTGTGTGTTTTAAACATACATTTGCATATATGTATATATAAATATAATTACACTGAAAATGATCTGGAAGAAAAACTGATTACAGTGGTTACTTCTGAGGAGAAAAGTGGAACTGGGGAAGAAAGGGAGGATTAAGGGAAGGCTGATGCTTTTCCTGTATTTGACTTTTTTACAATGAGAATATATTCATGTGTTATTTATGTGGAAAAAGGTACTCAGCATAAGGCCTGTTAGTTTAGCAAATTAGAATGATTTGTGTACTTTTCTATTTCAAAACTAATGATCTCCCTGGCTAGGTAGCTCAGTTGGTTATAGCGTTGTCCTGATATGCCAAGGTTGCGGGTTTGATCCTTGGTCAGGACACATACAAGAAGCAACCAATGAACGCATAAATGAGTGGAACACAAATCTCTCTCTCAAATCAATGAAAAACACAAAACAAAACAAAACAAAACAAAACATTAATGATCTACTCAATTATTACAGTTCCTTGATTTAAAATGTCAGTACTGTGGCAAAGCCATACTATTAGGTCTCCCAAAATGCTAACTATTGTCAGATGCCAGATGATGTTTGATCTCTGCAAGTCTATATTAAACACAAAAAACAATAGGAAACTAGAGATAGCTACTAACTGAAGGCAGAAGGCAGAAGGCAGGAAGCACCGGCACAGAAACCTGAAATTGTGTAATGTAGAAAAATTTGTTATTGAAGACCTCAAACCTATACAAATCTGTGCTTATTTAGAAGCCTTTGATTTCCATTCCCTTGGTAATAGAATTTATCAAATTACTTACAGTTAACTTTTCTTTAAATATTTGTATAAATTTTTAATTCCTTCAGAAAAAGTACTATACTGTAAGTTATATATTTTTAAAGTATCCACCATTCCAACAGAACCTCTAAAAGATTTTTTATTCAAAACAAAATCTTTAAGGAAAAATATATCTATAATTAATTTGCAATTAGATTTGATGAGGAATATTTGGCTGGAAACAATTATTCATTGGCTACTAAAAATATTTTTAAAATATATTATCTTTGGCTATAGCTTAAGGCCATAGGTCTAAATGTAATTATCACATAGAACATCATTTAAAAAATATGATTGAAAAGGATGAACTCCCGTTGTCAATTGCTATTATTTCCTTATTTTTTTCCAGGCTAATTGTAAAACACCACAAAATAAGCTGATGAAGAAGACTGTCATCACCAAACCATACAAGGTAGCTATTTTCTCTATTTTTAAGGAAGAAGCTTTTGGTACATAAAGAGCTAAAACTGTCATAATTAACAAAAACCCTACAAAGGAAAATAAATTTCCCCATTACTATTAATTATATTGCCAACATGCTGTTTCTATGTACTTTCACTTACCTTTAATCAGTATACAATCAGAAAGTATAATTTGAAAGCAACCACTTATTGTTTTCCACCTTCCCCACTTTAAACCTTAAATAGAATAGTACCTTGCAAAATTCAAGATATTATAAAACAGGAAATACTTTTTGTAGTTTACACATTTCAACATAACTTCTAATTTATAATTCCCAAAGCCCCAAATCCAAGAGTTAATTTAATTCAGCAAAGCAAAATCTAATCATAGAATTAAAAAAGATTAAGTAGGCTAAAAGGGTCCATAAAAATTAAGTCCAACTAATTAAACTACTCACAGCCAGCATAGTTCTAATTTCTCCAATTGATCTACATGAAAAATTTACTGCCTCTTGCCCATGTTTTTTTGATCCGTACATTTCTTTCGATGATTCCCACTTGTTTCTCCAGAACAACACTAGAAAATGGCCACTAAACTGGAGGGTGTGTCTTCATCATTACTAAGCATTTTCCTATCAGAAGCAGCTCTTTGAAAAAATCTGAACATTTTCTTCAGTGTCACTCAGTATTGTTTAGTAACTGCAGAAGAAGTAATAGGGAGAGTGTTTTTTTTTTGTTTGTTTTCAGCGTAAAAGGATATTGCTTAATATTTGTGTTTACTTAAAAGTTTTTTAAAACCAGGAGCAGGTATAACATATAATTAATAAATTTTCCTGATTATAGGCTTCTGATATTTTCCAACAGAAATGCATTTCATTTAATTAATTTTACATGGAATGTTATAAACAATAAAAAGTTTTAAAAAGAGTAATTTAAAATTTTTTCTATACAATAGTGCAAATGTACTTAAGTACAATAATATATAGTTCAAAACAAAACAAAAGATGAACAGATGCAAAGGGAGAAAGTTGATTCATACAGAGTATACACTCAACTGACTAAAAATAAAGGGCAGCAGTGACTTGGTCTTAACTAAAGGAAGAGACGATAGCAATAATGGATTGAGCATTCCCTACCAATATCTGGTTAACCAACTGGCATAAACTGGGGACTTACTGAATGCAGAGCAAAAGCAAGGTGAGGAACTAAAACTATTATTTTTAAGTGCTTTAGAAAAAAAATAGAGCTAGGTCAGACACATTGGCAAAGGGGTGTGAGAAGAGCATGTAATAAACGTTAAAATAAGGTTTGGATATTAGTAGATCACATCCAACTTTATTTTCTTATCAATAATAATAATAATAATAATAATAATAAAGCAGAGACAGAATTTGTGATTCTGTTAAGAGATAAAGAGGAGATCTTTCTCTCAAAATGATTCATTATTCCCTTTCATCAGAAAGGGAGAATCTGTAAGGAAAAGTAAAATAAAAAGACAGGGCAAGGTAGATGTACACTGAAGTAAAAAATCCACTTTAATAAAGGTGTTAAAGACATATTAATGGTTATGAATTAATCAGCAAAATCCTAACAATAAAATATAGGTGGCCAGATTCTGTCAGCGAAAAAAATTACAATGTGGATTTAAAAATAAAGGATGTCCTCAAATTTATTATTCCAAATAAAAACAGCCCTGGCCGATTTGGCTCAGCGGTTAGAGTGTTGACCTGTGGACCAAAGAGTCACAGGTTTGATTCTGATCAAGGGCACATACCTTGGTTGCTGTTTGGTCCCCAGCCCTAGTCAGGGTCATGCGGGAGGCAACCGATAGATGTGTCTCTCTCACATCGATGTTTCTCTCTCCCTCTTTCTCTCTCTCCCTCTCTCCCTCCCTCCCTCCCTCCCACTCTGTCTGAAAATAAATGGAAAGATATTCTCAGGTGAGGATTTAAAAAAATAAAACAACTACTGAACATTTTGATCTGCGGCAGTGGGAATAACAACATCTCAATAGCTACATAAGCAATAATCTAAAAATCCAGAGGCAATCAAATCAGTACACTATGTAACACTGTGCCACTATGGAGTACATTGGGCCTTTTCTCCTAAATCCTTAAGGTGTGATTTGCTTCTGGAAATGCAGGGAACAATCCCTGGCACAGAACCAGGAAAACTAAAATTGAATCAGGGTTTCTGATCTAAAAATAGACTAGAAATGACCAGAATTTCTCCCTGTATTTTCTAATTAATGGAAGCCTCTAAGGGTCTATTCTCACTCAATTTATCAGATTTGAAAATAATTTCATACTAAATGATGATCTGGTATAATTCCTTTTCATATAAGAAATGAGAAGCTAGCTTTAAAGAAATTAATTGCTAATTAATATCATTCATGACTACTAGTCTAGTCTCCTTTCCACAAGGCTTTTAAAAAAATGAAAATCTTTAATATAACTATATAAGATACCAAGATAAAATGTTAAAATCTATACTGGAACGCTGAGGATATGTGAAGAAGCCAAAATTGAAGAAACAACATGACACAGACAAAAAAAGTGAAGACTTGTTTCCCAAGAATACTTTTTATAATTCATGTGAAACAAATTTATGCTTGCATATCTGGTGATAAACTAGCTTTGGTCTTAATGGTCAATCTTTTATGTCAATATGGTTAAGATTTAATAACTCCATTAATAAATATTCTATTACAGATAGTGATAAAGCTTAAATTTTGCTATGCTCCCAATCTCAGTTACAATTCAGAAGATTACCTTATATAATACAATTGTAGAGCTTCATGTACTATAAGAAACTGAAGATACATTTTAAGGAAAAATAGAATGATACAATAATACCTTAAATTTTATATGTATGATTATTCCAGACAGCAAACTCCATTATCAATATACCTACTACTGTCAATGTATACACACATAGAAAAAAACATTTTCCTTCCATTAGTCAAATCAATAATGTAAGTAGAAAAGAATCTATAAATGATACTCATAAAAAATGCCTTAATGTTCTTTGGAGAGGTATAACCTTTAAAAATACAAAGAAAGGGCCATGGCCGGGTAGCTCAGTTGGTTAGAGCATCATCCCCATATGCTAAGGTTGTGGGTTTGATCCCCGATCAGGGCACATACAAGAAGCAACCAATGAATGAATACATGGATAGGTGGTGCAACGAATTTCTCTCTCTCTCTCTCTCTCTCTGGAATCAATCAATTAAAAAACAAAAACAAAGAGTTTCAAAAGAGGATCAAAAAAAAACTTTTAATGTAGGAGATAGCATGAGAGCCATCTCACATTTATTTGATTGATATAGTGCAGGGGGTGTGGGGTAAGCAAAACTTGAACACATTGCCAAGAAAGGGTTAACATTTCATAATTTACTGAGAAGTATGAAGGATGAAGGAGGGAAAGGGATCATGATAAGAGGGCAAACATTAGTTCTCCCATTCATGAACAAAGGAAAAGAGAATGGATTTCAACAAACATCAGAGTTCAAACACAGAAAATAGGGTTACCAAGGACAGAGATTTGAAAGAGTAAAAGTTCACTTGAGGACAATGTTGTCTCTATAATGAAGTTACAAAGAAACAGTTTAGATACACTACAAATAATGCAAGAGGTCTTTCAAATAAAAAGTTCTTATTTTTAGGTACTCTTCCCTCCAGAAGCAGGATTCGAGATAGGATAAATGACTCAAAGTTTCTGCAATTAATTTATAATGAAAAAAATCTGAACTCTATGAAAGAGCAACATCAGAACTTTAACAACTGTCTAAGGTGACTAGAGAAATCTTACTCTCAAACACCTTAATTAGAGATTATAATAACAGAATAAAAAGTCAATATTGGTATTTCAGTATTTATTTTGCTTAGTACTTGTGTTAAATATGGTGTCCATCACTTTCTAACTGTGCCTGTTGCTGTTCAGCTTAACAGGTCCAAGTCTGAGGTTACACTATACTGTCTTTCCTACTTTAGCCTCTTGGAGAAGTTAGTCTCCAAGATAATGGAATTAACTTTGAAGGTATATAGGGAATCTAGCTTCGATGAAAGGAAGGTTGTCAAATTCTAGGGCAAGAACTAGGATTAGGCCTGGGAACCTCACTCTTCCTTCTCTTTTTTAATTCCTCTACTACACCATCCTTCAGTGCACCCCTAGTCCTTCTGGACTAGGAGGACTCAAAAGTAACTTCTGGAAGGAGAATACAGAAGACCAAAATTAAAAGATAGGAAAATTAACTAATAATCCAGGAAACTATTAAAACAAGACACTTCAAAAGAGCTTTAAATAGGAAAAGAATGTGGTTGGGATACTTTTTAAAACTTTCCTTGGTTTAAAATTTTTAATTTTAATGCCATATATAGCTCTGAATCTTAAGATATTTAAAAATAAGTCTGATTCTGACTCTGAAAATCATGAAAGTAACAGCATTATACCAAATCTACCAAAAATATCCGAGTTACATTTCTTAGGGGAAGAGAGCTTAGGTCCTATGATGGATAAGGTGGCCTGATTTGTTCAATCTCTAGTCTACCTTCCCCTTCCTGTGCCTCTTGTATTAAAAGAATGGGAAAGCTAAATGTGGCCATTTCCCTAAATTATCTTGCAGCTAGGGTTCTAGATACACACTGGGCTTCTCCAATTAGGTATATTTGTGAGAGATTTGGAAGGTGGAAAGAAAGCAGAGGTTCATTTCTCGCTGCTTTGGCTTCTTCTTCTTCTTCTTTTTCTTTTTTTTGGCTATTAAAGCTGTGAAGGCAAAATGTTTCTAAAGTAGCATTCCATTATGTATTCCTCAGCTTCCTGGTAATGCAGACGCAGTTGTGGTAGAGACAGCGGCTAGATTCTGAGTTCCAGTACCAGTGTTGTAGGTTACTGAGAGGCAAATGTGATGATGGCTTCCTGATTCTTGGATTGTAGCTATGATCATGATCATGTGTTCTTGGCTTTAGGAGCTTAACAGCCTTGATAGAGCTTGATCCTCTAGACCAGGGGTGGGGAACCTTTTTTTCTGCCAAGGGCCATTTGGATATTTATAACATCATTTGCGGGCCATACAAAATTATCAACTTAAGAATTAGCCTGCTATATTTGGTCAGACATTTAATTAACTCACCCCTAATGTGATGCCTGGAGCTGATTTCGTGGGCCATACAATGCCAGACGTTCCCCATCTCTGCTCTAGACCTTCCAACAATATTCTAATTACTATTTTCCTGTATTAAATTTTTTCCTGTTTATAGTAGAGGGGTTTCTGTTTTCTGCACTAGGATCTATGGCTGATATAGTACTTGGTATCTAGTAGGGCTGGTTTAACATAAACTGAAATATGCTACAATGATTTAGTGACTGAAGGGTGAATGGCAAGGAAACATATTACAGGCTAAAAATCTGATGACCCATGATAAAATTATTGCCACTGTATTGTACTGCTTTGGAAGACAGACCATGTGCCCAACAAGCTTGCAGCTCTGCAAAAGAGGGCTCTCTGCCTGTGGCCTGAAGTTCAAGTTAACTGAAAGAGGTGATGGAGGTGGGGGAATGGGATTCTCATGGCTGGAAATGCCAAAAGGCAGGAGATAAGATGGTGGCCTCAAGCCTTTCCCAAGACCCTCCCCCAAATAATGGAAACCAGCCTAGTTGCTAAAATCGGATTATGGATGGTACTTCACTCAAGCTTGTTACTAGAGATGATCAGGGTTGTTGCCATTAAGTTGAATGAGAGGGGGAAAAGATCCAAAACAACCAGTAAATAATCTACAGACTTCAGATTTAAGAACTACGTATAATGAATTCTTTAGCTATGGTTACTTGCGTATGAAACTGTCTAGAAGCAAACAGACTAGAAACCTATTACATTTCAGGAAACTCTACTGCCAAGGAAACCAAAATCCTACAAAAACCTGGAATTATTCAACCTCTAAAGCAACTCTTAGGGCCACAAATCTGCACTAGCAAGAATCAAACTGTGAAAGGTGTGCAAATGCCAAGAAGAATATACTTTAACACCCATTTCATATGAGGCTCTGAATCACTAAGAAATAAAGGACAGTTCTCAGCAAAACCAGAGGCCATGAATGAAAATGGACAAGAGTTAATCCTAGAGAACAGAAGAGGGGCAGCAAAATAGTTGTTAACCAAGGAAGTTATTTTGCAGGAAGACTTTGAAAGAAATAGATGGCACTCAAAATGGGTAACTAAAAAGTTTAATGAAATGACCATGTATTTCCAATGCTGTAAGCAGTGTTAACGCAACCAACAGGAATAGTGAAAGACCTAGGGAGTAGCAACAGCAGAACGTTATTACCATAGGCCTAAAAGCCCAGGAGAAGAAGCAGTGTCACTTAAGTCCTATAAGAGTTGAAGTTAAAGGAGTCCCCCAGTAAGAGTTGTGTTTTTATATTCAGGAATACAATCACCAGCAAATGGTAGCCCTGCAGGGAAAAAAACTAGGAGGATAAATACCTCTGGTGGTCTCTCTTCTACCCTTTTGCTATAAACTGAATATTTGTGTCCTCCCAAAATTCACGTTGAAACCTAATCCCCAGTGTGATGGGATTTGGAGGTGGGCCTTTGAGAGGCAATTAGGTCATGTGGTTAGAGCCCTCAGGAATGGAATCAGTGCCTTTGTAAGACACATCCCAAAGCACTCTCTCACCCTATGCCTATGTGAGGACACAGGGAAAAGACAGCCATCTATAAACCAGGCAGCAGGTCCTCACCAGAACAACTATGCTGGCACCTTGATCTTAGATTTCCCAGACTGTAGAACTGTGAGAAATGAATTTTTGTTGTTTATAAGTCACCTAGTATATGGCATTTTTGTTATAGCAGCCTGAACAGACTAAAATACCTTGGATTTGCAGGTCCTTCTCATTGGCTGAATCCAAATACTATCTATAGGACAAGGGAATACAGGTGATGTATTCCATAATGGTCAGGATGGAATTATGGGTCCAGAGGGCACATGGAGAAAACTCATTACTAACAATAACATTGATCCCTTACCCATACACCTGGACATTAAATAAATCATGGGCTAATGGAGAAATCAAAGTGGAAATTATAAAGCCATGAGACAAACTACATTTTAAGTCTCATGATATAGCCAATGCAGCACTTAAAGGAAAATTTATAACCTTACAAATTATTTTCAGTAGTTAAGTCTTTAACTCCAGAAGCTAGAGAAAACAAAACAAAGCAAAAAACAAACAAAAACAAAAACAAAAAGAATCATTAAAATTAAACACAAAGAAAGCAGAAGATAGGAAATTACAGAAAAAAGTAAAATTTTTAAAAAATATTTTTAACCATAAACACACACAATTTAGCTGATCAAACATAACCAATAACCAGGTTTTTGAAAAATCTATCTGGTAAGTCAACACTGTGGCAAATCTATGCAACATAAAGAGAGAGGGCATAAATAAACATAAGTAAAATGATCTAATAAGTGTTATGAAACTAAAAACTGAGAAACTATGAAAACAATAAAAATTTTTCTGGAAAAAAATTAATAATAGCTAACATTTACTGAATGCTCACAATGTGACAGGCACTCATCTAAGTACTTCACATATATTTTCATTTAATACTCACAACCGCTCTATAAGTACTGTTATTTCTACTTAAAAATGATCTTCAAACCCAAGAACATTTTTATTGCTTGCCTTCTAAATGAGTCAGGCAGTTTCCCATCTCTTTCTGTATCCTGAGAGAAGATAGTTGAGGTACAAATATCTAACAAAGGGCTTATATCCCCAGCACATGTAAAGAACTCCTTCAAATAAGTGAGAAAAAGAGACAACCCAATGGAAAAATAGGCAAAACAAACAAACAAAGAAAAACTTGAATTGTCTTCACAAAAGTGAATATAGAACGGGTCCATAGCCCTGGCTGGTTTGGCTCAGCGGTTAGAGCGTTGGCCTGCGGTCCAGAGAGACCCAGGTTCGGTTCCCGCTAAGGGCATGTACCTCAGTTGCAGTTTGTCCCCGGTCCTGGTTGGTTGTGCAGGTGGCAGCCCCTCGATGTGTCCCTTTCACATCGATGTTTCTCTCTGTCTCTTCCTCTCTCTCCCTCCCACTCTATCTGAACAAAAAATGAAAAAATGTCTTCGGGTGAGGATAAAAAATAATAATAATAATAATAATAATAATAATAGAATGGGTCCATAAACACATTAAAAGATACTCAATTCCCTTGTCAGGGAAATGCATATTAAAGCCAAGAGGAGATATCAGTACTCACCCACCAGAATGATAAAAAGAAAGACTGAAATTAGCAAGTGTTGGTGAGGATATAGAGCAACTGGACTTCTCGAACACTGCTGGTAGGAGTATAAATTGGTATGACCACATTGGAATAATGTTTGGCAGTATCTACAAAAGGTGAACATAGCCCTGGCCGGTTTGGCTCAGCGGTTAGAGCGTCGGCCTGTGGTCCGGAGAGACCCAGGTTCGATTCCCGCTAAGGGCATGTACCTCGGTTGCAGTTTGTCCCCGGCCCTGGTTGGTCGTGTGGGTGGTAACAAGTTGATATGTCTCTCTCACATCGATGTTTCTCTGTCTCTCTTCCTCCCTCTCTCCCTCCCACTCTATTTGAAGATAAGTGCAAAAATGTCCTTGGGTGAGGATAAAAAAAAATAATAATCTAACAAGCAAAACAAAACCAGAGAGCAAAAAAAGTCAGGCAGAAAAGAGCATATACAAATGGAATTGCACAATGTGTACACTATAAAAATAGGCAAAACTAATCTAAGTTAGTTATTATAAATGTGAATGGTGGTTAACCTTGGGGTGGGGAGAAGTGATTGAAAGAGCAAGAGAGAGCTTCTGGTGTACTGGTGATGTTCAGTTTCTTGATCTGGGTGCTTGTTATGAATATTATGCTGCAATAAAAATTAATGCATATGGCACAAAGCAAATAAATCCAATAGCAAGCTGGAAAAAAATTTCTACACGTAGCATGGAAAACCCATGCAAGTCAATTTTTAAGAAGCTAGCTTCCAACTGGAAAATGGGTCTATATACAAAAAGAAATGTTCAAGCAAAGAAATAAAAATGGCCCCAATAAATGCATAAAATGTAAATTATAACAATGCAACTCTATTTTTTCCTAGCAAATTAGCACAGATTAAAAGACACCAATAAGGCTGTTGCTGAGGATTTGGTTAAACTATTAATATGCTTATTCCTAATGGAAACTTAAATTGGTATAACCTTTCTGCATTAAGTCTTTAAAAATTACTCTCTTCACCCACTAGTTTCCCTTCTAGAAATTATTCTAAGGAAAATTCAGAGTTACAATTAAAGATGGATTTATGTCAGTGTTGATTACAATGGTGAGTATTTTGAAACAATATAACCATCCCATAATGAGAAAATGGTTACATTATGATACATATACATGATGGAATAAATAATGTTTTCAAAGAGTAATGAATAGGAAACGACCATGATAAACTTACGTGAAAAATTACATAGAAAATTCTATGTGGTATGATATTGTTTGTGTTAAAAAATACCATGCACTTAAACATACACTTACTTGCATGGGAAAAAAGTCTGTAAGAACACATACTGTAATGTTAATAATGGCCATCTTTGTAGAATAATGGATGATTCTAATTTTGTGGCTTATTTCCTACAATGAAATGTACCTTGAACATTTATTATTACATTCAGAAATCTAAGAACATAATAGGGTAAAAAATATAACATGTGCCCAGTTTTCCTATTCTAGAAATCTAAGCAACCTAGATTTTTATCTCTCCTTCAGCTCTTACATTCAATCTGTAACTGTTTTTCTGGATTTTACCTTAGAAGTAGCTGTCCAAGCCATTACAATATTCCATTATTTCTTCTCTCATTTCCAAAATTCAGGCACTCCTCTTCCCTAAAGAGCACTTTGAATCCAGACTTTTCATTTTGGTAAAACAGTCTTATCTTCCAGTACTTCTGTATTCTAACCATATCAAATCACTTTATATAGTGATGCTCCCACACTCAAACCCCTGAAAAATCCACACCAGGTACTTTCACACCTCCCAACCTTGGCATCCTCCCTTCTCTCTTCCTGTAATGCATCTTCTCTTAATCCGATTCACAGTTCAAGATTCACCTCCGATAGCATTTACCGGGCGTAGGTAGCTTCTCTGAGGCTACAAGAACAGATAGCGGTTTCCAAATCAATCCCCCAATGACAGTTTGTACAAATTTCAGTATTTATCAGTCTATATTGTTTAGTGCCTAGCTCTCCCATGGTACACAGAATACTATAGCTTTTAAATTTTTTCTTAAAATCTAGATGAATGTGTGAACGTAAAACATACATATATGCAATACATCTATATAGGGGTGGTGAGTTTTCACCTGTGTCTGATAAATAAATGGCAACAAAAAGACTCGCCTATTTTGTGTGTGTGTGTGTGTTTCATTCAAGATGGCAGAGCACGTCTTAAAATAGTCCCACACAAAAGCACTCACACCCGCAGCTTTATGTCAGAACTAGCTACCCTTAACGCAACAGCAAAGGACAAAAGAACTGAACCTACACGCTCAGATGCCCTTGCCCTAATCACCCACAGTGGGTCCCACACACATATTTTAAACCGTGTTAGAAAACTGGCACCTGCTGCTTTCATTCCGAGGGCCACGCCTCGACCAGGAACGGGGACCTAAGGCACTTGTGGATATGGACCCCCAAAAATCAAAGACGTAAAAGAGGGTGGCTAAGTTGTACTGGTGAGTATCCAAAATGCACGATTGGGCCCCGCCCCAGCCAGGGACAGTCCCCCTGGGGCGTATCCGTCCCGGGGGAACGGGCAGGGCTCTCATCCACCGGTCCGACCGGGAATTCTGGGCCAGCTTGAGGCTGAAGCCAGCCGCAGAGAGGGCGTCTCGGGCTACACCTGTCAGGCTTCAGCCAACACTAGGCCCAGAAATCACCGAGATTCGGTGACCGAGGCCGGCAAGAGCGTCACCCGATCCCTCACGCCGGGATCGGTCCCTCGCCTTGCCTCCTCGCCTTCGCCCTCATCCTTCTCAAACAAAGGCAATCCACACCCACCGCCATTTTCCCCTTACCTCAAAAACCACCTCTTCGTCAAAGTCCGGTGTCATCCTTCTCCGCCATGCCACCCGCCTCAGCACGATGGGAAATGAAGGCGAGGGAACTGGCGGCACCCAGGCGTCTGCTTCGCCCGTCCCGTGTGTTCAGAAAACCACAACTCCCAGCACGCCTCGCAGCTCACGCCCCCTTTTCAGGCCCACTTATTGGAGCAGAGGATGATCTTGTGGACGGGAGAGGCGGGAGCAAAAGGAAGCTCGAGCCCTCTGATTGGAGGAGGCCAGGGCTTTTGTCCGCCTTTTACGGCTGCGACTGGCAGGGGGCGCCTGGAGCACTGATTTTTTTTTTTTTTTTTTTTTTGAACTCGAGACGGGCACGCGCCGGCGGAGGCGCGGTGAACACTGCTCGTGCCCGTCGCCTGTGGCTCGCGCCCGGGAGCGCCGCCGGGTCCTTGGAGCCCTCCGCATCCTTTGTGCGGCGCTTGAGTTGCGCTGCGGGGCAGCAAGACGAAATGTGGACGCTGCGGGAGCTTTTCTTTTCTGCCTAAACTCTTGAAACAATGGACTGTAAGGGGAGCATGGACTGAGAGGGAGGCGAGCAGGGAAGAGAGCCGCCTCGGGAATCATGACTTCTGCCGCCGGTAAGTGACGGCGCTCGCGCTGCCGCTGGAAAGTTTGTAGGGAGCGCTGCTAGTTTTGGGTTCTGAAGCAACTTACTCCTTTGGGGTAGGTTAGCGGTGTCCCTTCTACTTTTCCCGAGGAGTGTGGCAAGTGCGGAGCAGACGGTGTTTGCTGCCGCATTTTCTCGTCCCTTCCTGCCAAGAGAGGCTGTTTGGAAATCGTATATCTCTCGGGACCTGCCTTTAAGAGGAGACCCGCGTCGGGGCCTCTGCGCCAGGTGAAACGCGAAATGTGAAGAGGGCGTTTGCTTGTCTCCTAAAATGTGAGCGATTTTGCCTTGGCGTGTGAAAATGGTTTAGATGACCATGTAAAGAAACCAGTTATTCTAAGAAAGGGCAGGGTTCCCAGAGCGTTGAACTCGGCGACTGCGCTGAGTCGCTTTAAACCTGGTATCGACTGGACACCCTGACCTTTATTACTCATTAGATGAAGAGGTTTAAACATTACTCCTATCCTGGTGGTTTTTCCCCCCGTTACCCGAGAAGTAGAGGAATAGAATTGCCGACGGCAATTTTTTTGCTCATCTTCACCCAATTTCTTATGGATTTTTTTTTTTTTTTCCTATTTCTACCTGGTTAGTGTAAACAAAGCCTGATTTCCCGTCTGCCTCCCATAGTCCTTTCCCTTCATCCAGATGACAAAGAGTTTACCTTTGGATTTTGAGCAATTCTGTACATCTTATTTCTAAACATTCCTAAGGAACAGTTCTTATATTCCAAAATAATTACTAAAGTGGTTTTAAATTCACTTTATAAGAACATAGGTTAATTTTAAACTACAACTTTATTAAGTATTAAGGTTTTTTTCTTAATGTTTCATCCACGTTGAAAGAAATAAACTTCCATTAGAAATTTTATAGTAAAATAGTGTAAAGTTTTCCCTCAAAGTTACTTCTAGAATCAGCACTTGAGTATCAGATTAAATTTTCGTTGCTTTTCTTGGCATTTGTTTTAAATTCCTGCAACTTGAAACTGTCAAACAGCCCTCTAAATGTTCTGAGTTGTCTTATTACTAAAACCTAGATATATTGAAGTGTTGCATTGCTAGGTGTAATCAAATTACAGGTAACTAGGAAGGAAGCTAGCCAGTAGTAATAAGGAAGCAAAGAGTGAAGTATGCGTGTAGTAATAGTAGTAGTAGTATTCCTGAAGAAATTGTGAATCTTTCCTTTCTGATTTTGTATGTCATCATATCATGTTATTTGTAAACTCTTTCCTTACCAAACGGAGGCTTTCTACTTGAGGTGAATTATTTTCATCCTAAATTTTTGTGCCTCACCTTTGTTCAAGTTTTCTTCATTACTGAGCTATTCTAATTAACTTAAATTTAAAGGGGTTGGATTTAAATCCCTCCAGCCAATTTTAGCTCTCCTCTCTTTTGGAGTATAAAGCACATTTAAAATATTTATACCTTGTATGCATCAGTTTTCAGTTCCAGTCCCAACAGTTTATAATGAAGAAATACAGAAGCATTTAATTTGACATTTAAATATGTAAACCTGATCTAGGGCCCAGTCTGGAAGTTTATGATTCTTTGATTTGTGTTACCCTAGAATAATGCAAGCTATTTTTATATTTTATCAACTTTACAATTAAAGAAATCCACAGACATTTTTGTGGTGTTTTAAAAGAGGCACATTTCCTGTGTTTAGCTGAGTTAGTTGGTTTTTAGCATGGCTTGTTGAGAAGTATTAACTACGTTTTTGTTCAGCCATCTGTTAAGATTTATTTTAATTCTTTCTCGTGTCTAAATGGAGAATATGGAAGAGCATTGGGTTTTGTATCCATCCCATTCTTATAAAATTATGTGTTCATCATTCTTACAAGCTGTTTATACTTTTTGAAACAATAATCAAATTCATTAAAACTTTAGGAAAGTTATTTGCAGTTGGGGAAGGGAATGTTTGTTTATATTGAATCTCATCTGTGGTATTTAGGATGGTTAGCTTAATTTAAGGAAATAAGAGAAATATTGTAGAACATCTATGCTTTATGTATCTTGAAGAAGAGTTTGCTTTGTTTTCTGCACCTGTCAAAGAGTAGGCCCATAGTAGAAATTTTACAATTATTCTAATCAATATATTTAAAAGGAGAGGTAATATTTAAAAGGAGAGGTAATCATAGGTGTTTGTTGGTTTTTTTTAATCTTCACCGGAGGATATTTTTCTATTTATCTTCAGATAGAGTGGGAGGGAGAGGGAGAGAAAGCGAGAGAGAGAGAGAGAGAGAGAGAGAGAGAGAGAGAGAGAGAGAGAGAGAAACATCCACGTGAGAGGGACACATCAACTGGTTGCCTCCCCCGCAGGACCCCAACCAGGGCCGGGGAGGAACCACAACTGAGGTACGTGCCCTTGGCTGGAATCGAACCCTTGACTTACTGGTCTGCGGGCCGATGCTCTACTGCTGAGCCAAACCAACCAGGGCTAGGTGTATGTTTTCTATCCCTTCCAACTTGTACAGGTCACTGTCTCATTAATGCCTGTACTTTTCTATAAGGATGGTTCAAAAGCTAAGAAAGTGTGCACATGAACTGCAGCCATCTGTGCGTAGCAGATGACAGTATGTTTGTAATAGTGAAATGGTACTAGTGCTTTACTTTCTTACCTTATTTTTCCCTGGAGCCAAACAGCTGTGTAAATAAAAGATTTGCTGCTTTACTCTAAAAAGGTTTGGGTCTGACTGTTGATACAGTATTAAGATACAAAGATGCTAGATCCATTTCCAAAGATCGTGTACTTACTTCAAGAGTTTGACATTGGAGCAGACCATAATATAATGGCTTGTTATTTTTTGAGTTGTGTTTCTTGCATAACAGAGCCTCGAAAAAATGATAATACTAATAATGAAGGATTCCTGATATTTTTGTACCAGTGACTTAGTTGAACACTTGTTCCTACTAATAATTAAGAATTTATTCAATAATCCTATTGAAGTTAATTCCTGCTTCTTTTCAAAATATTATTCTACATTAAAATGGATATGGACTTAAAAAAAAAGTCTCCTGTTACTGAGGCATATTAAAGAGTATGTGTATGTGGCAGTTCTGACTGTTCCCAGGGCCCTATTTTCACCACTGGGGACATTGCAGTGAGACAAAGTGCCTGCCCTTCTGGAGCTTGCTTTCTAGTGGCAGAGACAAAGTTGTACTGAAGAAATATCGTAAGGGCAAAGGGGCTGGAGAAAATAAGGGTTCTCCTGAAGCAAGTATCTCAGAAGTTTATAATCTCAGAATCATTTAGGCTTTGCAGTTCTATCCAACTCTTCACAAGTAAGGAAACTGAGGCAGCCAGATTGCACAAAGGCAAATAATTAGGTTAGCCAGCTCCCCAAGTTATGTTGTTGGCTTCCTTCAACACACAGTTAACTAACAATGGTGAGCCAAAGTTCACAGCTATTTATTTATTTATTTTTAAAAGTTTTTTTCTTTATTGATTTTAGAGAGAGAGGAAGGGAGAGGGAGAGAGAGAGAAACATTGATGAGAGAGATCATCCATTGGCTGCCTCCTGCATGCCCCCTACTGGGGATTTGACTCATAATGTGGGCATGTGCCCTGACCGGGAATTGAACCAGTGACCACTTGGTGCATGGGTCTATGCTCAACTGCTGAGCCATACCGGCCAGGCCATAGCTATTTATTTAATTCAGTGAGTATGCATTGAGGGCACTAGGTACATAATGCTGGGCTACATTTGTTGGCAATCAACCACAGCTCACATGTAATTAATTTAATTTCTAGGACACTAAAGAGAACAGGGATTTACAGTCGGCCCTCTTTTATCGCGGTTAATCAGTTCCAGACTCTACTGCCATAAATGAATTAGGATTCTTTATTTATACAGTCATCCCTCTCACTTCACACTTCCACTTTCGCGGCTTCACTCTATCGTGGTTTTATCTGAAAAAACCATGATAGAGTGAAGCTGTGACGCAAAGTGGCGAGGGACGACTGTATGTCTGTTGGAAGCAGACTTACGTAGAAAACACATTTAATGAATAGAGTAAAATCCGTACCAGAGATTAAAAAACAATTTAATCCGGCCGGTGTGGCTCAGTGGTTGAGCATCAACCCATGCACCAAGAGGTTGCCGGTTCGATTCCCTGTCAGGGCACATGCCCAGGTTGTGGGCTGGATCCCTGTGTGGGGCATGCAGGAGGCAGCCAATTGATGTTCTCTCTCATCGATGTTTCTCTCTCTCTCCCTTTTCCTTCCTCTCTCTCTAAAAATCAGTAAAGAAAACAAAACAAAACAATTTAACTAGCTCTGCTGGAGTGGCTCAGTTGATTGAGCGTCATCCTGTGCACAGAAAGTTGCCAGTTGGATTCCCGGTCAGGGCACATACCTGGGTTGCAGGTTTGATCTTCAGTCCAGGCATGTGTAGAAGGCAACCAATTGATGTTTCTTTCTCACATCTATGTTTCTCTCTCTCTCTCCCCACTCCCCCTGCCCCGCCCTTACCCCCTTACTCTCTCTAAACATATCCTCGGATGAGGTTAAGAAAAAAAAATTAACTAAAAATAAAAAATTGATTGGCTAAATGACTTGGAAGTTTCTGGCAAAGCTGCAAGATTCAGAAGTAAAAGATGGGTTCTTTTTTTTTTTTAGTTGTAAAATACACATAACATAAATTTATTATCTTTATCCTTTTTAAGTGTACAGTTCAGTAGTGTTAAGTACATTCACATTGCTGTGCAGTCAATCTCTAGAACTCTTTTCATCTTGCAAAATGGATTTTTTTATTCCTTCAAAAATCCCAGAGGTAGGATGCTTTAAGAATGGTTACAGAAATGAAATCAACATGACGGTCTGTCAATTTTCATTATCTTGAGTAAGATGAGAGGTTGGGAAGAGGCCTAGGGCATTCATACTTTCTCTGAAGAATTGACTTAGTACATCGAGAGTTGAATTTAAGGGATCATTATACCAAGCTTTAGCATTAGTCTTTGAAGGGTTTTACAATTTTCTTCTGCCTAACAAACAAAGAAACAAAAAAACTAATAACATGCTTATTGGATAGATAACTGAAAATGTAAAAAGCTTTGGGAATTTGTATTAAGTTAGTTTGAAAATATTTCATTATCTTTATTTGTCACAACATTATATTGAGTGTGAAGGCTTCTATTATCATGTGATCTTGATTGAATACATAATATTAGGAGTTTGGGAAATTCTTCCTTGGTTGGTAAAAGGAAGTGGAGCACTCTACTCTTTTTTTTTTTTTTTTAAACTCAGTTCCATGTAATATCTTCCCGAGTGTTGTGACTAATTTCCTTTGTTGAAAAGAAATTCATCACCAAATGAAATATCTAAGGCTTTGTGTATTCAAGTAATTAAACAATGTCCAGTAGATATTTTGAAAGGTTTATTTTTATTTTTTCAGTAAATTAAGTTTTTATTAAGCATTAGATGATGTTGGAGGAACAAACATAAATATAGGAAGTATAAGAAAATATTTTATCTCAAGTTTCATTGGGGAAGTATGACTGCATGCTAAAGTGACAGTATAGGTGGAAAAACTTAAAAGAACTAAAAAAACCTGATGTCAGCTCTGTATCAATCTTTTTATTTTATAGGTCTTTTGTGTGAAGCTTTTATTAGTTTTCTAGGCTAAGAGCAGATCTATACAAATCTAACAAGTATTATAATAGGTGCTCATTAAGTACTTTGTATATAATGTTGAGGAAGACTACATATTGTGGTCATCTTTTAAATGTACTAATGAAAGATAAACAGCATAATGGAACCTAAAATAAATACAGATTCTAGGCTTTATCCCCAGAAACTAGTTGATTAGACCTGGGGTTGAGCTCTATGAAGGATTACAATGAAAATTCCCCATTGACAACTCCTGCATTAGAGAAATATCAATTTTATTATGAGCCTCAACTAATACAGAAGAATAACTTTTTAGTTTTAAGTTTGGAAAATTTCTGATTTCTGTATTTCATTTTAAGATTTTTTGGAGGATTTTGGTGATAAAGATTATTGATAAAGGCATTTATATACCTCTGCTGTATATCACTGAGGAAGAAGAAGAATGCTTATTCATATGAGAAGCTTAAAGAGTTGGTCCAAATAGCACCATCCTGATTGGTCAGAATGGAGCCACTCTGATTAGTTGGTGAAAATGAAAGTGAGGATGTAGTCGCACAGCTCTGATTGGATGGGGAAAGTTTTAATCCTGTTGGTTGAATTAGGATTCCAGGAACTCCTTTATAAGGGCTATCTCAGCCAGCATGCAGGCAGTTCAGTGCAGGCTTCTCCATGAAGTATAGCTTGTGTGAGTGGACCCTGTTTAGCAACTGCTGCTTGGCTCTGTCTTTAAATTTGAGACCAGTTAGCCAGCAGGAACCCTTCTCAACAAACACCTCCATTCTCAGGCTCAACTGTTAAATTTGACTCTAGCTGCCCAATTGATTGTTCTTCAGGTTTGCTGTACCAGTCACATTACCTCAAGCAGTAGATTACGTTCTTACATCACCATATTCCCTCCAACATTTGACATAATCCAGCTTTCTAATTCAGCCAGTCTGATATGAATAGAGTGATATCTCATTATTGTTTTAAATTGTATTTTCTTGGATTATTAATGATTTTAAGCATCTCTTCAAAGTGCTTGTTAATTTTAGAGTTTTCTCATCTATAAGTTACTATTCATATCCATTGACTATTTTTTCACTGGGTTGACATTTTCTCCTGGTTGATATGCAGAAATTCCTTACATATTCTAGAAAGAGTAATCCCCAGTTGTTTCAGATATTGCAAATATCTTGTGTTCTATTATTTAATAATTTTATTCATGGTTTCTTTGAACAGAAATATTTTATTTCAATATAATAAAAATCTACTTTTTGGCTGCTATTAAAAAAAAAAAAAAAAAAGAGTTCTGTCCTACAAATAACTTAGGCAAATTCATCTCTAAACACTTAGCAAATGAACTGAAGTACTTTCTCCTACTATTCCGGCCCCAGCAGAAGCTAGTTATTTCATTTAGTGTTGTCTGAAGATATCTGTTCCAAAGTTAGAAGAAAAACCATATTGGACTTATTAAGAAATGTACAGTATACCCAAAGCTTTGTACCCTAGAATTGAAAGACAATTTAAAGAATTTTAAGACTAATATTGACTCTATATAATGTAACATAATCTACCTAGCAAAATGCAAGTTCACCTTATGTCAAAAGTAAAAGTTATCAAATTTAGTTATTTATTGTCTCATGCTTTTTTTTTCATCAAATTATTATTTTTTTCTTTCTAGAGATTAAGAAGCCACCAGTGGCCCCCAAGCCAAAGTTTGTGGTGGCAGATAATAAGCCCACTCCACCTCCTGTTGCACCCAAACCTGACATTGTGATTCCACAGTCAACAAAGAAAACCAAACCAGCAATAGCCCCGAAACCAAAAGTTCTGAAGAGCTCACCTGTTTGTGACATCGGGCAGTCACCATCAAAGAAAATCATTGTGAACCTGGAAGAACATAAACAGGAATTACCCGAAAGCACTGACAATTCCACTTGCAAAAATGTAGGGCATCAGAGCAGTAGTCATATTTTACCACTGTGTTCCTGCACTTCTGAGTGTGTCCATAAGTTTGGGAATAGAGAGAACTTGTGTGTAAAGCAGCTTGTCTTAGAATCCCTAGAAATGCCTGAAAACTTAGAAAATAGTATAATTGATGAGTCCTCTTCAACTATAAAAACAAGGAGTAGAAGTGATATTAATGGTGAAATGGTCAAGAGCCAGAGTGCAGTTGTTTTAAAGGCAAGCATTCTAGAAGAGAAGCTTAAAGATGTTTTAACGAAGCGAACATCGCCTTTTATTTCTCCACAGGAGCACAGATCCATAGACAACCCAGAAACGAATGAGGGCTGTAATTCCAACAGACAGTTCAGAATTAAATTTGCAGACTCATCACCTTCCCTGTCCAGCTTTGAAAAGGTTCCTGATCACCACTGCCACCTACAACTTCCTATCCATGAATTTCAAAATTTTGAAGCTTGTCAGGATGGCAGTGAAAAACGCAATATTTACTTTCATTCATCTGAACAAGAAGCTCTGGCAAATGGTAAAAGGAGTACTTTTTTATCTTCAGATGGAGTTAGTAAGAAATCAGAAGTCAAAGACCTTGGTCCCTTAGAAATTCACTTAGTACCATGTACTTCAAAATTTCCAACTCCCAAGCCCAGAAAGACACACGCTGCCCGCCTGTTACGTCAAAAGCACATAGATGCTCCTAGTGAAAGTACTGAAGAACCAGAGAATTTAGACAGTAACTCTTGTCTTCTTGAAGATAGTATGAAAAACAATGAAATCAGTGTTATTTATCAGAATGTTTTGTGTAACCAGGAACAAGTGGGCAAAGTGAAGCCAGGAAATAAAAGTGAATTGAATGTGGACTCCAGCAGCGACAGACAAAACTTAGTTGATTCCCAGAAAGCCGTGTGTCATGAAATATCTTCCTCTGAAAAAATGACACCTCCTTTAGATACAGACTCGAATTTGAGTTCTGACAGCAAGACAGTAGATAGTTCTAGTATGTCACCTGCTGTGGACAAAGGGACCAGTTTTATAAGATGCAATACTCTATCTATGAGCCTGCCTAGGCAGCTGAAATTAGCTTGCAACAAACGTTTGCCTACTGCCTGTAACTTGGGAGTGTCCATCCCTCAAACACAAAAGGAATCTACAATAAAAGATGGAAGTTCCTCAAGAGTTGTCCCCAAAAAACCTCAGAGACACAGCTTGCCTCCTGCAGGAATGCTTAAAAAGGCCGCCTCAGAGGAGCTTTTGGAGAAAAGTTCTTATTCTTCAAATGAAGAAAAAAATTCAGAAAAGGGTCCAGAAAGAAATCACCTTCGACAAAAATTGTGTGCCCAAAACCATGGTATGTCGTCATCCTTTGATGTGCCTAAACGGACTGCAGAAAAGCCAGTGTGGAAGTTACCTCATCCTATTTTACCCTTTACAGGGAACCCAGAATCCTTAAAGTCTATCACCGTGTCCTCAAATAGTGAGCCTTCAACTGCCCTGACCAAGCCTAGAGCAAAATCACTGTCTGCTGTGGATATGGAAAGGTGCACTAAGCCTTGCAAAGACTCTCAAAAGAAAAACTCTATAAAGAAGTTGTTCAACATGAAGCTGTCCATCTGTTTCACGAAGAGTGACTTCCAGAAATTTTGGTCCAAAAGTGGCCAACTTGAAGACACAACTGCTGGCAGACTCTCAGGTGGGGAGGGAAAAGGGATTGAAAGTGATTGGCATGGCTTGTTATTAGAAGAGAAGAGAAATAAACCCACCAAGGCACATTCCGCAGATAACTACAGCCTGGAATCCCAAAAGAAGAGGAAGAAGTCTCGAGGCCAGACCAGTGCAACTAATGGACCAAGATCTGAGTCTTTGGATGACCAAATGCTCTCTAGGGAGGCAACATCTCAGGCCCCTTGCAACTCTGTTACAAGTGACTGTGTACCAGAGTATGAAAATATACGCCATTATGAGGAAATACCAGAGTATGAGAACTTGCCGTTTGTTATGGCTGTAGGGAAAACTCCAGAGCTGGAAAGGCAGAATTCTGGCAGCATGGAGGACACTGATGCAAATGTATATGAGGTAGAAGAGCTGTATGAAGTTTCAGATGGCCAGCTGCATCTTGGACCAAGACGTCAGCATTCCAGGTAACACTTAGGTGCCAGATAGATACTGCACTTGTAAGTACATCACTGAAATTAATCTTCACACCTTGTGAGATAGGTGAAATCTCACACATGGGGAAAAAATCACTTGGTGAGAAAGTGGGTTAGTTAAGTATATATTAAATTATTTCAAAGTGCAGTCTCCTTTTATCATATAGTCAGATTGGGTATTTGCAATGCAAGCGTGAAGTAGTTGACCTACCTTAGTTGCTGATTCAAAGAATTTGAACCAGTAGTAGTATGGGTACATATGAAAGACCTGGACCAGAGAGAGGTTCCAGGGCGTCCAAAGCACCAACTTGGAAGTTATAGTCGCAACTTAGGGGAAGAAATTGGGCAACTTAATGAGCTTTATTTGCTAGGTGTAAGAAATCTGAAGTTACTAAAATCAATGCATTTACCTATGGTGCTCTTGTCAGGTGAAACCTCTAAATTTGCAAAAATTACTACTCATTGAAAATTAGTTATTTTACTTGTTGAAGGCTAATTACTAACTTCAGATGGATATAGGGGAAAATGCAGGAAACACATTAACTACCCTCCTTTCTTTCTCACTTTTCATAGGCACATTCCACCCTTGGTATACCCATTCCATTCATCTTCTTGAAACCTTGCCCATGTTTGATGGTCCAGCCCAGCAATCATTGGCTTAAGGAAGCTTGTATGGTTACCTAGTGGGAAATGTTTACCTCCTGTTCTGACCTCCCAATTATGCTCTGCTATCCTTACAGCCTTTCTCTCAGCCTGTCTCATGGTATGGTTATTTAATGGTATGTCTGATGTTCTGTATTTGATTTTAAGCACCATGAAGAGGTCTGGTCATATCTTTCTGCCTTGCATAAGGCCAAGCAAGGGGCTTAATAGGGATCAGTTGTTTGGGTACATGAGAGAATGAATGAAAAAGAGACAAAGGAAGCAACCAGTGTAGCTGCTTCCTTCTCCCTCCACAGTCTCAAAGGGAGACTTTGCATTGCATTTAAAGTATTGGTTTTGTGTCTAACACAAAGCTCACAGGCCCTTTTTGGAAGTCTTCATATTCTTCTTTGGTCACTAACTTCAAGCCTCTGAATACTCAGGTCTTAAAATGGGACTTTTGTAGAAATATTACTATGTGGCACATAGTAGCGATTTTGTTGCTCTGTTTTGCATTCATCTTCAGATAGAGCGAGAGGGAGAGAGGGAGGAAGAGAGAGAGAGAAACATCCATGCGAGAGAGACACATCGACTGGCTGCCACCCACATGACCCTAACTGGGGCCGGGAACAAACTGCAACTGAGGTGCGTGCCCTTAGCGAGAACTGAACCCGAGTCTCTCTGGACTGTGGGCTGATGCTCTAACCGCTGAGCCAAACCGGACAGGGCACTCTGTCCTCCTTTTAACATGCTTTTATGTAGTGTGTGTGTGTGTGAAAGAGGAATGAATTTGGCTTCTTCATGATATATACTACTATCCTTATCTAAGATGAAGTTTTTTCTTGAACTTGAAGATTTGGCCCTTGGTGTAAGTTTCTTGTTGGCCCTCATGCCCCTCATGCTTAAATCCCGAGAGTTTATCATTTTCTCTAACACAAGCTGTAAACTTCTGGAACTTGTTCTTTAAAAAAAAAAGTATATATATATTATGTTTGAGAGAGAGAGAAAGAAATATCGATTTGTTGTTCCACTTACTCATGCATTCATTGGTTGATAGTTGTATGTGTCCTGCCGGGCACATGGGGACAATGGCATATGGAGACGATGCTCTAACCAACTGAACTACCTGGCCAGGACCTGGAACTTGTTCTTTATCTGATATGTTTCTTATACAATTAGGGGCACTGCTGCTTGGCCAAGAGGAGGGGGAACTATGTTGGAAGGTGTTAATGTACACAGCCAGCCAGTTCAGCTGGATGGTGTTCATAAGGAGGGTTCTTTTTTTTTCCCCAAAAATTTTTTAGTATTTTTTCTTTATTGATTTTAGAGAGAGAGGAAGGGAAAGGGAGAGAGAGATAGAAACATTGGTGAGAGAGAACATCGTTTGGCTGCCTCCTGCATGCCCCCCGCACTGGGCATTGGGCCCACAACCTGGGCAGGTGCCCTGACTGGGAATCAAAGCAGACATCTCTTGGTGCATGGGTCGACGCTCAACCACTGAGCCACACCGGCCAGGCAGGAGGGAGGGTTCTTTCTAGAAGCCACAGGAAGCCAAGGGTGGCTGTGAATAGGTTGCAGGCCGTTAAGAAGGGCAGGCTGGTGAAGAATGGGTGAACTCTGCTTTTGAATTTAGCTTTCCACAGAGATTTTTCTTTAGGCCTAAAGCAGGGGGCCCGAAACAGGCTTGAGACTCCTAAAATGTGCCAGCTGAATCAAAAGCCTGCGGTCATAGGATCAGACTAACAGTTTTGCCTGGGAAGTGACATCCTTTTGTACATAACATCGAATAGGTGAGAAAGCAAAATCCAAGGATTCATGAGGAAGATACCAGGACACCCTAAAATAAGGTAAATGAGAAGTGAGCTGAGAGGACCCAAGTTGAAATCTTGTTTGGTAGTCTGGCTGTTGAAAATGTAGACCTGTTCCATAGAGTAATTAATTAAAAATCCAACACCCTAGGGTTCTAAAATGATAGGGAAAAATGCAAATGAGCCCTGTTTTAAGTTTTTTTCGGCTGGGGTGAATCAGAAGAGTGCCTGACAGTTCCTCAACCCTCAGGGAAGAGTCTGGTTCTCACCTATGCGACTAGTTTATAGAGACTCACAGAGTCTACATATATAACCAGCTTCTGGATCAAACAGATTATTTGGCCAACTTGGGAGTAACCCATATGGTCACCTTCTTCAGAGTGTAGGTTGCATGAATCCAACAGCTTAACATTTACAAATTTATAACAACATGTTTATAATTCATCAGGAAATAATTATAGGTAGTCCCCATTTCAAATGGGGTTATGTTATTTTAAAAGTTCATGATAGCCCTGGCTGGTTTTGCTCAGTGGTTAGAGCATTGGCCTGAGGACCAATGAGTCGCGGGTTCGATTCTGGTCAAGGGTACATACCTCGGTTGTAGTTCATCCCTGGCCCTGGTCAAAGTCGTGTGGGAGGCAGCCAGTCGATGTGTCCCTCTCACTTTGATGTCCTGCCTCCCCCCCCCCCCCCCACTCTATCTGAAGATAAATAGAAAAATATCCTTGGGTGAGGTTTAAAAAAAAAAAAGAAAAGTTCATGATAATTTGAAACTTGTATATATTTACCAAAGAAATAGTTTTGGTAATGGTGGTAAATGTCCCAGTTTAGCCCCCAAATTGTATTAACCGTTAGTGTCCTGGTCTCCCTTCTCCCTTTCCAGGTGAATTCTTCCACTCAGCATGTGTTTGAGCTGAGGCAGGAGAGTTGGCCAGGGTGGGGTTGAGCACCAGGATATCAAGAGGAGCAAATCCACTAGTTCTGAGGTGGCAGGGTTTGTGGAAAGGGTGAGGTGACTAAAGAAGAATGAGGAACTTGGGGGCTGGGCTTGTTGTGAGAAAGACTGGAAAGCATTGGGAGTGATAAGGAGAAAGGAAGGGCTGGGTGATTGCTATTTAGTAAGCATTGGATTTTCTTTTCCTCCTTTCCTCATTCTCATTCCCTTTTTTCTTCCCTATTCTCCTTTGCTTACTGCACAGTAGTGCTAATTGAGTTTCTGACCCCTAGGCAAGAGTGATTAGAAGAAAAGGGGCTAGATGGGGTAAGGAGTGGCACTGGGAATCCCTTTAGTGAGGAAGGAAGACCAGCCAAATCTGAAGGTGAAGGAGGGAGAAGGGGAGTTCCCATGGCTGTAGAAATAGTAGCTTTTAGGTGTTCCCGGTTAGATCATTTTTGGATCACTGGTCTAGGTTCTCAAAGATTGTGAGCCGCTCTGCAATATTCTGGTGTGTTTTGGGTACAGTAGTAAGTTCTCGTACCTAAAAGGTTTCAGGAATAATAAATCTAAAACAACTAGTCAGCGCCCTGGCCGGTTTGGCTCAGCGGTTAGAGCATCGGCCTGCGGTCCAGAGAGACCCGGGTTTGGTTCCCGCTAAGGGCATGTACTTCGGTTGCAGTTTGTCCCCAGCCCTGGTTGGTCGTGCGGGTGGCAGCCACTCAATATGTCACTTTCGCATCGATGTTTCTCCCTCTGTCTCTTCCTCTCTCTCCCTCCCACTCTATCTGAACAAAAAATGAAAAAATGTCCTCGGGTGAGGATAAAAAAAAATAATAGTAAAAATAATAAAATAAAACAACTAGTCAGCAATGGGCCTTTTTCTCTCATTGCATGCACGTGATGTGTGCTTAGTTACAACTATTATTTAAGATGTTTGATTTTCATATGGACATTCCAAAAATATGGGTCTTTATTAAAGAGTTACAGACAAATCAGCAAAATAGTAGTGTCCAAATGTTGGGATTTTCCTCTTGAAATTGTAGCAGATTTCTTAATTCTATAACCAAGAAAAATTTTCCCTGGAAACATTCCAGGTTTTTCCTTTGTTGTTTTAGTTTTTACTTACTGTAAGCACTTAAAAGAAAATGTATGGTAATTGGTTTTCCTAGGTAACCTAGGAAACCTTCAGTTTATTTATTCCAGAATATTGACCACATGTCAAGCTGTGTGCATTCAAAGGTGACAGGGTGCCTACTCCCAAGGAGCTTTCTGTTCAGTGAGGTGGCAGACAATTGCAGGACAACATGGTTTTATTAATCCAAGTTTTGTCTGAGTTATGCCCCAAGTAGGATAATAAAGAAGACTTCACAGAGGTGGTGAGACTTGACCCAAAGCTTATAAAATGGACATGACTTGATTGGCATTTTGAGGTCATTTTGTAATCTTGACAAGAGCAATTTCATTGGTGCTCTGGGTGAAGAAACCAGATTACAGACCGAGGAGGACTGAGAAGAGAGCAAGTGGAATCAGCAAGTATGAATTGCTGTCCCTTGAAACTTTGCCCAGAAGTCCCCATCACTTAAAGGTTCAAATTTATCTTTTGGTTTTCCTCAAGCACCAGAATTCAGAATAAAACAAACTTCAAAATCATTTCTTTTTAAATAATCAGTATGCCCTCATCTCTGATGAAGGAAAGCACTAAATTTTTTGTTTGTTTCTCCCCACCCCCCATTTTAAACACAAAACTGGGCCTGAAGAGTTGCCAAATGGCATTACAGGTTGCCTCAAATCCCATTATGGAATTTGTGTTATAAATCATCAGACCTGATCTAGAAGAGATCTCTCTTGGGTTGCATTTACCATCTGGTGGTATTGTTGAATTTTAATAATGATTAAAGTGTAAATTAGTAGCCCTAGAGCCTTTCTGTATTGTCATAACACTGATAAGATTATGCACAGTTAGAAGGTGGGAGTTGAGACTCATATATCTTAACAGCAGCCCTTTCCTGTGAGTTATTTTCAGCATCAGCTCAGGAAATATCAAAAATTTGTATGACTCTTTAATTTTATGTTTCTTGTGTTGGAATCATAGCCACACAGTTTTGGCAAGTATGTTTATATACTTACCCTACATTTTAAACTGTGGCTAGAAGCGTTCAATTTTATTTCTTGGCAATAAAACTTTTTTCTTTTTTTCTTTCTTTCTTTTCTAATTAATCCTCACCCGAGGATATTTTTCCATTGATTTTTAGATAGAGTGGAAAGGAGGGAAGGAGAGAGTGAGAGAGAGAGAGAGAGAGAGAGAGAGAGAGAGAGAGAAAGAAACATCAATATAAGAGAGACACGTTGATCATTTGCCTCCCGCACCACCCTGACTAGGGCTGGGGATCAAACCTGCAACTCAGCTACATGCCCTTGACCTGGAATCGAACCCGTGAACCTTTAGTCCATGGGCTGATGCTCTAACTGTTGAGCCAAACCAGCCAGGGCTATTTTTTCCTTTTAAATAAGTATTAGTAATTAGTTAAATTGCAGTATTTTGTCCAGTTCTATTGCTTTGGTCTCATTTCCTGTGATATTTTATCAGATATATATGCTTTAATGTGACAGAATGTCACTTTATACTTTTAGAGGTGTATTTTTAGTCAGATGAAAGAACAGATATCCAACATTGTGATTGTGTGTACACACACACACACAGACACATCCTGTCTCGTTTGGTAAAACTACAGTGTTTTGAGATTGCTAATATTTGCACATTTTGAGGGGGAAAGGTGACATTATTTTTAGAGATGACTGGTTTTTCATTGCTGTGTTTTTATTACATTTTTGAATATTAAAGAAATCTATAAACTTTATAAAACCTATAAATGTTATAATTTAGCCAAGTTTTCATAATATTGCAACTAATTACATCAGCAAGACAGAAATTGCTTTGCAAAATGAACTTCTTGCCTATTACTGAGAGAAATATTTCCAGTATGAACCTTTTGGGAAAGAGCAGATATGGAGAGGACCATATTCTTTTCCTAAGCATTTTAAATTTCTGTAAGGACCTGATAGGTAAAGATAATCAGATAATCCATCAATCTGTGAATGTTTTAAACCTATAAGTAGGATGTTTGGAACTCAGAATGTATTTTTGCAGTGGAAATAACTGAGTAAGAGTTAGGTTCCCACAAGAACATATTGAGCTTCTAATATATGAAAAATACAATGGAAAGTAATAAAAAATGACCCCGTGGCAAGGCTAAAACAGAGCAATAAAATTAAATAGTTTTTATAACTCTTAAGTGCTGGTGCATTCAAAGAGGAAACGTTTAGTGTGTTGAGGAAAATATGAAGAGGGGAGGGTATAAGATGAAGAAGTATAGAAGGTGAGCCTTGACTCACCAGTCCTCCAGGTGGTTCAGTGGAATTCCAGATGCAGGTTTGTGTTCAAACATAAGGGGATAAGTATGTTCTTGTTTCAGGTATCTGAAGTAATGCCTTTACTTGTATATTAATTTTGTAAGCTTTTTGTTTTCTTGCAGACATTTATGTTATTTTATTTTTTACAGATTTCTTTTAATGTATCATCTTTTCCTGTTATTGCATGGATTAATTTGGTATTTAAGGAAAGCCCTTTATTTTAAAAAGTAGACATGTTTGTATGAGCATATTTATTATAATACTTTCTTAAAACTATATTAGGAGTAAAGGGCAGTTTGAGTTGTAGCACTTTGGGTGTGGGAAGTTACAAAGAAGTGCTGACCTTTTTATTAAAAACTGAGATTAACAGTTAAATTCAAGGGTGGAATTGCCTAGTATTCTTCTGGGTGGTATGGAAAATCTACTTTGGTGGTTTAGTCTGGGTCTGGTAATTGTTTGTGTTCCTGGATCTCTGGAGAGCAAAAAAAGATTTTCAAGTAGTTTTGACATCAGGCAGAGACAATCTATCATTGGAGCTAAAAAAAATTGGCTTGGTCAAATAGACTATCACTGGAGTAAAGTATTATCATAGTATTTTCAGGAAGAACAGCTGTCTTCTGAAGTTGTCTGTCAGATTTCTCAGTTCTTGTTTACACGTATTATAAATTCATTTTAGTTCCATATAAATGTGAATTGGAGTAAGGTTGTATTTGGTGTTATCATACCCTTTTATACATAAAGAAATTAAATCATGGTGGTAGTGATGTGAGAAAAATGGACAAAGATGGAGGAAATGCCACTGGATTAGTGGTTCTGGTCTCTAATGTCCAAGGGTCTGTTTACCAGACTCCCATTTATCAAAGTATTTTGTTTTCTGATTCAGGAAAGGTGAAATAATAAATACTGAACAAAGAAAGTCAGTTTTTCCTGGAAATTTGGATAAAAATAAAAAGAAAAACAAACACATTTAGCCTTTTTATGTTTGAAATGGTGTAACTGCTTGTTCTTTTAGCTCCTGTGGATTCCGTTGAAAACTTTGTTTTACTTAGATCATATGTTTTTTTGAAGTCATTTTCTTGGTAACTTATTTGTAACAGTTGATATACTTTGGCATATATTAGTATCATTTGAAACATTAGGAATTAAAGAGTAAATTTGGGTTTTAATAAATTCAGAATAGTTTTTTTTGCCCCTCAATATGAAAAGCAATTCTGATTTGAATTGTTTGGCAACAAATTCAAGTCCAGGAAGGATATAATGTGTAAGGAAGGAATAATTGGTAACTGTTTGTTTTTTCCTACCTTTTAGTTGGTCTTTGGATGTATGGGCAGTCACAAGTAAACAGATTTCCATTTAAATGAGTAGCTTTTCACTACTTAATTTTTCTTTCTAGAGCTTCACTGTTAGAAATGTGAGGCTAAAGCACAGTTCCTCTCTACCACCTTGTTAGGTTGTGGGAAGGACTTAGGAGAGGGCAGAGAGGGATAAATAATGAGATCATTCAGGAGTCCAGGTCTGATTTAATTTGCTAGCAAAAGTTAGGGTGAGGAAACTTTTTTTTTTTAATTAATATGTTCTTATTGATTTTTTTAGAGAGAGAGGAAGGGGGGGGAGAGAGAGAGAGAGAGAGGGAAACATCGATGTGAGAGAGAGAGATACTTCGATTGGCTGCCTCCTGCACGCCCCTCACTGGGGATCAATCCCGAAATCCGGGCATGTGCCCTGACTGGGAATTGAACTGGGACCTCTCAGTCCATGGGATAATGCTCAGTCCACTGAACTACACCAGCTGGGCAGGGTAAGGAAACTTAAACGGGAACCTTTTGGGGAGTTTGAAAATTTTGGAAATTTAAGTATGTCTTTTAATGGTTTTAAGTTAAATGTAGTCATAGAATCATTAAATTTTAGAACTAAAGGAGTCATTCATTACAAATTTATTCAATCCAGCCTCCTAATTTAATGATGAAACCAAGCCCAGCAATGCTTGACTTTCCCCACAACACAGTGATGGGAAATTACAAAACCAAGGCTCCAACCTGGTGCTTCAGAATGCCACATTGCCTCTTCTAAAGCTATAGTGGAAGTATTACAGAGAAAGTCAGCAAGACTTAGAAAACGCAAGTGATCTTGAGTTGTTACAAAAAGGTTCAGGTTTGCTTGTACCACTGCCTTTTTCTCTTGTTCTAACAGATACTGTTACCTGTATCTGCCACAGGATTATATGGCTCGATTTTTTAAATGGTGATTTCAGGGTAGTGAGTATTCAAACAAAGCAGAAACTTGCTGTCAGAAAAATGTCTGATCTTACTGTTACCAGAAAGGGGACCTGGCTTTTGTCTAGTCTGCCTGCGGCCGGGTTGGTAGTGTGTAGGTTCTTGACTTTTCATGCAGGAAAAGTTTCACAATACGAGTCCAGGTGAATTTTAGAGGACGTTTATTAAAGTTGGGGACAGTGAAACAAGAAAGGGCTAGGGAAATGGGCCTAGGCTGGTCTGCTTTGGCTCACTAAGAAGTCAGAGAACAGGGGGCCTTGGGGACAGGTTTAGGGGGTTTGTCTGGGATGAACTGCCACTGCCCATTGCTGCCCTGGTTGCAAGCCTCATGGGGTCCCTCAGAGTCTAGGATATGCATGCCTGTGGGAGAAGCAAAAAGAGAGGCGCGGGCATACACCTGGGAAGGAGACCTTGAGCTGGCTCCTTTGTCTTGGGGCTTTTATTTCTCTCCTGCGGGCTGGAATCTCAGGGGAGAGTTTCAACAGAATATTCATCAGTTTTCTAGGTGTCCTCCTTCAGGGTAGTGGTCCTCACTGATTGGTCAGTGTCAGGGCAAGGGGTTGTTAGTCATTGCAGCTGGTCCTGGTGTCACCCACCTGGTTTTGCTGCTTTTCTGGGTCTGGAGCTGGAATACAACTGAGGCCTAGATATTATCTCTAAGGAAGTGACCTGTATCTGCTGTAAATTGCTCTGTCTGGTTGTTCGGCTACCTGTCTCAGTTTCCCTATTCCACTTGCCCTGGTTTACTGGCTTGTCTCACTACTAATATACAGGGTGGGTAAAAGTGGGTTTATAGTTATAATACACATAAATAGTACTATAATTAATAAATAATAATACAAGAATAAGCTGGGTTCTGCATACTCAGAACTGTAACCCTACTTTTGTCCATCCCTGTATATTACAAAACCTTTTTCTTTCCAACTATCTGATTCCCCATTAGTCGATTGTTCCCCCACTTCACCAAAAGTTTATCAGACAAAATCAAGGATAAGCAATGCTGTTATCATCAAATAGCATGTATTCTATGCTTAGTAGTAATGGGTACTATTTACTCAACATTTCTGATACCAAGTATTAAGTTAGGAGCTCTTGCTTGTGTTATTGTGTCCCTACTATTCTGTGAGATGGATATTATTTTCTTTTGCACACGAGGAAACTAAGACTTAATGAGGTTAAGTTGTCCACAGGTAATATATAGATAAAGTGAGTATGGAATCAAGTTTTCTGATCCTGAGACATTGATTTTAAATCAGAACATGTTCATATTTTTTGTTCTGGGCTATAGGGCATTTGTTTTGCCATTATTTTAATTTTTCTGTTTAATATTGGTAGAGGTCTGTGAACCTTCTACCCAAGGGGCAAAATATTACTGACCCTAATTTGTTCACAATCTAGAAGGAAAATATAAGAACACCTGCAGTGATATGTATAGACATTAATGAGCATGTGAGAGGCCCCAGATCCTCCATGCAAGAAGAGCTTATTGATTGGAAAGCTTTTATGGTTAGGAAATAGATGTTTCCATGGATGGAAACTGAACTAATCATGCCATGTTTGCATTTGGTCAAGTTAGTGGTGGCCACTATTCAAAGCAAGTTAAAATGATCCCTGTTCTTTACCAGTTATCATGGGCGTTAATGACACAGAAAGGATTAGGCATGTCTCATATTTTCCCCACTGATTTACATAAGAGTTGCTTTTTAAATCTCATTTACCCTTGTTCCTCATTTCATTGTCAAATACTTTCTGATCTCTAAAGCACAGTAGTTTAATAATTACTGTTTATGGATTCCCCAAAGTATTAATAAATAACTTTGTAAGGCTGAAATATCGTTTATAACAACATAATAGCCTTATTATCTTAATGGGAAAAAAAAAGATTTAAGTGAATGATAAGGTTTTTTCCTCCCAAAGAGGTAGATTTTATATTCTCTCTACTTGAAAATTAGAGGAGGTAGTATTTCTGGACCCCTTTAAAAAATTTTTTTTGTTGTTGAATTTATTGGGGTAACATTGGTTAATAAAATTATATAAGTTTTAGGCATGCAGTTCTACATCATCTGTATATTGTATTGTGTGTTCACCACCCAAGTCAAGTCTCCATCACCATTTATCTCCCCTTATATCCTCTTCTACCTACCTCCCCTCCCTCCTGCCCCTTCCCTCTGCTAATCACCATACTGTTGTCTGGAGCCTTTTGAATTATGAAAGGGCAAGACCTGAAAACTGGGCAAGGGAGCACATTCAGTTGAGAAGCATTGCTGGGGCCAATGACATGGGTCACAATCACTGACCCTGTCCACCAAGAGGCTTACTGAATCTGCCTCCAGGGTGAGACTGATTGAAATGCATTTTTATGACTTTTATTTTTAATTTGGCATGTATTTCTTTTTTTAAATTTTAATATGTTTTTATTGATCTTTTAGAGAGGGAGGAAGGGAGAGAGAGAGAGAAACATCGATGTGAGAGATATACATCAATCGGCTGCCTCCTGCACGCCCCCTGTTGGGGATCGAGCCTGCCACCTGGGCATGTGCAGACTGGAAATCAAACCAGGACCTCTCAGTCCATGGGTTGATGCTCAATCCACTGAGCCACACCAGCAGGGCAATTTGGCATTTGTTTCATCCTGCCTAGGTTCAACTTGTTACTGAAGAATTGGTTGTATTATCTTTCTCTGTTGCTAGTGAGAGTGGAGTTCTTGGGGGCACCGCTAGAATAAGAATATCTAGAGGCCCCCATGGGAGAATGAGATGTGGTAAAAAGTTTTATTTGCATGAAGTTATATCCCTTGGTTTACAAAGATCCATTTCCCTTAGTCCAGTCCTGGAAAAGGGGTAGCTGGGAATTCAGCAGATCTAGAAGCAGAGTCAGTGTCCCAAGTTTCTGTTCCATGGTGGAGTTGAGTCCAGCATAGCATCAGGCTAATCATAGTCCATCAGTCCATTGTGGGGTGGGGTGAGAGCCCTGCAAACAAGGAATTAGGTGGGAGCAAGAAGAGGAGAATTCCTTTTGTTTAGGAGTTAAGTATTGCAGATTTCGTGCCCTTGTAGTGGCCACACCCATTCTGGCCAATGACTCCCTTCCAGGTGTGACTGACAGGCAAGCATCTTCCTAGTTACCCAGTCCTTACAGGGCAAGCGTCCAAACTGCCTCTGTCCAGTCCCTTCCCCAATAGATCCTCGGGAACAGACTTAGACAATGTTAGACCGCAGCTTTCTGGCAAATCTGTACATCAACCCAAAAAGAGCTGCACAGTTAGCTTCATTTTAAGGATGTTTCATTATCAAAGAGCATGTAAATATATGCTTACACTTTTTAGTGTACAGGTGTAGATACATAGAAATTTCACTGCCCTACCTGTCTTGTTTTCTGCCTCTTCTCTTCCCCATGTTTTGTGCTAAAACAGAGAATGGAAAAGGACAGTAGGGTGATACCGCTCTGAAGGCTTTTGTTATAGGAGCCTGCTGAAACACCATGGCCTCAATCTGCCAGTTCCCCATGACTCTGTCTTACCTAATGACAGTTGATTTCAAAGGTGTCTGGTTCTCATGTAAACATAGTGACATTTTAACTGCTAGAGGGGGTATTTTCAAGTTATTTTATTCCCTAGTAGCTAACTAGCTATTTCAGAGAGAGTTGGTCAGACTAGAAGTCACAAGGAATTTATAGTCTGGTTTATTATTTTTATTTTTTATTTTTTTGTTATGTGCCCCTAGCGGAAACCGAACCCAGGACTCTCTGGTCCGCAGGCCCATGCTCCAACCGCTGAGCCAAACCGGCCAGGGCTGGTTTATTATTTTTTAATTGAAGTTGTTATTGATATAACTGTAGATTCATATGCAGTTGTAAGAAATAGTACAGAGAAAAACTCAGTATACTTTAGACATTTTGTAAAACTATAGTAAAATAACACAACCAGGATATTAACATTGATATAATCTGCTGATCTTATTTAGATTCCCCATTTTACTTTACTCATTGTGGATGTGTATTTAGTTCTACATAGTTTTATCACATGTATAGGTTTGTGTATCACCATCACAGTCAAGATAGTGAATAATTTCATCACTACAAAGATCCCTTTTGTTGCCATTTATAACCACATCCACCTCACTCCCCAATCCTTGACAACCAATAGTCCATTTCAAATTTTTTGTCATTTCAAAAATATTATATATTATAATGGAATCATATAGTATATAACCCTTTGGGATTAGCTTTTTTGCATTTAGCATAATTCCCTGAAGATTTATTCAATTTGTTGCATGCATGAATAGTTCTTTCCTTTATATTTCAATAATATTCCAGTGAAAGGACACCCAATTAAAGGGTCATTTCCACTATTTGGCTCTTACAAATAAAGCTATAATAAACATTCATGTACAGGTTTTTGTGTGAACATATATTTTCATTTCTCTGGGCTAAATGCCCAAACATGCAATTGTGGTTTATGTGGTAACTGCGTGTTTAGTTTTATAAGAAGCTGCCAAACTGTTTTTCAGAGTAGCTGTACCATTTTACTTTCCCACAGCAATGTATGAGTGATCCAGTGTCTCTACATTCTTGTCAGCATTTGGTGTTTGTCACTTTTTTATTTTAGCCATTCTGGTAGGTGTGTAGTGACATCCCATTGTGATGTAATTTGCATTTCCTTGATGGCTGATGATGTTAAATATCTTTTCTTGTCCATAATTGCCATTTGTATATCCTCTAAAGTGAAATCTGGGTTTGTTTTTTGCCCATTTTCTAATGAGAATTCTTGTTGTTGTGTTTTTAAATATCTTTTCTATTGATTTTTTTAGAGAGAGAGGGAGAGAGAGAGAGAGAGAAACATCAATGTGAGAGAGAAACATCAATCAGCTGCCTCCTGTACAAACCTGATCAGGACCACACCCAAAACCTGGGCATGTGGCCTGACCAGGAATTGAACCGGTAGCCTTTTGGTACACAGGACGATGCTCAATCAACTGAGCCACATTGACCAGGGCATGTTGTTGTTGTTGTTGCTGTTGTTTCAAAGAATTATATATGTTGTAATTAAGCATCATTTGGTGTCTGACTCCCTAGAGAATGAAATTCAAACTCTATAGCTTAGTATATAAGACTTTTCTTGTCTGGCCCCCTTTGGCCTTTCTAATTTCATGATCTTACCTATCTATATAAGACTGACCTACATTCCTAAACACCCTATTCCTTCACAAAGATTTGTTACACTATCTGACATACCCTTTCTCCCAGACAGATTATCTCTCATCCTTCTAGACGTAACTTAAATGTTATCTTTTTTGGAAATCTTTCCTTCCAATGTAGGAAAGGTAATAAAATACCACTACCTCCATCCATCTACTTATCACTTACCCAGTTCTATTTTTCTTTCTAATACTTCCTATTCCTGTCAGTATATTATCTATTTTTTTATTTGCCTATCTATCTCCCCTACTAGAATACAACCTGTTTGAATGAAAGGTACTTAATTTTGTTACATTGCTTTATCCGCAGTGCCTACAACAGTGCCTGACATGTAAGAAGGGCACATAGTAAATATTGAAAGACTGAATGAGGAAGTGAATTTGTGGATACTTGTGTTGCCACTCTCTTCTATAGTATATTGCCTGCGGTATCCTGTTTATAGTATAATAAAAGCAATGATTGTATACCAAGCAGTATAAGGCACCCCTTTCCTTGGTCTGTTGCACAGCACTAACTCATCATTTTATCATAGCACTTTGTTAACCTTCCCCTTCCATCCCCCCTGCAAAAAAGAAAAAAAAGAAACATAAGCTATATGAAATAAAAGAATAAATATTGTATGAAATCACAAGGCCGTTGTATCACTGGCCCCAGCAGATACCTGGCAGAAAATAGGTGCTCACATCTGAGTAAATAGTTGTCAGGTTATATATTGCTTTTACTTGTGTGAGGTAAGAATCCAGCTGCATTTTGAGTAAACCAGTATCCCACTGATCAGGCTTGCAGAATGCACAGGAAACATCTGTTAATTTTGGAAAGCAATTACACTGATTTGGAGAATTACTGCTATTTGCTAAAACAAAGCTCCCTTGGAGAAGAAAAGTTGAGTTAAAAGGCCTCACATGCATCTGTCTTTAGTGAGCTTTCCTTCCATGTTATGGACTGGTTAAGCAAGAAACATTCCATTCCTCTCATTCCACTAGTCCTCTTAGCAAACCACGCAGAAAGAAGCCATGGCATCTAATTCTCTCAAAAGCAGTTTTTAACAGTTTCCTAAGTAGTACAGATCTTAAGCTATCTTCATGTGCTGTTCAGAAAGCACAGACAATTGTATCACACACACACACACACAATCAAAGATTTATAAAACTCTTCTTAAATGAAAGAACTGTCTCAATGTTTTACATGTAGTATGACTAAAAGGAAAAAAATCTGGGCAGTCTGTAGTAACCTTTGGAGTTAGCAAAAATTTACAAAGATGTCCCAAAGTCACAAGCATTCTGAGGGGGCCTGGTGCAGTTTTTATATATGGGAAATAATCAAAATGATTCAGCTACAGAAAACATGTTTTCCCATAGAGGGTGAATTATCCATATAATGATTTCAGAATTTGGACATCTGTCTGCCTAACTATATTCTTTTAGACCCTTTGCTCTGTTGTCTCCAAATAAAGTATGTTATTTACCTCAAGAATATGGACTAGTTGGATATCCAGATGGGAAAGATGTAAGAGAGTTATGAAATGTTTTAGAAAAATGTTAACTTGAGAAAACTTTTTACCTTTATCTTGTAGTATTCTCACTGTACAACTGAAAAAAATCCCATGTCTTAGCTGTTCAGAAGCCAGGGAAAATATGCTATGAATTTGCACAGATAACCTGTGAAAACTCTTTAATAAATTACATCTTTCCTCTTAATGTACTAAATACTATTTCTAGTTAGCAGGTACTTATTGTACATTGTGTGCTGAACACCACATTTGGGGAACTATAAAAGGAACTTTTAAAATGAAAATTGGCACTAAGGCTTTAGTGAAGAATATAAAATAAAGATGGTTTTTGGCCTTGGCCAGTTTGGCTCAGCGGTTAGAGCATAGGCCTGCGGTCCAGAAAGGCCCGGGTTCGGTTCCCGCTAAGGGCACATACCTTGGTTGCGGTTTGTCCCTGGGCCCTGGTTGGGTCGTGTGTGAGGCGGTCACTAGATGTGTCCCTTTCACGTTGATGTTTCTCTCTCTCTCTCTTCCTCTCTCTCCCTCCCACTGTATCTGAACAAAAGTGGAAAAAAGTCCTCGAGTGAGGATAAAAAAAAAAAAGAAATGGTTTTTGCCCTGGCCAGTTTGGCTCAGTGGTTAGCGCAATGGCCCATGGACCAAAGAGTCACAGGTTCGATTTCAATCAAGGGCACTTACTTCAGTTGTGGTTCCATCCCCAGCCCCAGTTGGGGTTGTGTGGGAGGCAACCAATTGGTATGTCTCTCTCACATGGATGTTTCTCTCTCTCTCCCTCTCTCCCACTCTATCTGAAAATCAATGGAAAAATATCCTTGGGTGAGGATTAAAAAAAAAAAAAAGAAATGGGTTTTGGTCTCATTAAAATACATGAAATCGTTTTGTAGGGCAAAACTTAGACTGTAAAAATAAGCAAATAAATTAACTCCAATAGGTTCAGGAACTTTTTTTGATGATAAAATTAGTTTAGGTTTGTTTTTATACCCAGTGGTTATAACTTGAGTAAATGTTGATGCTTTCATACAATGAAAGCATCTGTGAGATGCTTTCTAAGGCTACAATGAGATGTTAGCCTTTTTCTTGAATGTGGTTTTATTAGATAGACTCTTGATGGTAGTAATGCTAAGCATCATTAATTCTTATTGAGCCTGCTTATTGTTAAGATGCAAAGTATTTTTGTATACTCTTCTGTACTCTACAAATTAATGTCTTCTCTGCCTGCTTTGAAATCTTGATCCATGTAAATATTTCTGCTAATGTCCTTGGGCAGATTCCATAAATAAAATCTGTGAGTATGAACAGAGGTGTTGGAGTTTATAGAAGCCTCTGTTTGACTATACTTACCTGATGTTAGGGTGAAAACAGTCATTATTCCCTGGGCTTACCTTCATGGGGATAGACACTCTATACTCTAAAGTCAAGAGGGTTAGAAGTGTGTTTATTTATAGGCTGTCTACAGGAAGTGTATTGAAAACCATTGCCATAATCCACATGTCAACATGGTATGATTTTTGTTTTTTGTTTTCATTTGGGGGGGAAGTCCAGATGGGGATGGCAGTCTCCAGCCCTTCCTTTCCCTCGCCTTTGACCTTTTCTTTCTAAGTATTAAACAACAACAACAACAACAACAACAACAAAAATAAACTTTATGAGGAATGCTTGAAATAATTGAGATTAGTAAACTTGGAGAAGGGTGAATGGGGATTTTCAGTTCTTTATAAATTTTTTTAATTATAAAAGTTATATAGAATTCTTTTTTTAAAAAGTTAAATGTGCAGAAAGTGAAAAGTAGAATGCTCCCTCCTTTCCTTCAGTATCCCCCTCCATTTCAGTGGAGAGAAAAGGTTTTAGGGGGTTTGTTTTTTAGCATGGAAAGTTTTAGAATAAATGGAAAATTTAGGGGTAGTTCATCTCTGTCCCTCGGAGGCCATTGTTATCTGGGAGGCACTTGAGAAAGGGGGAGCTGTCAGCACTGTTTCCCCCTGGGCAGGAACATTCTTCCTTCTGTGTGTCACCTCAGGGCCTAACACAAAGCCTAACCCACCGGGAGCTCAGAAAAGGCCGGGGTAACAGGTGCCCATATCACAGATGGAGGAATTGCATGGTGCTTTGTCTTTCTACCTGCTCCTTATTTCTCTCCTCTTTCCCTCTTTTCTTACTGTTTTCTAGTATCTTAATTTCTCCCTACTTCCCTCCTCTCCTCTTTTGTTTTCTTTTTGTGTGCCTTTAATAGGTGGCAGAAGATCAGGGTTTTGAAGTGCTGTCAACCAGACTCTGTAAAAACCTATATTTAGAAAAGAAATACAGGTACTTTGCTTTACATTGCAAGATGAACTTCAGATTACCGAAGGAATCTGCAACTTCATTGCATAAGTGGCACATGCTTCTTATGTCACTCCTAGGCCTTTTCAGCTTGTGTCACTTATCAAGGTTGTCATCATTATGATCTTTATTTACCAAAGAGAGATGAAGCTAGCTTTTATTTATTTATTTTTATTAATTTATTTTTGTTACAGATGTTTCCTTTTTTCCCCATTGACACCCTCCTCCCCATCCCCCCCACCCCATCCCCAGCTTTGTTGTCCATGTCCATCAGTTATGTGTACATGCATATAAGTTCTGTGGTTTATCTCTCCCCCCCCCTTCTGAGGGTTGTCAGTCTGTACCCTACTTCCACATCTCTGGGTCTACCCTGTTCCTCAGACTGTTATGTTCATTATATTCCACAAATAAGTGAGATCATGTGATATTTGTCTTTCTCTGCTTGGCTTGTTTCGCTTAGGATAATACTCTCGAGGTCCCTCCATGTCATCTCAAAGGATAAGAGATCTTTCTTTCTTACAGGTGCATAGTACTCCATTGTGTATATGTACCACAGCTTTTTTATCCATTCGTCTACTGATGGACACTTGGGCTGTTTCCAGATCTTAGCTATTGTAAATAGTGCTGCTATGAACATGGGGGTACATATATTCTTTCTGATTGGTGTTTCAGGCTTCTTAGGATATATTGCTAACAGGAAGACAGCTTAAGAGAACTGTGGGACAACTGGAAATGTAATAATATTCGCATCATAGGAGTCCCTGAAGAAGAAGAAAATGAGCAAGGGTTAGAGAATATATTTGAAGAAATAGTGACAGAAAACTTTCCTAACTTGGTGAAGGAAGAAGGTATTCAAGTTCAAGAAGCACAGAGAGCCCCAAGTAAGAAGAACCCAAACAGGCCCACACCAAGACACATAGTAATTAAAATGCCAAAAATTAAAGACAAAAAGAGAATTCTAAAGGCAACAAGAGATAAGCAACAGGTTACCTACAAAGGAACCACTTCTAGGAGTATACGAAGCTAGCTTTTAGAAAGTTGCTTTAAAAAATACCTTCAGCCCTGGCCAGTTTGGCTCAGCAGTTAGAGTGTTGGCCTGCGGACTGGAGAGTCCCGGGTTCGGTTCCCGCTGAGGGCACATACCTCGGTTACAGTTTGTCCCCTGCCCCGGTTGGGGTCGTGTGGGTGGCAACCACTTGATATGTCTCTCTCATATCGATGTTTCCCCTCTCTCCCTCCCGCTCTATCTGAAGTTAAATGCAAAAATGTCCTTGGGTGAGGATTTTAGAAAAAAATACCTTCAGCCCGGCCAGTGTGGCTCAGTGGTTGCGCGCTGACTCATGCACCAAGAGGTTGCAGGTTCGATTCCCGGTTAGGGCACATGCCCAGGTTGTGGGCCCGATCCCCAGTGGGGGGCATGCAGGAGGTGGCCAATCGATGTTCTCTTTCATCGATGTTTCTATCTCTCCCTCTCCCTTCCTCTCTCTCTAAAATCAATAAAGAAAAAAATTAAAAAAAAAACAACCTTCAGATCTAGTGGGATACCTCTAAATTAGTCATTTATGTTGGTGACTGAAATTCTTTGTAAATAGGAGTCAGTATCTATTGTGATTTGTGTGAAACTGTAATTATTCTGAGCTCTGAAATATACTATAAAAGTAGTAAGCTAACCCTAACAGGCAGTGAAATTAAACATGGAAAACAAGTCTAGGAGTGACCTGCTATAAAACCATGGCTCACATGAACTCATTGCAGGAGTTCTTTACTCAGACGTGTGCACTGTGATGAGCTGTTTCACATGACTGATAATGCAGAAGTTTCTCTCTGAAGTCATGTTGTCTACGAGGCTAGACTCTTAAGTGTCTAGAGTAATAATTTATTTTTTAATATTAGAGATCATACTCTAAGTATACACACACACACACACACACGTGTGTGTGTGTATATGTATGAGGAGAAAGAAAGTGTGCACAAGCGCGTGAGCTTTCTATGCACCAGACATTGTTGTTAGTAAGTTATTTGTATTAATTCATTTAGTCCTCATCAAGCCCTGTCAAGTAGGCACTATTATTGTTGTCATTTTATGGATGAGGAAATTGAGGCACAGGGAGGTTAAGAGCTTACTCAATTTCACCTAGCTAGTAAAAGCTAAGATTCAAACACGGGAAGTTTTGCTTCTTCTGGGTAATCTACTATCCAAGGGTCAGCATACTTTTTCCATAAAGGGTCAGATGGCAAATACTTTAGACTTTACAGACCACATGGTCTCTATTACAACTTTTCAGATCTGCAGATACAGTGCAAAAGCGGCCACAAATAGTACAAAGACAAATGTGCATGGCTGTGTTCCAATAAAACTTTATTTGTGGACACTAAAATGTCAGTTTTATGTAATTTTTACATGCCATGAAATATTATTATTGATTTTTTTCACCATTTAAAATGTAAAAAACATTTTTAGCTCACAGACCTTACATAAAAGAGGCAGCAAGCTGGCTTTGCCTACTCATTCTATACTATTTTTTGTGAGATATTAGGATAAAGTCTATCTGTTTATGAATTCATTCATGCAAGAAGTAGAGAGATGAGGCATCATATTAACTTCTAGCGTTACCAGGGATGAATAAGAACAAAAACTTCCAGTTCCTCTTGCTGTTTTGTTTACTTAGTGGATCGTGATGTTCTCCCTCTTCGCATGTCTGGTTTTAAAAAATTTGACTTTATTTCCTGTCCATTGCATGTACCAGACATGCTCACATTATCTCACTTAACTTCATAGCCTGTGGTATTATCACAATTTTATAATTTAAGGAAGTATAAAATTAAAGAGCCTAGCCAGTTACACACAGCCAGTTGAGTGGTGGAGCCTGGATTTAAATGCAAGTTTGTCTTAGGCTGAAACAGGTGTGTTTTTTTTCCCTTCTCTACTGCATTTTCTCTGCTCCTAGAAATGTATGAAACTTGATGTTTGTGACCCTGTCCAAATTGAATCTGCTTATCTCACTTCCTGAATGCATGTTTATTTTCGCTTCCCTTCCATTTTCCCTGACTCTAGCTGTAGAAGATATTATCCAAGTTAGATAGCAATGTTGTGATTTTTCTTGGTGTCCCAATCAAGTAAGCTAAAAATAAACACAGAGCTAGTCAGCAGTGTAAATCATGGGAAGATACTCTGATGCGTGGGATTAAGAGTAGTGAAAGAAACCCATGCCCTTTCCTGATGACTCCCAGGGTGCTCTGGGAAAGAACTAGGTTATATATGGATTTGGTGGTGGTGGTGGGGGGGGTGTGTTATTGATGATCTATAGTTGGTCTACAGTAGACCTTTATGTCACTTCTTTTGTGGATAATACCTGAGGAAGAGACATAATAAATAAGAATTCTTCATGTACAGTTTTTTAAAAAATATTTTTTATTTATTTTTAGAGAGAGAGAGAGAGAGAGAGAAACATCAATGTGAAAGTGAAACATCCATCAGCTGCCTCTTGCATGCCTCTTACCCGGAATCGAGCTGCAACCTAGGCATGTTCCCTGATTGGGAATCAAACTAGCAACTCTTGGGTGCACAGGAGAACACCCAACCAACTGAGCCACACTGGCCAGGGCTCATGTATAGTTTTAAATAAGGAAGTGGACTGATTGATTCATGAGCAACAATCCTCCCGGTCCCTGGCTCCTTAGGGGCTCCCAAGAAGCCTACGCTCCTTTTCCCCTTTGCAGTGGGAAATCCCAATTACACGTTGTGGTTCCTGTTAGAAAATGGGAACATTCAAGTAAGCTTGGATAAAATAAGATCTGGGACTGAAAGCAGATGTCCTTTAGCTTTAACTACTGGTTTCCTTATAATTCCCCACCATTTATTATAGTAGGGTCTATACTTAATGTAACCTGGAATATGTTGTATTTCTGTAGCACATAACATTAATACCTTTAACTTGAAAATTATTTGAGTTTTTCATGGTAGAGTCTTTTGGGATTATATGCAAAAGGTAATTAGGTACACATCAAGCTAATTTTATATACCCTTCAGTATAATTTCTCACCAGTGCACCTGCTCTGTACTTAGAAGATCCCAGAAAATGGCACCCTCTTTAGTGGTGGTTTAAATTACTTTCTATTCACTCTGTTTTTGAGGAAAGGATTCCTGCCCTAGGATTATGGGGATGGTCAACACATGACACTGGACAGATGAGATTGATAGCAATTTATCAGTCACATATACTACTCCTGGCCCAGGGGACAAGGACATAGCATGACATACAGGGCCACAGTGATGTTACACTTGGGAACAGAGTGAACCACCAGGGACTATGGGAGGCAGGCTTTGTAGTTTCAAGAGGGTAGGGTGCCCTGTGGTTCCCATTGGAGGATGTGATTGGCTGGTTTGAATAATTCCACCTTTTGGCAAGAAATTATAATCCTCTACTCAGGGCTAAGCCAGAACTGTCTCTGTGATAAAGAAGGTTGTTTGGCTAGGGGACCTTACCTGAGGGAGCAAAGTGGGAAGGGCAACTTATAGTTAGGCCATTCAGAGCCCTCTTGGTTTTCTCCAGATGTCAAGGCAGAACACAGTTTTAGGCCTTATATCATAGTGGTTTTCTACTGAGTCACAATAAAAAGCATTGTGTGGGCAGAGAGGGAATGATCATATTTTCCAAAAGTTTCACCACCTTTTCAGTGGCTGTTAGGATTATGATGAAAAGTCAGTGGAAGCAATATGGCGTATACAATGGACTCATCATGGTTGGATGATTGTCTTTTCTGCTGTGGCTGCTTACCAGCTATATTAGCAGTAAGAACCTCTCTAACTTGGTAGATTCTCTAACTTCTCATCACATAAAATATGCCCCACCCAGATCACTCTCCACATCACTTGCAAGACTTTGCTCACACTGTTTCTCCCACTTAAGATGCCTTGCCCCTGCTTTCATTTGCTGGACTCCGTTCTCTCAAGTCCCCACACCAGGTCTCTCTGACTGTCCCAGCCTGTGTTGGGTACTTATTTTTCTGGCTCGGTAGCCCTTAGTGTCTGTGCACTGCCCCTAACATTTAGCATATTCTAACTTTTAGATTTTCTCTTTCTGGAAAATAGTCCCTGCCTTTCTACTAATTACTGTAGTTATTTCAGTTCTTTCTGCCCTTATCTATTAAGGAAAGTTTTACTCAGCAAGTAAAAAGAGAAGCAACCAATAGAATTTACAGTTTAAACATTATCTGTAACTAATTCCATTAGATTATCTTTACCCAACCCCTAAAATAATAAGCCCTCAGTAAACATTTACTGAAATAAATGGCATAGCAGTTTTATATATTTTAAATATTATTATATATGTGAAAATATATGACTATATAAATATATTTGTAAAAATGTGTGTGTGTGAGTGTCTAAATATGAAGCACCCTCATGTAGTCATCCTATCATTATTTCTAGTGACGTTTATTTGGTATGGTACTACTGAGTTATGTATTACATAACGAGGAGGTCAATGGAAGAAATGATGTTGGGTCAATCCTAACTTTATTTTTTTTCAACAAAATGAACACCATCTTTACTACAATGACAAAACTAGATTGGGAACATGCTATATTTTATTTGGAGGCATTTCTAAGCTCAATAGAATGCTTTTCTACTTGTATTAACAAAAGGTTTCTGTCTACATTTCTTTTTTTAAATATTATTTTGTATTGGTTTCAGGTGTACAGCATAGTGGTTTGACAATCATATACGTACAAAGTGTTCCCTTCGTTATTTCTAGTACCTACTTGGCATCATCCATAGTTATCACATTATTTACTATATTCCCTGTGCTGTACTTGACATCCTCGTGATTATTTTGTAACTACCAATTTGTTCTTCTCAACACCTTCACCACTTTCACACAGTTCCCTAACCCCCTCTCCTCTGGCAACACCTAGTCCATTCTCTGTGTCTTTGTCTGTTTCAATTTTTTTGTTGTTTATTCTGTTCTTTAGCTTCCACATGTAAGTGAAATTATGTGGTATTTGTTTTCCTCTGACTCACTTATTTCACTGAGCATAATACCCTCTAGGTTCATCCATTCTGTTGCAAATGGTAAGATTTCATTCTTTTTTATGGCCAAGTAATATTCCAGTGTGTGTATGAGTATATATATGTATGTATACCACAGCTTTAAAAAAAAATTTTTTTTTCTTTATTGATGTTAGAGAGAGAAAGGAAAGGACAGACAGGTAGAAACATGGATGAGCGAGAACATCAATTGGCCACCTCCTGCATGCCCTCCACTGGGGTTTGGGCCCGCAACCTGGGCATGTGCCCTGACCGGGAATCGAACCAGTGAACCAGCCCGGCTATACCACAGCTTTTTAATCCACTTGCCTATTCATGGATACTTGGTTTGCTTCCATAATTGGCTATTGTAAATAACACTGCAGTGAACATAATGGTTGGTGTGTATCTCTTTCAAATTAGTGTTTTGAGTTTCTTTGGAT